>OY365780.1:35892844-37186594 GCA_959347405.1 Napeogenes sylphis | reverse complement strand
AGCCACTAGTGTCATTATATTAGCCACTAGTGACATTATATTAGCCACTAGTGACATTATATTAGCCACTAGTGACCACTAGTGACATTATACTAGCCACTAGTGACATTATATTAGCCACTAGTGACATTATATTAGCCACTAGTGACATTATATTAGCCACTAGTGACATTATATTAGCTACTAGTGACATTATATTAGCCACTACTGACACGGTCGTGACACGCCATAACTGTTAGTGACTGGCTTTCCTTTAGAGACCCGGTGCGGTCGTTTTAAGAAATGCACCGATGATAATTTTGAAATTATTTTCTGCTGTGTGTAATGTCCCCGCTGCCTGCAGGGTCGGAGTGTTCGCTGAGTAGCGGCTGGTCGTCGTCCGGCGCCGTGTACCGTCTGCGGGCGCGGCGCCAGCTGCCCGTGTCCTACCGCGACCAGGAGTACGACAGACTCATCAGCTCCGCCATCAAGGTACCGCCGCGGGAATTATATTGTAGAAGTGAATGTGTTAGTTGTAATTGACTACTGATTGATATCCTCCGAAACGAATTGTAAGCCGACCTCGCGTTCCAGGAGGAGTACGTGGAACCCACCACCAGCGCCGGCAACCGGGGACGGGGGAAGGACATCTCCACCATCATAGAGGCGGCCGAGGAGGAGAAGATGAAGGCGGAAAGAGAGGCCGGCGACCAGGTTACATGCGTGCACGATTATATACGGGTAGAAAGAGACTTAATACGTCGATGTGTATGTGAGATTGGCTCGTTTGTGTACAATTAACTTCACTTTTAACTGTTACTTTATGACTTTTGATTGAAAGTGTAATCCCATAATATTTTTTTTTCACAAATTCAAACTAAAATATTCTGAATTAATAATTTATTAAAATACAAATTGAAATCGGAGGAGTACGAGATACATATTTCATGAGATACATATTTTAATTATATGAGTTTATACATTTATGGTACAGTTTTGTATCTTATTTAAATATTATAATATGCAAAATATAAAGATAATAAACATATAAAGTAATGTTACAGGGGAAACCCGTCGAAAATAAAAAAGCCAAGAAGAAGCAGCGAAAAAAGACCCGTAAACTAAACTCACTGGACGTTCCCTCCGAGGACGACGACGAGACGGACGAGGACTTCAAGGACACGGGGTACTACTGACTCATACTACATACTTCTACCAGCAAATTAACACTTTAACTAAATATCTAATGTAACTCATAAGATTCTGAAATTCTTTCATAACATATTTATAAACTTTGATAGAGGAAAATATTTCTAATTCTATTTATTTTAGTATTTTTGTAGTTAGAGTCCTTTTAAAACAATCTTATAGAGATATGGTTAAGAGGACTGTATAGCGAATTATATTAATTGAATTAGTAGTTCTCGCAGTATGGAGTCTTCGTCGGAGGACATATCTTCGTCAGCGGAGAGAGACAGCTCGTCCCACTCGTCCGACTCGCTGCCAGTGAGACGAGCCAGGACGGACAAGAAAGGTACTTACGTGGGCTGCTACATACTTTAACATTACTTAGTTAAGATGTTTTGTAAATAACGATTAATATAACGTTATAGTGCATATTATTTGGCTTTGCTTGTAGTTTCCTACCTGGGACGTAACTTTTTGTGTTCAAAAATGTATTATTGCTACTCCCTATTAGGTTGGTGTTGTGTATTTTATAACCCCATTTTAAAATAATGTTATTGAAGTTACCTCCTTAATTTTTAGAACGAATCAAATCGGAATCATCCCCGGAAATGAAAAAGAAGAAGAAAGGCGTGTTCGAAGACAGCTCCAGCGAGTCCGGTGAAAAGAAGGAGAAGAAAAAGTATGATTATATTTTCAGTTACAAGTATTGTTGTAATAACTGATAGTTAAATATATTTCGAATAAAAAAATGATCGCTACAAATATTTAGGAACTAGTTATTTGACATCCTAATTATTAAATTTTCCGAACTTAGGGGCTGATTACATAGTTTATTATTATTTTAGGTCATCCCGTCCCAGGGGTCACAGGTCGCGGAAGCGTCTGACGCAGTACGACGCTGAGGGCAACGTGATACGAGCCAGGGTCACGTACGGGTCTCCCGGGGAGAGGGACAACGACTGGTCTCCCAAGCACAGGACCAGGCAGAAGAAGATCAATTATACAGAGATGCCCAATACAGAATCCGAGGACGTGAGTTTTACTATGACAACTATTAATGTGGACGTCTGTCTGTCTGCTCCTTCCGTAACGGAATCATTACATGACCAACAACAACAACAATAGTAGATCTAAGTTAGTCCAACGTAACCACTGTTGTTGTCTATGCAGGAGATGCACAAGTCGAGCGGCAAGCACATGCCGGACAGCTCCGACGAGTTCAAGGTAGACTCGGACGCCAGCTCCGACTCGGACTGCGACCGGGACCGGACCGACCGGACCGACCAGGTCGACGAGCGAGCGCGCGCCCTCTGCGACCTCGTCAGCAAGACGGCCGTCGTGCCACTCACCAAGCTGCCCGATGACGTCACCAGCGTCAAGACGGACCCCGATGGAGGTACTTCATTTTCAAAACTCACAATTCGTCTGACATGCCGGAACATACCGGAACACTAAATGGTGTAATATTAATAATCTATAAACATAGTGTATGTTTGCAGAGTGGTCGGCCGACTCACTCAGAGGTCGCAGCGGGAGAGGAAGAGGACGAGGACGAGGACGGTCAGTACTACTCACACACACACAGACACACACACACCCCTATACAAACATTATATAAAATGTCTCGCCACAATGGCTGCCCTCAAAACACAATCACAGGACGTGCCAACATGTCTAGCTCGGCAATTGTAAAACCAAGCTATTCGAGGTTCATTAAAAAACATGACAATAAAAATAATTCCAGCAGAAGGTGTTCCGTGTGATCCTGCACACGCACACACACACACAAGCACACACACACACGCACACACACACACACACACGACTCGTTAGATATAAAGATATGCCGACTATATTTTTTCTGTATCATATTTTTATCAATTATAATAGAGTTACAATGACTTGAAATATATTTTGTTGAAATATAAATACAAACACAGGGGCTCTCGTGGTCGCGGCCGCGGTGGCTCGACCGGTGGCTCGACCCAGACGGGTGATGATGCTCTCTCTAAGCTCGTCGGTGTCAAAATAAGAGGTATGTAATAGTGCACATATTTGACTGTTGTCTGTTGTTATTACTCCTTGTGTATCTTTTACTTTAAGTCCAAATAGCCAAAGTTTTATTTGATCCGTAAATAACCAACAGCGGAGAAGTTTCTTACTATTTTTAATTTTCTTGGAGTCCAATTATAGTTTCTTCCTTTACTGAAATTGCCGAATATTTTCAAACATTTATTTCTTTAACTCTATTAATATACTAATACTCATTTTCTTGGATGACACTAAACAAAGTTTCATATAAATTTTGCAGTTGTTTGTGTTCGTAGTTCAAGGTTCATGAGCGGGTTCTCAAAATTAAATAAATATTAATTTCAGAATTGAAACCAGATGGCGCTTGCGGACCTTTGCGAACTAATCAGGTAAGTTTTCAGTTTAATATAACTTCTAAAGTTAACTTAATTATTCTATAATTATAATAATAATTAATAAAGGAAATATTACCCATTGATCTAACTGCTAAGTAAGCAAATTATTTTGCTTGTGTTAAGGATGTTAGACAACGTTACAAATACATAGAATGCACATTTTAAATGCTGAGAATAGATATTTAATAAACAACCAAACCCAGAAATACAGACATCTATGCCTGTCCCTGTCGGTAATCGAACCCGAGCACCTTTGCGTCGCTATACGTTAGGCGTTTGCGCTAACCACTGGACCAATACGTTGTATTCTAATAAATATGTGCTTCGTAGGTCGAACGTGACAAGAAGAGACAAGAACGAGAGGCTAAACTCGCCGAAAAGGAAGCCAGAAAACAGGAAAGAATACAGAAGAAGGAAGAGAAAGAAAAGTTGAAAGAACAGAAAGCCAAGGAGAGAGAAGAGAAGAGATTGGCGAAAATAGCTTTACAGGAGAGTAAAAAGAATAAAAAGGAGAAGGACTTTATGCCCATGTATGGTATGAGACCACAAGAGTATAATAATCCGATGCAGAGACATCCAGACTATCAGGAGAGGTTTCCTCCTCCCAGATTACAGGTAAGTCTAACTTTTAAGTTTGGTTTGTGAACAAACAAATTGACACGTTTTAAAAGTTGTTGAAACATTATAATAATAAGTGCTATATACTGCCTATTCCACCATCTTAAACTTTAAAATAGCTTGATATATATCAAAAAATCATTAGAAACCAAAAAACTGCCTAATTATACCATATTATATTAGTAATAAAAAAAAGCGTGACTCTCAGGCACTGCCACGGTCAAGATAAATTATAATTATTTATTTTTGCAGTATTTTTTTATTTGATATTAATTCAAGTTACAATTTCGTTTGGCGTGGTGTCTTCAGCCTCACGATTGATGCGTGGAGACCGATAAGAAAACATATTTATTTTTATTGAATAAATGAATCATTATTAAAAGTCATTAAAATGAAAAGGCTTGTTGAAAAAATACCTTTGTACGAATAAAACGTTTATTCTAAAAATCTTAAGCAGTAGTAAGCAATAAAGTGTATAATATATATTATCAACTTAGGTTTTAAATGATAGGAATAGGTATCTATCTACATTGACGAAAAGCTTTGAGCGAACGAGGGGCGGGGACGTAACGCGACTGGAGAGCCAATCAGCGCTGCGTACGCCCGCCCTTCATTCCTCGCGGTCCCCTCGGATACCTTAATTTAGACTTCTGCACAGTCTAGTTCATGGATGCTGTTTCACGTCGATAGTTATACAGTGTTAGGTTTTATTATGTTACGGAATTTCTCAACTCGGTTGACGCGCTCAAAGCCTGCGATAAAAGATATGGAATAGCTTAAAAATATAACATTTATTATCTATAGGTTCGTCCGGAGCTACGCGGCATGTCTTCCGACGAGCGCGCGCTCCATCACCGACACGACATACCACACAACGTGATGAGAGAAGGTACCTACTGCGACATTAGTAACTCGGAGTAGCCGGGCCGGGGCTGGATGAATGTCTGTACATACACTTTGATCATGTACAGATGCATAAAATGTTATAATATCGGCGTCGTATGATGTTCAGGCACTCTGTCGGTGGCGGGGTCTCCGCAGCCCTTCGCCCCGGCGCCGGAGGAGCCCTCCGTCATCACGCGCATGCCTCACGTCATCAACTACAGGTTACAACTTACGACTTATAAATAACTATTATTACTTTATACAGAAAGGCCATCTTGTAAAGACTAAACACCGAATTAAAATCTATTTTATATCTCCAGGGATGAGGTTTCCTATTTAATGTTTTTTAAGCCAGTGCCGGATATTGAAATGAAGGGTCTATTCTTCAAATAATCTGTTTATACACAACGCGTCCTTTAAACTTTGGGTTTGGGCCCGTTTTGTTCTTCTGTCACATCTTTGAAACAACGGAGACTATTCGGAATCAGTTTCTATACATCTAAAGATAATATTCATTGGGGCATCGCTCCGGACGTAAAGATAGCGGGGTCTTCAATAGTTTTATGGATGATAATCATATGCCGTCGTATTGTAGGGGACAGATGATGTATCCGGGTGGCAACCCGGCCTACGGACCCCGGGGGCAGCCCGTCCCCGTGTACCAGATGCACCCCGGTCTGCACTCGCGCCAGTACTCGCCCTACTACCCGCACCTTCAGGGCCTGCAATACCGGCCGGGAGGACCTCCCGCCTCGCCTCAACCCCGTCCGCCCGCCTCGCCGCATCGTGCACCCGGCCCCCCCGGAATGCCTCCCCACGCTTCGGGGCCCCCTGGCATTCCGCCTCACGCTCCCGGTATACCGCCCCATCCATCAGGTCCCCCCGGCATGCCGCCCCATCCATCCGGGCCTCCCAGCATGCCGCCCCATCCATCGGGGCCTTCAGGCATGCCGCCCCATCCATCGGGGCCTTCAGGCATGCCGCCCCATCCATCCGGGCCTCCAGCCATGCCGCCGCACACGTCCGTGCCTCCCGGCATGCCACCCCATCCATCCGGGCCTCCGGCCATGCCGCCGCACACGTCCGTGCCTCCCGGCATGCCGCCCCACGCCACGTCGCCGCATGGACCGCTTCTGCGACCGCCCGCCCTGCACGGACCCCCGGCGTCCTCTACGCACGTGCCGGGTAATTCGATCCCGCGGGGTCCGTCGCCGGGATTAGTAACGGGAGGCAACGTG
Organism: Napeogenes sylphis; assembly: GCA_959347405.1. NCBI lineage: Eukaryota > Metazoa > Arthropoda > Insecta > Lepidoptera > Nymphalidae > Napeogenes > Napeogenes sylphis. The sequence continues at coordinate 37,180,260 of OY365780.1, read as the reverse complement.
CGACCTTACGCACCCGGACCCGTGCCGTTCCGAACGCCTCCGCCCTCTACCGCATCCGATTCCCCGACGCGCGGTCACGGGACACCCGATTCCGACAAGGAGCCCCCGCTGAAGATCAAGGCAGAGGTGAAGACCGAGCCGGACTATGCGTCCCCGCCCTCGTCGCCGGCACGACGACCCTCACCGGAGCCCCCTCGCAACCATCCCAAGATTAAGCACACGGAGAACAAGGACGGCAGGCCCAGGTTTCCTCTGGGTCCCTACGCGCCGCACTACGGACCCTACGGTCCATACGCGCCCGGCACGCAGGCGAACACGCAACCTCAGGACGGTGTTCTTAATCTTCAGACTAGGATACATCACAACCCCGTGCAGCGTATGCCCGCCAACGTCCGCCAATATATGTCTAACGATGGTAAAGCTGTCGACGCGAGCGCGACATCTGGAGCGGGAGAGAGATTCGCCGATCGACCGTCCGGTCCCCACGAGGTCCCTCGCCAGGGAAATCCGGACAGACCCCTTTTACACGACATGTTGCGAGCGCCGGGACCGGATCGCCTCGTATCACACGATTTGTCGAAAGGTCCGGACAGATCACATATGCACGATCTGGCGAGACCCCCGATGGCGAACAGACCTCTAATTCACGACACGGCCAGACATCCGGGTCCCGAGCGAGCGATGTTGCACGACATGCAGCGATCTCCCGGTCCCGATCGTCATATGATGCATAACATGCATAGATTGCCCGGACCGGACCGGCCGCTAATGCACGACATGCACAGACTTCCGGTTCCCGAACGCCCGTCGATGCACGACATGCACAGACCTCCGGGCCCCGACCGCCCGTTGATGCACGACATGCACAGACCTCCGGGTCCCGATCGCCCGTCGATGCACGACATGCAAAGGCTGGCCACCTCCGACAGACTTATGCACGACATCCTCCGCCCGCCCGGCCCGGGGAGGCCCACGATGCACGAGCTGCCGCGCCCCCCGGGACCCGACCGACTGCCGATGCACGACCTGTCGAGACCTTCAATGCACGAACTTCCTCGACTTCCGGGGCCCGATCGTCCGCCGATGCAGGTGCCGCCGCCGGATCGCCTGATGGGCCACGAGATGACTCCGCATTACCCTTATGTCCGCGCGAGGGCGCCCTACGCGCTGGGCGGACGGCTGGAGCGCACCAGCCCCGCCCCGCCCGCTGACTCCCCTTCGGACCGCTCGTCGCCGCTCGACGCCAAGGCCCCGTCACGAGGCCTCCAGGCACCTGGCCGGGCCCTCGTGAAGTTGGAAGCCGACGGGCGCGAAGAGGGCGGCGTGTTCGGGGGCCTCGTCAGCTACTTCTCCAGCCAGCGCGAGGACGACATGGACGCGTAGTGCTTGAGTAGTCCACTTGTAAATACTGACATAGATAATTTTATTTATACCGCCGGCCGTACACGACGGCTCGTACGCTACGTATGATATTTTATGAAGTTAACGTTCGGTTCGACGAGGTTTAATGAGTCTTTTTGGTCTCGAATACGATGTAATATTATTTTTGTTTAAGTGAGATTTATTTATACACAAAACGATAAGTACTTACAGTATACTCTGAATACGAATTCTATGAAAAATCCGATTATTTCTTTTTGCAAATAAATGTTTTCTCCTATTGTGGATTTGTATTATTTATTGAAAAAAAAACCAATTGTATTTTATTAGTTTTTATTTACGAGGTCTTCCTGCAACTTTCTTGTTTCCGGCTGCCTGTTTATTTTTTCCACCAAATGATAATTGTTGCTCCGGAGGAGCTATCTTCAGTGATATGTCGTACGTCTTACTCTTCGGTCTCTTGGCCGCCGGCTCCGACTTCTCGGGGGTTTCGCTGGGAGTGACGGTCTCTTGAGTTGCGGCCCATCCATCCTAAAGCAACAAGATATTTTTATATATAAATTATTATCATCTAAATAATAAGCGTAAAATCCATTCTACTTAAGACAGAATCCTGTAATCTACATAAAACACGATGTATAAAGGAGCTCTGTTCATTAGTAAGACGGGGCTCAGTATACCTCTGGGTCCTCTATCTCGGGTGCGATGGGCAGGAAGGCCAGCAGCGTGTCGTCCTCAGCGTCCTCGTCAGAACTGCAGAAGGCCGCCACCGCAGAGCACGTCGTCACGTCCACCTACATACATACACGAATACGATACCCATTGAAGCAAGAATATCACGGAAATACAGCTGCACACACACATGTGATCCAAGAATATCACAGATAAACGCTTACATACACACCCACCCACCCTCCACACCACACACACACCCACCCACCCACCACACCACACACCCACACACACAACCACACCCACCCACCACACCACACATACGCCCACCCACCACACTACACATACGCCCACCCACCGCACCACACATACGCCCACCCACCACACCACACATACGCCCATCCACTACACCACACATATGCCCACCCACCACACCACACATACGCCCACCCACCACACCACACATACGCCCACCCACCACACCACACATACGCCCACCCACCAAACCACACATACGCCCACCCACCGCATCACACATACGCCCACCCACCACACCAGACATACGCCCACCCACCACACCACACATACGTCCACCCACTACACCATACATACGCCCACCCACCACACCACACATACGCCCACCCACCACACCACACATACGCCCACCCACCAAACCACACATACGCCCACCCACTACACCACACATACGCCCACCCACACCACACATACGCCCACCCACCACACCACGATCACAGACTACAAAAACATGTAAATCAAGAATATCTCGAAAATACACCTGCACCCAACACACACATTTGAAGCAAGATATCACAGTTATGTATGTACATGTACACCCATCTTTACAAGTTGTAAGTGCTATATTAAAAATAGCATAATATATTGTTACTCAAAACAAAATTACAATAAGAGGTCAAATTTCCTGGTAATACAAATACAAATGTTGCACTTGAATAGACAATAAATGTTTCATTTTAAGATATGTTTTGAGTTGCTTTATACCAAAGCAAAAAAAAAGTGTTCCTTTCATATATACCATAGAAAAGCAAAACCACCTCAACTTCTTCATCATCCCGGCTGTCAGCTCCCTGGTCCACGGAGCGGTCCTCGTCTTCGACGTCGAACTCGCTCTCTCGCTCTTCGTATTCTACATTTTCGTCCAGTTCCTTGAAATCGGGAGCAAACGCCGACCAATTCTCCACCTGGTTTTGTGCCCAGATTGATACCACGCCTTGGGAGAAAATATGTTATCAATATTAATTACATAAAGTAGCAGAAACAATTTCTTTTTAAAAGAAAGATTTGGTAAGCATACTAATTTAAAATAATCCTTCTATAGCTACCCAATTCACTTTAACTTGCATAAAAACAATCTAACCTGGTCAGTTTGACTGCTTTAGATATGAGGGCTGTTAGGTTGCTATTTTATTTAGATTTGACTTCATTTCCACACCAAACTCACCGGCACTGATACTAGCTATGATGGGTCTCACTGGATGCCACACGACATCCAGCAGCAGCTCTCCCTTGGTCCCATGCAGTATCTTCACCAGGTTACCGATGGACTTCTCCCACACATATAGCGCGTGTTGCCTCGCCGAACCGGCACATATGTACTCCCCATCACCAGAAAAACAGCATTTTTTCCATGTAGTTCTGATGACATTCAAATAATTAGTTATTTACTTTAGTTTAAAAGAGGAATGTACACTTACAATGTTAATTGTAAATTATGCCCAAAGGGAATAATAATTACAAACTAAAAGTTTCATGAAGAAATCAAACAATAACTCTTGACTTAACAGTAAGAACAAATAATTAAAATTAATCAAATTTAGTAGGTAATAGTCATTTAGAAATATTATAGATTTAATTTTCAACTACTTAAGTTATTGAGTTCATACTTATTGACAAGATCCTGTAACTTCTGAATTGGTTCTGGTTCCCCATTTAATCCAGATTTTAAAACTGTGTTTGCATCATACACTCTGATCACTCTATCTGAAGTATTCACAAGGAAACAGCTGAAAAATTTACCACTCATTAATTTATATTAATAAGAAATGACTATCTTTATAAGCATACTATTAAGATACAAAACAACTTACTCGCCTCTTCTTGCAAACTCTATGCTCTTTATACCAGTAGTGCTAGAAGTACCAACAGTAATTTTAAAGCTTGCCTTCAGGGTTAATGTTTCTGAGTCTAGAATTAAAATTTTACCCTTTGCATTCCCTGTGTAAACATAGTCACCTCGTCTATCAAATGAAGCTATTACATTTATGTCACCCTGTAAGTAAATAATTATGTTAATTATAACATTCAAGCATTCACTCTAAATTAGTTCACATATTTGAATCTGGCTTATAATATCATCCTTACATCATCATCTATAGGCAAAATTTTATGTTCACCGTCAGTATCAACCAATAAAGCAGCATGTCTCATTGGGCACACCAGGAAAAGCTTGTCATTCCTGGGGTCAAACTGTACTCGTAATATTGGAGTGGGGAATTTGTATCTCTGCTCACATTCACCAGATAATACGTCCCATATACACACATTGTGATCTGTTGATGCTGATAGCAACTGGAAGTTACACAAAGAAATTATTATTCATTAAACAAAACAATTTAAATGTAACACAACTTCATAATTTTACAGACATCATTCTTTTAAACATAAACTATTTTTAAATTACAAGATATGTGTACAATTTACCTTTTTACAGTTCCTTGACCAACTTAAACTGCATACTGGATAGACATGAGCAGAAATAGACTTAGCAATGCCTCTAGTAAGAAAGTCCCAAATAAATATCCTTCCATCATTACAACCAACCGCCAAAAGTGTACCACGACGGTTAAATGAGCAAGTTGCTGCCAGAGATATTGAATCTAGTGTGCCATCAAATTCCTAAAAACAATTTTTTTTATAAAGACACGTCCTTTCACTCATCCATTTAACATATACATATTAATAATTTGAAACTCACCTCTGGATAGTTTTGACCAAAAGATTCTGTAAACAGAAACTATAAATTAGGTAATAAAAAACAACTAAGATCCTAAGCAGTTATTGTCATGAACAATTGAATTTTAATTTAATTTCGATTACTAACCAAGTAATTCTAAATTCATGGTGATTTTTTTTTATTCAATAATTACAAAGCCTAAACACCATCTAAACGAATAAAAATATTACTATTACAATTTCCAACTATATACTATTGTTGACTAGTTAGACATTTACAAATTGAGTAATAAAAATAAACACCGGCTAAAAAACTTTGCATTTATCATTTCTCAATAATATAACTGAAATTAATTGATAAACGATTTACGATTAACGAAGCTACAATCCAAACATATTTCTTAGTTTGACAAACAACATTCAACTAAATCAACATTGACAAATGGCATGTGACATTAAAAATAAATCTAAAGCATGTACCAAAATAACATGTTTAAATATTTTTAATATATATTAATATATTTATAAACATTATGAAAGAAAAGGAACATTAAGATAAAACAATGTTGCGAAACGATACATTTATATATAGCAACATGGTATAAAAATAAGAAACACATGACATTGTGATGATGCTTTGTACTGGATTAAATAATATTTAATATTTTGTTGAATTGCTTACGAACTTAAGCAATTAATTAAAACAAAATATGACCAAAGTTTTTGCCCACGGCCAGCACTAGCACAGTACAGAACAGTACAGCACATATGAGGAACGGAGCGATTGCTACTTGGGAGCGTCTCATACGTAGCAAATAGGTAGCATATATATCTGCCTAATAATCGTGTAATAAAACTACAAAGAGAGTTTTAGTTGGATTTAGCTCCATCTTTAAATTAGCTTCGGGCCGGCACTGCAAAAGGGCAACGCATAAGAATTTCAAATCCTTTCAATGTTGTAAAAATGGTAAAAAACAAAAAAGATAAATAAAAGCTCTCAAACTATTGTACTGTAATTGTAGACTGTTACTTTTATACGTGAACATAAGAAATACTTTTTTTTTTTTTTTTTTTTTTTTTTTTTTCGTTGGAAAAATGCGTTTCCGCATCGTCACCCAGGCCAGGAAGGCGATGGCCGGGCGGTATGTGCGGCACCCGGCGACTGCCATTTTTAAGGCACCCCACTAAAAAACCAACGGCTGCCCACGACGCTACAATGGGACGCCACGGGATCGCTTTCGCACTCACCGTGGCGCCCCGGCGGAACTCCTCTATATAGGGGTACCCCGGGCAACCAGTGTACCCCTACCTCATAGACCTAGTGCAATGGCGAGAGAGGTCGCCCCCCCCTCTCACCTAAAACATAAGAAATACTACGCTAAGACACATGAACTGCAAAGTAAAACGATTAAAATGCTTAGTCTGGCCATAAATAGTGTTATAATTAAAAATAAAAAAATATTACATTTGAATTTGGGATCTGCCATTTTTATATGATTGTTCATTGTGTTTTCTCATTTTGGCGCCAGTACATTGTACAATATTTTGCGATATTAAAATGGAGTGGCGTGATAAAGAGATCAGAATCATCGCTGTGATTGCATTAGGTACACAAAGTAGATATGGAGCCAAATGCAATTTTTTAAAACACTCCATACACTTGGTATTAGTCAAATGTTTTTATACCGGGATATTAATAGGTACAATTAGACTTCCTCTGTTTGTGACAGAGAAAGATCTGGCCGTCCACGTAGTGTTCGTACGAAAAAGGCAGTCAAAGAAGTAAGGGAAAGAATTCCAAGACATCCTGTCCGAAAGCAAAAGATTTTATCTTGGGCTTTATCTTATGAAGTAAAAATATTGGTAGCTTTGTATTTTAATAATGAATAGTTATATGATAAACGTTAAATTGATATTAAAAGACTATAATAGTCCTGTTTCAATTAAACAACATTCTTAAGGCCGATTACGTCGTAATTTGCTTATATGAGTTCATTTCAGAACGCAATGCAAATCTTCAGTTTAGAGAATTCATATTAGAGATTAGCTATATTGCCTGGTACTATATAACATTTTGTGAAGTATATTTAAGAAACTGTGACGCTTTACTAATTTATTGAATTGTTAACGATTTGCTACTTGAGGCTAGAGACAAAAAGCCGTTAATAGGAGCTAGAAAATGGCACAAAACCAGGTCATTTACGAGCACTTATCAAAGCACAGAATTCGGCAAAAACACGCACTAATATATTTAATTTAAAAAACTTTCACTTTCGTAATCCTTCTTTTCAGAACTTCAATATATCATTATTGAAGAAGAAAATAATTACTACAAGATATCGACCTTTTTTGAATCGACGACGCAGGTTTAACAAACCTTTTCTTTTGCGTGCGCGAACGTAGGTATTTCGTATTCTGCAAATAAAAGTGACGACGAAAATTCATAAGGGAGTGAGAGAGAAGATCACGCACATTCATTGGCGTTGATCTGGATCAACTTATGAAACGGACGTTGATAAAGAGGTTTCTACTTTGACCCAGCAGTTAACTCCAGATGAAGTAATGATAGATCACCCCCACTATCTAATGAAGTCTCGATTCTTATTACTCTTAAGTCAAACATAGCGATTTTATAATACGGCCATCGCGAAATATTCTTCTTGCCAAAAACAAGCAAAGGTGGGCATCGCGGAAGTCGAGGTCACAAGCCCGAATACTTTCAAGGCTAAAAAAACCTTTGTCAAGACGCGAGTACTTAAAAGTTCTGCATCATGAGCTGTTTGAATCACACATGCAAAACACCCAGGGCCCTGATTCTCTATGATACACGAGATTTCTTACCAATAACGCGTGACATCACAACGCGTTGTAAACTTAAACGCGATACATAAACGCAGCAAGATGTGAAATTGAAAATTGTATGCAATAACGTATTTGCTATGACCAGTTACGCACCGCGTTACGATAAAATCGTGGAATCGTATTCACTATGCCAATGTCTAATATTAAAACACGTTTCCGTGTGTTTTGGGCTTGTTTTCAAAAGTCAAAATAACGTGCTTTGAACTTGCGCGTTTATAATAACGTTAGTACGTTTTGGTACTTTTCTATTAAAATCTATTTATTAATTAATAAACTATATTCTTTATAAATGTTGTTATTCTAATAAATGCGACTACTACCAAAGCTTTGTCATTGTTTCTTCGTTATTTAATATTTATGTTCTATGTTATAGGGATAATTTAAAATACCTCTTAAAGAGAGATTTTATTTATTATGAAATTAAAACATAATTGTAAACACATCAATAACACAAAACACTCAAAACTTGTAACTTTAAAAAATGTTTCTCAAATTCTTGTCTATGACGTATAAATGGTCTTCTAGTTTTCTTCAACACCGACTTGGTAATGCAACAATTATTACACTAAATAATATAAAAATCTCCATGTAAATTCTATCTGAAACTTTATTCTCTATTATTTATTTATTTATTTTAGGATATTTGTCTGAGAAAGTAATGTGGTAGACATTACAATGACATAACATTGATATTTGATGACATTACAAGTATTTATGTCAATTTATATACATCATAACGCGTTCTAAACTTTAACGCTCCACGATATGGAATTGACAAATTGTATTTTGCACGCCACACGGTGAGTTATCTATGTTCAGTTTTTGACTTCACATTACGGGTACGTCAATGAATCTAACATCGGTATTTATTCGAAGGTACCGGTTTTAAAAAGATTTTTATTATTTTATTTGTTTTTAATGTTTGTTTTAGTAGGTTTATTTGAAATAAACCGTTACCTTAAATTTTTAATTTATATTACCGTAAATCTTACTTTATAATGTTATTAGAATTATTGTAGGTTTGAAACCAAAAAATAATCTTCAAATCTTTCTAAATTACCGATTAGTTTTAGAACTAAACACTTGTAATGGCTTTAAATTTCAATATCATAAAATTTATGTGGACATTACTCTATCAGACAAATATCCTAATCTAAATAATCGAATTATTTTTTTATTTTATTTAGTGTAAAGAATTTTGCACTACAAAATCGGCTTGTGAGAGAATAGGAAGACCAGTATACGATATATACGATAATTACAAAGAAATTTTAAGTAACAAGTTTTGAGTGTTTTGTTGTTGAGTTAGGTAATAAATAAACTCTTTTTTTAATTTCATTTTAAATGATCGTTTTAATACATTACATAGCGATAAAGCTACAAAAGAACCATCATACATGTTTTGGTAGTGCTCGTATTTAGTAAATTAACAATAATTGTAAAGAATGTAAATTATAATTATGATAAAGAATATAAATTATTTTTTAACTTTAATAATACTTTTTTTAATTGAATACCGAATAAATTAATTTTTATAGAAACGTGCCAACACTTACCACGGTTTTTGTAAACGCGCGATCTCACAACATGTTATTTTAGCAATTAAAAACATGCCCATAACGTACGATAACATGTTTTTAGATTTGACAATGGCATAGAGAATACGATCCCATGAAGATTTCACAAATTTATCGTAACGCGGTACGTAACACGACTATTTGCTTATAGAGAATAAGGGCCCTGCTCTGTGGGACTCAGTTCAGACTCAGAACAGAACATGAACCAAATAAGGCAGTTGCTGTACTTGCGACATAAAAAAATAAAAGAAAAATATGTTCCTCTGCGAAGCGAAGGATGACCAAAAGAGTGTGCACCAAGTGCAAAAAATCGTTGTGACGTCTGTCACAAATGCATAGGTTGCCCAATTTTTCCTATTTCTTTTATTTTATAAGTTTAATTGAAGTGTTTATTTTTGATATATAATTTATTCTTTTTGTAATTTTGTTATAACTCGTCCAAGTACCGACTTTTAACATGTTAGGTACTATTGTTGATTTTGCATGAAAACTATGATTTTAATCCAAAGTCTGTTAAATTAGAAGTTTGCCAATTTTTTTTATTTAAATAGAATAAATAATATAAATAAATACTTAAAATATTTGAATATATGTATAAACATGTATGTATAATGTATAAGCATATAACAATGTATAAGTTTAGTTACCGGGACGGGAACGGGATGTTGTCCTAGAGGTCGCGGGTTCGAATCCCTGCCCGTATCGGTTTATTTTTCATTTTATATTTATATAAATTTAAATACTATAAATAAAAAAATAATATGAAACTATTTTGTTTCGATAAAGGGAATCCCCTTTAAAAAGTACCGTAGTCGAACTGACGAAGGTTCGTGATAAGAGTCGAAAAATAAGGTTTGAAATAAGATCTGGGGTTAATAGGATACGTTAAAAAGTACAATGTTTTGAGTATTATTAAATGCAATAAAACATACATTCTTAATCATTATTAAATTAAGACAACATTCTTACTACATAATAGGTCTGTATTCTTTTTGTAATATATGTTAAGAAATATTACAAAGCTCCTGTTTTTTGTTATACATGAGATACCAAATAAAAAAAATACAAAATAATCTAAAACATAAAACACCCCCTACAATTATTTAAATTTTATTTACATCTTAATAATGTTAAAACTTGAATTTATTACTTAAACAAAAAAAAAATAACATCACAATATAACTTATGACTAGATTGAGAAAATATAAATTAAGTGTTTAGACATAAGGTGATTCTATTTTATGGTAACCTTAAAAATTCAAAAAAAAATGTTAAATCTTTTTGACTAATTACAGCCTTGTTGATTATTTTCGTAACTTTATTATCTTTCTTATTCTACAACACAATGTGAGAAAATGGATCGAGTAATTATTCTTAAAATATAAAATTTAAGATGTATACACCTACTACAACCTAAAATGATTATAATCTAGTCGCAAACACAGTTTCGGTACGAGTATCCGAGATGAGGTGGCGGCTTCCCATCTTCTCGGAAATGATGCGAATGCAGAGATCTGGCGTCACGGTACTGACAATGACCAGTAAGTTTAAAAACCAAAATGACGGTGATGTCAGAAGCCTGATATACGTTCCTAAAACATCGCCATCTACTGGGCTGTAACACAAAAATATAAACTAAATATTTTAAATTAATGAATACAAATTACTATGAAGTTAATAATTCTAGTCACAGTCAAAACAAATATTCAGTTTTCCTTACTGTAGGATTCATACTAACAGATAGAAGGAAGAGTAGATAGTATTAAAGGCCACATAGACGATCACTGAGAGCCCCGCGCTGGCCGCCAGCGCGAAGGTGACGTAGCGAGACTGCAGCAATAGCTTGAGCGTCACCACCACCAGCATCAGGTGGAATATCACAGCGCCAAAGCCCCTGTTCCAAATTAGATTTGCGTCAGGAAAGATAAAGACGGTAATGAGAAGAACTTTATGTATGATTTTTTTTTTATGAATTGCAATCAAATGTGTGTTTCTTACCATAGATCTACGTTCTTCCCATCACCGTCGATTACCGATTTATCGAACAAAATTGTAGAGAAAAAGTAGATGATTACAGAATGATACAGCGCCGAGATGAACCAGGCCATGAAATATGACCACGTCAACAGTCCGTTTTTCCTTGTGTTTTTGTACAAGGCTGGGTTTCTGTAAAAAAACATAATTTGCTTTCCAATTCACAATTTAATAACGAATAAATGATATCCAAGAATATCCAAGAAGAGATGTGGAAGCTAAATACAGAGTCAGCTTTTGTTCAGTGATTGACGTCTTAGCGATGATGTTGTAAGAGATCTTACAGCGTCATGGCTAAGACGGCTGGATCAACGGAGGTAGAACAATCCACTAATACCTTATTGATTCAGCTTTGATGCGTTTCGTAGCATGAGCGAGAGAGAGCGAAACCCTCGTTCCCTTCACCTCTTTATAACCCTTTTACTTATTAGCCAAAGTGTGGATACACATTTGCAACTACCCTTATGTTGTAGCAACAGAGACCGCTCGCGGAAACATTTTCCCCAGACTCTACATTACATATGATATCTTTTATACCCGCGACCGTTTTATGTCTATTAAAAGACGGTGATAAAGTTATGGTTAAAACACTTTATAGTTTAGAAAATATAATGTACGTCCAAAAAAATATTAAAATATATAATAAAACAGTAGTTTCCAAGTTTAGACACAAAAAAAATTTTTGAACAATGGAATTCCTTTTTCCAATAATTTCCTAAAATCTTTCACCGATCATTAGAACAAACAAATTGAAGCAATTAAATTGAATTGCATCCGCAACTATAAAACTATTGCGCACTATAAAATTATTTGGTCACGAAAAAACAGCAAAAAAATTTGAGTAAAGGTGTAAATCAGATGGTTAGCACTAGCTCATTAACCCCAGTAACAGTAACATTCGACTAATTAAACAATTATAATATTAATTACTAGAACTGTGTTGACAATAAGAGCGACAGTAATCAACTTGCTAACTATTCTGCACATGTTAGGTACATAAAAAACTTTTAAGACATTGAAACTTGTAAGACAAGGTATAGCCGTCCAGTGTTTAGCATTTTAGTTAAAAATAAAGCATCATATAACTACAATTATATTGAAAGCTTAAGGTTAGTTACAATCCTTTAAGTGTTTATAAATATGACAGCATTCTAGAGCTAGTAGTGGCGTGGTTAGGTAAGTATTCTTTTGGGGCCACGATTTATTAGCATTCTTATTTGTTTTTAACCGACTTCTTCAAAAAGGAGGAGGTTCTTAATTCGGGCGATATTTTTTTTATGTATGTACACCTATTTCTCCGAGGTTTCCGAACCGATTTACGTAATTCTTTTTTGTTTGATGCAGAATAGTTTCGAATTGGTCCCGAAAAATGGGAATGGTTTCCAAAAATTTGATTTAGGTAGGCTCATTAGTTTTTATTTTATGAGCATTTTTTAGCTCCTCCGGAAGGAAATCCAAACATGCTGTGACTAATGACATCTGTTGTTTTAAATATGTGAAGTCTGACGCGCTGCTGCTAACCGGTTCTCACGTTGCTGAGCAGACTCGGTTGCTGTACGGTTTCGTATCACTACTAATCTATGAGTCCTCTGCTCAGTCGACTCGTTTTCTAAACGCTCATTAATGAGACCAAGTCTATTAGCTCTCTGCTCAAAATACTCATTCGCAAGACGCTCTTGGATATGACCGAGTCTAGAATTATGCTGATCAAGAGTTTCTTGAACGTAATCATGATTTCATATATGCCTTCATGGCCAACCAACGTTTTTACCATCTTTAATAGTCTCACAAGAACGTGAAATTGTGTTTCGAAGAGCATTTTTACGGAGAAGACTACTTTTTCCGTTCCTGCTTCTTGAAATCTGTATTTTTTAAGGCGGGCAGCTTTTTTTGTAGGTCTACCCATGGCTTATTGATAATGTAGCAATGAACTAAAAAGTATTAAATAAAAACAACTACGTTAAAAAAAAACCGACTTTAAAAATAAAAAGTAATAAATAATGAAGATTTAATATTTATTATAAACTACTTATTATTTATATGTCCTATTTACTAAAAGGTTTCAAGTCGGTGCCAAGCCATTTACTATTAGAAATCGGTTCAATCATTTCCGTAATTAATATTTTTTTTGTTTTTCTTCGTATCGATTCAAGCTAGTGATCATATGAAGATTGAGCTGCTTTTAATAATAACGTTTAATTGCTATTTATTTTGCGGGTAGATGATATAGCTGAAAAATCCTAGACAAAAATCCTAGACAATGTTTTTAATTTTGCAGTATAGATAAACATTGAAAAGATGCCACTACCGAAATTAACCTATTTATAATTAGGCTTCACATGGCTATACATGTTTAAAGATATTTTCAAACATTAATTTCGGCATATAATAGTGGCATCTTTTCAATGTTTATCTATACTGCAAAATTAAAAACATTGTCTAGGATTTTTGAAAGAAACCTAATAGATGTCACCACCGTCCCGATAAAGACGATCACATATAGAATGCTTAATTCACCGAGGCGGACAGCGATACGGTAGCTCAGTTGGTAGAGTGACGGGACGGTTTCCCAGTAGTCGCGGGTTCGAGTCCCTGCCGGTATCGGTTTATTTTTCATTCTATATTTATATAAATTTAAATAGGCTTAACTTGGCTATACATGTTTAAAGATATTTTCAAACATTAATAAATATTCAATCTTCATTATTTTTTAATTTTTAATTTTAATGTCGGTTTTTTTAACGTAGTTATTTTTTTACATATCAAATATGATTGCGACTCACAGCAATTACTTAAAAAAAATAATAATAAATAAGCCAAAAGTGAATAAGAAGGTTCGATCTTATTTTTCGGACGTTTCCATTATAAAACTGACATTAACTCTTATGATTATGCAACCTACTTCAAAAGCAGCGCGGCCGGCCAGCGCTGGTCCGTGACGGAGAGCACCAGGCACGGCACCGACGTGAACACCAGGTTGTAGAACGTGAGGTACAGGGAGTCGAATATCGACTGGGTTGAGAACGCGCAGGCGGTTTGGAATAATAGCTGGAATAAAACGAGGTGAAGGGTATATGACCTGTGTATTCGAAACATAGTTAGTTTCAAATATGCGATTTAATGTTGTTATTGATTGATATTGACGTACCATTATAATACCCAGAACTAAATTTTTGTAGAAGAAGTAGTGAACGAGTGTCGCCAGTCGCTGATAGTACCAGTGTCCCATCACTAGCAGCATTTTTTTAACCATAGCGAATTTTGTAAATGCGAAATCGGCCGCCCTGATCAAAACAACATCATCGTCAAATATAAAAGTAATGAACGTGTACTGTATCACTAATAAAAGGAAAAGAGAAGGAGAACGTTTGAAAATATCAATAAACATGCCATGTTAACCTTATTAAAATGTATATAAATATATAATGACAAATAAACCAAAACCAATTGAGCTACCGTATCGCTGTCCGCCTCGGTGAATTAAGCATTCTATATGCGAAAGTCTTTATCGGGATTGTTGTGACATCTATTAGGGTTCTTTCGAAAATCCTAACCAATGTTTCTTACTTTGCAGTATAGATAAACAGTGAAAAGATGCCACTACCAAAATTAATGTTTCAAAATATCTACAAATATATATATAGCCATATTAAGCTTATTTAAATGTATAAAAATATAGAAAGAAAAATAAACCGACCCAGGCAGGGATTCGAACTTGCGACTTCTGGAAAACCGTCTCGTCGCTCTACAAATTACGTGACCTTATCGCCACCCGTCTCTTGTGATTTAGTATTCTATATCTACTTCTATAGATTCTGTTTTATCGGGACGGTGGTGACATATTAAGCTCCTTTCGAACATCCTAACCAATGTTTGTAACTTTTCAATATAGACAAACATTGAAAAGGTGCCACACTCGAAATAATTGTTTGAAACTATGTATGAATGAAAAGTATACCGATACGGGCAGGGATTTACATTGATTTCGTCCGAAATTATTGATATGAAAACTTTAAAACAAAATATAACTTACCTAGCGGCCTGGTGTCCCTCCTTCCCAAATAAACCAAAGCCGACATGGGCTTCTTGAATCATCGAAATATCGTTGGCCCCGTCTCCTATTGCCGCTGTTACAGGACGCTCACGACTATTTTTTATTAACTTTACTATCTGAAACGGACTTCATGTATAACTATTTAGATCAAATAGAATCAATCAAAAAGTCAATAACCTTTGAATTCCCATTCACCTTAGCTTTCTGTATCGGTGACAACCGACAGCACAAGACTGCTTTACATTGAAGAGAGATCTCTACGAACATATCGGCTGCCACAGTGTCCAGTATCCAGGTCATGCTAATACCGTCCACTATCAACGTCAGATCTTTATAAGTCGGCTCCACTAAGGTGCGCTTGCAGATGTCTAAATTAGCTTCTAACGATTCCTTATTTTCTATCCCCACTAGAAATAGACGCTTGTCGTTTTCAGAGATATGAGAGCAGGATTGAGCCACATTGATAGCAGTCTCTATCTAAAAAAAAATACAGTTAAATATGAAAGTTGTAATTCACAACCTCTATAGTTATCTCTCTGTACACCTTGTCTCCTGTAAGCACCCAGGTCTTCACGCCAGCAGCTCGCAGAGCGGCCAGCGTGTCTGCGACACCGTCCTGGAGACAGTCCTCCACCGCGGTGGCCCCGACCAGGGTAAGATTGGACTCGAGGCTGCGGAACAGCTGTGTCGCCTGCTGTAGGGCGGCCACGCTGGTGCCGTCAATCAATTTGATTGCTGGTTGGATTAAAATAAACATATTTAATACATATTTAAAACGTTGGATAGTAGAAAAGTTTAATTACATCATGTATGAACCTGCATAAAAAAGGAAGATCACAGAGAACAATAATGGAATATGAGTAACATGGTATGAATCTCTTTCTCCCATCATAGTTTCCGTGAGTATGGCACAATAACTAACTAATAAAAGATGAACGGCAGATGAGGACGACTCTTAGTGAATTCGGATAAAGAAAGAAGGACAACCAATGATGAAATAAACATGTAGAAAATAATGAGTTTATGATATTATTATTAATACCTTGTAACTAAAAACTCTGTCTTTAGTTTTCTTTTTATAATTTTGTACTTAAAACCAAACGAAATCAAATCTTTAAAATTGATAAAAAATACGTACAACTTGAAACCTTGTCATAATCATCTTCAGATATCTCTCGATATGCAACCGCTAGTGTCCGGAGACCTTTACTCGCAAAATAGTTGATATCTCTCTCGGCTTCTCGGATTAACGTGTCATCCTTACAGAGCGGAAACACCGATGTCTCAGCGCCCTTGCAAAACAACCATATCTAAAATAAAAGGCGTTATTATCTAAGGTTTAATTTCTACTATTTAAGCAATGATAAGGTTTATTACATGGAAATAAGCAATTTTCTATGATGCCAAATTTGTAGGTTTAAAATTTTTTAGAATTCTTGAAAGATATCATCTATCTCTCAAAGTTTCTGACAATGAAGTATCATTACTGACCTTGCCATCTTTATCTTTAACAATAACAGACATTCTTTTTCTTTCAGACGTAAATTCGATAGTTTGTAATCTCTCGTAAATCTCTGTTTGCCCTGACGCTTTTAGTAGCAAATTATTTCCCTCTTCACCTAAAAATGTAACTCCAATTCTATCGGCTGCTTCAACTAGCGCTTTTTCATCTGGACTACTGCCTTGGTAATCTAGTCTATTTGGTTCCGTTATCACATCTCTCCAACTTTCTCCTATTAAATCAACATTTCCGTTTGCCTTGATTTGTTTCTTTTTCTTAAATATGTTCATGATCTGAATATTTGGGCTAATTGAGAGCTTTGCACTTAGTTTTTTCATATCCTCGTTAGATACTTGGACAGCATGGCACAATGCGAGAATTGTAAAGAAAAATTTAATGTCTGTCTGAAATAGAAAGGAAACGCTACAAAAGATATTCACAACAGTCATAAAAAGATCTTCTAATCTAAGAAAATATTCGATATTTGCTTATAGGTAATTATTAAAATTAAAATGGTAAAAATTATTAAAATTAAAATGGTATTATGTATTATTTTATTAGGTCGGGGGATAAAAATAGTTTTCTTACAAACTTGTACAAAGATAAAGTTATCAATGAATTTACGTAAATAAAGCGCATGACTAAACCACCATCTCAGTTTATCTGCCAAAATATTTATCTCCGTGGCCTTAGATACTTGAAATCTGATGTAATGAGTAGATTATTTGATTTGTTGAACGTAATTCTGAACATGTGCTTCTTTATATAATATTATTATCTTTCGATCGTGGCACCACTCGCAAAAATCAATAAGTTATTAGTAATAACATAATAAAAGTAGTTATAATCAATAAGTTATGATTGTTGATCTTCTCAATACTAAAAATTCGTGATTATGTAAGAAAGAAGTCCTCGATCAACAAAAATCGTCAACTATTTATTATTTAGCACTATGTATAACTTTTCCGGATTCAATAACGGTAAAATTAGTTTAGCTAAAACAGTACACTACACATTCTAAGAAGATATGCAATTGCATAACTTACTAACTAAATTAGTCCTAAATTTGTCGCGACCCTAGATGACTGGGTTAGGTTATACGTATGTTTTGGAGTTGAAATCGTCAAATAATGCTAACAAGTGCTCATATCATGTTACTGACTTAATGTAGATTGTAATTAATTATAACAACTTGCAATATTTCCATTTTCCGTATTTATAAATTTACTTAAGAATAAATGTAGTTATGTAATTATATTTTTATGTAAATTTACTAATGTTATTTAGTGATTCATAAATAATTTCAAATAAATAAGTATCTAGACAGAGTGAGAGTATAATTATTAAATAAGCTCTGACCTGAAAGATATCTACGGGTTCATCAAACCTTTCTGAATCATATAACTTTGATTCCTTCTCTTCATATATCTGACCGTTGATAGAACATGCTTTGAAGACCATAAGATTTTTGGTTAAAGTACCAGTTTTATCAGAAAACAAAACTTCGACTTGACCTAAATCTTCATTAAGATCTGAAGTGTTTACAATAGCTGGTCTTCCTGTATCCTCGCAACGAAGTTCTTCGTCCCATCCGATAAAGAGGGCACCTTGAAATTAAGTACATACAAATATTCCTATAAATCGACTTGTAAGTAAATAGAAATAAATGCTTCAAACATTGCTTACCAATAAACTTGTACAATTCAATAGTGACATACAAAGACATTGGTATAATATAGTAGTACAGGAGTAGAAATGAAAATAGATCTTGTAAAACGCCCGAAAATGTTAAAGGAAGGCCTCGGTTTTCCCCCAAGTATACGTCACGGCCTGCATTCCCTACGTCTATTAAATATTTGGCTAAAAAAGATAATGACATCGCAAGTAACAAGACGAAAATGGAAACTAGCAAGAAGCCATTGACCGCTGATTCGCTGGATGAAAACTTGTTTCCTGAGTATTTTGAGTTCAGAGCCAGTTTTGTCTCCTCCCCTGTAAAATAATAAAAAAAATAACTTGAGCAACAACTAAATGGGAACTGTTCGTTTTAAGTTTAATATGTCGTGTTTTTGCTAATTATGTTGTGGATGAGTCTCAATCCGTAACTCTCAAATATCCTATTTTACCAGTATACACGGCGCATCCAATTGCCCAATCTGTATTCTTAACCCTGGATCCTCTCAGCATGAGATGGTCAGTGTTTAGCACCTGGCTGTTGAAATTGGGGATCTCCAAGCGACCGTAGAAAGTATATAGATCTGTCACTGGATCTGGAACTTCTATCCTCATACTTCGGGGCAAAATATCTAAAATTAGACAAATAAAAAGATAAAACAAACCAAAAAACTTCAATGATCTCAATTATAATTTAGTTAACAGATTGTCGTAGTACGGTAAAGGGTGATGTGTTGTCGATTTCATTGTTACAATATCTATATGCTTAACTAACCTGCAGTATACCCTACCAAGGGTGAGGGCACCCTCAAGGTTTTTAAATTTGTTTCTCCATCTAAGTTGGCTGTGGTGACGAAACATTTTCCCTTCTCCCCCGCTGAGCACAGCAGCACCAAGTCTGCTGGGACCTCCCTCCCACGTTTGACTCTCACTAATGTACCAGGCGCGATTGTGGCATTCTTTACTTCTTTGATCACACTATTGTGGACTATTTCCACTATTGAAGTAAACAATAAATACATTATAGGCAGGCAGGCATTATACTACATAATAATACTAATTAAATAATTATAACAAGCAATAATAAAAACATATATTATTTTAAAAAATCTATTTTGATGAAAAGTAACTATATTTTAGTTCCTAAGCTGAGAAGATCAATGTAGGAGCTCCGAAAAAAAAACAGATACTAATGTACGTAATAAATATTTTCATCGGTAAAATACCAAAGATTAATAATGATTTTGATAATCATCATTCTATCGTTATGATTCTTATCAGTTAAGTGTTCTTCGAGTTCAAGATTTCCTTAACGTTCTAGCGAGTCCTTACACAGTACAGAGTACCTGTCTGTTGAAACTTACGGCGAGGGTAAGGAACTAAATAGTAGGCGATATTTTTGTATTTTCCCTGTGTGCGTACATTTTATTTTTAATCAAAAGAACATAAATATATTATGTTGAGAAAAATAACT
Organism: Napeogenes sylphis; assembly: GCA_959347405.1. NCBI lineage: Eukaryota > Metazoa > Arthropoda > Insecta > Lepidoptera > Nymphalidae > Napeogenes > Napeogenes sylphis. The sequence goes on along the minus strand of OY365780.1, from coordinate 37,160,041 downwards.
ACATAATTATCTTACATTTATTATTTTAATATATTTTATAACGATTGAGTGTAAATTCAATGCTTTTAAGGTTATTGGTTAAATCGCTTCAATTGTATTTTAAAGTATTTTGGTTTGTACGTTTTTATTTTTTTAAATAGATTAAGTTAGTTATTTAAATTATACATTTTGGACAAAGTACAAGTATTGCATATACAATTTTACTTTGTAATTTTACAAACAATTTCGTAGGTTATACGTTTTTAAGTGACTAAAAAGTTTTATTTTTAAAATGAACTTAAGGAAAAAGAAAAGAAATACTATAATAAAGAATTAGGATAAAAATGCATAGTGAATATCATTTGCTGTAGAACATCTTACCAATTTGATTATTAACTTTGTTATCGGCCTTGTGTCGAAGCCAATCCTCGTAGCCCTGCTTCGTTGCTGTCACCAACACCATAAAACTGAGAGGAGCGATACTTGTGAAAGGAGAAACCGGACTGTCTGTAATTAATATAAATGTCAACTATTTTACGAGAATAAGTATCTTACGAACTATATGAATCCCTTTAATCAAGAAAGAAGGAGAAGAACAGACAAACAAAGTAGATATTACGTAATAAAAAATAATATGTAAAGGATATAACATATACACACTCACACATATACACATAAACATACACAGTAAAATCACTCACCAATAACAATAGCTATGACGGTCACTATTAAGAAGTAGAAGTTGGCAACTCTTCGAAACTGTTCAGACAAGTTCTTAGGAATGAAGAAGAGAAGAGAGTACTTCGATGTCTTGATCTTGTTGTTCTTGGTACTGTCCACCGCCCCCACGATGATTTGTCTCGTCTGGGACAGGGCTGAGACCTTGTTTGACTGTAAAAAAAGTTGTTGAGATTGTTTAAGTCTCATGGGGATCAGGTCAGGGCATTTTATACCTCACACATTTTTTTTAATACATTGTCATCAATTATTTTACTATACAATTAATAGCAATACGCTAACTTAAGCAGTGAATGAGAAATAGTAACCAGAAAAAAATATCAGTAATAAGAGAATTTACACCAAATACGTTATAAAGAAACTCATTTATGAATCGGGTTGAAATGTACGTGTAGTAGAATAACATCAAAACTCAATAAAGTGCCCATGTACCAAGATAATGATCTGATTATTAAAGTTACTAAACTCATGAACACATATCTTATCTGTCGGATAAGCAGTTGTTTGATTAAGTGTTGTAAAATTATTCAATTAGCATTACTTGTTTTGAGATTATCCAAAACTCAAGACCATATGCTATGAAGGAATCGTAAAATATAATTCTTCTTTTGATGGCACAATAGAGAAAAAAAATGCCTGAAAAATTTAATTTGTGTGATTCTTTTAAAATTAATTAATATTAATGAATTGAAGTAACAAAATAATATACCATACATTTTAATAAATTTTTTATCCCATTCTTTTATTTAACAAATATCTATTGAACAATACGGCAATCAAAACAATCGATTACCGACAATTGTTTATTTTAAAATAATTATTTATTAGATTTTTAATTACAATTCATACACAACGGAAAATCCTGTCATCGAGACTCGACAATCGTTGGTCCGTTGTCTCTTATCATATATATATATATATATCTTATCTTATATGTATTGTAGAATAAAACCAATAGAAAGACCATAAATATGAAAAAAAAACGAACTAAAGATAATTAAAAATTAGTAAATACATTTTATTACTGGTAGCATTGCAAGGACTGTTAGTAGCAATGCACTCACTACATACAGCTCCCCGGTCTACGGCGTAGAGTTTGTTTTACTTCTACGCGTCTATATTTACGAAATAAATAATCTACTTTAATATGTAATATCAGCACACTTCGTGAATCGATACTCGTTTTATGTTGGCCTTATCTTGGAGAATATTTTATGTCCATATAAAATGCATAAAGAAATAATGTTTGTTCTTTGCCTATATCGTAGATATATAATGTAGTAAGGCGTGGGACAATATACGAAGAAAAGAGTGAATTCAGGGTCAGAACTTGACCACGTTTATTACAATCAATAAAAATTGAACAGTTGTGCATCAGTAATTCTACATTGTTAAATAATTATTTAAGTGACGAAAAACAGCAATAATTTAATAGATTTAAAAAAACTTAACCCTAGTTGAAGGGAGATCGGCTTTGTAGTTTTATCATCATCCAGAAAGAAATGGAAGAGTGTTTCTATCGGACTCATCATCATTACACAATAAAAATAGTATTTTAGGCTTATAAAAAAATTTCAACTAACAATATTTTTATTTTATTTTAATTATAAATTTATCTCTTTTTCGTAGGGAAGGCAGACGAAGTCGCTGTAACATTTAGTATCTATATAAAATACATTAAATATATCACAATGTTATGTTATTTTTTTAAGGATACATACATTTACATTCCTACATTTTGTACAATGACATTCTATGACGTATTAAAATCTTTACTTGGCTTACTTTTTATTTTTTGTATGACATGATCCATCTTTTTTAGAGTATCATTTAATTGAATCCATTTAACTTTTGAGCTATGTCTTGTTGATTTAGTAAAAGCAAACATAACAATACAATAAACAGCTGATATATTTAGAAAATATCAGATGTTACCATAACTGTCTTTATTCAAATTATTAGTAATAAGTAATATTCTCCCACACTCCTCTATTATACGTCATCTCAATGAATAAGTCTTCTTTGGCATCTCATTTTTCTCACATTCTATTTATGTCTACCTTAGTCTCCTTTTTCTTTTATAATCATCTACATTCAATACTTTTACTCATTTAGTTACATTTATTTTTTAGAAGTTAAAGATGTAGGTAAGCATTATAACAATTATATAACCATTTCTGGTAAAACATACAGGTTATAATATTATACGAATAGTTATTAGGAGGTATGAGACATTAGGTTCCAATAAAAAACAAAAAATCTACATATTTTTAGAATTTCTAACATTTTATTCGTTTATTTTTACTTTTACCTGGCCTTTTTAGCATAACATTACGTCAATTCACGTGAAACCTAGAATTTAAATTTATTATTATAAAAACACAAAACAAGAACTTGTCACTCTTGAGCAATCTTTCTCGGAATCCTTGTTTCATAAATCCTTTAAAGCCTCTAAGATTCCGATATTCCGCACTATTTTTAAATAATATTAATATATTTACATGATCTTTGATCCCAAGTAATCTTTGGATCGGCTTAACTGACTTGAATGAGAATTTCACTGGAACCTATATTTATAGGTTACCATATTTTGTTCCGCAAACTCCAAAAAATTAAGGGTTCCATTTTATTTTCAGAAAAATTAAAGATTCCAAAAATTACGCAAAGATCAAAATCTGGTAAGAAAGCTTTAGCAACGACCGGTAACAATATAAAATAGCTAACTATTCTTTTTAAATAAGAGTAAAGAAAGAGGTTTTTAGAAATAAACTTATTAGACGTGCTCTTCATTTCACGACGATTTTAGATAAAATGCTAGATTTATCAAGGCAGGTAGAGAAATTGTAAAAGTAAGGATTGTAGACGAAAAAAGATGTACTATTACTTAGCGGGGATAGCAGATGAAGTCACTAGTAACAAACAAAAACAAATTGAATAAGAAATCTATACATATAAAAAAATACTTACGAAGCCATTCTGTCCATTGACAATTAGTTTATTTTTTTTAAATAAAGAAATAGAATCGCCTACTTGGACTTTGGGTGATAAATTAATAAAATATATTGGCATTTATTGCACCGAAGGCATTGAAAAAATTACTTAATAGATTTTGATATAATTTATCGTAATTTTAGATTATTGTTCCGGTCAATACTAAAGATACTTAGGCAAAATCTGACTAACATAAAATTATAATTAGAATAGAACAAAACTGTGTGGATGGATTTTGACGATTTAGGGTGGTTTATTATATGATCATACAGGATCATTTAGCATCATATAGGGTGTCAAAATTTTATAATTTTTACTAGAAAACACTAACTTTATGTTGTACTATAACTACAAAAAAATAAAAACTACGAATTTGAGTCCATTATAAGTGATGACAAATTAATTACTAGATGAATCGGATGCCAGATAAAGTCGCTGGTAGATACCAGATTAGAATACACTTAACTACACTCAATAGTAACAAGGATTCCGAATAAAGGACGGACTATCTTAATGCAGTTAATGATAAGGTATATCTTTATAATACGAGCCATGACTTTTACAAAATTTTAAATATCTATACTGATACCATAAAAAGATAAAACCATCCGCCTTTAAATACATATTTACACAATAATATAAGTATTGTTAACTGTTTAATATTCCAACACTTCTAAATGATGTCGAAGTAAGCAAAGCTTAGAAATTGTATAGGTATGTCGCCTAAACATTTCAATTAATGACACCAGCATGTAACGCAATGTGGAGCCGGCTTTTAGATTTTTTTAACTTGTAAAGTATTAAAATTCTCAATAAATGCCATAAAATAATGAAATCCGAATAAAACCATGTATAGAAATAAGAAGTAAACAACACGAGCACGACTCGAATCTGCGACTGTGATGTTCCCTGCTCTAGATAATTTCCCTAACACTTATTATTTAAATGATGTTTAACAAAAGTTTAAATAAGAATGTTTAAAAGTTACCCTCATCTGTGGCCAATTAGTCAAAGCTCCTCATCGTAGCAGTCACTGGCGTCGTTTAAAGCCAAAGTCAGTTGTGACGACATCGTGTGATTCTTCGCATCTGACATTCGCAAGTGATCACTTTCCATGACTTCTAATAGCGATAATGCGCAGCAGTCAATATAACGTATTAGTAAGATAACAGTAAAACTCTTTAATAATATATATTTTAAGATATTCAAATTCAAAATCATTCGCCTTTTAATCTGTAATTATATGAATTTGATGAACTAATCCTATTTCCCTATTTGATTCTATAACCCTATTTGATGAACTACTCCACAGCAGGTACCTAAATTGTTTAACCTCAGTCATATTTGTATTTTATAACTTAAATAGAGATTTAAAAGTTTTCAAGGAAAAAGATTACTTAATCCAACAGTCAATATACCTGTTTTGTTCCATTGATAAAAGACGAGAGTACAAACCTACACCTAACAAAATTGTAAGCAAAAAAATCGCTAGTGTTCGGCAAAGTTAGTCCTACCAAGTTCTGTCGGAATTACATATTTCATATTATATTCAAAGTCACAGGTTTTTGAAAAGGTCCAAATTACAAAGAAGAAAAAGAAGAATATTGGATTCCTAAGATTAAGTTATTCTATAATTCTTAAAACTAACCTGACTGACTGAACCTCTAATTTTAATGACTAATTAATAAGTAAAAATATTTACATTCCACAAAAATCAAACTTACAAATCCCTAAAGGTAAATAAAATTAAAATTGACGTATTCTTAATAAATAGGATAATCGTAAAGCATTTCTAGTCTGTCTCCAAACTATCATTAACACCATAGTTCGTAATTACTGTTTCCATGACCGTCAGCTAGTTACTAGTAGGCAATTGTAAAAAATCGAATAGTGTAACTTATTTATGAAACTAGCTGCTTGTATAAATATATTATTTGCTTATGAAACTATTTTTTTAACAGAAAAATGCTTAATTTAATGTGACATTAAAATCAAAATTAATAACAAAGCTAGTAAGAAATAATATTCAGATTTACGCACGTTTTGGGATTCTACATCGGAGAGTCACCTGGTGTGTAGGTTTTAGTAAACCTAGTTAATTATTAATGTTGATGATATATCGTTATTGTTTGAAAATATTTATAAACATGTATGTTAACCTTATTTAAATGTATATACATATAGAATGAAAAATAAACCGAAATAAACGATTTCTCGAACTTACTACTTTTGGGTAACCGTTCCCAAAACTTTTCCAATTGATCTACCCGCCTCTGTGAATTGAGCATTATATATATGATCGTCTTTATCGTGACATCTCTTCTTATTCTCTCTTCTTCTTCTTCTTTCAAAAATCCTAGCAAATGTTTTTAACTTTGCACTATAAATAAACATTGAAAAGATTTCACAACCGAAATTAATGTTTGAAAATATTTATATCTTATCTATAAAGAGAGATACGATAGCACAATTGGTAGAGTGACGAAACTGTTTCCCAGAGGTAGCGAATTCGTATCCCTGCCCGTATGGGTTAATTTTTCATATAGGTCTTGTTCTAAGTTATTATTAATTAAATTAATTTCGTATCTACAAACATCAACATTTATAGTATAACATTTTTTAAATTAATAAAATGCAGGGAGTACCTAATTATATTATCAAAATATATTCGAAACTATAATATATTTTTTGTATAAAGAAACAGAGTAACAAAAGCAAAACACATAACAATAAATATTAATATTTAGTGTTTTCTAAGGCTTTCACGAGTACTACACATTGAAATAAAACTATGTTTACGGATTTAACTCGCGTATAATGAATTAAATTTTAAATTTACATTTTAAATCGAACCCGACTTTTATAATTATACGTTTTAATTAATATTTTATAATATCATAACAAAATTGTTGCATCAAAATCTAAAATAGTTCTTTAGTTACGAGTATGTTTAACTTTATTCTTGGTATATTATGTGTTAATCTTTTTGTCTTATCTAATGTTCGTCACACTACTATTACTATTACCGGTTATTCACCAGCCCTTATCGCAATTATTTGGGATGGGCCGCCGCGCCGGTCTGATGTCGGCCTTCCTTGGGAATCCGTATTGTTGGCATTTCAACGATAATATTTATAACGAAATATATCATACCTTAATCCTACATTGAACGCGTTCTTGTATCTAAAGCGTATTAAAAAACTAAGGACGATGATGACGATGGAGATGCCTGGAAATAAACAACATGTTAACAATTCTTCTCAATAACCACTTTCAAGGTACTGTTTATTAGAATTCTTAGTTCGTAGATAAGATATTTTAAATGTTTATAGTTAGAAACCTTTAAGCCCGTGTCAGTTACTGTTGCTAATAGACATAAGACTCTTTTAGCAATAGTAGTGATAGTAACTCTGGTCTCCGGATACTAAATTTAGTGGAAAATTCGTCTTTCTCTCCGCAGTGATCTGTCCCTTATCAACATTACGCTTAACGAATTGCAGCGCTCAGTTCAGTATATAAGTAGCCAATATTATGAACTTATAAAATAAAATTCCAGACTATTGAAGTTGATTATAAAAGTTTACAATCTGAATGTGTTCAGCTTCGTTCTAATGTCTTAGATTTATCGGAAAGGCTCAACTCGATGGAACAACACACCAGAGTAAGCAACATAGAGATTCATGGGGTTCCTCAAAACAAATCTGAAAACCTAGTCTCTATAGTCAATGCTATTGCATTAACAGTAGCACACAAACTAGCTGACACCGATCTACTGAAGTGTACCAGGATAGCCAGCCTTAGCAAAGATATTGGTAAACAGCGTGCAATTCTTGTCAAGCTGAGAAGCCCTCGCTGTCGTGACGAGTTTTTATCAGCAGTGCCTCGTTATAATAAATCCCACCCCAATAAGAAATTGCTCTATTCTATTTGGAATTAGTGGTAACAACGTTCCGGTATTCGTTTGCGAGCATCTTTCACCTTCTAACAAAGCCTTACATGCTGCAGCTAGAATGAAAGCTAAGCAGCTATCGTATAAATTTATATGAGCGAATTTTTGTAAGGAAAAACGAAAAATCCCTTTTCATTCATGTAAGGAATCCCAAAGTGTTGGATAGTTTATCATAAGTATATGTTGTTACGTAAGTTTAAATTTAGATTTTCATATTTTTATATCTATAAATTTATTTATTTTCTATTATTATTAAATTAATACTTTTATGGATCTTATTTCAATATATTAACAGAATGCACGCTGTTTAAATATCAAAACCGATGAGTTACAATGTGCCAAATAAGGTCCAACTCTTATGATAAAATAAGAGTCCGTGTGAAACATGGCTTAGTGATTCTGTATATTCCTCAGAGCTTTTCGATCAAAGGTACAATATCAATCGTAGGGCCAGAAGTCATGAGTTTATGTCTCAATATAGTAAAGAAACATGTTGGTGGAGGATTCATTGCATTAAAAAAAGCATTAATCGTATACAAAGTCAAAATCGCCAAACGTCAGTAGAAGATACTTAGGTAAACTTACGTCTCAAATCGTGTACTATTAATGTTTGCACAGTCTATCTAGCTCACAGTCCTATTCAAGATTACTATTTACAGTTCACGGAGAGGGAAGTTGAACAAGTTTTAAAAAATAATATTAACAAAGGAGAAGGACCAGATGGAGTCCCTACCGTTCTAATTCGCAATTGCTACATAGTACTGGTTGAACCTTTAACGTCATTGTTCAATCGAAGTTTATCTACAGGTATTTTTCCTGAACTATATAAGACCGCTCACATACTACCTAATCACAGACACAGTTGTTTGACAAAATATTTGAACTAATTATTTACAAGAACATAAGTTTTTTCTTAAAACAACTAATTAGTGACAAGCATTATGGTTTTGTATACAAACGTTCTACAACTTGAAATTATTAATTGATCATTATATATTAAATTTATATAACTTGTTGGTAGAGCGACGGGACGGTTTTCCAGTAGTCGCGGGTTCGAATCCCTGCCCGTATTGGTTTATTTTTCATTCTATATTTATAGAAATTTAAATAAGCTTAACATGGCTATACATGTTTATAGACATTGTCAATCATTATATATTAATTTCAAAAGCACTTTAACTCGGTATACACGACTCACTACTATTGGCTTAATTCATATATCCCAAAACGTTCTCAGTTAGTCACGGTATTGGTTTTCATTCTAATCCTTTTGAAGTTGTATCAGGAATTCCACAGTGCTCCAATCTCGATAATGACTTATTTGATTCTATATGCTGCAATTGCATTGCTTATGGAGATGATTTAAAAATATACCGCGAAATCAATAATCACAACGACTGTGTTGTACTGTAAATAACATGTCGCTAAATATAGGAAAATATCATGTTATGTCATGTTTTATATATTTACAAAAAAATGCTATCATATCTTGAATTGTTATAAACTCAACATGACTTGCGTTGAAAAGAATTGATGTTATTAAAGATCTTGGAGTTTGGTTAGACACCAAACTAACGTATACCCATAATTTTGATAATATATTTTCAAGAGCTAGGCAGATTGTTTATTTTAAGAATCACTAAACCTTAATAAACCACTTAGTGTCGTCACTTTATTTGTAGCACTTGTTAGAAGTATTTTATAGTACGCTTCGGTTACATGGTCTCCCTTTTTTAAGAAGTATAGCGACAAGATCGAATCTATTCAAAAGCTCCTTCTAAGCTATGTATGTTTTAGGTTCAATTAAGGCCTAAAATACGCGGCCCGGCTTAAATACTTCGGTTTAATATCTCTTGTCTTTAGACGTAGAACTCAGGTTTTTGTTACACTACACAAAATTATAAATACCGAATGGGATACTAGTGAATTGCTACGCTACTTTTTACTTATAATGGGTGACAAACGCACTCAATTACTTTTTCATGTACCTGTATGTCGAAATAATACAGCTTACAACGATTCAGTGTCCAGAAAATGTCGAACTCATAATGAACTATGTAAAAATTTTTACATCTATGCACCAAGACTGCCAGTTTATTTAAGTAAATCTAATGCTATTTGAATAATGATAAAACATTCATATCATCATCATAATTATTTTATAACCCAGTTCTTTTTTGTTTTCTAATTAGTCTTAAGGACGCGTTTACAAAACGGGTAGGTGGAAAATCGAATCACTATATAGACAAATCTCGACTACGTACACTTACACATGTATAGTGCGAGAATACATCTGATTGGTGCGACATACCTGCCGGTGTTCCCCAAGGCGGTATACTTTCCCCACTATTGTTTTCGATTTTCATATTCGATTTTCCTCATCACCTGTAATCTTAATTGCTCTTACCAGCTGTACGCGGATGATCTTCAACTGTATACGCAAGCTGACTGTGGTAATATAAATGCCGCAGTGGTTGAGTTGAATGATGCCTTAAAGTATATTGCTGATTGGTCTCACAAATTTGGAATGGCTGTAAATCCGAAAAAATGCCAAGGGATTATAATTGGTAGTTCTCGCAGAATTAGTATAATAGATCTTAAAACAATTTCTCCTTTAGTCTTCACTAATTCTCAAATTCCTTTCCTTTGTCGAGTTAAAAACTTAGGACTGCATATTGACTGTACATTATCTTGGGAACCCCAAGTAGACGAAGTATGCAAGAAAGTGAACTCTGGTCTACGAACTCTGTACCGTCATAAAAACTTTCTCCCTACAACACCAAACTACTTCTGGTGCAGACCTTATTGTTACCGATTATTGACTATGCGGATGTGTGTTACTCCGACATCAATGTTTCCCTGCTAAATAAACTTGATCGTCTTCTCAATAATTGTATACGTTTTATTTTTGGTCTTCGCAAATACGATCACATCTCCAACTATCGTTCTAAACTTAAATGGCTTTCTGTCAAACATCGCCGAAGTTTAAGAATTTTGTGCACTCTCTTTTCTCTTTTATATGATCCATGTTCTCCTAATTATTTAAAATCTCGTTTTCATTTTCTTGGTGATACTCATAGCCGTCAACTTCACTCCACTGAAAATTTAACACTTCGAATGCCTCTCTGTCGCACTGACTTTCTATTCAACTCATTCACTACACACGCTATTAAACTCTGGAATGCATTACCTACCGACATTAGGAAAGCTCCTAATAGAAATATTTTTAAATGCCTTGTCAAAAACCATTTGATATCTCAAGTTATTCCTTTGTAAAAAAAATCTTATTTAAATTTATGTTTGATCCTATTATTCCATAGAAAAATTGTTAGTTTATTAGTAGGTTTTTTTTTCTTTTATTTCTCATTTTTAATTATTATTTTTTTTATTTTTATATATAAATACTATTTTATTTTGGGTTTGTTATGCACCTATATGTATTTACTGTTTATGTGAGGGCTTGCTGGAAGAGAATGCTTGTGGCATTATGCTTGCCTTTGCAGGATATGTGCAAAAATTTTTAAATAAATAAATTAAATAAATATTCTAGAAGAATATTCTAGAAGATATATATTTTATAAAGAGAATATTCTAGAAGATATATATATTTTTTCTCATATATTTAATGTTTAATTATTACTTCTTTAAATTATTTTTATATTATTGATTATTAAGTATGTACATATTATACATGTGATAAAATTACAGATTATTATTATTATATACATATATGATATACGTATTAGTTATTCTGTGACCTGTAGCTGTATACTTCGGTGGCTGTTACTTGATATTTTACACTAAAAAAAAACAAGGCTAGTCGAGTTTAGGCCCGTTGTGTTAATCATAAAGAGAAACTACCTCCAGGCTTGGTGGAGTGGATCTGAAGGTATACTGATGGATGGATGCTAGTAGATCTTCTAGAAGAATAGAGTTTGGTGCGCCGAGTATTGGCTTGTTTTATTGCTTTTGATGAGATCTTACCATCGGACTTGATGGAGTGATCTGAAGGTTTCCTGATGGATGGATGGTACTGGATCTCCTACACGAATAAAAAGATTACATACTCGTCGCTCCCAACTTTATCAAATCACTCCATCAAGTCTGATGGTAAGATCTCATCAAAAGCAACAAAACAAGCCCATACTCGGCGCACCATCCATTAGTATCCATCCATCAGGGTACACTTGGGTCACTCCATATGTCAAGACAAATCGGTAATAATCCGTACGTACTAGAAGCAAAATTAAATAAAAAAACACTGACCAATTGACAAAAAATAATATATAAACTGTAAAGTAACGAGTTAGGTTTGATTACATATTTTGTGTTGATACAGCGATCTTTACCTATTTTTGCTAACAAGCGATACAGTGAGCACTCCCGGCAACGACTGAGGTGATAATTGAATTTTAGAAATATTTGTTAAAAAGGATCATCTAAAATAGCAAATAAAAGCACCTTATTGAAATAGATTAAGAGCCATGTGTAACTACAGATACGTGATAAAAATTAAAAATATTTTTATTTATTTCCTGATATATTATATAACTAAATTAGGGTTTTTTTTCTCACACATTTTTAGTTAAGTATGTCCTCTTAGCTAAGGTATTTTTAATGCTTAAATATATTATAATATTTACGACAAAAATGTAGCTAAACTTCTCCCGATTTCGTAAAAAACGTGACGGAAAATCCAATTCTTTAATATTAAAAACTACAATATTACAGTATTTTCTCTGTGGTCACTAAAGATTAAGAAACATTCTATGCGTTGCCATTATTGGTTTCACTACATTAAGTTTGATTTTGTAGCATTATGTGCCGAAAAGTTGATAATTTGGCGCATAACCGTAAACGCGTCCTTAAGTTTTTGTTTTTTTGTTTCCGCATCGGCTTATGGTAGCTGTGGTATGGTGCACCCCTAGCACATAATTATTACCTACTGTTTTAAATTGCATGCTGTGCGTAGCTGTTATCGGGGTTCAAAGTTATCGTGACAATCAATTGTAAATAAATAAATAAGATTACTGATAATTTTATCAAGCTTCTAAAAAAATATAGAATGAAAAATAAACCGATACGGCAGGATTCAAATCCGAGTCCTCTGGGAAATTTGAAAGATATTTTCACAGAATTTTGTAAACAATCTTTAATAATGATGTAAACGGTATAAGTACAAGAAACAAACACAAGCCTGCGTTACTTGTTACTATAAACTTTAAACTGGCTCCCAGCAAACATTTCAGTATTAGCATTTAACAAATTTAAGTAAACTAAGTATCGTTTGTTTCCTAACGAGTACAATAATATTTTAAAGGATGAAAGTATGAAGCGATCGTTGCCAGGCTACTTCAAGATATATTATCAAGTATTTATGTAATTCAGGCTTTAGGTGTGGTTTTAAAAATAACATAAAGCCTGCTAAGTTTCTGTCGCAAGCTTCTCTTAGGTCTATGGCAATTTACCTTTCAACTTAGTTTGGAAAATGCAAAAATCTTTTTTGTAAAACTTTTATTAAAGATTTATATTTTCATTTCTTTTTTTTATTTTTAATGTTTTGATATATTAATTTGAATCACAACGGACATAGTCAATACTATCTATACATATAATAAAACTGTCACTGATCGAAAACTGTATATGGAAAATATAAAAAAAAAACATGATTTGGAGCCTTTATCTAGAATAGAATCCAAAGAACAAGCAAGCAAGAGAATCCAAAACAATGGTTTTTCATTTTGCCTGTTTGTCTGTATGTCTGTATGTTGGTACACACTACGCTCAGAAACGGCTTGACCAATTTGAATGCAGTTTTTCAACATATTATAATATTCTTCACTTAAGAAATAAAAAAGTTATTTCAATTTATGTCAATTACGTAATAGGTACCATGCAAATCTAATTCTTCTATACATGTAATAAATCTGTAAGTCTGAGTAGTATCAGACCCTGACTATATAGTCAGGGTGTGAAGAAATAACCAACAGCATCCATTTGTAATAATTTTTGTCTGTTTATCTGTTATACATACATATAATAAAAGTGTAACTGATTGCTGTCGGTAAATGCAAAATACTTTTAAAAATTCATAATGGGAGCCTTTTTTATAAGCAAGAAAATCCAAACGAATGCTTTTTTAAAATATACAAAATGAATCTAATTCCGCCAATAAACAAACGTAATTAGATTCATTTTCTATATCTTGAATTATAATCACCAATATAATTAGAGTCAAATCATATAAATTGAATGCTTTTTCAATTTGTCCGTTCGTATGTATGTCTGTATGTTTGTGTACGCTAATCTCAGAAACAGAATAACGGGTTTGGATGCAATTTTCGGGAATATATTGTGGAAGAAAGAAATATCTGTCAGAACACGCAAAAGCTACTTGATGGAGTTAGATGAAACTTTAAAGGGTTATAGTTTATACATTGGTATGTACAAAGTCATCATTTCTTCTGAAGAATTGAGAAATTATAATAACTGAATAATAAACATTTTGACTAACTGAAAGAATTAACAAACTATATGAGGTATATATTTGTACATATAACTGGATCACATTTTTTTTGTTATTAACTATAAAATAAATTATAACAATGTTTGTTACAATTTAAACATTTTTGACTTCACATTTATAATGTGTATTAAATTCGCAATCGAATTCCCGCCATTTTACAAAGTTTTCGTGATTATTATTAAATTAAGTACAATATGAAATGGAGTTAAGAAACAGGATTGCAGTGTTTGCCCTGTACGGTGTGGAGTTAGCCGTCGGTAATTTTTAAGACCCTTAAATGTTTATACTTAGTACCTGCTATCGACAGGTGGACAGATATAATATGTGAAAACGAAAAATATGATTATAAAAATAATGATGAGCATCTTTCTCATATAATAAAAAAACAATAAATTAAGCTTATCATCGATACCAAGGAAATGCCCCCAATCCATTCCTTTTTCCACGCGTTTTATTAATACTTAGAATATATACAAGGTAAAATCTATCAAATCAAAATTACAATAAAAAAGCACACCAAGCAAATTAACAAAGTGTATCCTTACAGTTCTATATAAACTACGCAAATGATCGTAAAGTAAGGAAATTTGGAGAAGGCAGGGGATGTCATTGTTAAAACAATAATGACTGATAGAGCTTAATTCTTGTGAAAAAAGAGTGACAACTTCGGTCAAAATCCATCAAGAGATCTCCATGTATCTCGGTGTGATACCAGAGCGACGAAGCTTCTTAGCAATCCATGGATTCACCGTGCAGGTGCCAGGCCCATCGCGTTGCAAGGAGAGGAGTGCAAGCAGTGCCTGGGACTAGGGACCCGGGAGTATGTTTAAGGGGCCCCTTTATTATGCGCAAAAACGCTCACCTTCACCCTCTACACTCCTCTCCCTACCTAAGCAAATTTGGAAAGAACCTACTAATGCCGCCTTTGAAATACATTCTAGAAATGAACCGATGCTTGTTCTAGAAAGGCCAAGGTCTTTAAGTAGGCTATAGAGAAATTTTGCTGTTATACCTCTCGCTCCCACTTCTTCCGCGTACAAACTAACTATAAATTTATTCCTGATCAGTTCGTTGGTCAGTTCGTAATATTTATTGAGCTTGAATGTGTGATCCCTTGGGATGTTTGTTTCCCAAGGAACAGTAAGCTCCACAAGTATCCCGCGCCTCAGATGTTTCGAATACAGGAATAAGTCCGGTCTGGATGACGAAACACCAACATCCCCAGGAATTTTGTAAAGCATTTACATACGTGTCCATCATAAGAATCCAATCAGGAGCCGCGCCTAATATATTGAACAAGGTTTCGCTTTTGATTTTTTGGAGGAGCCTTCTTTTACGAATTCTACAGATCGTTTGGTGGTTGTTATACCCTTCTGCGCTCTTGCTACTGAAAGACTAACCGCTTCCCGTATAATTTCTAATACCTTGTCGTGGCGACGCGAGTATTGACCTTTATCCAGAAGTACCCTACATCCTACTAATAGGTGTTTCGCGGTTCCTATTGCCTCCCCACAGATGTTGCAAGACTTTTCGGTGGCTTTGCCCCATCTTATTAAATTACTTTGATCTGGGAGAGTCATTTGGAATGCATTAAGATAGAATTTTAATAATGCTGGGGACCAATCATAAATTAAGGTGCGCCACTTCAAAGCTAGTGGAATACAAAAATCTCCTATGGTCACCCATTCGTTTTGTATTTCTAGGCTCATCGCGTGGAGTCGGTAATTATCGTTTTCGTCCTGTCGAATAAAAGATTTTGTTACGTCTATGTCTTGAAGTTTCCTACTTGATCCTAGCCCTACTTTATTCGTTTGAGCACCTATCATAATTTTTTTATGGAATTGAAGTCGTGACTCGAGCTCTGAGGCAACTTTGTCTTTTGGGAGAGAAGTTACAGTAACATCTTTAGATTTTCCGATGATATGTCTTTTGGTAACTCTTAGATGTTTCTAGAGCTCCGATGGTTTCTTTAATTTTAATCCAAAATTGTTTCGGTCTCTAAATAAAGTTGAAGAGTCCGCTGAGTACGCTAACCCGAGCCATAACTTCAATGTCTTTATGACGCTTGCATCTAACTTCGACAAAAGGGTTTTATTAATATCATAAACGAGGAAAGGCCAATTTAGACGTGATGTTAAAAAATTATCGTAAATCCAAGTTTTTTTGACGTTACTTAATGGTTGTTTGTCTACCTTTTTGAGATCATTTAAAAAGCTATCGACTATTACATCCAACGATGGAGTACGGCCTTGGCAATCGATTTTTTTTACCTAAAAATTTAAACGGAGCTGCTTCCGTAACCGTACTAACGCACTTACCGCCTATTATAAGACACGGATCGTAAGAGGTATATTTGGTATTCCGTCTACCCAGACACAGACTAAAATATTTACTTGGTTTTGTCCTCAATCCGCCCGTCCACGTACAGAAATCCTCAACTACATTTAAAAGTACCTGACATTGTTTCGGATTACGTGTCAGTATCCCGAGATCATCTGCAAAAGCTAGTATGGATTCTGTGTATTTGTTGTTGAACTTAAACCGATAACCCCACTTTTTTTCATTTGTAATTAATTTGTCCATTAAAATATTAATAACTATATTAAATATAATAGGAGAAATACAACAGCCCTAAAATAAAGCAACGTTATAATTAAGTGGTTTTGAATGGTTTTCATTAAAAATTATAGAGAATTTTAATTTTGAATAATATGATTCAATAATGTCGCGAACTACCGTAGGAAGTTATACCATTTAAGCGCGAACATCATCAGTTCATGTCGTACCGACCCAAAGGCGTTCTCTAAGTCTATCCAACAAACCGAAATTTGTCTTTCGCTAGTTTTAGCATCTTTAAGGCTTTCCGATATTAACGTATTATGTTCCAGGCATCCAGAAATTCCGGGCAAAAACCCTTTCTGGTGATTAGGCCTGAAATAGCTATTGTTAATCATGAATTAAGTCATTTTTGTTTGTAAAAAAGAGAAAAAAAAATTTGGAAATTGTATTTGTTAAGGCTCGATAGCCTTAAGGATACTAGACCGATGTCTAGTATCCTTGGGATTATTGACATTGTCGTTTTTCGGAATGAGGACAAAAAGGGCTTTTCCGAATGATACCGGTATTTGCTTTCTTGACCAGATTTTACTAAATATATTTAAAAGATATTTATGGAGCGACGGACATTTTTTGTAAACTATATAAGGGATACCATCCGGACCTGGTGCTGACTTAGATGGTTTCATTTTAATTATTTTATTGATTTCCTCCAGAGTTGGTGGGTTGGCTTGAAAACCTTCAGTAGGAGTCTCAGGTTTGTGTTCGTTTGGATCCCCATATAGTCTTTGGTTTTCTGGCACTTCGTATGTGCTTTTATAATGATCGAAAATTTGCTCGTTGATCAAGAGAAGTTTACCTTTTTGATCTTTGAAAATGTTTTTTGAGTATTTAAAAGGATTTTTTACAAAGTCTACTTCATGTTTTGCCCGATCAAAGCTATCACGATTTTTTGTTATTTGATTTGTTATGCCTTGGATAAGTTTAAGAATTGATCGCTATGCCCTAGACAGTTGGTGACTAAGTTGATTATCGCCTAAGGCTTTGGCTATACGAAGTTTCTATATAAGGTCTCTTTTTTTCCTCCTTATTTTCAATTTAAAACCGTTTTCTTTATTTTTGTGAGCATAACGATTCGTAGATGGATAGTGCTCATGAAAGTAGTCGTACTTTCGCATCGCGTTCCTGATTTGAGCCCGGGTGCTCTAACAGGGCCGCTATATTTTGGTCATGTACTTTCCAGGTCGATTGTTTAGTATTAGGAATGCTAAGACGCGTCCGGATGGTCATGGACTCCTGGTAGTTTGCATTCAATGTCTCACCATGAGATATATGAGGGTAAACTCTTCCGCCCCCCCTCTCGGACTGTCCTAGGGGTATTTTTCTTATTTGGACTTTTAGCGTTTATAGACGTTCCCGGGCTTGGCTTGCTAGGCCATCGCCCTCGGCTGTCTTTCCAGCAGTCTGCTGTCTTCCCAGCTGCCAACTGTCTTTCCAGCGTCAACTGTCTTTCCAGCGTCAACTGTCTTTCCAGCGTCATCCCCTCTCTCCGGGCTGTCAATTTAGATCTCAATAAGTACCGTAAACTTTAACAGAATCTTCTGCATTTTTATATTAGTGTTACTATCCTGTTACCATGCTGGTGGGAGAGTCATGAGATACAATGATATTAGGATTTTTAATAAATATTTGAGATTCTATAATCTCTAGCGGCCTTACTTATAAGCAAAGTTTAACAATTTAAACCGAATATAAACTCGGATTAAGAAAAATGTTTACTAATAAACTCGGTGTAACTTGAATAGGTTCAAGTTAGTGCTAGGGCATAACCTAGGTTTTAAGTACTAACAAATTTAAAACATCATTATTCCAACTTTCATCCTAGATTAAGTTCAATATAACCATCGTAACCGAGCAACCAAATAACACTTTTTCTAACCTCAAAAATTCTCTATACTTTTGAATCGATGAATTTACAAATATCAGAGTGCCTAATATAAACTAAAAAATAAAATGGCTTTTAAGCCAATACAAGGAGTTGAAGAAGTAAGTAATATGGTCATTCAAATTCTAGCAGATATTCAAAACATGCAAAATAAGAGAAAATCCTTTTGATATTTACAATAATGGAGAGGGCATGTAGTGTATGTAAATATGATAATATAGATGTTACTGTCGTCTCATGCTTAAGCACCGGGCGCTAGGGCAGCGGGTAGTGGCGGGGGTTGACATATTCCCCCCCGCGCGGACACTTCGCTAGCGGCTACGAAGCGGGACGGAGACGCGTGCGGTGTTTATAGCAGGGAGCCGATACTTTACTACTTGGTATACACATTTGGGTAGACGTAAACAGTACATTTTGGCGACGAGTCTGTGAGTACTGTTAATTTGTTTTTTTTGTTGCATAATTGTTCTACAATGTTGAGACCGTATTAACCGAATTATGAGTATGTTGTAGTATTTGACCGTACTGAATATTATTAAACTTATTTAAACAATAAAACATAAATAAATAAAGATTTCGAGTCGACAACATATATCCGCAAAACTCGGTTTGTTGAATATTTTGTTAAATTCTAACATACAAATCGTAATCGCCATATTTGCCATTCTAGTTTTTCATTGATTCACAAATCGCGCTATTTTTGAGCTCATTTACGTTTTCTATAGTGTCTTATAAAACAGGCAACGGCATTAATGCTATAATGCCAAGAAAAATATTAAAAAAAAATATATATATATATATATTATTATAATTATAAAAAAATATATTATTATTATTATTATTATATTATATGATAATCACATGTGTATTATGAGTTAAATGTCACCTAAATTCAAGCGAAGCGGGTTTTTCATCAAGTTATTAAATAAATATATTATGTTTTGTTACTGGCCATCATCTATTATCCAAAATAGGAATAATGTAACAATAATATTGAATAATTATTATAATATTATTAATTATATAATATTCCTTATGGAATAAAGTTAAATAAAATAAAGAAAAGAGGACGTGAAGGAAGCAATGAATTAGTATTTCAAATGAAATATAATAATTTGTAGTGTCATAAGACGGGTGACGCCCGTATTGTAACCAAATGGTTTTGGATGACTGAAGATGGAAGTGAGTCATAAAACGGGTGGTGCCGTTTCTTGACCAGATGTTATTTTAATTTTAGGTAGAAATGGCAAATCTTACACTTGATAAGTTTGAATGCGAAGGAGATGTGACGTCGGTCGGTGTGAGATGGGAAAGATGGAAGAGAAGTTTGGACATTTATTTAGAAGCCACGAATTTGACCACGTCTAATCAGAAGCGAGCAAATCTTTTACATTGGAGAGAATCAGAACTACAAGAGATATTCTACAATCTTCCCGATACGGGCGCGAAGGATGCGCCAGAAACGGACGTATTCAAATCCGCTATCGAGAAATTAGACGAGTATTTTGCACCCAAGCAAAGTAAAAGGTTTGAAAGACATGTATTTAGACAAATAAAACAAGGAGAAAAAGAAAAGTTCGAAAAATTCATTGTACGCTTACGACAACAAGTTGCTAAATGTCAATATTCGGACGTAGATGATCAACTTCTCGATCAAATTACAGAAAGATGTTATTCAGAAGAATTAAGGAAAAAGATATTAAAAGCAGGCAATAAGATGAAACTCGAAGAAGTAATAGCGGTAGCAAATGCTTTGGAAGTCATAAGCAGACAATTAGAAGATTTCAGTAGAAAACAAAAAAATGATCAAGATGTAAATAAAATAGAAGACAAAAAGAAAAACAAAAATTCCACAGGAAAAAGAGAGTGTTTTAGATGCGGTAGTTGGAATCATTTAGCTTTTGATGAGAAATGTCCAGCAAGAGGAAAAACATGCGTAAAATGTGGGAAAATAGGACATTTTAAAATACAATGCAAAACCAATCTTATGAAAAGAAAAATAGAAGGAAACACACCACGAAACAATAATAATACTTCAAAATTTAAAAGCCAAGGAAAGAGACTAATAATGTAGTGGAAGAGAATGATACAAACTCAGATGAAGATACCAATTATGTATTTAACGTAACTAACGATGATAATGTAAGCTGTGAAATAGGAGGTGTTAAAGTGGATATGCTAATTGACTCGGGCTGTAAATTTAATCTGATCACTAGTAAATCGTGGACTGCTATGAAAAGTAGAAATATTAAAGTTACGGATCAAATAAAAAACCCTAACAAAACGTTTTATGCGTATGGAAGCAATTCTCCATTAAATATTCTAGGTGCTTTCAAGTCTGTAATAAAGTTGGCTGGAAGAACTGAAAAAACAGACTTCTATGTGGTTGAAAACGGCAGCCGTAACTTATTAGGTAAGATAACGGCCATGAGTCTAGGAGTTCTTAAAATTGGATTGGAGATTAATCAAATAGAACCGAAAATTTTCCCAAAATTTGAAAATGTGCTAATACATATCCCGATTGATGATACAGTGAAACCAGTTGCACAGCCTTATAGACGAATTCTAATTCCCTTGGAAGAAAAAATTAATGCTAAAATCAACGAACTTCTTCAAAATGATATTATCGAAAAAGTTGATGGACCTTCAGATTGGATCTCACCAATAGTTCCTGTCTTAAAGGAGAATGGAGATATTCGCCTTGCATTGATATGCGACGGGCAAATTTGGCAATAAAACGCGAAAATCATCCTTTGCCAACTATGGACCAATTATTACCAAAGATTAGAAAAGCTGTTGCTTTTAGTAAATTAGATATCCGTGATGCTTTTCATCAATTAGAATTACACCCGAATTCAAGATCAATAACAACTTTTATATCAGCTCAAGGTCTATACCGATACAAAAGGTTGATGTTCGGCATTTCCTGTGCCCCAGAAATCTTTCAGAAAACACTTGAACAAATCCTCTTGCAGTGTGAAGGAGCAATTAATTTCATCGATGATATCCTCGTGTTCGGGAAAGATCAGATGGAGCACGATGCACGACTGGAAAGGGTTATGGACGTATTAAAACATAATAAACTGGCATTGAGGAAAGAAAAATGTATTTTTAATACAAACGAAGTCGAATTCCTAGGCCATAAACTTTCTAATCAAGGGATAAAGCCACTGGATAAGTACTTGACGACTATACAAAAATTTAGAGCCCCTACAACCGTCTCTGAACTGCAGAGTTTTTTGGGATTGATCAACTACGTAGGTAAATGGATCTCTAACTTAGCCACAAAAACCGAACCTCTTAGAGAACTACTGCGTTGTAAATTCGGCAGAAACGCAGATATCTGTGAGTTCTGGGGAGAAAGTCAGCAAGCAGCTTTTAACTCTTTAAAGGATGATCTTAGTAATATACCGAATTTAAGTTATTATAACGTAAATGATAGAACAACTGTGTTCGCTGACGCTAGTCCTGTAGCCTTAGGTGCTATTTTAATACAAGAGAATGAGGCAGGACCACGAATAATCGCATTCGGTAACAAAACGCTCACGAATTGTGAACGTCGCTATTGCCAGACAGAAAAGGAGGCATTAGCTCTGGTATGGGCTGTTGAACATTTCCATATGTTTCTATATGGAAAACAATTTCATCTAGTAACGGATCATAAGCCCTTAGAGGCTATATTCAATCCTAAGTCAAAACCCTGTGCGAGAATTGAACGATGGATGCTCCGATTGCAATCATATAGATATACAGTTATCTATCGTCCCGGAAAAAACAATATTGCTGATCCCTTGTCAAGGTTATGCAAACTCGTTCCGCAAAACGATTCTGCAGGAGTTGATTATGTGCAAAATTTAATTGAATTTACTAGACCTATAGCAGTATCATTGAGTGACATAAAGCGTTACTCAAACGAAGATCCGGATATACAAAAAGTCAAACAAGGAGTCAAACAAACAACAAACATGAAAACAAATGGGATGAGACAATTAACTGTTTTAGGCTAATACAGAATGAGCTATGCTTCCACGATGGGATTTTATTAAGAGGAACCAAAATAGTTATACCTAAAGCATTGCGAAATCGTGTTATATCTGCGGCACATGAAGGCCATCCCGGCATTGTGGCCATGAAGGCAAGACTTAGAACAAAGGTTTGGTGGGCTAGATATGACCGAGATGCAGAGAGGCTTGTAAAATCATGTAAAGGCTGTACTCTGGTATCAGTACCTAATCCACCTCAGCCATTAAAAAGAAGAGAATTGCCGTCTCAACCATGGGTTGACATTGCAGTCGATCTGCTAGGTCCATTGCCGAACAACGATTACTTACTAGTAGTAATCGATTACTATTCTCGATATCAAGAAATAAAAGTCTGCCGAGACATATGTAGCAAAGAAATTATCAAATTGTTAAGAGAAATATTCAGTAGATTAGGATGCCCCGTCTCCCTGTTGGCAGATAACGGAAAACAGTTTGTTAGTGAAAATTTCAGGTCATTTTGCGAGGAAAGTAACATCAAATTATACCATTCCGTTCCTTATTGGCCACAACAGAATGGAGAAGTAGAACGCCAGAACAGGAGTATACTTAAAAGATTACGAATAAGTCAACAGGAGAAGAAAATCCATTGGAAAGAGGCTCTTATTGATTTCTTAACCATGTACAATAACACTCCTCATACAGTGACTGGTAAAACACCTGCAGAGTTATTTTTTCAGAGGAAAATACGAGATAAATTACCGATGATAGACGATGTAACCCACAGAATGGATGACATGGATATTCGAGATAAGGATAGGGAACAAAAAGATAAAGAGAGAAAATATGCAGACGCAAAAAGAAAAGCACAAAATGTCGAATTAGAACCAGGGGAAAAAGTGTACGTTAAGGATATGAATAAGAAAAATAAACTTAGTACAAATTTTAATCCGACTGAACACACAGTGAAATCACGCATCGGGGGTGATGTAGAGATAGAAAATGACGAAACAGGACAGCGATTGAGACGGAATATTATACACCTGAAAAAAGTAGAAGGAAAATGGAAAGTAGTAGAGAACGAAGAGAAAGAAGCAGCGCCTGGATCAGAGGAAAAATTAAAGGATAATACCGTTCAAACAAAGGAAGTAAAATAACTTGGAAAGGACGAAGGATAAGGAGAAGCTGTATAAAGCTAATTGAGGAATAGGGAGTAGGAATTTAGGGATTAAGGGTGGAATAAAAGTATGAAGCACATATAGGAATAAAGGAAGCATGACGAGGGTAGTAATTGAATAATTTGAGAAGTGAAGGAAGATTTAGATAATACGAATTAATTGATTTTGTTTAAAATGATTTGCTAGATGATTATTGAAGAATGTTATTACTTTATTAAGTAAGGTCAATTTATTTGTTGAAGCTTTGAAATAATTGTTTAAAAATAAATTACAATGTGAAGTGACTTAGCTAATACTTAATTAAAGAAGTGAATCACATTAAGATGCATTTAATTAATTATCATTAAATTAAGGAAGAGATGTTAGTGTATGTAAATATGATAATATAGATGTTACTGTCGTCTCATGCTTAAGCACCGGGCGCTAGGGCAGCGGGTAGTGGCGGGGGTTGACATATTCCCCCCCGCGCGGACACTTCGCTAGCGGCTACGAAGCGGGACGGAGACGCGTGCGGTGTTTATAGCAGGGAGCCGATACTTTACTACTTGGTATACACATTTGGGTAGACTTAAACAGTACAGGGCACAAATCACAATACCTTTTCGGCGTCCCCCGTTTTGAAAACAATAAACAATAAAAATTTAAATATACTCACAACTTAATAAATAGATAAATAAGGTCGTAAGCTCAAGCAAGGCGTTTTTATCTTCTTCTAAACGCTGTATTGGTTGTGTACTTCAGAAGTATTCCGGATACATGCTTTTTCCGTGACGGTCTATTGTATAAGAACGAGATGGACTTCATCATCACGGATAAGAAGCACATATTTAGGGATGTTTTAGTGAAGAACAACAGGTATACCGTATAATACTGAAAACAATCATCGACTTGTAAGGGGCACCCTAAATATCAATTTTAAGCTCGAACGGAACCACATGATGAGATCTGATCTTCGTCCAACTATGCCCCAAGCCGGACATGAGGCGTTCCAGCTGGAACTGCGAAATAGATTCGCTGCACTCGAATCCGCGGCAAATGTTGAGGAGGACTTAAACGTCATAATAGGGGTTGTACGCGAAGTGGGAATGGGGCTCTTTCGGAAAGCCAACCAGATAAGATCAAACCTTCAAGCTAAACCCTGGAACCGATGCGACATCGAAGAGAATCTTTTGTCAGATACCCAGTTGCTCCACAATAATATCCCGAGCTTGGTAAGGCGCAACCACAGAAGCTGGAACACTCGCCTCCATACAGAAAGGATTGAGTGAAAGATAGAGCGAAGAATTAAGTGAAAGATTGATTGAATTCGGGGATACAAAATCTTTACCAAAACACTGGGAAAAAGTCATCACACAAAAATGACTGACATCCAATGGTAAAACCGTCACATAAATTCCGAAGATTCTTGCTTAAATTGAGGACTTTCACACAAATCTATATGCCTCAAGCGCACCGAAACCTCGACCAAACGCGAGCGATCCTACAGCCCCACTTACCCGCGACTTTACGGACAATTCATCATACGTAAATGTCGATGAAATTGAGGCGGCTCTTAAACAAGTCCAAAATGCGAAGACTCCCGGGGAAGACGGATTAGCCTATAAGCTCGTTAGGGCTGTCCTCGAGGAGCTCAAAAGGTTATTTATCAAGGTGATAACCAATGGGAGTACCCCAAAGACGTGGAGCAGAGGTGGCGCTCTTCTAAAACTATAGGAGAATTACACTTTTGAGTCACAATTATAAGCTGTATTACAGAGTCATCACGAATCATCTGGCATCAAGATTTGACACCTTCCACCTACCGGAGCAGGGTGAGTTTTGTAAATGTTTAGTAGAAAGGGGGAAAAATCTTTCGATTTCATTTAAACCTTTCCTATTCTGGAGTCTTTACAGCGCTGCCAAAACTGGTGATATGCATAGGTGCTGAAAAATCTCTATCAAATGGCAACGATGTCAGTTCAAGTAAAGAACCACCAATCAACTCCTATACAGTTGCTTTGAGGTGTAAGACATGTTTTCAAGACATTGTAGTGGGATTATTGGGTCATCAATGTCCATGGTGAATACCTCACGCATCTTCCGTTTACCAATGGCATAGCCATAATGACAGTATCGTTGCAATTCCTGCAGGAAATGCTGTGTAGTCTCCATACTGCCTCAAGACGTGTTAGGTTCGGCATAAACTAGGACAAGACCAAGTTAATGTTCAATAAACACATGATTCTCGAACCGAAAATTACGTGACATATTTGAGTCATCTTTGCCACAATGCCTAAAAACGGAGCAGAGACGTGGAACCTTACGATGAAGCTGACCTACTGACTGCATGTCACCCAGAGAGGTTATCAGGCAGAAAACAAAAGTGACTGACATAGTTATTAAATACATAGCAAGCTGAAGTGGCAATGGGCTGATCATATCTGTCGCAAAACGGATGGTCGGTAAAGTAAACCGGGTCTCAAATGCAGGCCTCGAATGGCAAACATAGTGTGGGATACCAACCGGCTAGATGGACCGATGACCTGAAGAGGGTAGCCGACAGTGACTAGATAGCGAAGACTGGAGATCGGGCTGAATAGCGTACCCTGGGGGAGGCCTAACTCCAGCAGTAAATAAACTCACTGCTGATCTGATCGAGGAACGGCCCCCTTCGGCGACAACTGAAAATAAAATTGAAGATAGTGTTGTGCGGCGTATTATAGACACTGACAAAACCTATCAGCAGATTTGGTGAAGCTAAGAAAAGAGCACAAAATTCCCGAAGAACATTTAGCTTGTATTCGGTGAATAACTCATAATTTAACCGAAATCCAAAACTCCATTCGTGTAGATGTGTGCCGTGAAAAGTTTCAAAGATTCAATGGTAGTGTCTCAAATGCTGTGTCCGATAAACTTACGGGTGACGAAAGATGGATTTACGGTTACATTCCGGAAACCAAAAGGCCGTCAGTAGGGCGTTTCTTTCTGAGGAGTTGCCAAGTTGAGTTGTTTTACTTACTTGTTGTTACTGCTGAGTGGTACACTAACTATTTTTTGCCACTTATCTTGGAAAAGGTTTGAAGAAGACAGACGCAGAATTAATTAGGTCATCTAGGTTTGCTATTTATATTTATTTCCGAAAATAAAAGAAAAACTTCGAGGAAAAAGTTTTATGGACACTCATGAAGCCGTGGGTGTTTCAAAAAGCAGTCATAAAGCCTAAAGACGGGCAAAGTGTTTTCTTTGATTTCTCGGAACTTGTATCAAATATGTACTAAACACAAAATAAAATAAATACTTGTATGGGGCTCCCAAACAACATACTTTATTTTTTTGCTCGATATTAATAAGGGCAATAGCTAGACGCTTGAAATATCTACAGAATATTTATTTATATATTCACTTAAAAGAACTCTCCCATACAACAACGTGATTTTTTGCACCCTTCAAATAACGGCAACAAGTAAGCGCTTGAAATATTTCCAGAATATTTAGTTATATATTCCCTTTTAAATAAAAATAAATATTTAAGGGAGGCTCCCATACAACACATATGTTGTTTTTTGTATATATAATGGTATAAGGGTTCGTTCGTGTGCCAGTCCAACTCCAAGCACTTGACCTTTCCCGTTCTTTTCCCTTTTTATTGACGAATTAACATGTATTGTATTACACTGACACTAAATTAAAAATATATTTTAAAGAAATTAATTAAATTAAAAATAAAAACGTATCAATATTTTTATTTTGTGACCTTTTAGCGCCCCTTTGTGATCACCCGGGGCATGATGACACTCCTTGCCCCTCCTCATTACGCTTCTGCCGCAAACAAGTAAGATATAAATTTTAAAAATAATAATATTAGAAATAGTAGTGTTGTAAATATACCAGAAGGTATGTTTTTCTTATTAACACGCTTTTATTAGTTTCACGTGTATGTTTGCTTGTTTGTTTGTTTGTTTGTTTGCTTGTTTGTTTGCTTGTTTGTAGTTTGCTTGTTTGTTTGTTTGCTTGTTTGTTTGTTTGCTTATTATAGGAAATGAATAATTCGATGAGATTATCTCATTATCCTGAATAAGATCTCCAGGATTAATAATTATCTTACAGATCCATATCGCATGAGAGTGAGAGAGACAAAATAAGTTCGCGGTCAGCACCATGCGTAAAGTTTCCAAACCAAATGTCCGATTCTTAGCACTCACATGGTATAATTAATTTACATAATTATAGAATGAAAAATAATAATGGTATAATAGATAGCTAAAACTCTTTTGGTTTTAGTCGATCCTTCCGTTATTCTTGGTATGCTGCATAACTTTCTAACTATAGCTGGTAAGGTAGATTTTTTTTTATAATTATTATACTTTTGTTATTATATTTCTAATTATTTTTTCAAGCATTTAAATTTATACTAATTGAATTTCGTCACTTAAAATAATAAACAAAAATTCGCTGACTAACATATTAATATACTAGCGTTTGTGATTATATTACAATAATATATAAAATAAAATATAACTTTACCGAAAAATTTTAAAAGGCTTGTGCTTATACTTCGTTTTGTCGTTATTTTTATACATCCCATAAAAAACATAAATGTAAAATAAAAATTACTACGTTAAAAAAACCCGACTTTAAAACTAAAAAGTAATAAATAATGAAGATTTAATATTTATTATATACTTCTTATTATTTATATGTCCTATTTACTAAAAGGTTTGAAGTCGATGCCAAGCCATTTAGTATTAGAAATCGGTTGAATACATTTCCGTAATTATTTATTTTTTTGTTTTTCTTCGTATCGATTCAAGCTAGTAATCATATGAAGATTGAGCTACTTTTAATAATAACGTTTAATTGCAATTTATTATGTTTATTTACGTATCTTAATCATTAAAGTAGGTATTTCGTTGTATTAATTTGCTCGTATTCATTAAAGTGGTTAAATATAATTATTTGTTTAATGCTTGGCACCGACTTCAAACCTATTAGTAAATAGGACATATAAATAATAGGTAGTATATAATAAATATTAAATCTTCATTATTTATTACTTTTTACTTTTAAAGTCGTTTTTTTTTAAAGTAGTTATTTTTATTTAATACTTTTAGTTTATTGCTACATTATCAATTAGCCATGGGTAGACCTACAAAAGGTGCTGAACGCCTTAAAAAAAATATAGATCTCAATAAATAGTCTTAAACTTCATAGTCTTCTCAATAAAAAATCTCTTTGAAACACAATTTCACGTTCTTGTGAGACTATTAAAGACTTCACATTTACAAAACAACAGATGTCATTACGTCAAACAGCACGTTTTGATTTCCTTCCGGAGGAATTAGTTCAAAACTTGGACTAAAATGCTCATAAAATAAAAACTAATGGGCCTACCTGAATCAAATTTTATGGGACCAATTCGAAACTATTCCGCATCAAACAAAAAAAGAATTACGTAAATCGATTCAGAAATCGCGGAGAAATCGGTGTACATACATAAAAAAAATAAAAAAATAAAAACCGACCAAATTGAGAACCTCCTCCTTTTTGAAGAAGTCGGTTAATGACAGCCAAGTTCAATATTATGATTTATGATATATGTTGACGTCAACGACAAAAGAAGTGAGATCTAAATAGGTTCAATAGTCAGTGCTCAATTTGTTTATAACAACATAAAATATTTTGTGACGACTTAAAATAACATTTCTCCTAAAAAAGAATAATAAATTGAAACCTACGGTCTAATTTGAGAAGTTCTCATAGACGAATGAGATTTTAATTACCTTCCTTCTAAAAGAGCCATGAAAGAGTCCTATTTGCGATGACTATTTTTAACTAGCAAGGCAAATTACGAAAGAACTTACAACTTAAGTTCTTACTTATTTTAAATGATAGTATATTCATTGTCTAAAATTAAAATATAAGTACAAAC
This sequence comes from Napeogenes sylphis, assembly GCA_959347405.1. Lineage (NCBI taxonomy): Eukaryota > Metazoa > Arthropoda > Insecta > Lepidoptera > Nymphalidae > Napeogenes > Napeogenes sylphis. The sequence goes on along the minus strand of OY365780.1, from coordinate 37,130,291 downwards.
TATTTAATAATATTTAATAATTAAATATTTTAATATGGTAATGTAACAGTGATATTGACATCACAAATACGCTAGATTATATTTTTATCATAGTTGTAAATAATATAAGTCATATTCCTTTACCATATAATATGAATTTAATTCCGCTCTTAATAAAGCTGTTAGTTCCAAACAGACGTCTTATTGCTATATCCTGTTTTGAAACATAAAGAGTCCTTAAAAGAAAATGTAATTCTTCTCAGCAATTTTATAACCTATAATGAACCCTGCTTCCTTCCATCTATCACCTATAGTTACGCATACGTTATTGGAACACTTGCAAAACTTTTCTTGGAAACGCCAATCATCTCACAAGAAAGACGAAATCCCTGGTGCTGGAAAGTTGGCTTAAACGCCTCTAGTTCAGCACTTTTCCATAGTCTTTACCGTATTACTTACCGCCATAAATTGAGGTGTTGGTTAGTAATAGAAAATGGCTTTCTCCGTCATCGATAGCTGGCGAACTTCAGATTATTTAACACACCCATAAGTATCGCCACCGTTTTTGTCAAAAGAAAGCGTGCCGGTGATTTTGTTCGATAATGTCGTCGGTTTTCTTTAAAAGTAACTATTTAGACCTTTTCATTGAGACAGGATCCAGAATAAGATTTAGAAATAATAATCTTGTCCCGTTTATGTTTGTATGTATTATCATCGATGGTTTAGCATTAAAAAAACAGTTATCAGTCATGTATTTTAGGAATAATCACCCTAAAAGTATAAAGTATTGATAAAGTTAGCATAGTTTTTTTTTGACAAAGTTGAAGAAACTCCATAAAAGAACTCCTTTGCTTATCATTGACGCTACGATTAGAAACAAGAATCATATTATAGAAAGGAAGAGAATATTATAGCTTAAATTTGTATTAAGCTATAAAACAGTATGCGTGTCAGTCCCGAACACACAAACGTACAAACGCTTTTTAAACTTGTCGTATCACGTAAATTTTTGACACTGAATAAATATTCGACCTGTCGTTCATCGTAATTATTTTTGAAGAGGTTTGTAGGTACCAGGCCAGGAAATGATTACAGGAGTTTAATGAATCTTTTTCACCAATACTCATCCCTTTTAAATTAGAGAACTAAAAATTAAAATAACAACAAAGGAAATTAGATAATAATTCACTTTAAAAACATGTCAGTTCGTTAAATTAACTTAGAGATAATGGTTAAGGGAATTTAGATTAGAAAAATGATTTGACGAATAAGATAATGACTCGTATGTTCGAAAATTCAAGACATAAAACCATGTCTTATTTTAATAACGAAAAATAAAAGTTGCCAGTACAATTTGTAAATAAAATATTATTGATAAAAATATATATATTATTATTCATTAATAACTTATTTACATAAATAAATAATATCGTTAAGTTTAGATTTTTTTTTACTTCACTTACCTGCCCCCAGCATAATTGCATCAACCGTGAAGGCAAAAGATCCAACAAACATCCAATAAAATTGACCACAACAATTGCACAATCCTTCATTATACGACCATCATAATACACAACACATATAATACACAAAACTATAATACACACAGCAAACAACAGGACAGATTGGCGACTGAAGCGTCGCTGGTTATCTTATCAACGGTTTTGCCAATATGGTATCAATTAAAGCCACGACACACCTGATAGTAAACCTAGACCTTACGATTAAAAATGGATATATTACTTATTTGCAAATACCGAGAATTTAACATATAAACTCTTAAATAAAACGTAAAATATATAATTATTACAGAATTTGTGTTTGAAAATATTTATAAACATAAAGGTATAGATATGTTACGCTTATTTAAATTTATATAAATATAGAATGAAAAATAAACCGATACCAATTGTACCTAATAGTGATACGGTAGCTCAATCGGGACGGTTTCCCAGAGTTCGAATCCTTGTCCGTATCGGTATGAATTTATTGCAGAATTATATTATTTAAATAGCTTTTTAAGCAGTTTATTTTGTCTCTCGTGATTTTCCTTCGAATTTGGTCTGTATTTGTTTAAGGATGTCTTTTGTTCGTCGTTCTTTTTTTTTATTTTGTGTGTCGATCTTAGAATAGATGTTCTGTTGTTGGGTTGCTTATATTGTGATGGATTTTTGTTTTCTTTATCTTATCTTATCTTTATTGCAAAATTATTGCTTTTATTTTATTTTAATTTACATATTTATGCTTTATTTATATTTTCATGACTTACGGTGCGTCATGAATAACTCCGCAATCCTTTGTTAAGACCATTTTTGTCACTTGTTTCACGTGTACTTATCATACGTTGGCTGTGCTTTGCTTTTGTTCTCTAGGTAGGTTTTGATGTTTGCATGCTTTCTTACTGTGTTCGTTGTTTGTTTTATTTTCTCTAATATCGTATGTCTAGTGTTAAGGTCAGATGTAGATTTGTTTACTTATAGTTAGTTTTTTGTTTGATACTTGTAATATTTTTTGTTTCTCGCTCATTGTAGCAATTGCTATAGCCTGTTAGCTGTTTTACTATTTTATAGGTTTTTTTTTATCTCTACCAGGAAGGTCTTTGTAATTTTGAAACATTTTTGCTATTCCAATATTGTGTCTTCCTTTAGCCTTTATTTTTGCATATGATAGTGGGAATTTCATAATATATTTTTATGTGCGTCAAAAAACATTCTTGGCTAGTTGGTCATACTTTTCTTCCCGAATCGGCATGGGTTTTGATCCAAAAGAGTGTAATTTGGTTCACGTTACTTTTTGTCCGTTTTAAAATTTGGTGAAAAATGAGTCGAGGGTTTACTACTCAGTGCTTCGAAGGATAACCTCGACACTGTGAAAATATTGATCTTTTCACAATTTTGGTTGTTACATAGTTTCGTGCTTTGTTACAGATCAAGTATTTCAGCTTGGAGCATAGAATAATGGCCATATAACCTCATATTTTCTGTTTCCAATTTGGGTCCGTCTCCCAAACAAATGAAATGGATCCCACCCGTCCGTTGTTCTTACAACTCTTTGTTGTTCGTACGTTGTTCTTATATCTTCTATACATATTATAAAATTGTCACTGATCCATTCCTGTACAAGGTATTAAAAAAAAACATCATAGGGGGGCTTTATAAGGGCAAGAGAACCCAAAACCATGGTTTTTCAGTTTGTCTGTTTGTCTGTATGTCTGTATGTCTGTATGGCTTAACCAATTTGAATGCGGTTTCAGGAATATATTATCACAGTCTTCACTTAACATTTAGCGTTTATTTCATCTAAATCGGTAAAGAAATAAAAAAGTTATGACAATTTATGTCAATGACGTAATAGGTACCATGAAAATCCTATTCTATACATATAATAAATCTGTAGAGGAGTAGTCTTTGTACATTAAGAATATTTAAAAAAATATACTAGGATATGAAGTAATAACTACAGAATACATTTTCAGCATTTTTAAAATCTTTGTATGTTTATCTGTTTGTCTTTTAGTTGTGCACACAAAACGAAAAAAAAAAATTTTCAAAAATACATACAGCATATAACCTTTATAGTCATGGGATTCACTTTAAATTTTGTTTTTTTTAACAATCGGTTAACAAATAAAGAAGTTAATAATCTCTTATTGTCGTACCATTGCTTCCTACCAGTTTCGAGGTTTATAGTTTTTACATACATTAGTAAGTACAAAGGGTACTTTTTATCAAAATCGAAAAGTACGCGTACGAAGCTGGCTAAACTCTACGAGATAGATCAAAACAATGTACTAAGTATTGTATACCTTAAAAAGTTCTTATCGGGGATCTTTATATTAGCAAGAACAAGAACCCAAAAACAATGTTTCAATGTTTTTTCATTTTGTCTGTTCGTCTGTATGTCCGTACCTTTGTGCACGCTAATCTCAAAAACGGATTAATCGATTTGGATGCAGTTTTCGGGAATATATTATCATGGGATTCACTTTATACATACGTTTTTTTTAACAATCTGTTGACAAATAAAAAAGTTAATAATCTCTTATTGTCGTAATATTGCTGCCTACCATTTTGAAATTTTATAGTTTTTACATTCATTAGTAAATACAAAGGGTACGTTTTATCAAAATCAAAATCTACGCGTACGAAGTCGCAGGCACAGCATGAAAGAATATAAATGGTTCTGTATTAGGTAAGTATAACTTAAATAAGGAATACAATTCAACACCAATTAAGTTTATTCTCTCTATATTTATTTATTTATTAAATCATTATTGTACAAAGAAATTTATACAAATGTATAGTCAACTAATAAAAATATGCTAGTATGTTATTTTCTGAACAAAATAATTACGAGTATGTTTTTTTAAAATTCGTTTATTGAGGGAACGTCAAATCAGGGAGGTCGTTCCAGAGTTTTATAGCGTGTACTGTGAAAGAGTCAGACAAAAAACCAGTATTTTATGAAGGTACAAATAAGGTAAGGCTAGAACCTTACCGGAATTATAAATTATGAGATGAGTCAGAAGTTGCCAATTTTGATTTTAAGTAATAACTGACATAGAGTTCTGGACTGTCTTTTTCCGCGGGTAGGAAGCCATTTAAGCTTAGCACAGTACTCAGAAATGTGATCAAATTTACGGAGTCCTAAAATGAATGCAATTGTTAAGAAGGCAATCCGACTTATCTAAATAAGCTTCAAAAATTTTAGAACAGCATACATCAGCATAGTCTAGGAGTGGGAGGATTAGGGACTGCACCAACAGAGTTTTGGTGCGAATGGGTAAAAAGTTTTTAAAGCGAATACGTTACCTTTCGGCTTATTTCAAATATGTGGACTTTCCAACTAAGCGTACAATTAATATATAGACCAAGATTTTTAACTGCTGGCATAAATGGTATTTAATTATTGTTATATATAACGGCTGGCAAATTAGTGCTGTCAAACTTAGATAGCCCATATTTGCTGACAATAACAAGTGCCTGACATTTGCTGGGATTGACTTGATTACGAACTTTAAACATCAGTCACGGATGTGCTGAAAGTCATCATGGATGTCAACAATAGCGGAACAAATGTCTCCAGGCATTCGATGGGAATAAATTTACAGATCATCAGCATACAGATTTTAAGAGGAATAAATATTATTAGTGATAAAATTAATGAATAAAGAAAAAAAAAGGGGAGCAAGAATATCACCTTGCGGGACACCAGTTTGCGAGTCACACCAATCAGACAAAGTTTTTCGGTGCAAACGGCCTGCTGGAGATCCTGCAGGTATGCATAGAACCCATTTAGTTCCTTTGGCGAAATGTTTAGGTGAGTTAAGAGGGCGATGAGTATCTAATGGTCAACTGTATTAAAGTACTTATAGAAATCAATTAGTACTAATATAGTTAATTGACCATGTTCCATCGCATGCTTCATGTCCTTCCTAACCTTAAGAAGTGCTATGGAGGTGCTGTGACCAGGACAAAGGCCAGACTGAAATTCGCTGAGAATATTAAGTTCTTCAAAACGAAGTTAGATAGTTGCTTTTGGACAATTGCTTCAAGAACTTTAGATACGTGTGGTAGTAGAGAAATTTATTATAATATATTATATACAATGGGTATGGAAAAAATATTTAGTTCATAAGCAGAAAAAGTAGAGTGATTAGGGACTCTGGTTGATTGAGTAACACCTAATGTTCCAAGAAATTTCCACATAACTGCAAAAGAAGAATTAGATGTTTTTCTATGAATGAATTGCCGTTTGGCAGCTCTTACCATCTGATTGCAATTATTGCAACAGTTGACTGCGTTGCGATTATGTTTAAATTTTGCGAAAAGCATTATTACGTTTACTCATTGCTGGACTTAACCACTCCGTTGGTCGAGTGGTTGACGCAGACGCCCAACTTGTCACGATGCAATGGGGCTGGGGTTCGATTCCCGGCAGAGACAGGCATTTATGTGATGAGCATAGATGTATGTGTTTCTGGGTTTGGTCTTTTATTAAATATATTCTCAGTATTTATATGTGTATTTCTATGTATTTGTATCGTTGTCTAACACCCTTAGCACAAGCAAATAGTCTGCTTACTTAGGGGTTAGATTAATGTGTGTAACTTGTCCCGATATTATTATTATTATTATTATTATTATTGCTACTCGCACCTTCTCGTCAATCCACGGTGATGGTGAATGTTTTATTTTAATATCTTTAACAGGTGAACGCCTGTGGATGAAAGTATTATTGGCACAATTTTCACTGTTTGTTGATGCCCCATTTGTCGTATTTCGTCGGCAAGCGGAATGTATTTTTAATTTTTTTTCAGTATATTTCTTTCTTATATTATCACTATTTGGTATAACAATGTCTATTAAATATGTATTTTTTTTCGGATTTTAATGTTAATGTGATATCCGGTCTATTATTTCTAGTAGTTTTATCTGTTGTTATATCGCGGCCCCAGTAGAGCTTGGCTAGTTCGTTATTAAGTACGTTTTTAGGTTTAGGTTATACATTGTCTGTTAGTTTATAATTTACTGCTAATGCATGTATTTGCTTGGCTACATTATTGTGTCTTTCTATGTACTGTTTATTTGCTAAAAATGGGCAACCCCCTGTGATATGTTCAATTGTCTCTTAGTTTGTATTGCATAACCGACATTTATCTGATATTATTGTAGGATCCTTAATTATATACTTTTGGTATTTTTTTGTATTTATAATTTGGTCATGGATGGCTACCTACCTTCTTTGTATAGATTTCCCCGAGATAACCATGTATTTGATGCTTCTTTGTCAATGTGTTCTTGTTGCAAGTGATTAGCCTGTTTTCCATGTAGTGTTTTTGTTTCGAATTGGTAACTTTCTGGTTATCTGTATTTATTTCTTCTGTGCGCGTGCTATTGTCGTTTAATTTTAAAGTTGTTATGGTATATTATTAGACAATAATGTAAAGGCATTATGTATAGGGTGGTCGTTAGCTTTGCTTTTGATGTTTATATGCATGTTGTATATTTGCTTATTGTGTAGATTTTTTATGTAGATTAATCCCCTCGCTCCAAGCTTTCTTTTAAGGTTAAATCTTTCTGTTCCTGAGTGAATGTGATGTCACTTATGCTTATTGCAGGTTGTTCGTGTAAGTCTATTAAGTTTATCTAGATCTGTAACTGTCCATTTTATAATCCCGAAGGAATATGTTAAGACTGGTACTGCAAATGAATTTATTGCTTTAATTGTATTTCTTCCTGATAATTCTGTCACTTGCTTGTGTATTTCTGTGTCTATTACTAATGGTTCCTTACAACCTTTTGAACCCTTCTTACAACCTTTTTGCTCTTTCTTGTCAATTATAACTTCCGGCATGAGTTGGACATAATGCATTGCATTGATTTCTTCTTTAATCCATTGTGCGTTATTGTTATGTACTGTTGGTTTCGACCATATATTTTCCCAGAATTCTTGTAGTTCAGTCATACTAGGTGATTCTTTTATTATTGGTTCTTTATTGAAATTCCTGTAAAATATTTTCTGATTATTATTAAAAATTATATTGTTTTTGTGCCTTTGATTAGATTTTTTTTTATCTCCTTAGTCTCTTTGATAAGGCCTGTAATCTTTGTGTTTTATTGTCTAAGGTATCTATGGCTTCCTGATTTTGTAAATTCTGCTCATATTCCTTTGATTTCTGTTCGATAAATTTTCCCTAATAAACTGACTTAGTCTTCCTATATTTTTTCTGAGTATTGCGATTTTGTCCTTCTTTAATATGTGAATTTCTATTTATAGAGGTGTGTATTGTCACTGTTATTGCTGCACAAAATATAATCTCATGTATTTGTTCTAAGGTTAGCTCTAATATACCAGCTAATTCCATGTATATAAGGTGATTGAGTGTAAATTGTTTTAAGCTTTCACGATTCGTATTCATGTTTTTATACTGTAAACGAGACTTAATCGCGTACTATTTTAATCGAAGTATTTACCTCGACTCTCGACGTTTCGGCCGTAATGCAACGGCCGTGGTTACGAGTAGACTAATGCTCCATGGTGTCACCGTCTCGTAGCCGCACGAGTTTTTTGAACTACCAGCGGTTGATCTCCATTATTTTTATTCAAAACACTAAGATACCGACACACAACGCTCACAACATCCCACGATTTATCCGAAGATTCATATCGACATTTTCCGATAACCGGATTCCACGAAGCCGAAGGCCGTCCATATAGGTTGTCGGCTATAAGTTCGATTTGAGAGGTAAGTATGTCACGTATCTGAGAAGAGCTCGTAATAGTAAGCAACGTGTAGACGGCGTGGTCAGTTAATGAATTACTATTATTTAAGATTTGTTGTATTTTCTTTTTTATGTTTTCTCTATCTGTCGGTGAAATTCTGTTGTTACGATGTATAACGTGTATTTGATCTGCCAGTCTTTGTTCAGAAATTATATTTTATAGGTCGGGGTAAATGTCTGTAAATTTAATGTAGAGTTCGTGGCGATATCCGGTGAGATTTGTTTCGCATTTTGTGATTATGTAGTAGCTGCGGAGTAATTGAAGGTTTACTTCGTCAATCCATTTCATCCGCTGCCGATTTTTGCCAGCAAGGGTGGTTGCAGGACGCATTTCCTGCTAAACACCTCTTCCCGTATTTTGATCTGGTGTTCTATTGGTTTGATCTATTGGTTCGGCTGTAGCATCTTGGTTTGACGTGACCTGCCTGTTCAGTCGACATCCACTGACGGTTCGCTTGCTGTAAAGCCCAGCGTCAGCTCCAGACGTGCCCTGGCGATTGTTCCCGGGTAGCGGCATTAAACGTTTGTTCTTGTTTAAACTGGGTTGTTCTTGTTTAAACCATTTCTTTGGGTTATTTGATTGGCAGTTTCATCACTCGGGGTCCACTCAGGTCCCTCGAGAAAGCTGTTTGAAAGGCGAGCTAACTTAGTTTGAGGAGCAAAGATTGTCAGTAGCTCCCCGACGCCCTTAGTCACCTCGTACGACACCCACGGTCTGGGAAGGGGTAGCACTATTCTACTCTGCCACACGGCTTTTATTATTATTATAATCATTTTTTTCATTTTTTTTTCATGGGACAATTATTGTTGAGTCAACATCCCACATGTCGGTAATCTCGTGAGCTAAGTCCAAGTATTTTGATAATCTGTCCTTCTCAGCTTTTACAAGATTAGCGTCACACGGGACGCTGATATCAACAAGAAATGCCCGGCGCTCTAACGGATCTACCAGCACGATATCAGGCTTATTGGCTACAATAGTCCTATCCGTTATGATAGATCGGTCCCAATAGAGCTTAGCATGACCATTTTCCAAAACTGGCTCCGGTGAGTGCTTATAATATGGTACTTCAAAAGGTACAAGACCGTATCGAAGAGCAAGTTCATGGTGGATAATCTTGGCTACTTGGTTGTGCCTGTGCAAATACACTCCATTGGCAAGATGACAACAACCGGAAATAACATGTCTGATGGATTCTCCAGGTTGGTGGCACGCACGACATATATCAACAGTGCCATCCTTTATTATGTATTTTCGATAGTTGTTCGTCTTGACAACTTCGTCAGCTATTGCACAAGCAAAACCTTCGGTTTCTCCAAAGAGATCACCAAATCGTAGCCAAGCCACGGACGCCAGAAGGTCTACATCAGGCCCATAGAGTGCCTGGTGGAACCGTCCATGAAGCTCCTTACTCTTCCATATATTTATACGGTCGTCAGTGCTAAGTACTACCGGTTTATCCCAGTTATCTTTGGCTAAGGAGAGCGGTGTAAGACCATTATCTACTGCAACAATGTCCCGATGCATACCACACTCAGCATGAAGGAAATATTCCCTAAGATTGCATACCTCACGGTTGTGTAAGTTTTTGGCATTAAGGAAGCCACGACCCCAACACTTCCGTGGAATATACAATCTCATCACTGATGAGCGTGTTATATAATATAAGATTCTACAATTAAAAACCACTGTATTAATATAGTATAAATTATTTAATCGAGCTACTTCATACTACATATTAATATGATAATATATTTCAATGCATTATTTGGATAAGTTTAAAGAAAAGAAAGAGCTAAACAAATATATCATTTAATATAACAAATGACTCCCGGTACATGAATATAATAAATACAGTAATATAGTTATTACTGTGTAATTATTTAGACACATTTACCAATAACTCAATACGGTGAAATACCCACAATAGTTATTACACATGTTATAAACAATGTAAGTATAAGAATCACTTATCTTGCCAGTTGTCCAATACAGATTGCCTTTAATAGAGGCTTACAGCCATATTTATAACATAACAACATCGACAGCAGCGCCAACGGCAGCTTCTGGAGATAAGTCATATTCACAACTTTAAACATCATTAAATATCATATCATAACAACAATATAATAGTACATAACCATTTTAAATGCCTAAGCATATTTATAATAATCTTATATCTTTCACACATTTATGGCTTACCTAATAAGATATGTAAATACAACATATTTAATATCTTAAGGCTACTTCCGATAGTTCGTCAAATCAATATCTTTTACTACTTTTATAACATAGCAGTAATCAATGATATATAGTTCTAAATAATTCTAAATTCGTAAATCTAGTTGTAACAACAATATTTATTGTCAACGATATTATGTAGTTAAATAAATAATTACATATTTATATTACCTACATACCAAATTACTATATTATAACAATCTTATATGTATTAATACTATAATAATATAACACGGCCATACTGACAAATACTTCGCTCTCGAAGTATACACTCCTACTTATATACATATATTTTTATATATATAATTTATATTATATACATTCCTTTTTTTTATATTTTGTCATTTTCCTAGACTCGTCAAATCCTTTTACATAAACATCTTTTTTATGTTTTGTCTCGTCACATACATTTTTTTAATGTTTTGTCAGTTGCCTAGACATGTCAAATCCCCTTCACCCGCTGCTAGTGAGCTAGATTTGCACCAAGCAAAAGACCGACCAGCGGAAACATTACCTTTTTTTTAAAAGTTTTGTCAGTTGCCTAGACATGTCAAATCCCCTTCACCCGCTGCTAGTGAGCTAGATATACACCAAGCAAAAGACCGACCAGCGGAAACATTACTCTTTTTTTTAAGTTTTGTCAGTTGCCTAGACGTGTCAAATCCCTTCACCTGCTGCTAGTGAGCTAGATTTGCACCAAGCAAAAGACCGACCAGCGGAAACATTACCTTTTTTTTAAAAGTTTTGTCAGTTGCCTAGACATGTCAAATCCCCTTCACCCGCTGCTAGTGAGCTAGATATACACCAAGCAAAAGACCGACCAGCGGAAACATTACTCTTTTTTTTAAGTTTTGTCAGTTGCCTAGACGTGTCAAATCCCTTCACCTGCTGCTAGTGAGCTAGATTTGCACCAAGCAAAAGACCGACCAGCAAAAACTTACTAACTGATCTTGTAACTTCGACCTGCTTCAGCGCAGATTTTCAAATCAACCAACCTTATCCCATTAAATAAACAAATATAATAGTATATATATACAATATAGTAGTAAACAGTACATATAATACAATATGTACAATAGTATATATAAATATATAACAATTTAAAAAAATAAATATAATAATGATAATAAATAAATATTTGTCTTATTATTAGGTTTTTTTTTTCTCAACTTTAATTTTCCACAATAACATTTTTTTATCCACCTACTCCAGGCCAGAAACGAGGTTTTCCTTTTCGATAACAAGATTCCTTAAATTTCCCAAACCTTTTATAGCCTAGCGATCGTTTAGACATCGATGTTAGAGTTTAAACTACCATTGTCAAAACATTATTTAGACTCGCTTGTACAAAAAGTATCGTTTCCTCTGAGGCTAAGCACAAGATTTTTTTTAATGGTTTATATTGATCGATAAATTGCACAAACCTTGTAAAACCTGTTCGGCCTATCTGACACAATATTTCACTATTTGACATTAATTTACCTAGAAAACGTATCGTTACTCTTATACATTACTTTTACACATATCCAAATATTTAAACTGCTAGGTAAGCAATGTTCAAATATACATAATCTAAAAACTTGGTAACCTACGTTTTCGTAAAGTGATAATCACGATATATAATTAAGTATCGACGAATGAATTTGGTTATATCGTTTATACATTAAAAATAAACAATATTTTCTAACATTGATATCGTTGTTAGGTTTAACCTAGAAAGCGAATAAGTACGCCGGGTTTCATATAATTAATACGAAATATTTAGCTACCCTCACCAAGTATTAATAAACAATACATCCGAGTATTACTCAAAACATTACACTTTTTGGTAATCCCAACTTTGTTACAGATAAAATATTTTATATCTGTTTGACCGTTTGACCGAGTATCTATTTTAGAACGTTGTAGGTACTTTTTGCTCTTACGATTTTTTTAAATATACGATATACGATTTAAATAAAATTATGTTACCAAATTGTAGACCGTTTTAACACTGCTAAAGATGCCATTTTATATACTATCACAAACTAATTCAAAGAATTGTTATTTACTAAAAGTTAATTTTGTACAACACAATCACTTTTTTTTTTCAAGCATACTCACAATAAGAGTCCTCTTAAACGAAAGTATACAGAACTGCTTCTTAGGTTGTCTCCGATGTTTTCTTTTTCGTTTCATGACCTTCCCCTTGTAATGTCACAATATTTGAATCACAATGCAGACCCCTTGAAAGGCCTTCGTAGTAACAGTTGCCATTGCAACAATAGCTCCAGTCAATTCTTCAGCAATTCCCGTTGCTGCACCAAAATTCAGCACCCAGATCACTCCTTGAATCGGAGATGGCAGTGTAGCAAATTATTCAGTTCTATAAAAAAAAAGAAATTAATATTATTATAATTCCTGTGTCCCGGACGTGCTAGTTCCTGATTCTCCTCAGACTCGATGAGTTTCAACGTCACAAAACTCGGTAGCATCGGATGCAACAAGATCCACAGTCTCGTTGTCCTCCTCTCCTCGGATCTCTTTTGAGAGACTCGAACAACGACATATCAGCCAGGCGTTTCGCCTTTGTGATTGCCGCTCAGGCATCTGTTGTATTAGTGTCCTAGATACGCCATGTCGAACAGCGAGATGCCACAGAAGTAAGTCCCGACCGAAGTAAAATTTCCAATGTTTGCTGATCTTCAGCCCCTGTCATCCAAAAATCCTTATGGCCTTATTGATGGCCATGGAATTCCCTTCGGGCATAAATGTTGAAGGAAACGCACTGGAAGCTTCACCAGTTTTACGTGATCCATTTCAATCAGCGTCAGCTGAAACGGAAGTTAGTAAATTCCACTGAGTAAGTCTCATACAATCCGATAAGAGTCTCTTACGTCTTATAGTAGTTCTAGTTGACCTGTTGATTTAATTCTTAATAACAAACACAAGATAAATAAAAACGTTGAATTGTACATTTGTTGTTGGTAGTGGCATTTTGCAAGACTATTCCTCTACAATAGTTTTGTTGGTTCAGCTTAACTTGACCTTTATTATCGGTTCTCCTTCCGGTGCATCACAGGCTCGACACTCAAATCAAATCAAAATCAAAATGCTGCGGTAATGCAACCGCTAGGTCCCCATCGCCTTGACGACGCCGAATGGTTTAGTTCGTACGTAGAATACAAACCGTGAATTAAATTTAATTCGTAAACCACTTCGTAATTAGAAATAACTCCGCAGTTTCCCAAACTACGCCTGGACATCGTAGAGGTGATGGTACTTCGACGTATATAGCGATGGCGGCGTGATTTTCTCTGTGAATTAGGTTTTCAACATATTAGTAAAGTTTAAATCACACAAAATGGAAAACAACAAATTAACAAATAAAATAACAACAATGAGGGTATCTTGATTTTATCGATAAAATATAATTTCGACAGTCAAACTGTCGATATCGTGGACCGGGATTATCCCACTTCTGATGTTATATAATATAAGATTCTACAATTAAAAACCACTGAATTAATATAGTATAAATTATTTAATCGAGCTACTTCATACTACATATTAATATGATAATATATTTCAATGCATTATTTGGATAAGTTTAAAGAAAAGAAAGAGCTAAACAAATATATCATTTAATATAACAAATGACTCCCGGTACATGAATATAATAAATACAGTAATATAGTTATTACTGTGTAATTATTTAGACACATTTACCAATAACTCAATACGGTGAAATACCCACAATAGTTATTACACATATTATAAACAATGTAAGTATAAGAATCACTTATCTTGCCAGTTGTCCAATACAGATTGCCTTTAATAGAGGCTTACAGCCATATTTATAACATAACAACATCGACAGCAGCGCCAACGGCAGCTTCTGGAGATAAGTCATATTCACAACTTTAAACATCATTAAATACCATATCATAACAACAATATAATAGTACATAACCATTTTAAATGCCTAAGCATATTTATAATAATCTTATATCTTTCACACATTTATGGCTTACCTAATAAGATATGTAAATACAACATATTTAATATCTTAAGGCTACTTCCGATAGTTCGTCAAATCAATATCTTTTACTACTTTTATAACATAGCAGTAATCAATGATATATAGTTCTAAATAATTCTAAATTCGTAAATCTAGTTGTAACAACAATATTTATTGTCAACGTTATTATGTAGTTAAATAAATAATTACATATTTATATTACCTACATACCAAATTACTATATAATAACAATCTTATATGTATTAATACTATAATAATATAACAAGCGCGGATGATGCATGCGATACATTGTCAATAGTTTTCGGGCCTTTCGGTCTAGGGCATCTAATTCAGTTTGAGTCCACCTTAATATGCCGAAAGTATACATCAACACTACCCAACTGTTGAATGAACGCACTTTGTTACCTCCGGACAAAAGACTTTTTGGAACTTTTGTCAAGCGGTTAAAGAAGCGTTCCTTCACTAGCTGTTTAATGTCCCCACTTAGTATGCCTAAGCATTCTGACATACCTAGGTATTTGTAGGACTCGGTTTCGGAGAGGTATCTGAAGGACATTGTCTCCGAGAGTTGTAAATATTCGCTATTTACAACTCGGCCACTCTCCACATGTGCAACCGCGCATTTATCTACACCAAACTCCATCCTAATGTTATTACTAAACGTTTGCTTAACGATTAGTAATGATACCAGATCTGCTTTATTTGGTGCAAATAATTTGAGATCGTCCATGTACAAAAGATGTGAAATGATCTCACCCCCTCTGCGAAAGCGAAATCCCAGTTTTGAATCCCTAAGTAACGTGCTTAAGGGGTTCAAAGCCAGGCAAAACCACAAAGGACTTAAGCTATCACCCTGGAAAATACCTCGCTCAATCCTTACAGGTTCGGAAGTAAGAAGACTTCCTCCGCCCCCTGGAAGACAAAGGACCGTTGTCCATTGCCTCATACATGAATCAAGAAAAGCACATAAATCTGTGTCAATCTTATATACTTCTAGTACTCCTGTCAACCATGTATGAGGCACCGAATCATAGGCCTTTTTATAATCAATCCAGGCGCGGAGAGACCCTTCTTACCTCGGCGAACCTTTTCATTGATGGTCATGTCAATAAAGAGGAGCTCCTTAGTACCACGAGACCCAATCTTACATCCATTTTGATCGGGATCTAAAATGCTATTTGCATACAAATGTGTGTTTAATTTTAAGTCAAAATGGATGTAAGAAGCTTATAAATTGTTGGTAAGCACGTGGTAGGTCGAAAGTTCTTTGGATCCGTGATACTACCAGACTTGTGGAGCAGAAAGGTGTTTTTTTTTTATGTAAGAGGAGGGCAAACGAGCTGGCGGGTCACAGATGACTTGTGATCACCGCCGCCCATGAACTCTTGCAACATCCGAGGATTTACAAGAGTGTTGCCGGCCATGTTGTAGGCCATTTCATTCCTGTTGTCATAAAATATGGTAGGGTTCCGGACACGATGGCTTCCTGGAACTGCACAGCCAAACGTTCGTGTGAAGACCGCAGCCATTAGAGCCAAAAGTTATGTAATCCGTCTGGCCCAGGACTTTTCCAGTTATGGGTCGAACGAATCGCATCCCTGACATTATCTGGACTTATAAATATAGCCTCCATTGGCTGCAGGTGTTCACACGCGCGCTCAACAACACACATCCAACCACCATCGTTGTGATTAATAGGCACCGACCAAATATTTTACAAAATGTGAACATTTCTTCCATATTTGGTAACTGCCCATCAATCACACTCGTAGCAGATTCCTCTTAGCGTCTATAAACCTTTCTTTGGTCATTTTGGAATATGCGATTCTGTTTATAACAATTTACACGTTGTTTATAACGACGGATACGATTTGCCCACGCACAAACTTTCTGCTTCAGGTAGTCTATATGTTCTGTTACATAGGCCATGGAATCCTGAGGTCTAATGCCAATACCGGCAAAAGCCTGTGTAACATAACGCATGACTCTCGGCCAGATGTTTCCCGATCTAAAGCAGATTAACTTGCCAATAATGACCCTAGTTCCGCTGATACGCCGTTCAATCCTCATCTGCCATGCGGGTTTGTCCTCAGTGGACCGCACCACCCTATCAAGCTCAGGAAATCTGACACGGGCGGAGCGGCACGCTGCAACAGCTGCACAATAAAGAATTGAATGGTATCAGTGAGACTATTGCTAGAACGAAGATAAGAGTCTAGCATGCAGTCTAGAGCCATTACAAGCGACATATTACGTCTATGCGTGGGAAAACGGGGTAACCGTGGCCTGTCGCGGGCTGGTGTGTGTTTAAATTCCAAAATCGCATCCTCCAAAGTTCTCCTTAATTGGTCATTATATTGGGTACTTACGGTTGTAATCTTAACGCCCCCCACATCAGCATTTCCATCCACTAACCCTGCCACCGAAGGAGCGGACAATAACTGGGCTCGCAAATGGATGCTTTCGGTGGTGGATCCAGAGATTGTCACCTCGGAGCGAAGCCGGTCAAGTGCGGAGTCATCCAACGCACGATTACGTTGAATAAACCGCACCTGATCCGATAGTCGTTGGGCCGAAACGGTCAACTCTGGTTCAAGGACCTGAAACAAAGACAGCAAACAGGTTCGCCACGCAGTGAGGTTAGTTCCACCCTCTGTCGCCCTATAGTACGCTCGCATGACATTTTCGCTTATTTTTTGCGTCCATTTCATGCAGCGCACTGCACCACCGACGGCGGGGGCCGAACGCGGCAGAACGCGGAGCGGATGCCCCAGTAGGCCCCAAGCTCGGGAGCGGTGGCCTCCCTCGGCGCGGCGCTGGCGCTCGGCGCGGTGCTGGAGGCGGCAGCTCGTCGTCACTGCTCGACACGACATCCTCAGGAGGGGTTGCGTACTCCTCCTCTGATGACGTGGAGCTGCTCGGTGCGACGGGCTGCGGTGGTTGGCGTGCGTTGACGTTTTTACTCCTGGTGATCATCGGATCATCGAATCATCGAGAGCCGATTGTCACAATTCTCTTGTTTATTACTTAATTTTGGATATTAATTTTGGTAACATTTTTGTTTGGTTTGGTTTTTTTATTTTATTTTTCATATTGCATTACTGAATTAATTAATTTTGATATTGTAAAAACTTGGTTTTTGTTATTAAATATTTTTATTATATTATTATTCAAGCTGTTCGTCTATGGAACTCCTTGCCTCTTTTTGTAAGATGTGCAAAATCTCAGACAACATTTAAAATGAAAGTGAAGGAATTTTTCCTTAATTCGCTTAACTCTTCCTAAAACCCCCTTTTCTTTTGTCAATGTTTATTTCCTAGTCGTCATTGCCATAAACTTTTATTTATTTTATAGTAATATTATCTTCGTGTACTTATTAAATTACGTATATATTATGTATGAACATATGTATGTATAATATATATTATATGGTATATTTTAGTGCATATATATTATTATTTAGTACTATGTTATTTATGTATGTATATTCATTATTTGTTTAAAAACTTATTCCACGTCATTACTACTTGTCCTGTACCCAAAGGTTGCCTGGAAGAGATTGCTCTTTAGCAATAATGCCGCCTATTGTACTTTTACTTTTTGTTTTCATTTGTGTTTATCTTTTTGTTCATGTTTTTTATGTATTTGTACAATAAAGAATATCATTATTATTATTATTTGAGTCTAACGGATCATGAATTTTCTATAGAGTATTTACAAACCGATTCGTTTGTTTAAAGTTATTTGTAATATAAATTGTAACGCCTGAGGTAGAGAAAAGTGCAATTCCTGAAACAAAAATCTTAGTAAAATATTATAGTAGGTAGGCCTTTTAGGATTGATTAAACATCATTGCTTTCTTACGTTCATTTGTGCTGACTTGTTTACGATATACTATTATATATTTAATAAGAAATAGAAAAATAGCCTACATCAATAGTAAGGGAACCATAGACTCTTACATAACCTTGTATTTTTTTTTTTATTTATTCTAGGTTAATGCTTGACTACATTCCACCTGATGGATTCCACCATACCACTGACTGTAATCTTAGGTGGTAAGGCGGATTAACCTAGCAACCTATTCACTCTTCTCTTGAAGGCTCCCACGTTGTATTCGGCTGGAAATACTGACGCAGGCAAGCTTTTCCAGTCCTTCGCTGTACGAATGCCTGCCATGCATCGGAACGTCCGGTGATGGAAGGGGGCCGGAGGAATAAGGTCATGTAATTCCAGTCGTGTGTTCAAGCTTTTGAAGGTTTTCTTCAACCAATTCAGGGTCGCCTAAAGCCTCTTTGCTCTGCTCTTAATTGAGTCCAGAACCGCAAATGAGACTTTGCGGTACCAGCAAATATGTGAACACTGTACTCCACACACGACCGGATCTGTGCTTTATATAAAACAAGTAGCTGTCCCGGTGTAAAGTACTATCGGACCTTGGCAAGAACAGCAATTTTTCCTGCAGCTGCTCTTGCTCTGGACTCAATGAACCGACCAAAGTTGAGGTTCGAAGAAATCTCTAAGCCTAACAACTGAAGCCGGTCACTGTACTCCAATGACATTCTGGAAAATAGGAGGCAAGGTGAAAGGGCTCCTTTTGGCGGTGAACAGACACGTCTGCGTTTTGGTGGCGTTGAATTTGACAAGATTGGCTTTGCTCCATGCGGAGACTGCCTGAAGTTTGTCATTCAAACGTTGCACAATGACTTCTCTTTCAGACTGTACTTGATCTCTACTAGCCCGAGAATTCGGCAGATATCTTTCTACAACTGTGCTGTCGTCTGCGTACTCATAGATACCGGGCTTCAACAGATCGTTAATGTGCAGCAGAAAAAGAGTTGCAGAAAGAACGGACCCCTGAGGCATTCTGGCATTTATTGTCAAGGGTTCCGAGGAACACCCGTCGACTACTACTCGGAAAGATCTCTGGCTCAGAAAGTTCGTTACCCAGCCGATAAGACCAGGCTCGCAGGCCTGACCCTGTCAAATACCCTTGAGACTGCGACCGCTTCACCGTTCTTCTCAATGGCCTCACCTAAAATGTGTGTAGCATACACTAGAAGGTCCCCCAAATGGACCAATTTCGGCGAAACCCGTACTGTCGGTCACTGAGGAGATCGTAATCTTCTAGGTATGCCAAAAGGCGAAAGTTCAATACACGCTATATAACCTTGCAGAGTGTGGAGGTGATTGAAATCGGTCTATAATTGGCAGGAGCTTTTTTGGGCACTGGTGGCACGTTGGCAAGCTGCCAGGATTTCGGCACCTTTCCAGTCTTGAAAGAGAGGTGATACAAAAGTGTCAGTATAGGAGACCACTCACCTGCGCATGTCTACCAGCAGAATGGCTGGTATACCATCGGGACCACTGGCTTTATTCACATCTAAACGACACAATGTTCTCCATACCTCTTTGTTCGTGATGCGGATTTCAGGCATCGAAATGCCGCAGTGAGGAAGATGTTCTGGAGAAGCATTGCCAGTGTCTAGATGCGAATTCTCAGCAAAAAAAGAAGCAAATACATTCGCTTTCTCTGTTTCTGTGTGGGCCAGGGCCCAGGGATCCATCCGGTTTCAGCAGGCAGTCAGGGTTGGCAGAAGTTCGACTCGATTGCTTTGCCAAGAGCCCAGAAAGCTCGACTGCCAGTTGATCTGACGGAAAGCTTTTCGCCATACTTAGCGATCTGACCGAGACGAGCCTTCCGCAATGCCTTTTTATAGGACTTGGCAGCTTGGTTAAAGGCTCTCTTCTTTGTACTTACATCCGGAGTTTTGTGGCTTCGAGCATCAGCCCAAATGATGTGCCGAATGTTTTCGGTCATGAGCATGACAACATTTGGCATTAAACCATGGGCGAGCTTTGCCACCGATGGGTCCGTCAGCAAAAGGAATAAAATACTCCATTGCCTGATGCACCACATCGGTTTTAGCATCCGCGCAACTCAACGGATCCAAAGAAGAGAAGCAGACCTAGGATAACACGCAAAAAAGTGCCGCATCTCGTCCCAATCTGCTGACTTTTATTTGCAGACTAGTAAGCTCGCAAGGCTATCGGTCATAGACAAGTCCAATCGCGACTACCAAGCTACCTTTTCTCCGTGAAAGGTTCCGGAGCTGTAAGGCACACTCACTTCCCGTGTGATTTCTCAAACTTGCAATTCACTTGCTGAGAACGTCAGAGAGGCTGACTACCAGTTTCCAGTTGGCGCCGGAGCTGTAAGGCACGCTCACTTCCCGACTGGCAGTCAGGCCGCAAGCCTACCCTACGATACAGTCGGGTGACCGGATAGATGCTAGCACATCCATCTAACCTCTAAACAGGGGGCTACCCTAACTGCAGTGACCCCCGAAAGGATCTCTGCTTAAGGGCCGTTCCAAGCTCCGAAGTAAAAGACTGCAGCAGCCCTTCGCCTTAGGCTGGTCAATCACCTCTAGCTGCGCACAAGATCCGACGAGCCCCCGACAACTGTGGGGACCCAGACGAAAAGCGCCGAATCTCTGCAGCTAACCACATTACCACTACGAATCCAACACCAAAACCGGTAACCCGGCAGTTTACACACGCAAGCGCATGCATCGCTGTCGGAGGGCTTAGGTACCGGGATCCCGTAGTATCCTGATCTTAGCAGCTGACCCGTAGTTCAGCTGCAAACCTATCTACCGCCGGGTGTCTCAGTAGACAGGGAAGCGACAGCTTTCCGCGGGCGGCCAGCGGAAACCCGTCGTTTCGGATCCCGCTACCCTCCTTGACTAGACACCCGACAATACACACATCAACTCAACGTCAAACCGGGACGCCAACGTACCGCAGCTGTTTAGACCCATTTCCCATAAACGGCTTAATCGAGCAATGTGCCGGAACACGACTAGGACTTTGCGGCACGACTTTCTCCGATGGCTAGTAACTTTGCCGGCGACCCAATGTTATGGTCTACCACCGAGAACGATTCATACCACCCTATGAATGGGGAAAAGAGGACAGAAGACAAGGAAAGGTGAAAAAGGCGTGTCGTATTATCAACTCTATGATTTATCGTACAACGTACAGCTATACTTTGTTTCTATTATTGATTCGTTTTATTATTTTAATTTTGTTTAAAGTTTAGTAGCGCCTTATTACATAAAAAGGCCGTGCCCATCTGTCTAGTTAAATAATTAATTATTTTTAATCGATGTATTTTAAACTCAAATATTTCAAAAAACAAAGTGCTTGAATATTAAAATAAAACTTTCTTCAATTGCGATTTTTGGACAATTTTGAAACTCTTTACAAGACAACACTACCGGGAAACAAAATAAAACAACAATTTTATTTGATAATATATGACATAAAATAACTGACATTAATATTACCTGTATTCTAAAAATATGTATTTTAATACAAGCACAATAGATGTATCTAGAAACAAAATGATTCATTTAATTAACAATATATCTGATGTTAATCTTTACAATTAGTAGTTATCTTGGAATAATTGTTCTGCTCCTTTACTGTGATTAAATGAAGCATTTCGGAAAATTTCAGTTTAATGACAATAAATAAAGTGACATAAATAGAAATTCATTAAATATAAAAATTATACTAAAATATAATTAACAAAACAATAAGCAGTAAAGCCTGCTTATCAGAAATAACAGAAGAAAGATTTATCAGCCACTAAAATCTTTTGCTTCTGTAAACTAAAAGTTTTATACAAAAATAATTCTTATAACATTTTTTCTATTGTACTTATACAATATACACACTATAATATTATTTATTTTAGTGATGACACTTAACACCTAATCCATTACAGACTTATTACATAATTACACCAATTATAATTAACAACTCTGACTTGACTTGATAACAGAGATAAAAAAAATATCACTTAATAATAGATATCATTGAATAAGTGAATTTACTGGCCAAATGCTAAGAAATTTAAAATAAAAGTATATTTCACAGTACACATGTCCTACCTCTATTACAGAGCAATAAAGTCAATTTTAAAAGAAAGGGACCTTTTATTTATTAAAAAAAAAAAGTTCCAAGTTAAGATGCTTTTAAAAGTATAGAAGTCTCAAAATAAATATAGTTATAATAAAACATAAAATGCCTCACTGTTGTGTGTACAATTTATGCTAAACAAATGAAAGAACAAGAGAAAATACAAATAATTATAAATTATTTAAATAAAAGAAAATACTTAATAATTTAATTATATAACAATTAAAATGTTATTAAAATATGACTCCAACTAATAAAATTGTTTCGCATAAACTGTAAGATTGAAGGCATTTAGGCCCTTCGTCATAAACCATATTCCAGTGGCAAATTGAGCTGAATAAGAGGAATAATGAGTCCAAGAAAGGTAAGGATAATGTTCCTCGACTCATTCTTAAATTCCTGTAAGATGGTAGCTGTTCTGCATGGGTGGATGATGAAGTAGGGGCGATAGAGCACTGGGTGTTCCTGCTGTGTCACCACAGAGTAGAAGTCTTCTTTTCTGGTTCTGGTCAATTAAAAATATTATATAACTTAGCTTAAGGTTAGAAATAATCTTTGACACAATGATCTCAAAGTAAATAAAATTGATAACTGTCATTTTTTTAGGCTTACTTCATCAGAGAAATTTGTCGGACTTCCTCCAGAGTTAATAACTTTCCTGAGCAGTCCCACACGTTAAAACTAAACGAAGGAACGCCATAGCTTAGATTAAAGAAGATTACGTATTCCGCCCTATAGAGAAATACTTTGTCGTTTTCATCTCGGTGACTGACGAATTCTTCTTTTCTTAAATAGGTTTGTAATATCTCATTATCATTCTGGTGGATAGTCCAGCTATCTAGGTACTTATCTGATAAACTTATGAAGTCTCTAGCTGCGTACACGAATTCTTCAGGCGAAATACCAAAAGAATTCATATTGTGAACCGAAAAACTTGAAAATTATCATATGAAAGAAATGCCATCCAAAGGAAAAATTTAAACTAGAATTAACTTAACCAATGCACTACTTAACAGAACTGAGGAAGCAAAAACAATCAATAATCCAAAGCGGACAGTCGGATGAAAATGTTAGGGAGAGCAGAGAAGGAATGAAATTGGATCAATATTAACAAAACCGTTCATAAATTGAGTTTTACTAACTTATAAAAATAATCGACTTTACATACGAAATGTATGTAATATTCTGTACGTTAAATAAGGCCAAGCGTATTGTTCTTACAATTTCGTACCTATTCTGTTATTCTTTCGATATAATAAATTATAATAAAACTTTGAGTTAGATTACAAGAAAAATATAGGTATGTATCAATTTTTGTTGTCTATTGACTATTAGTCTGTGAGATGCTGTCAAGAGTTGTCAGTTGTCCGGTTGTAGTTTTCTTGTCATCTATATGTCATTGAATTACTGAGCTGAGATTTTGACCGTTCTTCAATGTAATATGTATTTTCAAATTATGGCAACAGAGTGCATTAAAAATATATTTCGAATTTGACACTATTTTTTTATAGAAGACAATTTTATTTTAGCCTCTAGATTTGTGACTGGAAGTGATTGATCGTGGAGGCTATTCATTCCGACTAACAATACAAATAGACTCCTGTGCATATTATTAAATACCTTTAGTGTATTTAAGTAATTGTGTAATAAAACATTCTATAAAGGTAATTATTTCACACAGTAAGGAAAAAAGATTAATTACAAGTAAATGACTTTTAATGAATACTAACACGTGAGTGTATTTTATTGATAAGAAAAACATACTCTCTACATACATAATATTATTGTTGTAAAGAATAATATTAATTACTTTTATTTAATTACACTAATGAATAAAAAAAATAATGAATTCATATTTAAGTAAAATGGATGTTATAAAGAAAAATTGGTATACTGAGTCATGTGAGATGTGGCCCGGTAGTACCTTCTCATTCGAAGTTAATAAGGTGCTGCATAAGGAGAAATCTCCATACCAAGAGATTGAAGTGTTTGACACACCAAGCCTCGGCAGAGTGTTGGTGCTGGATGGTATTATACAATGTACCCAAAAGGATGAATATTCTTACCAGGTTATTTATTGTTTTTAATAGCACATTAATAATATATTTTTTTTAATAATCCAATGTGTTAATAAAAGTGCATCTCTAATTTTGTCCTGTTGATATTTTATGATAGTCCAAACCATACACCATGTTAAGTCTAGTACCCAATGTATAATCCTGAATTCTTGGGTTATAACTACCAGTATTTATTACTATATACTAAAATATAATTTTATTAGTACTTTATTTTTTAATTGGATATTATTTTACTACTATCAGCCAATTATTACTTTAATACTTAGCATAACCTTTTTTCAAATAAAATACTGTTCCAATTTTCTCTATGTAGGAAATGATAGCATTCCTGCCTCTTTGCTGCCACAAGAATCCCCAGAAGGTGTTAATAGTGGGTGGTGGGGATGGGGGAGTTGCTAGGGATGTTGCCAAGCATCCCGGTGTTAAAGAGATTGTACAGGTATGTTTTTAAGATAATATTTGTTTTAACCGCTCTTATGACTTTATATCATTTAAATAGCTAAAAGTATTTATAAGCTTTTGAAAATATAAAAAAAAAAACAATATTATGACAAACAGGAATTGCATTATGACGTGTTATAGCCAAAAAGTTACTGAATTTCTGCATGTATTAAATATTTTCTACTATTGTATTTTTAGTTAATTATTTCAATATTATATACATACAAATCAGATATTATCACAGAGTTCATAGTCTAGTTATAAAACCTTATCTATCAAGTAGAAGTAATTACATTTATATAAACAACTAAAGTAAAGAGGAACTGCTTAATTAGATTACAAGAGATGATAATAAATTACATTAACAAATAAATATATGAATTTGAATTAAAAAGTAATAATATTATTAATAAATAAATTGTATTTATGCAGACATTCATGGATACAGGTAAGGTATAATAATTATAAAAGTAGTGTTAAAACTTTTAATATAGAATAGCTAAATATTCAACACATATAGGAGTCAGGACCCAAACCTGTATAAAATTAAAATAAGTTAATATATGTCCTTACAACTATATAATATCCTATTTTAACCCCCACACAAACTTATAACACCCCTTGTGTTATAAGTTTGACCTGTGTATCTGTGTGTCTGTGGCATTCTAGCAGCCAAATGAGTAGACGGATTTGATTGCCGTGTTTTTTAAACGAAAGCCTAGGTTGTCTAGATGGTAGATATGTTTGGTCGAAGTAGACACAGTCGTCTCCAAGATATTGAGGTGAAAGGTTCTTATGCAATATTGACAGAAATACTTAAACAAGTGAAAATTAGTCTGTTCGAACTTTAATTTAGTACAATAAAGAAACCAGTAACATAACTTTAAAAAACAAAATAAATAAATTAATTAAATATTTAAAAACCCCTGATACAAAAATACTTCTAAAAGGAATAAAAATAATTTTATTATGTACTTATTGAAGACGTTGCGTCGGGGGACCGCTAAATAAAGGATGAAATCAAAATGCAAGTAAGTTACCAAGTCAAATAAAGAAATAGCGACATCGAATCTTATAGTCTAAGTCCCCATTCATTAGCTTCGATAACTTTGTAAAATAGACACTATCGTCAACGTACCTTTAGTGATATTTGAGGATTTTTAAACACTTCTTTTAGTGACTCTGGTGTTAATTTCTTTTTATGTTTTATCACTTGTTGATATTATGTCCTAGTGATGTATAATGGTCCACGTACTGTATAATGGTCCACGTACTGTATAATGGTCCACGTACTGTATAATGGTCCACGTACTGTATAATGGTCCACGTACTGTATAATGGTCCACGTACTGTATAATGGTCCACGTACTGTATAATGGTCCACGTACTGTATAATGGTCCACGTACTGTATAATGGTCCACGTACTGTATAATGGACCACGTACTGTATAATGGTGCACGTACTGTATAATGGTTGTAAAATAGACACTATCGTCAACGTACCTTTAGTGATATTTGAGGATTTTTAAACACTTCTTTTAGTGACTCTGGTGTTAATTTCTTTTTATGTTTTATCACTTGTTGATATTATGTCCTAGTGATGTATAATGGTCCACGTACTGTATAATGGTCCACGTACTGTATAATGGACCACGTACTGTATAATGGTGCACGTACTGTATAATGGTGCACGTACTGTATAATGGTGCACGTACTGTATAATGGTCCACGTACTGTATAATGGTCCACGTACTGTATAATGGTCCGCGTACTGTATAATGGATTTAATAATTTCTACAATATACTTTTCACAATTGGTCGGTCCCACTGCCATACTTTGGTTTCGGAGTTCTGTTAACATAATTTGTAAACTTGATGCAGTTTCGCAAGATTAGGATGTCTGCAAATCAGAGATGATTTGGTTTTTCGCCTTTAATACTTATTCCTTCCTTTTTCCAATCTAAGTCTCTGAGATATATATGTATATATATATATATATATATATATATATATATATATATATATATATATATATATATACATATACATATACATATATGTTATCAAACGGCTATAAATATGTTTGGGGATAATTGACTAGCACCTCTTGAAATTAAAAAATCTCTATCATCACTTTCGATTATGAGTTTTTATAAATTTCTTCAATAATTCGTATGTACGAGGTGTGATCAATAAATACGGTGAACGAATTTTTATACCGGCAATAGCTGATGCTACAGCCATATGTTGTAATTTCTTAAGTAGCGTGATCCGCTGACACAGGCAGGAACAAGTTGTATCACGTTTGAACATGTCAGTCAGCTGTCAGAGCCGCTAGAGTGAAGTTGTGTTTATCGTGTCTGTCGCGCAACATGGATTTCGAACAACGCATCCGGACTTTATGGCAAAAATTGTGACTGGAGATGAGAGTTGGGTCTATGGCTATGACCCAGAGACCAAAATGCAGAGTTCCCAATGGAAAACCAGTTCATCTCCTCGCCCTAAAAAGGCACGTCAGTCAAAATCAAACATCAAGGTCATGCTCATTGTTTTCTTCGATAGTGAGGGGAATAGTGCGATCACAGTTCGTTCCAAGAGGAACTACTGTAAACTCGGGCCAATGGCTTCCTTCTTCACCACGACAATACGCCGTGTCACTCCTCGCTTCTCATTCGTGAGTTTTTGGCAGAAAAAAATGTTCCTGTCTCTCCACATCCGCCATACTCACCGGATTTAGCACCGTGCGACTTCTGGCTCTTCCCAAAAATTAAAAGTGTGCTTAAAGGAAAACGTCTTGATACCATTGCTGACATTGAAAGGGCCACGACCGAGCAGCTGAAAGCCCTTCCAAAAGATGCCTTCCAGAAATGCATCCAGTCATGGAGTCAACGTTGGAATAAGTGCATTGCTAGCCAAGGAGAGTACTTTGAAGGAGATTAAATCAGATTCTATGTAAGCGTGATACTTTTTATAATATAACATTATTCACCGTATTTATTGATCACACCAGGTATTTAAAATCCACACCTTGTGACTTTAAACCTTTCCATATAACGCTGTGTCCCAAGATTCGAACGCCTTGTTGTAATCTATAAAGGCCAAATAATAAGGCTCTCCATATTCATTGCATATTTCGATTACTTGCTTTATGGTGTGTAGTGGTAACTTGTGGAGTCATATTTGCAGAAGCCCGCTTGTCAATTGGCTTATTGTCTTCCAAGACATTATTAATTCGGCTTAACATGACTTTTGAAAAGACTTTACAGAGGTTCGACATCAAGTTAATCGGGCGGTAGTTGTTTATTTCCCCTCTGTCTACCTTCATATGGAGTAAAATTGATTGGAGTAAAATGATTTCGTCCATTGGTTAGGTATTTCCTTTTTCTTGATAATATCATTGAACAGATCAGTAAAAGCAGTAATGATCGAATCAGCTTAAAGAGTTCGTTCGAGATGTTATTTTCCCCTAGTGATTTGAAATGTTCTTTGGATTTTATGGCCTGTTCTACTTCTGCTTTAAGGATCCCAGAGAAATTTCGTCGTATTCCGTCGTGTTGTCTTCTGAAACGGTTTCTTTGTCCCTGCATGACTTGCTGTACAGATTACGAAAGCAGTTTGTTGCTAGCTCAGGTATACATGACCTTTTAGTGGCTTTTTCCCCGAACCTTTATTTTTTATATTTTTTATCCACTATTAGTTATTTTATCGCTTGATTTATTCCGCCAGTGTTCCCTATATATTTCTGTATTGTTTTTGTTCGTGCCTCTGTTCTGTGTTTTCTTATTTCTTTGTTAATTTCGTTACTAATACTCGCTATCTTTCCTCTGTTTTTTTTTGTGTCCTCGAAAAGTAACCTTCATTCTTTTAACAGTTCTCTGGATGTTGTTCTTTTTTGTCTTTTGTTAGGTTAACTTTCAGAAGTACGTTATTGTATTGTTTTAATTTCTTCTCCAGCAGGTCATACTTTTCTTGGGCTGTATCATCACCATCATCTTTATCCTGGAGTTCCTGTTCAAGTTGTTGAAGCATATCTTTTGGGATAGGCAATGCTACATCTTATTTATTGGGGTTCATCTTCTTTTTTAAATTTTTTGTGTCTGGACACGATGGTGCGTCTCAAGAGCCCGCAAGCGTGTCGCGGCTCCTTCCCCGGCGCATCGCCCGCGCACTGACCGCTCTCTCTATTCACTACATTTACCCTCGCTTATGACTATATTATATTTTATGCATAGCTTCACTCTCAGTGTTGATGTTCAAGCTGCTTACGGTGTCAACTTTTTAAAATAGTTCAGTTGTGGAGCTCAGTATGAAATC
The DNA here is from genome assembly GCA_959347405.1 of Napeogenes sylphis. NCBI lineage: Eukaryota > Metazoa > Arthropoda > Insecta > Lepidoptera > Nymphalidae > Napeogenes > Napeogenes sylphis. The sequence goes on along the minus strand of OY365780.1, from coordinate 37,100,942 downwards.
AATTATATTCTTAATTTCCCTATTCGGTCATAACCAAATCCATTTCTTTTTAATTTTTTTTCTTAATCCAGCTGTTCATCATTTTCAAGTTGTAAGTGTTTCTAGGTTAATAAGTCTCTCACCGTTGTCATTAATCCTTTCTATTCTATGCGGTCCTACTATTTGATTTTCATATGCTTTTCTTTCCCCAATTTGCTTGTTAAAAGTTAGAGAATAATAATGTTTCCTCCTAGAATAATAATGTTTTTGTGTGACGAATGTTGTGAACCACGTTTGTTATTTTTTCTCATACTATCGTCTCTTATCTTTGTTACGAAGTATTCTATAAAGATAATTAATATATCGTTACCAACAACCGAGATAAAATGGTATCTAACTCGGGTCAACCAAATTAACTGTCCCTTTTTATTTAAACGCTTCAATCTTTAAAATTTAATTAATTTAAAAATTTGAAAATTTGAAAAAATAAAAATGCGTTACAAGTTTTTAGATAATTTCAAATATTTTTATTTATTTATATCCTTTCCACTTTGAATCATTTTCAGTGATCACTTGTGTACTTCAAAATAGAATTGTCAGGAGGACCTATTTCGATACCAGATTTATCGTAATAAGCCCTTCTGTAAAAGCTCTTTCCAACTTAATGTTAAAGCTATGGGGTTTGAGCTATTGATGATTTTAGTTTCAGCATTTTGCAACGTTATTTTGAGAAATTGTTTATGAATTTCGATTTCTTTTTGGAAGATGTGGTTTACGTTCCAAATGAATACTAAATTCACCAAATCGGAACAACGATACGTCTTAATTGTACAGTTATGTAAAAAAAGTACCCAGTTCTTGCACTTCTTTAAAAGAAACTCTATTTGATTAAAACAAGGTATAGGGCACATAAACATCGCCTTAAAACCTAAATTATTATAAAATTTGTATACAAGATACCAATATATTATTTTTCAGGTGGAAATAGACGCCAAAGTAATAGAAGTTTCCAAGAAGTACTTGCCTTTCATGGCAGTAGGATTTGAAAGTAAAAAACTGACTCTACACGTGGGGGATGGCTTCGAGTTTATGAAGAATCATAGCCACGAGTTTGACATTATCATAACTGACAGCAGCGACCCCATCGGACCAGCAATCAGTTTGTTCCAAGAAAACTATTTCTCATTGATGAAAAGCGCGCTAAAACCTAATGGTATTGTTTGTTCCCAAGCTGGAACATTTTGGGACAATATGGAGTTAGTTAAAAATACTCTTAAATTCTGCAAAAATCAATTCGGTGTCGCGGCGTATGCGACAACTTCGGTCCCGACTTATCCGTCCGGGTCAATCGGATTTGTGATGGGATCTCTGGATCCGACCGTTAAATTCGATCAACCAGCAGTGGACTTTTCACATCAGCAACTAAATAATATGGGCCTCAAATATTACAACATAGATATCCATAAAGCCGCATTCGCACTACCAAATTTTGTCAAAAACGAAATCAATGTTTAAGCTTTTATAATTTATACTTATCAGTGCATTTATTTTGATTTCTACATTGACAGGCTTTTGTATGATTTATATAACTCGAATCTAATATTAAGTTTTATAACATTTTATATGATTTTACATTCCACTGCATTCCTGTCTTTTTTGTTAGTTATATAACTTTAAAATGTATTTGACAAAATCAGAAGGATATTAATAATAGGGATATGTAAAATCGTAAATACATATTTTTCTATATTGTTACTTATTTTTATTGAACGTTGATATGGTAACAATAAATTTTATCTTTATTTTATTTCTTTTATTACTTTTGCTCTATATAAAAAAATACAGTTATATCAATGTATATTTTGTTTATTCACTATTTGATCTATCTATAGTCTTCCTGTTGTTTCCTTCGATCTCTGCCTCATTGAATGCCGAAAATACTGATCCTGTTTTTACTTTTTTTAATATTTTACGATCGTGGAACGGGTGGTTGTGACATGATATCCTGTAAAGATTACAAACAAAACAATTCAACCACAGAGTAGACTTGACATGAGAAAACTAAAAGACTGCACAAAAACACCATACCAACTATAAATACTCATCTTTGATAAAGTTAAATCCCAACTAATAAAAATAATGTAAAGATTATATAAGAATACAGGAGTATCCATAACAATAAGGACAAATCAATAGACCCCTTAATTTGATGAAGAAAGAAGCAATGGTGGAACTCCACAATACTTAAACAGGTTTATAAAATCAATACTCTGTTTACTTCAACGAAGTCAGGTAAAAAAGACAATGTATCAAATGCATTTGATACACAAAATAAAACGATATTTACCTCTGCACGACAACATCTTCTTTAGTAACAACATAGGCCGGACACTTGCATTGGTTGAGATAGTCCACACACCGCCACTGCCGAGACCTGTCTCTGTTGCTGTGCTTCAAGTAGTAGATGAACCTGTTTAGAACCATTTGCAGTGAACCCTGATTTGATATTGTATATTGGAGGGTCTTAAGACCTGGAAATATTATATTTAGTTACCGATCCACATAATTTATATTGATTCATACTTTATTTGGTAAGTACATAAGATAAATCTTAATCAATGTTAAGTCTGAATCTTGCAAATCTCTCCATGTAAAATATCAATAAAGTCCAGGGTCCTTAAAAAAGGTTGTAGATCACAAATATATTTTTGTCTTGTGTCTGTCTGTCATTATATAAAAGCAACTTAATTAATTGAAACCCAGTTGAAATCCAAATGAATGAATGAATGAAGTCTTAGAATTTCGTCTAGTTATGATATTACCTACAACCTTTAATTTTTGTTTAGTTTTTGTTTTCACTATTTCGTTTGTAGGGAAATAATTTAAATTTGTTTACATGTTTTATTAAGGACTGTTTGTTTCCCAAATAAATGAAAAAAAAGCCTTGATGAATAATGAATACTAGATTTAATTGATAAAAATTACGAAAGAATCTTAACATTAGAGTAGAGAATACTTACATGATTCAGTATCTACATTTCCCCTAATAGGACTGCCCTTAATGGTCTCTAGTGGCTCTGGATTTTGTTTTTCATATGGTCCTGTATATAAATCATCAATACTGTTCACTCCAATTTTTCTACCTAACATTAAATCACACCTGTAATATACTTGTTTGATATAAAACAAATCAATATATTTATATTATCAGCAAATGAGGAGCAAAGCTTTGTGTTGTGTCAAATTCATTTTATGTCATCAAACACCTCTATAATTACTGAACCAATTTGATCAAATTTTTTTGATTGATTGCTTTTAGATCTGGGGAGTGATAATAATTTAAAAAATCAGTAATAGGTAATGTCATCGAAGAATATTCAACCAAAAATGATTTTCAATGGTTTGCATTTAGTTAAGCTAGAGCGCATTTTTTTGTTACATTAGTCAAGCAGTAGGCTCAATTTGGAAATGAAATTATATTATACTGTGTAAAAGTTAAGAAAAAATTTAATTCCAGTATTAATATTGCTACCTCACTTGCTTTGCAATCAGTCAGAATAGCTGTCAACCTAGTTTTATTAGCACAGATCATTCATGATGAAAAATTAATACTGTACTAGTTATTAGTTAGTCTAGTCCATGAATGCTGTCTCATGCCAATAGTTATACCTGAAATGACAAAACCCTGGTGCCATGCCTATGCTCAGAGTTAATGCCAGTTCAGAGGCAATAAATAAATTTTGTATGGAAAAACTTAAATTTTAAAAAGTTATAGAATGAATGTTGTTGGAATTGAAGAAGAGAGGCTGCCTGCAAGAGGTGATGCATTAATTACATTTAACCCTGTATATTTATATTATACCTTTCATTATCTTTTGCTTGTTTGTTGATTTCTTGGTTTGGTATTTCTACATAGATATCTTGATCAATGTCCAATCTTTCAGTTTGTGTACAATATTCTTGGGATTTCTGTTCATTTAGATTTAATGCTTCAGCCAAGTTCTACAAAAACAATATGGTCCTTTAAATTTTTACAGATTATCTAACAGTACAAATTAAATATTTTATTACTTTCATGGTTTTAATGTTTTTTATACACCAAGTTAAAGCAACAAAAGTTTGTTTCTTTTTAATAATATCTTCACCATTTCCTGTAATCCCTTTATATGGAGTCCTTTAGCAGCATCTATTAACTCATTAAGGTCTTCTATTGCCACTAACACTTCACCAGTGTAAATGTACTCAAGCAATGCTGACAAGGTTGTATGGGAAATTTTCTGAAATTCAAGTAATTCATTTCTAGTTTAACATATCATCTTAGTAAATTAAATATCCCTCATTTCAACTAACTCACATTTAAAAATATAACAGGATGTGGGCATTGTGCCGATGTGATCAGGTCTTTGAGGAATGGGCTACTGAGAGCCATAATCACTTGGTGTACCTTTACCAAGTGACCGTCTGCAGCTAGTGTCATGTCTACAAACTCACCATTCTGAAAAAAATAAAACTGTGGTAATAAAGAACAAGTTTTTATATTCTTTTTCGAGTTTTCGCAAATTAATGACTTAAAATACATTAAAGCGTTTATTGTTGTTTTTAATGAAAACCGTCTGAAAGAGTAAATAAACCATAATTATAAGTAACGTACTTGTTGTAACAAACTCAATCCGTTACAAATATTCGCGACATGTTCATCCCAAGAGAGGGAAAATTGAGACTGAGTGTCAGTCATATTGTGTTATAAAATTAAGTTAATACTTCACGAAAACGATTTTAGACCGTAACCATTAAAATTCTTATTTTTCTACACTCATTTTCGTGTTGACAAATTTCAACACTTGTCAAATGTCGACTGTCGACATATCAAAATATGTAGTTTATAGTACTCTGTGGTAGTTAGTCAGTTGTTGGCCCAGAACAATAAGTCTAAAGCATATTGTTCTGAGGTTGTTAGTGTAGTTAGTACTCAGTAGTTATAACTTGCAACTTACAAATTGAACGTAGACAGAACATAGTTAGCTAGTAATTATATATTAAGCACAGAGTGTAAAGATGTTCCGAGACAAACTCAAGAAACTCGAATCAACCATGAAGGAATTTGCGGCATATGTAAAATTCAACATACACCATACTTTTTAGTCCTTATTAAAGATACAATTTTTTAGGGTTTCATATCCAAAAGGTTCAATTACCAAGACTTCGCTGTCGTCTGTTTGTTTCCAAGCTGTTTTACATGAACCGTGATAGATATACCGTTGAAAATTTCACAGATGATGTATTTCTGTTTCTGCTATAAACAACGTAGTTTTCTTCACTGGCTATTAATAACGATAGCAGGTAGATCCTAAGTATTTAAAAATTAATAAGTAATAGTTAATTAATTAATTAATTAAATAAAGGGACCCATACAACAAAACTGATTTTGTTGCCATATTTTATATGTAACCCTTTGTGCTCGAGTCAGACTCGCACTTGTTCATATATATCTTATTGAAATGTTAGTAATATGTACTTCCAAAAAGTGTATTTCGACATATAGGTAAGTAAGGTATGAGTAAAAAATCTGAATACCTACGATCTCTATTGTTAACCTTCGGCATACAATGTGGGGTATTTTTAGAAGCTACAGAAAAATACGTCGACTTAAAAGTATTTAGCTGTTACCCGTGACTTCGTCCACGTAGACTGTAAAAATAATATTTTTATGACTAGGAACATAAGCCATAAACATATGATTTTCGATTATTTTTGACGTATCTACCGATACCTCATACTTCTCAATCCGCTTGAGACTGTAGCAGGGAACATAAAAATAGCATAGGTAATTATCTATATTTCTATTAACATACGTATATTGGAAAAACATAATACTCCTCCTAAAGTCGTCAGATAATAAGAAAGATTTTCACATATGCTTGTGTAGAATTCAGTGAACCAAACGTTTAAAAACAGGATCTTCCGTGGTAATTAGATATCGCGCTATAATCTATGTTATGTCACTGACAAAACCAGGTGCAAACCTTAGTATTTCTATGTGTTATTTTGGTTCATAAGCTACAATATTGATAAGTTTCATCAAAATCCATTCAGAAGCTTTTGCGTGATTGAGTAAAAAAACATCATAGACAAAACCACGTGCATAAGTTAGTATTTCTATAGTCTGTTTGTTATTTTGGAACCTAAGCTACAATATTGACAAGTTTCAACAAAATCCGTTTAGTAGTTTTGGCGTGATTGAGTAAAAACATCACAGACAAAACCTCGTGCATAAGTTAGTATGTCTATAGCCTATGTGTTATTCTGGGTCTTCAGCTAGCTACAATTCAAATATTGTGTGGGTTGTGTGGTTCAGTAGTATTTGTTTGAGAGAGTAACAAACATCCATACACACTCACACACTATTTTTTTAACCCTACGTTGTATGGGACGGTACTGAAGAGGTAGGTATGCAGTTTTATGTTTCTTTGTTATTTTCAACCTTATTTCCTTTATATTTATGTAGTTTGTGTTTTGTTACAGTTAGAGTTTAATTAAGATTGCAAATAGGATGCAAGATGACGATATTGTGGCGGCTTTACTTGAAAATTGTGTCGGCAGACGATGAAAACTATTCTTCTGACAGTGATCCTAATTCCGATCACATCAGCGATGCGTGATACGAACATGGAAGACCCTGAATCTGTAGCAGAAACGCTTCTAACACTACCATTTTATGCAGGCAAAGATGGCAAAAGAAAGTGGTACAAAAGCTGTTTTCTGATTATTGATACAGGTAGGTTTATATAGATCGATTAGAATATCATACTGCTACGTACTTGAAATCGACGCATCAACACGTACAGAAAGAGCTGCTATCGATCATTTGGCACTAATAAGAGACGTATTTGAAGTTTTCGTCTAAAACTGTCAGGATGCCTATACGCCGTTGGAGTACTTGACTATCGATGAAGAACTTGTGGCCTTTAGAGGAAGATGTTCTTTCCGTCAATACATTCCCTCTAAACCAGCTATATAAGTATGGGTTAAACGTGTGGAATGTTCTTATTCCATCATAAGAAAAAGGGGGCAGTGGATAATAACAGAGTTACTTGATACTATATCTATATTTTCTCAAGTCTTATACATTTTTGTCGGCTTAATAAGTAATGTTATAACAATTGGCACTTGGCGCGAATTATCTGTCTACCGTCACTCCTTTTTAGGGATGGGACATATATAGTGATGTGACGATCGATTCGCCACACCACCCCCCCACGGAGTAAATTAAAACAGGTAGTATAGAACATTGGCACAAACCTCGTAAATTCTAAACACACATAAAACAAAATTTAAACAAAATTACATCAAAAGGAATAAAATAACAACAAAAAATAAAAATAAAATACACATTAAAATTAACATGACATGCGAACTTCTTAATTAAACTTTTTAAATTTAACACGTCTACCCGAGCGTGTGGTGTAAGGCTGGTAAGTTTCCGAAGCTTGGAATTCAGGTACTGAGGTACTTTCCTTCGGTGGGATGGACACAATTGGAGTGGGAATTTTAGAAACTTTACCTGGATGATCACTGTCTACGAAAGCTGGTTTGAGCCTATCTACACTTACGACAACTGATTTTCCTTTTATTATTAACGTGTAGGTCTTTCCGTCACTCGAACGCCTAAGCACCTCGTGTGGTCCGGTGTATGGTGGCTGCAAAACAGAACAGTGTCATCCCTTAAAAAAACATGCGATGCTGCAGAAAGATGTTTAAAAACAAAAGAAGAATGTTCTCCGTGACGCGATGCCGGAATAGGACGCATTTCCGACATTTTGTGCCTCAGCTGAACAACAAAGTCAGATGGATCTACTACTTTAACGCAGACTGGGGGAGGAGTTAAGAACTCACCAGGTAGTCTCAAGGGTTCACCATATAGGATTTCGGCAGCAGTAGCCTTTATGTCTTCTTTGAATGCGGAACGCATACCCAAAAGAACCATTGGCAGAGATCTGATCCACGAATCATCGTGGCACATTAAAGCAGCTTTTAACTGCTGAACACGATGAACACGCTCAATCATTCCGTTTGCACAAGGGTGGTATGAGGTTGTCCTGATACGTTTAGTTGCGAATTGTAGCATGAGTCGCTGAAATAATTCGGATTCAAACTGCGAGCCCTGATCAGTAGTAATAACGGATGGTACCCCAAACCCGGCACCCATTCCCTTGTGAATGTTTCAGCTACTTCTTCAGCAGTGATTGTACGCATAGGCCAAACTTCTGGCCATCTGGTCACCCTATCAATAGCTGTCAAACAGTAACGGTATTCGTTGCACACTGGCAGGGGACCAACGATGTCTATATGGACATGTAAAAATCGGCCAGATGGTGTATTAAATATACCAGTGGGTGCAGAATTATGTCGAGAAATCTTACTGCGTTGACATGCGTCGCAACAACGAGACCAAGTTCGGCAATCCTTGTTCATGGAAGGCCAAACAAAACGCTCAGTCACAAGTCGCGTAGTCGCTTTTGCTCCGGGATGGCTTAAGTTATGTAATTTATCAAAAGCAGCACGACGAAAAGAGGGGGTCAAATAAAGTCGAGATTTACCTGTAGAGACGTCGCAATAAACCGAAATATTAGTCACCGGTGTGCAAATTTTTTTTAGATTTAGACTTGAACCGTCTCGTAATAAATTGCTTAATTCTTGATCTGAAGTTTGTGACTTAGCAAGAGCCTCGTAGTCAAATTCTACAGAAATGGCATCGATATCAATACGTGACATAGCGTCAGCGACAACGTTGTCCTCTCCCTTAATATATTGTATGTCGGTAGTAAATTGACTTATAAATGATAGCTGATTTAACTGTGGAGGAGGGAGCTTTTCACGGCGCTGAAGAAATGCATATAAAAGTGGTTTGTGATCAGTAAAAATTGTCGCATGTTGGACCTCTAATATGTGTCGAAAATGCTGGACGCTTTCGTCTTGCAATTCTCAATAGTAAGCTGGCCGTTGCGATTGCTGCTGAGTCAACTTTTTGCTAAAAAATGAGAGAGGTACCCATTGCCCGTTGACTTGTTGTTGTAGACAGGAACCGATGTGAACACCCGAAGCATCTGTAAATAAACCTAATTTGGCGTTGCTAATCGGGTGCTGAAGTAAAGTGGCCTTTGACAAACCTTCCTTACAAGTATTGAATTGCTGAAGCAGCTCAGAGGTCCACGGAAAAGGTTTTGCTCCTTTGCTATTAGTTGAAACTAAAGCCTCTATTAACGGTGCCTGGTATTCGGCAGCACGCGGAACAAAACGGCGATAGTAATTTAACGCGAGAAATCGGCGCATGCCTTGTTCTGTTTCCGGTGGTGGAAAATTCTGCAATGTTTCAATTCGCTCCTGCGGGGGGCGCGTGCCGTCACTGTTAATGTGGTAACCCAAGAACGTTACCTCAGTCGCACCCAGGACGCACATGGAAGGATTCACCACTATTCCGTAATTTTGTAGCCGCCTGAAAAGGATACGTAGATGTTGCAAGTAGATTGCTTCATTTTTGGAGAAAACGAGGATATCGTCGACATAAGGGAAACAGAAATCTAGGCCCCGCGTGACCTTGTCGATGAAACGCTGGAAGGTTTGTCCTGCATTTCTCAGCCCAAAGCTCATGAAGGGAAATTCGAAGAGGCCAAATGGGGTAGCTATGGCAGTTTTGGGAGTATCCTCTTTGAAAACGGGAATTTGATGATAAGCCTTAACGAGGTCCAAAGTGCTGAATACTTTGCAACCTGTAAGATTATAAGCAAAATCATTGACATGACGAACCGGATATCGGTCGGGAACAGTCCTGGCGTTTAAAGCACGGTAATCGCCGCAAGGTCGCCAGGTACTATCCTTTTTAATAGCTAAGTGCAGAGGTGACGACCACGCACCCTTAGATGGCCTAGCTATTCCGCATTTTATCATTTCTCGGAATTCTTTTTCAGCCAAAATAAGTTTCTGAGGTGCTAGACGACGAGGCCTACAACTAACAGGGGGCCCATCTGTGGTCTTGATATGGTGCACTGTGTCGTGCTTAATCACTTTAGGAAGACCAGGTGGACGCAAAATATCAGGAAATTCGGCTAAAACGTTGGTATATATAGACTTACCGGAAACTACTGCTCTTATACTGGGTTGATCGATACATGCGGTGGACGCAGAAGAAGAAATCCCAGTAGTACCGTCGACTAATTTATTATTGCGGCAATCAGGCAAAAGGTGGTAAAAGGCCAAAAAATCAGGGACCGATGATGGCTGCACTGACATCAGCTATTACAAACTGCCAACGAAAATCTCGAGGCAGACCTAAATTTAACCTAAGATTAATTGTGCCGAAAGTTTTGATGCAGCTACCGTTGGCAGCGCTGAGGTCATAATTAGTAGCCTCTCTACGCGCTGGTAGCCAACTGTGTGGATAACAACATAAATCTGATCCGGTGTCGATGAGGAAACGGCGCTTGGTTACTTGGTCAGAAACGAAAAGACGGCGGCTTTCATTATAACAATCAGCTGCCGCCGCTACTGATTGTAGTTCTCGTTTTCCTGCCAATTGCAAGGGCTGCTGCATTTAGTAGCCTTGTTTCCCCATCTTTTATGGTACCAACAAAGTTTAGAATTACCAGGTGAGGACCTATGGGAAGAAATTGATAGGTCACTTGGGGGCGTGCGCTGTTGCAGTGGCGTAGCGTGAGTGTCGGCTGCCCGGGGCGGAAGACAATTTTGCCGCCCTCTTATTTAGGTATTTTATTTTAATGTATACTATGCATTACATACATTAATTATAGAGAACTTTTCGGAGAGAACAGTCATCATTATTTTGTATTATACAGGCTAGATTTTAAATAAAAAACAGTTTATCTAAGTTTTACAATCACGTTTATTAATACAAAAATTCTTTTACTTTAACCAATTAGATACATTGATTTAACTTAGGTACCTATCACTTAAGATTAGGTACACCTTGAGAATCGACAAGATTAAATAAAATCAATTTTTATTTAGAACTAGAACGATACTACTATATAACATTTTTATTGAAAAGTAATATGAGTATTTCTTAAAAAAACAAAACAAAACTTCCGTCTTTAATTAAAAATTTATACGTCTACTTTTTTTAAGAGCAAAGTCTTTTATTGCACCGTCAATGTCTATCGCATCACACACCTCTTGCTCAATAGACAAAATAGCCAAATTAGTTAGTCTTAGAGTACTCATTGTCGATCTTAAATAATTTTGAATCAATTTCAATTTTGAAAAACTTCTCTCACAGCTGGCATTGCTTATAGCAACTGTGAAAAATATTCGGAACATTATTAAAATATTGGGCAGAGTATCTTCTAGCTTGGATTTAACAATAAATTTAAATAACTCAAGTGAGTCTGCATTAATCAATTCATTTTCGTTGCCTGTAGCAACAACGAAAGTCCGCAGTCGAAGTCTTTCCAGCTTGAAATCCTGCTCGTCAATTTCGTCAGATGCGTAGTCTAGATTACATTCAGTGTTGTCTGGATCTAATAATATAGCCGGTGTTAGATAAGCAAACTTATCCGTTAAATTCTGTAGCTGTTGAAAACGCTCACGAATTTCTGCAATAACTCTATCTAACGAAGAAAACAGCTTTCGTCTCAACTCATTTTCACAAGACAAGTTAGCATCTCTAGTTCCGTCATCAAAAATATGCTTTCTTGTTATGCGCCTCCGAGGTTTTATGGAAATTCCAAGTTCTTCACACATATTTTTTGCATAACCTACAGCGCCATTTGCCCATTCCTCTCTTTTCTCTGTCAATATCATCTGCAAAGCATTTACTTTCTGAGCGCACAATCTTATGTCAAGTCCCCTTGTTTGTAAATATTTTTGTGCATCATTCACTTCATGTAGCACCGGTTGCCACAGGCCCAAAAAACAAAGAAAGGAAAATGACTGCATCGAAACTAGTAAAGTACCTGCATCTGTCCTAGTGTTTAAGCTTTCACCTGCCTCCGTCAGTTCTTCCAAAGTGACCAGAATATCTTTGTAATGATGCCATGTCACATTTACGGCATCGCCTCTTGCACTCCACCGCGTGTCTTGAACCCTTTTTAAGCTTTTGCCTGTAGCTGTTATCAGAACTTCCCAACGATGTGTCGATGAGGAAAAAAAAGAATAGCAACGTTCTAAAGTGCCGAAAAAAATTAGTGAATCCACCTCAACTGAGGCAGCGTGTAAACAAACTAGGTTTAACGAATGATTTGAGCAAGGTACGAATTCAGCTTTAGGGTTTATTTCTCGAATTCTTTGCTGAACTCCTGAATACTTTCCAGCCATAACAGCAGCATTATCATATGCTTGGCCTCTACAGTTGCTTATATCTAGGCCATCAGCTTGAATTTTGTCCAAAATCATCTTTGAAATTCCTTCAGCAGTTTTGTCTTTAGTTTCAATGAAATCTATAAAAGATTCCATTACTTTTACTTCCTGATTTTCAATTACTACGTATCTTAATACCTGACTTGTTTGATCTTTATGAGAAAGATCTGGAGTGCTGTCGAATATAATTGAATAATACTTAGCCTTTTTTATTTGTCCGATGATATGTTGGCGAACTTTATTTCCCAAAATGGCAATAAATTCGTTTTGTATTTGTGGTGACATGTAAGTGATTGAAATTTTGCCAGATATTTTAGACCTTACAAGATGTTCACGAAGTACAGGATCGTATTTTGCAATTAAATTAACCAATTCTAAAAAGTTTCCTCTATTGGTACCGGTGTCGTTTTCTATATGTCCACGTAAAGCCAAATTTTGTTTGGCAAGGAATCTTATAATATCAAACATTCTGATAAGAATTTCCTGCCATTTCTTTATTTCTTTTGCCACTATGTCTTGCTCTTTTTTGTCAATAGTCTGTAATTTTTGAAGTCTGCTCTCCAACTCCTTCCATTTGCAATAATTTTGGATGTGTAGTGCACTTGATTCGTGACTTGAAACCTTAGGATTTAATTTCCACCAAGTATTAAATCCATCAGATGAGCAAAATTTAGATCCATTCGGTGTACTTACGTTCTCAAATAAACGACAACAAAAGCAAAATAATGATGCTTTAGCTGGAGAATAAGCCATCCAAGTACGTAAAACTTTTTCGCCGTTAGTCAATGTACGATAAAACCAATCCTTAGTAAGCCTTCTTGTCTCTCCTTTTGATTTTAAAGAGCACGAATCTGAGCGTGTTACTGTTGACATTTCAGCGAAATTAGTATCAATATGCTGAACAATTTCCTGTCCTTGCTGAATGAGATGCAATCGAATATTGTCGTCTATGTGTTCAGGCCATTTTCCAATATCGTCGAAATTTTCCTTTCGTCTTTGGTACTGAATAGCAGACAATGATGATGTTGTATCAATCTCTGTTTCGGAACTATGCATGTCCATGTCTGAACATACAGATGGAGACACTAATGCAGTGGATGTTGTTGGAATTTGATCTTTAGGAACAATGTCAAGTTCTTGTATTTTTTCAGCTTGTTCTGGGTTTAAAGGCCCAGTTGTCTGTGATGAATTTAAGCCTAACGAGGAATCTGACGTGTCAGGAACAACACTTTTCACATATTTAAGTAAAGCTCCTTCATTTGCTCTAATATTTTCCAACTTAGCTCTTCTCTTATTACGGTAAGAAGCCCCACTTTCTTTTACTCTTTTAATTTTTGATGCTAAAATCAAAAAAATATTAAATGAGAAAAGTACAAGTTAGTGTTGTAAACAAAATTATCGAACATTTCAAAAGAAGTACCTAGGATATTAAAAAAAAACCTTGCTTTACTGAAATTTTCCGTTTTTAGGGTTTTGTACCCAAAAGGAAAAAAATTGAGCCTTTATCTATCTTTACTTTTATTAAATCATTTCATTGACCGTCTGTCTGTCAAGACCTTTTTTCATAGGAACGAGTACTTACTTACACATATTAAATTGAAATTTATATCACAGTTTCCGATCAAGATCCCTTTGAAATGTGAAAATACTTTTATGCACTTCGGCGTTTCTTTTTTATTTTAATAAATTAAAGTTTGAAGTTTGAACAACATATCAGATAAATATAATATTTAATACTCACTCAGTTGAAAGTTGTTCAATAATTTCACAACCACTACACGCACTTATTTGCACAAAAATCACAATTTGGAAAGCGTAACATAATTAAAATACGAGACAATGTGAATTGGACAACTGACGATCCATCAATAAAACTTTCTTTGAATTGTCAAACTTTGTCAAAGCACGTAATTCCCCGTACCTTAAAGGGGCTTTCTCGTACGTGTGATAAACTATATTGAACTTAATATATATGTAATAGAAGTCATTCTCGCTGATTGTTAGTCATAAACGGGGAATTCCCACAAGTCAGTATAGACGTTGTTGCCAGTCGCTACAATATATCATTCAAAGAAAAGGAATTCCCCGAATTCGTCACAAAATAAGTAATGAAAAATTCCGTGCTCCTTTCAATCGGTCCAAATTTGTAGTTACGATAAAAATATATATTTTTTATTTATTGTTAAATTTTGCCGCCCCCTATAAAGTGCCGCCCGGGGCGGGCCGCCCCCGCCGCCCCCACTACGCTACGCCACTGCGCTGTTGTCTAGAAAGCGCAGCTACTTGATTGCTTACCTCTGTCAACTGTTTAGCTAATGTAGCTAAAGTGAGCTCTGGAGGCGCAGCTGTTGTACAAACAGTTGGTGTTGGAGCTACTTCTATAATTTCATCGGCCAATTCTGCAATTTTATCTAGGCTTAACTCTGCTTGTGCTGCTAATATTGCTTGAGTTTGTTGTGGCAAACGGCGCAACCACAGTTGACGGATGATATTGTCATCAGACAGTGCTGGACTAGCTAGTGACCGAAGGTAACGAAGAAATTGGGACGGTTTTCTGTCTCCAAGTTCTTCGTCACTGAGCAATTGTCTTATCCGCTTTTCCTGGGAAGATGAAAGGCGCTGAATGAGCAACTCTTTAAGTCTTTCATATTTTCCTTCAACTGGGGGATTTGTTATGATGTCTTCAACTTCACCTACAAGCCTATGGTCTAGGTGTCCTACCACATAATTATACTTAGTAGAGTCTCGAACAATATTAGCTATTTGAAACTGTGCCTCCACCTGTGCAAACCAAATAGTTGGTTTTTCCGCCCAGAATGTAGGCAATTTTAAAGAGACTGCCCTAATTTTTACCTCCTCTGAGTTGATGCTGATACCAAGCTGTTTATGTAGTTCAGCATTTTCAGCCTGAAGTTTCTGTAATTGTGCTTGCAACTCATGCTCTGCCATGATGTTAAATCAAATATAGCCTTACCACACACCCAAGTAGAATGAAACAATATGTTTGTTAAAATTAATTATAAGTTCACACTTAAGCAAGTATGTACACAAAAAAAATATATATATAGCAATAGGTAATGTTAAGTAGGTATCCAAGTGTAGGTTATCAAAAGTAAAAAAATAAACAAAAAAAATCTTATATACAAAACAAAATATTAATATTATTCTTTGTAGAAGACAGAAAATATTAAAGAAACTTTAGTAACTTTTAGGAATAAAATTTGCATGAATTAATTATAATCTTAACAAAATTTTCTATTAGCATGTGAGAATTTATTTACAAGCAACATGGAGTATATAAACCCTTTACCAGAAAAAATGAATAAATGAAACGTTGTTTACCGAGCTTAAGGTTAGTACAATCACATATATGTAGATAATGTTGAAAATAATCATGTATTAGTATAGAGACAAAAATAGAAGTTAGATATGGGAATGAATGAATTAAAGATAACTTGCGTGAGTAAGTCCAAGATAGGCCGACGGTTGTCTGTTTGACGTGAGGCAATATTCACAAGGCCCTGAAAATGCAAAAAACATGCAGCACAGCACATGCAAAACACTCCGAAATCAGGATGACGGTTACGCCTGTTAGTCCCGTTGCACGAAGAAATAAACAAATGACGAGGATCTGTGGAGGTGTGACTGCGTGTAGATGCCTGATACAGCTATATGCGATTTTCACGTGGGCTCTCTGGTTGTAACTCTCAAATCGCAGGTTTTTCGTTGATGTATGTATACGAAGAGATAGTAGGATCACAGTAGGGACAGTACTTGGTAATAAATGCAGCACGTTGCCGGCAAAAATGTTCAATGTGAAACCAATTTGAGGCGTGATCTTCTGTCGGGGTCACCAATGTGGAATGTTCTTATTCCATCATAAGAAAAAGGGGGCAGTGGATAATAACAGAGTTACTTGATACTATATCTATATTTTCTTAAGTCTTATACATTTTTGTCGGCTTAATAAGTAATGTTATAACAATTGGCACTTGGCGCGAATTATCTGTCTACCGTCACTCCTTTTTAGGGATGGGACATATATAGTAATGTGACGACCGATTCGCCACAAACGTTTATGCACTAGTGGATGCAAAAACATTTTATACAATGAACCTGGAAATTTACTGTGGTAAACAGCCTGACAGTGCCCCTTGTTACCAGTGAGTAACAAGTCATTCGATGTTGTAGACCGTTTATTTAGATGTGTGTCTGGATCTAGAAGAAATATAACAATGGATAATTTATTCATAAGCTTCGAAACTCTTGAAAATTTACTCCAAAACCACAAATTGACTGCTGTATGTACCCTACGGTCACACAAGTGCCTTTCTACCCAATTCAAAGCCAGACGTGAAAAAAATCATCGATATTTGGTTTTCAAACCATTTAGGTATATAAGACATAACCATTGTGTCTTACTCTATTATTGTGTTAGTTACGTACGATGTTTCCCGCAACAGTAAACGCCTGGCCACTTACACTATTTTTATCGTTTTTATACTGTAAAAGGGAGATTTAATCGCGTACAATTTTAATCGAAGTATTTACCTCGACTCTCAACGTTTCGGCCGTAATGCAACGGCCGTGGTCACGAGTAAACTAATGCTCCATGGTGTCACCGTCTTGTAGCTGCGCCAGTTTTTCGAACTAACCGCGGTTGATCTCCATTATTTTTATTCAAACCACTAAGGTCCCGACACACAACGCTCACAACATTCGACGATTTATCCGACAGTCATAACGACGTCTACCGGATTCCCCGAAGCCCACAACCTATATCTGTCCTCCCGGTTAAAATTTTTGTACTTCCTGATTTCAACCGTTTCACGTACCATCCTATTATAGTAATGACGTTCAGTGGAGAGGATTTTCGGGTTGTGAAGTTCAATCCAGTGATTCGGTTCCGACTCAATATAATAATTGAGTACTCGAGGGTACACTGGAAGTGTGCGGAGCTAACGGTGCGGGCGACGTAACGTAACTGGAGAGCGAATCAGCGCTATGTACGCCCGCCCTTCATCCCTCTCAGAGCCCTCATATACCTTAATTTAGACTTTCGAGCCGTCCAGTCCATCAGGGATGATTCGTGTCGCTAGTTATACTTCTTCTATAGTTGAGTGTGTGACCTGTCGTGGAAAATACTCTCTCCGATATTACAGAAGTTGCAGGCACAGTTAGATATTTCATCAAATCAATCATTAGTATGCTATTTCATCCAAAGGTTTTAAATGTCTATTTAATTTCCAAAATCGCACGCACGAAACTCCTGTTTGTCGCATTCTTTCAGATTGCGATATCAGCCAGGTTTTTTGTGGCTAGTCTATTTAGTCTATTTTATAGGATTTATTCCCATTTATTTAATAATACCTAATAAGCATAAATTGACTTCTATTTTTAAATCATTGTTGTTGAATTTTGTAAAATTTCATGTGTATTACACTATTTACTACTTAATTATTAGATATTTTGTCAAGATTTTGGTTGTTTTGGACTTTTTATTAGTTTATAGAACTGTGACTACTAATTTCACCATGGGTATCTTGTTTTTATATTACTTTACATCAATTCTAAAAATATATTACTTTATTATGTACGTACTAAGCATTAATCCCTTGTTATTGAGTATGAGCAATATTATTATAATCAATACGTCATTATATATATGCGATTATTTATTGATAAATTATAAACATCTAATACATACTACGCTAATGTATAACTTATATTCGAGAATTCGATACATTACTTCAGAGTATCTGTTATGCACTTGCTCTAATGCCCACTTACTTACTTATACTCACACTATCTGTTATATACTTATATTAATAAAACTATATAAATCGGAATGTTAGGTTTACAAAATTTAAAAATTGGATTTTTTAATCCCTGTTCTCTGAGCACCGGCCATGACGAGTTTATAATAGCAATGATTCGTCATAACGTAGATATCATGGGAGTGAATGAAACTTGATTAAGAAGTTTAGAGGAAGGTCGTGCACCGAATGTACCTGGATATCGTTTACGTCATAAGCCTCGACCAACAGATATTCGTTCTCGTGGAGGCGGTGTAGGTTTTTATATTCGGAGAGGCATTTTGGCTCGTAATCTGTCTCATGTGGAAACTAATACTGTTGAACAAATGTGGCTGAGTAAAGACGTAAAAGGCAAAAAAGTAATTGTAGGCACGGCTTATCGGCTGCCATGGATGAATCCCGGCCTCTTTCTTGGTGCGTTAACTGAATGTATTGTAGGCTTACCGCGTCATGACCACATAGTTCTTGTAGGTGATTTTAATATAAATCTCTTAGATGAACATAATGAAAATTGTAAACAGCTACGCAACTTTCTTTCGTACACAAATTTAAAACAATTTGTAACCAAGCCGACGCACTTCACCACCCATAGCGAAACTCTGCTCGATGTAGTCTGTATTGATATAAATATTAACCACGCCAATATAGACTATATTTCAAGTTTAAGGGATAGCGCGCACTAGTGATTTTTGTCACCGTGACTGTTGCGTCACTGTCACCGTGTACATCACTCTTTATGAAGGTGCGCGCATTTGGATACGTGACAATTGGGTGACTTTTTGTCCGCGGAGGATGGCAACACGCCCGTGACGCAACTGTCACCGCGTCCATAGATTTGTATGCCCGTGCGCGCATTAGAAACTAAATGTCACTTCGTTCCCCCTCTCCCTTGCGGTTTTCATACTAGTCGTCTTTCGCATAAACAAGAAACAACAGGATGTTGAATAGCAGCTCCGAATTTTAACTTCAAGAATGGCGTCAAGTTCATCACCAAGGCAAAACGTGTGTTTTCATGAAGATGAAATAGACAACGACATACTGATTGACGAAATTGAGTTGAGGCCTTTGTTTTACGACAAATCCCTAAAGGATTATTCAAATAGTAATTTGAAAGCCAAAGCCTGGGAGGAAGTTTGCACTAAAGTGTTTTTCAATATTTGGGGCAATCTTTCTACAAATGAAAAAACAGAAGCAGGTAAGTCAATTTAGGTATTTATTTGTCATTGTTTTTTATAGATTATGTAGGTACTTTTAAGATAATCAATTTATATTCGGTTAAATAATCAATTTATGTTCGGTTAATTGGTTACAGTCGGCATAAAAAGAAGTATTTTATGTATTTAAATTTTATCGTATTGCCAAGGAACAGCACCTTGTGGTGAAATAGAGTAAGAAGAAAAGTAGTTTCGTATATTTGCAGCTCAATGTTGCCGTCAGGGGTTAGCTCACATTCCCACAAGCAAAGATAAAATTCCCCACATTCCCCACTAGTAATTTAAAAATCCCCATTCATTCCCCAATCTCTATAATAGCGCGATAATTTAAATTTAACAGTATTATGAACTCAATTTAAAGAAAAATAATGATACTCATGAAAGAAATAAAATAAAGATGATTTAATGCCATTTGAAGACGAATTAGAAATTTCTAACGGGAACAATGAAGAGGAAATAGAAGGAGTCAAAAATGAAGATATTTTAATTACCGACGAAAGATTGGCGTGGCAAGATGAGCGGGAAGAATGATTGTACTTGAATAAGGAAATAACATTTTTTTTATCGAATTTAATCTCATATATATTTAAAATGTTATAATTTAATGAATTTAACAAATTCTTTTAGAAATAATAATGAAACTCCCTCAATTCCCCACAATTCCCCAAAAATTTTATTCCCCATTTTATACCCGCATAAGTATAAAATTCCCCACGTTTTGGGGAATTCCCCACGGATCGGCAACACTGTTGCAGCTAGTAAAGTCCTTTCAGTAGGGTTTGTAGAAACACTTTTTAATGGGCATTCATAGGCTGTATCTTTAAATGTGATACCATCTTTACATAGTACATAATTGTGTAAAATGCAACAGGCTTTACGTCACAAAAATCTATGTGAACATCGAGTGGTCGATGCATAATTCGCCACTTATTACTGAGTATTCCAAACGTGCATTCTACCATACGCCGAGCTCTTGAATGGCGATAATTATAAATCTTCTTTATTGTATTCAATGATTTTTTTGCATAAGGTCTTAAAATGTTCCTTGATAAGCCAAATGCTTCATCACCTACTACACAAAAAGGCATATTTTTTCCATTTTCATCGTTTGGTAAAGAGCGATCTGGGGATATATTCAATTGATTTCGTTCTAACCTTTTACCCCTATGTGACTTCTGAAATACACTGGAATCACTTGCTGCTCCATTCACACCAATATCCACGTATACAAACTTATAATCTGCATCAACCCATGCCATAAGAATGATTGAAAAAAACTTCTTATAATTGAAAAATTGTGATCCACTATTATCAGCTGAATAATGCAAATGTGTTTCCCGTCTATGGCTCCAATAACATTCGGAAAATTCGTTCTTTTAAAGAATTGGTTCGCTATATTGATCCAATCTTCTTCACTTTTTTCTCCCATGTAAATGGGTTGTATTTATTCCAAATTTCAGTACATGTAGATTTTACTATTTCCCTGATTGTAGTTGGTCCAAGCAAGTACTCAAACGAAATAGAATAAAAACTTGAGCCACTAGCTAAATATCTGTAACAAAAATATATTAATTTAGATAATCCAAATAACGTATTAGATAAATTAATTAAATACAGTACTACATCACATGAAATTAACATTAAAATTAAAAAATTGCCTAATATTAATAAAAAAAAATTTCAGGAAAAGTTGTACAGAAGCGGTGGAAAAACATCAGAGCTTGTTTTTCAAGAGAACTACGGGACCAAAAGCATAAAAAGTCTGGACAAGCAGCCAAAAAACGTAAATCATACAGATACTATGAAAAACTTTTATTTCTTCTCCCAAGTATGGAAACAAGAGAAGGTACGGGAAACTCTGCAACTAATGCTGATAAAGAAGAGGAAGGTAAATCAGAAGAAGAAGATGAAGTATCAAATATACATAAGCCAGAACGTAACAGGAACAGTAACAGGAACAAAGGTGAAAAAGAAAGAACATATGAAGATCGACTCATAGATATTCTAGAACAAAAAAAGGCAAGCGATATCAAACTTGTTGCAGCATTCGAAAAGAAAAATGAACCGGATAGTGACGACAGTGAAAAATGTTTCGCACTGTCTCTTGTCCCTCTATTGAAAGCTGTTCCTAAAAAAGAGAAAATTAATGTACAAATTAAAATATTACAAATTTTAAATGAAGTTCAAAATCAGCAAACTCAATATCAAACATCATCTCATTATTCACAACCTCTTCTGGGAAGACAATTTTTGCGACCAGTCATAAATCAAGCGTCCACTTCATTTAATTATTCTTATCAACAAAACTCCTCTCAAGTTAATCCAAAGCATTACATCATCACACGACCCAATAGTTCTCTGTCATTACCATCTTCAAGTCCTCGTCCTCAACAGCGACATGATCAGCATTGTGCGTCGTTACCACCTCCCAGCCCTCAAACCCCATCCTACATTATTTTATCATCTCCTGAAGTATTTCCATCTAGTCCTCAAAATACAAAGGCACCGTCTCCTGTACATAGTGAGAGTGTCCAGTCATTTGCGTCAAACTTCACATATAACTCGGAAAATTCTGAAGACGTATACGACATTTGTAATGATTATGACATTAATCAAACTAAATAGCTTTTATAATATAAACATTGTGATTATTGTTTTCCTTTTACTGCGTTTTCCTTAATTTCGTTAATAAATACTGATTAAACTTCTAAAACCTATTTTTTTATCTCACTCACCTTAACGTTACAGCTAGTCTCTCCTCAGGTGGGATGGATAATCTCATTCTCGTGTTTTCGTTAGTGATAGCAGACTTTAACAAAAGCAATAATTCATCAAAGCTTGTGACACTCATCCGGAAGTACCGGAAAAACTTGTCTGGATATGTACGTAGGTTGGAAAACATGGTGTAGAACTTTCCACTTATCAGCCTATTACTCCAAAGCGGGTGAACCCAATACTTTTTACGTTTGATTTTTTTCTATTTCTTAATATAAGTGCACAGACAACCATCTCTTCAAGATCCATTTTGTCAAATGTAAAAAAAATAGTCACTGTCATCGCAAGTACGCGCCAGTATGTCGCATTATGTCACCATACTGTCATCAAAGTATGGTGACATGACAGTGACAAAGAATTTATTGTCACCCTGACAAAAGTCCCCAGTGCGCGCTATCCCTAAGTAGCCACGCATTTCTTTCATTTGAAGTACATACGTGCAAGATTAAGCATAAGGCGGTACGTGAGTACTATAGACAAATCTATAGCATAGATACAAATTTACTTCACTGCTATTTAGACTGTCGACCGGGACACATGTCCCCTTTACCTGCTCCGCCTATTCGCGCCACCTACCTGGGCCGTCACGCTGACCGCCCAGCTACCTGCGCCGACCACCTGCACCGACCGTTCGTACACCTGCGCCAGTCAAGATAACGACCTCCATTGTGTGCAAGCCAGCGGTGTTATTGTGTTTGTGTGTGAGTCATCGCCGCAAGCACACCTGCGGGCCGGCGAGCCTGCATAGGGGTCCAACAAGTCCGACGTCGCCCTAGTTAGGGTACGAAACGCAATTCAAAGACTTCGTCGTAATAGCCTGCGTCGTGTAAGTACACAGTCGTTAGGGTATTAGGCACACCTCTGTCACCTACTGACAGAGATTCGATAGGGTTCACGTTAGGCACTCGCCTCCCTGCTCACGCAGGGAGGACGGCTCATTTCTCCGGGCTCCACCATGGACCCCAAATCCGCGGCGGAACCCGAAGATCTGTCCAAGTCGCAGTTCTTTGGTTGGGTCCACGGAATTGCGCCTGAATTATGCCTGTGGTACTCTGTCCTGTTAGGCATCGAGTCTCCGCCCTCGACCTCGCGCGCCGCGATCGCAACCGAGAGCACCTCCGACATGGAGGTCGAGGCCGCCACTCCTACGGAGCAGACGGCCTCGGATTCCGAGTCGGGGAGTTCGTCCCCTTCCTCGGACGCTGACGAGGACGACGGTTTCACGATCGTGCAGACCAAATCGGCCAAGAGGAAGGCGACGAAAGCGCTCTCCTCGAACGTATCGCGAAAACGGGCCTCAAAACCCGCTAGTAGTGAACCCGTTCTTCGGGCACGGACCCGACTCGCGAACGCGCGCCGATCGCGCCCGAAGCGCCCGCGTCCGCGTCGCCGTCGTCCGCGCCTTCAGCGCCCGCGGAGGCGCCTTCAGCGCCTGCGCCTTCAGCGCCACGGAAGTCCCCCGCGCCGCCGCCGCTTTACATAAGGGACAAGTCTAAGTGGGACACTCTGTCCGCACTTATGACGGAGCACAAGCTCCATTTCACGTCCGCCCGAAATACCGCCGACGGTATCCGCGTTCAAACCGCGTCTTCGTCGGACCACCGTGGTCTGACTCGTCTCCTCCGCGAACGTGGTTACGGATACCACACCTACGCGCTAGAGGATGAACGCCGCTTAACGGTGGTCATCCGAGGGCTCCCCGTGGAGCTCACTACTGAGCGGATTTACGAGGACCTTAAGTCCCAATCCTTCCCCGTCATCTCGGTGCACCGCATGTACCGAGCGACCACTAGGGTCCCGTTTGATCTCGTACTCGTTCATCTCGAGCTTTCCCCGGAAGGAAAGCAAATTTTCAACGTTAAGGCAGTCTGCCAACTCTCCGGCCTTAGGGTCGAACCTCCACGCGGTCGCGGTTTTCCTGGTCAGTGTCATCGCTGCCAGCTCTATGGGCATTCCCAACGTTTTTGTCACGCGCGTCCAAGGTGCGTCAAGTGCCTGGACGACCACGCGACAGCCGACTGTCCGCGTAAGGGACCGGTCCCTGAGGATCCTCCCAGCTGCGTCCTGTGCGGACAGAAGGGCCATCCCGCGAATTATCGCGGAGGCCCCAAAGCGCCGCGCAGGACACAGCCGGCAAGGCATCCTCCTCGGTTCACTCAGCCTCCATGGGCTCCTCTAGCCCCTAGGAGGCCCGCGGCCCCTCAGGCATCCCAGGCCCCTCAGGCACCCGCGAACGCGATCGCGAACGCTTGGGTGAAGCCTCCGAGGATTATCCCACAGCCCGTCCCCCAGTCGTTGCCGCCGCCGCCGGTTCGTAACTCCACCGACGGAGTTGCGAGTTCACTCGCGTGCGTCACGAGCCTCTTCGGTGTAATAGACATCGAAGAGCTCCTAGTCTTTTCGAATGAAATGAGGGATTCCGCGCGGAACCCTCCCGCGAGGATGGAAGTGCTCCTCAAGCACGCCGTCCTAATCAAATCGATATACGAACACACGATGTCAACATGATGACCTCGCGTGGAAGGGTAAAACCTCGCTCTCTGACTGTCGCTACATTCAACGCGAACGGGCTACTTAAGCAGATAGATCTAGTGCGCGACTTCGTGGTCACGCACCAGTTAGACGTCCTGTTAGTACAAGAGACCTTTCTGAAGCCGTGTAATCGTGATCCGCTCATCGCGAATTACCGTCTCGTTAGGAACGATAGGGCAACCGCGAAGGGGGGAACCATCATCTACTACAGAAGGTCTCTTCATTGCACTCCGCTCGATCCGCCCCAACTAGTCAACGTAGAAGCGTCATTATGTCAGGTGGGTATGACCGGCCATCAGTCGATCGTACTAGCATCCGTCTATCTTTCTCCCAATAAAGCCTTAGTTGAGAGGGACCTTAAGTCCTTACTCCAATTAGGTAACGCAACCATTCTGGCCGGCGACCTAAATTGCAAACATCCCCGCTGGAACTCCACTGTCTTTTTTTTTTTTTTTTTTTTTTTTCAATTTATTCAGGTAAACTAACAATATCACAATTACAATAGATAAACAGTATTAAGTTTTAGAATAACAATTGTGAAATCCACATCGTTTACCACATATAATATATACAATAAGTATTTTTGTTGTTGAGAGTTGTAATACAATTTTAAATAGGTACTACTTATTCGATATTGTGTTACTCAGTTCCTTAACTATAAGATTTTTGTAAACGCTTACACTATTTGCAAAAATATCTATATGGCTAAAATTAGAGTTGTATGTATTTAATAAATGTCTAGTTGGTGCACGTAAGCCTGCGTTGGTGCGTGACGTGCGTGAGGCAAAAAGATATTGTGTGGAACGACAGGCTCGCGCGTCAGATCTAGTAGGCACTCTATATCTAATACTGCTGACAATAGCATTACAGTCGTATCTGTTGTGGCAAATGTCGTATAAAAACATGGCTTGCAATTGCATTCTTCTAGATTTCAAGTCTAAAATATTATATTTTTCTAGTAACTGATCGTATGTTTGAATATTATGGTAGGATTTGTAGTGCATGCATCTCAAGAACTTCTTCTGCACTCTCTCTAAACTATCAGAATATTTTATGTATAAAGTCGTTACTGGCTCGCAGTACAAACCCATACATCTTAAAAGCCCTATTACATATATTATCAACATGTGCATCAAGTATCAGCTTAGTATCCAGTGTGACTCCAAGATCACGGATAGATTGTACCCTATTAAGGTTATGGCAGCCTATCGAATAATTATAAGTACTCAACGATCGTTTCCTACTGAAAGTAATAACTTTACACTTGTCAAGATTTAATTGTAGTTTGTTAAAATTACAGTAAATATGAAGTCTATTTAGGTCTTCTTGAAAGTCCAGGTGATCAATATAATTATTAATGGTGCGGTAAATTTTTAAGTCGTCTGCATATAATAGAAAATCACTATGATGAAAGCAACTATGTATGTCGTTAATGAAGAGAATAAATAGCAAAGGTCCAAGGATTGATCCCTGGGGCACACCAGACGTTATAAGAACCGTTCCCGATTCATATCCGTTAATGATCACCTTTTGCGTTCTATTGGTTACATAAGATTTGAACCACCTCCAAAGATTCCCGCGAATTCCATTGAAAGCCAGTTTTTCTAGCAATATCTTATGATCCACCTGATCAAACGCCTTCCGAAAGTCTGTGTAAACGCTATCCGTTTGCCCATTAGCATCCATATTCTCAAATAATTCCGAAGTATAAACAAAAAGATTAGTGACAGTAGATCGTTTACTAACAAACCCGTGCTGCTGTGGAAGGATAATCCTATGCAATAGTGGATAGATATTATTACGTACCAGCCTCTCCATAAGCTTGGATAGTGCTGGAAGGATTGAAATTGGACGATAATTAACGACATCTTTTTTTATGCCTTCCTTATATATCGGTGTTATTCTAGCCGATTTCCATATGGCTGGGCATACCCCCTCTGTAAGACATCTATTATATAATATGACCAAGGGCTCACACAAGGACACTGCACAACTTTTAATAAAAATAGGGGGAATATTGTCAAGACCTGAGCCCTTAGAACTATCCAGTGCTTTTAGTTCTTTTAAGACACTTGCTTCTGATAGATATATATCACTAATAATGGTGTCACTAAGCGTATTTCTATCAATATCAACTATATTGTCTATATCAAAGGAATCACACACATCAGAAGGTTGGAAAACAGAATGAAAAAAAGAGGAAAACAAGTTGCAAATACCCTCTGGTTTATCCTCTTCTATGCCACCATAGTGGACACTGCTCGGAATGTCTGATTGATTTTGACGATTTTTAATATAAATCCAGAAATATTTAATATTCTTGGGAATACTGGATTCTACAGAATTTATGTATCTATTGTAGCACAGCAGTGATTCCTTTCTGAACCTATCCCGATACATTGAAAATATAGAGTAGTCGGATTGGTTTTTATATACTTTCCATTTAATCCATGCCTTATTTTTATTTTTAAATATATGTATTAACGCCGGAGTAAACCATACCGGAAATTTAGACTTAGTGTCGGGCTTTGTGGGGACGCGTTTGCGTATAATTTGGAATAAGTTTTCATAGAAGATATTAACACTTTCTTCAGCCGATTTCTTTTGTAATAACTCACTCTAAGTAATTTCTGAAATATCAGCATTGATTCGTTCGTAATTAGCATTCCTATAACAATATCGTAAGCATGGATTTGTCGGCATGGGTTTGGACAAGTTGTAATAAATAGGTATTAAAATGTAGTAAGGAGGGTGAATAGGGTCAGGAGGGACTAGAGTAATTGGCGCAGAAAAAGCCTCAGTATTGTATACGTTGGTCAGGCATAAATCGAGTATCCTATTTAAATTATTTTTAAATGTATTTACCTGTATGCAATCCATGGCCGTCATAAAATTTATTAAGTGCGAATATGGCGGCGTGCTATTGTTTATGTTTTGAATTTTCGCTTGTGTTCCATCAAGATACCAGTCAATATGAGGCAAATTAAAGTCCCCTATTAAATAAAAGTAATCATATTCATTTATCAGAATAATTTCTTGTAATTTATTAAAATATGTGTAATATATACTAGAATCTATGTTGGTTGGTAAATAAGCGGCGCTAAATAAATATTGCAGGTTACCTATGCGTAACTCTAATAAAATAAAATCTACGATGGGTGGCATGTCGAGAACGGCAGCGGTAGGGAGTGTAGGCACACAGCACACGGCACTTCGCGAGCGTAGCACAGCTACCAACACTCCGCCGCCATCACGACGATTTGTTGCAACGCGATCACGATCGCATCGGTACACGTTGTAGCGAGAATCCACAAATTCATTGTTTACTATGCCGTCATGCAGCCAGGTCTCGGTTAACACAATGACGTCATAATTGTGTGACAATATATTCATGTAAATAGTATTTAATTTAGTTCTTAACCCGCGGCAATTTTGATAATAGACTGACAATAGATTATTATTTAAGTCATTGAATTTTAAGTTTAAATATAAAAGGTATTGAATATATATCTTTAGGCCTATAATTGATGCACAGCTGGATATTCAATATAAATGCACATGTTGATACATACAAACAGGAACTTTGTTTATTAATTAAATTAAGTAAAAATCTTGATAGCAATAAAAGGTAAGACATAACGAAGCTTATCAGAACATATATTTTCGTTATATAAAGGGTATTATGATAAAAAAGTTTAGAGCATTTAACAGCTTTGAATATATTGAAATAATCAAACATACAACAAGCCACCCAGAGAAAATTTCCTACATACAATGATAATAAGAGTTTGATTGGTATTAAAAGAATGCATTCTAGATCCATGTAATGAGGGTATAAAGAATTGTTATAATATTTATATAGTGTATTACAGGTTTTATCTAAAATACTATAATTAATTAGAGTACATTGAGTTGAATTATAGTTTAACCAGGTAAGAATAGTTTTTTTCTTACTACATAGATAAGTATATAAGCAGGTTACTACATTACCTGCAATAAATGACTGAATTTTAGACATGTATGATTGATGATATGATGATTTAGATAAGTATGTAACGTTGGAAGGCTGCTGCTGCGTGTTGCCTGATGGGTGCTGTTTATTTGATGCGCGCGATTTCCTCGAGGGATCTGATGGCAATCGCGGGTGATGTGTCTGTTTTACGAGCCAGCACGGTTCCATGTTTAACCCAAACATATTTATATTCGTTTTTCTTAGCAGCTTCTCGGCATTTACGAAATAAAAGTTTGTTTTCTAAAGTTAGATGCTCGTTGACGTATATATTAACAGGTTGGCCAGATACAGATAATGATGCCGAGTTTAACCCCTTCGTAACACGGGAAGCGGCAATGACATTGTCTCGTAGTGTCCTGTTAGCGAATTTAACTACAATATTCTTAGGGCGCCGATCATTTTTGTCAGCGTGTGGTACGCGATGAATACTTATTATGTCGGATGTACGTATAGGGTGCTTAATAGCATTACCTAGACACTCAATTATACTGATAAGATTCTCACCCCGCCTATCAGGAATATTAGTTACTTCAATATTACACTGCCTTGCCTGCTGTTCTATGGCCTGTATTTTATTTTCTAGTAGTTGTATCTGAGTCTTATAACAAATAGATTGCGAAGTTGTGTGTTCTACAGTTTTCAATCGACTGTCAAAGATGTCCTGTCGTTCAGTCGAAAAGCTAAGCGATGCCTCCATGTCGCAGAGACGGGTGTTAACCTCGTTTAATGATTTATTGAGGCTAATAGTGTCCGTAGTAAGTTTTAACACATTAGCATTAAGCTCTGATAGCGCAGATGTTATTTTAGATAGCTCGCCGGAAAAAGATGTGTTTACCGCAGTGGCAATACTGTTTGCGACACAATCGCTAATATTTTTATTCCATGTTTGCATTTGATTGTTAAATCTTTCTTCAATTTGAAGCATAAGTTTCTCAGTATTATTATCCATTTGTTTACGTTTACGGGTAGTTATGAAGCTTTCACCGCCAATCTTATTTACCGATGTAGGTATATCACCATCCGATGAGAACATATTCGGTGGCGTTCGTTGTAAAGACATCGTGTTGATTCGATATTTGCACAGGTACGAAAGAGTTAAAAAATATATCGCTGTCCTTACGCCTACCGGTGAAGAGGTAAGTCCCCGCACCGTCACAGTCGGTAGATGCTATGCGGAAACGAGATCGCACTTATTTAGTTATTGTTTTCTCACTTAATGCGCATTTACAGAATACGATCACAATACACTAATCACAACACTAATTGTTATCGCACTATGATAGATTTTCGCGTATTGCAAATTAATTATTCGAGGAAGTTGTTAACACAGAGTATCACTCTCAACGCTTGTCACGAGACGAATGACTGTTTGCCACTGTCGCAAACAGTAGAGGAAATCTCCTTGATAGGCTAAGTTACAAGGCTGGTCTCGACTTCGAGATCACCGCGCCTTTGAGTCCCACGCGATACTGCGACACAGACTTCCGACATGACAGACCCGACGTGCTCGACATAGTACTCTTGAAGGGCGTGACACTCCAGTTACTTTCTATCGAGACGCTATCCGAGCTAGACTGTGACCATCGACCGGTCCTATTTCAGCTAGGACTTCCTCCCCTTAGGGAACCCGCGACCAAAACAATTATTAACTGGACGAAGCTTCGAGAGCAACTCCATTCCCCCGTACCAGCGCACCTCGACAAAATTCCTGACCAGCTTACATCGGTCGAGGACGCTGTCTCAGCCGCGACTAACTTCACAGAACATTTGGTAGACAGCATAGGAAAGTCCTCGAGGGAGGTCCGAGTGAACTTCGAGGGTTACCGAGCACTCCCTCCGGACATTAGACTTCTCATCACCCGTAAAAACGCCGCGATTAGAGCCCATGACCGATACCCGACAGATGACAACCGACGGAGGCTGCGCCGTCTCCAGAGGGAATCGAGACAAGCTCTCGACGACTTCAGAGATAGCGGCTGGGATAGGACGCTTGCGACGCTCTCTCCAACACACCAGGCATTCTGGCGGTTGCAGAGAGCGTTGAAGGCGGACACTGTCTCAGATATGCCTCCCTTGGTTGGACCTAACTCCGCCATCGCGTTTGACGACCCTGACAAAGCTGAGTGCTTAGCCGACAGTCTAGAGAGCCAGTGCCGTCTGTCTGCTCAATCGGTTGATCGCGATCATGTCGAAATAGTCGACAAATCGGTCAATATAATGTGTTCTCAGCCACCGGTCGGTCCGCCAATCAAGGAAACGAACCTAGACGAGGTGACGTCCATAGTTAGAGCGCTTCACGCCAAGAAATCGCCAGGTCCCGATAGGATCACTAACAAAGTGATAAAGCTTCTTCCGCCTCCTTTAATTTACCTATTGGTTACCATTATTAACGCTCTACTGGCCGGTTGCTCGTTTCCGGCCCAGTGGAAAGAGGCCATAGTGATAGGGTTCCATAAGCCGGGCAAACCCCGGCATCTGCCTAGTAGTTACCGTCCCATTAGTCTTCTTAGTTCCTTAGGGAAAGTATATGAGAGAATCATCCTCTGTAGACTTAGATCGGAAGTGGAGAGACTCAAAATCATCCCAAATGAGCAGTTCGGCTTTAGAGCCAACCATTCATGTTCCCATCAGGTGCAACGCCTCACGGAGCACATACTGATAGGGGCCACTGTGAGGGCCAAGAAGCATAGGACAGGAGCGCTCTTCCTCGATGTAGCTAAGGCGTTCGACAGGGTCTGGCACAATGGACTGGTGTACAAGTTATACCAGTTCAAGGTGTCGGACAGACTCGTACTCATCATACGGGACTACCTGTCGAATCGCTCCTTTCGCTACAGAGTGGAAGGCGTTTTGTCAACCCCCCGCCCCATCAGGGCGGGTGTTCCCCAGGGTTCAGTTCTCTCGCCCATCCTCTACTCCATCTACGCTAGCGATATTCCTAGGCCGCGATCTAAAGTGCACCTTGCCATGTACGCGGACGATACCGCGCTTTACACGTCCTCTAAGGATCACTGGGAGATATACCAACGTCTCCAATCCGCAGTCGACTCCCTCGAGAGTTGGCTGCGGAAATGGCGGATCGAGGTAAACCCTGAGAAGAGCGTTTCGGTGCTCTTCGAACGGGGCCCCCCAAGGATCCTCCCGCGAATCAAACTCTTTGATAAACCGATACCTTGGAAAGACGAGGCAAAATACCTAGGAGTAACGTTAGATAGAAAGTTAGTTTTCACTGCGCATATTAGGACCGTTCGTAGCAGAGCGGCCTACATATTAGGTCGTTTATATCCGCTGTTAGGCAAGCGGAGTAAAATGTCCCTTCGCAATAAGGTGACACTTTACAAAGCTTGCATACGTTCCGTCATGTCCTATGCGAGTCCCGCTTTTGCGCACGCTAATCTGAAACCCTTTCAGGTGATTCAGAACAGGTTTACACGGATTGCAACCGGGGCGCCGTGGTTCGTACGCAACATCGATCTCCATAGAGATTTAGACCTTCCGACCATCGCTCAGTACTTCAAGGGGCTTTCCCAAAAGTACTTTGAACGTGCTGAGCGACACCCGAACCCACTGGTGGCTGACGCCGCAGGGTATAGACCACGTAAGACTACTTTAGTCAGAAAAAGAAGACCCAAGTCGGTACTCGTTGACCCCGACGACGCGTTCACAGTAGGTAATAACGGTACGCGTAGGCATAATTGACACCACACAACATACAGACACACACCGTCTGTACCGGTATAGACGAGGTCCCAACTGAGTAAGTGCTCCGTTGCTCCGGCGTTCTGCCGTCGGAGGACGCTAGTGTCCAAATTTCCTTAGCTTCCCTCCTGACTAACGACGCCCCGAGCCGAGGTCCGTGTCTCAATCTGAGACGCCCTCGGGCCGTCGTTCCCCATGGGGGCCCATCTGGCCCCCCCTTGTTAAGGGTGGGTCTCCAGACCCACCCGCTCCCCCGGTGACGCTGTAATAGCCAACAGGGCTAACAGCATAGACAAACAAAAAAAAAAAAAAAAAAAAAAAAGCTATTTAGACTCAATCGACTGGAAGCTCTCTTAAGTTAGCGTGGTTAAGTAATTTTTTCGCAATTTTTTTTTGCTAATTCGATTGTTCGTCGTTTGTTCTTGATTGTTCGATTAAATTTAGCGTTTGTTCGATAAGGACTTTTTTAAAAAAAAATATTCAAAATTTTTCTCTTAAGTTAGCGTGGAAAAGTATTTTTTTTGCAATTTTTTTTTGCTAATTCGATTGTTTGTCGTTTGTTCTTGATTGTTCGATTAAGTTTAGCGTTTGTTCGATAAGGACTTTTTTTTAATAATTATTCAAAATTTTATTTGAACCTGGCTCTTAATATTAAATTGTCTGTACTTTTTTTTATTTTATTTAATCAATTTTGATGAGTTTTTGTTTGTTCGATTAAAAAGAACGTTTGTTCGATCGTATTTTTTTTATAATCATTTTTTTAATATCATTACACCCACGCTCCTGCACATATTCAAATAAATATTTGCCAAGAAAATATATTTGCTATTCAAACGCTAAAGGAGTTCCAGTACATGGACGGTATTTGAAAAGCATCGATTCTCCGGTACATCGCCGGCGATTCTCCGGTACATCGGTGATTCTCACTGTACTATTATTACTCACTGTTCCGGTGCAAACCTCTATTCGTAATAAGAAATGCAATTTTACTTAACTTACCTATTTCCGTCCTTATTTTTATGTTCCTTATGTTATATAATATATACTATATAATGATCCAAAAGTATGAATTTTTAAAACTAGGATTGTTCAAATAGTCTTACTTGAACAACACTTTAAAAACTTAAAAATATGAATAAAACAACAATGAATATCATAATTTTTACTTTACTTAATGCTAACACCTTTTTGCGTCAAAGTGTTATCTTCGTATGTTTCAAGAACATCTGCTAAATGTTCATTGTCTCTTGGTTTCTTGAACTGCCTTCTCTTCTGTGATACCTTCTTTCTCTTTGGAACCACAGGTTTTCTGGGTCCGTGGTCTTGCATAGATTTAATTCCCTGTTTTTCTAAATATTCTTCAATCTTAGCATCATCCATGGCGTCCACGGCTGTAGCGCGCCACAATTTAACGAATTCTTCATCAACCTAGAAAAATATTGTTATAACAAATTGTAAATAATATTTTTTAATATAGTTTAGTAAAAAAATAATTACATCTAATGTAGCGGTTTTGTCATTATAAAACAATATTTTTTTCTTATCAGTAGGTCTTATTATATACAATATCTCTTGAGCCAAGCTCTTCAATGCTCTCTCACAGTGAGGTAGTGACTCTTGGACATCTTCTAGAAAGATTCCTCCAAGTCCTTTTAAATCATGTTGTTTAAGTAACCTGAGAAAAAAATACAGGAGGTTGATAGTGTAATTACATATTTATTTACTTTAGATTATATTTACATCTTTGATGCTTGTATGTTAAATTTATACTTATTAGTGTCAATCTAAGCATATATAGTTTATATATTTAAATAATGTTGTAATATTGAATCTATAAAGTAAGTAAAATAAATAATTTAAGTCGGTTTCCAAAATAAGACTATTAAGTTGTATTTAATTAGCAACATTTTTGTTATGATATATATATTGCTATTTTTACCTTAATAATGACTTCTTATCCTTTATTTTATACACCGGTTTAAATATAAACTTCCCATCAAATGTGTGCTCTATTTTAGGATTATTTTGTAATGCTTCACTTTGTAGCCACTGCAAATATACAAATTTTAAAACTATATATTTATAACAAGCACTTTAATTTCTATTTATAATTGAATTAAATTTTAAACATATCAATGAAATTTAATCAATTTAATTTATTTCAATTCAATTTCAATATATAATTGAAATTTAAGTGCTTATAAAAAAAATAATAACCATAGAATAAACTTTTTGAAACTCATGTAAATACAGATTCTGATTTATCATATTGATTTTTTCAATATAATAATGTGTATGAAATTACCTGTTTTATCTTATTCCCAACATCTAACTGGTTTGTTTCATCGAGTATTTCATCTATAGACAGAGGATGATCATCTCCTTCTTGGTGCCTTGACTTCATATGTCTAACAATGCGAGCCAGCACTCCGAAACGGTAGGAGGAACTGCCCGCCATTGTTTTGTAACTAAGGATGCATAAAAGTATTTAAAATAGGATTTAATGGAAACAATAAAATATACAACTTATATTATAACTTACTTATTAGCATCCACTTTTGGAACTGCATTTGCAGAATTAGATGATTTTGATTTCTTCTTGCTGTCATCTTTAAAGGAATCATCTCTTTTCTTTTTCTCAACACTATAAAAGAAATGGTTTAAATCATTATTTAATTCCTGGGATGAATTACAATTCTTTTGATTCAACTCATAAACTACAACTACTTGATCATATATTGTTTAATAATAAAACACAATTCGTAAATATTTACACACAATACATACGCAAAACAACATTTAACAAACGTGGCGGGAAGTAATAGTATTGTGTTGGTGAGTGGGAGCGAGAGGATAATAAGTAATTGGGCATTTGTATAACAAGTGAAGGGGATAGTTAGTCCGAGTTAGCAAGTATGTAACGCTCTACGTACCTCGGAGTTTCAAGTGCCTTTTTTCTAAACGCCTCCCGTTCTCTTAACAGTGCTGGATCCATATTTAAGTGACTAGTTACAGTGTAAATAAAGTAAGTCAAATTTTATGTTATAATTATAATGTTTTGTATTTTCATTGTTTTCTTTCGTATTGATTTGAGATTTCTGAGATATTAAATGTCAATTGTCAACTTTCTCTTTCCTGACAAGTGACAATCAGATATACTCTGTATACACAGAGTACTATAAATTTGTAATGTTTTTGTTCAACTCATAAATTATAAAACCTATTCCAACATATTTTAGGGTAAAAGCGTACTCTAATGTCACATAATCCTAAATGAATCAATCTACTTAGTCGATGTCAAATAATATTTTGTCGCTGTTTTATGAGAAATCACTCAGACAGTCTCCGAACCTTAACTATGTATATACTTAGAAGTAATAAATTGAACGTATTTTATTGACGAATGGAGACTGTTGTGGTATTTGACCTTGTTAATACTTTGTAAAGATGAACGGTTTAACTTTCTTAAAATATATTGAAATGTAATTTGGAACTTTGAATGGAATTAATTCTTTCTTTGCATTTATTGTTTCGTCTTCAACTTTGAATTCTAACTCTTTCAATGCTTTAATTCAATGTTAATTTCAGCTTTTGGAAATAAATTCAGTAATATTTACTGAACTACCATTAATATTACCAACTACTATCATTAATATTTCCTTATTATTAAAAAAACAATAAGCTACGTATATCGAAAATGTTACGTTATTTTAAAAACCACGTAAGTAAAGATATTTAATGCTATATTCATTATTAATCTTTTTATACTATATAATATAACATATCAATCGTAGAAATGTAAAAATGTACTCAAACGTTCTGTGTACTCAGCTATTTGAAAAGATACGAATAATCTATTTAGAGATAAGATTGCATCTTAGTTTTTGTTAGGTATTAAATAAAGATCCGTGCTTTCCTCAGTTTTGGAGACCACATACAAGTAATAAACACATAAAATTGTTAATAAAAAAAACTTGTTTTCAAAACTAGTTTTATTCTCTTGTCGCGAAATATTGTTTGTTTAGTTTTTAATATTATAGTCACTTGCTCGCGATTCGTTAGACAGATTGGACGTTGACGACTATTGGAGGTAAGTTTACTTATTTGATTTAAAGTCTTCGCTTCTAAAGAATGATCTGTGTAAACCGTAAAGTGCCATTTCTTACATAAAATCATTGTTTTTGTATATAAAGATATTTACTATATATTATTATATACCTATATATAGTCATTTACTATTATTATCTGTATTATTTGTGAATTTAATAATTATTTTGTTTAGTAAAACATTATTCAGAATAAAAAAAATAATCAGATTAAACAAGTATTCAGAATTAAAAATCTGGTCATATTAAAATTATTTTATATTATTTCGATTAACCATTATTGCTCCACTTTTTTAGATGTAAACAAAAATAAGAGCCAAAACTTTGCATTTTCATGTTTATCGTTTATGTTAATCTTCTTAGGGTAAGATTAAATAAATAGCCTTTATTATTAATGATTAACGCGGAAGTATGTTAACGTGTATTAACAGATTATTAAAATGATTTTCCTCTCCGGTTAATATTGTAATTCTATCTCTGACGTCACTCTACACACAACGGGATCAAAAATGCGCTTTAATTGCATAGTTATATTAATTCCACGGGTATTTGACTCTTTATAAAACCGTGTACTTTTATCTACACCGATAACGATTATTTGGACATAGTGTATATTTAATATTAGAGTTATGACCTAGATAGGCAGAAAATTTCAGATTACCTATTTTAAGGCTTCGTTCGGATTCACATTCTAGTTAAAGTTTACTATTGTAATAATTGCCTTATGTATTTCTAGTGGGTCAAAGTGTGTACGTTAGCAAAGTTTTTTTAAATTCCATTAGTTTTTCTTCTTATTTGTTAATAGGTAGTAGTTTAAGTAAATAGTTGAGTTCAAACTTTTCTTAAATATGTATAGTCAATGCTGATTTTAATATCGTTTTCGACAATAATAATTAATTTTACAATTTAACTCGTTATAATATATATCTGTAACTTAATTGGGTCAGGGTACCTACTTATATTGTTTTGTTACCTTACATGATTTCGTTATAAGGAAAACTCCTCAACGAATGAAGCCATGATTCCATTAAGTTTCGTCGGAGAGTGTTAGTGGTGACAACATTAAAAAATAATAAAAATATTACGTTAGTATCATATACCTATATAAAATGATTCGATGTCTGATATTTAAATATGAAAAATAATATTGCTGTAAAATAATTAGTTGTGTGTATATGTGTGTGTGTGCGTGTGTCCGATCTACGAAGTGGTTATTTCCTTGTCTCCCGTCTAGTGGTTTGATATCATAGAATTAATTTAAAAATATATGAAGATAATAAATATATTTAGGGTTGATTTTCGAGATACAGTGTAAGAGAAATTTACTGTTTTGCTTATTTTTAATGAATCTATATGTAAAACTTATCACGTAGATAAAATATCTCTCAGGATTATAAAATATTTAAATCAAATAGTAATATTGATAAAAATAAACCGATTTTGATGCGACTATAATATTTTCCCTTTTTTTACTGTGTTTCATAACAAATTTTTATTTTGTAAATAGGTACCTAATTAAACGCTTTATCCAGCTTTAAAAAAATATAATATATTTTTGTTATTAAATGAACAAATAAATCTGGCATGAATGACACGTGCTCAGGGTCCTTGACCAGAAAGTCGAGGATTTACAACCTTTTTTCTGCTTCCTAAAAAAGTTTTTTGTTGCAGAGACAACATGTGGCGCCAAATAGTATATTTTAATATAATATATTTGCTGTTAGCGATATTGTGGTAAGTAATTAAGATTAAAATAAAATATTTACTTAAGTGTACGACTTATGTTACTTACCGCCCCGTTGGTAGAGTGGTTATGAAAGACGCATAACGTATAGATGCATAACGTATAGATGCGTAACGTATAGATGCGTAACGTATAGATGCGTAACGTATAGATGCATAACGTATAGATGGGCGCAAAGGGATTCGATTCCCCACAGGGACAGGCATGTACGTGATTGAGCATAGATGTCTGTATTTCTGGATTTGGTTGGTTATTAAATATATTCTCAGTATTTATAATGTTTATTTCTATGTATTTGTATCGTTGTCTAACATCCTTAACATAAGCAAATAATTTTATAATCAAATTTTATTATCATTAAGGTTTCAAATACAAAAATCATTTTATGCAATAAGAGAATGAGAAGTGAATACCTCTATGATGACTCTGATAATAAAATAATACCTACCACACAAATTGTCATCGAAATCCGTCTAGCAATTTTGTTGTAGTTATTATAATTATGACCTAAATTAACAGACAGAAAAAATATGATAAAATAAAATGTTGCAGTTATTTTGTTCTAAAACTATTAAAAATGCAGCTTTTGCCTCGTTATCATTTTATAATACCTACATATAGAAGTGTTGAAAGCAAGACCTGATTGATTTTATTAGACAAATGAGTAAAAACATGTGTTTGTTTGGTTCGTTTATATACTTACACACACATCGCAGTAAGAGCAACACAAATGCAGATTTAGACGTCATGTCGATACTTAATTACACACACATCCACACACACACACACACACTTAATCACAGCAACACAAATGCAGATTTAGACATCATGTCGATACTTAATTACACACACATCCACACACACACACACACACTTAATCACAGCAACACAACTGCAGATTTAGATAAAAATTCGTGTGTTCCAT
The DNA here is from genome assembly GCA_959347405.1 of Napeogenes sylphis. Lineage (NCBI taxonomy): Eukaryota > Metazoa > Arthropoda > Insecta > Lepidoptera > Nymphalidae > Napeogenes > Napeogenes sylphis. Next base: position 37,061,771 of record OY365780.1, on the reverse strand, counting down.
TTAAGGATTATGGGATTAGCTCAGAGTTGTAGTTCATAAACCTTAAATCATTATTATGGAAGACAAAATTATTAATGAAACAATCAATTTTGGTGATTGCTCACAGATTTATTCGGAGAGTAGGAGAATTGAGTTCATACATATTAATATGCTGGGGAAGAGTTGGGTTAAAGTGATAAGCGTATTTATACCTAATCGTATTTAAACCTCGTAGTTAATAAAAAATGCATGCAAAATTTATGGTGGAAGGATCTCAACCTTTTAACAAAAAAATTCTAACAAGCAGGAATTGAAAAACTTTTAAAGATATCAAAAATGGAGATTATTATTTCCGGGATTTAGTAGTATTTAATATTTAACTTATGTTTAGTATAAAATTAATTAAGCAATCTATACGTTTACGCAAAAGGCGTGAAAATGTGTTTTTTGAAATCTATTCAAATCCTTCCATAGTGTAAGCGCAGAAGAACAGCCTCCCTGGAAGTGGACCTGTGACGATGGTAAATGCTCGAAGATGAAAAATGAGCCTGGGGATGCCGAGCCAGCGCTGTCCCTGGAGGCCTGCAAGATGTTTTGCAATGAATATGGTGAGTGGAGCATTAGAAAGACGTTAACATTAATTGTATTGTTCCTTTGAAAGTACTGTAGAAACTTACTGAAATCTGTCTATCTATTGATCTAGAGGTGTTAATGATTGATAATACTGATAACAGGAAATCACTGATTTTTATAGGTCTTTTGTGGCCAAGACCAACTGGATATACCAACTTAGGGCGATTCCTGTCCAAAATCAATATAAATAATATTGAAATCCAGATTGAAAAACGTGGAAAGTCAAATGACCTGATGAGTGAAGCTGGAAAGGTATAATCAGATAGCGAGATTTAAGTTATAATTGGCTTATAAATTATAATAGTTTTGCGTAATAAGTCTTCTTTATTATATTAAGTACTTGAAGTAGTTTTTGTTTTTTAGCGCTTTAAGAAATTAGTGTCCAACGTTGTACCTCGTGGTATAACCCCAAAACCAACTGGAAAAGCGGTCTACGTGTATTTAGTCAATGAAAACCCTGATGTTAAAGGTAAATTATAAAAAAATAGTATAAGTATACTTTTGTAAAAAATATTATGTATACATGAATTTGTACTTGGTACTTGTAAAAAGCAGGTTTCCTAACAAAATGCCTAATAAAGAAACTCGGATCTCGCATCCATTTTTTAATTTGTATAATTTTAGGACGCTTAAGTATTTTTTTTATGTTTTCTAGATTTTTCTCTCACCAATGATGAAAGTTACGGCATTAGAGTTTCAGCGGAAACCAACGAACGAATTAACGCTACCATTTTCGGTAACAATTTCTTCGGCGTTCGAAACGGCCTAGAAACATTGTCGCAACTTATCGTATACGATGACCTCAGAAACCACCTACTGGTGAGTATTATTTTTATTTAATCAATCAGTCAATCAATCAATAAATCTGATTATTAAAAAAAATATGACTAAAACATTTTGAATTTTTCGTACTAAAGCGTTAATGTTAAACGTTAATACCTATTGGTTGTTTTTCTGTTTGATCGTAGAATTTCTAAATCCGGTGTCCTCTCTTGATCTTTTTATACTTTTCACCTTTAATTCCGATACCACAAGGTGAATACTAATTAGGTAAACTTAATAAACATCTAAATATATTAGGACATTTATTATCTAAATATGTCTTCTTGTTTCTCGTTTTATAGTTACGTTTTATATTAATTGGTAGGTACCTAACCTACCAATTAATGTTTCAGATAATCAAAATGCATTTTAAAGATGGACTGATTTTTTTGTTGGTTTTATGTTGCTTGCCATAACATGCTTATAAATATGTTTCTCCGATAATTTTGACCGGCACGTTGCTCGATGAAGCCGTTTATGGGAAATGGGTCTAAACAGCTGAGGTACCTTGGCGACCCGGTTTGACGTCGAGTTGGTGTTTGATTGGTTGGGTTTAGTGGGATCCGAAGCGACGGATTTCCGCTGACTGCCCGCAGATAGTTGGAGGCCCAATTAGTGGGTTAGCCACCTTCGAAAGGCTGCCCCGCCAGCTGCGAAAAATCCCAGGGTAGCTCCATTGTTTTGGGTGGCGACCAGATTAGGAGGCCCGATGGCGATCCCTGGGGGGTCGGGCGTCCCCGCAGTCTCCAGCTAGCCTCCCAGTGGCATAACTTAACAAAATTCGACGTCGGGTTCGATACGTACCGCCTCGTTCAACTGCTATTTCCCATCCCTATTCACTTAAATTTTTTTTTATGGAGAAAGATAAAATAAATAGTTTTTACAACGGTTGCGCTCGTCAAATAAAGTACACCTCAGTAATATCGGGGGGCTTGAACTCTAATATCTTACCTGTCTGTTACCACCTGTTCAGACATAAACACAGACAGACACAGACAGAGCAACCACCTGTTCTTTTTGACGGAGCTGCAGATACCATGTCGTTTGAGCGCTGCGCACCTGGATTAGTGCAGCGAGATTAACTGGAATAGGGAATATGCATAAAATTTAAAATGGTCTCAAATATTTTTTTTTTCGGATACTTATTATCATCTTATTATAATAAAAACATGTTTTTTTTATTTACTAATCATTTAAGGCCATAAAATAATTTGTGAAAAGTGTAAATTAAGGGAGCGAAATTCAAACTTCCAAAACGCGCCACCATTGGTCGAAAACAAATGTGACGTCATTTGATACGCCATTCAAATTATCGGCGTCGAAGTTCTTACTGTGGTATTAGTTTTACTGAGAAAAATAAATAATTCAAACCTATATCTTTATGCTTAAAGGTTGTATTAAATGATACGATTGTTTAGGTAATCCTAAAAAGATTTTCTCAATAACAAACAACTCTAACAAAACAAATACCTACAAACTCTTTTTCAATAGCGGTTAGCATGCTACTACACATTACAATCTTAAAATGTTTCTTCCTCTGAATCATTTTCCACTTGACTCAGATAAACAACTTGGTTTATAATCAGCAGATATACAAGATATAAGATGCTATAGAAGTATTATCAGCTGTGTTTTCAGTAAACAATTTTCTTTTGTAAAAGATAGTTTTACTGGTAAAGTATGAATATTGTGTGTTGAATGAGGAAATGGCGACAATGGCCTGACATCATTAATAATTTATTTATTTATTATGGAAACAAACGGTATTATTATAAATTTAAATACACATATAAATATACATATATAAATAGTACTTAACCATAAACAGTTTCCAAAATTAAAACTACACACATAACAATATTTTGAAAAAAAAACGCATAATAATAATGATAATAAATAACAATTCAAATAAATAAAACATAACACAATCAATCAAAACAATGTGAATTACAATAAAAAAAAAAACAATCAGTCTTACAATTAAATCAAATAAATCAAAATGACATTTAAATTAAATAAATTAAATCTATATCTATACATATAATAAAATTGTCACTGATCGATTCATGTACATGAAATTAAAAAAAAAAACATCATAGGGGGGCTTTATAAGAGCTAGAGAACCCAAAACAATGGTTTTTCAGTTTGTCTGTTTGTCTGTATGTCTGTATGTCTGTATGTCTGTATGTCTGTCTGTATGTCTGTATGTCTGTATGTCTGTATGTCTGTATGTCTGTATGTCTGTATGTTTGTGCACGCTAATCTCAGAAACGGCTCAACCAATTTGAATGCGGTTTTCAGGAATATATTATTATAGTATTAACTTAACATTTAGTGTTTATTTCTAAATCGGTTAAGAAATAAAAAAGTTATGACAATTTATGTCAATGACGTAATAGATACCATGAAAATCTTATTCTATACATGTAATAAATCTTTAGAGAGTAGTCTTTTTGTATATTGAAAATATTTAAAAAAATATACCACCATGTGAAGTAATAAGTAACAGAATCCATTTTCAGCATTTTTTAAATCTTTGTCTGTTTATGTTTGTCAATGTAAACGCTTACAATGCACGCTTACAATGCAAACGCCGGCTGAACTCTACGAGATAGATCAAAATATTGTATACCTTAAAAAGTTCTACAAGAAAATCCGCGATGATATATGTTTATCTCTTAGGGATAACCCACAATAGCAAATTTTTATCATTTTATTTTTAAAATTTATAGGTTATTTACGAAGCGATTTTAAGACATACAGCTTTAATCCTTATCTAATGAAGTAACTTAAATACATTTTACATTTAATGTGGAACAATATAGCCCTTTACAGCATGTAATTTACATAAATATTTTCGAAGATATTACAGATTTAAAATAAAGGGTCTTCGCCATTGCGGCGGTACAGTCGGCCAGCGCACTCTGGTATAAAACCGTGCAAACCGTCTCAAAAATGGCTTTTGTAAATGTTCAGTATTGAAAATTTTGTTAATGATAATTTAAAATAGTTTTTTTTTAATAAAACCGGACCTGCAAGTTGATAGTGAAAATAACGTCGATTGTCGTCGATTTTGATTATGTTCAATTAAAATCTGTAGGTGTGATATATGGTTAGAATGATTATTAAATACTCTGTTTAAGAAGTATTTCAATGGACGTTTAAGCAAAAACAAGAGAGGTATAAAAGTAATTACAGTACCTCATATTGTATCCTCATTTAAAACTTTAAATATACTTTTGACAGTGAGCGATGTCTGCCTATGTCGTAATTTTGATTGTATCACTTAAAATAAGTTGTTTTACCACGAATTTAAGGCGTGCGAAGCCGCGGGCAAAAGCTAGTCAATCATAAATTTCAAATAAATCAAATAAATCAATCATTACAAATTAAATAAAAAAAATAAAAATAAGAATTAGAGTTAAACAAATAAGAATTATCACTGTTTCTTTGAATTCTAACTTGGAACATATTTGTGAATGGTGCTTAAAGTTTGGTACTAATGTGAACCCTCTGAAATGTCAAGCAATATTAGTAGGTAGTCACCGACAGCTACTTAAATTGGAATCTATCAATTTAATATTACTGTCTTATGACAACATAAACATTCCTTTTTCATTTGCTGTAAAAAATCTAGACCTCAACATTGACACCACATTATTATATCTATTTATTATCTTTGTGTATACTTATTCTTATTACATATATCATTATTTATATTGTGAATTGATATGTATATATATATATATATATATATATAGAGATATGTGTATGTTTGTATATGTTTATATATGCATAAAATATGTATTTATGTAGGTATATTGATATATTAAAAACAAGTATTTATGATTTATAGTTTACATTGGGTGCTATGTGTTATATGCACATAAGTTTTATTTTATTTATTCTGATGTTGTTTTCTAATTGCTTTTTCTTGTATTAATGTGTTTTATGTTTTAAGCGCCTTACTCTATGTTTGCACTGTATTTTCGGGTTAATTGTTAGAGAATGCTTTTAAGCATTAAGTCCGCCTATTGTACTAGTTCTAGGCATTAAAGACTAAATGAAATTATCCCGTTTACACGTTAGAGCACAACTTTCGCTCACGTGCCGGAGTCTGTGTGTACGCGCTGAACGACCTATATATCCCGCTTCTCCGTCACCCTGAGTACCTCTCCTTTTCTTCCTTATGGGTTTTAGTAGACACAAGAAATGAAAAGATCCTGTATTTCTGTGTCTACCGTTCTCACAGCGACGGCCAGGAAACAACTAGATTGTTTGAATATCTCGGTGAGGTTGCTTATATGGCTTTGCATCAGTACCCTTCAGCGCAGCCCGTCTTCCTGGGGGACTTTAATGCCTGTCACCAGGACTGGCTGTTCCCGAACCAGAAGACTGACCATGCTGGAAGAGAAGCGCGGAACTTTGCGTTGTCCTTGGACCTCTTTCAGCTGGTGAGGGAAGCGACAAGGGTACCAAATATGGTAGGCCATACAGCCAATTGCCTGGACTTTCTGCTGACAACTGATCCGGACAGGTATCGTGTAGAGGTCACCTTCCCTCTAGGAACCTCCGATCACAGTTTGGTGAAATTTGTGTTTACATATTCCCCACCAACTTTCGAACCTCATGGTGTTAGGCGAGTATGGAAATACAAGTCGGCAGATTGCGATGAGATGCGGCACTTCTTTGCATCTTATTCTTGGCGGCAGGTCTGCTTCTCTTCTTTGGATCCGTTGAGTTGCGCGGATGCTATAACCGATGTGGTGCATCAGGCAATGGAGTATTTTATTCCTTTTGCTGACGTACCCATCGGTGGCAAAGTTCGCCCATGGTTTAATGCTGAATGTGGTTATGCTCAAGACCGAAAACATTTGCATATCTCATTTGGGCTGATGCTAGAAGCCGCAAAACTCCGGACGTAAGTTCGAAAAAGAGAGCCTTTAACCAAGCTGCCAAGTCCTATAGAAAGGCATTACGGAAGGCTCGTCTCGAACGAATCGCTAAGAATGGCGAAAAGCTCTTAGTGAGACCAACTGGCAGTCGAACTTTTTGGTCTCTTGCCAAATAGATCGAAACGAACTTCTGCTCTCCCACACTACCTGGTCTGCTGAAGCTGGATGGATCCCTGGCCCAGACAGCAACATAGAAAGCGAATGTATTTGCTTCTCTGTTTGCTGATAATTCGCATCTAGACACTGGCAATGCTTCTCGAGCACATCTTCCTTACTGCGGTATTTCGATGCCTAAAATCCGCATCACTAACAAAGAGTTATGGAGAACATTGTGTCATTTAGATGTGAATAAAGCCAGTGGTCCTGATGGTATACCAGCCATTCTGCTCAAGACATGCGCAGCTGAGTTGCCTATTGTACTGACACGTCTGTATCGCCTCTCTTTCAAGACTGCAATAGTGCCGAAATCCTGGAAGCTTGCCAACGTGCCACCCGTGCCGATCCTGTCAATTACAGACCGATTTCAATCATCTCAGGTTTCAGACAGTAATAGATCTACTGAGGACCTCCTAGTGTATGCTAGGATGCGCACATTTTAGGCGAGGCCATCTAGAAAAACGGGAAAACGGTCGCCGTCTCTCTGGACGTCTCGAGGGCATTTGACAGGGTCTGGTATGCGAGCCTTATAAGCAAGCTTTCAGCGTATATCTCCTGTCCGGCTGGGTAACGAACTTTCTGAGCCAGAGATTTCTCCAAGTATTTGTTGACGGGTGTTCCTCAAAACCCTACAACTCTTTTTCTGCTGCACATTAACGATCTGATGAAGCCCCATATCTATGGGTATGGAGACGACAGCACAGTTGTAGAAAAATATGTGCCGAGTACTCGGGCTAGTATAGTCTGAAAGAGAAGCCATGGTGCAACGTTTGAATGATAAACTTCAGGCAGTCTCCGTATTGACCAATGCCAATCTTGTCAATTTCAACGCCACCAAAACGCAGAAGTGTCTGTTCACCGCCAAAAGGTGCCCTTTCACCTTGGCTCCTACTTTCCAGAATGTATCATTGGAATACAGTGACCGACTTCAATTGTTAGGCTTTAAAATTTCCTCGAACCTCAACTTTGGTCGGTTCATTAAATCCAGAGCAAGAGCACTAGCAGCAAAGCTTGCCGTTCTTGCGAAGGTCCGATAGTACTTTACACTGGGACAAATTTTTGTTTTATGCAAAGCACAGATCTGGTCGTGTGTAGAGTACTGTGGTCATATATTTGTTGGTGCCGCAAAGTCTCATCTTGCGGTTCTGGACTTAGTTGAGAGACGAGCGAAGAGGCTTATAGGTGATCCCTAATTGGTCGAAGTCGATCTCCACAGCCTTGAACACAGGTGTAGAATTGCTAGCCTCTCAGTATTCTATAGGACATCATTTTGGTGAGTGTGCGCTGGAATTACATCATCTATTTCCCCCGGCCCCCTTCCATCACCGGACGTTCCGATGCATGGCAGGTATCCATCCTTTTATTGTGGACATTCCACCTGTCTCAACGAAGCGCTTTGCTTCGTCTTTTTTACTTCGTACAGCCGGGGGCTGGAACAGCTTGCCTGCGTCGGTATTTTCGGAAGAATACAATGTGGCTGTCTTCGAGAGAAGACAGGGTTGTTAGGGTAATGCGCCTTACCATACCACCTAAGACTACATTTATTAGTCAATAGCCAATAGTCATTTATTCATAAATATACATTACATGTCAAATAGTTTTGGATACATAATTATTTATATGTCACAATTACACATATAGTTCCATTGTAATTTTAAATTGTATATATGTCAGGAATATTATTCATTATATTATGTCAAAATTTTATAAATTAATTAAAGATAGAGATTTTTTTATTTTTATAAAGAAGATTGTTAAATCTCTCGTATTACCCTTGAATGTTAATTTAAAATGATGTTATATATTTAGTCAAAATTTATATTTATAAATTCATTGTAGCTGTAAAAGACTCCTCAACCTTCCACTTGCCATCAGGCATCAGGTGGAATTTAGTGAAGCATTGACCTAGATTGTATAAAAAAAAATCTAAAATAAATTACCGTAATTGTTAAACTAAGTTACTTGTAGAATACTAAGACAAATTTATTTATTCTGTTTTAATAATATAAGTGGGTTTTTTTGCTCTTTCTTTCTATAACATCCTTTTAGGATTGAATTTTAATCTTTTCTTAGAATAGAGAGATTTATAATGTTATAAAACCTACTATCAAGATTAAAATAAATTAGACTGTAGTGTAAGCAGTAACTTTAAATAAGTTTGAAAAAATATAAATGTATTAAGATTATAATTTGTGTTATCAAATAATAAGATTTTCTTAGAATTAAATGAAAAGACATTAGAAAGATATGATTATATTTAAATAATAACATACAATCTTTATTAAAAGAATCAAATATTTTTCTTTTATAAAATCTAATAGTGACTAATCTATCAGTACTCAGTAGTCATCACTAATCACTACGTTTTAACTTTATTATTTATCTTGATAATATGTTTTATAAAAAAATAAATCACTCTATTCTAAGAAAAAAATGAAATTTAATAAAAGGGTATAGTAGAAAGCAAGAGAAAAAAACACATATAATTATTTAAATAAAATTGAAAAAAAAATGTTGTGGTTATCTACATTACTACTTAGTTTGACAATTACAGTTTATTATTTTAGAATTCATAAAACAATCGAATAAACTATGTGAGTTTAACCAAAATTATCGGAGATAAGACAGTCATGTTTTTATAAGCATTTGATTAGAAGCAACATAAAACCAACAAAAATATCAGTAAATCTCATAAAGAATATCAAATACATTTTGATTATCTGAAGTTGTCAATATATGTTATGATTATTCAATCAAAAATATATCTGAAGTTGTCAATATATGTTATGAAATATGTTATGATGTGATTTAAATAAATACAGAATGAACAGGATTCAACCAGTGATCTGTGGAAGTTTTTTAAATAGAACAAACTGACCCACCCATTAAAATAGTCCTTAGCATCTGTTGGAAGACTTCTGTAGATACCAGAATTACCAGATCTACTCAGCAAATCCGGTTTTGGGATCGATGACTTTTATTTGCATAACATCATCTGACATTGTATACTAAAAATAAAGGTTCAATCACTTCTAAAAGGACGAATTTTAATTTTTTTATGATCTTGTTTTAAAGCTGTCATAAAACCTGTATAATATCAACTCTTATATTATATTTTATTTCAAAGTAATATTCAAATTTATCGTCTCATCTTTCTCTTTTGTTGAAAGATTTTTGTTGAAAATCTTTTATAAGTATTTATATATATATATACTGTTACTTCTGCGTTTTTTACCATGATGAGAGAATGAAATGTCTCTTTTCTAGTCTCTGTCTCCAGCTCTTTTTTAAAGAAGATTTATTGTTTATATACTTTTAAATTTAAAATACTAAAAGTAAAGCCAATTCTATAATGTTACGACTGCGTTTTTACAATATTACAAGCTAGTTGTGTGTTACCTACCTTAGAATTGAATATCTTATAAATTACGCTTACTTACTAGACTGGGCTTATTAATCATTATTAGGTATATATACATATGCATAATACGAGTTTTTTATTATTTATTAGAAACACCTTTATGTGTTATAAAACTATTAATAATATAATCGTTATGTACAAAATATGTTAATGTTTTATTAGTAACTAGCTTTTGCCCGTGGCTTCGCACGCCTTAAATTCGTAGTAAAATAATTCAACTTTCCCTTTTTTTTGTTTTGGCTTCTTCATGGCTTTATTTAAGTGATACAATCAAAATTACTACATCGGCAGACATCGCTCACTGTCAAAAGTCTATTAAAAGTTTTTAATAAGGATACACTATTAGGTACTGTATTTTTTTTATACCTCTCTTGTTTTTACTTAAACGTCCATTTAAATACTTTTTAAAGAGACTTATAATAACAATACTTAATAACCATAACAGTACTTAATAAATAGACAGACTTAATAACAGTAGGTACTTAATAACCATTCTAACCATAGGTATATCACACTTATTGAACATAATCAAAATATTACCATGTGAGCTTGAGGAATTCTGAGCTACACAATCGACGTTATTTTGACCATCAACTTGGAGGTCTGATTTTATTAAAAAAAAATCCAAATTTAAATGCCAAGTAATATGTATTACATGTTCAGTTAGCTATATACATTAACAAAATTTTCAATATTGTGCACAACTAAAAGACAAAAAGATAAACAGACAAAGATTTAAAAAATGCTGAAAATGGATTCTGTTAGTTATTACTTTACATCCTGGTATATTTTTTTAAATATTTTTAATGTACAAAGACTACTCCTCTACAGATTTATTACATGTATAGAATAAGATTTTCATGGTACCTATTACGTCATTGACATAAATAGTCATAACTTTTTTATTTCTTAACCGATTTAGATGAAATAAACACTAAATGTTAAGTGAGGACTGTGATAATAAATTCCTGAAAACCGCATTCAAACTGGTTAAGCCGTTTCTGAGATTAGCGTGCACAAACATACAGACATACAGACATACAGACAAACAGACAAAATAAAAACCATTGCTTTGGGTTCTCTTGCTCTTATAAAGCACCCCTATGATGTTTTTTCTTTTTTTGATACCATGTACAGGAATGGGGATCAGTGACGATTTTATTATATGTATAGATAGATTACATAACAGATTTAAAATATAGGAACATCGCGTTTGCGGCGGTACGGTCGGCCGGCGCACTTTTGTTTGGAACACAGAAACCATCTCAAAAATGACTTTTGTGAATGTTCAGTATTGAAAAAATTGTTAATGCATATAGCTAATTGAATGTTCATCATTTAAAATAGATTTATTTTTTTAATAAAACTGGACCTGCAAGTTGATGGTGAAAATAACGTCGATTGTGTAGCTCAGAATTCTTTAAGTTTACATGGTCATATTTTAATTATGTTCAATGAAAATCTGTAAGTGTGATATATTGTTAGAATGGTTATTAAGTACTCAGTTTAAGAAATATTTAAATGGACGTTTAAGTAAAAACAAGAGAGGTATAAAAATAATTACAGCACCTAATATTGTATTCTTATTAAAAACTTTAAATATACTTTTAACAGTGAGCGATGTCTGCCGATGTCGTAATTTTGATCGTATCACTTAAAATTAGTCATATATAAGACAATACAAAAAAGGGAAGTGGGAATTGTTTTACTACGAATTTAAGGCGTGCGAAGCCGCGGGCAAAAGCTAGTCTATTATATGTTATACTATCGGACCCGGCCACGCGTTGCTGTGGTTGCTAAGGTTTTTGATATACCTATTACATTATAGTAAACTATTTAGTAAGTAATGGTATTAGAAATAAAAAATAAATAAAAAACCCCCGATCGCTAAGTTAAGGAAGAATTCAAAATGCAAGTAAATTTATTAAGGCAAATAACGAAATAACAATATTTTGATATTATCGTATAGTCAAAGTTCTCGTTCATTAATGATGTGGACCGCCATGTTTTTTACATAGATGCAATTTGTAAAAGAACATGGCGACCTCTATGACTGATTTTCTACTACCAGTACCTGACCCTTGATACAGTAATATAATAATGATTAGAGATGCGCCGAATATTTGGTAAGTATTCGGTAGTCGGTGTATAATGTATTCGGCATCTTTTTCGTCATTCGTATTCGGTCGACTTATTCGGCTCTGATGCCGAATATATTCGGTTCGAGTATTTCAAATTTTTTAGGTACACGTTTCTATACAATACTATACAACACTATACCTTTATACGTTAGGCGTCTGCGCTCCACCACTCGACCAACGGGGTGGTTGAAACAATGAAATTATTATTTACAAAAAAAGACGAAAACGTTAAAGCCGGTGTAAAAATTCACTGGATTGGACTTTGAAGGGTCTTTAAACACGATTGATCAAAATTATAGTACAGTTGATATATTTATTTTAATTTTAATTTTATTATTTTATATAAGGTGGTAACAAATGAGTACATTAAAAATAAAAAAAATTAGGTAGGGCAGATAGTTTTAAATTTATGAAAATAATATTTATCATTTTAAATTATTAATAGTTTAATTTTTAATTTAATTTTGCACTAATCGGTGTAATAGATTCGACAAAGAAGCAGGTATAATTTGACTGTATTATGTTCATTATAATATGAATGTATAAATATAATTCCGTGTAAGTAACACGTGGCCAGTTATCTAAATTGTAAGTTAATGTTAAGACTAAAAATTTATTTACAATTTAGTCTCAGCATCACGTGGCGGTTATGATGTTAAATTGTATATGAATTATCAAGTTATTGTTTGCACTTTTAACATTACGCCATCTGTGGAACACTAACTCAAAGCAGTCAACAGATACAACGCCATCTGTTAGACTTGTTTATTTATTATTATGAAATATTTATATTTTATTCTTTAACTGTAGATCCTTTTTGTTTTGTGTGCTAAATTATTTAAAATAAGTTAATTTATTTTACAGATAGTACGAGACGCGACAATTGACGACAAACCTGTTTACCCGTACAGAGGAATACTTCTCGATACAGCCAGGAACTACTTCTCTATTGAGTCGATTAAGGAAACAATTGGTAAGAAATAATTGCTAAATTCTTAACTAGAAAAACATTTATATAATTTAAGCATATATATATATATATATATATATATATACAAAAATAATATATATATATTTGCTTATGATTTTTGGGTTTTATAAGTTTTTGGGTTAATTAGTTTATTTATTTATTTATTAAGTAGCTGTGCTATTCTTTTCATTACATATATATTATAAAAAAGTTAGAGGTTTACGTACTAAGACTCTAGACTTTTATAAAAATGTATTATGCTGTGATTATTATGTTATTGTATTGTGTGAAACATGGCTTAATCATACAATATTTAATTCAGAGCTGTTCAATGATCGTTATGAAACATATAGACGTGATCGAGAGACTAGTGAATATCATAAAAAAATGGGTGGTGGCGTACTTATTGCTATATCTAAACGTTTTAAATCACAAAGATTTAATCAATTCGAAAGCGATTGCTAAGACCTCTGGGTGGAGCTGGATATGGGTAGCAGTCGTAGAACCCTAGATAAATTATATATATGTGCAGTCTATATCACCCCTCCGGTTCAAATGCACATTCTCGAACATTTTGTTGACAATACTTATCGTATTTTAAAAGTTCGCCATAACACATTAATACTCGGTGATTTTAATTTAAGTTCAATAGCATGGCCTGGTATCAAAAACTCCTTAATCCCGCCAGCTTCTAAACATGGCCCACTTGTGCACAAATTACTTGACTTCATAGCTCTCAACAATTTATGTCAACAAAATACAATCCAGAACAATCAGGGAAAGATTCTGGACCTAATCATTTCGACTGAAAGTGTTGAACTTTTGCAAGAAAGTGTTGAACTTTACTTACTAATGTTGACCCATACCATCCACCTTCACAATTTATTTTATCATTTTATAGAGAACGTGGTCTTCCTCCCATGAGTCCCAGTGACAAATTTAATTTTCACAAGGCCAATTTTGGCAAAATTGTGGATGAACTTAACTCTATTTCTTGGGTAGACGAATTTTCAGCCTTGACGAATGTTGACGATATGGTGAACGTGCTATATAGGATGATCAGAGGGGTAATTGCAAAACACGTTCCTTGCATTAAAATTAAATATCAAAAATATCCCTGTTGGTATACTAAAGAGCTTATAAATTTACTCAAGGAAAAATTTAAATTACGTAAAAGGTATCGCCGGTTTTATTTTTATTACTACAAAAAAGGGTGCATTACTAATCAAGACATGTTATAGGAACTACATTAATAACATAGAGGACTCTTTATCCAAAAATCCGAAGCTATTTTGGACTTACATAAAAAATAAGCGTCAGAATAAAGGTACATACCCATCATCAATGCATCTAGACGGCAGACGAGTTTCTAATCGCTCTGACATTTGTGATTATTTGCATCATGTTTCGCATCCGTTTATAAGGTACCCTCTTCTACTTCAGCATTTCGTTCGGCAGAATTCCCAAAGTCTTCGCTTGCTATTGTTTATCAGGCTTATCCTTTTCACAATCTGAAGTACTTAATGGATTGAAACACCTGGATCGAAATAAGGGAGCTGGATCTCATGGTATCCCATGTTTGCTTGCAACAGAATGTTGCGAAGCGCTCTCCTTACCACTTTCATTAATATACAATGAATCAATAAAGTCCGGTTTCTTTCCTTCTGCTTGGAAAGAAGCTAGGGTTGTACCAATTCCAAAGTCTGGTGATATTTCGTCAGTAAAAAAATATAGGCCAATTTCTGTTCTGCCTATTTTTGGAAAACTTTTAGAAAAATTAATAAAACCTACAATTACTTGGCATATAAAGTAAAATGATGTCGTCACAGCAGTCTGGTTTCTTCGCAGCGCGATCCACAACAACCAACCTTGTTTCATTTGTGACATTTTTGACCGATTCAGTTGATTCCAATATACCAGTTGACACCATATATACTGACGTGAGTAAGGCGTTCGATACCGTGGACCACGGCATTCTTCTTCACAAACTTTCAACCTTCGGTATAACAGGAAATTTACTAAAATAGTTTTCCTCATATCTAAGCAACCGAATTTCTAGGGCGGTTGTTAGTGGATCCGCGTCTCAATCATTTTTAACCCAATCAGGTGTCCCTCAAGGTTCAGTGCTGGGGCCAATTTTGTTTAATATTTTTGTAGACGATGTTGTGCAAATCTCCAAGCACTGCGAATGCTTTCTCTACGCCGATGATCTCAAAATCGCAAAACAAATAAAAAACAAACATGATTCTTACCTACTACAAGAGGAATTAAACGTCTTAGTCGACTGGTGTGGAAGAAACGGCTTGGCACTGAATACAGATAAATGTAAATACATAAGGTTCTCGCATAGAAGGCATTCAAACTTGCAGAAGTATACGATTAATAATTAGACGTTGGAAGAGGTGGACCACATCAAAGATTTGGGTATTAGTTTCGATGGTAAGATCAGTTTCCACTCTCATATCGACAAAATAACATCACAGGCGTTTCAAAACCTGGGTTTTTTAATAAGAAACACTAAAGATTTTAAGAAGCCGTAGACCAAGATTGTCCTTTATTCCTCCTTGGTACGATCTAGTCTAGAATATTGTGCTCCGGTCTGGTCTCCACACTATGAGGTACATATTAAGCATATTGAGAGGGTCCAAAAGCGCTTCCTATGGCACATTACATATCAAATTAATAAAGTAAAACAGCTGCCGACATAATCATAGTCGGTTGCAATTCTTTAACCTGAATAGCTTGCTTGATCGAAGACAGTTGTCGGATCAGATTATGCTATATAAATTAGTTAATGGTTTATTAGACTGTCCCAACCTTGTAAAAAAAAATAATATTAGTGCACCCTCTAGGCTTCCCCGTGCGAGTAAATATGATCCATTTTCGATTCCACTTTCAAAAACTAACTTACGACAGAATGCTACCATGGGTAGGCTATTTGGACAAAATAACTTACTAACAAAAACTCGATAAACTGATGTAGACTTTTTTTCAGACAGACTGCGAAAATTTAAGAGTAAAGTTGTGGCAAACTTTACATCGCCTCTATATAAACCATATTTTTTTTAAATAAAGATGAATCTCTATGTTCTGCAATGTCGATCACGTTTAGTGTTATAATATGTTGCTGTTGTTGCTTTGTTGTTTATATGTTAAAATATTTAAATGTTTATTTTCTTTTTTCTGGAAGCAAAATGTCTGGTAGTTTGTAAGAGATTTGTAATTGTTTTTTTAGTTTGCATTTGTATATTTTTATTGTTAATAATTATTTTTTTTTTTGTAATAGTAGGAAAAGTAGCGTTAAGTAACTAGATGATACAGTCCCTTGCCATGCCGTGGCAACTTTTAAATAAAACAACACTCAGCAAAAAAAATAATTTTCTTTATTGTAAACCTAAATTGTGTATGTTTTGTAAGTTGTCCTAAATAAATAAATAAATAATAAAGATTTGTCTGGTACCTATTACGTGATTGACATAAATTGTAAAACTTTTTTATTTCTTAGATTTTAGATTTAAATGAAATAAGCACTAAATGTTAAGTGAAGACTGTGATAATATATTCCTGAAAACCGCATTTAAATTGGTTGAGTCTCTTCTGAGATCAGCGTGCACAAACATACAGACATACAGACAAACTGAAAAACCATTGTTTTGGGTTCTCTTGCTGTTATAAAGGCCCCTATGATGTTTATTTTAATATTTTCCATGTACAGAAATGGATCAATGACAATTTTATTATATGTATTGATTGCATGTACCGGAGTTTATACAGAAACAAAATTAGTATATAAATGTAGATACAGAAGGAAATTATCTTTAAAAAGATCTCATCCAGCTACTGATGAATGTTGGATAATTATATTTGTGATAATGTTTTCTAGCATTAAATAAGTTTTATTTTTAGTAATGAAAGAAATAAAATGTTTTGTCTAACAGAGGCCATGGCGACGGTAAAGTTGAACACGTTCCACTGGCATATTACAGACAGTCAAAGTTTTCCCTTCATGTCCAAGAGACGGCCCAACCTCACTAAATATGGAGCGTACAGTCCCACCAAGGTGAGTTGTGTTTGTTTGTTGAAGACGAATATGTTTGAAACATGGTCGAAACTTTTCAAAACAAACTCTTTTACCATTATTTATAATTAAACATTATTCGATGCAATTATAAAGGAATAATACGATTGATATTATCTCTTGACTCTCGATTGATATCTCTTACTAAGAAATAAAAAAATATATATTTAAAATATTCAGTAAGTTTATATTTGTCGAGTGTAGTCGTAAAATAACTCGCAAAATGTATTGAAAATAAATAAAATACTTATAAATTCTTTTTAAGTATACATATATTCAATAATGTTATTTTATGAGAGTACTCGTCTATAAATAATATCATAAAATATAGTAGTCCAACAGCTTCGATTTGAATAAAGAAGTCGGTCTCGAGAGTATATGTACAGGAGGGTGGGGGGAGGTAATAAACGACTGTATATCTCGGTTTGGATATGGAGAGAGGGGGATCAGATAATCGTAAATAAAGTTTCAACTTAGGGCGATATATAGGCAATAATAAATGTAGGGAAGGTTTAATTGGATGTTGAGTGTAAGTCCGTCCGTGTCAGGTGTACTCGGAGTCCATGATGCGCGAGGTGGTGCAGTTCGGTCTGGAGCGCGGCGTGCGCGTGTTGCCAGAGTTCGACGCGCCCGCGCATGTTGGGGAGGGTTGGCAGGACACGGACCTCACCGTGTGCTTCAAGGTTACTATTTTATTATTAAATCGTCTATGGTTGTCGGACGTACCTATACATATTATAATATTATATATAGTGTATATTTTATATTATAGTCGCATTTGTGAAATGATTTTAACGAGTGTCTGTTTTACATATTAGGCGCATTTGTGAAATGAGACTACTTTGACATCTTCCATGTTACATACATACTTATATATTGACCATTTAACAAAGTAACGAAATAAACTTTTTGTGCTCATTTTCACGACTCAATGTTGACACGCTAAAAATCTCGTACATAACATAAGAACCCTATGCTACATGAGTTGAGCAAATTACTAATAGTTTCAAATTATTATTCAGAAAATATTTATGATATATTTGACTAAGCTGGTGTATTTTGTTTCCAGGCGCAACCCTGGATGTCGTACTGCGTGGAGCCGCCGTGCGGGCAGCTCAACCCCACCAAGGAGGAGCTCTACGACGTCTTAGAAGACATCTACAAGGACATGGCGGGTGAGAATTAAACAAATAGGGTTACTTTAGAATTGCTGCTATTTTTATAATATTCAAATATTCAGCATCCGTGTGTGCAAAATGTATTAGTATTTCTGATAATGAACCATCCATCATATTCTATTATATTGTCCTTGAAATCCTTAAAGTGCTTATGTCATTATACGTAAATGTATTTTTGTAAGGTTGAATGACTTTTACAAAAAACGCAATTTATTATTTAGTGCTCAGAAAACAAACAACAATAAGTGGGGTAACATTTAGAAGAAAGATATTATGTCAGTAATATTTTGTTATCATCAGGCCCTCTACGTACTCATTTCCACTTTTATATATCAGTTAGAAGTAATGTTTGAAAATATCTATAAACATGTATAGCCATGTTAAGCTTATTCTAATGCTTAATTCACCGAGGCGGACAGCGATACGGTAGCTCAGTTGATAGAGCGACGGGACGGTTTCCCAGTAGTCGCGGGTTCGAGTCCCTGCCCGTGTCGGTTTATATTTCATTTCCTCTTCCTCTCATTTCTCTTTCTCCTTTTCATTCGTCAGATGTGTTCCCACATTTCTACTATTAGTCGGTTATGTTCCTCATCTGTATCTGTCTGTTCTGGCAGACGTATTTCCGACGGACCTGTTCCACATGGGCGGTGACGAGGTGTCAGAGCGCTGCTGGAACTCTTCCCGCCAGGTGCAGACGTTCATGGAACAGAACCAATGGGGCCTGAGCAAGACCAGCTACCTGCAGCTGTGGAACTACTTCCAGAGCAAGGCGCAGGATAGAGTTTATAAGGTGACTGAGATCACCATTTAGATTAAGAATGATGTAGAATGCTAATTTCATAACGATTGGTGACGACCCGGTGGCTCGGCTGGCAGGTGACGGCGACGGAGTTGCGGAGCCCGCGTTTTCCGTCCGTGTTGATAAAATTTTCATTCCATATTATTTCAATATTAAATGTATTTTCTAACCACATACACTTTTTTTATGTAAAATGTTGTCTTATAAAATTGTTTTTGTCTACAGTCTTTTGGAAAAAGGCTTCCGCTAATTCTATGGACTAGCACGCTGACCGACTACAGCCATGTAGAGAAATTTCTTAACAAAGATGAATATATTATTCAAGTAAGTGTTTTTTCCTGTTTGTCCATAAATTTAATGGTTTAAATTTTGTTTAGATGTGCCCATCAGATGTGACTTCAGATATAGTGTTAAACAACATCGAGTCGTATGTAACAATTATTGATACTATTATGTAAACGTCTACAGGTGTGGACGACGGGAGAGGACCCACAGATCAAGGGTCTCCTTGAGAAGGGTTATCGACTCATCATGTCCAACTACGACGCTCTCTACTTGGACTGCGGATTCGGCGCCTGGGTCGGCAGCGGTGCGGTCCATGATTAAATAAAAACGCGACAGCTAAATAAAATATACTCAGTCGAGATTTATCCCACGAAATACGACTAATCTAACAAAACACCATCAGGTAACAACTGGTGTTCTCCTTACATCGGATGGCAGAAGGTCTACGACAACAGTCCGAAGAAAATGGCCGGCAAATACTCGGACCAGGTTCTAGGTGAGATAAGGGATGAAAAAGTTTTCCACGTTTAATAATTCAAAAGTTGCAAATAAAGCAGACCAACTATTAATTTTAAAAAGTCGTGGAACAAATTTTGTTGGGATTGATGTAGAGAGGCTGCCTTCAAGAGGTGGCCAATTAATTACAAATAACCCTCTATAAATGATAATATGGCCTGGGACTAAACTATTCTAAACCTAGCTCTTAAAAATTCTGTTATTGGCAGTTGAAAAGAGTGGCTTCGAGTTTCTTTGCCTGGATCTTCTCATGATCTCAACTAATTAAACGGGCTTTAATTTTTTTAGTTATTCTACTTTTTATTTTCTTGCAATATTTGTTTATCTTGACGTGTTCAAATAAATGTAAAACATCTGAAATAAATATTTCCTGGCACTCCGTCAGGCGGCGAGGCGGCGCTGTGGTCGGAGCAGTCCGACTCGTCGTCGGTGCAGGGCCGGCTGTGGCCGCGCGCCGCCGCGCTCGCCGAGCGACTGTGGGCCGAGCCCGACCACGACTGGCGAGAGGCCGAGAGACGCATGCTGCACGCGCGGTGAGGACACCCGGACCTTTTTGTATTACTTCTTGACACTGGCGGCCTCTGACGACAGAACGAGGAGCGCCAGAGCGACGTGCATAAGTTAGAACCTCGTCTTCTACTGTAAAGACGGTGTGTGTGTGTGTGTGTGTACAGTGCTGGGTGTGTGTGTGTGTGTGTGTGCGTGCGTGCGTGCGTGCGTGCGTGGGTGTGTGCAGTGCTGGGTGTTAGTGTGTGTGTGTGTGTGTACAGTCCTGGGTGTGTGTGTGTACAGTGCTGGGTGTGTGTGTGTGTGTGTGTGTGTATACAGTTCTGGGTGTTGTAGTGCTGGACGGACTCCGAGCGTCTTCTACGATTTACATGGGTCCTTCGATTTTCGAGCTTTGCTTATAATACGCTGATTATATTTGTAAGAATAGTGCTGTTAACAATCTGATCTCTAAATCGAATATTCAAATTCAAACAGTTGCAGTAAATTAAAATACCAACTGAGTTTCTGCAACAGTTGTTGGGGTTCCTCGGGGCCCGACTCTGCGTCCATAACTCTTTCTTTAATATATTTACGATAGTGTAGCCGTAAAACAAGATATTAGATTTAAATAAAACCGTGCCGTAGTTGAGTTTATGTTGTTCATCACTATTCTTTATTTCAGTGAACGTCTGGTTCGTCTGGGGATCAAAGCGGAGTCCCTGGAGCCCGAGTGGTGTTACCAGAACGAAGGCCACTGTTACGCCTGACTGTGATTCTATCTAAACTTATTACTATTGATATAGTTTATATGCGAAAAATACTATTTTAATGCTCCCTATTGTCACAATTTTTATTAAATCAATCTCATTTAATTTTCTATCAATTTACTATGAAATAAATATTATAAATTATTATAGTGTTATTATTTCTTAGGCAATAAAATTACGCATATCTTGTAGATAAGCATCACTTATGTTACAAATTAAATATATATATATATGTATATATATATATATATATATATATATATATATATATATATATATATATATATATATATATATATATATATATATATATATATATATATATATATATATATATATATATATATATATATATATATATATATATATATATATATATATATATATAATATAATAAAAGTATACATAGAAGGAACAAAAAACTCTATTTCATCTCATAACCCTAATAAATTTACAAAAATGTTGTGTTGTACAGAACAATAATAATATATATATATTTATATGAAGTACACATTTATTCAACGAAAATAAAACAATAGAACATTAATATCTTACTGAATACACTTTCTTCGTGCTATTGATTGGCCGTTCAGAGGTAATACCAACAGCGCCATCTCCCGCGCTATACATGACTGTCCCTTGGCCGGCCGCTGGCAATGAGCCTTCGAGACTCACCGTGCCAAGGAATGGCAACGTACCGCTCACACACGTACGATTAATTAGCTATTTATGTACTTAAACAAAAACATTTTCTTTATACCACAGTTTGCAAATATTTATAAATATAATAATGAGTACACATTACAGTGAAATAATACTTAGGTAATGCTATGTTTTACATGTTAAACGGATTTCCATAAACAATGTTTACTAATATAATACTTAATTAATAATTAATATAAAGTAGTTTATATTTCATTATGTTGTATGTAGTTTGGTATTTGGTGCATTGTTCTAACCTAGTGTCCTATTTATATTGAATGATTATCACAAACACACTACTTACATAATTACTTACAAAATGGGCCTCTTTCCATCGTTTGATCACGTTGGAAAGTTGGCCTGGGCGTTGAAGGTGGGAGGGCGCAGGCTCTCTTTGCCGGTGTCGGTTGCGAAATTGCTCCTGGTACTTCTCTGATAGTAGAGTGGACTGTGGAGTGGTTCCGTGGCTGTGTGGGGGGGGTCCGCGGCGGTTGCTTTCTTGCTGAGGGAGAGGCTGCCTGCGGCGGTTAGGGTCTGGACCTCTTTCCACCAAGCACTTTAGAGAGGGTGCTTGGCGGGGAGACGGTCCGAGACGTTGCCTGGATTAATCGTTGCCAAGTGCGAGTGCAAGGTTGCGTTTGGTGATGGTTAGTCTGGGCGTGGTGGGTTCCCGACTTATGCCTTTTTCTTGCTGGTCTCGGCTGATCACCGTGGCCGACGGTAGGCCTGTCGGGTTCGACGTTGGGCCCCCTACGTGAGCGGACTCACGTTCGACTTCAGTGTGTTGCAGTGAGGCTGTCTGCGCATCACTGGGTCTTATGGGAGTGTGCTCTTCTAGGGGGTCTGACCGGTGGTCTCTTCTCGGGGAGATAACCGGCGGCGGAGCTGGACACGGTCAATGGTCGAGTCGGTCTGTCCAACCGGTTCGATTCTGAGACTGAGTCCAGCTAGAAGGGTTCTCGGCCCCCTTCAGAGGCAGCAGGCAGCAGGCTTGGGTGGGGGGAAGGGGATCCCTCCACAATCTATCAAGCCTGCGGAAAAGGGATGGGTGCTCCTCGTTGCGGTGTGCCCTCTCCATGGATCACGTCGGGGCATCGCGGTGAGAGCGAAAGCGATCCCGTGGTGTACCATTATGACAGCGGCGGCAACCGTCAGGTTTAGTGAGTAGGAGTCTCACATAACCACCTCCATCATCCCCTTGATGAGTCCCCCCAAAAAAAAAAAACTTGTGTGGTTTTATGAAACCACCGTTAAAGTGAAACTTTTTTTCACATTATAGACATTTAACTAAAAATTTTCGGAATAATATTCCATTAAGGGTATAAAAATTGCTTCATCAATCTTAATTTTATACTTAGAAAATGGGAATGATAATGGGAAATGATAAAAGTAGACTAGATCTCCAACTAATATTTTTATTGAACTCTGTGTCTTAGAGTACGACATACATAATACTTAACAATTATTTAGATGATATACACATATTAAAACACTGAAAACAATATTTTATAATCGTTGAGTCATTTTGATCCGTTTTTCAATTATTTTCAATCATTCTATTATCAATTCCATCTTCATCATGAATTTCACAGTTTATAAATGTAACCAATATTTTATGGTAACTAAAATACGTGAACAGTGACTTACATTCGATTTTTTCAATGTATCTAGTAAAAACCGCATCGATACGAGCGCCTTTCACTTTATCCCTACTCCGCGGCCGACCGTCAATAACATAGAGTGGGGAAGCCAGCCTAAAATGTGGCCATCGAACTTAAAAGAGATAGGTAGATCGAAAAACCCTATCCGTCTCTATTTTTTACGAAATTTCGTGCTTCATCGGCGTCGTATCGTGCTTCGTCGGCGTCGTATCGTACTTCGTCGGCGTCGTATCGTGCTTCATCGTCGTCGTATCGTGCTTCGTCGGCGTCGTATCGTGCTTGGTCGGCGTCGTATCGTGCTTGGTCGGCGTCGTATCGTGCTTCATCGTCGTCGTATCGTGCTCGGTCGTCGTCGTCTCGTGCATAATTTGTAATCGTAAATTGACTGACCAATTGTCATTTTTACTGAAATGCTAATCTAATATTTCAACGTAAGATAAAATTGGATTACAAAGTATACAAAATTATATACTGTTTAATTTAAAGTATATTTTTTGAGTCAATAAAATGACAATAACGTGTATTCTGTGTAAAAAAGAACCTATTCCTTTCGACAATAGTCGAAGTTTTCATAAGTAAGAAATTTATATTTATAAAATTATACTGTTTTTATAATTGTCATATACATATAAAAAATATGTTGGTATTTTCTGTACCTACACATAGGTGTATGTAATAATAAAAATATGAATGCTCCTTCCAAACATGTTTTATTACACTTCACGTAAACAAATGTCCGCCTAATAAGTAGGCGGTAGTAGTAGGTAGATAATAGATATATTGCTGAATTCTTATTAATGCATCTGATTTAAACTGCAGTGATTAAATGTTGATTCTATTTAAATTTTATTTCATGCAATTTAACTAAGTATTTAACGCCAATTATTTTGATACGCTCCTCAATGGGTTTGGTTGTTAGCATAAAATACAAATACTTATGTAACATTCAGTAAATCAAACGATTAAAAACAGGAGGTCCCGTGGCAACTACCTAATCACGATATAAGCTATGTTATATCACAGACAAAACAGCACGCAAAGCTTAGTATTTCTATGGTCTTTGTGTTATTCTGGTACATAAGCTACAATATTGCAAAGCATCAAAATCCATTCAGTAGTTTTGGCGTGATTGAGTAATAAGCACCCAAACAACATTCGCACTTCTTTATTAGTTCGCTCTTATATATTAGTATAGAAGTATAGATTTCGTTTTAAGCTAGAATATACTAATATACGAATTTTTGTGTTGACTCAATGTAGTCTTTCTAAAAATTTTTATCAACCAAACTCTTTCGAAATAAAATAGTCAAAAAACTCAAACATTTAAAAATGTCAAAGTATTTAAATGACTAACGCGTCATGAATATTTCTTTGCGCATGTCTGATTAGACAAAGACAAACAGTGTGACGTCTTGCATCTTTTTTTAACTATCTGTCACTGACGCTCATACGAATACCTATGGCTCACCTATTCTATGTATATTAATTCTATGCGACCGTCACGCGACATGCAACACACAGACGAAAAAGTTTGAGACGATGTAATAAAAGTTTCACTTTAAAAAAAAAATAAATAAATAAATAAAAATAAAAAAGATTAAACCGTATCAGATACATACATAGTATTATATAATTAAGGTTTTTAGTCATTTCGAAGTAAAAACAAAAATCGAATATTGTTTAAATAAAATGTAATATAATATAATAGTTTTAGTTTAAAAAATATAAAAAAATCTTAAAATTTTTCTAGTCGCGGTAAAAATATATTTTTGTCATGCTATCGCAAGTTACTCATTTACATTTCAATCAGGTGCGAATTGAACACGGAATTAATTTGTTTTTTTTTGTCTGTCCGTTTATGAATTTACATATATAACGGAGTGATGACCTCCGTAAGTATTTTCAAAAGGTGTGACGTCCGCATTGCTGCCGTCACTGTATTGTAGTCGTCGTGATGGTGGTTCATAATGACGTTTTCAAAATAAAACTGCACAAATAATTATAGCTTCGTTTATTCAACGGACAGCGTAACAGTATCTTTATAGAGATCCGCACAGTCCGACGACTCGAGCAAGACTAACTCTCGGACGGACGGCGTGCTTTCTTCTTTCCCCCTCTTTGAGGGAAAGGTGAGACGATGACGGGGTTTTTCGGCCCCCCGATCGTAGTTTCTTGCGACGCGCGTTACTACGCCCGTGTATGGGGTTAGGGCCAGCAGGCCCTGGTTATCTGTTCTGGAAAGGTTATGAGCCTTTAACCAGCGGGGCGGTTAGTCCCGTCCAGTGAGACGCTCGGTTTCCCAGGTGTAGCCCGGACTGGGCCACCAGCGACCCGGTAGGTCATGTTCCGTGTATTAGTTTGTAGAGTCAGAAGGGTACTGGACGATGTCCCTTGGTAGACGTCTTCTCGCTCCGTCAGGAGGGCGAGTATGCCAGGGCGCAATGTCTTGCACGTGAGCGTGTTCCGAGACATCGGCCCGGCTGTATAAGTTGGTGGCGAGCCTGGTGATGTGTTCACCCAGGGGTTCAGAGCGTAGGTCCCGCTGGATGGTAGCGTTGGCTACGAACCAGAGGGCCTGTGTAACGCGGCGCAGGGCAGTATTTTCTACCGCTTGGAGCAGGTGCGTCTAGCGTGGGCTCGCCAAGGCGAACCAAGCTGGTGTGGCGTATGTCAAATGTGGTCTGACATAAGTCTTATAAATGTTAAATTTGGACCTGATGGAGAGTCGAATAACTTGCGGGTTAACCCCTTAACGGACGTCGAGAGGTGAATGGCGGAGGGGTATTGGAGATATGAGGAGCACTCAGTTTCTCCTGGACCTCGGTTTCAATACGTTGGTGGTAGTCCTCGCAGAGGGGTTTGGCTTGAATTGTTTTTCCAAGTGGGAAGCGAGGATTTCGGCCCTCGCTTGGGCGTCGAATGTAAGAGTTCCGTCCACTTGGAGAAGTGGTCGGACGGGCGAAGGCTTATTGAGTACCAGTCGGCACAGCTTGTTGAGTGAAGCCTGGTCTTCACTGGCTTCTGTTATGCGCTCCTGTCATTTGGCCTCAGTTATCGCGATGAGTTCCCTCCGGACGCGCTCTGTAAGCGCGTTGAGCCTAGATTTGATGGCCGGGTCCCGGGTTCGCTGCCATTCCCTTCGGGTTTTTCTTTTGACCGCGATGAGGTCAGATATCCTTCTGGGAAGAGGCGGGAGAATCCTAGTGGTTACCGGGATGGTAGCCGCCAGCTTGGCCTCTCGAATGCAGCTGGTGATGTTGGCTTCTAGTTCGTCGATCTTAGCGACCGAGTCCAAGGGCTCATGGTGGTGAGGGATGCTGTCGTCTACTAAGGCAATGAAACGCGGCCAGAGAATGCGTCCCCCCGATGGGAGCTTTCTCGTCCTTGTGGACTGCCTTTGTATTGTAAAGAGGACTGGATGGTGATCCGACCCATACGCATCTTGGATAGTTTCCAAGAGCGTTGCGTAGTTATCGAGCCCGTTGTGGACTGCGATGTCGATAGTGGAGGGTCTGTGGGTTGCAGTCCCAGAGTAATGCGTGGGCTCGTCTGGCCCTTCCACAGTGTACCCGTGGCTGACGGCGTCATTGAATAATTTGAGCCCCGTGTGGCATGTATTGTGGCACCGCCACGCTGGGTGGTGCGCGTTCCAGTCCCCTGCGGCCAGTGTAGGGACGGAGCTGGTCATCAGCCCTCGTATTTCACTGACCGCAAAGGGGCCTGCGGGTCGGTAGATTGCAAATACTCGCAGAGGTTCACCGTCAAGGTGGACCAGGATCCCCAGGTTCTGGAAGGTGGACGTGTTGACGTCCGTTAAGGGGTCGTGGACCATGCGCCTACGGACCGCGACTAGGAGTCCCCGTCGTCCATGTATATGGTCATCGTCCAGACGGAGGATGTGATACCCCGGGAGGCTGATCCTGTCTGTTGACCTAAGGTGCGTCTCACAGATGAGAGCTATGTCTGCATTTTGTGAAGATAATAGGAGTCGGAGGAAGTGGAGCCGACGCTTGAGGCCGGCGGCGTTCCAGAACATGATACGTAGCCTATCCATTCTGGGTTAGGCACGTAAGGATCTTCATCAGTGACTGGACGGGATCTTGACCTTCCTTCACGGCTACAATTGCATCCTTGACGGTGTCAAGCATCCTCTCCAGTGTGATGCTAACCTTCGGTCCCGTGTGGTGGACCTGCGCCGATGGCGCCTGGGTTGTCAGTACTTTTGCTGAAGCAGGGGTTCGGGCGGATGCACAGGGAACTGCTTCCCTGTGCTGGTTCCGGCCTCGCTTTCCCCTCTTCTTCTTCCGGGTGCTCCGTGCTTGCGGAGGATTGGCCGGTGCCATAAGCGTGTGTGCCTGGGCATCGGCGGGGACGGTGTTGGCTGCGACAGGGGCTGTAGCTCCTGGTGCATTAGCACGGGACCTTGTGATGTCCTTGGACAGGGCCACAGTCCCGGGCCTCTTATTTCTTAATTGAACTGGCCCGCTTGAACTGGCTGCAGGAGGTGTGATTTGCGGGGTGCGGGCCTCCGCAATTCACGCAGGTTGCTGCGACGTCACGAGGACGCGGGCAGTCGCGTGCGGCGTGCTCCTCGCCGCAACGGAAACAAGCCTGGCGCCGATGGCAGCCATGGCTTGAGTGCCTGAAGGCTTGGCACCTATGGCACTGTGCGGGTCCCCTCTTACTCCTCCAGGCTTCGATAATGACGCCAGGCATAAGCATCAATTGGTTGACGCTGTATATGCCTGGCAGTAGGTTCGGTGTGTTCTTCATAATTGCGAAGAATATGCACCCGGGCCACCCCATCCTTGCCTTGATGGGGCGTACATATTCCGCAATGTAGCCAAGAGAGGCCAGGGGTTCAATAATGTCCTCCGGGGAGGTAGTGACGGGGAGTCCCCTGATGGCTACCTTCTTACTAATTTCAGAAGGTAACCCGTAGGAGAATCATGAAATGTCCTCCTTACTCATTAGGTCGGTCAGGTATCGTTGAATAACAAGGTATTCTTGCTCAGAGTTGGGTGTAAATTTTACCCCCTTGCCAAAGGGGCGAGCGTTGGGCGGATGGCCCAGCTGGTCGTTCAGCGCCTTGAAGTGCTGTAACCAGTTCGGGAAGGTTTCCGCGATAAGTGGCGGGAACCGAGGCTTCGGAGTAGGGGCAGGTTGTGCTGTACCTGCAGCAGCCGGAGCCGGAGCGGGCTGCATAGTTGAGGCCGTCGTTGTGCTTCCAGAGGCACGGGTAATGTCCGCAAAGCTGGGAGCTACTGCTGGAGCGGAGCGAGCAGTGCCAGATGCGGGTGCTGAAGTTTCCTCAGCCATCCTTTTGCAGGGGCGAGGATCACGAGGAGGTAGAGGTGCGGCCATGTGTAACTCAGTACACGGGCGCTTGCGCAGGTCCAGGTCTGAGGCTTCGTCAGACGATCTAGGCCGCCTGGTTGACCCCGCGGGGGCGGAGGTTGATGGAGGAGCGATCTCCATTTCCGAGTCCTTTTGAGCATCGGCGTTGTCCAGTTCTCCGCACTTGTCGTTAAGGTACATGGCTATGTGAGCCATTATAGAGGCGGAGAGGGACTTGCGCTTGCCCAAGGCTTCGATGACAAGCATGTCCGAGTTCAACTGCGAACGAGGCGAGAGCTCGGTTTCCATGCGTGCCGGAACAGAAGGAGATCTTTCCGGCGGAGTCGGTTGCCTGGTAGCGGGCCGGCAGGCCCGGGGTGTCGTGATGTCAGCGGAAGTAGGCTTCCTGCTGACCGCATAGGTCTTCGGCGTGGATGGGGCGTCTGAAGCACCTGCGGGATGCATGGCAGCATGCGCTGCAGGCGTTCTCGCGCTCTCATCTTGAGCCTTCGATGTAGTGGGCATCGGGGAATGGTGGAGGGAGGATAAGTCCTCAACCTCGCTGCCACTGTCCGATGAGACTTTGGGGCACGGGCGTTTGAAACCCCGCCGTGCTCTAGCGCCGCGTCGGCCGCTCATAGTGCAGCTGCGAAGCTACTGGGTGCCCGCCACGGCAGTCAAACGGACCTCTTCGCAGAGGACCGAGATGCCATGGGGGGCGGATTACGCCATATGGTACAGCGTACAGACGCCTTTAAGACCTCGTCTTAAGAGTGCGTCTGTGTAGCACAAGCGCCTCAATTTGGCGGTCCAGAGGGTGACGTATTGTCGAGCTAACAGTACACGGCGGTGTGCGCCTTCAGAAAGGCGGTTTGGAAGTCTCAGGGTAATTATAAACAATTACCCGCTATTGATTCCTCACAATACACACTTAACCGGCACTTATTAGTCTCGACGACGCTGTTATTGTCGTCGCGACGCAAATAACGATTGCAAACGCTTCAGCACAACGCCTTGACAAAGGTGGAACGAACAATAACAGCAATTACTGTTTTATTGCCCATTCTTTGTGCAGTCGGCGATTACGACCTCGTAATTACGACGAGTATTATGACTCGAGCCGTAAACAGAGAGCTCTGTATAAGACGTCCGCTCACTGTGGCGAGCGGGCTGTCTCTAACTCTCGGACAAGGACAATGATGTACTTCTCCCTCGCCGGTGGGCGAGAGGGGAAACGGTATCAGGTTTTAACCCTATTTCCGTAGTTTCATACTACGACCGTTAAGACGGCCGTGGATGATGGTGGGCCTTGGTCCTAGAGATATTGTCCTCTTTTTTTGGGAGAGAACAGGGAGAGAGCCTTTAGTGTCGCCAGGGCGATCGTCCTGGCCAGGTGAGTCCCCCGGTTAGCCCAGAGGAGGCCCGACTAGGTGACCAGCGGCCATGGTGACTGGCTCTTGGAGTCAGTTTGGTGTATGTGGGAGAATGTCCCTCGGGAGCCGTCTCCTGGCTTGATCCGGGGGGCGAGTGTGCCACGGGGCGATGTTCTGTATGTGGACATGTGCCGAGCTGTCGGCCCGGCTAAACATGTTGGTCGCGAGCTTGGTGATATGCGCGTCCAGGCGCTCCATGCGAAGATCACGAAACAGCGTTTCGTTTCTTACGCACCAGGGTGCTTGGACGGCGCGTCTCAGAGCAAGGTTTTCAATGGCTTGCAATTTCTTGGCTTGGCTCGAACTCACGAGGGAGTACCAAGCGGGAGCAGCATAGGTAATGTGGGGGCGGATATAGGTTTTATAAATGGAAATCTTGCTTTTTATAGGAAGGCTGGATCGGAAGATGGGATTGAGCAGGTAGAGCGCAGTTTTTGCTGCGGCTCTCGCCTTTTTGACCTGGGCAGCCATGGATAGTCGTCTATCGAAGGTAATGCCCAGGTAGATAATCTTGTTGTTCCAGCTGATGCTGGAGCCATGTAGTTTAAGCGGAGGAGATGGAGCTCGGTGGTGCCCAAACACGATGGCCTGGGTTTTGGCCACATTGAGTACCAGCCTCCATTCCGCTAGCCATTCCGGTAGGAGGTCGAGCGCCCGTTGGATTTTTCGGGCGGCGAAGTTTGCATTCATGGAGTGGGCCAGGAGCGCGATGTCGTCTGCATATAATGCCAACGACGCGTCCCGACCCACTGGGATGTCGTCGGTATATAGTGAGTACAAGGCTGGGGACAGGGTGCTGCCCTGTGGCACTCCAGCCAGTATCGGGTGGCTTCTAGAGATGACGCCCTCGACCCTCACGCAAAATGTCCTGCCGTCGAGGAAATCGGCTAGGATTTGCGCGAGGAAGTGAGGGACGCCGGCTCGAAGGACTTTGTACAGGAGGCCTGTGTGCCACACCCTGTCAAAGGCCTTTGATACGTCAAGGAAGTCCCCTACTGTGGTCTCCTTTTTGTTCATGGCTGCAGCTGCTAGGTGTATAACCCTTGCAAGCTGCAGTGTGGTTGAGTGTTCGCTGCGAAACCCGAATTGTTCGGGTTGCGGCTTGAGGTATTCCAAGAGTAGCGGTAGCAGCGCTCGCTCGTACAGCTTGGATAATGCGCTCAAAAGGGTTATTGGTCTGTAGCTGGATCGTTGCCGAGGGTCTTTGTTGGATTTGAGCAGCGTGACCACCAGGCCCTGCTTCCATGCCTTAGGAAAGTATCCCAGGCGAAGACTGGCATTGAAGAGCCTGGTGATCGCTGCTAGGACTCTTGGCGGTAGATGTCGCAGGGCTGCATTTGTTACTCCATCCCATCCAGGACTAACTCTCGGACTGTCGATCGCCCGTATTTATACTAGAATGACGACTGACATAAACAAGTCTAGTAACATCATAATAGTTGTTTTAACAATGTATTTTGATCACTTCTTACTATAAATTGATTCTGTTACAAGCAATAACTAGTAAATCTAATAAATTATAATCCAATGTTCCTCTTTCGAAGATCATGATTTTGTTTTATACAGCCTTTGCGCCGATATATCTATATTTATTATAAAATTCTGGGATGAAAATTTATGTATCTCGTATAACATTTATAGCGCTTGAAACACACCAAAGCAAACATTTTCATATTAACTTGTGGGTGTCTCTACGTGATCTATATAAACTATTACAAAATATATAAACATAAAAGAGTTTTCAAATAAAAATATTAAAGTGTTAATATTTAGTTCAAGTTTTCCTTATTTGTTTAAAATCTTAAAAATACTTGATTATATATAAAAAAAAAATATATGTGTGTGTGTATTAGTGTACACATGTAAGAAGTGAAACTTCAAAAAATTATGTCATAAAGAATGACATAATTTTTTGAAAAATGATTCACTAATTACAACTTTACAGGAATGGCTAATTAATTAAAATTAGATAAAGTTTAAGCAAAAATAAAGATGGCTCGTAACAGAAAAACGTTACAATTTTTTGACATTGCTATAAAATTTCTCCCATCCGTCGATAAAAAAGTTTCATTTCAAATATGGCGCGTAACGGAAAAATGTGATTTAGAAATAAAGATGGCGCGTAACAGTCATAATTTTCAATAATATTAATTAATTAAAACGTAAGAAGTAAATCGACTGTTTCTGACGTATAATATTCTCATAAAAGAAACACATGAGTTCCATAAAAAAACAGACAAATGTACACAATTCACTTTAAAAATAATAACTTTAGACTTCTTAACATGTTGGATCGTCACTATATCATAAATAAAATTATTCTTCATAATTGTTTCTGATGTTTCGAGTTGTTGTTCATTCTAGGTATAGCAAAACAGACCTTGTAAAGATCAGGACCCCGATGCTCCATTTCTCAGCCAAAACTCTTATTTCTTTTCATTTTTACTTCTTCTATTTCAGACAATGTATTTTAAAAATATTATAAATTATATTTCATAATTTCTTCTTCATGTTATAATCTTAATTTATTTATTAGTTTCAATACCAAGTCCATAAAATCTTATTGTTCAGTATGTAATTACAATTCATTATTTAATTATAAAGATCTAATCCGATAATTTTATTTTTGGTTAATGTAAATTGTGTTTTATAATCCACATACTTGTCATTTTGATTATTTAGTATTTCCATAGCAACATGTTGTAAAAGATACGAAAAAAGGTGGCCCGTAACGGAAAAATGTCACCGTAACGAAAAAATGTTAACACTAATTTTTTTTTCAACCCCGATAAAAAAGTTTCACTTCAATAATTTATACTTATCTTGTTATATTATGGAAAACTTATTCTTAGAAATATTATGTTGACGTTTTGAAATGTACATTTTAACAAAAGATTATTTTAAGCTTATCTATAATTGAAAGTTTTATCAAGAGGGCAAGATGCCAGGGACACTCAAATTCATTTAATTTATAGGAAGATATTTTTGCACTTGAAAATTTATCACTTAGGTCAACGACACAAAAGATTGGATATTTCCCCTAGAATAAAATAAAGTTTTGATTTGCCAAGAAAGAATAAGTTGCTGTAATAAATAGTTGGCTTGCCTTTGAAGGAAGGAATTGAAAAATATAAAAAGTCATATTTATGTAGATATACATTTTCTGTTACAGATATAAACGAAACTAAGACTAAGATATAAAGAATTTAGAAAGAGAACAAAGTACTGAGTATATTAATATATGTATTAAATACAAACATGGGAATTGAAAATGATGGGTTGATGTTTTTCCTCTTCGATAATTCTTACACATGCCTATTGAGTAATTAAAAATATTAGGAAAAATAATATTATACAAAACGTACTTATTAGTTCATCTAAACTTTACTGAATTAACAGATGGTTGGTAATATTTAAAGATTTCTTAGGTATTCATTTGATTATTTATGGTAAGTTAAAATTCCTTGCTAGGTGACTATGTTTGTTTGTTGTAGTTTGTATTAAAATACAATTATATCAATCGCACTTAAAGAATAAATGAATCTATATAATGTGAAAGGCAGAATATGAAACATTGCAATTGTTATTTTTCGATACTCTGTGTCATCGCTTTCTTTGAACTGAGTGTAATAGACGTTTGAAAAACATTATAATATTTACAGGAAAGAGAAGTATAGTAACTCTCTATGTATACTACAGTACTTCCGTTGTACCGTTGTACGTACGAAATTGATAGTGTATATATTACGAAGTTAGTTATTGAGGACTTAGACCAGAGGTTCCCAAACTTCATTTGTCCAACGCCCACTTTGAAAGACAGTTATTTTGTAACGCCTCCCAATTTTTTTCATCTTAAAAACTTGAATAACAGATTAGATTCGTTTCCTTTAGTTTCCTTAAACCTATATTCTAATTGAGACTTATCTTACCAGAAAAAGCAATAATAATGCAACCTTACAATATTAAAAGTATTCTTGATTAAAAAATTACATTTAATATTGAGCAATAGTAGTACAACTTTTCATAATAAAAAGCAACTTTATTAAACAAAAACAACAGTTAAGATTGATACCACTTTTTACAATTAAAAGTTGTTTTCCTCATCTTCCTGGTTTTCATCCTGACGTATATCAAGGTCTGTCTTCCTGATCAACCTACTCCACTTTGCACGGTCTTCGACATCCATCCAGTGCTTCCTTGTACGTCCGGGAGATCTCACTCCAGAAACAGATATATCAAGGCTTTTCCATCCGACATCTTTCATAGACGGGCGCGCAACGTGGCCATACTATCTCAGACGTCGATCTTGGACTACCTCGAATGAATGTTTTACATATGTGGTCAGACCGCGTAACGCCGCACATCCAATTCAGCATCATTTCCTCCCTCGTCATTCAGTCAGTCAGTCATTTCCGTGACTTGAATTTCCTGTGTGTGCCGAGATAGTACTGGCAATCATTCGCTGCCGTATATAAGAACCGGTCGGATGACGCTCCTTTTTATCAGCCCCTTGATTTTAGCCGATATTCTGCAATTACAGACTATTACAGGTATCTATGGGTATGGGTATGTATCAGATGAGAGCACAGTTGTAGAAAGATATCCGCCAAGTTCTCGAACTAGTAGAGATTAGGTACAGTCTGAAAGAGAAGCCGTTTCAATGACAAACTCCAGGCAGTTTCCGCATTGGGCAATGCTAATCTTGTCAATTTCAATGCCATCAAAACCCAGACGTGTCTGTTCACCGCTATTAGGAGCCCTTTCACGTTGGCTCCTACTTTTCAGAACGTATCCTTGGAATATAGAGACCGGCTTCAGTTGTTAGACTTGGAGAACTTCAACTTTGGTCGGTGCATTGAGTCCAGAGCAAAAGCAGCATTAGGAAAGCTTGCCGGTCTTGCGAAGGTCCGACAGTACTTTACACCGGGACAGCTACTTTTACTAAACAAAGCACAAATTCAGTCGTGTGTGTAGAGTACTGTGGTCACATATATACTGGTGCCGCAAAGTCTCATCTTGCGGTTCTGGACTCAATTGAGAGGCGAGCAAAGACGCTTATAGACGACCCTGAATAAGTTAAAGCCAACCTCCACAGCCTTGAACACTGGTTTAAAATGACTATCCTCTTAGTATTCTATAGGATACATTTTGATGAGTGTGCGTAGGAATTACAAGACTTAATTTCCCCATCCCCCTTCCTTCCTCCAACACCGGACGTTCCGATGCACGGTGGGTATCCATCCCTACTATGTGGACATTCCTTCTGCCCGAACACTTACTTACTTCGTCTTTTTTAATTCGTACAGCAAAGGAATGGAACAACTTGCCTGCGTCGGTATTTCCGTCCGAATATAATGTGGGTGTCTACTAGGGTAGAGTGAATAGGTTTCTAAGTTATGCGCCTTACCATGTTTGACTACATTTCCACTTTCCATCAGGTGGAATATAGTCAAGCAATAACTAAGTTTGTATAAAAAATAGGCCATTAGTGGATTCATCAATGAGTGCTATTTCATCGGCATACGTCATCAACCATGGAGACTGGTCTTGGATGTGAGCCGAGAGAGTATAAGAACGGGCCAAGGGCTGAGCCCTAGTGAACCACTACTGTTATCTGGAAGGGTTTGGTGTCGCCAACGGAGGTCCTAACCATAGGAGTCGTGGTACATGTCTCTGATAGTCTCAATATAAGAATGGATGGATTTTTTGAAATCACAATGTCCAATAGATGCACTGACGAGGCACACAGCCAAAGGCCTACTGCAAATATAAAAAGGTTACGCGCAGAGCTCTTTTTTTCCTGTATACTGCCATCAGAGTTCTGAAGACAAAAATAGCGTCTATAGTACTCGATCTTGGCTGAAATACACATTGAGACTCAGAGACAGTGCACTTTTGGTGGAGCCTGAGGTCGCTCATGCGCTCGAAGATCTTCTTGGCTCATGACTCATAAGCTTAATACCCCTATAATTACCACAGTCATGAACACTGCCTTTTCCCTTGTAAATAGGTTTAATAAAACTATGTCGCCACTGTCTAGGCATCTTTCCAGTGTTCAAAATATGGTTGAAAAGGTCAGTAAGCATGAGCACACCAACAGAGCTACACGATATTCAAGCTTCTATCCGAATATCGTCAGGTCTTACCATTTTTTCGTTCTTCATACGTCGAAGGCTATCACGAAGTTCGTCAAAGGTTATTAGGGTAAGTCCGAGTTTAGATGGTGGGTCGGGAGGAAGGCCGCACGGATGCTGACTGATCAGATGCATAACGACAAAGCAGTGTGCAATGAATTTCTGACCCAAAGACATTTTGCGATATCTCGTGTCGCTTCATCTCGAGTTCGTGCCATTTTAATTATACATTATAATGTTAATTTAATATATTGTCAAGTTTTATTTATACAATAAACTAGAATATGAATGGTTTAAAAATAATTATAAACTTGTATAACTATTGAAAGCGTATTCTTTGTATTGAATATAGATGAAAAATACATCGATACGGGCAAAGATACTAATTTGTGACTTGTGGGAAACTGTACCTAGGAGGGATGTGTTTGGTAACCATGTTTTTTTCAATTTACATTTATTTAAAATTTAAAAACATTAATAAATGGATGTTGTGTAGTAGAAGGATATTATTTTTAGTGAATTTTCACATATAAATAAAATAAAGTTACAAATCATCTATCGCCCCCCTAAATGACACCAGCGTCCCCCAAATCTTTCTCGGTCAAATTTTCAATTGTTTAAGTAGAAAAGATTTGTTTGTTTGTTTGAGTTGAATAGGCCCCGAAACTACGGGACCGATTTTTAAAAAAATCTTTTAGTATTAGAATCCTATATTATGATGTACAAAGGTTATATTTAATACGAGAAATATATATTATTAGAAATCAGAAACGAATTTAGTTTTTTAAAAAATATATTTCACAATAGCCTAACTTCAATTCAAACAATAATTAAATATTCACTTTTGAAAATAACACCAACAATTAACAAACTAATTATCAATAACGATATTAAGAGGGTAGATACAAAATAGCTTCCGCTCCGCACGAACTCTCGATTGAATATGAAGGCGCCCCGACTTTGCTTCGCGTTTTATACTATTCGTATTTTTAATTCAAATTAATCCTCTAACAATATAATATTTAATAAAATAAGGATCCACGTGAAAGTTTCGACAATGCAGTAAATTATAAATGTATTAAGTAACATGATTCTGAAGACTTGATGATGAAGACTTTTTGATATGGGTAGGTAGGTAGGTAGGTAGGCTTTTTTCCTATATAGCGCGGGCGACGCCGCTGGGAACCGCTAATTATTGCATAAGAACCTCTCCCCCGCACGAATAAAACCTCAACATCTTAGAGATGACTATTTCTATTTCAATCAAACATGAATAAGAAATATCTCGACGAGCATAGCTTTCGATAAAAAAAACCGCATTCAAATCCGTTCACGCGTTTGGAGGCAAACAGTTAATGATTGCATAAGAACTTCTCCCCCGCACGAATAAAACGTCAATATCTTGAAAACAGCTATTTTAATTTCAATAAAACATGAATAAGAAACATCTCGATAAGCATAGCTTTCGATTAAAAAAAACCGCATTCAAATCCGTCCACGCGTTTGGACGCAAACAGCTAATTATTGTATAAGAACCTCTCCCCCGCACGAATAAAACGTCAATATCTTGAAGACGGCTATTTTTATTTCAATCAAACATGAATAAGAAACTTCTCGACGTACATAGCTTTCGATTAAAAAAACCGCATCCAAATCCGTCTACGCGTTTGGCCGCAAATAGCTAATTATAGCATAAGAACCTCTCCCCCGCACGAATTAAACGTCAATATCTTGAAATCGGCTATTTTTATTTCAATCAAACATAGATAAGAACCATCTCGACGAGCATAGCTTTCGATTAAAAAAACCGCATTCAAATCCGTCCACGCGTTTGGCCGGAAATTTGCCACAGACAGATACACATATACACAGATACACAGATCGACAGGTCAAACTTATAACACCCCTCTTTTTAGTCGGGGGTTAAAAATATAAGTGATGTTGACAATTAGTAACGGGTTTGGTAATTACGTTAAAAAAACATTCGCCGGATAAGCAATTCAAACATCATTAATTATGTTCCCAAAAACTATATACTATATATACATATATATATATATATATATATATATATATATACATATATATATATATAGTATACCTATTTATATATATACGTATATTTATGTCATATTATAAGTCAAAGAAATCCTATAAATAATGCTATTAATAAAGTTTATAAGTATAGTATCAAGAAAATTTCTCCTTCTGTATTTAATATTATGTTTTGTATATTGATATATATTTTATGTATCTATTGATATATATTTATAGTTTATGTAATTTATCGTATATATCCTATCTAGGTATACATTCTCCATGAATGTCGATTTATATATTAACTATATATGTCTATAATAATATAATTGAAAATATGTGTTTAAGTATTTCAACCACTATTACGAAACTTTTCCTGTTATAAGATACGGGATGCCTGGAATAGATCAACATTTTTGATAAGGCCGCCTTTACACCTAAAATTGTACTTTGTACTTTGATACTCTGTTCAAGACATAGACATAACAAAATCTTTTATTCGACAAGACGAAAACGATAATTACCGACTCCACGCGATGAGCCTAGAAATTCAAAACGAATGGGTGACCATAGGAGATTTTTGTATTCCACTAGCTTTGAAGTGGCGCACCTTAATTTGTGATTGGTCCCCAGCATTATTAAAATTCTATCTTAATGCATTCCAAATGACTCTCCCAGATCAAAGTAATTTAGTAAGATGGGGCAAAGCCACCGAAAAGTCTTGCAACATCTGTGGGGAGGCAATAGGAACCGCGAAACACCTATTGGTAGGGTGTAGGGTACTTCTAGATAAAGGTCAATACTCGCGTCGCCACGACAAGGTATTAGAAATTATACGGGAAGCGGTTAGTCTTTCAGTAGCAAGAGCGCGGAAGGGTATAACAACCACCGAACGATCTATAGAATTCGTAAAAGAAGGCTCCTCCAAAAAATCAAAAGCGAAGCCTTATTCAATATTAGGCGCGGCTCCTGATTGGATTCTCATGATGGACACGTATGAAAAGCATTACAAAATCCCTGGGGATGTTGGTGTTTCGTCATCCAGACCGGACTTATTCCTGTATTCGAAACAACTGAGGCGCGTGATACTTGTGGAGCTTACTGTTCCTTGGGAAACAAACATCCCAAGGGATCACACATTCAAGCTCAATAAGTATTACGAACTAACCAACGAACTGATCAGGAATAAATTTATAGTTAGTTTGTACGCGGTAGAAGTGGGAGCGAGAGGTATAACAGCAAAATCTCTCTATAGCCTACTTAAAGATCTTGGCCTTTCTAGAACAAGCATCGGTTCATTTCTAGAACGTACTTCAAAGGCGGCATTAGTAGGTTCTTTCCAAATTTGGTTAGGTAGGGAGAGGAGTGTGGAGGGTGAAGGTGAGCGTTTTTGCGCATAATAAAGGGGCCCCTTAAACCTACTCCTGGGTCGCAAGTCCCAGGCACTGCTTGCACTCCTCTCCTTGCAACGCGATGGGCCCGGCACCCGCACGGTGAATCCATGGATTGCTAAGAAGCTTCGTCTATTCTTAGTATACTTTTTTTTTTCTTATAGTGTATTTTAGTTTTAATAAATTTGAGCAGTGAATGTAGAAATGGCGTCTTTATTAATAATAATTATTATGTTTTCAGTTATTAATTTTAAGGTAGGGTGATTTGTTCAGAGAAAATAACTTCAATATACCCAAATTTAGCAATTATATTCTTAATAATGTCTACACTTTTACAGCTCGTCAAGGAATTCCCTCTGACAGATCATTACTCAAGATGATTAAACAAATGGCCTGACCACCATGACATTTATATCAAACCTTATTCATATTATCTCGCATATCTAACATTCGGCCATCCTAACTACATTAAGTTTGTCCCCAAACTTATCATAAAAATAAAAAATATAACAATAAACATTTTTTTAACTTAGCGATTTTCATTATTCTGTCATTCAATTATATTAGTACACAGAATCAATATTTGCATTTTCAATTTACATATTCCTATCTATCTTTGGCATTTAACCACTCATTTCACCATGCTCAAGCGTAATGAAATTGTTTAAAACTTCCCAAAGAAATAAATAAAATGGATTGCACCGACGACTTCACCCAATTCCGGGCCACCTTGCCTTCCAATCCTACTCATAATCCTCGCATCTGCACCGGACCCCTCACCGCCAAGTTAAGAACTTATTCAGCTACAAAACTTGACGACCGTGTCCGACTTCCAGATAACAGTGAAACATCTGCACCGAACCCCTTACCATGAAGTCTAGAGCACATATTGCTACAAGAATTCATGACCGTGTCCGACTTCCAGATAACAGTGAAACATCTGCACCGAACCCCTCACCATGAAGTCTAGAGCACATATTGCTACAAGACTTCATGACCGTGACCGACTTCCACATAACAGTGAAACATCTGCACCGAACCCCTCACCATGATGTCTAGGGCACATATTGCTACAAGACTTCATGACCGTGTCCGACTTCCAGATAACAGTGAAACATCTGCACCGAACCCCTCACCATGAAGTCTAGAGCATATATTGCTACAAGACTTCATGACCGTGTCCGACTTCCAGATAACAGTGAAACATCTGCACCGAACCCCTCACCATGAAGTCTAGAGCACATATTGCTCCAAGACTTCATGACCGTGTCCGACTTCCAGATAACAGTGAAACATCTGCACCGAACCCCTCACCATGAAGTCTAGAGCACATATTGCTACAAGACTTCATGACCGTGTCCGACTTCCAGATAACAGTGAAACATCTGCACCGAACCCCTCACCATGAAGTCTAGAGCATATATTGCTACAAGACTTCATGACCGTGTCCGACTTCCAGATAACAGTGAAACATCTGCACCGAACCCCTCACCATGAAGTCTAGAGCACATATTGCTCCAAGACTTCATGACCGTGTCCGACTTCCAGATAACAGTGAAACATCTGCACCGAACCCCTCACCATGAAGTCTAGAGCACATATTGCTACAAGACTTCATGACCGTGTCCGACTTCCAGATAACAGTGAAACATCTGCACCGAACCCCTCACCATGAAGTCTAGAGCACATATTGCTACAAGACTTCATGACCGTGTCCGACTTCCAGATAACAGTGAAACATCTGCACCGAACCCTTCACCATGAAGTCTAGAGCACATATTGCTACAAGACTTCATGACCGTGTCCGAC
This sequence comes from Napeogenes sylphis, assembly GCA_959347405.1. Classification (NCBI taxonomy): domain Eukaryota; kingdom Metazoa; phylum Arthropoda; class Insecta; order Lepidoptera; family Nymphalidae; genus Napeogenes; species Napeogenes sylphis. The sequence goes on along the minus strand of OY365780.1, from coordinate 37,020,078 downwards.
TTCCAGATAACAGTGAAACATCTGCACCGAACCCCTCACCATGAAGTCTAGAGCATATATTGCTACAAGACTTCATGACCGTGTCCGAATTCCAGATAACAGTGAAACATCTGCACCGAACCCCTCACCATGAAGTCTAGAGCACATATTGCTCCAAGACTTCATGACCGTGTCTGACTTCCAGATAACAGTGAATCATCTGCACCGAACCCCTCACCATGAAGTCTAGAGCACATATTGCTACAAGACTTCATGACCGTGTCCGACTTCCAGATAACAGTGAAACATCTGCACCGAACCCCTCACCATGAAGTCTAGAGCACATATTGCTACAAGACTTCATGACCGTGTCCGACTTCCAGATAACAGTGAAACATCTGCACCGAACCCCTCACCATGAAGTCTAGAGCATATATTGCTACAAGACTTCATGACCGTGTCCGACTTCCAGATAACAGTGAAACATCTGCACCGAACCCCTCACCATGAAGTCTAGAGCACATATTGCTCCAAGACTTCATGACCGTGTCCGACTTCCAGATAACAGTGAAACATCTGCACCGAACCCCTCACCATGAAGTCTAGAGCACATATTGCTCCAAGACTTCATGACCGTGTCCGACTTCCAGATAACAGTGAAACATCTGCACCGAACCCCTCACCATGAAGTCTAGAGCACATATTGCTACAAGACTTCATGACCGTGTCCGACTTCCAGATAACAGTGAAACATCTGCACCGAACCCTTCACCATGAAGTCTAGAGCACATATTGCTACAAGACTTCATGACCGTGTCCGACTTCCAGATAACAGTGAAACATCTGCACCGAACCCCTCACCATGAAGTCTAGAGCACATATTGCTACAAGACTTCATGACCGTGTCCGACTTCCAGATAACAGTGAAACATCTGCACCGAACCCCTCACCATGATGTCCAGAACCAATATTGCTACAAGACTTCATGGTCGTGTTCGACTTCCAGACCCATCATACTATTTATTCAACATATATCAAATTTTCTCATTACAATGCTTCTCCAAATTCCATCTAGTATCACAATCATTTACATAACACGATCTTTACAGAATTATCACAATAATAATATTTCTCATTACAATGCTTCCTCAAATTCCATCTAATATCATAATCATTTACAAAACGACGATAATTACAGAATTATTACAATAATAATATTTCTCATTACAATTCTTCTTCAAATTCCATCTAATAGCATAATCATTTACAAAAGTACGATCTTTACAGAATTATCACAATAATAATATTTCTCATTACAATGCTTCTCCAAATTCCATCTAGTATCACAATCATTTACATAACACGATCTTTACAGAATTATCACAATAATAATATTTCTCATTACAATGCTTCCTCAAATTCCATCTAATATCATAATCATTTACAAAACGACGATAATTACAGAATTATTACAATAATAATATTTCTCATTACAATTCTTCTTCAAATTCCATCTAATAGCATAATCATTTACAAAAGTACGATCTTTACAGAATTATCACAATAATAATATTTCTCATTACAATGCTTCTCCAAATTCCATCTAGTATCATAATCACATACATAACACGATCTTTACAGAATTATCACAACAATAATATCAATACACATCAAGTATATCAATACTCAAAAATACAGTTTAGAATCATTAATCTCTCATGAATAATCTGTAAAAATACTAATTCTCATTAAAATTATATAAATCTTATATCAAGCCTGTTTCGTCATCTGAAGAATTATTTTGGCCACTTGAGACTGTTATCCACGGTTGTATGTGATCAGTAGACCAAAGAACTCCTAATAATATTTGAGCGGCTAGAAACCTGGTATTTTCATCTAATGGCATATTCCTTAAAATTTTAACTGGATCAGCTATTTTAGATATTTTAGCGTCTTTTCGTTTTTGGTCTGATCTCTGCTTTTGTTAAAACTGATCTTTATGTATATATCGGAGAAAAAAAAAGGTTTTTTTTAAAGTGTGACGTCAGCAGAATAGAATGTGAGGTGGTTCATTATTAATTCTTCAAATAAAACTTCACAAATAATTATAGCTTAACTTATTCAACGGGTACCGTAACAGTATCCTTAAAGAAATCCACACAGTCCGACAACTCGAGCAAGAATCCCTGTGGTAATCTCTGTGCAGGTCTTTTACAGAAACCGTCGCACGTTCATGTCGCTACAAGTATTTCCCAGTATTCATTTCTGTTCGGTTCATTTACAGAGATCGTCGCGCGTGCTGGCCGCTACATGTTTTTGCAAGTAACATTTTTTTTATGTTCTTAAAACAACACAACTAGAAAAGCTCTAATTTATGGTATTTTTTTACATTGATATACAATCATCGTTTTGTAATTAAATCAAATTAATTGATTAGTTAATTTACTAATTATAATAGTTGAAGTATTGTCATCACGCCGATATGACCATACTGACAGGCGGTGCGCTTCATGCACCTGCCTCGTTGATTCTTGTTGCGACTATCGAATTGTCTGTAGTATGTACGTTACTCAAGGCATGCCAAAAGTATCTCATAGTTTTTTAAAGATATACAAAGAAGCCACGGTCAGCTCAGTTCCATAAGGCGTTCCAACGTTATCTCATGGTTCTCATATATGGCTCGTTAAATTTGAGGTCTAGCGAACTTTGATAGAGCAAATTGTTTTGTAATTAACAAAATCTCTTTAGAAATCATAAATTTCATCCTTATGTAGGTAGATACACAGTCAACTTGGAGATAGATAATATGATTCGTAACAGTAGTTTCCAAACTTGTTATTCATGTGTCAGCGGAAAGGTGAAGTGAATCCCTTATTTGCATCGTTAATTCAAATAATCGGCCCTCACGAATATTGTCAATTCAGCTCCCATACTATTAATCTCTCTGATACGCACGTCCCTGTGTGTAATTCTGAAACAATATTCGTCACGCAGTATCAAACAGCTGAATCACTCCTAACTGAACATCATTCAATAGTTATCGACTATCTAGCTACAAGAGAAAATAATTTGAAATAAAATCGTCAGATCAAACAACTTCATTAAAATAACTTTATTCACAATCAAATTACATTTTTAAAAATCTCAAATTATTACTGACTTTATTATAACCGCATATCATAAGAGATACCATTTACCAGTCATACTAAATACACTGAAATATTTGAGCTCTACATTTCTAGCTAAACATAGCCCAGTAACCTCCAGTTACTAATCTTATGCGAACGACAAAAAAAAAATATACGAAGTGAACGTTAAGTCTCTACTGGACTCCATGGTTTCCGCAAGAATTGACTGCTTACCGCGTAGCCACAGACTACAATTAATAATCACCGACTTCTGGTGAGCTATGGCTACACGAAAACTTTATGTACGGTCCAATCATCTTGCATATTCAGTTCTCTCAAATATTATTTGGCTCTACATCGTTGTCAACAAATATACCCTGATAGTCTGGCGTTTTTGCGACCTGCCAAGAGTATTTTTAGGTACAATTACAATTAAGTACCTTTAAATTTTAGCGATCTTTCTAGAACGTCCATAACTTGAAAATATTCTTTACATTATAGATCTAACTTAGTCTAGTTAGGTTCCTTATTTTATAATTATACGGTCTCAGATTGGAAACGACTTCACTTTTCCTTTTTAGAGGCAAAACGTGTTTATCCACCAGCCATACACCTGCCACACAGTCTTCCGGCATCGTTACACATCAGAGACATAGGTCTATTAACTTCGCCTGTTACCTATTAGAGGAGAAGCTTTTATCACCCGGTTACTAGAAGATGTATTTAAAATTTCTTACTTTCGCAAAATTAACGAAATTATTAACCATCTTACAATTTAATATTCAATTCTGAAGTACTCGTACACCCTAATTCAGACAAAATTTGGGAAATTCGCGATATTTATTAATAAGGTTGTAAACTATTTCTTTCTGTTCAGTAGGTATATTTGGATTAATCAATATATCATTTGGACTAAATGGCTCCAAAGTATGCGTGGCTAAGCACCGTAACTGTTCGTTATTAAAATCTAGATTAGAATCATTGATTATAATAGGAATAGCGCTAGCAATAACCGTATCTTTTGAAAAATAAAGAGGTTGAAGATCTTTAAAACTGGCCAAATTTAATATTAATGAATCGCATTTACTATTACTTATCTGATAAATCCCTTCCTATATACAATTTTGTCTCTGTAAGTATTCTGGATGTATATTTCACTATCCTTTAAATCTGTACAATAACATTAATATATTTACACTATTTATTTTAGTATCGGATAAAACCATTAATTTAATTGTTTGATTTAGTAGGCAATACTTATAAAAAAGAGGTAATTCATGTTTTGTGTTACTTGAGATTATATTAAGTGCCTTATCAGTTTTCGTAATGACAATATCGGGTAGTTCTGTAAAGTTTTGACTAATGAGTATTGATAATTAGAAGCATTGATATTTGTTTCCACTAAATCAATGCGGAAAGAGAAATAAGTTTTTTCTAATATTGGAATGATTTCGTCAGCCACGCCTCTTATAGAGGGTAAATCTTCTTTTGTCAACACCAAACCAAATTTGACTAGTTTCTTTCGTAATAAGAGAACAATCGCTTCTTAAATCAATAAAACACTGAATCGAATAACAATTATTGACTACAGCTTGTTTATAATATTTATTGTTATTAGACTTGTTACTATCAAACAACATAAAGCGCTTTTCAAATTTTTTAGTATTGTTTTTAAAATAGCAATCATTACTACTGTGACCAAAACGATTACATTCTTCATATTTTATAACAGGCTTAGAGCATTGTTAGACTCTATGAACAGGTTTATTGCACCGATTACAAATAATAACTGAACTGGTTTTATTAACATTAGAATTTCTAAAAATATTTTTTTGCTCTTTACAAACATCTTTTAAAAATTTCAATAATCTTCTGGTTCAGTTAAATGTCTCGATGATACACCAGTCCGGACCATTCGGTCATCTTATACCATGTATAATACAATCGACGGCTTTTTTACCAGAAATTTCAGACGCATTTAATAACATATTTTTTTTCGTAATACTCGTCTAAATTTTCATAAAATTTAAGTCGCCGTTCAAGCATCTCAGACAAAAGCACACCGTAATTGATCTCAGAAGGAAAAGCTTTATACAAAAGAACTTGCTATTCACCCCAATTACGTAATACCGACGTTTGACCCTGATACCACTTATTTTGCGTTACCCACAAGTTTGGCAAAGCATAATGCATAATATGTGCTTCGTCCCACTGATATATTAGCGCACACTCATTCACTTTCGATAACCATAAATTAATTCCATGATTTTTAACGGCCGGGTCAAATTCAGGAATCATATTATTTACGTTCGTATTAATAGACGATGACAAGCCAGGCTTTACAAAAGATTTTAACAATTGGGCGAGATCATTACTATTCAACACAACATTGGTCGGTGTATTGGAGTCACACTGACCTGATTTATTAGCTTGATCTCCTACAAAAGAGCCTTGAACAGGCCCAGTAGTGACATTTTTTTTTTTTTTTTTTTTTTTTGTTTTGTTTTTTTTTTTTTTTTTTTTTTTTTTGTCTGTCTATGCTGTTAGCCCTGTTGGCTATTACAGCGTCACCGGGGGAATGGGTGGGTCAGGAGACCCACCCTTAAAAAGGGGGGGCCAGATGGGCCCCCATGGGGAACGACGTCCCGAGGGCGTCTCAGATTGAGACACGGACCTCGGCTCGGGGCGTCGTTAGTCAGGAGGGAAGCTAAGGAAATTTGGACACTAGCGTCCTCCGACGGCAGAACGCCGGAGCAACGGAGCACTTACTCAGTTGGGACCTCGTCTTTACCGGTACAGACGGTGTGTGTCTGTATGTTGTGTGGTGTCAATTATGCCTACGCGTACACGTTATTACCTACTGTGAACGCGTCGTCGGGGTCAACGAGTACCGACTTGGGTCTTCTTTTTCTGACTAAAGTAGTCTTACGTGGTCTATACTCTGCGGCGTCAGCCACCAGTGGGTTCGGGTGTCGCTCAGCACGTTCAAAGTACTTTTGGGAAAGCCCCTTGAAGTACTGAGCGATGGTCGGAAGGTTCAAGTCTCTATGGAGATCGATGTTGCGTACGAACCACGGCGCCCCGGTTGCAATCCGTGTAAACCTGTTCTGAATCACCTGAAGGGGTTTCAGATTAGCGTGCGCAAAAGCGGGACTCGCATAGGACATGACGGAACGTATGCAAACTTTGTAAAGTGTCACCTTATTGCGAAGGGACATTTTACTCCACTTGCCTAACAGCGGATATAAACGACCTAATATGTAGGCCGCTCTGCTACGAACGGTCCTAATATGCGCAGTGAAAACTAACTTTCTATCTAACGTTACTCCTAGGTATTTTGCCTCGTCTTTCCAAGGTATCGGTTTATCAAAGAGTTTGATTCGCGGGAGGATCCTTGGGGGGCCCCGTTCGAAGAGCACCGAAACGCTCTTCTCAGGGTTTACCTCGATCCGCCATTTCCGCAGCCAACTCTCAAGGGAGTCGACTGCGGATTGGAGACGTTGGTATATCTCCCAGTGATCCTTAGAGGACGTGTAAAGCGCGGTATCGTCCGCGTACATGGCAAGGTGCACTTTAGATCGCGGTCTAGGAATATCGCTAGCGTAGATGGAATAGAGGATGGGCGAGAGAACTGAACCCTGGGGAACACCCGCCCTGATGGGGCGGGGGGTTGACAAGACGCCTTCCACTCTGTAGCGAAAGGAGCGATTCGTCAGGTAGTCCCGTATGATGAGTACGAGTCTGTCCGACACCTTGAACTGGTATAACTTGTACACCAGTCCATTGTGCCAGACCCTGTCGAACGCCTTAGCTACATCGAGGAAGAGCGCTCCTGTCCTATGCTTCTTGGCCCTCACAGTGGCCCCTATCAGTATGTGCTCCGTGAGGCGTTGCACCTGATGGGAACATGAATGGTTGGCTCTAAAGCCGAACTGCTCATTTGGGATGATTTTGAGTCTCTCGACTTCCGATCTAAGTCTACAGAGGATGATTCTCTCATATACTTTCTCTAAGGAACTAAGAAGACTAATGGGACGGTAACTACTAGGCAGATGCCGGGGTTTGCCCGGCTTATGGAACCCTATCACTATGGCCTCTTTCCACTGGGCCGGAAACGAGCAACCGGCCAGTAGAGCGTTAAAAATGGTAACCAATAGGTAAATTAAAGGAGGCGGAAGAAGCTTTATCACTTTGTTAGTGATCCTATCGGGACCTGGCGATTTCTTGACGTGAAGCGCCCTAACTATGGACGTCACCTCGTCTAGGTTCGTTTCCTCGATTGGCGGACCGGCCGGTGGCTGAGAACACATTATATTGACCGATTTGTCGACTATTTCGACATGATCGCGATCAACGGATTGAGCAGACAGACGGCACTGGCTCTCTAGACTGTCGGCTAAGCACTCAGCTTTGTCAGAGTCGTCAAACGCGATGGCGGAGTTAGGACCAACCAAGGGAGGCATATCTGAGACAGTGTCCGCCTTCAACGCTCTCTGCAACCGCCAGAATGCCTGGTGTGTTGGAGAGAGCGCCGCAAGCGTCCTATCCCAGCCGCTATCTCTGAAGTCGTCGAGAGCTTGTCTCGACTCCCTCTGAAGACGGCGCAGCCTCCGTCGGTTGTCATCTGTCGGGTATCGGTCATGGGCTCTAATCGCGGCGTTTTTACGGGTGATGAGGAGTCTAATGTCCGGAGGGAGTGCTCGGTAACCCTCGAAGTTCACTCGGACCTCCCTCGAGGACTTTCCTATGCTGTCTACCAAATGTTCTGTGAAGTTAGTCGCGGCTGAGACAGCGTCCTCGACCGATGTAAGCTGGTCAGGAATTTTGTCGAGGTGCGCTGGTACGGGGGAATGGAGTTGCTCTCGAAGCTTCGTCCAGTTAATAATTGTTTTGGTCGCGGGTTCCCTAAGGGGAGGAAGTCCTAGCTGAAATAGGACCGGTCGATGGTCAGAGTCTAGCTCGGATAGCGTCTCGATAGAACGTAACTGGAGTGTCACGCCCTTCAAGAGTACTATGTCGAGCACGTCGGGTCTGTCATGTCGGAAGTCTGTGTCGCAGTATCGCGTGGGACTCAAAGGCGCGGTGATCTCGAAGTCGAGACCAGCCTTGTAACTTAGCCTATCAAGGAGATTTCCTCTACTGTTTGCGACAGTGGAGTTCCAGCGGGGATGTTTGCAATTTAGGTCGCCGGCCAGAATGGTTGCGTTACCTAATTGGAGTAAGGACTTAAGGTCCCTCTCAACTAAGGCTTTATTGGGAGAAAGATAGACGGATGCTAGTACGATCGACTGATGGCCGGTCATACCCACCTGACATAATGACGCTTCTACGTTGACTAGTTGGGGCGGATCGAGCGGAGTGCAATGAAGAGACCTTCTGTAATAGATGATGGTTCCCCCCTTCGCGGTTGCCCTATCGTTCCTAACGAGACGGTAATTTGCGATGCGCGGATCACGATTACACGGCTTCAGAAAGGTCTCTTGTACTAACAGGACGTCTATCTGGTGCGTGACCACGAAGTCGCGCACTAGATCTATCTGCTTAAGTAGCCCGTTCGCGTTGAATGTAGCGACAGTCAGAGAGCGAGGTTTTACCCTTCCACGCGATGTCATCATGTTGACATCGTGTGTTCGTATATCGATTTGATTAGGACGGCGTGCTTGAGGAGCACTTCCATCCTCGCGGGACGGTTCCGCGCGGAATCCCTCATTTCATTTGAAAAGACTAGGAGCTCTTCGATGTCTATTACACCGAAGAGGCTCGTGACGCACGCGAGCGAACTCGCAACTCCGTCGGTGGAGTTACGAACCGGCGGCGGCGGCAACGACTGGGGGACGGGCTGTGGGATAATCCTCGGAGGCTTCACCCAAGCGTTCGCGATCGCGTTTGCGGGTGCCTGAGGGGCCTGGGATGCCTGAGGGGCCGCGGGCCTCCCAGGGGCTAGAGGAGCCCATGGTGGCTGTGCGAACCGAGGAGGATGCCTTGCCGGCTGTGTCCTGCGCGGCGCTTTGGGGCACCCGCGATAATTCACAGGATGGCCCTTCTGTCCGCACAGGACGCAGCTGGGAGGATCCTCAGGGACCGGTCCCTTCCGCGAGCAGTCGGCTGTCGCGTGGTCGTCCAGGCACTTGACGCACCTTGGACGCGCGTGACAAAAACGTTGGGAATGCCCATAGAGCTGGCAGCGATGACACTGACCAGGAAAACCGCGACCACGTGGAGGTTCGACCCTAAGGCCGGAGAGTTGGCAGACTGCCTTAACGTTAAAAATTTGCTTTCCTTCCGGGGAAAGCTCGAGATGGACGAGAACAAAATCGAACGGGACCCTAGTGGTCGCTCGGTACATGCGGTGCACCGAGATGACGGGGAAGGATTGGGACTTAAGGTCCTCGAAAATCCGCTCAGTAGTGAGCTCCACGGGGAGCCCTCGGATGACCACCGTTAAGCGGCGTTCATCCTCTAGCGCGTAGGTGTAGTATCCGTAACCACGTTCGCGGAGGAGACGAGTCAGACCACGGTGGTCCGACGAAGACGCGGTTTGAACGCGGATACCGTCGGCGGTATTTCGGGCGGACGTGAAATGGAGCTTGTGCTCCGTCATAAGTGCGGACAGAGTGTCCCACTTAGACTTGTCCCTTATGTAAAGCGGCGGCGGCGCGGGGGACTTCCGTGGCGCTGAAGGCGCAGGCGCTGAAGGTGCCTCCGCGGGCGCTGAAGGCGCGGACGACGGCGACGCGGACGCGGGCGCTTCGGGCGCGATCGGCGCGCGTTCGCGAGTCGGGCCCGGGCCCGACCCGAAGAACGGTCGGGCGACGCGGGTTCGCTACTAGCGGGTTTTGAGGCCCGTTTTCGCGGGACGTTCGAGGAGAGCGCTTTCGTCGCCTTCCTCTTGGCCGATTTGGTCTGCACGGTCGTGAAACCGTCGTCCTCGTCAGCGTCCGAGGAAGGGGACGAACTCCCCGACTCGGAATCCGAGGCCGTCTGCTCCGTAGGAGTGGCGGCCTCGACCTCCATGTCGGAGGTGCTCTCGGTCACGATCGCGGCGCGCGAGGTCGAGGGCGGAGACTCGATGCCTAACAAGACAGAGTAGCGCAGGCATAATTGAGGCGCAATTCCGTGGACCCAACCATAGAACTGCGACTTGGACAGATCTTCGGGTTCCGCCGCGGATTTGGGGTCCATGGTGTAGCCCGGAGATATGAGCCGTCCTCCCTGCTCACGCAGGGAGGCGAGTGCCTAACGTGAACCCTATCGAATCTCTGTCAGTAGGTGACAGAGGTGTGCCTAATACCCTAACGACTGTGTACTTACACGACGCAGGCTATTACGACGAAGTCTTTGAATTGCGTTTCGTACCCTAACTAGGGCGACGTCGGACTTGTTGGACCCCTATGCAGGCTCGCCGGCCCGCAGGTGTGCTTGCGGCGATGACTCACACACAAACACAATCACACCGCTGGCTTGCACACAATGGAGGTCGTTATCTTGACTGGCGCAGGTGTACGAACGGTCGGTGCAGGTGGTCGGTGCAGGTGGCTGGGCGGTCAGCGTGACGGCCCAGGTAGGTGGCGCGGATAGGCGGAGCAGGTAAGAGGGACATGTGTCCCGGTCGACTGCTCAACGGTGAATCCAGTAGTGACAGCAGGCACATTTTTTGTATTCAGTCCCGAAAAGTTTGGTACCACCGCAGCCACACACGTGTCGGAGAGGCTGAACCTATTCGACGCCTCACCGTTTGTTTCCATCAACGAATGTTGAATTAAGTCTCGTCCGGTCGCAGATTTTATTGAACGCGTTGTTCTATTATCTTTGCTACAAAAAGCAACACGGCCCGACGCAGAGACAGTCTCATTTAATTCCGGTGTACCAGCGGACTGCCTGCTAGTATCACGTCAAATGCGAGATCAATTGGCATGCGAACAATGTCTTTTTTTTTTTTTTTTTTTTTTTATTGAATTTTTAGAACTCATATCGGAGGTGTACGGTGATAATAAATATGAGTAGTGAATGTAGAAATGGCGTCTTTATTAATAATAATTATTATGTTTTTAGTTATTAATTTTAAGGTAGGGTGATTTGTTCAGAGAAAATAACTTCAATATACCCAAATTTAGCAATTTTATTCTTAATAATGTCTACACTTTTACAGCTCGTCAAGGAATTCCCTCTGACAGATCATTACTCAAGATGATTAAACAAATGGCCTGACCACCATGACATTATATTTATATCAAACCTTATTCATATTATCTCGCATATCTAACAGTTTATATATTTTTTTTTGAGTGTAATAAAGAATTTTACTACGTACTCCTAACTTCACAACAATATTTTTAAACCACAAATCATCTTATTTATCCATCTAGCAGCCTTGTCTAGAACCTGTTGACAAACAAACAATGAAATCGAAAACCAAATATTTTCGCCCGAATATTCGGTTCAGTACAGGTTGAACTGAATAGTATTCGGTATTCGGTTATTCGGTGAAACCAGTATTAAATATGTAAGATAAAAAAATAATAATAAGAATAAAAAAAAAAAAAAATAAGCAATTGCATTTCAATTTGCAAAAGCATTGTTATTTCTACTAGTTAAAATACAAATAATATGTATGTATTAGCTATTCATTGTAATCGATTTTGTAAATAATTATAAATTAATAAAAAACAAGAAGACTGATTTTTGTGCAGTCTTCGATCCATAGCAAATAATATACACATCAATGCTAGCTTTGACAATATAGACAATATAGTTAGTAAAGATTATAAATATTAAAATTTCTAAATAAACAAGAGAAAATGTAACACTTACATACAACACTTATATACCTAAACCACAAAAGTGTGTACATATGATCTCCTCATATCACTATGATGATAAAATAGATCCACAGAGCGGGACCCAAAGAAAACCATCTATTATAACGTTTTACAACTCAACAAGAAGTGGAGTCGATGTTGTTGACAAGCTTTTAAGAACGTACGATGTTTCCCGCAACAGTAAACGCCTGGCCACTTACACTGTTTTTCTCGTTTTTATACTGTAAACGGGACTTAATCGCGTACAATTTTAATCGAAGTATTTACCTCGACTCGTGACGTTTCGGTCGTAATGCAACGGCCGTGGTCACGAGACTAATGCTCCATGGTGTCACCGTTTTGTAACCGCGCGATTTTTTCGAACTACCCGCGGTTGATCTCCATTATTTTTATTCAAATTCATAACGACGTCTACGTCCACGTCGATGTACAAAATAAAACAAAAAGGTAACTATAAACATCATAAAATATTATTAGCTATAACAATTGAGTACTCAAGTGTACAATGGAAGTGTGCGGAGCTAACGGTGCGGGGGACGTAACGCGACTGGAGAGCTCGAATCAGCGCTATATACGCCAATCCCTTTATCCCTCTCAGAGCCCTCATATACCTTAATTTAGACTTCTGCGCCGTCAAGTCCATCAGGGATGATTCGTGACGCTAGTTATACTTCTTCTATAGTTGAGTGTGTGACCTGTCGTGGAAAATACTCTCTCCGACATTGCAGAAGTTGCAGACACAGTTAGATATTTGAATGCTATTTCATCCAAAGGTTTTAAATGTCTATTTAATTTCCAAAATTTTACCACATAAAAAAATATCATCTCGACTACGATTACGGGAGTTTAACCGGTTATAAACTGATTGATTTAATCGAGTATTTTCTCCGGTACAATACCGGTGATTCTCCGGTACATCGCCGTTGATTATCCGGTACATCGCCGATGATTCTCCGGTACATCGCCGGTGATTCTCCGGTACTTCGCCGACGATTCTCCGGTACATCACCGGTGGTTCTCCGGTACAATACCGGTGATTCTCCGGTACATCGCCATTGATTCTCCGGTACATCGCCGGTGATTCTCCGGTACATCGCCGGTGATTCTCCGGTACATCGCCGGTGATTCTCCGGTACATCGCCGGTGATTCTCACTGTACTATTATTACACACTGTTCCGGTGCAAACCTCTATTCGTAATAATAAACGCAATATTACTTGGCTAACCTATTTCCATCCTTATTTTTATGGATTATGTTTAAGTGTTATATAATATACAATGATCCAAAAGTATGAATTTTTAAAACTAGGATTGTTCAAGTAGCCTTACTGGAACAGCAATTTAAAAACTTCAAAAAATGATTAAAACAATAATGAATATCATAATTTTTACTTTACTTAATGCTAACACCTTTTTGCGTCAAAGTGTTATCTTCATATGTTTCAAGAACATCTGCTAAATGTTCATTGTCTCTTGGTTTCTTGAACTGCCTTCTCTTCTGTGATACCTTCTTTCTCTTTGGAACCACAGGTTTTCTGGGTCCGTGGTCTTGCATAGATTTAATTCCCTGTTTTTCTAAATATTCTTCAATCTTAGCATCATCCATGGCGTCCACGGCTGTAGCGCGCCACAATTTAACGAATTCTTCATCAATCTAGAAAAATATTGTTATAACAAAGTTGTTACATAGAAATTTCATTTCTGTAGATAATTAAATATTTATAAATTTAATATTATCGATTTCTTATTATCTGTCAAATTCGTAGACAAGGTTAATTATTTATCTGTTGACAGCTAATTACAATTTCTTAATTAGTCTGTGACATTTCTTTTTGTTTAAAATATTGTATGTTGCCAGCTTAAGCTAACTTTATAGTCCCCGAAATGTTATTAAAAATATAAACATTTTATTAATAATTATTATTCTAAATTTCATTTATTAATCATTATTAAGGTTAGCATATCGCTAGATATTTATTTAAAAGTAGCTGTCATATTGTTTCAGAAGTATAGTTGCAGCCAACGTTGTTTTATTGTTATATTTGTTAGTATAACAATTTGTTATAAATTTATTGCACTCGTTTCTTCATTTAGATAATTAGAGCATTGTTATTAAATTATTTAAATATTAGCCTTTTTCCGATTAATATCAATTTTACCCACACTTCGTGTAGCGCGGCGTGCGCATAGCCACATTGTTTGCTTATTATGCATATTTTGACTATAAAATTCAATGCCGTGACCTTTAGAGCACAGATTAGAGACTAGTTACTACGTAACTTTAGAGTCTTTTCTTTCGGAAGGACTTCCGAATTGAATATCTTATTAGCCTTTGGTGAGTGTTTTAGTTATTTGTGATCTTATTAACGCATTTGAAGCGTTGTTCCTTAAATTCATTAGCGTGTTTAATTGCAGGGCTAATAATTTAATATGGAATAATTATAATTCCTATTGCCTGCACGTCCCGGGCAGTTTCAAAGTTTGTTGGAACAATATTTCGTAAGTAATTTGAATCTTTACTCTATATTAGGAGATGTTTTATAGGTTTTGAGACTTTATTTAATGTTATTAAGTGGTAATATTTCAGTATTTGTCCTGATTCGACCCTGTGAGTCGACATAGGCCAATATTATTGCTTGCGAGGCCTTTTTCATCCATAAGGTATTATAACTTATCGATATTTGAATAGAGCAACGTGTGATTAGTGTTATTATGTAGTTTTAACCTGTAATTTAATCATTACAGGAGGTTTTTAGTTTGTACCCTAGAAGATACGGGTAAATTCATAATTGGTTCGCGGGGGTAGACGTGAATCTTCGGAGCGTCGTCCTGTTGGTCCTGTATCCTGTATCCTGACTAGCTGAGTTTAAGGAGCTCGTCTTTATTGTAGTCCCGATATTATGGTGATGTACAAAATTTATTTATATCAATAATCAACACTTCCATTTTTGAAAGTTTTATAAAGAACAAGTGTTTGACTGTGATTCTCCAGTACTGACAAGCAAGGGGATCATGCATATGTCTTCGCTTATTATTTGTCAGTGGCGCCTAGGATTACTATTTTAGTAATGAATATATATATAATTTAAAATAAAGTATTATCTCAAGTAACCCACCGCTGAGTCTAGCTGGCATTTCTTTTAAACATAATTATGGCATTATTTGTATTATGTATTGTAAAATTAATGTTAATGTTTTTTTTGTAATATAAAACAATAAAATCTTATTAAACCAATCCACTTTTATTTATTATTTTTGTAATAAAGTGTAAATAATATTTTTTAATATAGTTTAGTAAAAAAAAATTACATCCAATGTAGCCGTTTTGTCATTATAAAACAATATTTTTTTTTATCAGTAGGTCTTATTATATACAATATCTCTTGAGCCAAGCTCTTCAATGCTCTCTCACAATGAGGTAGTGACTCTTGGACATCTTCTAGAAAGATTCCTCCAAGTCCTTTTAAATCATGCTGTTTGAGTAACCTGAGAAAAAAATATAGGAGGTTGATAGTGTAATTACATATTCATTTACTTTAGATAATATTTACATCTTTGATGCATGCATGTAAAATTTATACTTTTTAGTGTCTTATACAATCTAAGCATATATAGTTTATATATTTAAATAATGTTGTAATATTGAATCTATAAAGTAAGTAAATAGTCCGGTCATGTTAGCATCAAAAATAGGGGTAATGTTACAACAATTTTTATAGATAATTGCATGATGAATAATTTTTGTCTCACCTATTTTTATTATAAAAGTTACCGTTTAGCTGGCAAACTTAAAAAAAACGATTTTTGCAACATTTGACCTTGAATATTTTTTTTTCCACACTTCGGATTGATGTGGATAATTGACAAATTATGTGTAATAGAGTTCCCAACATTAATGCCAATTTTTAGCAAGGTGCGAATTAATGTAACCTTCAATGTCTATTTTGACTGGACTAAAAAGAAATAATTTAAGTTGGTTTCCAAAATAAGACTATTAAGTTGTATTTAATTAGCAATATTTCTGTTATGATATATGTTGCTATTTTTACCTTAATAATGACTTCTTATCCTTTATTTTATACACCGGTTTAAATATAAACTTCCCATCAAATGTATGCTCTATTTTAGAATTATTTTGTAATGCTTCACTTTGTAGCCACTGCAAATATACAAATTTTAAAACAATATATTTATAACAAGCAATTAAATTTCAATTTATAAATGAATTCAATCTTAATATATATAAATTACGTGTCACGTTGTTTGTCCGCGATGGACTCCTAAACTACTTAACCGATTTTAATCATATTTGCACACTGTGTGCAGTTTGATCCAACTTGAAACATAGGATAGTTTATCTTAATTTATAGTCGCAATATTATTTTATTGCAAAATATTTGTTTATTTAGTCACAATTATCTGTTATTTCTAAACGATTCTAACAGATGACAGCATCTGTTAACTGGATCAACACCAACATCAAAATAAACTACGAAAAGTATTGGAATTGATAGCTGAAAGGTAAACTGTTAAGGTTTTACTTGCGCCATATAATATAAAAAGAAAACGTTTAAATTAATGTCAATTCTTTGTTCCTTTATATTTAGTTCTAGTGGAAAGAAAAATGGCTTCTGTTATACATGTAAGTTATTGTAATAAAAGAGTTTAATAAATATCTTCTCTCGAATCTGTGTCTATCATTAAAAGATTATGGGCCCAGTCTAACTTATTACCATCTTTTTGGTTAAAATTACATTCGACTGTGCCTGAAATAAGAGAAAAATTATGACCCTGGGACTCTTGCACTTGTCCTGCATACATACTAGCATTGCGCCTCGATGTGAATGGTCTTCTTCCTCTTCTATTATTATTCTTCTTCTTCT
Organism: Napeogenes sylphis; assembly: GCA_959347405.1. Lineage (NCBI taxonomy): Eukaryota > Metazoa > Arthropoda > Insecta > Lepidoptera > Nymphalidae > Napeogenes > Napeogenes sylphis. The sequence goes on along the minus strand of OY365780.1, from coordinate 37,003,269 downwards.
ATTATTACCTCTGCTCCTACAGTCTCTGGAATAGTGTCCGGGCTTCTTACATTTATAACAGATAACTTGAAATGCCATGTCTTCTTTTACTTCTCTATTTTGACGTTCATTTTGTTTCAACTCCTCGTCCAAAAGTCTTGCCTTAACAAAATCTAATTTTAGTTCGTTTGAAGTTCCTAGATCATTTTTAATGGTATCTATAGCTGTTATTACTGTATCATATTTTTCATCTATTCCCGTGAGTATGCAATTTTGTCCTTTTCATTAATTGATTCTTGAGCGCACTCTAATTCTCTTAATAAGTTCTCAAACTTTTGGAAATAATCTTCTAGACTTTCGGAAGTATTTTGTTTTAAATTTAACAGTTTTCTTCGTAAATGTACAATGGAAATTATACTCTTCCTTTGAAAAATTTCTTTCAACAGTAATATCATTTCTTTAGCCGTTTTACCCTCTTTTATTGTATTAAGGTATTTATCCGGAATACACTGAACTATTATACTTTTTGCTTTAGCATCATCTTTTTCATAATTTTCAGTTTTTATGTCGTGGTCTATATATTTTATAGTATGCAATAGCTGCTTCTCGTCTAGAATGCACTCTACTCGGAAAATCCAATTATTAAAATTCAAATCAATTAATGAAAAGGACAAAATTGCATACTCACGGGAATAAATGAAAAATATGATACAGTAATAACAGCTATAGATACCATTAAAAATGATCTAGGAACTTCAAACGAACTAAAATTAGATTTTGTTAAGGCAAGACTTTTGGACGAGGAGTTGAAACAAAATGAACGTCAAAATAGAGAAGTAAAAGAAGACATGGCATTTCAAGTTATCTATACTTCTATACTAATATTAATTCTATTCTATATTAGTTATATGTATATGTATTTGTATATGTGTATATGTGTATGTATATATATATATGTATATGTGTATGTATGTATATATATATATATATATTTGTGTGTGTGTGTATGTATATGTGTGTACGTAGATGTATATGTGTATGTCCAGTTTTTTAATTCCATATTATTTTCTGATTTTTATTGCTTATTTTTATTATTTCTTTTTTTTTTGTTTTATTGTACCGTCTTTTAAGTCTCTGTACATCCCCAAGGTTGACTGTTAGAGAATGCTACCTAGCATTAAGTCCGCCAATTGTAACAGTTTTTGTTGGAACAATAAAGAATAAATAAATAAATAAATAATATTATAAAGAGAAAAAGGTTTGTTTATTTTTTTGTATGTTTGAATTGAATAGGCTCCGAAACTACTGGACCGATTTCAAAAATTCTTTCACCGTTGGCAAGCTACACTATTCCCAAGTGACATAGGCTATGTTTTATTTTCAAAAAATTGGGATGATTACTAAAACTTGAATATTCTAACGCAAGGTGTAAAAAAATAAACAAAAAACTGCGTGCGCTGCGAAAACGGTGAAAGTTACGCAAAAATGATGTTCTATGAAATTGTTCCCCTTTAAAAGTTCTAAAGAGAAGTCCGCAACAACATATATCTAGCTTTTAAGGTTGACTCACTATAACCTTTTATATGGTTATGAAATTAGTTCTAAAATAATATACACTTTCGAAGGTGTTTTAATAATAACGATATTATTCCTTATTCAAATAAATTATTTAAATATCACAGGCACTTAATTATGAACAACATTGCTCTTGAAAGCATTTGATTTTAACCAATAAGTAAGGAGTTATTTTAGTTTTAAAATAATAAATACGTAATGGTAAATACCACACGTACTTTGATGTGCAGGATGTGTGGCGCGTTGAGAGGGGAGGGCTAACAATGTCGATAGCTGCGAGGTAGCATGCCGCGCGGCACAGGCGCGTGGTCGGCTCCTTACCGAACGGTTGTGGACAGCGATAATATTTTTGAATGCGTTTGTTTGTGATGTGGATGTATGTTATTATTTTCAGTTTGATATCGTAGCAATGTAATGCCTATATATATAAAATTTCCACGGGAATAGGATACTATAGAATTAACTATAAGTCTATTATAGGTCTGCATAATTGTAGTTTCCACAGATTACGCGAAAAGCGACCTAAACGCGAGCGGAGCCGCGGGCAACAGCTAGTCTGTTATAAATGTAAGAAGCCCGGACACTATTCCAGAGACTGTAGGAGCAGAGTTCACTATAATAATAGAAGAGGAAGAAGACCATTCACTTCGAGGCGCAATGCTAGTATGTATGCAGGACAAGTGCAAGAGTCCCAGGGTCATAATTTTTCTCTTATTTCAGGCACAGTCGAATGTAATTTTAACCAAAAAGATGGTAATAAGTTAGATTGGGTCATAGATTCAGGCTGTACCGAACATCTTATTAGAGACTATTATGAGCAGTACATGTCAAATATTGTCACATTAGATCATGAAATAAAGATATATGTTGCAAATGGAGATTATATAACTACAAACAAAATAGGTACAATAAATCTTATTCATAATAGTAAAACTTTGACAATAGAAGCCCTTATTGTGAAAAACTTACAATTCAATTTGTTATCAGTTAAAAAGATTGTAACTAAAGGGCATAGTGTTAAATTCAGTAAACACAAAGTTTATATTTGTAAGAAAAATTCTCAAAGTCAATTAGTAGGAGAATGTGTAGGAAAACTTTATATGTTAAAAACATGCATCAATTTTAACATGTGTAACAATACTTTTAGTACAGATAAAAACTTATGGCATCGCAGATTAGGTCATTTAAATAGGAGGAGCCTACATAAATTGGGGTTGCCTGCCAGTAAAGACAAATGCAGTCCGTGCATGGAAGGTAAGGCGACGAGACTACCATTTCATCCTACTGAAAAACCGAGATCTCAACGCACAGGAGAACTGTTACATACTGACATCGGTGGGCCAATAAATATAGAGAATATACATGGTGAGTGTTATTACCAGGTGATTATTGACGACCATTCACATTTTTGTTCAACTTATTTGATGAGAAACAAAGGCCAAGCTACGGAAAATTTGATAAATTATATAAATCGTTTAGAGACAGAAATAGGAGTAAGAGTTCAAAGAGTAAGAAGTGATAATGGAAAAGAATTTTAAAACGGTAAGTTAGACATATTTTACAAAAGAAAAGGTATAAAAGCTGAGTACACACAACCATATTCACCTCAACAAAATGGCGTAGCTGAGAGGATGAATAGAACATTGTTTGATAAAGTAAGGACTTTACTAAGAGTCAAATCTTCCTAAATATTTATGGGGGGAAGCAGTCATGTGTGCTACTTACCAACTGAATAGATGTCCATCATCAGCAATAAACTTTAGAACACCTGAACAAATAATGAAAGGTAAAACTGACTTGAGTAGATTGAAGATATTTGGTTCTAAAGCGTGGGCTATAATATTACCCAGACAAGGAAAAGTCGAAGAAAGAGCGAAAGGATTGCGCATGGTTGGTTATTCTCCAGTGGGATATCGCCTATGGGATTCAGTAAATAATGAAATAGTGATATCAAGAGATGTAAGGTTTGATGAGAGTGACATAACCTACAAAGAAGATAAGAAAGACGAAAGAATAACAGATTATTATGATAGTGAGAATGAAGAGGAAAAACAGTCAAATAGTTCAAAAGGAACTGAAAAAAGGGTAAGAGGGAATGAATATGAAAGAAATGATAGACAAGAAGAGCCAGGAGTAGCAAGAAATATGGATGAGATGCAAATACAAGAGAGACAGAGACCAGAGAGAAATAAAAAGAAACCAAGTTACTTAAAACATTATAAAGTTGAAGAAGATGATAACTTTCATGATGCATCAATAGCATATTGTTTGGTTAGTGATCCTCTTACTTACAAAGAAGCATGTAGCGAAAGTGAGGAATGGAAAGAAGCAATAAAAAGTGAAATAAAATCATTAAAAGATCTGAAAACATGGGAAGAGAGCGATTTACCACCAGGTCGAAAAGCAATAGATACCAAATGGGTTTTCAAGACAAAACAGGACGGAAAGAAAAAGGCAAGGTTAGTAGCCAAAGGTTTCCAAATTGATAATAACTACAATGTATATTCACCAGTGGCGAGAATGTCTACTATTAGAACAATGCTAAGTCATGCAGTACAAGAAAATTTACGAATTAAACAATTAGACGTACCTACAGCGTTTCTAAATGGAGAACTCAATGAAGAAGTATATATAAAACCACCAGAAGGTGTAGAGGTAAATAAAAATAAAGTACTTAGACTCAAAAAAGCTTTATATGGGTTGAGAGAAGCCCCAAAGTGTTGGAATGAAAGGTTTTATAAATATATTACAAAAGAAGGTTTTATACAGTCAAAATACGATTTTTGGTTATATTCTAAAGAAGTTTGGTTATTAATATAGGTAGATGATATTATTATAATGGGAAATTGTGAGAAAACTATACAGGACTTATTTAAAGAATTCAAGGTGAGAGATCTTGGAGAAGTGAAGGAATACTTAGGTATGGAAATAACTAGAAATGATAAAGAAATGAAAATCAAACAAGAAAAGTTAATAGATAAAATACTCGAAAGATTTTGTATGACTAACTGAAAAACAGTAATTATACCTATGGAGAAGGCATTATTCACTGAAGATGAAGAAATTTTAAAAAATGTACCATATAGAGAACTAATTGGATGTCTTACATACTTAAGCACAACTTCAAGACCAGATATTACCTACGCAACATCTTTTCTTAGCAGATATCTAGATAAAACAAATCAGCAGACATGGTCAGCAGCGAAAAGAATTTTAAGATATTTAAAATTAACTAAAAATATGAGTCTTACCTATACACGCAGCGATGAGAAGAAAGTAGTAATTGCTTACAGTGATGCAGATTGGGGAAGTGACAGGAGTGACAGGAAAAGCGTAAGTGGTAGTGCCGTTTACTATTGTGGAAATCTTATCTCATGGTTTTCAAAGAAACAGACAACAGTGTCACTATCGTCTGCAGAGGCGGAGTATGTAGCCGCAGCAATGACAGCATCTGAATTGATCTATCTTAAAGTTATTTTAACAAACTTCCTTTCTGAAAATATTGATGCATATCTTCTAGTAGACAATCAGAGTGCAATTAAGATGATAGAATGTGATGTAAACAATAAAAGAAATAAACACATTGACATAAAATTTCATTTTATTAAAGATACAGTTGATAAGAAACAGATTCTAATTTCATATGTACCAACAAATAATAATGTAGCTGATATCTTTACGAAACCATTGTTGTCAATTAAACATAAATATTTTGTAAAGAAGTTAAAAATTGTTTGAATGTGGAAATAAGGCAATATTAAATACTTATGGTAGTATTAAATACGTAAGGCAATATTAAATACTTATGGCAATATCAAATTAAGAATTTAATATTGAAGGGGGGTGTTAAGGTTTTACTTGCGCCATATAATATAAAAAGAAAACGTTTAAATTAATGTCAATTCTTTGTTCCTTTATATTTAGTTCTAGTGGAAAGAAAAATGGCTTCTGTTATACATAGTCCGGTCAATATAGACATTTGAAATAACAAAAATTGCCGGAAAGCCAAATATTGGTGGAGACCTATAGTTTACCATTACGAATCAAGTTTTAAAAGTCCCCATCGATCCTATGTGTGCTTCAAAAGTTATTCGAGGTCAAAGGTCAAAATTTGAGGTTTTTTGGATTTTGCTTGACAACGGTAAGTTTTATCAAAAAAAACTTTAAACCAAAGTTGTAGATCTTAAAATTATCTACAAAAATGGTATCAATGATTTTTTTCCTAACAGTTACCATTCCTGAGATATCGCGATTCTAAGAGTCTTACTATACATGATATGCACATATAAGCCACGTATATACATATTAGGCACTTAATACAAGTATAAATACTTATTTGTGTCTCTTTTATAGATATTATACTATCCTAAAAACATTTATTCAAATGGTAGCCAGTCCCTAACTGAATTTCCTCTATGCACGGCTTGAAAAACATCGGGCTATTCTATTGTCCGTAGGTCTCGTTCATATTAATTGTTTTCTAAAAGGTAATTAACGAAAGGGACCAGGTGTTCTTTTCCTTTTGAAAAGTGAGAAACTTTTAATCGGAAGGTCGGAATTTGTACAATAGGTAAAGATTGTAAACTCAAACAAAAGGATTTTTGAATGAGGATTACCTTAGTAATAAATATTGCTATAAATAACATTTGTACCTTTCTAACTCGATAACAATAAGCGGCTTTTTTCAAATGTATTTTTAAAGAGAAATTTGAGACCGACCGTTTTCGATAACAATAGCCGGCTGATAACATTAACCGCGATCACAATAAGCGGCGTCCACTGTACCTGTTTCTTTTAGTGCTAAAGGTTCAGTTCAAGTGAATATACGTACTTATTACAAGCGTCTACCATTTTGGTTATATGTGTTATTTTATAGCTTAAAAAAATGTCTCAGTTTTGCTTTATTTGCAATAAACTTTTAACTGAAGATAAAATAGTTGTGGTTGATCGTGGAATGCCAAGTTTAATCGAGGCTAGTGTCGCGAGAGGTGATGAATTTACTGAATATTTAAGAACTCAAAAATCCGTTACAATACACGTGGATTGCAGAAAATCATACACCGAAAAACTTCAATATCTGCAATGAAAAGACAACGTGAGGAGAAACAGGCTAGTACTTCAAAAATAAGTCCACCTCGTACTAGAACGCGAGTAAGTGAATCAAATTTTTGTTTTAAAAAATGTTGTTTATTTTGTGGCAATGAAGCCAATGAAGAAACTGAGAAAAAAAAAGCACAGCATCTTCGAAAACAAATTTCTTGCGTGACTACACTAAAATTCAAAGAATCACTGTTGAAATTAGCTAAAGATCGTTCTGATGATGTTTCAAAGGCTGTTCTTGAACGTGTTAATTTTGAGTATGATTTAGTTGCTGCTGATGCAAAATACCATGATAGTTGTTACAAATCTTTCTTAAAACCTAATACTGGTGGTAAAATTGGCCGTCCACAAGATGAAACTATAAACTCTGCGATGGAGATAATTTTTCAATTCTTAGAAACGAGTGATGATTGCCAGTTTTCGTTGGATGAATTAAGAAGTGTTTGTCCAGATGTAGCTTTAGATGACAGAACTATAAAAATACGATTGAAAGTGAAGTATGGCAGTAGAATTATTATTACAGAGAAGCCTGGAAAATTAACATTTATTTGTTTTGTTGACAATTACCAAAATATTTTAAGTCAAGTCTGGTCTGATAAAAAACACTTGGATGAAAAAGACAAGCGGTTAAATACTCTGAAAGCTGCGGCAGCAATTGTTCGTGAAGATATTCAATCTTGCGTTTTCGATAATACTATGTATCCCGCACCAGGTAGAATGTTCGAGGATATAAATAAAGATATTCCCGAATCATTAACATATTTTTTGGAACAAGTTATTTTAAAAAACAAGCGTCATAATTTAGATCATCTAAAGTTAGTTTGTACAAATATTAGCCACTGCATCATGGCTGCTGTTCGGCCTAGGACCTTTAAATCTTAACTACAATTGGGTCTTTCTGTTTTTTTTCATCGGCGATTTGGTTCGAAACGTCTCATACAAATCTTCTCGTCTTTTGGTTTATGCGCATCTTACAGTGAAACAATGAAGTATGAATCAGCAGCAGTTTTCAGTCGTCCACCTCATATTTTACCACCAGAAACAGGCACATTCATTCAATACGTTGCAGATAATGCTGACATTAATATAAATACTTTGGATGGTAATAATACGCTTCATATAATGGGTATTATCCAAATTGTGACTCCCAAAAATTCAGTATTACAAGAAGAGCCGATGCCACGAATAACTGAAGTTCTTTCAGCGAAAGATTTTGCAGCAAAGGCTCATGTACCTATACAGGTCTATCAAAACACTGGCGTGGTTGGGTACAGCAAAATAGATGTGCGAAATTTTGATTATGAAAATGAATCTAAAGTATCTTTTTTAAAAAAAGTTGATGTGACATGGTTCTATGGCAAATACAAAAATTTCTCTCTACCTGGTTGGAATGGTTACATTGAGTGCATGACACGTAATATTATAGATTTTTCTCAGTCAAAAATTACATTTTTACCATTTGTTCATTTACCAGCAAGTAATTACAATACAATATACACAACATTACTTTGTGCTTTAGAGAATGCTAAACGTTATAATCACAAAGTATGTATAATTACTTTTGATCAACCTCTGTATGCGAAAGCTCGCGAGATTGTATCTGCTGCCTCTGAAGGATCTGAAGTATCGAAGATTATAATAAGACTAGGAGGATTTCATTTGCTTATGTCATTTTTTGGAGCAATCGGTAATATTATGCAAGGAAGTGGTTTAAAGGAAGTGCTCGCTGAAGTTTATGCACCTAAATCATTGGAGAAAATGCTTAATGGCCATGCTTACGCGAGAGCAGTTCGAGCTCATACAATACTTCAACTCACTTTAGCATTAATAATATTAAAAGAACTCGCTATTGATGATGTAATGGATGCAAATCTTATTATTACCGTTGAAAATATTCTAAATAATATTCTTTCATACTATGATATTGAAGAAGATGATAAAATATGTGGAAAATTACTTGATCAATTTAATAACAAATTAATTGAATATCAGAAACGAGGGCCAACCGCACAATTATGGGTACAATACTTTCGGATGGTGTCCATTGCAAAGGAGTTTATAAGAGCAGAACGTATGGGAGATTGGCAATCACATTTGAACTGCGTTAAAGAAATGCTGCCTTATTTCCATGCATCTGGACATTTACCTTATGCTAAGTCTGGGCACTTGTACTTACAAGACATGCTTCAATTGAACGAGGTAATGGATCCTAGCATTTATGAAAGGTTTACAGAAGGATTTTTTACTGTTCGACGTTCTAATAAACTTTGTTGTGGAACTTCAACAGATATGATTATTGAACAATCAATGATGAAATCTATGAAAACAGATGGGGGCATTTCTCGAGGAAGAAGTACAAAAGAAAGTGTTATAAGTAAATGGGTTTACGGAATGCATGCAATGAATACTGTGTGTGAAGGGTTGGAAGTTCTTGCTGATGTTCAAATGGACACAACAGATCAGCATGTCGATGCAAGTGATTCGCGGCGTAAAAAAGATGCTCAAGATATTAACAAACTTTTAAACTGGTTTTCATCACATGATCCTTTTCCTACAATTAATAAAATCGTATCCATTGCTTCTGGAGTTGTTGGTGACGATAAGATTAGTTGCCATAAAGCTCGTGAAGTTGGGATTGCTTCCATGTCTAGAATGGCAGGTGAAACATTTAATAATATAAAATTAAAACGCTCTGAAAAAGTACTTCCCCTGTTAGCTGTGAGTAGCACCGTGAAAGTTCACGAAGAAGAAGTAGCTATAGACCCTGTATTATTATTTCAACGTATGAGTATCACTAAAGCTTTTGAGGATGAGATTGAAAAATTTTTTGAGTATGAATTAGCCCCTTACCCCTTATCACTTTTCGATGCAGCCGGAATGCGTAAAACAACAAAATCAGCAATTTACAATTGCTTTCAATCAGTCAATACCGAGGTTGACTGTACAAACGCTACTTACATTATTGATGGAGGATACCTACTACATCACGTTGTGTGGGATCGAGAAGAAACCTTTAGCGTTATTTTTGATAAATATGTTCAGTATCTACGCAGACATTATGGGCTTAAAGTGACGGTAGTATTTGACGGCTACAATGACTCGACAAAGAATATTAAAGCTGCAGAACAACATCGTCGAACTACAAAAACATCATCCAGTGCAGAGATTATCTTTGATGAATTTATGACAGTTCCAGCGAATCATCAACAATTTTTCACTAACATTAATAATAAATCTCGTTTCATTTCAATGTTAAGTAACAAATTAATAGCTGCGAATATTGTAGTGAAACAAGCTACAAATGATGCAGATGTCCTCATAATTGAAACAGCAATTGAAAAATTTGATGCAATAAACACAACAATTGTAGTAGATGAAGATGTTGATTTGTTAGTACTACTTACTGCAAGGACTCCAATGGATAAAATTATTTATTTTCTGAAACCTGGAAGGGCTCAACAGCAAACAGAAATATATTCTTCAAAAAGTTTATCTGCTTATCCCAAATGTGAAAACTATATTTTATTTTTACATGCGATAACCGGCTGCGACACTTCGTCAGCAATGTACAGAAGAGGCAAAACGTCAGTATTTAAACTATTCGAAAAAAATGATTTGACTAACTGCGCTAAAGTATTTACAAAAATTGATTCCACACCTCAAACAATAATTACAGAAGGAATTCGCTTTCTTCTTACGGTTTATGGAGCTCCAAAAAAAATCACTTGCATTATCTATATATTATTATTATAAATATCGATACTTAACTTTTGTAAAAAATACGCGAAACAAGAAACAAGTACAATTATCATGTCTTCCTCCCACATCGGCATCTGCTATTCAACACTTGTATCGAGTATATTATCAAGTTCAAACATGGCTAGGCAATCAACTGAATCCAGAAGACTGGGGTTGGAAATTGATAGATAATACTCTGGAACCGATTAAAACTTTACTCCCACCTGCTCCAGAAAAACTCCTCAACACAATTTTTTGCAATTGCAAAAAAGGCTGTAGTGCCAAATGTGGGTGTAAAAAAGTCGGGTTGCAGTGTTCTCCAGCGTGTGCCAATTGCCAAGGTCAGTCTTGCTCAAATGCCCAGTTGAGTACAATAGAGGAAGATTCCTGTGATTTTGATGAAGAAACCAATGACTCAGCTACATTTGAAGAATTTATGAACATCCAGCAAGAGGAAGAGGAAGAAGCAGAAATCGAAGAAGATATGATTGTTGAAGTAGACTTTCAAGAGTATGATTCGGATTAAAATATGTAAAGAAATAAAAACAATAATGAATCTAATAATCAATAGAAATATAAATAATAATACGGTAATATCTAGAACTTTACGGTTATTACTCCCTTAAATTATCCTAAAATTTTTATGACAGTTAGTGGAATAGGCCTACAGGGGAAACCACGGTAAAAAAAACGCGCCAAGTACACTACCTCACTGGTGGTGTGGAAATGTGTGCATATCATGTATAGTATGACTCTTAGAATCGCGATATCTCAGGAATGGTAACTGTTAGGAAAAAAATCATTGATACCATTTTTGTAGATAATTTTAAGATCTACAACTTTGGTTTAGAGTTTTTTTTGATAAAACTTACCGTTGTCAAGCAAAATCCAAAAAACCTCAAATTTTGACCTTTGACCTCGAATAACTTTTGAAGCACACATAGGATCGATGGGGACTTTTAAAACTTGATTCGTAATGGTAAACTATAGGTCTCCACCAATATTTGGCTTTCCGGCAATTTTTGTTATTTTACCACTTTTTTATGTCTAAATTGACCGGACTAACATGTAAGTTATTGTAATAAGAGTTTAATAAATATCTTCTCTCGAATCTGTGTCTATCATTAAAATAAACAATAACTATGTAATTTATCTTTTACATTCAATATTTTATTTTAATTTTTATAAGGTAAAGTAAATTTTAATCTTATTTCGCGCGATTTAAGTTAAATTAAAAGCAGGCCGCCATGACAGATCATGACGTGCTACATCATTTGGTAGCTGTAAAGAATGATGTGAGCTATCTTTCAATTGAAAATATTGTAAAATAGTAATACCAAATGAAATAAACCATTAAAGAGATTTCTCATCGGTTTTAGAAGCGGTGTTTAAGTTTTATTTTTGTATTGTTTTATTATGTAGAAAGGTCCCATTTTCAACAAGGCTTCATTGGTGCATTTATTATTAAAACATGGTATGGTACATTTATTCTTGCCATTGAAAACAAAGAAAATAAGCTTAACTTATTAGTTCTACGTTAGGTAGGTACTAATTTTTTTTTATCCCTATAAAGTATTTAGGTAAGTCGTGAGGAGGTTCCTAACGAATTTAAATATTTCAATTACTTATTGGAAACAACAAAAAATAAATTGATAATTATAGTTGTATTATTTTCATATATTCGATCATGTCCTAACTGTATTATTTAGTAAGCACGTGTTTAAAAAAAAATTGAAATACATCAACAATAAATTACTTACATCAAAGTTATCCTAACGAAAGTAGGTATATCGTATAGTTATATTATAATTAATAAGGATTTCGTAGTCCTAACTTAATGCATTCTCATTCTTCTCAATTTCCAATGAAAACGTATCATAAAACGTTCAAGTAGCTAATTCAATGGCATTACCACCACATGTCGCTGAGGCTAAAGTATAAATCAAATCTATTTCGTAGTGAACGCAATCAGTGAAATTCCGTTGTTCTTACTTTTTCAATTTTTGGTGTTAGCATAGCTGGCCACGTGTTGTTTAGACTGAAGTATAAATTAAATTCATATTATAGTAACAATAATGCAGTGGAATTATTTTTACTGTTCTATAGTTAGTGGTTCAATGTTCAAAAATCTTTACTTAAATTGTATACATCTAAGTATTATCACATAGCAATATTATTATATTTGCTATGAATGAAATCACACTGTATGTATGTCCTGAGGTACTAAGTCTCCAGGAAATGAATGATTCTAGTTATCTATCTATAATCTATCTATTATCGGCTTGCTTCTCATATTATTGATTTATTATATTGGTAATGGAAAATCGATTGACAAAAATTTATTCACCATTCCGCAGATAATATATCGGAGATGTATAATAACAGTGCCATCTCGAAAAGTTAATTGATATATTTATATGAAAAATTCGTACAAAGCTCCTCAAATTTTTAAATAATTTATTTTTTTATTATTTTCATTCAACCTCTATTGAAAATTATTTTACAATCCTTATATTAATGTGCTATAATAGCACGCTTTTTAGTTTTTTCTTTTTGGATATCTGAATATTTTAATTATTTATAATTTGCAGTCTAATGCCACCGACAAAATCTAACCTATGCTATTATATATTTATAATATTTATAATATTTCTTATAATATTTCTTGGTGGTAGACCATAACATCCGGTCGCCGGCAAAGTTACCACCCATCGGGCAGAGTCGTGCCGCAAAGCGACCTAGTCGTGTTCCGGCACGTTGCTCGATGAAGCCGTTTATGGGAAATGGGTCTGAACAGTTGCGGTGCGTTGGTGAACCGGTCTGACGTCGGGTTGGTGTTTGTTTTGTCGGGTGTCTAGTCAAGGAGGGTAGCGGGATCCGAAGCGACGGCTTTCCGCTGGCCGCCCGCAGATAGTTGGGGGCCCAATTAGTGGGATAGCCAACCACGAAAGGCTGCCCCGCCAGCTGTGAAAAATGCCAGGGTGGCTCCATCGTGCTGGTTGGCGACCAGACGAGGAGGCCCGATGGCGATCCCTGGGGGGGTTCGGGCGTCCCCGCAGTCTCCAGACTAGCCTCCCAGTGGCAAGACATCACCAATTTCGACGTCGGGTTCAATACGTACCGTCTCGTTCAACTGCCATTTCCCATCCCCATTCACTTTTATATTTATTTATTTTTTATGAAAAAGTTAAGAAAAAGGAACAAAGTTACACAGCGGTTGCACTCCTCTTCATATAAAGTGCACCTCACTAATATCAGGGGTTTGCACTCAAATCTTTTAGCTGTCCACCACCATCTGGAGACAGAGCAGCCGCACTTGCTCTTTTTGACGGAGACGCAGATACAATGTCCTTTGAGCGCTGCATACTTGAATTATCCCGGTTACTCGTTAGAGCACAACTTTCGCTCACGGGCCGAAGTCAGTGTGTACGCGCGGAACGACCTCTGTGTTCAGCGTCTCCGTCACCTTGAAGACCCCACTTTTTCTTCCCTATGGGTTTTAGTGGACACAGGAAACGAAAAAATCCTGTATTCCTGTGTCTACCGTTCGCACAGCGGTGACCAGGAGACAACTCGTTTATTTGAGTATCTCAGTGAGGCTGCAGATATGGCTCTGTATCAGTACCCTTCGGCGCAGCTCGTCTTTCTGGGGGACTTTAATGCCTGTCATCAGGACTGGCTGTTCCCGTACCAGAAGACCGACCATGCTGGAAGAGAAGCGCGGAAATTTGCGTTGTCCTTGGACCTCTTTCAGCTGGTGAAGCAAGCGACAAGGGTACCAGATGTGGTAGGCCATACAGCCAATTGCCTGGACCTTCTGCTGACAACTGATCCGGACAGGTATCGTGTAGAGGTCACGTCCCCCTTGGGAACCTCCGATCAGTGTCTGGTGAAATCTGTATTTACATATTCCCCACCAGCTTTCGAACCACATGGTGTTAGGCGAGTATGGAAATACAAGTCAGCAGATTGGGATGAGATGCGGCACTTTTTTGCGTCTTATCCTTGGCGGCAGGTCTGCTTCTCTTCTTTGGATCCGTCAAGTTGCGCGGATGCTATTACCGATGTGGTGCATCAGGCAATGGAGTATTTTATTCCTTTTGCTGACGTACCCATCGGTGGCAAAGCTCGCCCATGGTTTAATGCCGAATGTCGTCATGCACATGACCGAAAACATTCGGCGTACCTCATTTGGGCTGATGCTCGAAGCCGCAAAACTGCGGATGTAGGTACAAAGAAGAGAGCCTTTAACCAAGCTGCCAAGTCCTATAAAAAGGCATTGCGGAAGGCTCGTCTTGATCGGATCGTTAAGAATGGCGAAAAGCTCTCTGTCAGACCAACTGGCAGTCGAGCTTTCTGGTCTCTTGCCAAAGCGATCGAGTCGAACTTCTGCCAACCCTCACTGCCTGCTCTGCTGAAGCCTGATGGATCCCTGGCCCACACAGCAACAGAGAAAGCGAATGTATTTGCTTCTCTGTTTGCTGAGAATTCGCATCTAGACACTGGCAATGCTTCTCCAGAACATCTTCCTCACTGCGGTATTTCGATGCCTGAAATCCGCATCACGAACAAAGAGGTATGGAGAACATTGTGTCGTTTAGATGTGAATAAAGCCAGTGGTCCTGATGGTATACCAGCCATTCTGCTCAAGACATGCGCAGGTGAGTTGTCTCCTGTATTGACACGTCTGTATCGCCTCTCTTTCAAGACTGGAAAAGTGCCGGAATCCTGGAAGCTTGCCAACGTGCAACCCGTGCCCAAAAAAGGCAGCCGTGCCGATCCTGCCAATTATAGGCCCATTTCAATCACCTCCATACTCTGCAAGATTATGGAGCGTGTATTGAACTCGCGGCTTCTAGCGTACGTAGAAGGTAACGTAAAGGTCTCCTCAGTGACTGACAGTACGGATTTCGCCGAAATAGGTCCATTGGGGACCTTCTAGCGTACGCAACACACATTTTAGGCGAAGCCATCGAGAGGAACGGAGAAGCGGTCGCCGTCTCTCTGGACGTCTCGAAGGCTTTTGACAGGGTCTGGCATGTGAGCCTTTTAAGCAAGCTTTCAGCGTACGGTATATCTCCTGGTCTGATTGGCTGGATAACGGACTTTTTGAGCCAGAGATCTCTCCGTGTTGTTGTCGACGGGTGTTCTTCGGAACCCTTGACAATAAATGCCGGAGTACCTCAGGGGTCCGTTCTTTCTGCAACTCTTTTTCTGCTGCACATTAACGATCTGCTGAAGCCCGGTATCTATGGGTATGCAGACGACAGCACAGTTGTAGAAAGATATCTGCCAAGTTCTCGGGCTAGTAGAGATGAAGTACAATCTGAAAGAGAAGCCATGGTGCAACGTTTGAATGACAAACTTCAGGCAGTCTCCGCATGGGGCAATGCCAATCTTGTCAAATTCAACGCCACCAAAACGCAGACGTGTTTGTTCACCGCCAAAAGGAGCCCCTTCACCTTGGCTCCTACTTTCCAGAATGTATCCTTGGAATACAGTGACTGGCTTCAGTTGTTAGGCTTAGAGATTTCCTCGAACCTCAACTTTGGTCGGTACATTGAGTCCAGAGCAAGAGCAGCTGCAGGAAAGCTTGCCGTACTTGCGAAGGTGCGACAGTACTTTACACCGGGACAGCTTCTTGTATTATACAAAGCACAGATCCGGTCGTGTGTAGAGTACTGTGGCCACATATTTGCTGGTGCCGCAAAGACTCATCTTGCGGTTCTGGACTCAATTGAGAGGCGAGCAAAGAGGCTTATTGGCGACCCTAAATTGGTTGACGCCAAACTCCACAGCCTTGAACACAGGCGTAGAATTGCTAGCCTCTCAGTATTCTATAGGATACATTTTGGTGAGTGTGCGCAGGAATTGCACGACCTAATTCCCCCATCCCCGTTCCTTTGCCGGACGTCCCGACGCACGGCGGGTATCCATCCCTACGTTGTGGACACGAAGGCCTGGAACAATCTGCCTGCTTCGGTATTTCCGGCAAAATATAATGTGGGTGTCTTCAAGAGGAGAGTGAATAGGTGGCTAGGTTAATGCGCTTTACCACCTAAGACTACATTTCACTTTCCATCAGGTGGAATGTACTCAAGCATTAACCTAGATTTGTATAAATAAATAAATAAATAAATAAATAAAAAAAAACCTTCACAACGTGCGGAGCAGAGAAGCACGACGCAAACGTGCTGAAAGAGCTCATCAATCGGCAAATCAAATCGCAACAATAAATGCAGTTCAAAGTATCAGGACAGCAGAGGGTCGTGCACAAGAATCTCGAGAACAGCATGACGAACGTCTGCGACAGACTATTACAAGAACAAGAGCGGCTCGAGAACGAAACATAGCTACAGCACGAGGTCAAGAACGACAGAGACAGCGGACCAGCCGCTCATTAACACGTTCATCGTTTGTTCGTCTTGCTTTCGAATATGCACCAGATATTAACTACTCTGCGCATTCAAAAATTGCTATCGGTGCAATGGATAAAGTATGTCAATATTGTCAGGCAATGAAATTTAAGAATGTAACACCCGCCATGTGCTGCGCATCAGGAAAAGTTGTGCTGTCACCTCTACCCACTCCGCGGGAACCTTTATTATCCCTTCTTGCTGGCGAATCAGATGATTCAAAATTATTTTTGCGTAAGATACGCAAATTGAATTCTTGCTTCCAAATGACGTCATTTGGGGCAACTAAAATTTGCGATCTCGCATCCAATGGACGTAATTTTGAAACGACATTCAAAATACAAGGCCAGGTGTACCATAAAATCGGATCACTGATGCCAATGCCCGATGATAATCCGAAATTTCTTCAAATTTATTTTATGGGCAATTGTGAAGAGCGCGTGACGACTCGATGCCAGTATAATTTCATCGAACAAGCAGAGGAAAGAGCAATTGTGATATTGCTGGAACATTTTTTAGAAAATCAGAATCAGCTAATTCAATTGATTAAAAGAGTTTCGCCACGATTGCAAAATGACGCCTATCAAATCGTCGTAAAACCCGACAAAGTACCATTAGGTGAACATTCTGGCAGATTCAACGCTCCAACTGTTGATGAGGTTGCCGTTATTATAGTTGGTGATCCAGTTGACGAAAGAGCTATAAAAATTAAACGGCGAGACAACACTGTCAGTACGATTTCAGATCTACACCGTTCATATGACGCACTGCAATATCCATTAATATTTTGGCAAGGACAGGATGAATATCATCTTAACATTAAACAATGTGATCCAAATACCGGTAAATTTGACAATTAACTATATATTTTCTTACTGTATGTACGAATTTTAATTTCTTTCTCCATCTATTTTTCTAATTTTATTAGGTGCTGAAGGAGATAAAAAAGTTAGTTCAATGAACTACTACGCACATCGACTGATGATTAGACTAAATCAGAACAACTATATCTTTCGATATCGTCAGCTATTCCATCAATACATTGTTAATATGTACGCTAAGGTTGAAAGCGAACGCTTGCGATTCATTCGATACAACCAGGCTAAATTACGATCAGAAGAATACATTCACTTACGAGATGCTGTTGTTGGAAATATCGACGGAAATTTAAACCCCAGTGAAATCGGTAATGCTTTAATTTTACCTTCAAGCTACATCCGACCGACCGGAATTGTTCATTACATTTACATGTTATCCGAATTGGAAAGAGATACAAATTTTACCAGGACAACAAGCAATTCATCGTCATGATATAACTGCACGTGTGTTCAAACAAAAATTAAAATCCTTAATTGATTTTATTGTTAAATATTCAGTATTCGGTATCACACGTTGTTGGCTTAATTCAATTGAGTGGCAAAAGCGAGGTTTGCCTCATGCCCACCTTTTAATTTGGCTTCAAGACAAAATCCTTCCAGAAGAAATTGATCAAATAATTTTAGCCGAAATTCCAGACCCATCAATTGATCAAGAATTGTTTTGATATTGTTACCAAACACATGATCCACGGGCCGTGCGGTGCTTTCTACATAACGTCACCATGCATGGAAAATGGGAAATGCAAGAAAAAATTCCCAAAGCCACATACGAATGACACTATCACGGATATTGACGGTTATCCAATGTATCGCCGCAGAAATACTGAGAATGGTGGCCACATATTCACAATGCGACTGCCGAATTTTACAAATCAAATAGAATTTGATAATCAGTGGGTGGTACCATATTCACCATTACTTTCAAAAACTTATGAGGCTCATATCAATGTCGAGCTTTGCAGTTCTGTAAAATCAATTAAGTACACTTGTAAATATGTTAATAAAGGCAGTGATTTGGCTATATTTGAAGTACAAAATATAAAAAAAAATGACGAAATAAGACGATACCAAATGGGTAGATACATTAGCAGCAACGAAGCTATTTGGCATATTCTAAGCTTTCCCATACACGAAAGAGATCCCTCTGTCCAGCATCTAGCAATACATCTTGAAAACGGTCAACGTGTATACTTCACTGAAGAAAATGTTCTCCAAAGAGCGCTTCAGGCTCCAAACACTACTGATTTTTTTACTAACACGACACGACACTAACTGAATTTTTTACATTGTGTCAAAAATCTGATATTTTTGGCCAATTCGCAAGAACATATATAATGATGTTCCGCGTTATTTCACATGGAACAAAACCGGTAAAAAATGGCAGAAAACAAGGGAAATCACATCCTTCCATTACAGGCATATTCAAAGCTAAGACATTGGGGCGACTTTACACGGTACATCCAAAGCAACGTGAGTGCTTCTATTTACGTTTGTTATTGGTGAATATTCCCGGACCAACGTCTTTTGAATTTCTGCGAACGGTCAATGGCCGAGTATTCAATACATACCAAGACGCATGTCATGAACTGCAACTGTTAGAAGACGATAACCATTGGGACTTAACGCTTGCTGATGCTGCGTTGACATCATCGCCCAATAACATTCGTCAGCTGTTTGCAATTATTTTGACGACATGTTATCCATCGCAAGCACAAACTTTGTGGGAAAAATATAAAAATTGTATACAATTGTATACAATTGTTGACATATTGCACCGAATTAGACAAACAAATCAATGCCAAAACATAGATTTTACGCCAGAGATGTATAATGAAACGTTAGTGTTGATCGAGGATTAATGTTTTAATTTCAAATTTACCACTTAATCATTATGGTATGCCATCACCTGATCGCCCAGCCATCGACTTAGTCAACACCGATTTACAACGAGAAAAACAATATGACCTTGGTAATTTAGCAACAATTATCGTAAACAGTGAGCCATTGCTAACAGCAGAACAAAAAAATATTTATGATCGAATTATGCTGACTGTTGCTGCTGGGTAAGGCGGTTTTTTTTTTCTTGGACGCACCAGCTGGAACCGGTAAGACATTTTTAATATCTTTGATTCTTGCCAAAATACGGTCACAACAAAAAATCGCATTGGCAGTTGCATCGTCGGGCACTGCGGCTACTTTGCTAGATGGTGGGCAAACGGCACATTCAATATTCAAGTTGCCGTTGGACATTCATAGTAAACCAAATGCAATATGTAATTTAAAAAAGAATAGTGGAATAGCTGCAGTGTTGCGGAAGAGTTCAATCATAATTTGGGATGGAACATGGAAGTCGCGGCAGCTACCTTTACGAAGGAGACGGCCTCGGAATCCGAGTCGGGGAGTTCGTCCCCCTCCTCGGACGCTGATGAGGACGAAGGTTTCACGACCGTGCAGTCCAAATCGGCCAAGAGGAAGGCGACGAAAGCGCTCTCCTCGAATCTACCGCGAAAACGGGCCTTAAAACCCGCCAGTAGCGAACCTGTGTCGCCCGTCCGTCCCTCGGGCCCGGGCCCGACTCGCGAACCCGCGCCGATCGCGCCCGATGCGCCCGCGTCCGCGCCGCTGTCGACCGCGCCCTCAGCGCCTGCGCATTCCGCGCCACCGAAGTCCCCCGCGTCGCCGCCGCTTTACATAAGGGACAAATCTAAGTGGGACACTCTGTCCGCACTTATGACGGAGCACAAGCTCCATTTCACGTCCGCCCGAAATACCGCCGACGGTATTCGCGTACAAACCGCGTCTTCGTCGGACCACCGCGGTCTGACTCGTCTCCTCCGCGAACGTGGTTACGGATACCACACCTACGCGCTAGAGGATGAACGACGCTTAACGGTAGTCATCCAACGGCTCCCCGTGGAGCTCACTACTGAACGGATTTTCGAGGACCTTAAGTCCCAATCCTTCCCCGTCATCTCGGTGCACCGCATGTACCGAGCGACCACTAGGGTCCCGTTCGATCTGGTACTCGTTCATCTCGAGCTTTCCCCGGAAGGAAAGCAAATTTTCAACGTTAAGGCAGTCTGCCAACTCTCCGGCCTTAGGGTCGAACCTCCACGCGGTCGCGGTTCTCCTGGTCAGTGCCATCGCTGCCAGCTCTATGGGCATTCCCAACATTTTTGTCACGCGCGTCCAAGGTGCGTCAAGTGCCTGGACGACCACGCGACAGCCGACTGTCCGCGTAAGGGACCGGTCCCTGAGGATGCGGTGCTTCCGGTGTCAAGAACCGGGGCACACGCGAGCACTCTGCTCTACGGAGACCGATCGCAGCGCCGTTTGTTTCCGGTGCGGCTTTGCAGGTCACGTACGTGCCAACTGCACCGGAGTTTTACGATGCGCAGTCTGCTCCGACCTGGGCCTCGCAGCGGGTCATGAATTGGGAAGGCATGAGGAAAGGCAGCTGGTCCCTCGCCAGCTGCCCGAAGCCTAGTGCGGGATCAACCGCCTGTCGAAGCCATGTCACAATGATCAGACAAAGACATGGTTTCCTACAGGCGAACCTGAACCACTGCGCGGGAGCACAGGATCTCTTCCTGCAGTCCCTGGCGCAGTGGGGGATAGGTGTTGCGGTTGCGTGCGAGCCATATTTTGTCCCCACCCAGCCTGACCCTCGCTGTTGGGGATTTGGATGGTTCGGTTGCGGTCGTAGCCGGGATGGCGGTTGGTCCGCCCTTCTCAACCGTGGAGAGGGGAGCGGGATACGTGGTGGCGGTTTGGGGGGAGTACACCGTAGTCGGCGTGTACATCTCCCCCAACCGTCCTCTGGCGGAGTTCGAGGTGTTCCTCGACTCCGTCAGGGCCGCCGTGGCTCGCAGGTCGTTGGGGTCCGTCGTGGTTCTCGGCGACTTCAATGCCAAATCCCGGGCCTGGGGAAACGCTACCACTGACGTTCGGGGAGAGGCGGTCGCGTTGTGGGGCTTACTATCCGGGCTGTCCCTGCTCAACAAGGGGACGGCCCCTACCTGCGTGCGGCACAATGGGGATCCGTGGTGGACCTCTCGTTTGCCATCCGGACACCCTGCGCGAGACAGCTGTGTCTCGCGCAGGGTGTCCGGATGGAGAGTGGAGGAGGAGGTAGAGACCCTCTAGGACCACCTCTACGTAAGGTTTGAGGTCTCTTCTCTCCCTGGCGTTGGTGCTGTGGCCTCGAGGGGCCCCAGCTCCCACTCTCCTACCGGTGGATGAGGACACACCACCTCCAGTCACGGAGTAGGAGATGGAGATAGCCCTAGCACGTCTACGCCGGAGAAAGACTGCACCAGGTCCTGACGGCGTCCCAGGGCGAGTGCTTGCGCTCGCCCTCAAGCACCTGGGTGGCAGGCTTCGGGAACTCTTCGACGCGTGCATAGCCGGGGGAGAGTTTCCGAAGCTATGGAAAGTGGATCGGTTGTGCCTTTTGCCGAAGGGGGAAAATCCTGAATCCCCTTCGGCATATAGACCCATTGTTCTGCTGGATGAGACGGGTAAACTATTGGAAAAAATCTGGGGTAATCTGTAATGCAGACGACACCATCGTCCACGCCCGAGGTCGGTCCTTCGCGGAAGCGGCGCCACTTGCCCCGATGGACACGGTTCGTCACACTCTGGAGGGGTGCGACGCCTGGGGCCCACAAAAGCACACCTTGGCGACGCACGTAGGACCGGACCTCTCACTGCCGAGCGTCATAGACGCGATGCTCGGTAGCGACGGGTCGTGGTCTGCCATGGTCTCCTTCTGCGAGGACGTGATGTCGCAGAAGGAGGCAGCGGAACGGGAAAGGGAGGCGACGTCCTCCAACCCAATCCGTCGAGGTAGGCGGGGGGTTCGTAGGAGGCACTACGCGCGCCTGTTACCCCGCCCTAGTGGCCCCGAGGGGGAGTCTGGGGACCCTTTCTCACCAGGCGTACTGGTTTGAGGGCGCCGAAGGACGTCCTACCCTGTGGCTCACGCCGAGATGGTAGCAGTGGAATGCTAACGCGATCCTGCTCCACCCCATATGGCGATGGATGGCAGACCGGTGGGGTTTTAGTGGGTATTACCAGGTCTCTAACGCCGGGTCGAGTCCCACATACCCTGGCCTGCGCCCCATTCGCGGCCGGGGATGCCTAAAAGCATTTCCGCACAATAAAAAAAAATAAAAAAAAGCCTCCGAGGATTATCCCACAGCCCGTCCCCCAGCCGATACCGTCGCCGCAGGGTCGTAACTCAACCGACGGAGTTGCGAGTTCGCTCGCGTGCGTCACGAGCCTCTTCGGTGTAATAGACATCGAAGAGCTCCTAGTCTTTTCAAACGAAATGAGGGATTCCGCAGGGAACCCTCCCGCGAGGATGGAAGTGCTCCTCAAGCAAGCCGTCCTTATCAAATCGATATACGAACACACGATGCCATCATGATGACATCGCATGGAAGGGTAAAACCTCGCTCTCTGACTGTCGCTACATTCAACGCGAACGGGCTATTCAAGCAGATAGATCTAGTGCGCGACTTCGTGGTCACGCACCAGATAGACGTCTTGTTAGTACAAGAGACCTTTCTGAAGCCGTGTAATCGTGATCCGCGCATCGCGAATTTCCGTCTGGTTAGGAATAATAGGGCAACCGCGAAGGGGGGAACCATCATCTACTACAGAAGGTCTCTTCATTGCACACCGCTCGATCCGCCCCAACTAGTTAACGTAGAAGCGTCATTATGTCAGGTGGGTATGACCGGCCATCAGTCGATCATACTAGCATCCGTCTATCTTTCTCCCAATAAAGCCTTAGTTGAGAGGGACCTTAAGTCCTTTCTCCAAATAGGTAACGCAACCATTCTAGCCGGCGACCTAAATTGCAAACATCCCCGCTGGAACTCTACTGTCGCAAACAGTAGAGGAAATCTCCTTGATAGGCTAAGTTACAAGGCTGGTCTCGACTTCGAGATCACCGCGCCTTTGAGTCCCACGCGATACTGCGACACAGACTACCGACATGACAGACCCGACGTGCTCGACATAGTACTCTTGAAGGGCGTGACACTCCAGTTACGTTCTATCGAGACGCTATCCGAGCTAGACTCTGACCATCGACCATTCCTATTTCTGCTAGGACCTCGCCCCCCTAGGGAACCCGCGACAAATACAATTATTAACTGGACGAAGCTTCGAGAGCAACTCCATTCCCCCGTATCAGCGCACCTCGACAAAATTCCTGACCAGCTTACATCGGTCGAGGACGCTGTTTCAGCCGCGACTAACTTCACAGAACATTTGGTAGACAGCATAGGAAAGTCCTCGAGGGAGGTCCGAGTGAACTTCGAGGGTTACCGAGCACTCCCTCCGGACATTAGACTTCTCATCACCCGTAAAAACGCCGCGATTAGAGCCCATGACCGTTACCCGACAGATGACAACCGACGGAGGCTGCGCCGTCTCCAGAGGGAGTCGAGACAAGCTCTCGACGACTTCAGAGATAGCGGCTGGGATAGGACGCTTGCGACGCTCTCTCCAACACACCAGGCATTCTGGTGGTTGCAGGGAGCGTTAACGGCGGATACTGTCTCAGATATGCCTCCCTTGGTTGGACCTAACTCCGCCATCGCGTTTGACGACCCTGACAAAGCTGAGTGCTTAGCCGACAGTCTAGAGAGCCAGTGCCGTCTGTCTGCTCAATCGGTTGATCGCGATCATGTCGAAATAGTCGACAAATCGGTCAATATAATGTGTTCTCAGCCACCGGTGGGTCCGCCAATCAAGGGAACGAACCTAGACGAGGTGACGTCCATAGTTAGAGTGCTTCACGCCAAAAAATCGCCAGGTCCCGATAGGATCACTAACAAATTGATAAAGCTTCTTCCGCCTCCTTTAATTTACCTATTGGTTACCAATTTTAACGCTCTACTGGCCGGTTGCTCGTTTCCGGCCCAGTGGAAAGAGGCCATAGTGATAGGCTTCCATAAGCCGGCCAAACCCCGGCATCTGCCTAGTAGTTACCGTCCCATTAGTCTTCTTAGTTCCTTAGGGAAAGTATATGAGAGAATCATCCTCTGTAGACTTAGATCGAAAGTCGAGAGACTCAAAATCATCCCAAATGAGCAGTTCGGCTTTAGAGCTAACCATTCATGTTCCCATCAGGTGCAACGCTTCACGGAGCACATACTGATAGGGGCCACTGTGAGGGCCAAGAAGCATAGGACAGGAGCGCTCTTCCTCGATGTAGCTAAGGCGTTCGACAGGGTCTGGCACAATGGACTGGTGTACAAGTTATACCAGTTCAAGGTGTCGGACAGACTCGTACTCATCATACGGGACTACCTGACGAATCGCTCCTTTCGCTACAGAGTGGAAGGCGTCTTGTCAACCCCCCGCCCCATCAGGGCGGGTGTTCCCCAGGGTTCAGTTCTCTCGCCCATCCTCTATTCCATCTACGCTAGCGATATTCCTAGACCGCGATCTAAAGTGCACCTTGCCATGTACGCGGACGATACCGCGCTTTACACGTCCTCTAAGGATCACTGGGAGATATACCAACGTCTCCAATCCGCAGTCGACTCCCTTGAGAGTTGGCTGCGGAAATGGCGGATCGAGATAAACCCTGAGAAGAGCGTTTCGGTGCTCTTTGAACGGGGCCCCCCAAGGATCCTCCCGCGGATCAAACTCTTTGATAAACCGATACCTTGGAAAGACGAGGCAAAATACCGTTACGTTGTGTAAATAATAGGAGTAACGTTAGATAGAAAGTTAGTTTTCACTGCGCATATTAGGACCCTATCTACTGAGATACCCGGCGGTAGATAGTTTGCAGCTGAACTACGGGTCAGCTGCTAAGATCAGGGTACTACGGGACCCTGGTACCTAAGCCCTCCGGCAGCGATGCATGCGCTTGCGTGTGTAAACTGCCGGGTTAGCGGTTTTGGTGTTGGATTCGTAGTGGTAATGTGGTTAGCTGCAGAGATTCGGCGCTGTTCGTCTGGGTCCCCACAGTTGTCGGGGGCTCGTCGGATCTTGTGCGGAGCGGGAGGTGATTGACCAGCCTAAAGCGAAGGGCTGCTGCGGTCTTTTACTTCGGGGCTTGGAACGGTCCTTAAGCAGAGATCCTTTCGGGGGTCACCGCAGTTCGGGTAGCCCCCTGCTTAGAGGTTAGATGGATGTGCTAGCATCTATCCGGTCACCCGACTGTCACGTAGGGTAGGCTTGCGGCCTGACTACCTGTCGGGAAGTGAGCGTGCCTTACAGCTCCGGCACCAGCTGGAAACTGGTAGTTAGTCTCTCTGACGTTCTTAGCAAGTGAATTGCAAGTGCGAGAAATCACACGGAAAGTGAGCGTGCCTTACAGCTCCGGAACCTTTCATGGAAAAAAGGTAGCTTGGTGGTCGCGATTGGACTTGTCTATGACCGATAGCCTTGCGAGCTTACTAGTCTTATAGTGCCGTTGTCGAATGACATCGGAGGTCAGACCTGCCGTATAAGGGTCCATGTGACAGGGGTAAACCTTGACCACATGAATAGCGGCTCAATCCTTTATAACCAGAGGGTTGACAAGGTTGAGATGCTATAAACATAAACAATAGGACAGAAGGAGGCGAGGGCGTGTGCGCATATTAGGACCGTTCGTAGCAGAGCGGCCTACATATTAGGTCGTTTATATCCGCTGCTGGGCAAGCGGAGTAAAATGTCCCTTAGCAATAAGGTGACATTTTACAAAGCTTGCATATACGTTCCGTCATGTCCTATGCGAGTCCCGCTTTTGCGCACGCTAATCTGAAACCCCTTCAGGTGATTCAGAACAGGTTTACACGGATTGCAACCGGGGCGCCGTGGTTCGTACGCAACATCGATCTCCATAGAGACTTAGACCTTCCGACCATCGCTCAGTACTTCCCAACTTATATTCATTATTAATCATTTTATAGTATATAATATAACGTATCAATCGTAGAAAAAAAATGTACTCAAACTTTTTGTGTACTCAGCTATTGAAAAGATACGAATATTCTTTTTAGAGATAAGATTGCACCTTAGAATTTGTTAGGTATTAGATAAAGATCCGTGCTTTCTTCAATTTTGGAGACCACATACAAGTAATAAACAGATACAATTGTTAATAAAAAAAAACTTGTTTTCAAAACTAGTTTTATTTTCTTGTCGCGAAATATTGTTTGTTTAGTTTTTATTGTGTAGCCAACTTAGGGGTTTTCCCCCTAAATTTAGGGGGAAATTAAGCGTTCCGGGGTTTTTTTAGGGGGACAAAATGTTTAGGGGTTTTGTTTAGGGGTTTTTAATTTTGATAAATATTTGAAAAAACGGTATAGTCGGTATAGTTTTCAAACAAGATTGTAACTGCTGACACGTATTTTTTTTATTGATATTTGACTAGTAAGTTTAAATTAAAATTAATTTTTCAAAAACATCATGTTAATTTCAAGAAGAATGTTACAAGTTATGGTTAATATGTCAAATTTCAATGATAGTAAAGAATCCTTATATTTTTTTTGTTAAATTTGTAGTTTAGGGGTTTTTTAGGGGATTTTGAGATTGTATTTAGAGGGAAAAATTTTCAGGTGTTGGCAACACTATTTATTACACTGAAACACAACATTACAAATTTTAATGTTGTGTTTCAGTGTTCAGTGTTAAATTAACAATCTGTCTTACGATTCGCGAGCAAGTGACAAAATTAAAAAGTTTTTAATGTTGTGTTTCAGTGTTCAGTGTTTAGTGTTAATTTAACACTGAACACTGAAACACAACATTGAAAACTTTTTAATTTTGTCACTTGCTCGCGAATCGTAAGACAGATTGGACGTTGACGACTATTGGAGGTAAGTTTGCTTATTTGATTTAAAGTCTTCGCTTCTAAAGAATGATCTGTGTAAACCGTAAAGTGCCATTTCTTACATAAAATCATTGTTTTTGTATATAAAGTTATTTACTATATATTATTAAATATATAGTTATTTACTATTAGTATCTGTATTATTTGTAAATTTAATTTCTTTGTTGTTGTGATTCGGAATTATTTTGTTTAGTAAAACATTATTCAGAACATAAAAATAATCAGATTAAACAAGTATTCAGAATTAAAAATCTGGTCATTTTAAAATTATTTGGTATTAGTTCGATAAACCTTTGTTGCTTCATTTTTTTAGGTGTAAACAAAAATAAGAGCCAAAACTTCGCATTTTCATGTTTATCGTTTTTGTTAATCTTTTTAGGGTAAGATTAAATAAATATCCTTTAGTACTAATGATCAACGCGGTAGTATGTTAACGTGTATTAACAGATTATTAAAATGATTTTCCTATCCGGTTAATATTGTAATCTATCTCTGACGTCACTCTACACACGACACAACCGTGTACTTTTATCTACATCGATAACGATTATTAGGACATAGTGTATATTTAATATTAGAGTTATGACCTAGATGGGCAGAAAATTTTAGATTACCTATTTTAAGGCTTCGTTCGGATTCACATTCTAGTTAAGGTTTACTATTATACTAATTGCCTTATTTCTAGTGGGTCAAACTGTATACGTTAGCTAGGTTTTTTAAAATTCCATTAGTTTTTCTTCTTATTTGTTAATATCTAGTAGTTTAAGTAAATAGTTGGTTCAAACTTTTCTTAAATAGGTATATATAGTAAATGCTGATTTTAATATCGTTTTCGACAATAATAATTAATATTACAATTTAACTCGTTATAATATATTATGTATATCTGTAACTAAAGGGTTAAATTAAAGTGAACTTAACTCGGTCAGGGTACCTACTTATATTGTTTTGTTACCTTACATGATTTCGTTATAAGGAAAACTCCTCAACGAATGAAGCCATGATTCCATTAAGTTTCGTCGGAGAGTGTTATTTAATTTATTTGTCGTAATAAAGTATAAAAAAGAGAATAAAAAGTAAGTAATAATATGCTCTTTTTCTAATACCTTTAGATAAGCTCAATAAAATCCGCAATATTTTAAACATGTGGTGACAACATTAAAAAATAATAAAAATATTACGTTAGTATCATATATATAAAATGATTCGATGTCTGATATTTAAATATGAAAAATAATATTGCTGTAAAATAATTAGTTGGGTGTGTGTATCTGTTTGTGTGTGTGTCCGATCTTCGAAGTGGTTATTTCCTTATCTCCCGTCCAGTGGTTTGATATCATAGAATTAATTTAAAAATATATGAAGATAATAAATATATTAAGGGTCGATTTTCGAGATACAGTGTAAAAGAAATTTAATGTTTTGCTTATTTTTAATTAATGTAGATATACATCACAAACTTATCACGTAGGTAAAATTTCTCTCAGGATTAAAAAATATTTAAATAAAATAGTAATATTGATAAAAATAAACAGATTTTGATGCGACTTATAATATTTTCCTGTTCTTTACTGAGTTTCATAACAAATGTTTATTTTGTAAGTACCTAATTAAACGCCTTATCCAGCTTTAAAAAAACTATAATATATTTTTTTAATTAAATGAACAAATAACTCTGGCATGAATGACACGTGCTCAGGGTCCTTGACCAGAAGGCCGAAGATTTACAACCTTTTTATCTGCTTCTTAAAAAAGTTTTTTGTTGCAGAGACAAAATGTGGCGCCAAATAGTATATTTTAATATAATATATTTGCTGTTAGCGATATTGCGGTAAGTAATCAAGATTAAAATAAAATATTTACTTAAGTGTATGACTTATGTTACTTACCGCCCCGTTGGTAGAGTGGTTATGGCAGACGCATAACGTGTAGATACGTAACGTATAGATGGGAGCAAAGGGATTCGATTCCCGACAGGGACAGGCTTGTACGAGATGAGCATAGATATCTGTATTTTTGGGTTTGGTCGCTTATTACATATATTCTCAGTATTTATAATTTGTATTTCTATGTATTTGTATCGTTGTCTAACATCCTTAATATAAGCAAATAATTTGTTTATTTAGGGGTTAGATCAATTAATAAAATAATAAAGGTTCATCAAATCATTAAGGTTCCAAATACGAAAATCATTTTATGTAATAAGAGAATGAGAAGTGAATAATACCTCTATGATGTGTCAGATAATAAAATAATACCTACCACACAAATTTTCATCGAAATCCGTCTATCAATTTTGTTGTAGTTATTATAATTAATATCTAAATTAACAAGGTACAGACAAAGTATGATAAAATAAAATGTTGCAATTATTTTGTTCTAAAACTTTTAAAAATGCAGGTTTTGCCTCATTATCATTTTATAATACATATAGAAGTGTTGAAAGCAAGATCTGATTGATTTTATTAGACAAATAAGTAAAAACATGTGTTGGTTTGGTTCGTTTATATACTTACACACATATCGCAGGAAGAGCAACACAAATGCAGATTTACACATCATGTCGATACTTAATTACACATACATACATCCACACACACATGTAATCACAGCAACACAACTGCAGATTTAGATAAAAATTCGTGTGTTCCATTTAAGGATTATGAGATTAGCTCAGAGTTGTAGTTCATAAACCTTAAATCATTATTATGGAAGACAAAATTATTAATGAAACAATCAATTTTGGTAATTGCTCACAGATTTATTCGGAGAGTAGAAGTATTGAGTTCATACATATTAATATACTGGGGGAAGAGTTGGGTTAAAGTGATAAGCGTATTTATACCTAATCGTATTTAAACCTCGTAGTTAATAAAAAATGCATGCAAAAAATAATGATGGAAGGATCTCAACCTTTTAACAAAAAAATTCTAACAAGCAGTAATTAAAAAAAAATTAAGATATCAAATATGGATATTATTATTTCCGGGATTTAATAGAAGTTCCGAACTTCTAGTATTTAATATTTGAACTTATGTTTAGTATAAAATTAACACAATAAATTAAATTATTAAGCAATCTATACGTTTACGCAAAAATCGTGAAGATGTGTTTTTGGAAATCTATTCAAATCCTTCCATAGTGTAAGCGCAGAAGAACAGCCTCCCTGGAAGTGGACCTGTGACGATGGTAAGTGTTCGAAGATGAAAAATGAGCCTGGGGATGCCGAGCCAGCGCTGTCCCTGGAGGCCTGCAAGATGTTTTGCAATGAATATGGTGAGTGGAGCATTAGAAAGACGTTAACATTAATTGTATTGTTCCTTTGAAAGTACTGTAGAAACTTACTGAAATCTGTCTATCTATTGATCTAGAGGTGTTAATGATTGACTTCGAAATCAGGCATGATGTAGTATTTGAGTAGTAAATATTGTTAGTTGGTCGGTAAATTAATGCCGTGAGGAAATATATATTCTAGAATTTTCCCAACTTTCTTCTCTTCTTTTCCTTTCTCCTTTGATATACCAATATTATAAATATTATAATCTAAAGAAAATACTTGACCTGTAAATATTTTTTTTATCATATTATTTCTACTCCTCTTATTTTATTCATACTGATAACAGGAAATCACTGATTTTTATAGGTCTTTTGTGGCCAAGACCAACTGGATATACGAACTTAGGAAGATTCCTGTCCAAAATCAATATAAATAATATTGAAATCCTGATTGAAAAACGTGGACAGTCAAATGACCTGATGAGTGAAGTTGGAAAGGTATAATCAGATAGCGAGATTTAAATTATAATTGGCTTATAAATTATAATAGTATTGCATAATAAGTCTTCCTTATTATATTAAGTACTTGAAGTAGTTTTTGTATTTTAGCGCTTTAAGAAATTAGTGTCCAACGTTGTACCTCGTGGTATAACCCCAAAACCAACTGGAAAAGCGGTCTACGTGTATCTAGTCAATGAAAACCCTGATGTTAAAGGTAAATTATAAAAAAATAGTATAAGTATACTTTTGTAAAAAATATTATGTATACATGAATTTGTACTTGGTACTTGTAAAACAGCAGGTTTCCTAACAAAATGTCTAATAAAGACACTCGGATCTCGCATCCATTTTTTAATTTGTATAATTTTAGGACGCTTAAACACTTAACTTAACTTAACTTTTTTTATGTTTTCTAGATTTTTCTCTCACCAATGATGAAAGTTATGGCATTAGAGTTTCAGCAGAAACCAACGAACGAATTAACGCTACCATTTTCGGTAACAATTTCTTCGGCATTCGAAACGGCCTAGAAACATTGTCGCAACTTATCGTATACGATGACCTCAGAAACCATCTACTGGTGAGTATTATTTTCATTTAATCAATCAGTCAATCAATGAATAGATTTTTAACCGACACGTTGCTCAATGAAGCCGTTTATGGGAAATGATTCTAAACAGCTGCGGTGCGTTGTCGAACCGGTTTGACGTCGAGTTGGTGTTTGTTTTGTCGGGCGTCTAGCTCTTCCAGGTCAATTCACTCTAAAAATAATACACCACGGTTCGTTCCCATTCGATTACGTACGTTACGGGCGGCGCACTTGAAACTGGACACTTATATCAATAACAATTTTGTTTATGTTTAAAGACACTCTTGAAATCCAATTCCTAGGAGCTATTGAGATTAGCTATCTGAATAACAAGAAAACAAAACACTTGAATGTTTATTTAATTTTGTGGAAGCATTTGTTTCGAGTGTATGTAAGCTAACACTCGCTTTATTTATATATACCGTCTTTCATGAATAAAAACATTTGAATTTTGCTATAAGGTTTTATTTCCTACCTTCTTTACAATATAATTTTATTAAAAATAAATATGTGTGTGTGTATTAGTGTACACATGTAAGAAGTGAAACTTCTTTATGACATGTAAATATAATTCACATTTTCTTTTAAATGTGATTTAGAAATAAAGATGGCGCGTAACAGAAAAACGTCATAATTTTCATTAATATTAATTACTCGCAATTAAAACGTAAGAGGTGAATCGACTGTTTCTGACGTATAATATTATCATAGAAGAAACACATAAGTACTATAAAAACAGACAAATGTACACAATCCACTTTAAAAATAATAACTTTAGGCTTCTTAACATGTTGGATCGTCACTATTTCACAAATAAAATTATTCTTCATCATTGTTTCTGCTGTTTCGAGTTGTTGTTCGTTCTAGGTATAGCAAAATAGAACCTTGTAAAGATCAGGACCCCAATGCTCCATTTCTCAGCCAAAACTCTTATTTCTTTTCATTCTTACTTCTTCTATTTCAGACAATCAATGTATTTTAAAAATATTATAAATTATATTTCATAACTTCTTCTTCATGTTATAATCTTGAATTTATTTATTAGTTTCAATAGGAAGTCCATAAAATCGTATTGTCCAGTATGTAATTACAATTCATTATATAATTATAAAACTCTAATCCGATAGTTTTATTTTTTGTTAATGTAAATTGTGTTTTGTAATCCACATACTTGTCATTTTGATTATTTAGTATTTCCATAGCAACATGGTGTAAAAGAGATGAAGCTATACGAAAAAAGCTGGCGCGTAACGGAAAACTGTCACACGTAACGAAAAAATGTTACACAAAATTTTTTTCCAACCCCGATAAAGAAGTTTCACTTCAAAAAGAAAATATGTAGGTATTCCTTATAAAAAATATACTTTTTTACTTTTTCACAACAAACATGCTAAAAACGCGCTGATGAAGCGATTTCGGACGGGGTGTAAGTTTATTTTCAAAAATTTTTTGTTTGTGTGTTATAGCGTATTACTTTTAATTTTTTATATATATTTATAGATACAACATTCAAAAATATAAAAATGCCCTTATACATAGTTATACAAGTAATAGATTTTTATAAATCGACTAAATATCTCAAAGGGTTTAATTCTGATACCACAAGGTGAATACTAATTAGGTAAACTTAATCAACATCTAAATATATTAGGACATTTATTATCTAAATATGTCTTCTTATTTCGTTTTCGTTTTCGTTTCGTTTTATAGTTAGGTAGGTACCTACAAATTAATGATTCAGATAATCAATATGTTTTTTAAAGATGGACTGATTTTTTTGTTGGTTTTATATTGCTTGCAATAACATGCTTATAAATATGTTTCTTCGATATTTTTAACCGACACGTTGCTCGATGAAGCCGTTTTTGGGAAATGGTTCTAAACAGCTGCGGTGCGTTGTCGAACCGTTTGACGTCGAGTTGGTGTTTGTTTTGTCGGGCGTCTAGTGGTGGTGGAGGGTAGCGGGATCCGAAGCGACGGCTTGCCGCTGACTGCCCGCAGATAGTTGGGGGCCCAATTTATGAAGAAAGACAAAATAAATAAAAAGTTTTTACAACGGTTGCATTCCTCCTCATTTAAAGTGAACCTCAGTAATATCGGGGGCTGTTGGTGAGGATGAAATTTCTAGACTTATGAACGTCACTTTGATTGTCGTACTTCTTTTCGCTATAAACTCGGTTGATCATGACATCCTTGTTGCACATTTCTCCTTTACAATTCTCCTTTATAATAAACTACAAACGATTTAGACTTTAGAGTGTATTCCAAAAGTTTTTAGAGCAGTATTATTAATATTTCTGGCTGAGAACAGTGTTTATTAAGTTTGCCGCGTATTTATTAGTACTACAAAAAAATCAACGTAACTACAATCATTAGTATCGTTTGTAGTTTTCGAAAAGGTTTTCTGACTTTTTAAAACTTTGTTTTTTTTTTTACTTTTTTTTTTATTTTTCTCGGAAATTATACCTACATATAATTTTTTTTATTAAAATAAACTACAAACGATTTAAAGTGTACTACAAAAGTTTTGAATGCAGTATTATTTATATATCTGGTTGAGAATAGTGTTTATTAGGTTTGCCGCGTATTTATTAGTACTACAAAAAAATCAAATTTACTACAATCATTTGTATCGTTTGTAGTTAAATATGAGCGAAAAAAAGTAAGGATTTTTTTTAAGTCGGGGTTCAGCGTGATGGAGCTTATTAAATTATTTGAAATATACTATGTAATTACTAGAAGTTAATTTATTTTACAGATAGTACGAGACGCGACAATTGACGACAAACCTGTTTACCCGTACAGAGGCATACTTCTCGATACAGCCAGGAACTACTTCTCTATCGAGTCCATTAAGGAAACAATTGGTAACAAATAATTGCTAAATTCGTAACAAGAAAAACATTTTTTTAATAAAAATAAATATATATATGCTTATGATTTTCGGGTTTTATATTTTTTTGAGCTAATTAGTTTATTAATTTATTTATTAATTTCATGTACCCGAAACAAAATTAGTATATAAATGTAGACACAGAAGGAAATTATCTTTAAAAAGATCTCACTAGCTACTGATGAGTGTCGGATGATAATATTTGTGATACTGTTTTCTAGCATTAAATAAGTTTTATTTTTAGTAATAAAAGTAATTAAATGTTTCGTCTAACAGAGGCCATGGCGACGGTGAAGTTGAACACCTTCCACTGGCACATTACTGACAGTCAAAGCTTCCCCTTCATGTCCAAGAGACGGCCCAACCTCACCAAGTATGGAGCGTACAGTCCCACCAAGGTGAGTCGCGTTGAAACATGCGAGAAACTTTTTAAAACCAACTCTTTTACAATTATTTATAATTAAACATTATTCGATGCATGCAATTGATATTATTATATCTCTTACTAAGAAATTAAAATATCTATATTATTTTCAGCTAAAAATATTTAAAATATTCAGTAAATTTATGTCTGTCGAGTGTTGTCGTAAAATAATTCGCACAAAGTACTGAAAATAAATAAAATACTTACAAATTCTTTTATAGCATACACATATTTAATAATATTATTTTATGAGAGTACTCGTCCATAAATAATATCATAAAATACACTAGTCCAACGGCTTCAATTTGAATAACGAAGTCAAAAAGAGAGGGGAGGAGATGTCACTTCCAGAGCGTGGCTCGGTCTTGAGAGTATATGTCCGGGGGGTGGGGGGCAGTGGGGGAGGTAATAAACGACTGGAGCTCGGATTGGATAGGGAGAGGGGGGGGGTTAGATAATCGTAAATAAACTTTCGACTTAGGGCGATATATAATGTAGGGGAGGTTTAATCGGAGGCCGAGTGTAAGTCCGTCCGTGTCAGGTGTACTCGGAGGCCATGATGCGCGAGGTGGTGCAGTTCGGTCTGGAGCGCGGCGTGCGCGTGCTGCCCGAGTTCGACGCGCCCGCGCACGTCGGGGAGGGCTGGCAGGACGACCTCACCGTGTGCTTTAAGGTTACTATTTTATGATTAAATCTTCTGTGGTCGTCGCACCTACATATTATATCCTATACATGTTATAATATTATAACAGTGTATACATTATATACAGTGTCTGTTTTACATTTTCATACATACTTATATATTGACCATTTAAAAAAGAAACGAAAGAAACACTGTGTGCTCATTTTCACGACTCAATGTTGAAACGCTAAGAACCTCGTACGTAACATGGGAGCTCGATGCTACACGAGTTGAGCGATTTAGATAATTACTAATGGTTTCAAATTATTATTCAGAAATATTGATGATATGTTTGAGTACGCTGGTGTATGTGGTCTTTCATATGTGTGCAGGCGCAACCCTGGAGGTCGTACTGCGTGGAGCCGCCATGCGGGCAGCTCAACCCCACCAAGGACGAGGTCTACGACGTCTTAGAAGACATCTACAAGGATATGGCGGGTGAGAATTAAAGTAATGGTGTTATGATAGAATTGCTGCTATTCTTATAATATTCAAATATTCAGCATCTGTGTGTGCAAAATGTTTTAGTGTTTCTAATACTAAACCATCCATCATATTCCATCACATTGTCCTTGAAATCTTTGAAGTACTCATTTCACTATACGTAAATGAATTTTTTAAAGGTTGAATGATTTTTACAAAAAACGCAATTAATTTTTTGGCGCTCAATAAACAAACAACAATAAGTGGGGTAACATTTAGAAGAAAGATATTCTTTATGTCAGTAATATTTTGTTATTATCGAGCCCTCTGCGTACTCATTTCCACTTTTATAAATCAGTTAGAAGTAGTTATTATGAATTATTTCATTCTGTATAAGTATATTTAAAAGTTAAAGCCACTGTAGTCATCGGCCTACGCTTTTTACTTCTATGTACCTCTTTTCATTATTTTTTGGTCTTTATTACATCGGCATTTCCTGTTCCAATCATTTCTCATTCGCCTTTCCATTCGTCAGATGTTTTCCGACACTCCTACTATTAGTCGGTGATGTTCCTCATCTGTATGTGTCTGTTGGCAGACGTATTTCCGACGGACCTGTTCCACATGGGCGGTGACGAGGTGTCTGAGCGCTGCTGGAACTCTTCCCGTCAGGTGCAGACGTTCATGGAAGAGAACCAGTGGGGCCTGACCAAGACCAGCTACCTGCAGCTGTGGAACTACTTCCAGAGCAAGGCGCAGGATAGAGTTTATAAGGTCACCGAGATCACCATTTAGATTAAGAATGATGTAGAATGCTAACTTCATAACGATTGGTGACGGCCCGGTGGCTCTGCTGGCAGCTGATGGCGACGGAGTTACGGAGCCCGCGTGTTCCGTCCGTGTTGATCAAATTTTCATTCCATATTATTTAAATATTAAATGTATTTTCTAAATAAAATTATTTTTGTCTACAGTCTTTTGGAAAAAGGCTTCCGCTAATTCTATGGACTAGCACGCTGACCGACTACAGCCATGTAGAGAAATTTCTTAACAAAGATGAATATATTATTCAAGTAAGTGTTCTTTCCTGTTTGTCCATAAGTTTAATGGTTTAAATTTAGTTTAGATGTGCCCATCAGATGCGACGTCAGATATTGTGTAAAACAACATCGAATCATTTATAACAATTATTGATAATATTATGTAAACGTCTCCAGGTGTGGACTACGGGAGAGGATCCACAGATCAAGGGTCTCCTGGAGAAGGGTTATCGACTCATCTTGTCCAACTACGACGCTCTCTACTTGGACTGCGGATTCGGCTCCTGGGTCGGAAGCGGTGCGGGTCACGATTTAATAAAAACGCGACAGATAAATAAAATATACTCAGCCAAGATTTATCCCACGACATACGACTAATTTAACAAAACACCATCAGGTAACAACTGGTGTTCTCCTTACATCGGATGGCAGAAGGTCTACGACAACAGTCCGAAGAAAATGGCCGGCAAATACTCGGACCAGGTTCTAGGTGAGACGAGGGATGAAAAAGTTTTCCACGCTTAAGAATTCAAGTTTCAAATAAAACCAGACTAACTATTAATTTTAAAAAGACGTAGAACAAATGTTTTTGGGATTGATGTAGAGAGGCTGCCTGCAAGAGGCGGTTAATTACAAGTAATCCTGTATAAACGATAATATGGCCTGGGACTAAGCTATTGTAAACCCAACTCTTAATTCTGTAATTGTCAGTTGAAAAGAGTGGCCTCGAGTTTCTTTGTCTGGATCTTCTCATGAGTTCATCTAATCGAACGGTCTTTAATTTTTTTTACCAGTCAAAATGTAAAATTAATATATGTATTTTGATTGTTATTCTATTTTTTTTGCAACTTTTGTTTATCTTGACGTGTCCAAATAAATGTAAAACATGTTCATGGAATAAACAATGGTCGCCCCCGTCAGGCGGCGAGGCGGCGCTGTGGTCGGAGCAGTCGGACTCGTCGTCGCTGGAGGGCCGGCTGTGGCCGCGCGCCGCCGCGCTGGCCGAGCGACTGTGGAGCGAGCCAGACGACGACTGGCGAAAGGCCGAGAGACGCATGCTGCACACGCGGTGAGGACACACACACACACACACACACCACCACACCACCACACGAGGACTTTGTTTTATTACTTCTTGACACTGGCGTCCTCTGACGGCAGAACGCAGAACGCCAGAGCGACGTGCATAAGTTAGAACCTCGTCTTCTACTGTAAAGACGTAGAATTGCTAGCCTCTCAGTATTCTATAGGATACATTTTGGTGTGTGTGCGCAGGAATTACACGACTTAATTTCTCCGTCCCCCTTCCATCATCGGACGTTTCGACGCACGGCAGGTATCCCTCCTTTTGTTGTGGACATTCCACCTGTCCGAACGAAGCGCTTTGCTTCCTCATTTTTAGTGCGTACAGCGAAGGACTGGAACAATTTGCCTGCGTCGGTATTTCCGGCCAAATATAATGTGGGTGTCTTCAAGAGAAGAGTGAATAGGTTGCTAGGGCAATGCGCCTTACCATCTAAGACTACATTCCACTTACTATCAGATGGAATGTAGCCAAGCATTGCCCTAGATCATATAAAAAAAAGACGGGTTGTGTGTGTGTGTGTGTGTACAGTGCTCTGTGTGTGTGTGTGTGTGTGTTTGTACAGTGCTGCGTGTGTGTGTGTGTACAGTTGTGTGTACAGTGCCGAGTGTGCGTGTGTTTACAGTGCTGGGTGTGTGTGTGTGTGTACAGTGCTGAGTGTGTGTGTGTGTGTGTGTACAGTGCTGAGTGTGTGTGTGTGTGTGTGTGTACAGTACTGAGTGTGTGTGTATGTACAGTGCTGGGTGTGTTACGACCACTCGCATCGCGTATCCTAACGTGATCGTCGGGGTCGACCACCGGCCTCTACGGCATTATTACACGGAGCCCCGGGGGGATGGGCGGACTCCGAGCGTCTTCTACGATTTACATGGGGCCTTCGATTTTTGAGCGTTGTTTATAATACGCCGATTATATTCATAAGAATAGTGTTCTTGACATTCTGATCTCTTAATCGAGTAAAATTCAAACAGTTGCAGTAAATTAAAATACTAACTGAGTTTCTGCAACAGTTGTTGGGGTTCCTCGGGGCCCGACTCTGCGTCCATAACTCTTTCTTTAATATATTTATGATAGTGTAGCCGTAAAACAAGATATTAGATTTAAATAAAACCGTGCCGTACTTAAATTTCTATATTCTATATTTTAGTGAACGTCTGGTTCGTATGGGGATTAAAGCAGAGTCCCTGGAGCCCCAGTGGTGTTATCAGAACGAAGGCCACTGTTACGCCTGACTGTGATTCTATCTAAACGTATTACTATTGATGTAGTTTATATAAGAAAAATACTATTTTAATGCTCCCTATTGTCACAAATTTTATTAAATCAATCTTATTTAATTTTCTATCAATTTACTATGAAATAAATATTATAAATCATTATAGTGTTATTATTTCTTAGGCAATTTATAAAATTACGCATATCTTGTAGATAAGCGTCACTTATTTTAGAAATTAAAAATATATACTTATTGAAATATATATATAATAAAAGTATACATAGAAGGAACAAAAAACTCTTTTTCATCTCATAACCCTAATAAATTTACAAAAATGTTGTGTTGTACAGAACAGTAACGATATATATATGAAGTACACATTTATTCAACGAAAATAAAACAATAGAACATTAATATCTTACTGAATACATATTCGGCGTGCTATTGATTGGCCGTTCAGAGGTAATACCAACAGCGCCATCTCCCGCGCTATACGTGACTGTCCCTTGGCCGGCCGCTGGCAACGAGCCTTCGAGACTTACCGTGCCAAGGAATGGCAACGTACCGCTCACACCGACTGTACCTTCAACAACCAGGCCATCGGAAGACACACTAAACCTCGGAGCTGGTAGCGCCATGTTCTGCATTGCCAACTGGCTGGTGAAACCGTCCATGCCAGTCGCGACTAAGGCCTCTGGCAACATTTTACCGATACATTGCGAGGAAGTGTACTGAAACAAACATTAATACGATTAATTAGGTAAACAAAGGAAAACACAATTAATTAGCTATTTATGTACTTAAACAAAAACATTTTCTTTATACCACAGTTTGCAAATATTTATAAATATAATAATGAGTACCAATAACAGTGAAATAATACTTAGGTAATGCTATGTTTTACATGTTAAACGGATTTCCATAAACAATGTTTACTGATATAATACTTAATTAATAATTAATATAAACAATTACCTTTATAAGTACGACTTGTAAGCAGATTGCGAAGAGTAGTTTATATTCCATTATGCTGTATGTATTTTGGTATTTGATGCATTGTTCTAACGTAGTGTCCTATTTATATTGAATGATTATCACAAACACACTACTTACATAATTAGTTGCAGAATGTCATACAATTAATTTGGAAATTACGGTTTAAATAATTCAGAAAATTAAGTAAATATTACTTAATTACCCAATACCGATAACAATAGTACGTCTGTATAACGAAACTTCTCTAGAATAAAATTTTTCAGAAATTAAAAGTAACATATCAATTACATTATAAAATCCATTGTTATTTAAAATTGCGTTGTAATCAGTAATGTTTTATTGTTTTGTTGCAAATACAACGGTTTTTATGTAAACTTCTTTAAAATCGCTGTGATTTGAAATTCGATAAAACGAAAATGCGTGAAACCAAGTTAATACAGTAACTTAAATTTACCTTAATTTAGGATTGAACCGTATGAGATACATATATAGTATTATATAATAAAGGATTTTAGTCATTTCGAAGTGAAAACAAAAAGATTTAGTAAAACGAATATTGGTTACATAAAATGTAATATAAACAATAGTTTTAGTTAAAAATATAAAAAAATCTTACAATTTTTCTAGTCGCGATATAAATATATTCTTGTCATGCTATCGCAAGTTACTCATTTACATTTCAATCAGGTGCGAATTGAACACAGAATTTATTTGTTTTTTTTTCTGTTCGTTTATTAATTTATGTATATTTATTTTACGAATCCTGGGATAACAATTGATGTATCTCGTATAACATTTATAGCGCGTGAAGCACACCAAAACCAACATTTTCATATTAGCTTGTGGGTGTCTCTACGTGATGTATATAAACTATTAAAAAATATTTAAACATTAAAGAGTTTTCAAATAAAAATATTAAAATATTAAGCATAAGCATAAGCTTAGTCTGGAAAGAACGTACAGTGATTTAATTAAAATATTGTCAAGAGCGGCGACGGAGACCCATGAAAGCTTTAAACCAAAACGTAACCATATAATAGGATGGAATAAACACGTTCGGGATGCTCACTGTGAGGCCAGAGCAAATAAGTACTTGACAAAATTTTGGAATGCCACTAAAAAGTTAAACGTTCGATCAAGTCTTCCAGTGAGTGTCGCGGGATGCACTTCACAAAAGGAGAAATTCAGTGAGAAAATCCAATTGCACGATTCTCAGTTTGGATTTCAGCCTGGCCTCTCTACTGAAACTGCCATACTAACCTTAAAGCAGACTGTCAAATACTACACAAACAGAAAAACGCCGGTGTACGCGTGCTTTCTCGATCTGTCCAAGGCGTTTGACTTAGTGTCATATGATATACTTTGGAATAAGATGGAGAAGGCGGGCGTTCAACCGGAGTTGATACGGATCATGCAATATTGGTATGCCAACCAACAAAACTACGTGAGGTAGGGAGAGGG
Source organism: Napeogenes sylphis (assembly GCA_959347405.1). Taxonomy (NCBI): domain Eukaryota; kingdom Metazoa; phylum Arthropoda; class Insecta; order Lepidoptera; family Nymphalidae; genus Napeogenes; species Napeogenes sylphis. Next base: position 36,961,151 of record OY365780.1, on the reverse strand, counting down.
ACTCTCCGAATCGTACAGGTTGATGTGCGGAGTTAGGCAGGGGGGCTTGACTTCTCCGAGGCTCTTCAACTTGTACATTAATGAATTGCTCGTGGAACTCAGCAAAAAACAAGTAGGTTGCTGGATAGATGGCGTCAGCATAAACAATTTAAATTATGCCGACGACATGGTGTTGTTGGGTCCCACGGCTGGTTCCATTAGAGAGTTGCTTAACTCATGTCAGGATTATGCATCTAAACATGGACTATTATTTAATGTGTCGAAATGTGAATACCTGATCTTTGAGGCTCCCGGTGAGAAAGTAAAATACGAACCTAGAATTTCACTAAACGGGATACTGCTAAAACGTGTCAATTACTATAAGTATCTAGGTCACTTCCTTACGGCGGACCTCAGGGATCAGTTGGACATTGAGCGTGAACGCAGAGCCTTAGCTGTAAGGTGTAATATGTTGGCCCGCAGGTTTGTTCGTTGTAGTAAAGAAACTAAGATAACGCTATTTAAAGCATACTGTCAAACCTTCTACACGAGTGCCTTGTGGGTAAACTGCACACAAAGGCATTGGACACTATTAGGGTTCAATATAATAATGGATTTAGGATGCTGTTGGGCTTACCCCGTTTTTGTTCATGCTTCACTCATGTTTGCTCAAGAGCGAACAAACGATTTTTATGCAATTTTGAGAAATGGAACGTCATCCCTGTTGAAAAGGCTTCGTTCTAGTAAAAACAATATCCTAAAAATGTTTAATGAAAAGGCTGATTCTGAGATTACGAATCCTTTTGTTAAAGTCTTGATATTTTAAAAATAAAATTGGAGTCTTATTACGATTTCATTTAATTTAATTTTTAATTTGATGTAATTTAATTTGATTTGAATTGTTTTATTTTATTTTTTATGTTTTTTTTTTATTTGACTTGATTTGATTTATGTGATTATGCCCATTTTATTTTATTTTATTCTTTAAATGTTATGACCATTTTATTTTACTTTATTATTTAAATGTTAGAACTAAATATTAAAGCTCAGATATTTTAAATTTTAAATTTGTGTTAAAATTGATTTATGATGTTAATTGTTGTAGTGATTGAGATTGTTATTTTATTTTATTTGTTTTAAATTTATAAATTTGATTTCATTTGTATAATTTATAATAATTCAAGATTGTTGTAAATTAATTTAATGTTATTCGATTCTGATTTGGTTTAATCAAATGAGAATTTATTTATTTATTTATTTATTTATTTATTTAGAAGAATAATTATGCATTTACTAATATAGTTTTATAGAAATTATAATTGTAACTAACAACTGGATCCTTGTTATCTTCAATAAATGATTATTATTCATTTATTTTATTTTAATCTTATTATTTACATTTATACATATAACATTTAAAAAAACAACATTTTAAATATTTTTTTCTTGGTGGTAGACCATAACATCGGGTCGCCGGCAAAGTTACCACCCATCGGGCAAAGTCGTGCCGCAAAGCGACATAGTCGTGTTCCGGCACGTTGCTCGATGAAGCCGTTTATGGGAAATGGGTTTGAACAGCTGCGGTACGTTGGCGAACCGGTTGACGTCGAGTTGGTGTTTGTTTTGTCGGGTGTCTAGTCGAGGAGGGTAGCGGGATCCGAAGCGACGGCTTTCCGCTGGCCGCCCGCAGATAGTTGGGGGCCCAATTAGTGGGTTAGCCACCCACGAAAGGCTGCCCCGCCAGCTGCGAAAAATCCCAGGGTGGCTCCATCGTGCTGGTTGGCGACCAGGCGAGGAGGCCCGATGGCGATCCCTGGGGGGGTTCGGGCGTCCCCGCAGTCTCCAGACTAGCCTCCCAGTGGCAAGACATCACCAATTTCGACGTCGGGTTCGATACGTACCGCCTCGTTCAACTGCCATTTCCCATCCCTATTCACTTTTATTTATTTTATTTTATGAAAAAGGTTAAAAAAAGAAACAAGTTGGCACAGCGGTTGCACGCCTCCTCATACAATGTGCACCTGACTAATATAAGGGGTTTGCACTCAAATCTTTTAGCTGTCCACCACCACCTGGAGACAGAGCAGCCGCACTTGCTCTTTTTGACGGAGACGCAGATACAATGTCCTTTGAGCGCTACATACTTGGATTATCCCGGTTACTCGTTGGAGCACAACTTTCGCTCACGGGCCGGAGTCAGTATGTACGCGCGGAACGACCTCTGTATTCAGCGTCTCCGTCACCTTGAAGACCCCACTTTTTCTTCCCTATGGGTTTTAGTGGACACAGGAAACGAAAAAATCCTGTATTCCTGTGTCTACCGTTCGCACAGCGGTGACCAGGAGACAACTCGTTTATTTGAGTATCTTAGTGAGGCTGCAGATATGGCTCTGTATCAGTACCCTTCGGCGCAGCTCGTCTTTCTGGGGGACTTTAATGCCTGTCATCAGGACTGGCTGTTCCCGTACCAGAAGACCGACCATGCTGGAAGAGAAGCGCGGAAATTTGCGTTGTCCTTGGACCTCTTTCAGCTGGTGAAGCAAGCGACAAGGGTACCAGATGTGGTAGGCCATACAGCCAATTGCCTGGACCTTCTGCTGACAACTGATCCGGACAGGTATCGTGTAGAAGTCACCTCCCCCTTGGGAACCTCCGATCACTGTCTGGTGAAATCTGTGTTTACATATTCCCCACCAGCTTTCGAACCTCTTGGTGTTAGGCGAGTATGGAAATACAAGTCAGCAGATTGGGATGAGATGCGACACTTTTTTGCGTCTTATCCTTGGCGGCAGGTCTGCTTCTCTTCTTTGGATCCGTCGAGTTGCGCGGATGCTATAACCGATGTGGTGCATCAGGCAATGGAGTATTTTATTCCTTTTGCTGACGTACCCATCGGTGGCAAAGCTCGCCCATGGTTTAATGCCGAATGTGGTCATGCTCAAGACCGAAAACATTCGGCATATCTCATTTGGGCTGATGCTCGAACCCGCAAAACTCCGGATGTAAGTTTGAAGAAGAGAGCCTTTAACCAAGCTGCCAAGTCCTACAAGAAGGCATTGCGGAAGGCTCGTCTTGATCGGATCGTTAAGAATAGCGAAAAGCTCTCTGTCAGACCAACTGGCAGTCGAGCTTTCTGGTCTCTTGCCAAAGCGATCGAGTCGAACTTCTGCCAACCCTCACTGCCTGCTCTGCTGAAGCCTGATGGATCCCTGGCCCACACTGCAACAGAGAAAGCGAATGTATTTGCTTCTCTGTTTGCTGAGAATTCGCATCTAGACACTGGCAATGCTTCTCCAGCACATCTTCCTCACTGCGGTATTTCGATGCCTGAAATCCGCATCACTAACAAAGAGGTATGGAGAACATTGTGTCGTTTAGATGTGAATAAAGCCAGTGGTCCTGATGGTATACCAGCCATTCTGCTCAAGACATGCGCAGCTGAGTTGTCTCCTATACTGACACGTCTGTATCGCCTCTCTTTCATGACTGGAATAGTGCCGAAATCCTGGAAGCTTGCCAACGTGCAACCCGTGCCCAAAAAAGGCAGCCGTGCCGATCCTGCCAATTATAGGCCCATTTCAATCACCTCCATACTCTGCAAGATTATGGAGCGTGTATTGAACTCGCGGCTTCTAGTGTACGTAGAAGGTAACGATCTCCTCAGTGACCGACAGTACGGATTTCGCCGAAATAGGTCCACTGGGGACCTTCTAGCGTACGCAACACACATTTTAGGCGAAGCCATCGAGAGGAACGGAGAAGCGGTCGCCGTCTCTCTGGACGTCTCGAGGGCATTTGACAGGGTCTGGCATGCGAGCCTTATATGCAAGCTTTCAGCGTACGGTATATCTCCTGGTCTGATCGGCTGGGTAACGGACTTTCTGAGCCACAGATCTCTCCGAGTAGTTGTCGACGGGTGTTCCTCGGAACCCTTGACAATAAATGCCGGAGTGCCTCAGGGGTCCGTTCTTTCTGCAACTCTGTTTTTGCTGCACATTAATGATCTGTTGAAGCCCGGTATCTATGGGTATGCAGACGACAGCACAGTTGTAGAAAGATATCTGCCGAGTACTCGGGCTAGTCGAGATCAAGTACAGTCTGAAAGAGAAGCCATGGTGCAACGTTTGAATGACAAACTTCAGGCAGTCTCCGCATGGAGCAATGCCAATCTTGTCGAGTTCAACGCCACCAAAACGCAGACGTGTCTATTCACCTCCAAAAGGAGCCCTTTCACCTTGGCTCCTACTTTCCAGAATGTATCCTTGGAATACAGTGACCGGCTTCAGTTGTTAGGCTTAGAGATTTCCTCGAACCTCAACTTTGGTCGGTTCATTGAGTCCAGAGCAAGAGCAGCTGCAGCAAAGCTTGCCGTTCTTGCGAAGGTTCGGCAGTACTTTACACCGGGACAGCTTCTTGTTTTATACAAAGCACAGATCCGGTCGTGTGTAGAGTACTGTGGACACATATTTGCTGGTGCCGCAAAGTCTCATCTTGCGGTTCTGGACTCAATTGAGAGGCGAGCAAAAAGGCTTATAGGCGATCCCGAATTGGTCGAAGCCGAACTCCAAAGCCTTGAACACAGGCGTAAAATTGCTAGCCTCTCAGTATTCTATAGGATACATTTTGGTGAGTGTTCGCAGGAATTACACGAGTTAATTCCTCCGTCCCCCTTCCATCACCGGACGTCCCGACGCACGGCAGGTATCCATCCTTTTGTTGTGGACATTCCACCTGTCCGAACGAAGCGCTTTGCTTCCTCATTTTTAGTGCGTACAGCAAAGGACTGGAACAATTTGCCTGCGTCGGTATTTCCGGCCAAATATAATGTGGGTGTCTTCAAGAGAAGAGTGAATAGGTTGCTAGGGCAATGCGACTTACCATCTAAGACTACATTCCACTTACCATCAGGTGGAATGTAGTCAAGCATTGCCCTAGATCATATAAAAAAAAAAAAAAAAAAAAAATATATAAAAAACAGTATCCCGCCGACGTGGGCCTTACGACCAGTCCGTCGGTGGTTAGGGCGACAGCGAAAGAAACTTCCTCACAATGCGTGCCGTACCCAAAACTGCTGCTCTTTGCATTCGACCCTTGATCCAGTTGTTTAGTGAGAGCCTCTTGAGATGATGATCGAGACTCTTCGCTATAAGACCATTGACGGAAACTACCATCGGGACAATTATTGTTGAGTCAACATCCCACATGTCGGTAATCTCGTGAGCTAAGTCCAAGTATTTTGACAGTTTGTCCTTCTCAGCTTTCATATTATTATTATTTATTATCATTATTATTATTAATATTTAGTCCAAGTTTTCCTTATTTGTTTAAAATCTTAAAAATACTTGATTATATAAAAAATAATTTATACTTATCTTATTATATTATGGAAAACTTATTCTTAGAAATATTATGTTGACGTTTTGAAATGTACATTTTAACAAAAGATTATTTTAAGCTTATCTACAATTGAAAGTTTTATCAAGAGGGCAAGATGCCAGGGTCGCTTGAAGATGTGAGGTTGGCGACACTCAAATTCATTTAATTTATAGGAAGATATTTTTGCACTTGAAAATTTATCACTTAGGTCAACGACACAAAAGATTGGATATTTCCCCGAGAATAAAATAAAGTTTTGATTTGCCAAGAAAGAATAAGTTGCTGTAATAAATAGTTGGCTTTGAAGTAAGGAATTGAAAAATATTAAATTCATATTTATGTAGGTATACATTTTCTGTTACAGATATAAACGAAACTAAGACTAAGATATGAAGAATTTAGAAAGAGAACAAAGTACTGAGTATATTAATATATGTATTAAATACAAACATGGGAATTGAAAATGATCGGTTGATGTTTTTCCTCTTCGATAATTCTTACACATGCCTATTGAGTAATTAAAAATATTAGGAAATATAATATTATACAAACCGTACTTTTTAGTTCATCTAAACATTACTGAATTAACAGATGATTGGTAATATTTAAAGATATCTTAGGTATTCATTTGATTATTTATGGTAAGTTAAAATTCCTTGCTAGGTGACTATGTTTGTTTGTTGTAATTTGTATTAAAATACAATTATATCAATTGCACCTAAAGAAATGAATCTATATAATGTGAAAGGCAGAATATGAAACGTTTCAATTGTTATTTTTCGGTACTCTGTGTCATCGCTTTCTTTGAACTGAGTGTAATTGACGTGTTAAAAACATTATAATATTTACAGGAAGGAGAAGTATAGTAACTCTCTATGTATACTCTACATCAGTACTTCAACAAAACGTTTTGGTATTCTAATGTATCACTAATTAATTATTTATAGTTTTACATGTTACGGTGAAGGCCGTAACATTTGGCTTTAATTTATTGTAAAGTTTAATTTCCGGAAAAGGGTAGCATATTGGATGTCATGTAAACCTCACATTTAGTTCCGTATCTTTATAAATAAAGATAATGATTATTATCTAAATGTTGTCAGCGACTCCATCGGCGTTTAACATGTTGGTACTTTACTTCAGAGAGGTAGATCGAACCCAGATGTAGTCAATATCACAAGTCTAAGATTAAATATTTGAAACCGGATTGTAAAACAAAACAAAAACGGAAGTAAATGTTTTTGCTATAGGTAGTAGGTATGTTGTTAAATGGCCATTCTTACAATAATTATAAGTTTTATAAAAAGCCCTTAATTAATTATACAAGGTCCCGGCAATTATTTGAAATACAAATGTCCGTGTTTTTTTTTTTTAAATACATAAATATTTATTAGTTTTATTATCTTTGTCACCATTTACCTGAAATTCGATCCGAATTATTTATAACATTACATTGTACTTATCGCTGACTGCGACCCTTGTTAACCTTTCTATATAATTAAAAAAACACTTCCAAAAATCAAACTGAACCAACTGAAAATGGAAATATTTCATCCAAAACGAATTGCCAAGAAACTAAGAAAGTATTAAAAATTATAATAATAATACAGAAATAACAAAGAAAAGTTAAAATGAAAAACCTATAAAGAAGTAAGTAGTTTGTCAACCAAGATTTTTTTTTCCCTACGGGTACTGTCAATACGGGTACGAATAGGAATAGAATTTATTATTTTTAGGACAACGATAGCAACAGTATGTACCTACCTAACATTTTTTACTAGATTTTTTTACGATATTTTATATATTATTTTATTCCTGCAATTGCCCTGAAAATTTTGTCTCCGTCAGAAACTTTCTTAATCTTCAAGGAGTATTAAATAATAGATAAAATGGCCGAGCCGTCCGTTCGTTATGTCGTTTATTTGGGAAATAGTGATATATACATATGAATTAATATTATTATAAATACCTGGTTAAGTAGAACATGTCGATACTGGGGTGATCCAAAACAGATATGCAAACCGTATCATGGGCGTACCGAGGGAGGGGCAGGGGGGGCAGCCGCCTCCCCTTGGACATTGTATACCTCTATTTTAAATTAAAATTGGTATTTAACATTAAAAAATAAAAACCAATTAAGTTTTAAAAATTGGAAAAGGTTTAGAAATGGAATTCTCAGGAAGGTCAGTCGGGGACGACAAAAGTGGCTTTTCAGTTTTTATAGATGCACCTATGTATTACAAACAAATACCTACAATTATTTAGTAAAATTTTTAGCAAACACTTTAAAGTCTAAAATCTTCATTAGAAGCGAGATTCGGCAAAGACAAATCACCAGCGCTTCCTCTTTCATCATTAAAATTACAGCTGAAAATTATTACAACTGAGCAACATCTTAACAAACAAAATGGCCATATTTATGCTCAAAGCTCTAAGGAAGCTTGCCAGTTAGTCGACAGAGTGCAACGTGGACATTATCCGACTTCAGTGATGGTTTGTTGGGGTGTTAGCTATGAAGGAGTGACTGAGCCATATTTAAAAAAAAAAGGTATCAAAACATCGGCACAAGTGTATCAAGATACGATTCTTGAGAAGGTAGTTAAGCCCCTTAATAACACCATGTTCAATAATCATGTATGGTCCTTCCAGTAAGACTCGACGCTGGGTCATAAAGCTCAGACCACGTAGTCTTGGTTGGAAGCGAACGTCTCTGACTTCACCAGAGCTGAAGACTGGCTGTCGTTTAGTTTCGATCTTAATCTGCTGGATTATGATTTATGGTCAGTTTAAGAGAGTACAGATTGCTCTAAACTAATCCTGTCCCTAAAATATACCATACAATTGCCAATGACGAATTGCCCCATAGAAAGAGCGCATGCTCTTAATTGATAACTGGCCTGAACGTTTAAAGGACTGTATTTTAGCCAATGAACACCACTTCGAATAAGCTTTTTATATTTTTAATTGTTTTATATTTGTGTATTAAACTAACACACTGTAAAAGTAATAAATGCTATTTAAATTAAAAAAAAAAAATCTTTTTTACAATGTTTATGGAAAGACTAGGTATAGTTTAAAATAAAGAAACAGAATTTATTATTAGCTCCACCACAGACATTTTTTAATGTCTCTTATCTTTATCAGAGTTGGTTTTGAATAAAAACTTTTGTTGTTTTATTACCTCTTTAAGATCAACAGTGAGCACATAGCCACGGGAAGTTAACCTAAATCTAATTTAGTAAAGTGTCGTAACTCAGAAGTGTAGAACACTGTTCCTTATTATAGGGTTTACGACCGGTTCAAGTTTTACAGCCCTTTAGTACTTTCGACGACTAATCTGGGAATGGAACTAATATCTTTATGTGTTATTTACATAAATTGAATATTATTCACTTGCTCATAAATATATATGTATTTTTTTTAATATAAGTTAAGTTAATACGTTATACTTACCACGACTTCTGATTTATATACCTATTGATTAAATGAATTTGTTCTAAGTTCAACGTTCAAAAATGTTATTGTGATATAACATTGTCTGTTTAAATATCTACCTTATTACTTTTAAATTTAGCTATTATTTATAAATAAAAGCTATAATTAGTTTTTCTTGAGTTTTGAATTCGAGGACAATGCAATATTATGGTACCATCGAGCCGGTATGTGACACCTGGAACTTATAGACTGGAATATATGGGTAAAAATTAATGAATGGAAGAAGTCAAATGATAAGACAGTTGAACTTAGGCTGGTTGGTGTTATTGACATGAGTAGTCGCAGTACATAATATTATGAAGATGGTGCCGGAAATTAACTTCTGGAAATAGCCGATTAAAAATGCTAAGGTCCTAGATTAATTTTAGAACTTATGGATGTGAAATAGTATAAGCAATCCTCAGTATAAGCAATACAAATTAACATAGTTTTCATAAAAAAAACGAACTATAAAGTAAAAAAATATACAAATCTTTGGAAAATTAAAAATATTTATATATTTTCTTATATTCCGTTATATAAAAAATAACGGATAGATATTATACTTTAGGACTATAAGCTATTAAAATAACATAATATAAAATATAAGTGATGTTGACAATTAGTAACGAGTTTGTAATTACGTTAAAAAAACAATCGCCGGATAAGCAATTCAAACATCGTTAATTATGTTCCCAAAAACTATATACCTAACCTGTAGATATCCAACCAGGCACTGTCAGATAGTGTAACATTGTACGGCGATGTGGACGGCCGCGCTAGTGGTGTCTCTCGCGACTTGCGCGTGCGCAATCACGCGAGATCAGTTCTATCCCCACGGACACGGGCTGGACCAGAGGTTGCCTAGGGGTGCTGACGTTTCCTCACCAGAAACAAAATTGGCTGTCCCCATCGTGTTCTACGGAGAGACTTACGAAACTATTTTCGTGAGTAAAAATTTAAGTTTTTGAGTGAAAACTGTTTTTAAAATCTAAAAACTTCTGGAGCTTAAATATTAGAGATGCTTTGAATATTCGGTAAGTATTCGGTATTCGGCATATACGGCAATTTTTATGCTATTCCTATTTGATCGAATTATTCGGTTTTGGTGGCGAATATATTTGGTCCAAGTATTTCTTTTTTCTTAGCCAGACGACACGGTAGAGATCTAAAACACAAAACTAATATTTATGTCATATTATAAGTAAAAAAAACCTATAAATAATGCTATTAATAAAGATTATAAGTATAGTATCAATAAAACTTCTGCTTCTGTATTTAATATTATGTTCTGTATATTGATATATATTGTATGTATCTATTGATATATATTTATAGTTTATGTAATTTATGGTGTATAACCTATCTAGGTATACATTCTCTATGACGATTTATTTATTTACTATATATGTCTATAATAATATAATTGAAAATATGTGTTTAAGTATATCAACCACTATTACGAAACTTTTCCTGTTATAAGATGCCTGGAACAGATCAACATTTTTGATAAGGCCGCCTTTACACCCAAAATTGTACATTGATATTTTCTTTGTATACTTTTTTTTTCTTATACTGTATTTTAGTTTATATATTTTTTTTGAGTGTAATAAATAATTTTACTACTTACTACTTACTTAATAATATTAAACAATTAAGATTCAACATTTATTTCGAAACATAACAAGTCAACATATTTTATTGTTCCTAATCTACAGTCATCATTTACAGTCAACATTTATTTTGAACCTCAAATCAGAACTTTTTATTAAACCTCAAAACAATATTTTTAAACCACAAATCATCTTATTTATCCATCTAGCAGCCTTGTCTAGAACCTGTTGACAAACAAACAATGAAATCGAAAATCGGCCGAATATTCGGTTCGGTACAGGTTGAACTGAATAGTATTCGGTTATTCGGTGAAACCACTATTAAATATGTAAGAGAAAAAAAATTAAGCAAATTATAATTGTGATTATTGTTATTTCTACTAGTTAAAATACTCGATAGAATTATAAATTAAATATTTTATTTGATTAAATGGCATATCAAAGGTAAGTAAAGAAATAATAAGATTATATATGAGAAATTTAATATCAATTTGTATAGCATATCAATTTGTATCAAACAATTCTCAATTCTCTTAAAATAAATAGCAGTTTTTTGTTTGGATGATAGCGGTATTATTATAAACGTTTTTCAGCAATATGCATCACAAGAATTTGTTTTATTTTCGAAAGCGTATTTACAGGAGTGCAAAAATAAACGTAAAGACATTACAGCACTGCTGAAATTATTTTCATGAGACAAGTTATTTTCTTTGTACATTTACAAAAGATTTATTACAATTAAAATTTATATTAAGTCGAATATGGAAAGAGTACATAATATATTTTGTATTTTAGTACCTAGCTTGAGTATTTGCGGTAGGTATATTGAACTTTAAAATGTTACGTATTTAGTATAATCATTACACGTGTCAGAAATAAATTAATTTAACATTAATTTAGGGCAATGACCAATTTAAAACAATATTGAATATCTTAAACAAATACAACATTAATATATTAGACACATTTATAATCGAGGAAATCCAAAAAGTTAAATCTTGTAAAGTAGTATATTTAGTGGCAGAATAATTACCTACGTACATATCTACAATACCGATTTGTGTGTAGGTAATATGAATAAATGAGGAGATTTAAAGAATTTAACCACGTGGGATGTATACAATAGCGTACATTTTCTTATTTACGTGCAAATTAAAAGATGTCTTCCATTTTTTTTGGCTATAGTGCCAGTCGTTGACCTACACTCGTATCCTGCACCCACTACTGTTTCCCGTCACTGCACTTCTTATCACCATGTATGCGTCAATTGCAATAATATTGAGCTTTTTGGCAAACATTTACAGTTCGTGTATATTGTTAAAAAAAATTTCAGAGTCATAATTATAATATGTATAACGTATTTCAAAGGCGGCATTAGTAGGTTCTTTACAAATTAGGTTACAAATTTGGTTAGGAAGGGAGAGGAAAGTAGACAGTAAAGATGAGCATGTGTGCTCATCATCAAGGGGCCTAAACCTACACCTAGGTCGCAAGTCTCAGCCATTGCTTGCACTTCTCTCCTTGCAACGCGATGGGCCCGGCACCGGCACGGTGAATCCTTGGAAGCTAGGCTAAGCTAAGCTTATTCATACCTACCTACCTAAGTAGAATTATTTAGAACTCGAAACATATCGTTAGTTAATCATTCTAGAAGAAAGAATAATGAACTACTTAGTTAATAGTCACTGTGAGTTACATTGACTATGAACTAGTTAAGTTAGTCAAAAGTCACTAGTTGCCCTGTGTTTACAATGTAATAAATAAAACATTAAACTAATTACGAACGTCTTAGAGATATTGATTATTGTTAATCTAAGCTCAGGTCAAGTTAAGTTAATTAAAATAAAATAAATGTAAAAAAGTATATAATGTTTTTAGTTAACTTCAAATAATGACAATTTAGTTTCTCAAATACTTAGTATAATTTTCGAAACATTTGTTATCTTTAAGCAAGTGTCAAGACCTCAGTTGCGCCTAAACGTGATATTGTTATCGACGTACGGGTCACACACACACACAACGCTGGCTGGTGTGCGTTCCTAATCACAATGATAACTTTATATATGTACATATAATTGTTACGTAACTATAAAGTGTTGCTATAGTACATATAACATCTTTAAAGAAAACTATTCCTATTGATTATTGTGACTAGGATTCGATATTTTCTGTTCGCAATCGGAATAATTTTAATATTTTTACATTTTTTTTAAATGTGCTACAACGATAAAATATTCTTCTAAGATATAACGATTGAAAAATGAGCCTAAATTTAATTTCATCTTTCAGGTAAACAACTTCGGAGTTCTTTCTTTTAGAGCTGATATCCCAACTTTTTTAAATGCAGAATTTCCTCTTCCCTATCCATCTATTGCTGGTTTCTACACAAACATTAACACGACAGATGTTGGTACAGTTTACTACAGAGAGACAAACGATTCTTACATTTTATTAAAAGCAGAGGACAGTGTCCAAAACAACTTTCACGACTATTATGACTTTAAGCCAAGTAGTGTTTTCATCGCTACATGGATTGACGTGACATATTCGGGAACTCAACTACAAAATCGCAAAAATAGTTTTCAAATTGCTCTTATAAGCAATGGGACCGAGACATTTGTCGAACTTCTGTACCCGGAAAGAGAAATTCAGTGGATTCAGGGAGAAATACACGATGGTGGCTTACCTGATGCAAAAGCGCAAGCTGGGTTTATCGCAGAAGATGGACGTGTTTTTGCTCTAAGAGGGTCTGGCAGTCATCAGATTAGAAATATCGTTTCGTAAGTTCTTGTTTTGAAACCAGTGTCCGCAACGATCAGAAGCGGTATATAAAAATAAATGTTATTATTTGAATGGCAAATATTAATTGTAGTAAAGATAAACTTATTAAGATAAATGATCGAGAGCCATAAATATAAACAGTCATATCGCATGTGCATTTATTGCCACTGTTACGACTTGAAATACAGAGAACTCAACATAACACAGCTAGTTAAAATAAATAAAATTAATTTTAAACCTGATCAATTTATAGAATTTTGTACTTTTTTATCAAATCGGAATTACTTATTAAGGGGACTTAATAATTGGTTTTAATAAATGATTCGATAAATTACAGATGGTCAAATACACACGAACCTGGAAAATACGTCTATCGCGTAGGAAATATTCCTACTGAGGGAATTATAGCCGCTCCTGACCAGTACGACCAATATGAAGCGGAAGTGGAAGAGGAGTCTAAAACCTGTGCGCAAAGCGGTCCAAGCGTATGCCATTTACAAGCAAGGTGTGTCGATTATCAAGCAGGCATTTGTTGCCAATGTAATGATGGTTTTTATGGTAACGGGAAGTCATGTATCAAGGATGATGTGCCACTAAGAGTGCATGGAAAATTAAATGGTGTTATTAATAATGTAAACCTAGATGATGTTGATATTCAGGCTTATGTTGTTGTCGCTAATGGAAGATCTTATACAGCCTTATCCCACGTACCATCATCTTTAGGTAGCAGTTTACAACTTCTTCATGTACTAGGAGGGGTAGTGGGGTGGCTTTTCGCAAGAACTTCGAAGGAAGCACAAAATGGTTATCAGCTGACTGGTGGGTATTTTAATCACACCGCAGAAATTTATTTTCCTGTTTCTGGTGAAAGAGTAAGTATTAATCAAGAATACATAGGACATGATGTGTTTGATCAAATAACTCTTGACACTGATATTCGCGGTACAATTCCTAATGTATCTGCCGGGTCTAGACTTGAAATTTCAGAATATGAAGAACAATACACTATTGTTGATGTAGGTGTAATTCATAGTGTTTCAAGTCGTACATTCACAAACAAAATGACGGGTGAAAAATATGAGCAAACAGTGACACAAACTTTTATTTATAACCCATGCAAATTTGCTCCGCCGATCGAAGATGAAAATAAGCTGCTTACATTAAAAGTTAATAAAAATTATTTAGGCTATGAAACAAGAGGAAATATTGTCAGATATGGGACAACTAACAACATCCAATACAATGGGCAGGAAGACTCTTGTGCAGAGGGGAGACACTCTTGTGATCCACATAGTACATGTGTTGTACAAGGATATTCATTTTCATGCGTTTGCAAGTCTGGGTTCACTAATATTAACACTGGAGCCTGTGTCGATATAGATGAGTGTGACGTGGGCACACATAACTGTGACACAAATGCCGCCTGTTACAACCACGATGGCGGCTTTCAGTGTAGATGTCGTGAGGGTTACGAAGGCAATGGTATTAGTTGTAGTCGCATTTCGACTTGTAGAGATAAAAATTGTGATCCCAATGCTCAATGCGTAGATAATCCAGAAGGTCTAGTCTGTCTGTGTAATTCGGGTTTTACTGGAGATGGCGAAAGATGTTGGCCAAAACATTATAATGCCTGCAGTAACTGTTCCCCGAATGCGAGTTGTCTAATTTCGGAAGTTACGTATTACACCGAAAGCTGCTACTGTAATACTGGTTTCGTGGGTAATGGATATTCATGTATCGAAGATACTACAACTGAACCTTATAAGTCTGAACCTACTGAAGGATTCGTTGCTTCTATACAATCAACAACGCCCTTGATATCTGAAAGCGAATACAATGAAACATATGTTCTACCAAACTGTGGAGATGATGGATGCATTTGCCCCTTAGGATATTCTAGTTACAAAGATGAAAGAGATAACGATTTATGTCGTCTTAATGGTAGCCCTAAAGACCCTGATTTGGATGACAATAACCACAGCTCAAATTCAAGTAGGTCGATCATTAGCCTTTCATTCTATAAATAAATATAACAATAATATAATCTTTTTAAACGCATAATTTTGTTTTATATTTCAGTAAGTTGTACTACAGATATAGATTGTCCACCTAATGCGGAGTGTGCAATTGATGATTACACGTCAGAAGGTCCCGTATTAGGACATTGTATTTGTCCTGAAGGCTACGAGGGCGACGCTTACGAGTGTATTGAACGATCAGGACCTAGTTGTTCCTGTGGTCCTGCTGCCCACTGTATTGAAACTGTGGGTGGCCTTATTTGCGTATGCGACGTCGGCTATCAGGGAGATGGTTACAGCTGCCGTCCTAATTTCAGTTGCACCAACAATTCTGATTGTGAATACAACGCTGAGTGTAAACCGGCTCCGAGCACTAATGAATATGTTTGCCAATGTATCGAAGGATACATCAAGGATGAAAGTGATGCTTGCATACTAGAGGGGCAGTTGTGTAATGGAGCAGTATGTCCGGAACATGCATCCTGTTTATACGATGTATTGATTGGCGTCAGTTACTGTCATTGTGACGATGGGTTCGAGGGAGACGGTATTTCGAAGTGTGTTCCTCAAGGAAGAACATGCGATGTTACAAATGATTGCGATCCCAACGCTGTTTGCAAATTTACAGAAGGTTCCTATCAGTGTACATGCCGGGAGGGTTTCAATGGTGATGGTTACACATGTACCCCGGACCAGAACTGTAAATTTAATATCTATTTATGCTCCGAACACGCTTCTTGCTTGAAGACGAGCGATGGTTATGAGTGCGAGTGTAACAGCGGTTATAACGGAAATGGTAATTACTGTGAACTGAATCCACGACAGTCTGGCAACTTTTTGGTAGCGAGTGATGGTGCTTCTGTGTACCGTGTTCCCTACAAGGTATCATCGAGAGAATTTGCAGCTCCAATAAATAGTGGTGTTAATCAAATAGCAGTGGGTATAGATGTAGATTGTCTAGATGGAAAAATATACTGGGGAGATGTTAGTGGAAACACAATAAAGCGAGCTGCTTACGATGGTTCTGGATTCGAATCATTCTTGTCAAACGGTAAATAAACAAATATCTCATTTTACAAAAAAATTATGTCATTTTATAGTTTTTTCTTTTTTTAGATGTTCAAGCGCCGGAAGGTTTATCCGTGGACTGGTCTGCCAGAAATGTATTCTGGACTGATTCACGAAAGTTAACGATCGAGGTGGCGAATATAGACACAAAAATAAGAAAAGTTTTGTTCCAAAAAGATGGTATTCATAATCCGAGAGGAATAGCTGTCCATCCAAGAAAAGGGTAATTTGTAAACAGTTTTTTATGTATACACTATGTAGGTATACACACACAATTAAGATAGGAAAAGATTTTAACTCAATGTGAACTTCAGTATGAAACTGCATTTTTGTACTGTATTATAATTTTAATACATAGTAAATAATAATATTATTTATAATTCATGACATAGGTGCTTTTTTACAGAAAAATATTTTGGAGCGATTGGAATCGCGGTGGCCCAAAAATTGAGTGGGCCAATATGGATGGTTCTCAAAGAGGTGTGTTTTTGGACCAAACTGATGTTAAATTACCCAATTCGTTGGTCATTGATTGGTCCACCGACAGATTGTGTTATTCCGATGCTGGTACATCGAGCATACATTGCGTTGGTATCGATACTTTGGTTAAAGAAACCATTGCGGTGAATTGTTCATATCCGTTTGGCCTCGCAATCAGCGGAGACACCTTTTATTGGACGGATTGGAAAACGTATGTTGCTATCTCAACAAATTGAGTTACATTTACAAATAGGTGATTGAGGTTTTAACTTTACTTTTTTATAGATTGAAAATAGAGTCCATTGACAATTTGACTCAGCTGAAAGGACAAGTTCCGATCGCTACAGCTTCCAGAAGGCTGTACGGACTTACAGTTGCACCAGAGCAATGTCCAGCTCACACTAATATCTGCCAGATCCGAAATGGTAGTTGCGACCCTTACCAAATATGTTTACCAGACGGCCAGGGTGGAAGAACTTGTGTTTCAGGAGACAACCATGGCCAATATTAAGTCAAAATATAACAAATATTATATTTTATACCATCCTTGTTATACCTCGGAGTTCACACAAAATAATACTAGTTATTGTTTAAGTTATTAATTATATTTTCCTAATATGACAAAGTACTTAACCCCAAACTAGTAATTTATTACTTGTATAATAAAATGAGGTAGTTGAACAATAGTGAAATAATACTCATTTTCAAAATATTTTTATTTCGAATTAAGTATAAAGTAATACCAAAGCAATAGTAATTTATTAATATAATTATATTTGTTTACTTATTTAGTTACTTCAGACATTTTTATAGTGTTACATTTATATGAGTTTTGATTAATAAGTTTCAATAATTTAAAAATAAAACTGTATTCAATCATGTAAATATAAGTAATAAAATAAATAGTACTGTTTTATTCAAATAAACATCAAATAATGCAATAGTTTATTATTATAAGTGCCAGTTAAAACACATATTTATAATTAAATAAATAACTCCAAAATATTGTGAACGAAATAATATTACAGTAGTTTCATCTTGCATGCCATCATAAGGTCAGTGTTTCTTTAACATTATCAAACAAAATACGATAAACCATAATTATAACATTTACTAAAAAGTTCACTGAATTAATGAAAATATTCAACCCCAAACATCCTCGGTGCGACCAAACTTAAACACTAATGACCCAGCAAATATGAATGCATTTTGCATAAACAGACTCACACCTGGCCAGGTGTTTTTGGTACTACCTGAAAAAAATAAAACAATAATATTTGTTATAATTCTAAATGTATAGAAAACATTAACAATAAACAACCAATAATCATATTTTAAAAATATGATAAAATATTGATTAAAATCATTATTTGTTATATTTGTATGCTACAAATAATTTTAAGCAGATTATAAATTACCCTGAACTTAAGCTGGTAAATATATAATATACAATATTAAGCTGTATAAATCACATATAAGTAATATAATAGTAATATTGCATATCATTCAATAATTTGTATAAGTACTTATATCTTAAATCAAATTACAACACAAGATGAAAATTGAGGAAGAAAAGATAAAATAATAAATTTACCTGCATTAACATAATTTGCGAACAGAATCCAGCAAGCAGCAATCAGTGATGCAAAACCCACAACAAACCCAAGGAACAGCCACAGTCTTGCACCACGAGGTCCCATGCACCCTCCTGTGTAGGTTTCACCACGAACCTGGTTGGAATATACACATTTGGATTAATATGATTCAGAAATTAATAAATACCTTTTACACATAAATCATACTACAGAAGCTTTAAAGTGTATGAATAACTTTATGGAAAATGATCCTATAAATCTAATTAGGCTAGGCCATACCATAGGCAGAATGGAGCAAGCACTCCAGGTATTGAGTCATAGTAATATAATATATTACCGTGATGGTATAATATATTACCACAGTGGTAGAATTTATTGCTATATATAAAAGATAAAATGCAACATATGCAGGATTTAAGTTCTCAAACTAGCCTCAGATCAGTACTGAATATTATATATTAATGTTTTAAGAAATTTATAAGAAAATAAAATTAGATGGTAACATAGTGTAATGTGTCTTACCTGGGCATTGGACACAGAGTTGACCATGAGGAGTGAAAGTGTTGCCATGACCCCACATACATGAGATGCATTGGGCAGTTCCCCCTGGTACACAGATGCCGCATCAATTATGAACCACCAACCAGTGAAGAACTGGAATTAATATGATATTCATTAGCTGCTGTAAAACTTGTCCTGTGTAGAGTGATTATGTTGAATATAGATTTAAAAGAACTGCATTGAAAATCGGAGAATATTATAAATTTTGTTAATTCAACAAATAATTGGTAAAGATTTTTTTTTTAATAATGGTCTATAATCAGATTAGATAAGATGCTCAATAATCAAAATGCTTATACAATAAAATAAAAAAACAAAATAAAGTTATAAGACTTGGGATCGGGGAAAGCAAAATGATTCATCAAAGTACCAACCAGCAAACCAGAGAATATAGATGCAAGAACATTACGTTTTTCACCACTTTCAAACCAAACACAGCTTGGCATAGTCAAATTGTCGAAGCAACTCATATTTTAAAACTAAAAACACTTGGAAGTTAAATAGTTATTAGTAGTTAAATATCAAGATTCAAGAAATTATTGAGTAAGGGATTTCAACTTCGAATAGTAAATAAAAATGATAGATGGTGTATTTGTCTTTTGAATGTCAGTGTCTAAAAAGGACAGGTTATAAAAACCAAAGACTAAAAAAATAACAATAGGTTTCATAAATAATAATGTTCTTTAAGAAACTTATTGTTATTACAATATGTACTTAAGAAATTCATTAAAAGAAAAAAATCTTACAGATGTAAAAAAAAAAATGTTGTAAATTGTTTTTAAAAACCTCCGAATAATAACTAAAGAATTGAAGGAGCTTCATATTTTTAAAGCGTACACTGGCGTAGACAACAGATTTTTTTCTAGTGATGTGATATTGTGCCAGATTTTCTGACATCTATGGCCAATTTATTAAATTTAGTTGTGACAAGAGAGACAAATCAAAGCAGAAAACAACTTTTATACCAGTGACTGTAGAACGTATTAGACAAATTAAAGATGGCTTAGTACCCTATTTGCCCTTGATGAAAATTCAAACCCCAATATTATGTATTTTTCTTTTTCTTTTTCAGAACTTCCATAATATTATTTAACTTTGTATTTATTCCAAAACAGTGGTTGTTAATGATAATTAGTATTTAGTGATTGGGCATCTGCTGATCTACACAAAAATAGAGAAAAAATATATACTATGTATGCGGAATATGTTACGTCTGACCTCGAGGTTGCTACTGCTTTTGAAACCTTTTTTACTATTATTCCAGTGACAACAACGTTATCTTTAAATTCTTCTACCGCTGCATCTATGGGTTTAACTAGAGAGAATGTAGAATGTAGATCAATGTGTTACCAGTTTTAATTTTAAAAAAGTGAATGCTCAAGAAGTAATCAAAGTATTTAAATTAATTATTGTTAAAAAGACTAGTGATCACAGGATGCACTTGGCATTTTTTGTGATCTATCTAAGCCATTCGACTGCGTTCAACATGAAATCCTTATAAAAAAAGTTAGAACATTATGGTGTTAAAAATAAGTCCCAAGATTTGATTAGTTCATATCTTAATCATAGAATTCAAAAAGTTTATGTAAATGGAAAACGTTCCCCTGGTTCTTTGGTAAAAATAGGTGTGCCTCAGGGCTTTATTTTAGGGTCTTTATTGTTCCTCATTAATATAAATGACTTACCTCACCTAGTGGGGAAAAACATGGGACAGTGTTGTTTGCTGATGATACTTCTCTTACTTTAAAGTTAATAGACGGCAATTTGATATTGAGGAGTAAACGCTCTCTCAGATGTTGTACAATGGTTTAACACCGATAATTTGTTGCTCAATAAAAAAAAAGACGAAATGTGTCAAATTTAGTTTACCAAATATTAAAAATGTTAGAACCAATGTACAATTAAATAATGAGGAATTGGGCTTGGTCAAATCTTCTACTTTCTCTGGCATTACTTTAGATGAAAAATTGCAATGGGGTCTTCATATATTTGATTTGTCAGGCAGACTCAGTTCTGCTGTATACACGGTTAAAAAAATACATCGATTAACAAATATGGGAACTGCTCGATTAGTTTACTTCAGTTACTTACATAGCATAATGTCATACGGTATACTCTTATGGGGCAATGCGGCTGACATTGATACAATATTTACATTGCAGAAGAGGGCTTGTCGAGCAATATATAATATGAGACCAAGAAACTCTTTAAGAAACAAATTTAAAGAATTTAAAATTATGACATTTTATAGTCAATACATTTATAAAAATTTAATTTAAGTCCATAAAAATAATTCGAAGTTCAAGAAAAATTGTGATTTACATAAAATTAATACAAATTAACACGCTATGCAGGGCACTAGATTACATAAAAAAGGTAAATCCTTTAAGGGTAATTGTATACTTTTTATAATAAGCTCTCAAATAGAGCCTTACGCCTAACATTAAATAAATTTAAATTATATGTAAAACATAATTTGATAAAAAAATCTAATATAGTGTAAAGGAATACATCAACGGCGGTATGTTCGAGAATGAATTGTATTGTATTGCGAATAGCTAGTAATCTCCGCAATTTGTTTTTTGTTGTAAATTAATTTTGTAAATTTATATAAATATAGGATGAAAAATAAACCGATACGGGCAGTGATTCCGCGACCTGCGAACCCGCGACTACTGGGATAGGATAGGATCCCAGTAGTCGCGGGTTCGAATCACTGCCCGTATCGGTTTATTTTTCATCCTATATTTATATAAATTTAAATAAGCTTAACATGGCTATACATGTTTATAGATATTTTCAAACATTAATTAATTTTGTTTTATCGACCTGTTGCGTCACACCGATTCCTTAGAAGTCACTATTATATTTTCATGGGATTCACTCTACATTTTTGTTTTTTTTTTTAACAATCGGTTAACAAAAAAAGAAGTTAATAATCTCTTATTGTCGTACCATTGCTGCTTACCAGTTTGAAGGTTTATAGTTTTTACAAACATTGGTAAGAGCAAAGGGTACGTTTTATCAAAATCGAAATTTACGCATACGAAGTCGCAGGCGCAGCTAGTAAACAAATAAAACATCTGTTATCGTCCGTGGGAATTCTATAATAATAATCCGTGGATATATCACATAGATGTTTCAGAATTTATTAGAATAACACTGGATTAAATTATCGATAACTGTGCTATTTACAACACTGTTGCAAAAATATATAGAAAACTAAAAAATGGTCAAATATCATAATAAATATTGCACATAGCAGTCTTAGGACTGTTGATATTTTTTAAAATATCCTGTTTTCAATATATCGATATTTATAAATATATCAATATCGGGATTTAATATTTAAAAAAAAAATGAAATTTCGATATATGGGTTTGATTTAAAATAATTATTGTAAGTCAGCAAGAAAATTATTATCTATACAATTTATTGTCCTGTATATTTATTAAACATTTGGGCATATAAATTATGGTGATTAATTTTTAAGTGGATTGTAAAATTAGTTGTATTTCTGCTGCTTTTAAAAATTTTACCCGCATAAGTTGCAGAAAACACTTCTTGTATCAACTTTAAATTTAATTAAAATACGTGCGTATAATGGAAAAATTGTTTAAGAACATACACAACAACAAGACATATTTTGACACAGAATTATTTCTATGAAACTAAATATTCAATTAAATCATTATCTTCAAATCAATATAAGTACTTGCTTTTACCGCCACAATAAAACAGTAAATTTTCATAACCTCTCTTTTTAACTTTAATGTTAACATTGAAATCAATATATAATTTCAATTGGATACGCGACAAAGACAGAAAGATATTTCCCATTCCTATAAAGTAGGTTCTCCATCTTGTAATTTTTATACCTTACACTTTAAAGGTATATACCATACCATACAATATTACTTTTCGTTTGAAGATAAGAAGTAAACTAGGAATAAAGAAAAAACTTAATATAACATGTGTTATAATGCGCAGTATACCAAGTTTACGATCTTTGTAATTAATTAATTTACAAAAATATAATAAAATAAAGTAAAAAAATATTTTAAATAAATATGAACCACGATATCGAACATTTCAGTATCGAACTATCGATATATCGTTCCAAAAAGTATTAATAATAAATGTCTTATAATTTGGCCACAGGACAATAATTTTCTCTTTATAATTTGTAAACCAGTTAAAAAACACAAATATGTAGTTGTATTGTAGCGAAGAAAAACGTAAAGATATACCATGTTAGATCACGATGGAAGGATACGTTTTGAACTTAATTTTCTTTCCAGGAAGAATGGGATTTACATGCCCTTATAATATAGGACATTGCTCATGCATGCATGCATGCAGGTTATATTTTCTCTCAACAATTCGGAGAAAATATGTAAATAACTGTATAAATTCGTAAATAAAACTAAACAAGAACACATAGTGATGTGTTCACATAACAAGACAGCCGACATCCAACACAACCAAAATGTGTAAACGTTGTTCTTATCCAATAAATCAAATATGAATTATACTTTTCGATTTACCATCATAATAGTGACCAGTGACCAATTGACATTTATAAATGTACATTTTGCTGTTCTGACAAATTTATATTTGTTTCTTTCATCATTAAGTTTTCACTATATGAAAAACGAGAACAACTGTTACGCACAATTTAAGTAATAAAATCTAGGCTACTTCTATGGTTTAGTTATTGTTCTGAGTTGAAAACGCTTGTCTACTGCACGATGTGACGTGACGTGAAATAAGAAATAAGCAGAAGATTAAAAAAAAGTTGAAATATGAATTTATAACCTTAATTACAGGGCCGTATATACAATGTCGGGGCCCTTAATGCATAGATTTTCTACTCTTTATGTATACAGGGGTATTTTTGCAATCGCAACGGAATTTGACTTATAACAATTGGCCGGTACCTGCGACAGTTAAAGTACAGAAAATTCTGAACTAAAGATCAGAATTTTTAGTTCAGAATTACGGTATTGTAATTTTAATCTCGTCTTTCTGTATTAAAATTGAACCATGATATTACAAAGCCTTCCTTGAAATTGTCAAAGGATTGTATGTCAATATTTTGGGTTGGGCAAATCAGAATTCGTTAATATATTTTTGTAATTCTGTAATTTTATTTTTCTGAACATGGTTAAACAATGAAAGAACAAACGCTGTTGATTTGTCTTTGTCTAATCTCACTTCTACTGAAGATTTTAGACTATTTATTGTAATGTAAAATAAGAATTTTAATTTACAATACAAGGTAAGAAACTGATAATTTAACGGTTTAAAATGCAGCTCTAAAAAGGAACAAAGGTATACACAGATATATAATATGTTTTGTAGATAATTGTTTTTCTTTAGATAAATGTAACGTTACCTATGATCAACTAATTAAAAAATATTAGCTTTAAGAATATCAAACATTCTGTGTGTATTTATATTATGTTTTATATATCTTAAATAGATTATTTATACCTAAGAGTACAAAAAATAATGATAATTTGAATAAAAAATTAAGTTTATATATGAACTAATTTAACATCATTTGACAAACAATGACACCGCCAAAATTTTTGCAATCAGTCTTAACAGTTGCAGAAACAAAAAGTTTTGCTAGTTTATATAAATATACAATGAAAAAGAAACCGATATAGGCAGGGATTCGAACCCGCGACGTCTGGGAAACCGTCCTGTCGCTCTACCAATTGAGCTACCGTATCACTGTCCGTCTCGATCACATATGCTTAATTCACCGAAACGGACAATGATACGATAGCTCAATTGGTACAGCGACGGGATGGTTTCCCCAAAAATCACGGGTTCGAATCCCTGCCAGTATCGGTTTATTTTTCATTCTATATTTATATAAATTTAAATAAGTTTAACATGGCTAGACATTTTCAAACCAGTTTTGCTAGTATCAAACGAACATCGAAGAATCTCAGTCATCCGAATTTTTCTTAAATAAAAACTCCCTTCTCATTACTCAGCCACGACTTCCCTTCAAAGCAATTTATCGTCAAACTTTTTCGGTCATTTGTTTTCACCATAGATTAATATGCTTTTAAATGCTTAAATTAATTATTCTATAGCTTTTTAGTGAAGCTCATTTATATTTTGGTAAAACTGGTAGCAAATATTATACCATAGGAGAAAATGCCTAATAGTTTTATTTAAGGCTTTAAACTTATTAAGTATATTCATGTGGTTAAGTGTATATATTTAAGCCAAGGTGATTTTTGTTTATTTTACAATTAGATGCTAATATAAATGTATTAAAAATTCTGTAAACATCTAACAAAAGATAATTTTAAAGATTTGAATGTGACGACGCTAACAAAAATACAACATCCTATGTATATATGTCTTTGTTAATAATGTAATTCTTGTAACTACATATTTGTGGTACCTACATGAAAAAAAAAAAATTTTTTAAACGCTCTGTTTCGAAGTGATCTGTGAGAAATGAGAATAATAATTGAATCTGTAGTTTGGGCTCGCGGCGTCTCCTCGCCACTTCCGGCCACCCTGAATGATTCGCCATTTCCTGTTTTTCTCGACTTATGATTTAACGATATACCTATTTTACTTTTTAAGTGACATCTAATAATTTTTGATTTTTTTTTATTTTACTTTATTTCAAACCATATTTTATTATTTAAAAAAATATTTTTAATTATTTTATCTATGTTAAGCTTATTTTTAAATAATATAGATTGACAATTTTAAACATTCTTTTTGCTTATAGCATTGTTCAAACTTATTCGATATGGCATATCAAGAATTATTAGTTACCTTGTTTGAAAAAAATGTCTTGCTTTATATTTATAAATATAATATAAATTTTGAATACTTTTAACGTCCACATAGCATTTCGAATACGTTTATAATATAGATATGCTAACATCATTAAGGCAGGAAACATGGTATTGGTAGCCTAGTAAGAAAAGTTACGTCAACGATATCCCAGAAGTCGCAGGTTCAGATCGTTCATCCAAAAATGGTATAAAATAAAGAATATACCAATTTTGTATAATTAAAGTTTAGTAAATTATCTCTATGCTTAAATAAACATGCAACTTTTATTTAATTTTTCTTCCTTAAAACATATAATTCTAATGTAAATTGCGTCGACAACACGGAGCATTGAACATATAGTGAACATTGTGAGTATTTAAATACTTATACTTGCCTACCTATACATACATACACCTACAGCCTTTATATATATGTTCTGAAAATAAATTAAAATTGCATCATAACTTACCTGATAAGCTCTTTTTTCCAGACCACGTTGATATTCTCTGTGAATAAAGTGTTGACCATTGTGATATTAGATTAGATTGAGGTAGGTTAAACATTTATAAACATAAATTTATATAAATATGGAATGGAAAATAAACCGTTACGGGCAGGAATTCGAACCCGCGACTATTGGGAAAACGTCCCGTCGCTCTAACAACTGAGTTACCGTATCGCTGTCCGTCTCGGTGAATTAAGTATTCTATATGTGATCGTCTTTATCACCGAGACGGACACGGTAGCTCAGTTGTTAGAGCGACGGGACGTTTTCCCAGTTGTTGCGGGTTCCAATTCCTACCCGTATCGGTTTATTTTTCATTCTATATTTATAAAAAACATTTATAAAATGTATACATGTTAATTGATGTTTTTGAACATTAAGTTTGGTAGTGCCATCTTTTCCATGTTAATCTGTACTGCAAAGTCAAACACATTGGTTATGATTTTTGAAAAAAGCCTAATAGATATTACCACTGCACCGTCCCGATAAAAGACGATCATACGTAGATTGCTTAATACACCAAGACGATAGCGATACGTTAATCAGTAGTTTGTAGTATTTTTTTTCTTTGTATAATAATAATAATATTTTTTGTTGAACATCACATGTTTTTTAATAAATCCTTAATAACAATTATTAATTAACATGAAAAGATTTGAGAAATATAGGACTTTGTTACTATTGAAGTATGCTATTTAAAAATAATCTGGTAGCTCAGCGCAAGAGTCGTATAATTTGAGACTTTAGGTAGTTAAAGTTTATAGCAGACATCAGAGTCCCATATCAAATATCACTTGAAGCTATTAGCGTGGGGTCCAAGGTATTATATATAGGTAGGTATATATGTCTGTGTCTGTATCACATCATAGTAATATATTTAGTATGTCAGCACTTTTACGACTTCTAAATCCATACTTATTTAAGTGACGGTGAATGCTATTGTCTATGTAGATTCTGATTTAATTAATTATTTTTCCTTTGTTTAGTTAATTACAGGTATTGCTGATTGCGTAAATAATGATAAAACAAAATCCTTCTTGCAACTTTATTTGACATTTTCAAGAGGTCATGTAAAATGTCAAAAAGCATCTGTCATCTCGTGGTAGCAACCGAGGTCGTTTAGAGCTAAAACAAGGTATATCGTCATTTAAGAGCAAATACGAGGAGAGTAAACAGCTTGGGGCGATGGAGGAATAATGACATTATAAAATAAATGCATGATTGTAATCTTCGCCGCCGGCGACTCATCGTAAAATGTTTATGAGCGACCACTGGGTCTGCGGCCCAAGAGACAGGCTTTAGCTACAACTAAAAAAATGCTGCCGTTCCAAAATACGATTATATACCTAGTCTTGCCATAAATATTGTAACAAGAAAAAAAAATAATTGCAAAGAAGAAGAATGTTGTATATAATAACTAAATGTTTTTTGTGTGTATACACAAATATAAAACAATTAAAAATATTAAAAGCTTATTCGAAGTGGTGTCCATTGGCTGCAATACAGTCTTTTAAACGTTGAGGCCAGTTATTAATAGAAGCACGCGCTCTTTCCATGGGGGAATTCTTCACTGCCAATCGTATGGATTGTTTTAGGACTCCAAATTATCATGGCGTTTAGATCAAGCTGCACTCTCTAAAACTGACCATAAATCATAATCCAGCGGATTAAGATCGGGACTAGACGACGGCCAGTTTTCAGCTCTGATGAAGTCCGAGACGTTCGCTTCCAACCCAGACTGCGTGGACCGAGCTTTATGACCCGGCGCCGAGTCTTGCTGGAAGGACCACACTTGGTTATTGAACATGGTGTTATTAAGGTGCTTAACTACCTTCTCAAGATTGGTATCTTGATACACTTGTGCAGATGTTTTGATACATCTTTCACAAATATATAACTCAGTCACTCCTTCATAGCTAACACCCCACCAAACCATCACTAAAGTCGGATAATTCCCACGATGCACTCTGTCTACTAATTGGGTAGCTTCCTTAGAGTTTTGAGCATAAATACGGTCATTTTGTTTGTTAAAATGTTGCTCAATTGTAAAAAAAAGTCTCATCCGTAAAGAACATTTATCTGTGAACTCCCTTTGCATACCTCTTACCACCCTAAGTAGTTGTTTCGATTTTACCACCCTATTCATCTTTTATTAACAGTTAAGAAATGACCAGTGCGTCTCTCATAGGCTGCAAGTCCAAAGTCATCTCATAAAATACGCGACATGGTTCTAGAACCTAGCACCTAGGTGCTATCTTCATTTCCCGAGATAAAATCTTTTGCTTTCGGACAGGATTTCTTGGAATTCTTTCCCTTACTGCTTTGACCACCTTTATCGTACGAACAATACGTGGACGGCCAGATCTTTCTCTGTCACCAACAGAGAAAGTCTCATTGCTCCGGTAGTTTAGTACTGGCACACAAACATTTGACTAATACCAAGTGTGTGGAGAGTTTTTAAATTGCATTTGGCTCTATATCTACTTTGTGTAATGCAATCACAGCGATTCTGTTCTCTTTATCACCCTACTCCATTTTGATATCACAAAATATTGTACAATGTATTGGCGCCAAAATGAGAAAACACAATGAACAATTGTATATAAAGATGACAGATTCCAAATTCAAATGTAATATTTTTTATTTTTAATTGTATTTATGGCCAGACTAAGTTGACAGCGACGGAATGGTATTCGAAGGGTCGCATTTTCGACTCTTGCCCGTGTTGATGATTTTTTTATATTTTTTTTCTTAAAATACCTATTTTACTTTTTATTATATACATTTTAATATTACATGTTTTCTTTATTGTCGCCTTTGACGTAGTACACACATGGTGCGTCAAAACGCTCATTTGTCCAACCCTTCTAATGCGATTTATGTTTTACGGCTTGCGTAATGTCTCCTCTATAGTGTTTGATTAGATTTAGTATTAGTGGTGTGTGTAAAAACATATTACTATTACGCAACACTTGAGTTAGATACCAAGAATTTATGTCAATGTCAGATGCTATTTTGATAGTTTTTTTAAAAGAGGAGAAATAAAATCAAATTTAATAATAGATAAACATAATAAATCGATTGTTCGAAAGATAAAATGCCAAATCAATATTAATTTTAAAAACAAATTTTGATCAGTGGGCGTGCTTATATCATCAACTAAATCTGACCGCTATAACTAAATGATCTCTAAAAAGTTTTTAGCCTCAAAGATCTTGCATTGTCCTGACGTCGTTCACTACAGTCCAAGTCCCAGCGACCTTTGTACAGCTTACAAAATAGATTAAAATTGGCAAGAGATTCCTTGAGATATTATTTATTTAACTTCTTTTCTTTTTAATAATAAAGAAGAAGTTAAGTAAATAATAAATAATTATATCATTATTATCATTTATTCCATATCTATCTTATTATTTACATTTATATATATACAAATATAAAATATAAATATAAATATAAAAAATTGAATTCGTCGGCGGTTAGGGCGACAGCGAAAGAAACTTCCTCCTGCCTCCTCCTCCTGCGTACCCAAAACTGCTGCCTTTTGTATCCGACCTTTGATCCAATTATTTAGTGAGAGCCTCTTGAGATGATGATAGAGACTCTATTAGACCATTTAAGGAAACTACCATCGGGACAATTATTGTTGAGTCAACATCCCACATGTCGGTAATCTCGTGAGGTAAGTCCAAGTATTTTGATAGTTTTTCCTTCTCAGCTTTCACAAGATTAGCTTCACATGGGACGCTGATATCAACAAGAAATGCCCGGCGCTCTGACCAACCTACCAGCACGATATCAGGCTTATTAGCTACAATAGTCCTATCCGTGATGATAGATCGGTCCCAATAAAGCTTAGCATGACCATTTTCCAAAACTGGCTCTGGTGTGTACTTATAACATGGCACTTCAAAAGATACAAGACCGTATCGAAGAGCAAGTTGTTGGTGGATAATCTTGGCTACTTGGTTGTGCCTGTGCAAATACTCTCCATTGGCAAGATAAAAACAACCGGAAATGACATGTCTGATGGATTCTCCAGGTTGGTGGCAAGCACGACATATATCAACAATGCCATTCTTTATTATGTATTTCCGATAGTTGTTCGTCTCGACAACTTCGTCAGCAATTGCACAAGCAAAACCTTCGGTTTCACCAAAGCGATTACCAAATAGTAGCCAAGCCACGGACGCCAGAACGTCTACGTCAGACCCATAGAGTGCCTGGTGGGACCGTCCATGAAGCTCCTTACTCTTCCATATACTTATACGGTCGTCAGTGTTACAGTCGTCAGAAGTACTACCGGTTTATGCCAGTTATCTTTGGCTAAGGAGAGCGGTGTGAGGCCATTATCTACTGCAACAATGTCCCGATGCATTCCACACTCAGCATGAAGGAAACATTTTCTAAGATTGCATACCTCACGGTTGTATAAGTTTTTGGCATTAAGGAAGCCCCACACTTCCGTGGAATATACAATCTCATCACTGATGAGAGCGGATGATGCATGCGATACATTGTCAATAGTTTTCGGGCCATTCGGTCCAGGGCATCTTATTCAGTCTGAGTCCACTTTATATGCCGAAAGTATACATTAGCAGGGGCATTACCTAACTGTTGAATGCACGCACTTTGTTACCTCCTGATAAAAGATTTTTTAGATCTTTTGTCAAGCGGTTAAAGAAGCGCACCTTCACTAGCTGTTTAATGTCCCCACTTAGTATGCCTAAGCATTCCGACATACCAAGGTATTTGTAGGACTCGATTTCGGAGAGGGATCTAAGGGAAATTGTCTCCGAGAATTGTAAATATTCGCTATTTACAACTCGGCCACTCTGCATATTTGTAACCGCACATTTATCTACACCAAACTCCATCCTATTGTCATTACTAAAAGTTTGCGTAACGTTTAGTAACGATACCAGATCTGCTTTATTAGGTGCAAATAAATTGAGATCGTCCATGTACAAAAGATGAGAAACTATCTCACCCCCGCTGCGAAAGTGAAATCCCAGTTTTGAGTCCCTAAGTAACGTGCTTAAGGGATTCAAAGCCAGGCAAAACCACAAAGGACTCAAGCTATCACCCTGGAAAATACCTCGCTCAATCCTTACAGGTTCAAAAGTAAGAAGACTTCCTTCGCCCCCTGGAAGACAAGGGACCGTTGTCCATTGCCTCATACATGAATCAAGAAAAGCGCATAAATCTATGTCAATCTTATACACTTCTAGTACTCCTCTCAACCATGTATGAGGCACCGAATCATAGGCCTTTTTATAGTCAATCCAGGCGGCGGAGAGACCCCTCTTACGGCGGCGAACCTTTTCATTGATGGCCATGTCAACAAGGAGGAGTTCCTTAGTATCATGAGACCCAATCTTACATCCATTTTGAGCGGGATCTAAAATGCTATTTGCATACAAATGTGTGTTTAATTTTAAAGTCAAAATGGATGTAAGAAGCTTATAAATTGTTGGTAAGCACGTGATAGGTCGAAAGTTCTTTGAATCTGCGATACTACCAGACTTGTGGAGCAGAAAGGTGATTCCTGTTATCATAAAAGATGGTAGGGAACCGAACACGATGGCTTCCTAGAATTGCTCAGTCAAACGTTCGTGTGAAGACCGCAGGCATTTTAGCCAAAAGTTGTGTAATCAGTCCGGCCCAGGACTTTTCCAGTTATGATTCGAACGGATCGCATCTCTGACATTATCTGGGCTTATAAATATAGCCTCCATTGGCAGCAGGTGTTCACACGCGTGCTCAACAATACGCATCCAGCCACCATTGTTATGATTAATAGGTATCGACCAAATATTTTTCCAAAATGTGAACTTTTTTTCCATATTTGATAACTGCCCATCAATGACATTTTCGTTTATATTTTGCGTCCATCTCTTTCTATTTAGTGGAAACTTTACTGATTTCTGTGTTACGTATTTGTTACATTTATAAGTTTTATGTTATTGTTTGTGAGGCGGCAGCACGTCGTCATTGCTCGACACGACATCCTCAGGAGGGGTTGCGTACTCCTCCTCTGATGATGTGGAGCTGCTCGGTGCGACGGGCTGCGGTGGTAGGCGTGCGTTGATGTTCTTACTCCTTGTTATCATTAGTTACGAGTGCCTATTTTCACAATGTCGCAGTTCTATCACTTATTTTTGGTAAGTAGTTCCGGTAACAGTTTGGTATATTATATTATTATTTTTGTCGTTTATTTTGCATATTGAATAACTTAATTAAATGATTTAAATATTTGTAAAAACTTGATTTTGTAAATAAATATTTTTAACAAAAAGTGACATTTCAAAAACGTGAGTACTCGTGTTATTATTATTATCATTATAACATTTTAATATAAGAGAAATAAATTCTTGCCAATTCCACATAAAATTACCTAACAACCAAGCCAGGGCTTCTTTCTGTATTCGGTACAATAACGATTTAATTATAAAAGTAAAATAAGGTTCCAGTTTGTTACGTAAATAAGTTTAAATAAATATCTTCAGTACAATTTAGTAAATATTTGTAGATCATGTCTTGGATACGTCATACTTCGAATTCTCCGAAGCCTTTGTGCTCTGACGGTACTCATAACTCTACTTTGGTATATCGTTGATCTTAGTTTAATTAAACAGTAGTTTTATATATTGTATTAAATACGATGTAAGCACACAGTATTTAAATTTAATATATATTTTTAAACAATAGATTAACAAAAACGACAAATGTCACACACCTTCGTAAAAAGAGAGTCTATAAAGTATACGAAGTTGTAAACTTAGCTCTGAGATCTAGAATAAAGAAGTGAAATAAAATTGATATTGGATATAGATGGTGATCTATAACTAGTAAAAAATGTACATAGATAACAAAATGGTAACCTCGATGTGGACATACTACACGGCGTTGACATACAAGGGTGGATTGTCTATGAAAAAAGTTTCGGTTCCTCAAAAAGCAAAGCTTTATATGCTCCTTAAAGCTAGAAGATTAAATATTATTTATTATATATAACTAATATTATTAAACAAATCCTAAGGCTACAAAAGCACTCACACTACCAGAATATTATTAGTGTAGACTTGACTTCTTGCTTGCGAACATGCACATCTCCTGAAGTCTTAAGTCTTATGCTTTAAACAGTTTTAACTGATTACGAGTAAAAGAAACAAATCTTCGGATTCCCAAATCACAGCAGAAGTTCAAAAACAACAACTGAAGATGGTACCTTCATAAAGATCGGATTAACTGTACCCGGAGGCACGTAGCTGACCGTCAATAAAATTTAATATCATTACCTAGCCGCCATTTCAATTAAGCCCGTCTTAGAAACTGTTTCTGGGGAGAAAGATTATTTTTAACGATGCCGTTCTACAAATTAAAACGTCAGTTGAATTTATTTACTTTAAGAAAACAAAGAAATTAGTATATAGTATAGGCTGAATATGTATATAAATAATGGTGATAATGAGACTGAGAGAAAGAAAGACTGTTTTAGACTAGATCTATGTGTTATGTACTTGCCTATCAATGTATAAGTCATACATTAAAAAAAATCATTTAAAAGGAGCAACTGTTGAGTTTTTGTCCAGCTGTCCAGCATACCGAATGGTGGTAGCTTATTATGTTTAATAGGTAATTGACTGAATTGAATTGATTGAATTAAATATATATTGACTATAATTAAATAATCACGATTTAAAATTGCGTGTGCCTACAGTTCAATAGAATAATTAGGTTTTTTTTTTACATATTTTTATTTATGGGGGGTATAACACCCAGTTTTCGGCAACCTCAAGTATGGTCTAGAAATAATAATGACAAAACCTGTGCTAGCAGAATATTTGTTTGTTTGTTCATCTTTTACTGCTATTAGTGAATACTGTTTTGTCCTGGTTCAGATAAAAAATATATAAATTTACATACTGTACCTATACATACATTTATATAAATATATACATTTATATAAATTTATAATTTTAGGTATATTTAATGCAATAAAATGAATGGTATTCTTATTAATATAACAAAATCAAATAGTTCGGAATTCCTGATCACCTTTTCAATTTACGTATGAAAGGTAGTCGGGACTTAGCCTTGGGCGAATGGAAATTAACCCGTGAGATGGCTCCAAACCTTAAATACTTGTCTCGTTTCCTCTTCCGAAATTCAAACATGGTAAGAAAGAGACAGATTTCATAAAATTCCCAACTAGGGGAAAATGGAAGGATTCGAGAGTAATTGGAAAATACCTTCGCATTGACGCGACTGAGGTTGCTCGTAGATTAGATTCTGTCTTCAATTATACATTTCACATTTTCTACTTAATTTCATATTAGCGTTATGAGTAAATGTTTTATTTTATATTTTATAATTATTACAAGAAGTATTGTGAAAATAAGATAATGTTGCTATAACTAAATCTGTCGAAGATTTAAATAAAACCATTTTACGGACTCAATTAGTAATATTTTATTTCGACTTGAACTTTCAAATGCGTTGAGCAATCGTGTTTTCGGAAAACAAGACATATTAAATTATATATCGATTTTAATATTGTTTTTTTCTATTTTTTTTTTCACATTTCTTTAAAATTTAAACAGACATGGCTTACAAAATTAAACGTTTTAATGTCTGTTAACAGAAGTAAGAATTTATAAAGCTATAGTATAAAAGGTAATTACATCTTTAATAATATAATATTTTTTTATTTTATCTTTATAAATAGATCACCGTATTAAGTTGGCTGCGGTCTTTTATATTAATTTGTGGAAAAGTTGAAATTGATTCTTAATCTGAAGTTGTGAGTTGGCAATAGTGTTTTATATTATGAGTATTTACTTACATTACATACATACAGGACAAGTAACTTCTGAAAATGATCCTGGTTAAAAGTTAAAAAAAATAATACTTAGTATTTACAAATATAAATTAACATGTTTAAAATTGTCTTTAAATAGATAAACCTTAAGCTTAAATTTGTATAAATAGATAATGAAAAATAAACGATATGGGCAAGGATTCGAACCCGGGATCTCTGGAATTACGTCCCGTAATTAAAAATACATGATCATATTTATGTAATCCAAGGGACTATCCATATTCCCGTCATCTCCTTAGGGCTTCGAATGAAACACGACGTCAAAAATACTCCCTAACAGTAATTAATATACTGCGTAATCCCTAACCCTTCGTCCCTCTGGGCTCTTTAGGCCAAGACGAGATCCGAGTAATAATTATAAACACTCCCAGGGGCAATACCTTTCGGTTTGAATTTTCTGAACATCGAAGGGTTTTATTAATTCTGATATGTTAGTTTTATTAGACTAGGTGCGAGCATTTTGAGTTAATTATTGGGTTTCACAACTAGCTTGATTAGATAGAGATTCTGATTAGCTAGATTAGATTAGACAAGGGATGAAATATTTCAAGAATATGAATATAAATATTGGTATCACACCAAGTAATTGATAGTCATTTTTTTTATTACTATATTTATGTGAATATAATTCAATCCTTAATGATGTGTGAATGAAATTGAAATGTAAGTATAAAGAACCATCGAACAGTACTGTATGTAATCATTAATATTATATTTTCAAAGTAGGAAGTTATAACTGGCTCGATGAATTGGTGAAAAGAAGTTCTGTATAGTGATAAAGTTAGAAGTCCAAACTTATCTTTGTCTTTCTCTGGATAAAAATTCATTTGATCTCTTCTATTTCTTATGGATGCTGTATGACGAGGCTTTTGCAATTTTCAATCTTTCCAGACGTTCATACGCGATGGCAGGTATCACTTCACATTAGATGGATTTGCTCGTTAAATTAGTTTAATAGTTTAAGAATTGCCGGTTGTTATATGAGAATATCAATACTTTTCACATTAACGATCTCTATATAAAAGATGAACTATGTATATATGTCCTAATGCATCATGTGATCAAAAACTCTACAATTTCGATATTATTTAAGCAAATTTCTATTTTATCACTATTGAATAAGAACCTATCAAAACGTTACTGATATTAAAGTGGAATGTAATAATATATTTGTATCTGTAGACCAAGTTGTCGGAACAACGAGTTAGAAGTCAAGCTACTAAGAAAAATTATAATTGCTTAAAATAAATCATATTAAAAGTAAAATAATATTAAAAATTATCCATTAAAACAACCAACCAACCAACCAACCAACTTGGATTTAAATAAGCATAAAATATCTATAAGGTAGGTACCTCAAGGTACCATATTAAAAATCCGCTCTTTTCTTAATCTTGTACCACACCGCGCTACCCAAATATAAGGGTCAATGCGTACACGTCATTAAGTCGGTCACCCGAGTCGGAACCGACATAAATGTGGTATCAAACTGTTTTATTGCGGTCGACGCATGATTTAATGAAATCTTTAATATTGAAGATAACACAAAACTCGTAAATTACCAACAGTAATATGAAGGTTTCTAATGTTCGCTAGAAGTAATATAATAGCCCCTCGACTTTCTTCATTTCTAAAAGCCTTGCGTTTTTATGATATTAAATTTTAATTCACCATTGTTCGGCTTCTTTTAATTGAATAAAATAAAGATAAAATTTTTACTGTTAAGTTAGGGCGAGCTATAAAGTATATTGCGTTTTTTATGATACTTTTAAATAAATAATTCACGACTTGGCCAATCTACCTAATTATTACAGAATAATGTTTTCACTTTTTCTTCATTAAGAAAACATTTAAATTCGAAGCCTTTATAAGCCGTAAGCTTTGTAGCTGCTCTGATGACAGTGGTATTTTAATATATGAATAGAAATAACAAAATGTATATATTAAATAGTTGAAGAACGATTCGAAATCCGTCAGAGGTCTCTCGGTCTCACCGCGTCAATAGGAACTAATTATAAATAGCACATCGGGTAACATTTATGAGGGATTGCAATCGCAACCCGTCTGCGGTCGTAAAGTGCGTGATCCGCTCGATGCGAATCTCGACTTTGGATTCGGTGAAAGACATAAGCTTATGCAACATTATCAAAAATACAATTCTAATGAATATACTTGGACCATAAAAGCTCTTTCTGGCTTTTGTACTTCCCAATTCCTCAAGAGTGCGAATGCATATGCTTCAAAACAATATGTAAGTAGATGTCAATTGACAGTAACCACTTATAATAATATAGGTTGTCCTGCTGTGCGTCTTATGTCGTACTCTCCACTTTTAACAACAAAGTGAATACTCTTATGAGTTAAGATTACAATGTACCTATATATTTTCTGAATGATTATCATCTCTCTTATTATTTGATAATTCATATTAATATTATAACTTTTATTTTAGCCAACCACTTCTTATACCAATGATCATCATATTTATTTTATATATAGTGATATAGTACCTAGTGTATGGTGATATAGTACCTATGGTGGTATAGTACTAGATACCTAGTGAAGATGACACATAAAAATACTTGTACTATCAAAATGTGTGTAATTCTTACTTAACCTTAACCTTACTTAACCTTAACCTTTATCTTAACTTCTATAGAAATACATCACTTCCAATAAAAACACTGCAGTCTTGAAAAAAATGGTATTAAAACTGTTTCATTTGTACCACACACCCTAGAGCACGTAACTTGTACCACACGATACTATTTGCATACCGTATAATATAGAGTTACAGTCCTTCGTCCTTCGTCCTTCCGGGGCTGAACTTGAGCCAAATGTCACAACCCTTGACTTGTGTGCCTAGCTTTATTTGTACAGGACGATGATCTTAAAATGATGATGATGAATGAAATTTTAAATATTAAAATAATTATAAGTAATAACCGTTGGTAGTTGCCAAATAATGATTTTGATTTAACTGGACCGAGCTTGGGTTCCCCATCGTGCCATTTCTTTTTTGTAAAGCAAACATTATACAGAACACTGTACCCGCCAATCCAAAGTGGCCCTGTGGTGGTGGGTTACCGACTTTACCTAACATTTGAACATGTTATGTAGATTATAATACAGTTAGGTATCTGTTTATAGTAAATACCTATTATTTATTATAAACACTATTATTAATAAAATATGTTCTATTTACGATTTTGACGATTCACACTTAACCATTTATAAGACCAACATATTCGCATCTGAATAAATAGAAAAAAAGTAGAAAATATAATGTAAAAAAGCACACACAATCTCGTTATTAAAGTAGTAGAAAAGCTGAAAGCTTTTGTTTCCTGACAGAGATGTAATAAAAAAATGAAGTACAATATTATAAACTAGTACTATCAGTATTTACGATAATAATTCCGATAGCAAAAATAATATAAAATTTCCCTCAAAGGTACCGTTAAAAGCAACTTTTGTTTTATGTCCTCTATTTTAAACTTGGTTGATAAATATAGCGGCAGCAGTATTGATCTTGGCGCGGTCATATTCAGAATACAATATTTACTGCGGCTACTTTGCACTTCATTACTGGTACGGACTATAAAGCTTAACGAATAGTCATTTAATAGCAACATATTAATTGAGATTTTGAGACTATTATAATTAAATAAAGAACTATTAAGTATGCAGATGTTTATAATAATGTTATTGTTATTAATTTGATTCTACTGATTGCAATGGATGTAAATATTCATTGTTAAATCTAAATGGGATGGAATACGTATTGGGGCAGTCGTCCGGCCGTCAATTAGAGGCGCTCAGGTGCTGACGTTTTACTTAGCTTTGTTTTGGTGATGAACAATTTAGTATTTAAATAATTTAAAATGTTTCCTGCCTTTGTTCAATGCTATTATAAATATGCTATTTTTGGACCAATTAGTACTATTTTTACAGTACGGTCAATTATAGTTTATATCAAAGAGAAAAAGTAATATGTATTGCATTAGTTATTTTTGTATGACTGAACATTAAAAAATACGTTAATATAA
This sequence comes from Napeogenes sylphis, assembly GCA_959347405.1. Lineage (NCBI taxonomy): Eukaryota > Metazoa > Arthropoda > Insecta > Lepidoptera > Nymphalidae > Napeogenes > Napeogenes sylphis. The sequence continues at coordinate 36,921,949 of OY365780.1, read as the reverse complement.
TAAAAATAATTCTGTAAAATAATGTTTTAATATTGGTGACAAACTCTAAACATTCAGTATTACAAAAAGAAAACACAAAATAATGCTACTTGTTCATAACATGCCAAAAAAATATTTCCTATATATTTCTTCTCGCATCACGCAAAACCTCAAATCAACATCAACAAATAGGACACTATTTATAGAAGAAAATTGTTAAATTTGTACACGGAAATTATATAATTATAATATGACAAAATTCTAAATGAATATTGTATATATAAGATACTTATAGTTAGGAAAACTTCTTTATTTTTTAATTTCAAAAGTAAACGATTAGTTTCTGCTAAAATCACAAGAATTTAGGAGGCCTATAATTTGAGTTGGATGCAGGGCGAGGGCAGACGAAGTCGCTGATAACAACTAGTACGATATGTATGCGTAGTCAAAAATTATTTCGTAATCATTGTAGGAGTTGTCAAAGAGCGATTTATTGTGCGAAATTAGAGAGTTTAGAATTTCAGATCTGTTTGTTCGTATAAGTTCTTCCGCACATTAACTAATCCTCAGCCCTGGCCTGATCCAGCCTGAATAATGGAAGAGTGATCGACCGACGTCAATTAGTCTCCTAGCCTTGCTCTACTTTAAATAGTTTGAGAGGAATCACTGCGATACAGGTAATATAGTTTTGTTAGTTGCAAATATAAAGCTACGGATAATGTACTACTGATTTTCAATTTGACTGCACCATTCCAAAAATGGAAAATCAATTAACAAATAATATAGTTTTACCTTCCTCTTTAAAACAAATCATAGAAATATATCTTGATCATTAAACTGCAATTTGAAAAAGTCACTAGCAACGAATGTCCTCTTAATTAAATTATTTGAAATACTCGTGAAAACCCTGAAAAAATAGCACAAAACCAAATGGTGCTTGAAAATGGGCGATCAAAAGTCGAACGTGACGATGGATGTGTAAATTAGATTTGTTAGTGAGGATTGCGTTCCCGCCATTTTAGGTCTTATGTAATGTAAATTTACTATCTGTCCGAAAAAAAAAGGAAGATGCTTGTATTTTTGAGTCAGATTTCACAGTAGGTATTGTATATAAATGTTTGTTTGCATTTTGTAGAGATAATCTATCAAATTGTGTTAATATTAAAATCATAACTTGAATATATTGTCTTCTTATAAAACAAAAAAAACTTTTTTTGCAATTCTGGAGTCCATTTTGACAATGATTCTTCATGACTTGAAATTTTGAAATATTTTTATACTCAATGCGAAACTTATATTATTTTCAATAAAGTTTGAAGCAAAAAGCTGAGTTGGTGTTTGATCGTGCTGATTACCCGCGAACTTCTACCAGAAAATACCTCAGAGACATCTATTGAAACTTGTTTTCTACATTTAAACTATTTAATGAAACCGACCGCCAACTTTACGGTACATAAGACAAGGTAGACAAAATAAGAGACCCTGCATGCTAATCCAAACTTTTTACTTACTAAATCATTTTATTTAATGTTTTAAAACAAATACTTATATCATACACATTATATATAGTTTTATCATACATTGACATAACTTGTAATATTTTAAAAATGAAATTAAAACTTCTATTTATATATTATATTGAACAAAATTTTAGCATAAACTTGTCAAACCGTGTATTCAGAATGGCGTCGTTTGGTAACAAAACGACCAATAGCGATCGTTTAGTTTCAAATATGGCGGCGTTAGCGCCAAAACATGCTTCTACTACGTAAAGAACACATTGAAAATGATAAGCGGCTAACCTTTATAGCATCTAGTACAACGTCGACTATCCAAATACAATTTATGTTTCCAAAATGACACCCATGCGTCCATCTTTATTTTAGAATACTGTTTTGTTTGATAATCTTTATATATATATATTTCTTGTGTGCGTGTGTACGTCACTGAACTCCTCCTAAACGACTGGACCGATTTTTATGAAATTCTTTGTGTGTGTTAAAGGGGACTTGAGAATTGTTTAGATTCACAATTTGGTCCACTGGAAAATGGTTTTTTGATAAATTTTTAATGTGTAGGTAGGTGGTGATTTTGGAATGTTTCACATTGGTTCCGACGGACTGCGTTACCATGGCAATGTCAAATAATAAATAATATTATATTTTAATTATAGTCTGCCCTGACAGTTGGCGTTGCGATAGAAATAGGAAAATATTTTGGTACTAGCGGCCCGATACGTGCTTCGCTACGTAAAAAGTGAAATTTAAAAAAAAATATTGGAACAAATTCATTTATTCAAACAAAAAATCTTTATTTACATATTCATACGATATCGATTGGTCAAATTATGATAAATGTACATGTAATGATGTTAGACATTGTGATAACTTTTTATTATTATTTTTTTTTTAAGTTTGATTTTTTAAATAAAAGATGCGTGTACAAGACAACGTCTGTCGGATCCGCTAGTTTACTTATAAAACTTAAGTAGCAGGCTTTACAGACATTATGAAAGACGTTTTTTATTTTATTAATTTTATCTCCAGTGCACAGGGTTCTTTACTATAAGAGGATAGTTTTTGATTATAAGACTTCGGAAAAGTTTTAAAATTAATAAATACAGCGCACTTAAGTCTCGAAGTTTCTAATATTGACTTTTTATAGCAAGTGACCGAGTGGGCTTGACGTGCTTTACTTGGTACTAGTATAGATAGTATAGATGTTACTTTTAATATTACAAAATAAAGATGAGAATTTTAAAATAAGTAATAGGTATATGTTAGTAGTGGAAAAGCTTAGTAATTCAATAACTAATTAGCAAGAAATGGAATAGACGGTATTATTTATATATATAAGGGTAAGTCTCTTTAAATTTATATAAATATAGAATGAAAAATAAACGGACACGGGGAGGGATTCGTACCCGGGACCTCTGGGAAACCGTCCCGCCGCTCTACCAATTGAGCTACCGTATCGCTGTCCGTCTCGGTGAATAAAGCATTCTATATGCGATCGTCTTTATCGGGGCGGTGGAGACATCTATTAGGCTTCTTTCAAAAATCCTAACCAATGTTTCTAACTTATTAATAAACATTGAAAGGATGCCACTTCCGACATTAATGTTAGAAAATATCTATAAACATGTATAGCCATGTTAAGCTTATTTAAATTTATTTCAATGTATAATGAAAAATAAACCTACACGGGCAGATATTTGAGTTAATAAATAAATAATAAATTTAAATAAGCTTAACATGGCCATACATGTTTATAGCTATTTTCAAACAAGGTGACTGTCATTATTTATTTTCTAAATAGATTAACATTTAATTTGTAATATTATACATAGATAATTAAAAAGCCCTGTAGCATAGTTTTTAGTTACTGTATTTGTGTTATATAACGCCATTATAAATAATGTGATTTACGTTATATAATTAAATTAATAAGAAGATTATTTTTCACTATGAATGTAAGATTGTGGTAAATAATGATTTGTTCCTGAATGTAGTTCCTGAATGTAGACTTGAAAATATTTTAGACAATTGTTCTATACGTTAGATTAGACACTGGTTATAACTTTGACATTGATTAGGATTTTTGAAGGAAACCTAATAGATGTCACCGTCTTATACATATAATGCTAAATTAATCAAGACTGATAGCGACACGGTAGCTTATTTCTCAAAGTGACGGAACGGAGACCCAGAGGGTCAGTTGTAGTCTTGCTCTAATTATTCTATCCATGTTTATTTTAAATGCTTGAAACAGTTCTGAAAAGTTAAGTTTTATATTTGAATACGATTTACTTTATGCTTGGGATTGTAAAGTTGAACTTTAATGTAATATAAGCATTTATATTCTCTATGGGTCGTGCACGTTTAAAGTTAGCAAGGAAAACTACAGCATACAAACTTTTTTATAATAATAGAGAGATATATTTTTGTGATATTTAGCAACCACTGAGGTATTTGAACTGCCATGCACCCTCCTCAAACTAAGGTTTATCTTTATCAGCGGTTCTCGTGGAAACCTTATGTTTTTTGGGAACAAAAAGGAATGAAGCTGATCCATTCTTTAATATTAAATCTACATATCGTAAGATATATTGTAAGGAAATTTGTTCTGGAATCCTTTATTGTTTTATAAACTTAGATTCTTTTTCCAGAAGTCAATCAACCTCTGTCACAGAAAAGATTCTAAAACACACGAGAACGGCATAAGGTATTAATAATTTTTCTTATAAAGAAATAATATTCGTAATTCTTGACATTAGTATCACAAATATTTTAATCAAAAAAGTCAACTCCATACCTTTCCTATTCATTCAAAGATCACTTTATCTGCCGTGTGTCCGGACCGTCGAGAGCCTGAATAAATTTTTTCGACTCCATTAAAATGTCACTCAAACTACTCCACAAAAGTGCCCGTTAGCAGGCGCCATTTTGGATTCAACCCCCAATTTTATGTTGTTTTAAATTACCATAACTTGATGTAAACGTGTGCTATGTGTGTTTTCTATTTTATGATGTATGACATAACCTTTATTAAACATACAGATAACAAATGAATATTCTTTTTAACTCTTTTTAAAGTATGATTTCTGTGTAAAAACATACGATTTTAAAGCTAATTATTTGAACATAATATCATATCCTACTTTAAAATCTTGATAATATTACAAGCACAAATTTAAGAATTTTTTGCCCAAAAAAAATGAATGATAATACAGATATGTTTATGAATTTATAACATATTTGTGTGTGTGTGTGTGTGTGTGTGTGTGACAAGGGTCTGTTGGAGATAAGTTTTGTGTAAATATTAATATATGATATGAAAACCCTCGTAAAGTAACAATTTTATCTCCGACCTTTTATGTAAAATAAAAGTTTTATCAGTCAATAAAAATATTATTAGTATTTTGTTTTGTTTAAAGTGTAGCAAATGTAATTAGCATATTTATTAAATGATATGTGTTCAATTATTTTATTACAATTTTGTATATTTTACACAATACAATAGTATAAAATAGTAATGATTAATGGTTAATCATTAATAAATAATGATAAATGGTTAATGGTTAATGATTAATGATTAATGATTAATGAATAGGCCAAACGAACTTTTTACTTATCCCGTAAAGATGTGACGATTTACCAGAGTGTAGTGTATTATATTTCGATTTTTATACACAATTTAGTAGTAGTAGTAGTAGTATTGTAATTAAATCAACTCCTGCATTTTTCAGTCAAAATGAGATGAAATTTCGTTGCAATGTCAATTTTTTTAAGTCAAAATCATTTCGAGTGTTTTTTCGGTCAGTTTTAAGTAGTTTATCCGTGACAGACAAACAGACCAAAAAACATTTATTATTGAATTCTATGTTCTGTTTTTCACAATAAGTTATACTAATTACTATGTAACAACATGTAGCAACTCTTTGAATTTTTCCAACTTTAATTTATGCTAAATTTTTCAACTTAAATTTCTGTTAATAGATTTTTGTGAAAAAATCGTAATTATTCGAAAAAAAGATTCTACACATTGTTTGTTACTTTATTGAAACTTATTTCTCCTAAACAGTAATATAAGAGGTTGGTGAACTTATCCGGTGCACAAAGACGTCGGATCTGTAGCCCTTATCGAAATCAAATACCCTCCTCGCAACATTTTAAAGGAATTTGCAAATAAATAAAATGTTAGTGGATTTCCTGAACGCAATTTATACTACAAATTATACTCATTTAAATATTTAAATAATACCTGCAATAATTGTACCTTTAGAATGTACTATATCAAAATAATGATTTTAAGTATATATAACATACTGGAATTTCATTTAAAACCTTTCTAACATTTGAAAACTGAACATCAGCAACTGAAACTTTATTTTATCACATAAAAATCCACTAAAAGCAGGATGGAACGAACTTGAAGCCCAAAACATAACACTAGTATGTGTTTGTATGTGTTTGTATGTGTTACCGAATGTATTTGTGATAGAATTTAAGACTCGCTGCATCTGTGTGTGAGGATCTCCCTCTGTTGTTATTATGTAAATAAGCTGCAGTCTAACTTAGACGATTTGAAATCTTAAGTTTAAGTACACCACCAAGCATCAAAAAGGTTTTTTATAAATAGATTTATATATATTAAAAGTAAACTCATTATTAATTTCCTGTTACCAATATTTTATAAAAATATAACTCTAATATTAAAACCGACCATATTATAATATGCCAACATACCAGTATAAGTAATATGTTATTGAAACCATTTTGTCGATACAGCGCGCGCTTTGAAACCCGAAGCTGTCTGACCGCGGCATCGAACACCCGTACTTAATAGTCCTGAATGTGTAGACAACAGCGCTCAGAGGTTTTCATGACCGCACTTTAACGATATGTGAGACGACACAGATGAACTGGAATTTAGGTAAATTTTTAAAAGTCCCCACTTACTTCGTGTTCTTTGTAATTTGAGTTTAAGTAAAGTCTGGCTTTATTTCTACAACATTTATTAAAAGAATATTTTAACAGTAACATTATGAAATCTATTTAAAGTATATTGTTATAAATAAAAAAAAAGTCTTAATAAAGAAGTAAGAAATATTTTTAATGCAAAAATCATCATAGTTTGTATATTAAGACAGAAAACTGAAATAAAAATATTGATCGTTAGTTTTGTCACTACTACGACAAATACGTAACGAACCCGTTCTCACTTTTGTCACGGAGATAGTTAACAAGTATTGAATTTCACAGGCGTGCTCTAAGAGCCAATTTTTGGATAGTCTCTGTGGGTCCACAAAAATCCGATAGTTCTAATTGGTTTAGATTTGTATGTACTGAAAGATCTTTTATTTCTTTTCTATGGCTAAACTTTGAGCTTATCGTTTAAATTGTATTTTTTATATATAACATATTATGTAAAGGAAATGTTTCGATATTTTATTGTCGGTTATATCATTGCTATGGTTTTTTCATCCGTTCAGATTTCGGTAAACTCACAGCACGTATAAAGTCATAAGGCTATATTGAGGACACATCTGGTTTATCTCACGTTTTGGGAGGTCAGCGCTTTTCCACGGAACAGAAGAACCGTTTTCGGATCTTTTTGGAACATGTAGTAAAAGAAATATATATAACTAAAAGGAAGCGATGAAGAACATATTTAATTTACAGCTTAGCAGAAAACACTTATTTTTTTAACAATGTTATCTGTTATATAAAAGCATTTTCGTTCCATATTAATTAAAAAACATTTATTATTATTAATTAAATCCTGAAAATAAAGTGCTAAATTTACTAAAACGAGTAGGTACTAACAGTTTGATAGTTCATTTAGCAGAGCAGCAGTGATGTCAGCTAAATCTGAAAAATAGTTTAGGCACCTGTCACCTATCTTATAGCATTTAAATATACAATAGTGGTTGACTAAAATCCTAACACTGGTTATAAAGTAACTATTAATAAGAATATTAGAATTTCACCTACGTGCCATCTAAAGAGCATCTTGAATTATAATTAAATAAACTTTATTTACAACAACACGATATTTGTTAGATAATTTCATATACTATGTAATAAAATAAAACAATAAAATTGTCATGTCATTGTAAACCCTTTAACAAAGGTCCGACAAGACATCAAGAAATACGATCACTAAAAAAGAAATATTTTAGAAATTAGTTTATAAAGTAATTAATTTAAATATACGATTAATATTTATAAGACTATAGAAACTACAAACAATACAAATAATGATATAATTAACATTGTGGTTGTTTTAAATATGATGAACTGTAAATATTCTCTTAATAATAATTAAAAATGCGGTTTTGTTGAATGTTTCCGGCAGTCTCCGGTCATTCGTTAATGCCTGTAACTTCACTTGGAGCACTTTAGACAATGTCGTTCCCTTGTATGATATATTCGTTCAGTTTATATATTTATTAAAGAGTTAGAATAATAAGTTACATTGATCATAGTTATAAGTGAGCGTCTTGAAACATTGTATACCGGCACAGGGCCATATATATATCTGTCCTACTCTATATATTATAGGTGTAAAGATTGAGGGCTACTTCCGGTATAATGGACGTGGGCACAACCACGTAAATTTGTATAAAAAATGACGAAGCACTGTCAGAGGTTGCCGGTTCAAGGCCTCGTGTTGATATTTTATTAATTCTATAAATATAATAATCATATAATATATTCACATAACAGTTGCTGAATCTTTATAATTCAACTCTACTTTTACTTTTAACGAATGAGACCCTTTTGTGGACCTCTCATGAAACCGTTTCAGAAAGATTTGAATAAATCTCCGTCAGAAAAATCGATACACAAATCAGTGATAACGCGGCCCTCTTACCGTTTACCTCCCTCCTTATCGGGCCGATCTACAAATCCCATTTCCTAAAATAGGGATCGATCCGACAAATCATCTGGCCAACTCTATTATCCCGGGGATGCTGGACGACTTGGTTGGTCTTAAAATGAGAACCGGACGATATATCTCAACCGAATATAAGGTTAAACGGTTTTGTAGTATGATTTCATAGTTTCTCGTAAAAATATATTTAATTTAAAAATGTCTTTTTTATCCATATCTTTAAATATTAAGACTAACCAGTAACATTAACAATTCCAAATAAAAGTAAAATCTTTAATTATCTATTACTTAACTTAACTAATAAAGATCTTTTAAACTTTCATTAATAAATAAATCAGTAGATAGAACTTTTCCAAATAAAAAAGGAAGTAAATTTTCTCTTAGTTTTCAGCTCGGGTTGTTTTAAAAGAGCATTAGGACAATAGGGACGGTTGGTCTTCCTGTCACGTTCGTAAGTAATTTTAAAGGCGATCGGTATTGGTAAGTGTATCACAATAGATATCTACCGCAACAGAGGCTGCTGTTTGGTGGACGATTGACGTTTTCTAACTTACATCCAGCTCCTATTTATAATTGCAGAAAAAAAAATGATGACCCAAAAAATATATATATCTATGTGTAGCAAAAAAAAAATGAAGAACATATTTTTTTTTCTTTATAAATTATTGAAGGAAAATTCAAAATTATGAGCAAAGCTTGTACCTGCAACCTCGGAGATATAGTCTCGTCGCCAATTGAGCTACCACACCGTAATATTTAATATCAGGTTCGAGAATATTTCATTCTATATTTATCTATAATTGTAATAAACTCTACAGAGCTAAACGAGTTAATAGACAATTAAAAAAATATTTAATTTTATATTTCTCATAATATAGTCTTTAAAGGTTCATTCTAAGATTTTTCTTCAACGACCTTGTCTGACCCAGGTACCTTGAAGCTGAACAAACAGGAGCAGCGCCTCGCAGACGTTATTTAAGTTTTTTTCGTCCAATGCTAGTGAAGACGCTGGCTTCTACACCCACACACTAGGCACACCAGACAACACACCCTGTAGGCTACAGACGGAGTGAACTAAAAATTAAGCATTAAATCCACTTGGAATATCTCAAACGATACCAAAAATATACGACACTTAAAAAGTAGCCGCCGGAAACTTCGTTATCAGCCTCGCAATTTAATTTTTTATGGTCAGTTGGCAATAAAATTTCGGGAAAACAAAACGTTTTACGTTGTTTTATAACATTAAGATTCAAACATTTTCCGTTATAATTAAAGCTAATTAACTTTTTAACTCGCCCCCAGCCACGGGGGTGTCATTAAAACAAAACAAAAGTCAACTTCAACCCCCCCGGAATAGAATATGCATTTTCATTTTATGCTCGAATATAATGAATATAAATTATTATCTTATTTTAGTTTAAAAGATCAATAATATAAACTTTTAATAACTCTGACAGATTTTTCAATATTTTTTTAATTTAAGACTTGATCTTTATATCATTTCTTTATAATTATTCTTTTTTACATTTATGATACATCCAATTTGCTATTAATTTGTTATTCAATATTCATAGCTCTGAGACCATAACGGTTTTATGGATATTATTGCATTGGGACAGCGTCTGCGAAATAGACTTGAGATTATATTGGATATATACATAGTAAATAAAATTAAAACATAACTTTATCTATAACTAAAAAGCTTTTTAATCAACAAATTATTGGACGATCTGATAAGAGGTCAATGAACATCTGCAAATATGGCTGCAGGTGCTTTTCCAGCCGGAAAAATAGAGGATTTTTATTTTACGAGGACATAAATGACTTTAAATACTAGGAAGACAAGGGTTGCTCATCCACCCCTATAATAACTACTTAACGATAATCTTCTGTAGTAGGGTACTACGATCAAACCAGACTATTGCAGCTCTGTAGTAGAGTTCTGACAAAATCAAATAAAAAATAAATATATAAATATATAAATATATAAAAAACACACACACATACATACATACACATACACAACTAACGTAATGTAGACTTACATAAATTTTGTCGTTTTTTTCAAATTATAGTAAATGGCGATTCAAGTACATATTGGAAGAAAGTTTTTAATATTTGGTTTATTATATTAGTATTGTATACATCCAGCAAATGGTAAACTCTTCTAAGAAAACACAATTGTCTTAATTTAAATATTGAGTTGTTTCCTTATCGAACCAAAGCAGGTCTGATTTTAAACATAAAATCTCAACTCATTTGAATACTACTCAGCTGAAATGTGTTTTTTGTTTCGCTTCAGGTTATATTGAAAATTAAAAAGTTGGAATTTCACAGAGTGTTTTCTTCCTTTTCTATTAACTTCAATAAGCTTTTTATATTAATTTAATTTTTTTTTGGAGAAAATCCTTATTACTAAATAACGTTTATATGATTTTGTGCAGAGAATAGGACAAATAAAAATCCATAGATATCGTAATAATTTATATGACAAAGTTTAAAGTTCAATAAATGCTGAAAACTATAAAACTTTATCCAAATCGAATTCATATAAAGCTACATCTGCAGAACTCGTGAAACTAGAATTTTAAATTCAAACTGGGTTGCCCTACCCCTGTTTACTCAAGGCAGTCTTAAGGGGCACCAGATGTCTTGCCATGACAATAAATTTTATGGCACATTGTGGGCTTGGATTTGAAACAAGCATTTCAAATAGTTGGTGTATTTGATAGGTGAGCAGACGTCACAGGGTTCATATAATTGGTTGGTTGAATATTGTTATTATCCTATGATTTATTATATACATTAAGATTATCATAATGATTAATTTAAATAATGAGGATTTTCATAATGATTAATTTAATTTACATTTAGTCACACCATATGTATAATGTTATATATATATATATATACATATAACATTATACATATGGTATAAATATATAATAAATACATTAAATCAGCTACAGTATTGCGGTAACTGCCCGTAATGGTTTATTTTTCATTCTACATTTACATTTTTTTTTAAAAGAAGCTCAATATGGTTGTAGATATTTTCAAACTAATATATTATAGTAAATATTTGTTACTATGTTTGTTATTATTATAAAAGAAACTTAACTTTCAAAATAAATAAAATGTAGAAATATTAAAAGAAACCCAAAAGTTACTGCTGTAAATTATTCATCAGAAAATTTCCGACACAAAACTTTGTGAATATCCAAGTAACTTTACAAGACATAATCATTATAATAACCTATCCATTTATTATATGCAATTGTAAAACTGTCTGAATTTATTGACTGTTATCAGTTTAATCTCCACAGCCAATAATTTAGTCTAAATTGAGTAAACCTGAATTTAGCGGAGAGTAGTGCGGGTCGTTAAACGTGTCCCAGGCCATCGATTGTGTTGTAAAATATTACTATCCAAATAAACTACGTCAATATGTAAAGTAAATAAATGTTTTTTTATTTATTGAAAGAGTAAACAAAGAAATCGTTTAAAATAAAACAACACTTTCAGGAAGAAATTTATAATGTGTTCGTTATTTTATTTCAAGCTCATCATTTCTATTTTATTATACACCCTTATTGTCTTCAATAAAAATGCAGGGGATGTCTATAAAATTTAACGTGAGCTGTAAAATGTTACCCTTAATAAATATTGTCTTATCAGTTCAGATTTGATAAAGATACCCAACCCATTATATGACATGGATGAGAAGAAATGAAAAGTTTTTATGGTTTGTACATTCTTAACTATTATAACCTGTAATAAAGATTGAAAATAGAAAATGGAATCTTAGGAAAGTTTTAATTTAAAATTTAGTTTTGACAATATCTATAAACATGTATAGCCATGTTAAGTTTATTTATGTTTCCCAGAGGTGGCGGGTTCGAATCGGTTTATTTTTTATTCTATATTATTATTATTATTATATTATTATATATTATTATTTATATAAATTTGAAATTTTGTTTATTTTGTAAACAGTTTTTGTTCTTATACAATATTCTTTTAGATAAAAAAATTAGTAAGCAAGATAACGAGGATTTTTTAAAACTTAAACTTAAATTTAAACTTTAAATGGGAATCAATTCTTATGAAAATGACAGAAAACTATATAAAATGTCGGAAACCGCAATACCTTCATCATGCACTTCATAAAAACGTTTCTATATGCAACATAACTTATTGTAAATAATATTGCTACATACAAGTCTCGAATAAAATAAAAAAAACGTTCCACGAATGCGAGCCCGCGGCTAGTTTTAAATGAAGCGAATCTCACTGAGACCTTATTAATGGTCCCTCTTATGTCAAAAAATATGTAAGTGTCAAGATAGTCAGTACATTTATGTATCACATAAACATCTTTTAAAAAAGATTTTACCATTTTTTTATTGATTATATTTTTATAATGAAAGGAAATACAGAACATTTTTTTTATTTGAGCTTCTGTGGTAAAGATAAGATGTAGATAAAAATATTGCGAGAATCGGTTTACATAAATAAATCTAAATAAGTACTTCTTTAGATAGATACCAGATACTTCTAGACTAACAGAGTACTACTAGAGGTCAGCAGGCCTACAAACATAAACAAAATCGGGTTGAAGCCTTATTATATCAACAAGAATAACCTTATTAAACTTTCTCTATATTGTTAAAATCTAAAACCAATAAAATAAAACATATGATTCAACGTCGTTATCTAAGATTATATGAAATATGAGCATTAAGAGGATAAAATAACAAGATTACTTTAATAAAATATACAAAATCCTTATAAATCGCGAGATAGTCATAAAAACTGGCGCTAACACCAAGTAAGTGTCGATGTTTAATACCATTGGTCTCGGGAAACAGAATTTCTAGCAGTCATCTTTCAGCTTTTACAATTCTTTAAAAATAAATAGTACTTAGTGCTTAATTTTTAAATCAATATTAAACTTTATTGAATATATGTCAGTTTAAACATATCTTTTTAGTTCAAATAACATTTCTTGAGTGTAAATACTGGTATCTCAAGTCCGCTGTCGTTACTAATTCGCGGCGAGACAAAACAGATAAATCCCTTTCGGTTGTTTACGACGCGGACGGCTTGAAATCAAAACCGCTTTATTTTCGCTTTATTTTCAATTTGATATAAAACTAGAGGTAGAAATATATAATCGAGATTAAGTGTGGGGTCGTTTTTTAAAAACAAAACTTGGCAGTGTTGGTTTATTAAATTGTTGCTTTATTAAATTGGATGATCAGAGGGAAATATCAAGAAAGATCTATATATTTTTATGTTTATTGTAGTTATAGCTAAAACATAACCAGTAATATTCTGTAGTAAAAAGCGTTCTGTATGTTGAATTAGATATTATAATTAGAAACAACAAAAAACACTGACTATTCGTTACAAAAAAAATCTAGTAGGGTTTTATATTATTATTACGACCTATTTATGTTTTGTTAAAAGTTAATTATGAATTTGGGGGTGAATAGAAGCATGTTGACTCAGGGAATACAAATTTTCATCAAAATCCGTGCAATAGACCTCTAATAAAAGAAAAAAAATATACAAAAAAATATTGTATCAGGTTCTTTGTAATTTTTTATCGCATTTTTTTATCACAGACGTTGTTTATCATTCCCTAACTGCTGAATAGAAATAATCAGATGTTTTGTTCCTGTGATGGTCAAAATATATATTTAAATTGATTAAAAATGTAATTCCCCCCTCCTCTCTTCTCAGTGTAAACATTGTAAAGTGCGTGCCTAAAAGTTGGAGGAGCTTCTCAAATCCTGAGAAATCGCTTCGGCTTCAGACGGCTTTCAACACGTTTTAAAGTTTGGCACAATTTAAGAAATTTCACAGACGGCGTTAGTAAAATTGGTTTCCACGTATAGGTTTGATTACGGTTTGTTTTAGTAACGAAACAGTAATATGGTTAGTTTTAAAATAGTATTAGGGTTTAAATATATTCTGTTTATCCGGAGTAAATCAGGGGCATGGTCTAGTTAACTGTAAAAGCATATGACTTCTTTACTGCTACAGTTAAGTTGTTACGCATTCTATATTTGTTCCTTAAATATTTCAAAGTGAATAGTTCATGACTTGGGACACAGGGTTGTCGTCACAGGATAATGCAGATTGAATCGGCTCAACTCCTGAGGAGACAAATTCGATATAGGGCAGACATTTGAAAATATAAGAAATTTTACGACCACAAGTAATGGATCGGATGGCGTTTAGCATTTTAGATTATATTAATCAGTTATCAAAATATATTATAAGTTTAATTTTTGTGAGCTTTTATGTTATCGATAAGTAATTTTTGGACGCCATTACAACTTTATTAATAATGATCAAATGTCAGAAGCCCATAATGAATGATTGAAAAGTTATTGATTTATCTGTGATAACTATGTACTAATTATTTTTGAAATATCAGGGGGTATGGAGAAGACATGAGGAAAAATGGAGGGAAACAGAAAACCATTTACAAAAAAAATAAAATTTGTTTTTGCTAATTGTGCAATTTCATCAATATTACGTAGAATGGAGAAGACATGAAAAAAAATAGAATAACAAAGAAATGAAGAAGAAATTGTACAGAAACATCATACTTACACGTCTAACATCGTCATTGAACTCCTTGATATAAACAACACAAGAATAACGTCACCTGCCACATAAAGATGCACATTATAACGGCCATAACTTTTGGAAAACGATACCATTGTATATATATTCAAACCACGTATGTAACATAATGTCCCCGCTTTCAAAAAACAGAACTTTCCCCGCGTCAAGTCTAACTTCCATTAGAGGAGGGTCGTTTAAATGGTTTTAGATTGTAAGCGATCGTCTTCAACGGAAATCTGGATTTGGAAAGTTTTTCACACTTTTCTGTGTTTTTGAAGACAAATATAACTTTATTTTCTTATGATATTATTAGTAGGTATATTTTTAAATTTCGAATAAATAAAATATAAAAATAATCGATGAGTGTAGGGATTTCAACCCGCGACCTTTGGAAAACCATTCCGTGGCATCGACCACTTCAGCTACGGAGATACGCCTTTAAACGATACAGTTTTAAATAAGTTTAACATGTCTATAGATATTATGAAATAGATACACTTTCCGTCTATAAATACAGGTATACTTATAGACGGAAAGCTGAATAATTAAATAGAAGTACATTAGCTCTAGATCTCACGTGTAGGGATGCCGGCTGCCATTACGGATAAAGTAGGGTTTTTTAAACGTTTTTTTATAGTGAATATGTTTTTTATACTGATAGCTTTTTACTAAGATTGCGGATTTTTAGTATTCATACAAGGCAAGGACAGGTTTATGTGTATGTAAATATAATTAGTAATCAAAACTTTTAAAATGTAAAAAAAAAACATTTAAGGGATATTTATATATTCAGTTTTCTATAATCAGAGAGTCGGTATTCACGGCGAGATATTAAAAGATATTGCAAATTAAACTATTCATCATTTACAATACAAATATTTAATTTATTAAGTATTCCAAATAGTAATATTGCCAGAGCTTATAGTGTAATTATTGATTCAGTTTAATAATTGGTTTAAAACACATTATGCAGTAGTGTGAGGAGATATGTTATAATATGTGTACCTGTTTATGTAGGTGTGCGTGTATATATGTGTATGTGTGTAGATATAATGTTATGTATCTATTATCCTGGGTCATTAGTGTGACTCAGTATTGCAACACAAGGCCCCGCATTTTATTATTTCTGAACATCTTTCTTTGCGTATCACGTACAATATATTTCACATACACAGAACCCATTTCCTATCACCTTTATTGTGAAAGCAATAGAGTTTAGATTAGGGTGTGTTTTGTTAATGTTTCTTAATTTGGTGTTCGCGTCACGTACAAGGTTCGACTCCCCGGCCGACGCGTGTTTCGCCTTATCCTACGTTATTCTTTTCGTTTTGTTCTTATTGTGGTATTACGTATCGTGACAGTCTTGGCATTATTAAATGTATCATCGCAAGGGGATAAAATTAATTATTTATGTTCTTTCATGAATTAAAATACATAACTCTAAAAGATTTAATGTATATTCTATATTATGATCGTGAACTAAAAGATTCTCCTTATAGGGTTTAATTATTTGCATTGTTAGTTCCAAGTCCCATTTTAATAGAAATATAATTTAAGGTTTATATATATTTTAAGACTAAAAAGACATCAATATTATAAAAATAAAACTTAAAAAGAAAAAAAATAAAAGAGCAGGTAACGTATACGCTGAGCTTCATCATAATATTTTCCCCTCAATCTGAACGTGAAATCATAAAGACGAAATCTTTTTAGCGGCCGATAATCGTTATGGGCTAAGCAGCTGCCACTTTGCCAAATTATTGGTGGGTAAAAAAAGTTGTCACCCTCGGCAAAGAGGGTAAACGTAGTGTTTGATAGCAAGATTTTCCCGAGGCGTAAGAAGAATGTTAAATTACAACAGAAATGAAAGATAATAGGCTTCCCCTTAAAAGTTTTTGAAATGGGGAAAAGTTCGGATCCCATAAGATTTTCGAATCACCCAAGGGAGTGACTCAAGTTTTTGGTTATTTATTCATAGCCTCTTAGTTATATTTAAACTCTTACAAGGATATTCGTGCGATTTTATGAAATGAAATAACACACTGGTAACATCTATCTGAACGTGTAACTTTGAAATAAATGTATAATATAAAGAAGTATAATAAATGAATATAGTAAAAATATTTATTAATAAATGTAAATGAATTGTGATCGAAATTCCATCCTTCGACTTCGACCGACTTCCATCGAATTTACGACAGTAGTATATATATAAAAGGTAAAGAAAACAATTAAACTCAGTTCAATTGAACATTTATTTTAAACTAATACGAACGCATAGTAGAATTTACGATAAATATTTATATATAAATGAGTTATAACAGAACGTTGACAATATAAGCGATAACTAAGTTCACCAACATTTTATAAAGCCCCAGAGATTGGATTTGATTATTTACAAAAAGACTGACCGATTTTGAAGTCAATAACATATTAAAGCTATTCAGAACATGGCGTGACAACAGTCTTATTTCTAAATAATTTATATCAATAAAAACAACATTCGCTCCATTCACTT
Organism: Napeogenes sylphis; assembly: GCA_959347405.1. Taxonomy (NCBI): domain Eukaryota; kingdom Metazoa; phylum Arthropoda; class Insecta; order Lepidoptera; family Nymphalidae; genus Napeogenes; species Napeogenes sylphis. The sequence continues at coordinate 36,904,407 of OY365780.1, read as the reverse complement.
AATTAGATTAAATTAATTAAACTAAATCTTTTTAATACTAATTTTAGTTATTTTACATACTTTAATTATCTGTTGATATTTAATAAAATCAAAGATAGATAATTTATTTACTTAGATTATATCTGCTTTACATTGATATTAAGTGATTGGAAGAAATGTGTATCAAATATTTCGGAAACAAAGACAATTTGTATTTATATATGGCAGGTAGTTTTCGCCGGCAGCAAGGGAAGACAAAGGAAGACTTTTGATCTTGATTTTATACAATTTTTATAGAAAGTTTTAACAGTTGCCATAAAATACCAATAAGAAGACGCCGAATATATAAAAGTACAAAAAATGAGCAGAAATAGACACCGGGTCGATCGTTGCATAAGACGCCTGTATTTATTACCTACAAGTGTTACATTAATAGTACGATCCAATAAATTCACTAAGTACGTCTTTAAAAATATATTTCGGAGCAGAACTAGAAGCTTCATAAGGTTTAGAAAAATACAGTAACCTCATTGGATCAGTGCCAAAGCTTTTGTATAAATACGAGTATATCTAGAGTACAAAAGCAGTCTCCAGATTAAATTCGGTAACGTAGCTTAATGATACAGACTATTTAGAATTTAAACACTATAAGTACGAATTTGTACCTTATGATATAGTTTTCGTTTTATTGTTAAAAGTCACTGATTTCGGGGTCTGTATCCGCGTACTTGCATGTGAAGGGGTTTCTTAACCACGAGCAAAAGGAGCGGTCGCTGTGTTGTTTATATTTAGCGGTGGTGTGTTTTTTTGCGTGTGCCCGTGCAACTGCCGCTCGCCTTGTTGGGTAAGAATCTAATGAAGATGCATCGGAATCTCTAGGAACCGAGTCATATCCCGATTCTGCTCTTCTCGATGTTGCAGCAGGACTGTGCTTACCTGTTCTAGGCGTTGATTCATGGCCACTATCGTATCCGTCAGGCTTACAACTTGCTACCACTCTTGCGACATTTTTGTCACTTTTTTCACATTTTTCTAAACGAGGTTCAACAGTTACAACAGGTGGTGCTACTTCGAGATGTAAATTCGATTTAAGTTCTCGAAATGTACTGGAGGGAGCTCCGATTACAGGCATTCGGTTTTCTTCTCGTAAGTTTGGATCGGATGCTCCATCCGGGTGTCTTAAAGATGCTATTCGGGCATCAGTAATGTCGTTCGATCTATATCTTTCGAATGGTCCATAAGAGTCATTATGAGCAACATCTATGTCATGATATGCATCGCATTCTCCTACAGCACTACCCGGTCTTGACATCGACCGTTTGCAACTATCACATATTTTATCACTCGGTCGATATGCAGGTTCGCTATAAACAGATCCATCGCCGTGATACTCTTCAGTGTCTCTTACATTACATAATGAAAGTGACTGAAATTGAGGAGCTATTTTTGAAGAAGGCATATTACTGCTGTCTAGCCCCCTTCTTGAACCATAAAGCTCTGTTAAACCCAAAAGGTCTTCTAATCTAGTTCTCGATGAATGAACACTTTCGTGTGGATTTAAATCTGTTGGATTTTCACTATAGCCATGAACGTAAAATCCTATTGTTTGTCGTAGATATGCTTCATTCCTAATTTGTCTTTCTACCTCACTGTACATAGAAAGTGTGTCAGTAAAAGTCGATGCAACAGTTAAATTTTCTTGACTTAATATTCTAAGAGGGTGATCATTACCATCATTATGATCAATATCTGCAAAATGACTATCTGTATATCCCATACAATAAGCAATATCTTCCTCTGTTACTTGCAGACAACAATCTTGCATAGGAACTGGCTCTAACGGTTCTTCAACCTCAATTATTTCTAAAATATCATCATCTTCTTCATCTGGACCTTTGCTGATCCCATGTCGATCAATTTCTCGACTGTGGGTTGAAACTAATTCATCATTCATCCTCATTCTTTCTTTATATTTATTATTTAAACTTTCCATAGATACTTCTCTGCTACTTAAGCTACTGGGTTGCATTAAAGGTAGCGCAGGAGGTATTTCTGCCAATTCTTCACTATCATCATCTTCATCAGGGTCGTTTTTGGCAGATGACCTGGCACTACTTAGCTTTCGCAAAGAGTTTTGTTCCGGCGGACCTAAGTTTTCTTCTTCTATAGCTATGCCTTTTGACCCAGCCTTTAATCCAGTTCTTATTGTAGATTCTTCTACATGTATTCTTCTTGCACCTTCTTTCATTTCCATTCGGTGGGTAGTTTCCCCTTCGTCAGGTAATCTTAAGCCTTCCTTTGGAGGTGGGGTAGCTTTATGACTGGGTGAGTTATGTCTAGATTTGTTTATTTGAGATGTTTGGTTTTCTACCCATTTTTTAATCATGTTTTTTTTGTGATTATCCATATAACCATATCCAATATTTTCATTTCCATAGGAATTAAGAACTCCAACTTGTAGTGGGACAGCATTAGGTTGAATTGGCACTGATTCGAATTGGAGTGGAATTTGAGGTTCTTGCATAGGTCCATCAATCCAAGTCTCTCTCTTTTTAACTTGTGTTTCTTTAATAATATGACGGGCTTCAACTAATTTCGATTTAGATATTCTAGGACCATCTATCCATTGCTCGTCGCTCGTCCCTTCACCGTGTTTTGAACCCTGTTTCTTTAGAGGAGCAGTTTTTGGAGTTGCTGGGTGTACAGGGGATGATTTGGGCGTGAAAGTTGGTATCGCGCTTTTTAAGGGTGAAGATTTGGGTGAAGCGTGCAATTTATGAATAGGACTTTTTTCTTCTATAACTTTAGATAATGAAGATTTATGTTTATGTTCTGCTGCAGAACCTCGTAAAGCTTTACTCACAGAACATCGGTTGTCTCCAGAATTAATATGCGGTATATATACAGGGGGATGTTCCCCATCAGTAGCATCATCCAAAGAACCCACATATATTACAGTATCTGCGGATAAATCACTGCTAGAAGGGTCTGGCTCACTACTACTGGGTTTCGAAGCATCTTCACCGGAACTACCTCCAGAGCCCGCGTTATTATTACCACTATATTTAACCTTTCGTCTTCTTAATCTATGAATCCTTGACGCTAATTGCAATGTCGTTAGGGTATCGGAGTAGTTTTGGACATTTGGAGATACATGCACTACCATTGCCGTATGACATGTTAGTGATCCTAAACATTCCTTCAGGACATGTGTTAAATTATGATCTCTATATGGCAAATGGCGTTGGCCGTTAAATATAGCAAGAAGTATATTGCCTAAACCAGAGAGTGGTATTCCTCCGTTAGTTTTTCCACGTTCGGAGTTTCCTAAGTCTATCAAGTGCAGACGGCTTCTGCCTCCAGCAACTGTAAATAAAAGAAAGGATCGTTATTTTATGTCAGCCACTGAGACCAAAACTCTCGACATTTGCTTGTACGAGATTAACCAAACATTCTATTACATCGGAGTCGTGGAATCAGCAGCGCAATACAAATACATTGAAACTCCGCGCAAAGCCATATTACTTTGTAATATTAAACACGTTCGGGTACTTTTTTCCGAAGTTTATATCGTTTGTTCGTAATATTTATTGTTTGCCAACGAAATGTAATAAATGTTCAAGTAGCGATGTTTGCTTTTGTGAAGTTTTAGCGGTATTTTATATAAGTTGTTTTTGTGTGACAGCCGTTATATATGTTATAACTTTAACATAGGTTTATGAAATTTTGCATTGTAAGTATACTTCTTTTAAACATAGACATAAATTATTAGCCAAGATACTCAAAGGTTTTATTTCTTTTCTTATTATTTAGTTTTCATATTTTTAGACGTGTTATAAAAAGCATAACAAGATTCCCGTAAAAGAAATAGGGACGAATCATATAGTAAAAATACATTATATTAATGAAGACCGCTCACCGGCTCCCTTGCCTCCCACGCTGTACTGGTATACGTGTAGTGTGTACAGAAGATGGCTGTCCCGACCCTCTTCTCGCACTCGTGCCGCAAGTGCCGCATCCAGGTAGAAGGCAGCGCGCTCAGCGCTGTGTACCCTCAGCTCCGACTGGTTCTGCAGTTGCGTGCCGAAGAGGGGGTCGTCCCGAAGGTATACACCCGGTGACTGTTCCGTGTCTGTTAGGGTTTGGACATATGTAAATAATTTACGATAAAATCAAATAATTAATGTGTATAATTTATCCTATGGTAATATTATTAAATCATTTAGAGGTTAACTAAGAATACTCTTTGTAAATTATTTTGATACCAAGGGAATAAAATAATTTGATGAACTTACCATTATGATAAGGTGCCAACAAATCCCGTATCTGATTGGTGTTAGTGCAGAGTTCTACAGCTGAAACTCTGACGGAGAAGCGTGTTCCACATTTGTGTTTCTGTTCTGCGATGCCCCGGAATAGCCACGAGATTGCACAAGGAATGGCTCCAAGAGATGATGAAGAGTCCGGTCGCCCTAACATTGTGTACGACTTGCCTGCGACAAAATAATTTATATTTAAAATCAAACTTAACTTATTTCGTATCTTACAGAAATTTATCAATAAATTTAAAGATACATACATCAAATCTTTTTATTATCAGTGAGCTAACAGCATGTTATATAGATGACTAAATAGCGTTCATTTCTATATACAGTTCTTACAAAAGACTAACCGGGTAAGAAGAAGAAGTTAATAAAAAAAACTTACAATCATCAAGATAAACGTATAACCATACCATATATATAATATCAATGTGAATAGCTTAAAAAGAAGAGGACACAAAATACTCAGCTTTTTTAAGAGCTTATGGCAGGCATTGAAAAAAAAAATCCTTGTAAAAAACTGTTACAGGAACATGGGGAGTGTTTTTAAACTAAGTCATTGATATGAGAAATTAGAAACACATTTAAACATTAACTAAGTATTTAAACTATTAAATCTAAAATACGTCGACTAAATACATACGTTTATTTATGTTTATATACTCATATACACTGAATTACCAAACCCGTCCCACCAATCACCGAATCTCATAACTCAATTAGAAACCTACATAATCCACCGCGATTCAAATCCACAAATTAAATTTCATCTCAAAACCGCGATATTTATTCAACATTACCTTCCAAATTAAAACAAGGCTCTAATTATTCTGCCAGTTCCCGAAAATCGCCGAAATAAGCGGGATGATGAAGTAAGCCAGGTTTCCGCGGGATTCCCAGTTCCCTCAAAGTTCCGTTGCTGAGGCTCTCATTCAATTTGCGTTTAAAACCTTAATCCTTGCCTCTTAGTAAGATGTCGGCTGAAGTCGTTAATAATATTTATTAAGAACAGCGTTGAAGAAGTACTACGGAGTACTTTATTCAATAAACTAATTCGGCTTTTGTCAAACGCTTTTTATGTTGAAAACAATTAACATATCATTAAAACTAAGCTATATATTGGAATAGGATTGTAGTTATCATATATTTTAATATTTTTAACCGTCTTCAAATAGGAGGAGGTTTTAAATTCGGCCGGTAGGTATATATACATATATTTATATATGCACTTTATGTATGTACCCGGTGTACATTTCTCCGAGGTTTCTAAACCTATTTACGTAATTCTTTTTTGTTTGATGCGGAATAGTTTCGATTTGGTCCCATACAAATTTGATTCAGGTAGGTCCATTCGTTTTTATTTTATGAGCATTTTTGTCCAAGTTTTGTACTAACTCCTCCAAAACGAATCCAAAAATCAAAAGGTGCTGTAACTAATGACACCTGTTGTTTTGGATATAATAATTTCTTACATACTGTACATGGTACTTCAGCATAATGATCTGTGGTGGTTATAAAATTACGCTCATTTATTGAACTCTTTGAAATGAAGTCTGACGCGCTGCTGCTAGCCGGTTCTCACGTTGCTGAGCAGACTCGGTTACTGTACGGTTTCGTATCACTTCTTATCTTTGAACCCTCTGCTCGTCGACTCTATCTCTAAACGCTCATTAATGAGACCAAGTCTATGAGTCCTCTGGTCGGCTGACTCGTTAACCAGATGCTCATTAATGAGGCCAAGTCTATTAGGTCTCTGCTCAAAATACTCATTCGCAAGATGCTCTTGAATCTTACCGAGTGTAAAATTATGCTGATCAAGAGTTTCTTGACGTAGTCGTGATTTCATATACGCCTTCATGGCCATCTTATTCTCATTCTTGAGGTCTATATTTTTTAAGGCGCGCAGCACCTTTTGTAGGTCTACCCATGGCTCATTGACAATGTAGCAATATACTAAAAAGTATTAAATAAAAATAACTGAGTTAAAAAAAACCGACTTTAAAACTAAAAAGAAAAAAATAATGAAGATTTAATATTTATCATATGCTACCTATTATCTATATGTTGTATTTACTAATAGGTTTAAAGTCGGTGCCAAGACTTAAACAAATAATTATATTTAACCACTTAAATGAATACGAGCAAATTAATACAACGAAATGCCTACTTTAATGATTAAGATACTAAATAAACATAATAAAAAGCAATTAATTCTTATATTATAAGCAGCTCAATCAATACGAAGAATAATGAAAAAAAAACCAAAATTATGAAATTGTATTGAACAGAATTCTTAAAGTAAATGGACATGTGAATTATGAAATCCCTACTTCAAAAATTAAGCTATAAAAGAGCAATGAAATCTTAATATTATTACTAGCTTGAATCGATACGAAGAAAAACAAAAAATAAATAATTACGAAAATGTATTCAACCGAATTGATTTTAAATTCTATATATAATTTTTAATGGGCTCAAATCTTCTTGAGTAATGTTGATCGTTTCTAAGTTAATCTGTAGAAGTTTGTGCATCTTATATTAAAGTTTCAATTAAATGTTCACGCCTTCCCATTTCGATGCAAATTCGCTATGAGCAGGGTAGTTGTCTAATAAATAGTGCAACGTTGGATCCCTGAATATTTAAACGGTTAGACCCGAGCGTCTAGGAAACGCGTTCAACTTTCTTTGGATCTGCGTAAATTTTAATCACTTTTACGAAGATTCTCGTAGTAGGGGATAAAATAATTAAATTTATAAGACTTTAACACTGATTGACCGACAGAAATATTTCTTGAGTTATTCTAGTGACAAACTAAGACTTTTTTAAAAAGTGTTTTTAAAAGCGAATAAAGTTATAGAGTTTGTATTTCTCTAATAATATATTGCCGATTTTAAAAATCACAACCTCACCAAGCAAGCCGCTCTGCTTAAAATAAGTCTTATTATGGTTATAGCTGCTGAAACTTTATTTTCTTAAAATAACTTTCAAATAAACAGACAAAATTTTAACAAAGTTACATAATTTGTTAACAAGTATATTAGAATTTAGGACCTTAAAGCTTTTTTAAAATTTTCATTTACTCAACATTTTCATAGATTCTGTAAACGATAGAAAAGTAGTCGCTTGACAATTTCTATATAAAAAAAGTAATTTAATAAGGATATTAAAAATCTTAATCTACCCGCGTAATTCTATTAATTGGAATATCTATAAGTACCGCTATCTTAAATTGTAATGGAATATTCAAAATCATATAACATACACAAATTAAAAAACATATCATTGCTGCCTAGTTCTTGATGAAAATAAGCTGAGCATCCAATAACACGGTAACATGGAGAAGCCAACAAGTTTTGCTTCACCATACCCAGGTTATTTATTCCATTGTAACGAATCATCAAAAATGTTAGTCAGCTAGTGAGGAGGGAAACTCTGTATTGTTGGATTCCCATATTTATAAAAAATATTGAATGTTGTACCTAGTCCTGCATGTCCGAAGCAAAAGAGGCAACCGTCAGTGCCGTTGATGACGGCATGGATGACGTCAGTTAGCGCACTGGAGCATATCTCCGTCTGTAACAAGTATATACATTATAATAACAGGCGAATATATTTAATAAACGACTAAACCCAAAAATAAAGACATCTATGCTCATCACCTACAGGCCTGTCCCTTTCGGGAATCGAACCCGAGCCCCTTTGCGCCGTTATATTTTAGGCGTTTACGCTAACCACTCGACCAACGGGGCGGTGAATTATAAATTATATCCATATATAATTAGATGAATTCCTATTTCTTTTGGTCACACAATACCAAAAAGGATTAGCACAATTCAACATTTTTATTATTTATACTCTTTAAAGTTTGAAGGAAGGAAGGAAATTAAGGATTGTCTTGAATTGTTAAAAAAACACTTATTTTTCTAATAAAAAAAGAACTAGCTTTCGTTGCCATGACAATGTCTGGCGGTTTAGCTAGAATATATAATATATTGAACCAAAAAGCGCAACTTAAAAATCTACATAAATAAAACATAGAGTTAGTAAACATACATAGAATAAGGAAGGCAGCCTAAAATGTGTCCATCGAAAAAAGAGAAAGCAAATGAGACTACCTATATGTCTTATTTTCTTGCATGTGTGATTAGACAAAGATAAGTATGATTCTCTCTTTTTGCCTATTTTTATTATTTGACAGACCCTGACACTCATAGGCCTGCCTATGACTGCCTTATTCTATGTGTAATAATTATATGAAATAAAAGATATATTATAGCACTATTTTCAGTCTACTCTTAATATAGACACATTAAATCCAGCCTCCCACACAGTGCATAATGCTCTGAATAATTTACGTAAATCTCGTACTTAGTCGGAAGGGCCAAAAGCGATCTAATGCAGTGTTTTCTTTACGCGGAGGTTGCCAGATAATTAAATGGACTTAAGGTAAAGCGTGCGGATTACATTGAGGGTTGCCATAATTATAAATGTTTGAGGGATTTTTTAATATTGTATTATTTTATAAATAGTTTATGTTTTAAATTTTATTGTTATGATGTCACTTAATATACTTGAATTTAACATTACTTTTATTTATAAAAAATAGTTTTTTATTTATTTTAAAAATATATTTTATAATAATGGAAAATAAATTTATTATTACAAATTATTTATTATACACAAATGTTGGTAACCCTACATCAGATTCTGTTTATTGGGCGCGGCAATATTGAGATTGTTTTGAATGAAAATTTTAATGAGCGACCCTCCGTCCCAAAAACATTTAGAATTAATACCGAGGGTAGTTTATCAAATTATCGTAACAATTAGTATTATAGAGTATTGTACCCTTTGTGAGTTTTGTTATCATTTATTAACGGGGACTTCCTCTGAATTATAAAATAGCGGAATGTAGGTCACTAGGGTGATCATAATTTTGATATTATACGATCATTATATTTGTGTATTATTTTAAGATTGTTTATTATTTACACATTTTACATGCTCTATGAATGTGGAGTTTTAAAAAATTGATTTTATCTAAACTATAGCTGTAATCCTGAAATTCGGTGAAAATTTCATTACAATCACAGAGAGACCGGTGTAAGCCTCTAAGCCAGAGTTATACCCGGGGAGTGTACTCGCGGTGGCTGTAGTTGGTGTCTGCTGGAGAAATATAGTTATGACGGTTTGCTGGCATCAGTTTATTAAAAATGTGAGGTAAACCTTATTTATTTTGATTGCTTTGATACGATTTATTATTTTTAGGTGTTCTGCGTTTCGTCGCATTTCGATATGCAAGAACTAAATGAGCATTAAAATATATATAATAATAATACTTAGTTTATTATATTCATTTATTTATTTTATTTATTTATTCTTTATTGCACAATTTAACAAAAAGAAAAGTGTACAAAAGGCGGATTTAATGCTATTTGGCATTTTCTACCAGCCAACCTTAAAAAAAAAAGTATAAGAATTAACGTCTAGGCGTGCAAATTACAATTACAGTACAAAACAAATCGAACAAATGAAACAAAATATATACTTGCCATATATATATATATATACCCACACATATACATACACATATACAAATATATATATTTATATATATACATATGTACAATTTTAGTATAACATATAAATAATATTAAGAAATTCTATTATTATTATTATATTTCAGGTATCGGTTGTCCTTTGATCCTTATTATCTTTTATAAAGATTGTTTTCTTTCAAAAGACGAGACTTACGGCCTTAATAAGATATGAGGAAAGAAGAAATAAGAAACTCAAAGTTATCAAAGTTATCGATATTAATTTATCCAAACTTGAACCGTCGCTACATTACTAAATATACTTTAGACATTTCACAAAGTCGCGACGTACTTAGGATAATATATAATTGATTTCCACATTATTGGCACAATGAAGTTCCAGAACCCGAAGTACAGGACAGGCGCAATGCAGAACATTCCTAAGTCTCTCATAAATATAGAGTATACGAAAGAGTAAATATGCGGAGCGAACAACAAACCGAATCTGAATTAAGTTGAGTGTAATTACAACGGCTACAAATTAAGCCTCAGTAAGTGGCTAATGCACCAGCAACGCGTCGGATAAAGGGATTACAAGATATTAATGGTGATGCTGCGTGTCGCTGCTGTGATTTACAATGTGAAGGTAACGCACGTAGACCTGGACGCTATTTTTCTCAGCCTTGTCATAGTTTCAGACTGAGATGATTTTTAACAACCTACAACCACATTCTTTAATTTATTTTATAATAAGCTAATTGAATTTTTGAAAATTTATAATTTATACATCAAATCTCTTTGAAACATTATTCATCAGATGGGTGTTCCATCTGAAAATATCTTGAAAATGCGATAATTTTCTCGCATGTAATCCAAATTCTTCAGTTTGATAAAACTTCTATCGAACTTTCTCAGATATTTTACTCTTTCAATGCTCTCGAAAAATGCGAATTTTACTGCATAGTTGGTGATACTTGAACGTTGCATGGCCTTTTAACAATTTAAACATGAAATTCGGTGAGAAAATTTTGAGCATGAATTTCGGAAGCAAGGAACATCGCGACAACGGGCTGCCGACGACCAAGTTAGAAAATTGTTTAGATACTGCAGGTTTGAAAATATTTTCATGCGAGGGAATAAGAAGATTTGGTATATTATCAACATTTTAACATATTCGGCAAATTTCAGAGAAATGTTGGGAATTATATAGCAAGTAACATTCATAACATTATTAAGTAATTCTTGTGGATACAATTGTTGCAATATCGTAATGACTTAATTTGTAACAATTTGTAACGAGTATTTAAAGAGATACTTGTTACAATTTATTTCTAAACTATTTATACATAAATCCAGTAAACCAAGATCCAAAGACATTAACGAAATAAATCCAGGATATTCGATGATACCACAGATGCTCTTCCGTTAATACTAGAAAATAACGGATTTCAGTTTTAATGCGACTTTTACGAAAACGTTCGAACGATTTAAGTTTAACTTTATACGATCCCATTGCTTCAGAATTGTGACATACAGCTTACTGTAAATTTGTCCTTCCAGCCACTTTCAATAAAGAGTAAAAATATAGAATTAATTGTTAAATGTTTTCAATAAAATCTAATTGAACAACTTGCAAAATACTTACTTGTGGGTCATCCTGTGAGAATATAGCATCGAAGGCAAACATTTTAGGTGCTGCAACGCCAACCTTCCTGTCCTCAGGAGCTGCCGCTGCTGTTGCCGTCTCACAGAGCGTCACTTGCCTCTTGCGCTTGTCCAGAGAAAACGTTTGAGTCCCGCTCGTGAAAGGTCCTTCCCCTGATGCACCCACTCGTAACATCACTTTTACCTGCAACAAAGAAATAAAGTTAATAAGAAGAAAATATCATAATAGAATTAAGTATCGTTATTTATAATAACAATAATAATATAATATCACTGGACAAATTACACGAATTGCATTAGCCTCGTAAGTAAGCAAATTATTTGCTTGTGATAAAAATACATAAAAATACACATTATAAATAGATCAAATATATTTAATAAACAGCCAAACCCGTAATAACAGACATCTTTGCTCATCACATGCATACGTGTCCCTGTCGGAAATCGAACTCCAACCCTTTTTGTTCCGCTGTACGTTAGGCGTCTGCACCAACCATTCGACCGATGGGTCGGTCGTTATCATTGTAGATTAAATCCTATTTGTAAAGTACAAGAAACAAACAGACATACTGTTTATTCATCAGCTCATATGATATTTAGAGCGTGATGCTAGATTAATGCTCGTTGATGCAATTACAGTTAATGAGTGCACTCCATCAAAGACATTTATGTCTCAATACTTCATCTAAATCTAAATTAGATATCATAAATGTCATTATGTTGACAATTTTCTTTTTCAATACCTATATCAGAATATCTAATAATAATCCTAATTAACCCATAAAATGAATTAGATAACACGATGTATTAATAATAATTAATATAATCAATATTAATAATAAATTTACGAGATCGCCTCGTCAGAACATATTATTATAAAATGTAAAAATACATTACATGTTATTTCAAGTTATTTGAAAAACAATTATTTAAGGGAGATATAACATCTTAGTCGGAACGCTCGTGAACACAACGATGGAACATTAGGGAAACCATTTATAGACGTATCACAATAGGGTTTAGTCTATTGTAGCCTCGTTGAGTTTGAGGATCTTCAAAGGATGTTTGTTCTGCTTCGTTAGACACAGTTTCAAGATTTCAGTGATCAGGTGATCATATTTACGTGATGTTATTTTTAAATTATTGTTTATTTTGACTTTACCAGTTAGTGATATAAATTGAGGTGATTTCTAAATCACTTTGTAATTAGTTTGGAATTAATTACCTCACGTGTGTTCTTGAATTAGGGGATGAGGATTGAAGTTGTGTTTATTATATATATGTGTTTGTTTAAGACAATTACATTAACATTTTAATGTACGGAAACAATTGGGTCTTTGTTGTAAAGTCGTTATTGATACATATATAACATTTGCATAGAGAAAAGTTTTCTCTCATATTATAAACTGCTTAAGAATCTTTGCTTCAAAGTACGAACACAGACAGATGAAAAAGAGTAAACATGATTATTAGGACGAATTGTAATCAGCTAATAGGCATAATCCATCTGATAAGCCATTCTTGGGAACATGTCTAGCATCATCGCATTACGTGATTAGAAACGCTAATTTGAGGATGCTGGGGAATATAGGAGATGTTCAGTTTTTTCTTTGTTTAAGCTAAAAAACTCATGGGTAAAATAAATCAGATGAATATTTTGAATATACAGAAAATTAAATCTTTCAGCCGGATTACAAATATTCCACAAGTACATGTCCCAAAAATGAATCTGTCGCTACAATATCCAGATAAGCTCCAGCCCGCAGAGCCAACACAATCATAGTCTGCAGTCGCCATATAGCTTTACGACACTGATTAGTTATTGACGCTATCGCAGGACAGCGTTATGCAAATTGAGCTATTACCTCAATTGTTCTCGATGTATTGATACGATGTTATGCCATAAAGCACAAACACGTATTTAATAATCAGATCTAAAGCTAACACTCGCTTGTAGTGAACAGTGGAGAGTTCTGCTGATTAGTTATTGTTATCTATTGGTTGGTGTTATGCAAATTGTCAATACCACAATAGCTCTGCTACGATAAGATTGACTCATATTTCAGTATCCATATTTACATTTATAAATCAAGAAATTTATGAGAAATATTATAAATGCATTTACAGCGAAATTTATGTAAGTCCGGTTGTCTTGTGAAAAGACAGGTTAATAAATTAATTCCGTATGACGAGTTAGTTGAACGAGCTCGGTTGAGGAGTTAATCCCGAAATCCTGACTGACGCCAGATAACACAGGACGTGTTCATACTGTATGGATATCTGTTTGAAATATTCATTGAATGTTAATGAAAAAGCTTTGTGTTTTTAAAGGATTTTCAGTTCCATTGAGGAATATTTATTTATTGTCATGCCAAGGTGGAACTATAAAGAATATATTATAATCAATACAATGGACGCAAAAATATACTAATAATATAACTCTATATGTCTGTCTGTCTATTAATGTTTTTTAATATAAAATTCTTATATATTTTTTTTACTGCAATTAAATATTGTTAAGTAATTGTATGCATTTATTATGTTTACCGGTGAAAAAAAAATATTTTGTGAATAGATTCAACTGATTTTAGCCGAGTTAAAAAGTAAGTTAAAGATGCTGTCAATAAAACAACCATTTTAAAATAATGATTTTAATATGATATAAACAATTGATATAAACAAATGTCTCTAAGAATTATTACGTATAATATTAAAACGACAATTGGAATGAGAAAAACAAATCTTCTTGTCAAGAAGTGAAATGGCTTCCATTTTGTTTTATTTTCGCGCCCTCGTAAATAATAACACGTTCTACGTCGAGACTTGACAGAGATTAAAATTGTATCTTTTATTGATTTGATATTTTATAGTTAATCATTTGATAGTTTACAAATAATAACATAAGTATTCAAAATATTAATTCTTCTTAATATTATAATAAAATATATTTAAAACCAATGAGGTTGTACTTAAAACAGTCGGTGCGTCTTAAATTAAAAATCTCGCGGGTTACCCCATATTTCCATCCACGGGGTGAAATTGGAGCAACCTCTGTAGATGGTGAGGATGCGTTCATGCATAAAATTAAAGGCGGGTAATGAAACGTACCATGTGCTAAACTGAGATATTCGAGTAATACCTAAACGCGGAGGGTCTGAACGATTGTAGATATGGTAAGAATTTTTGAAAGGAAAATCTCATTTTTTTATTTATTTAATCACAGCTGGTGTCTTTATGACGTGAACAGAACAGTGTAGGGGACTTATGTTATTTTTATTCCACTCTGCAAAGATTGAATAAATTGTCTGTAATAATTGTTGGTAATTTTAAAATATTTTGCATTATAAATAATGCTTTTTACAGTATGTATGTAATTTGCATTTGATTTCAATATCGAGAGAGCTTTGTATTTTTAATCTGTAGTGGATTAATTGTTATGACGTCATCAGGCATGATTGGCGGATAATACAAATAATTACATTTAAATTATCATAAATGAGATTAAAATATCTTCTGAGAGAAGTAATTTGCTTCTATATATTGAAAAGTCATAATAGAATAATGACGTCATTGTGTGAGAAAAGAAAAAAAAATTGTTTGGGAATTACTCATCTGAGTAATAATTCTAAACAACAACGATTTGAAAACTGTCATGGTTCACTGAACTCTGTATAGAAACCTAAAAGAGTGTAAGAACTGATTTTCCTTCGAGACTTTTCAACTCGCCCATTTTTCATTTATTTTTGTTTTGTGATATATTCGATTTGTTAAAGTAGTGTATTTAGTCGGTTTTCCTTTTTATTAAATATATATTTTAATGGCTGTTAAAGAAAAATAATTTCTTTAAACAATCAATAAAAAGAATCAATTTTCATTAATGACTATATATTATATTTCTTAATAACTAACTAGAAGAGGAAATAAATTTATTGCAGAATCAAAAAATATAAGTCCATAAATAAAATAAAATCATCCTGTATTTCAATTTATTTTCATCACCGCCAATATCATAAAGCGGTGACACAATAGTCGACTATGATTACATATTCAGAACTCGGGGTGAATATACAGGGTGTGTTGTAGAAAGCAGATGGTCGAAGATATAGATCAACTATCATATAAATATAAGACCTAACTCGTATTTCAGTTTCAAATGATGTATCACATACATACTAGATGTGAGATGTTAGGTTTTCGATAATGAAATTGTAAAGATTTTTTAAATCTATATAAAATATATTTAAATGCTACTTGAGTTATAATTAAATTGATTAAAACTAAATAATATTATAATATATTTTTTGTATTCAACTAAGGTGTAGTCGTAATTAGTTGTTAGGTATTTGAGGAATTGAAATGTCAAAACAGACCTTTCTGAGGTTGTTTATATTTTACTAAGGCGACAACGGTCGGTATAATTGTAGGTTTTCTTACAGGTACTAGAAACCACTGTCTTTGTGCATAAGTGCTCGAGTTGTCGAGACAGGTGTGAATAAAGGGTAACCCATTTTTATTCAAAACAGGAAATATAAACGAATGAAGAAAATATAAAATGCTTTTCTTTTCATAACATTAAAAAAAATGCTTTTAATGGAACCATATGTTAACTATAACTAACTACTAATATAATTCTGCCAAACCCAAGGTAGTTACGTCTAATTATCGTGTTCGCTAAATTAAACTTAAAATCAAAACATAGGTTAGCTATCGTCCCAAATGAATTATGTAAATCGTCCGTGGCGTAACATCGTAATATTGTAAGCGATTTTTTAACCCTCTCTCGACATATGTTTGCTGGAAGAGGTATATAGTTGAGAGATCAAAATATATGCTCTAAAACGTATGTAACATTATTTTTACGTACCAATAAACATGCTATGTATTCTATTAACGATTTATCTGGTACTATTGTATGAATACTTTAGAAAGTATAAATGTCTCTTCTAGTAATTCTAATTTACTACAGATTCGAATTCTTACAATGAAGATGGTATCTCGAGCGACATAAATTTGAAGAGGGCGCTGCGGGGCGTAGAGCTCAGGTGAAAATTATCAAAGGGGAGGAACGTACCAGATTTAAACCAACATCGGTTACGGAGTTACGACTCGTGTCTGTATGTAAATGGTTGGTTATCTTCTATAAAATATTATGAGTGTACCGTGCCAGCCGTTTCTAGTTTTCACTAGGGAAGTTCGCATCCAATTTCATCTTTGATTTATTATTTCGAATATGGACGACGTGTTTTATTGTTTTGTTTTATTAAAAATGATATGTGAATTTATGTTGTGGGTATATTGGAAGAGGGAGCATGTTACACACACATAAACAAGTTATATTTCTATACTTAATTGTTATGTTTGTGTTTTCTTCTCATATAAGGTTTCGTTAAAGTTTATTTTAATATCCATTAAACATTTCATATTATTAAATACACTTATAAGCTGTGTGTTTATGTTACGTGACTTCCCCTCTTTAGTGGGGCGATAGTTGACTTAGCGTTTAAAGGAAGCTTTTCACTACAGAAAGCCCGAGTAAGAGTTATGTCCAAACATTAACTATTCAATGTGTTTGAAAACATGTGTTTTAAAACATACATTGAGTTAGCTTTGCCAATAAAATATTATTATAGTTAATCTTTTATTATTTAATTCAGTATTTTTATTATTTAAGTCAGTATTTTTATTATTTAAATCAGTAATTTTATTATTCAAGTAGTATCAATATAGTGTTTTGTTAGATCTGTTCCATGATTCTCTTAAAGACTTATAATATCTTCTTTCATTGGGCCGTTTATTTTGAAGTAAAGATCTTAAGGATTTTTTTTTATACATTTGCCAATCATACCATTTAATCAAAACTATGTTTTTAATGTTCATATATCTATACGTATATTATATACATTAGTCTCTCTCTGAAATATTGTAGACAGACAAGATCTGGATCACATAAATCCCATACATCTTTTCTCTTCTTTTAAACATAACATAATCTAAATTATTTAAACAGTGAATGAAATAATCATCTCTTATTCCCGTTGTAAAATCTAAGAATACCCCGGAACTTAATTATCATGGTGATTAAAAATTTCAAGTTACTTCGAAAGGAGATCTTTTAATTCGTTAATAAAATACCGGTAGAGAATGCGTTAAAAGGGTTAACTCAATTACCATTTACTTAAATTATTGCATCGAATAAAATTTAACTGGAATACAATCTTGCGACTGTTTAAGTTTAATTTCTAAGTTACGGAGATGTGTTACATTAGCCATCGTTTATTGTTTGGTATATTTTGGTGTACATACTTACATACACGTGATAAGTATGATAATTGAGAAAGACTACAGAGTAGAAAACTTTAGATGCTAAAAAATCACCGAGGCTTTATCTGGCACTGGCTGATCGGAGGTCCTGTTCCTATATACTAAAAAAAAAACGATAATTGGAATTAGAATAACTCTTCCGAAATATACGTATCTTAAATTCCACGAAATATTTTTAACATTATAAGATGTCTTTTTATAAAAACTTCATCATAATCATCACAGAAGCTTTTGAACTTTGGACGGTGATTCAGATAGGAAAGTAAAAATACAATATTAATAAAAATATGGTGAAGAAAAAGCAAAAACATACATAATTGAAATCGTCTTTAAACATGTTAGGTATGGTTTGAAATTGCTTGTAATTATGTTAAGATTTACTTAAACTTTATATAAATATACAATCAAAAATTCATTGACATGAGTAGGACTCGTACTTGTGATCGCTGTAAAACTGTACCGGCGCTCTGCCAATTGCGCTATCATGTTGCCACTTGCCTCGATGAATTTGCATTCTATATATGATGGGTTAGATATATTATGCCTGCCTACTTAGATTTTAAATATATACGAAATAATCAATGAAAAAATCAACCACAACATTTTTGACATCTGGACTTCCAGATACCATTGATACCATAAGATTTGTACTATACGGACGGACGCATATTTAAAGTTATTGTATCGAGCTATACTGCTGTATTTTGGTGAATTGAAACCCTAAGCCATTCTCAACAATTGATAGTGGAGGCAATACATTTTAAAGGGAGGTTAAATCACCACAAACGATCTCATAAACCTGAGAAAAATAAAAATACACTTCAACTAAATTATCCTGAGGTGTCATCAAGTGAATACGTTCTTCCCACTCTCTTCTAATCCCTTTTTACGGGCAATAAAGTTATTTTTATAGCTAGTTACATACATATAGTACTTATACTTGTTTATATTGCATTATTAATATTCTTATAAAAGTAAACAAAGCAAGAAATTAATATTGTTTTTTGATAGTTGGTTATTTACATACCTCAGAGTTTGTCCTTCAGGACAGTTAACATAATAGTTGCTCTACTGTTAGAAATAATAGAGTTTAGAATTGAAGTTTAAAAACGATTTCTACCTGCATCTTAAAAACATCTGATTTTAAGTTGGGTGATCGTTAAAATTGCAAGTGTGGGACGAAGTTGTAAATTTAAATCACTAAGTCTAGAGAGTTCGGGAAGTTTGAAGCAACTTACAGCAAATTGGATTACTCTTGTACACGAGCTAGTTTGACATGTTACTTGAATATTTTCACGGAATTGGTATTTTAAGATAAAAAAGTCGTTATATTGAATGATAAGTCAGTTAGGTCAAAACTTATGTGACGAAGAGTGTAGATCATAAGGAAGTTTTGTGTTTTTTTGCTCCTTGATGTTGGGATGTATATTAATAAAATAAATAATTTAATATAATATTGTATTTTTTTAATATGGTATTAAATTAAATATTTCAGATAATAACGATAACAACACAACCTTGTTAAAAAAATATAACCTGATAAAGTTGTGTTTAATGATTAAATTTGGTTCGAACTGTCCAAATTTAAGATGAGGTGAACGCAAAATTAAGATTATTCGCCGTTATTAAAAAGTGGAAAAGGCAAAATATTTAATCAGCGAGGGACAGTGAAGAGTCTCATTAACGCTGATGGTCCTCAAACGCAGTTCGTAAGCTTGAGACAGGAGACAGGAGACAACGGAACTCATTAGGACCTGGCTATTGATGTTAATATCTACGCAAGGTGATGTAAGAAACAAAAAAAAGACAGATTGTTATAATTTATTTATTAATTTTAAAGACTTATTAGTTATTATTCCGTGTATTACAAACCAATTCCTCATTTTGTACGAACGTAGGGATATTTAGAAATCCACTTTTGATATTTGTTCTTTTTATCTTTATTTATTTATTATTTTTGATAACTCAATACTCTATTTTACCCGATTATTTATTCTGTTAAGAAAATGGTGCTCCATTAACTCATATTGTATGAAAATAAATAATGTATAAAGTTATATAGAGGTCAATATTGAAAATTGTATCTTTTTGTTATTTCATGTATGTATTCTGAACACAACTGTTCCAGATCAATAAATCAAAACTATTCTTATAAAAAAGATGGTGTCTGAGTATATGGTCATAATGCTTAAAAGTATTTACAGGTGGGTCATACTCATACGATTCGCATTTTTTGTTTTTTCATCATTGACCTATTTGATCTAGTTGTATCTAGTTATATCTAGTAGGTACTCCAGTTCCCTAACGATTGTTACAAGTTTTAAGAGCGATTACGTGCCTAAATGCGAACGAGAGACACTTCTTCTGCCACAAATTAAACAACTTTTGAATTTCGACTTCACTTCGCTGAACTTCATAATTAGTTGGGCTGTTTTTGATTTCTTTGTGTGATTTGGCTTTGGTTTGTTATAGCCTAATTAGATAACTTTCTATTTAAATACTATTTATATTTTGATACTTTGTTACTATTTCTATTTTTATACAAATTATTTTTGCCTTACTGTTGTGTTTTTACAGAATTATTTCAAATTATAATAATTGGAAATAAATATTATTACTATACGGTTCATAAATGTATATTATCAAATTTAGTTTAATTGCTTTGTAAATAATTATTAATTGTATATAAGGTTTAAGAGTCAGTTGAAAGCTCGTCTTTATATTGTAATAATGTGTAACACATGCATATAAGTGTACAATAACAATAAAGCATATTAAACTGTGCAAAGTTATAACAACAATATTTTTGTTAGTCACAGAAACACCAAGTTTCTTCGTTATAATTTCAAAGTTACGGAACTTGCTCGTTGTGCGTAGCGAAGTTACGGTAAAAATACGTGCTCTGAGTGTCAAAGAGGAAAGTTAGGGGAAATTAGGGTTAGGAATTTAAACTTTGAGGTACATAAATGGAACTTTTATTTCTTTTAATCTTTTAAAAATCAAGTATGGCTCCTTTAACTGATGTTTTAATTTGAAATCTTGTGACGCTCACATTATAATTCGGTGACAATTGACAACCTGGGCACCATAACTTTTACACTTCGTGTCTTTCCGTACTTATATATTCTGTGACACGCACCAGAAATATATATTTGACAAACAACAGTTCAAGTAACTTTACAATGGCAATAACAAATACAGTATGACCAACATTTACTGCACAATCTCATGCATAGGTATCAAAAAGTTTGGCAGTTAATAACTTTGATCATATATCGCACCCTGCCTTGATATCCTGGCACATCCCTATGTGTGGGATTTAACATTGTCAAGATATTTCGAGACTTCGCCGTATATTTACCATCATTAGTGCTTCTGCCACTGCTCGTGACTTCTCCTTAGTAGTTAAATATTCTTTATGTTTTTATTATATTGCATTATAGTTGATAAACATCTGAAACAGTTTTATATAATCTGGAATCACACTTCTTATATACTTGAAACAATTTTTTTTCTAAATAATCGTTAAAATACTAACTTATTAACTTAACTATATATATATATATATATATATATATATATATATATAGTGTTCTGTCTGACTGATCCAACAATCTAGGAAGGCAACGCATAAGAAAATTATTATTTCGATTGTAGGTCAATAAGGAGGAAGTAATATTAGGATGGAATTTTGTATGAAATTCCTTTATATATCAAGTAATTGATTTATAAGCATTCGAATTAAATTTATTAAATACAAAAGACTTTATAAAAGTTTAAAACGGGGCTACTTATTTAAATTTCTTTTTAATTGTACATAACAATGAAAGGAATAGAAATGGAGAATATATTTTTATTGAAACGTTATAATGGTAAGTAAAAGGATGTTACGAAAATAATTGTTTTAATTTTGGGGCACGAAATAGGGGTGTGGTATATTATAAAAATTCAGTTTATATAGTATAAATAACGACCAACACCCTGACCATAACCTCAAATACATGACTAGTAAGGGTCATGTCACATTTATCTTTGGTCATAGTTAAGAATCGGTAATGTTTAAACTTGTCACATCACTCTTCAGGGAGCAATTGAACCACGCAAAGGACATCACTAATGACCGACATTTAACATGCTTCAAACAAAATGATATTACTGCTATATATTATTTTTATCATGTACATACTAAAATATTTTTTAACTAACTATTGTCATGAAGAACAAAAGAGCAACAGAGTAATGGTTGAAACTGTTTTCATTGTTTCGTTAATTTTAAGTAAACGTGACGGAAATAGCTATTAAAGTGTAAAATTGCGCTTTGCAAATAATTGACATTATTACGATTATTGAATAACTTATCATAAAAATTATTACCTAAATAACAGTATGATTAAAATACATTTTAGATAGTAATAAAAATAATTAAGTTTTTCTGTAGAACCAAAAATATATTTACTTTACTTCGATGTATGTATTTATGTTATATATATTTATTCATAACAAATTTGAAATTAAAAATTTAAATCTTTACCAACATTTTATCTTCTAAAAAACAAAATTTTGTATCACCTGTTAAGCTAGTAAATTAAACTAGTCACTTAAGGCTAGCTCGTGTTTGTAACAACTCCCCGCGCAGCGATTCGTCTCTACTAAGCGCTACATAGTGTAAAACTTTCAGTGGCACGACCTCTGGGTAGAGCTGGTAGCGTTGCACTGTGGTGGACACTTACCCCTCTAGTTCTAATACATTACATTATACATTTAATTATTTTTACATAAGATTCATTATAGTGACGTTGGACATGTCAGAGTACTAAGAGTTCTAAAATATACAGTTATACAAATGGGAATTATTAATACATGAATGTTCATGTTTTCATGAATAAAATGTCGAGACAATTTTTATGACATTTAAAAGATATCTGATTTTGTGTATTGGTCCTTTAAACGAAACAAGTCACCATTTCATCTGTTTCTGTTTATAAATTTTAAGCAACAAGTTAGTTTCAATACTTACATTTTAAAAGCTTTAATTTCCCTAAATATTGACGCCAAATCATGAAAATTATTAGTTACGTAGCATTAAAAATATAAATATATTATTACATATTTCATATTAATTCTACGAAAACCTGAACTTTCTCAATTTGTGAGGAAAAATAATTTTGGGAATTTGGTTCACGGACGGAATGTACACGTGTATCGATCCAACGAGATATTGGCGTCCTTATACTGGAGGCGAGAGATAATATTGCGTTTAACTTACTTAATATTATTAGAAATTGTAATGTTTCTGTTATGTATAATAAAATTACTGTTTATTTGTCTATTAATTCATAAATTATGACGTCATTTGTCAAAGAAATCTTATACTTTTTACTAGTTTTTCATATTTTCTACAAAACTATCATGCTAAAAATAATTTTAATTAAATTTACATAACTAATTATTTTGGTAGAATTTTATTATATCTTCTGCTTAAAAGGTAGCTCCTACGAACTGCAGTTTTTCCCAAATTCCAGTGAAAACAACAGCGAAGACAACAAACAACTCGACTATTAGTTACATTTATACAACAGCGGACATGAAAACTCCATAACTACCCTTTATTCAAATTTATTGGACTGCACTTTAATATACTCCAGCCCCTAGAGACCGCTGAACCGTTCGCACTTCTATGAAACTAATAATGTGTAAATGAAATAAATGGCCCACTATTTGTTTGGTAACGTCATTTTGATTAATTAATATATATTCTCTAACATGTCATACAATGACATACAATCACATTGTAGCAACATCTTTTCTTGGTGTGATAAGCTTTTTTTGTGATAATATTTGGTTTTCACTTTTCGTGATGTGAAAGAAGGAGACACACATATTTTGAATGTATATACATGATAACACCTGATTGATGTATATAACAATTAAATTATTTATAAAAAATAATATTTGTTTCCTTATAACGGGAAATAAAAAAGTAAAACGGCTGTTTGAAAATACAATCAATAAGGTAAGAAAAAAATAAAATGAAACCTAAAACATATAAAGCTAAATAAATCAACGTCAATATTAAAAAATAATTGTTTTAAATAAAAAATCAGCCAATAAGTAATATATTTCAACAGCATCGCGTTTGGATTAGGACATACAGTCACAGCATGTAAACAATATTCGTCTTAATTTATTATCAAATAAAACAGTATAAAAACAATTAAACTGCCCTGACGACTTTTTAAGCCTTATTTGCCTGAAGGAATTCTCAGAAGACGCTGTCAATAAAGAGGAAGGAAAGGCAATTATCCTGAAATCGATACTCGGCAGACGAAATGTTTTATGCAGACTGTCAGCGCCAGAACAGCGGCTTTTTGTATGCAGGCTTTTCTAGCTTTTCACGTGTTATTTATTGACTTGTTGGTTCAAATAGAAAATAGCTTTCACAAAGTGAACACGGCTTTTCTCAATACGTTTTAAAAAGCTACATTTATATAACGATTATGAGGCGGAAAATAATTCCTTGTTTGCTTTGAAATATCCAACAATTGAGTAAAACAAAACTCAGTAGTTCTCCAGTAGAAGATTCAGTTGGTCTTGTTCAAATATCGATAACCTCATTTTAATCTCTTGTTCTTTTGACTCCAAAATTCTTTCCGCTGTCGTTTAAATAGGTCAGATGCGCCACAATACACTTTATTATTATTTAAAATACTGAAATTTAAAACAAAGCATTTTCTGTATTACTGGTTCAGTAGGGATTGTTTTTGTTGTGCTATTGTTCAGAGGTTTGTATTTTATAGCAGCTTCGTGGTGCTGAGTATGTTGCTGTTAAGTTTTATATAAAGTATGTTTTATTTTGAAGATAGATTTGCCTGTAGATATTTCACTCCACAGGTTGTCATTGAAAAATGAAAAGGTTGACGAACTGAACTCACCAGGCTGTTCTACTTCAGGTTTGCGGATCACATTTCAAAGAACTACTCTTATGAACTAACATAATATTATCTTTACTGACCAGACTCAAACAACTATAATTTCATGACCAGGGATGGATTCCGGAACACGTCAATTCTAATCAAGTATTCATACCACTAGGACAGATGAACGTCTTAAGTAAGTAAAGTATTTTATCAAGGACATCGTTTTATTTCATATTTTGATTAAAAAATATTTCGTAACACAAATTTCGAATAAATAAATACAATTCCTTGAAGGCAATACAAGAAAATGTATATAGTTAGTTCCGCTCTTCAATACGAGCAATGGAAAGTCGGCTTGTTCTTTTACCCTTTTTGTACCATTATGTCAAGATCTCTTGGCTGTAACGAGCGGTTACTGTGACAGTTTTATCTTATAGAATCCTTATCCGACGTAACGATACGATATCATTTATTCTTTCTATAAGAAATACATATGGTCGGTTTTAAGTTTAACGATATATCGTATCGTATTGTATAAATGCTAAAGTTTCCCAGGTATTATTTACAGGATAGAAAGAAATAGGTTGAGAGTGGTTTATGACATGAAGAGAGAGTGTGTTATATGTTTGTATCTCTTTTAAAGAATGAAAATATGATAGGTGCAATAAAGATTTACCATTTAAGGTCTATCAATGGTTGGTACAATAAATGTGTTTCTAGTTCTGTGTTCGTTCTAGATAACCCGAAAAAGTTCTAAGGATACAAGGTTGAGTTAACTAAAATTAAAATTACAGGTGACATAAGTTTTTACTTATTAGATTAAGTATCTATATCAATAATATTAAATATATATAATATAACATTTCATAAAACGAATTAATGTTTAATGAAAATATAAAACTAAAGCAACATTGAAGTCCAAGATCCCTCGACAGTTAATTCTTATAACCTATCTGAAGTCACGAAAGAATAAAAAGACAGTTTTAATCCGCAACCTTCCCTGGAGGTAAGGTATTTTTTGCGTGCTGCGATGCACTTACAGAACTAGTAAAATTTACACCACACGATATACGATTATTATAATACCTTATTACCACTGACTTGGTATTTTATTGATAATTGCAGTAACGTGCACCAGTCACGTGACCGCCGCGCCCTTTAATAAATATACCATTTAATAGGTCATAGGGTTTAGATATTGTTGGTTTTTGTGCGTTGAGGTTGTTCAAATCACTATGCGTTAAAAATAGTGTTTATGATAGTTTAGATAATAGTTAAGTCTATTATAGCTATCTATCTATAGTTAAATATAATATATATCTAAAAGTTAGCTTATGGAGTCGGAAGTCACAATTTTATTAAGGAGTATTACTACTGAGAATATGGCTATTATTAGAATTTCTTATTGACTAGCCTGAATATTGAAAAAGTGTATTTAAACTTTTAATAAAGATAGTTTTGTAGTTAAGAGGAACATATTTTTATTCGTATTTTATATAAGAATATTTGATGAAAATTAAATAAAAGTTAAAAGTTCCACAAATTCTCAAAATGTATAAAATGTTATAAACGTAGTATAGATATCTATATTTATGTTCTCGGGTAGATCGGACAGTCCATCTGATTGTAAGGTATGACGACGTCTCTCATAGATATCAGTAAATCTGGATTTTTACTGAACCTTACTTGTGAAATGGAGAGGGATGTAAGAGAATAAGAAATAAAGAGAGAAAGGCAGAGGGTGTGGGCATTCGCATCTCTTTTTTTCATGTATCAAGTACAATCTGCACTGACCACACTTAGTTTCTACGTCATATCGATATTACATAGAAAACGAATTAACTCGTATTATAATAGGACATAAATGTTAATAAGGATATTATATAATTATAACCCTCGAAACACGAACATTAGTAAGATAATTGTTTTCATATTCCACGCTGACCGAAATGACCCATTGTTCGTAATGTAGGTTTGATAAGCTCATTACCACAAAACGTCCGCGAAATTAATTAGTGCGGGTCTTATTGACCGGCAACGTGGGCTTAATTTACCGAATTATGTTGTAGGACTTGGCAATTATAAGGGAAAAAGGTATAATTGTTCCGTAACGGCATTTATGTTATTACGCAAGGAAGAATTAATTAATTTAAATAAATTAATATTTACTATGTAACCAGGATTTTAAATAACCCGTTAATTGTTCGTGTATAATTTTAAACTGTGAATCCAAATACAAGTCACAAATACCCACCACATAACATAAATCAAGTAACAAAACAGAACATTATCGTGTAATTAATCAACGGCTATAAATAAAAACCGGCTACGGTCGTAAATTTAATTTTTACACTCTCAACTAGTTTTGCAGGAACATAAAATTGTCACCAAACATTCATGAAGGTAATTTGACTTTGTTCTTTTAGCACGCAATTGTACATTGTACTGCACTGTACTTTATAATATTAAATTATATAAATGGGTGGATGTATGAGATTATTCAAGCTATATTCTTCTACATCCAAGACTTCAAATATACTATATAAAAATACGTTTGCTCGGCTGTTTGATGATCACGTCTCCTAAACAAATAACAACGACATCTATTCATTGACAGCAGCAGAAGTAATACATCTGATCATATATTAATAATGTAACATCAATCTATATAGAAAAACTCAAATAAGCTTTCAGAATTAAAAGCTTGATAATATTGAAACAAGGGGATAGTGTCAAACAGACGGATATGATCACAATTGATATTGATGAGATGAAACGGAAACGGAAGAGCCAATCGGGCGATAATTACTATAAAAAACAAACTCGAACGATTATCGAACAAAAATGAAATGTGAAATTATGGAGATGAAATTTTATTGCAGACAAAAACTACTTAATATAACGAGTATCTGGTATTTTATCTATACCTATAAAAGAGAAAATATGTATGTATGTTTCTTAAAGACTCCGAAACCAGGCCGATTTTAACGACATATTTAGAGAATCTTAAGATTGACCCTTAAGAGTGAGTAGTTCTGTAACGTTTGGTGGCAATAAGAGTTTTTTTAATGAAATGAATGTCAGTGACTGTTTTTTTTTACTACTGTTATACTATTATTTTTTATATTTAATTGATTAAGGTCAGTTATAACGCCATGGATCCATCCGTGTACCCACTAGAAGAGACTAGAATAATGATTCTTACTGAATTTAATTTTATTCAGGAAGAATCATAAATATTATTGCGGTGGTTTCATTATTATTTTTAATGACTTTTTTATGTATTTGTGCTTTATGTTTTTTGAATTAAGTCCGGTGGAGCGGGCCTAGTATGCCAGTATTAATATTAAGTATACAATGTTTATTTGGTGTTTTAATGTATTAGTTTTAAATCGTTTTAAATACCCATATTATTGGATCTTTGTATAATTTATATAATTAGGTACTGCCAATTTAAGTTCTCCATCACAACGAAAGAATGATCTGTAATTCAACTGAAAGCAAGCGTAAAATTGATTAAAGATTCGACCTCGTAACGAACACTTCATTGTTTTTCAAACTGTCTGTCTGTGGCTTATCGAGGCAACTATTTGTGAAGCGAATGTATGTTATCTTTGTCTATGGGGGTTTGTGTGGTTATGTCGGCTGTAAATTAAATAGATAATATTTTAATTATCCTTTGTACTTAATTTTCTTTTATATGTGAAAAGTTCTGACTGAAAAAAATATTGATTTGGTTCTTACCAAATCAATATTTTTTTCAGTCAAATAGGCAATTTAAATTTATTTGAATGAAAAACAGGTCCTTAAGTTCCTTAGACTAATCAGGGGTTCAAAAATAAGTGAGAGTTATGTTTTAGTAATTAGAAAATTAAATCAAAATTTTAAATTACTTACAATAAATTAATAAAAAATATCCAAAATACATACAGTTTACACGAAGGTATTTTGAACGTGCAATATCCCGGAGCTAACATAATATTATTTCAATATAACAACAACTCTATCAGTTTGTAACACCGCTGAAGGTAATTAATTTCATACAGAACTAACAAGCCCAATATTGTTACTCTTGCATTTGAAAGCTCAGGATTTGGAAAGCTTTTGAGACCGTGAGGTATTTGCTGGATCAGGAAATTAAATTAATTTGGATATGCAAAATATATTATTTGTATTACAACGGAAATGTATTGATTTATTCTTCTATATCTTTATTTTTATGGAATGATAAAATGTAAATAAAGGAAAACCTTTTAAAGCTATTACTATTAATAAATTAAAAGAACAGTAACTCGTTACTTGAGTATGTAAAGAGCGTCGTAAAGCTATACACACACTGTTGCTGCTCACAACCAGAGTGCTGCAACACCAAGCGGTGGCAGGACAAAGCATAATTAATAATTAAAATTTACATGTACAATCAATATTTTTTTCAATAGTATTGTCTTCATAAATGTAAGTTATTTAACGCAAAGAAAGTCTCAAATTATTTATAGATGGTATTATAAATACATTTGTTTTTGCAGTTTTTCAGTATTAATGTATTATTTTTTTTGAATATATATTTAAACATATCCAATATATACTATTGGATGTACCTAACTGGACTATGAATGGAATGTTAGATTACAGTAAACAACTTTATCACAAAAGATCTATGAATTTCCTGTGCCAAGAAAACAAATAATGATGTTAATGAAAAATATCAATACATATTTGAAAAATACATAAAACAGATCTTCATCTTCCTGCACTTAACTCAACTATATGGCAACTTGTCAATCTCTTCTTCGCTCTTCATACATCATCACCTCTTCACCGTATCATTCTTCACCTTATATATATATATATATCTCCTCTGGTTCTTTATCTTTGGTTATTTTATACAAAACCATATTGAAAATAATCAAACAATAAAATCTAAATCCATATAACTGTTTGTATAATCACACAATTAAACAAGCAGTACCAACTAGAAAGGGACGGAGTGCCTGCATCGCTAATAGATTACATTAGTGGGAGTATGTATATACACGCAAAAAAAAATCTATTCGAATATGGTTTCAATGCTTGGTTCTTTTATCTTCTATAGCATTTAGATACAGTAATTGTTAGCTTGGATACTGTTTCGGGTAAATTGGATTAATGAGTGTGTATTAGCATTGTGTATCCGAGTTTTGCATATTAAGTATATTTAAAAAGGTGCATAAATCTATATTATAAACTAATAATGATTAAACATTGTTCTCGTGAAGGTACTCTGGCGGGGAGCCAAGTGCGGGTAATTCGATAAAAACGCCCCAACAACGGTCAGTGCCAAAGTTTAGACAGGCTTTATTAGTCAGTTATGTGAATATTCATCCTTATACAGTTTCACTTAAATAATTTATGGATAATTTTGATCTCCAATAGTACCACAAATAATGTTTGTGGTACTATTGGAGATCTATATATACTATTGTAGTGACACATTTTGTCGACTACTGTTATGATCAAGCTTTCTTCTTTATACCTTTTATTTAACAGAGATACTACCCTGTTTATGACGGCTCATATATGTCATATATGATGCTACAAATAATTGGCTACAACTGCACTGTACCAAAGACTCTACATTTATTCTCTATATCTATTTTTATAATTTAGTTGTTATAAATGTGGTTTGAAAACAAATGTTGTCAAAGCAATGAGTAGAAAGCTAAAAAAATAAATGATTGCATAACATTTTGTCAAAGCCAAAGAAACAGCATTAAATTTAAAAGCAATCTCAGTTTTCAAAATATATAATATAAAATATAAAATATAAACTACTCTGAATAAACTTTATTAAAGAAAATATCCTCATCTGATTGGTTCTGTAATATTCTATCCATAAACATATTTCTTTTCATCTCAAATAAAACTCTTAATCCGCTATATATTAATAGAAAATATCTCTTAAGATACTGTTTGTAAAATAATATTCAAAATATAGATCCGTAGCTAAATGATAAAACCGTAATTATTATAATGTTGTTTTTTGTCAGTAAAGGTCTGCTGCTTACGCATTTGTGTATGTATTTTTGTGGTTCTTCAAATAATAAAGTCTTAGATGAATAAGGTAATATTATGTAAACTAATGAAGTCGAATATAATAGACAAATTTGAGATATATTATTTTGAAATACGAATATATCTTCACTTTTAGTCGTATAATTTATTATATATTTGACAAAAAAAAACTTTACATGATATTTTTACTAAATCCTAAAAGAAATTTATACCTATAACATTATGTATACTTAGTCTGGCCATAAATACTGTTACAATTCAAAAT
Organism: Napeogenes sylphis; assembly: GCA_959347405.1. Lineage (NCBI taxonomy): Eukaryota > Metazoa > Arthropoda > Insecta > Lepidoptera > Nymphalidae > Napeogenes > Napeogenes sylphis. Next base: position 36,873,349 of record OY365780.1, on the reverse strand, counting down.
AAAAAAAAATATATAATATAAAAAAAAAATATTTGAATTTGCAATCTGTCATTTTTATACGATTGTTCATTGTGTTTTCTTTTTTGGCGCCAATACATTGTACAATATTTTGCGATAATTAAACGGAGTGGGGTGATAAAGAGAACAGAATCGCTGTGATTGCATTACACAAAGTAGGTATGGAGCCAAATGCAATTTTTAAAACTCTCCATACACTTGGTATTAGTTAAATGCTATCAATAGGTACAATGAGACTTTCTCTGTTTATGACAGAGAAAGATCTTGCCGTCCACGTAGAGTTCGTACGATAAAGGTGGTCAAAGCAGTAAGGGAACGAATTCGAAGAAATTCTGTCCGAAAGCAAAACATTTTATCTATCCTAAAACCATGTCGCGTATTCTAAGAGATGACTTAGGATTTGCAGATTATAAGAGATGCACTGGTCATTTCTTAACTGATAAATTAAAAATAGGCTGGTAATATCGAAACAACTACTGAAGCGTTACGAAAAGAAAGGTTGAAATTTTTTGTTTACGGATGAGATTTTTTTTTACAATTGAGCTACATCTTAATAAACAAAATGACCGTATTTATGCTCAAAGCTCTAAGGAAGCTTCCCAATTAGTCGCAGAGTGCAACGTGGGCATTATCCGACTTTAGTGATGGTTTGAGCTTTGTTTAGTGATGGAAGGAGTGACTAAGCCATATTTTTGTGAAAGATGTATCAAAACATCTGCACAAATGTATCAAGATACCATTCTTGAGAAGGTAGTAAAGCCTTCCTCCCTTCCAGCAAGACTCGGAACCGGGTCATAAAGCTCGGTCCTCGCAGTCTTGGTTGGAAGCGAACGTCTCGGACTTTATCAGAGCTAAAGACTGGCCGTCATCTAGTCCCGATCTTAATCCGCTGGATAAATCATATTTATGGTCAGTTTTAGAGAGTACAGCTTGCTTTAAACGCCATGATAATTTGGAGTCCTAAAACAATCCATACGATTGGCAGTGAAGAATTTCCCCATGGAAAGAGCGCGTGCTTCTATTGATAGCTGGCCTTAACGTTTAAAAGACTGTATTGCAGCCAATGGACACCACTTCGAATAAATTTTGTATTTTTTTATTTTTTTTATATTTGTTTATTAAACTAACACACTGTAAAAGTAATAAATGGTTTTTGCAATAAAAAAAAATCCTATATATTTATGGCAAGACTATATAGAAAGCATATTCATATTACATGTATATATATATATATATATATATATATATATATATATATATATATATATATTCAGAATTTTATTGGTATATATATACTGTTTTAATAGTATATAAGGATATTTGCATAATATTTATTTGGGATAGAACGCGACGGACCTAAAAAATTCCATTCAGGCACGAATGTGTATTATTTGGAAATTTATAAGAGAAATGTTCCGTAATAAAATATTACCTCGTAGGCGCGTACCATGTTTGTATTAATAAAAATAACCCATCGATTTAAAGCGATCTTCTAATAATAATAATCTTTATTTGTTTGGTCCACTTATATATTACAGTTTTTGGTTTATATTTTAGTGCGTTACTTCACCCAAAGAGTTCACGTTATAGTTTGTTTGAACGTTATTTTCAAACAGTCAATTTCGTTACTTTTCTAGTATTGAAAAAATATACTAAAGTAGATGACTATAGATTAAACAGGACATTTAAGAAAATAGTTCTCAGAAAAAGGCACGATATTATGCTTGTATACTATAACATAATAACTAAAAGAATTTCGGGACCCAGAGAACATGTATAATAAAATGAATAGAAAAATTTCATTACACCTAAGTTCTCTTGGTCAAAGAGAAATACCATCATTTTTGTGTATAACAAAAATAGAAGGTTGAAAACAAGGCAAATTGATATGTTTTCCCAACACACGTGCACATCAGAGGAAAAGAAGTCGGCCTGTAATCCGTATCAATATCGTACACCCTCCACTGTATAAATCATTTGAACTGTGGGAAAACAGTTGGCCCAAGTTGCAGAAACTGTGTAAAGGCCCTTTAGGTACTGTAATTTATTAATAAATAAAAAAATACTTACAACATTCAAGCAAAAAGTTTTTATTTTTTTTCTTTGATGTATTTAGTAATAGCTACACTCAAAAAGCATTACCTCTAGGTTGAATAAAAAATGGGTTCAGGATGCTGTTAGGTTATTTAAGATTTCCAGAGTCAGACATATACACAAGAGCAAAAAGACTTCCAAGCATTCTTACTGAAAAAAACATCTTCCCTACGTGCAACTGGATCCAACAGAATCCTGACAATGTTAGATGATGAGACAGATTCGCAGATGCTACAGTACTTGGTAAGACAACATGTAGTTTGATAAAAAAATATTAATTCTGTTAGATTAATTGAGGATTTCTTAAATGATATATTATAATTAATAAAATGCTTTGCTTATTAATAATAAATAATAAAAAGCTTTGTTTATTAATAATAATAATAAATAAAATTGGAGTGTCTGTTTGTAATATTGAAATAACCGCTTTTTAGTAATTGTATACACGGTACATACACCAAAATGCCATTTTAAATTTTTTGTCTGTCTATCTGTTTGGTCACGCTAATATCTGAAACAGCTGAACCAATTTTTGCGGGACTTCCATTTGTAAATTGTCCAATTGTTCAAATATCTCATGTAATAAGGAGTAACTTAGGCTACTTATATTCCAAGATTTATTATTTACTAGCTGTTGCCCGTGACTCCGTCCACGTAGGCTCTAAAAATAAAATTTATATGGTTCAGTACCTAATCCAAATACCTAAACATTAGTTTTACAGTCTACGTGGACGTAGTCACGGGCAGCAGCTAATATTTTAATAAAAGCGAATAAAATTATTAACATTGTCAAAAAAACATAAGCTAAAAGCGGAATTTAATACTGAGTTACTGGTTAACTCCGCTACAGCTTATAAAACGGGCCGTGAATAAAAAAGGGTCGAATCAATAAGAAGTTTAATCCCGCGGGCAGCGGCCAAGATCTCATTGGACGGTACAAATTGACAGGGAAGTGGCGCATTGAGCGGAGTTTTGTTTCTGTTGCTTTATTTTAAAGGATTTCAATAAAATTTTCTCAAATTAGATACTACATAAGCATATTTTAAAATATTTTCTACCGTCTAGCCTTTTAAAAGTACTTCACAATAATATTATTATGTAAATTATAACATTTTTCGTTTTATAAATCCGCGACTATATTAAAGTTCATAAATAACATCTAACAAAGAGGAAATAAAATATCGAAACCGCATCACCATCTATCACTCTAATTGGCTATTCATTTGTTTTAATATATTTTGAACGTTATTATTTAGAAATAAAGTTCATTTTACAATAGGATATTGTAACCACCTGAACGCTGCTTCTCAAAGTACTTATATCACTGAAGGGTCCTCAGAGACCCTCAATGTCCAAATAACATTAGTGCTTAATAACACGTATAAGATTGTTTTGACACGATATGAGATTTACGGATGCAATTGTATTTTGAGAAACTTTTATATATGTTACAAAACACAATGAAAAGTTTTATTATTATAGAATTTATGTATATATTTCACTTTAAGAACTGTATTTGTTTTTATAAAACAGATCCTCCATTTGTGGTAAAGGCTCGTATAGCCTCGCCAAATTCTGTTATCTTAGCCCTCCATATGTCTGTGCCTATGTTTTTTGCGCTGGCGGACCGAGTCCTTATCATGGCCATAGATTATTTCCTGAATTGCAAATTTCGCGCCATTACAGGCTTACTGAAATTTTTTACATCGGCTTATGCTGTCACCTTATAAACTATGTAAACGGCGTGGTTTGTTCCAATTAACAAACTTTAAGGATTAATAACGATTCATCCTATCCTTTTATTTTGAAAGTATATATATTTTTAAAAATATAATATAAATATGTTACGTCATAACATCAATGGTTAATTTGAAAATAGTTAACACAGACAGACCACTTGCATAAATTGAATATAATATGCTATTTACATCGTGTTAAGTAATAATTAACAAAGTGAAAAATTGCAACAACACCTGTTCCTAGTTAACTCTTAATAAGTTTCAAGCTTGTAATTGCCGACACGCATAAATAACTAACTAAACGCAGCGGTAGTCTTTGGGCTTACTGTTTGCGCTCGTTTAAGTCTTTAAAATACATCATTTTATGGCTATTCGCAAAGTATATCAGCATATTCTTAGTAAAAAATAAATTTTGTTAACATTTTCATTTTATTTTACCACTATATTTTGCAGGAATATAAATTATTAGTCAAATTGTCCAACACACATTACACGAAACCCACGAATGGTAGTTACGTTAGTTTATCGTAGTTATACCATATGCTCAAACATGTTTATAAGTCTCAGGCTGCACATTTGCAGGCCTGCCATGCTTCGCTACGACTTGAATCCCACAGCGAAGCAGGCAGGCTCGTTAGGCGCTTGTCTTATGACATCAGCGGTCTGCGGGAACACTCAGACGTACAGACCGTAGCCATAGTAGGTTTTGGGTTATGTTATGATGTTGATGAAGGATATTCTTCAAGAGTGCTTGTCAGTAAAACTAAATTCCATGATGACCGTTACAAAATTTTAAATATGAACAATTTAAAGCATTGCTAAAGAGAATAACTCTAGAAGTATTATTTCATTTTGCATTAATTAGAAGTATGAAAGTCAGCAATAAACTGGACACTAACAGATCTGAGACAGCATTATAAAGGAGCAAGTAACGAGATTAGAGCGGAATTTAATCACCGACCGTCTGACCGTGAACTGAATGCGAAATGATCAACTTCGTGTTAAATTGGACATCAAATCAACTAATTAGATACAACGAACGAGTTTAAAAGTCAAATACACAAAGTTGGATTTGATATTGGCGTATCATCAAATCTAAATCGGCTTAATTGGACTCCCTTATAGGTCTATAAAATACAATTTTTGTTATTTTGAGTAGTGCTTTGCTGATTTTGTATATTTACATTATTTACTTGTTTATTATAGAAAAAGACTCGATATTAAACTTGATAAATAAAGTAATAGTAGAAATTCAGTTTTAAACACTTTTGTACTAGCTTTTCTAGTGAATTTAAATAAGTGAAATATACATTTATCTTATCAGGTTATTGAGGACTTGCTAATTTCAGGAAAATTATAAAAATAGCACTTGTTGCCTGCAAACTGAAGACACTTGCTAATGTTATCGAGAAAGGCGGTGATGCGGTTCATTCGTTTTCCGCACTAACGAGCGCGGCGCGGATGTGAACTTTGCACTTTTCATTTTATTGCCATTATAACAGAGTCCTTTAAACATATCGTAAATATTTTACTAAAAATACCGTCGTCTTATAGAAAATTAATGATGAACGATTTTTTCTTAAAATATTTATTTCTGAACGACCCTAAATCTGTGGGCGTAGATACTTGAAATTTATAAAATATACATGATTTTCAAGTATTTTCTTATATATATATATATATATATATATATATATATATATATATATATATATATATATATATATACCCGGATTCACCGTCCCGTTAGTTAAGTGGTTAGCGCAGACGTCTAACGTATAGCGAAGCAATGGGGCTCGGGTTCAATTCCCGACAGGAATAAGCATGTATGTGATGAGCATAGACATCTGTATTTCTGGTCATTTATTTAAAATATTCTTAGGATTTATAAGTATTTGATATTTCTATGTATTCGTATCGTTGTCTAACACCCTTAACACAAGCAAATAATTTGCTTATTTAGGGGTTAGATCAATGTGTGTAATTTGTCTCGTATTATTATTATTTTTATATATAGAAAATACTTGAATCTGAGTTATATATATATATATATTATGAGTAATATATATATATAACTCAGATTCAAGTATTTTGTAGCTAATAAAAGATTAATCTTTGTTCGTTAAGGCTGCTCATTAGTGGTAAATCATCAGTTGTCTCATTAAATGCAACCAATTAGTGAACTCCGGTTCTTAGCTCTGACTTCCAGAGCCCATGTACAGCTGTTATTTGCGGTTTTATACCTGAATTATTTTTGTTAATGTAATAAATCAAATGAATATTATATTAACAATTGAAATTAAATATTTGATCTTCTTAAACCCGTAATATAAAAAAATATTTTACTAAAACACTCAATACCTACTGCCTTACTATTACTACTTTTGCCTTTTGTGATATCATAAAAGATTAATTATAAATACTTAACGTGAAATGTTAGTGTAAGAAATATGTGTAATCGCCAGCTACATCTCAGCAAGCGTCTGTAATCAACCTTATCTATCGACAAGCGTGACTCGACTCCGTTCGTCTGCACATTAGCGGGAATTATGCCTCGAATTTATTTAATCACCGCTTAAGGCTGAGTGTTGGTTATTCACTTGTATTGCAAATTGGTGGAACAAACACGCTTTGATCAAGGCTTTGGATAAAGTATGTTCCTCTATTTGTTTTTAAATTAGGCACATAATCGTGTTTGAGAAAAGGCTTCAAGATATTATGGACATGGAATTAGTGTCATATTCATATTTATCTCACTTTTATAAACTGTGTGCCTATGTTCAAATATAAACCCATGAAATACACTACATGAAAATATTAACATGGTTCATAGATAACGGTGTAGAACACTCGCCGTACCCAATAATTGGACTAACCTTGCCGACTCCAGTAGGTTCTTTAACCCCCAGTCGTCTCAGCAGCGCTGGAGGGGCGGGTGGGGGTGTTCGATGAAGGGCGGCGCTGAATCCTGATGAGACCTGCTCCTCTTCCCTTCGTCTGCGCTCTCGGTGAGGTGAGCCGCTGCTGCATTTTGTTGGTCTGGAAGAAATAACTTAAGTTATAATTCTGATGTTTTCGATTGTGGTTTTTCAGCAATAATCTACTCTTTTTACTAGAACTAAAAATAAATATTATAAGTATTTTGTCTTATTTACATGATTTATAGAAATTACATTTAATTTTTAATGTGTTTTATAGTAGAAAAAGTAGAAAAACCAACAACTCATCGATGTCTGCGGCTACTTTGTTTTATAATTGTATCTACTATCGACGTCTATGTGATTACACTCAGATTACAAGTCACTAAAGGTTTAAAAAAGTAAAATGCGCCAACAAAACAGGACTTAATTAAAGCACCAAGTTCATTGAAAACGGAAACCTCCGCCTTGACAAACCCCTAAAATTTCGAAGTCGAAATAAATGGACAGTACGTGAGGTGTCGCTGACGTTTTTAACATTTTTCAAAAATTCGCCCCGCGTCAATACCGGGGCATAAAGGGTCTCGCTGATGGATGGTTTTTACGTGACGATGAAACGTATTTTATTTTAATGCCAAGAGTTCGTTGCTCAAAATTGAAAATTCTCTCAGTATATTCGAATAGTGATGGATTAGAAATTCTATCATATCACCATTTTCATTTGACATTTTGAGTAGTTGTACTTGTATTAAGGTGTGTGTCATGTATTTGTTTTAATATTTTCCAATGTTACTTTCGTATTTAATAAGGCAGAGTTTTTTAGGGTTGTTTTTATATGTTCTTTCTCTTGACGCATTGTTTGTTTTAGTCACGAGAAGCGTTAGCTCTCTGTTATCACCAATACTTAATCAGTACTCACAATATCATTGACTTGAATAGCAAATAATATTTAAATCATTTTTGTTGAAGATACTCATGCCAGTAGAAAAGTTGACCTCAAAAACTTCCATACCCATAAAATTGGACAAACACCGTGTCCTAGCGTGCCATGATCGCGTGCTGGCCCCAGTTTATTGTGTTAGGGACTATTAACATTCTTATAGGGGAATGTTTAGATAACTCTCGACGTGCTAGAACGGCCTTCGTGTCTCATATGTGATCCAATGGTTGCGACTTATTGATTTACTCTGTATGGAGTGCGTTACCGCTGTGTCGGTGGAGAATAAATATACTTCAGGAAAAATCTATATTTTGATGCTAAAACTAATATATTCTTATAGCCTTATCGATACTGAGATTATCTTCATCCATCAAGTCTAGAAATATGGATAGCTTTCATGACCGTAGAAATTCTAAAAGATTAATGTATCCTATTTCTAAAATAGATAAGGAAAGTTAAGCTTTTACATATTCTTATCGTGATATGTAATTTGTGTTGTTTTCTAATTGATTAAATTTAATAACGCGACCGGCCGCGCCGCTCCGTTGGCGTGCGTTTTTACATTATTTATTTTAACTTCAATTTATCACAACTTACATGCGCTTAGGCTTTGAAATAAATAAATTTTACTAACTTTCAGTTCCTTAATTAAACAAATGTGGTCATTAGTTTGATTTGCTATAGCTGAATATAATATTTGTTATTTCAACAACCTTTTACGCTCCATTTGAATTTTTATATCGTTCCATGTATAAAAATATTATTTCGTAATTACTTTCCTTTGAAAGTCTGTTGTTTTCTTTGTCTTTATTTGTTTGTCTTACTAAAACGAAAACTTCAGCATCCTTGAACCTTGTTGGAATTGATTGTGTCAAGGATCATTAAGATTATTGACTTGAACTTGATAATTGGCAAGCAATTGATGGGTCCTCTGAGAAATCTTCTCTAGAGTAGAACATTCACAGACGATACAATGGAATTAATTATAAATATATTCTTAATAGGTTTAACTCTGGAATTAAACTGATTCAAACTTATTTATGTGCTTTGTTATATAAGAGTAGTGCAGAGTTTTAAAATTCCTCAAAACATATAAATATATTTGAACCGTCTTTTAACATCACATTTAAAAACGATTAGTCTATCTTTGAAGATGCCAATACATTTAAGATGGACTACCCGGGGTATGTCAGAAGCTAGTTCTGTGCAGTAAATGAAAATACCAATATCTATTTCCGATATAGTCTCTCAGTGGAGTTACGATTGAGGTCAACATGCTCTCTCTCTAAGCGTTTATTGAGAAATCTATTATTTGATCACTGATGAATGATTACTCATCGCTATTTAAATAGATTTTAATATTTGGGTTATTTATGTGTTTACGTTATCGTTAAGGAACGCTTCCTAATAATTCTCCGCTCATATTTGCAATACAAATGTAAAAGCAAGATAGTTCCAAACATCTTTTGATGGAAACGTTTTGCGCTTGTCGTAATCCTTTACTTATGACATGGCAGAACTATAGTTTCGTATAAAATGTCCCGCCGTAAGATAGAAATCTTGCAAGGGTTGTTTATGCTTCTATGATGTTGTTGATTTCACGGGTCGATGGCCGCGCTGAAAACAATCTGGGAAAGGCCGACTCCTGACATTTGATAAGTTCTTTGGACCATGAATAAGTCGACGCGGGTATTTCGTACAATCTTTATTATTTTTATGTATCCCCACGTTTTATTGAATCTTGTTTGGAAAAAGATTTTCGATCTAATATCCGAATATTTATAATAAAGGATTTTCCTTCTCCATGAAGCTAAGCCATGATAAAAGCTATTTTGGTATTATCTTGTTGTCGACGATATTGTATAAAAATAGTGCATTAAATATTAAAACAGCCTGGAATTTGTATATTAACGGTAATGGTGTTAAATAGCGACGTAAACGTTTATTAATGTTCGTGATTTGAATTATTTTCTAGCGAAATAATTTACAGCGCTGAATTCTTTTGATTTAATGTAACTTGATACTAAAAAGTTTTTACTATTAAATTATAAAGTTTTTAATGTCGTTAAAATATTATTTACAACCAGTTTCATAACCTATGATTATGAAATCGGGAAGTTTTATATCATATATTATAATTTCCAACATCTTATTATGCGGTGGTTATCTATGTTCAGATAAAGGAAGCATACACATACATACAAAAAGTAAAAATCTTTATAGGTATTGTGGGTAAATATTTGGTGTAACCCAACTTTTGCAACCACATTATGTTTAATATAAATCACTAGATAAGTTTTTTACACAAACGCACATTAAATATCTGTTTTTAGCAAATAATAATATAAAATAATATATCTCGAACATTGAAACTAGAAATGTCATATCTCAATTATATATGAAATCGTTTCTAGACCATTTCCTGTAATTTTCTTCAAAACATCGCAAAAAGTTCCACGAAACATTTACAAAATATTATTTCCGCAAATATTTTACATTATTTCAGGAAACAAAAAACTTATTTCCGATCTTCTTTGAATAATATTAAGATAGTGTCTCGAACTTATGCACGCTATCAAAGTTTTGAATTCGAACGATTCTCTTACACCTTTTATTCCTGACTAGACTATTTTTTTGATAGCAACTTTACATGGCATCCAGCCAGGGTTATACAAAATAATAATGCCATCTGACAACTGAATATACACTCAAATTAAACTCTATTCCCTTACAATAAGGAATACAGCGTGCGTTTCGATGGCAAATGTATGTTAGTAAAACGAGCATTGTTTGGGAAAATGATGGCAATAAATATAAAGGAAGGCCTTTAACAAAACTGTCCAATCGAATTTGAGCTTTTCAATACGTGGTTTATGACTTTTTGAGCTCGTTTTAGTTTTTCCGATCCGTGTTCAGATCGACTCGACGTTCTGTGAACTGGATTCTAAAACAATATAACATAAATCAAATCAACAATACATTTACTATAATTTAAACTAGAATACAGGGATTAAAATAATTCTCTTAAATATTATTGATTTCGATTGATTGATTGATAAAATACTGTATTCTCAACTATATTTAGACCATATAAAATGTATTATTAAAAATATTAGTTGTTTTGTATACTTATTACGTAATAAAAATATATATAAAGTAAAATATTCTCATTTAAAGGCAGAGCATTAAACAAATGAGGGTGAAAATGAAGCCGTCGCACCCCATAGGAGAGAATCATATACAATGAATATTTTATGTGAAAAATTGTACTCTGCTAATGCTTTATACCACAGATAACTCAGAGTTAAACATCACGTACTTTTCATCCCTTTTAAGGCTCTTATCTATAGGGATAAAGGTAAAGCCAGAAAGGATAATTGTATTGTTCATTTTTGGAGTCAAAGAATTCCTGTTATGAGTATACTAAAACTCATGAATGTTACTGAGATTTCACTTACTGTAACGACTCCCAGGTTAAACTTTTAAGGTCTGAATTATTTATAAGGGTCATCGCCTCCCGGCTTTATCAAACGCGTCGTAATATTATGTGATTGTGTTTTACAAATTCAAAACTGTCAGTTGCATCCTCAGTAACAAACATAATAACTAACTTACTGTATAATTAAAACATGAGCGGAATGCTTTTACACTTCAAGCAACGGAAATTAAATGTAATGAAATAAACATCTTTTTATAATATAATCCTGTTTATTAAATACAGATTTATATCATGAGAATTAACGAAATAATTCATTTTTTTTTTAAACAAATTGATGAAAAAAATCTTTTGATATCTTTATATATCTCATATTAACATATATAGAATAAGTAATTAAAAACGTACTCAAATTCAGACTTAAATTATTTAGCACTTATATAGAGCGGTAATATTTTAGTTGAAAACCCTAATCCGAGTCGTGCAGCGGTTAACAACTGCTATCTAGCACTTACACAGCACAAGAGGAACCTCTAATATCAACTGACCTCAAGGACTATGTGGACTATATTTAGTCACAAATACAACCAAACTTTACTGTTCACACATAAACTGATATTGTGTTTAAACGTATATTTGTACTTGTATATTTTTTACGAATAAGATTTTTTTATAAGTTTAAGATAATGTAACGTACAATGAATGAAATACGTAGTAGTTATGATCCTATGAAACGTACAAACAAGACAATCTTGAGGATATTATTTGTGTTTAGTTTTATTTTTTTTATTGTAAAGATGAAATGTCTTATGTATTGATTTATTTTATTAAAAAATCATCACCTCCAGATTGAACCGTACTTATTTAAATGAGAAATATATTAAAGAGGCTGGTCTCTTTGTATAAACTCTTCATTAGACATTGTTTCCATTGTGCCGGCGGCTTTACGATTCTGACTTCTCAAATTAGTGGAGACTGCGGTTGGACATGTTTTTACAATAAACAACCTCTGTGTTGATATTTTAATGTTTTATTAAAGCCTGATATATATCTTTATCTTAATAATTATTTTTATTATTAATAATTATAAGGGTCTACAATATTTTGTGATGGTAATTGAGAAGATTGGCACGACAACAATAAGTTTGGTACATAGCACGTATCAAACAAACAAATGAACAATTTATTTTCGTTATTATACATACTTTAGAACTATATCAGCTTAAGGTGTACACCTAAGTGTATATAATAAACTAACTTTATCATCAAAATGACTAAATTTATTTAGGTAATAAGTTCACCTTATGTGAAAGTAACAGTAAATCATGAGCACATGTCCCCAAAAGCTGCTCCAGATAAAGCACGTGCTCAAGAAGACGAAAGTTCGGAACTACGTCGTAAAACACGAGAAAATGCTTCTTTATAGCCTTACAAGACCTTCAAGTATAGCAGATTACTATTTTCATTTTATAAATGTCAACGCTTCGAACTCAAAAGGGTAAAGATTGTAGTGTAAAGTATAGAAAAGGTCCCGCTAAGTCGATTCGGTTTATGAGGTCGCTGGATGTGAAAAATATTTAAATCTGCGACGATTTTCTTGAAAATTTCTACTATTTTAAGTTTCCCCCTTTTTCTGTCAACCTAACGTATGCTTAGTTTCCTTTGCTATCCTAATATACTGCACGTATTCGTACAATAACAAGAAAATAATTGGTAAATATTTTGGTTCCAGTCATGCAATTTAAATGGTGGAGACACAAAAATGTATTATTATTTAAATGCGAACATAAATGAAGAAAACCCGATCTTTAAAAAGGCAAAGAAAATCCGCCAAAGCTATTAAATAATTTAAGAGACACTGAACCAAACATGTCAAATATAATAACCAAAGATGCCGAAATAAAATATTTAAAAGACAAATCACAAAATGATTTCCTCGTGATACACGCTTAACAAAGGCATCTCATATCCGACTCCCTGACGGATACGATACGGAGACGTAGCGAAATACGGCACAGGAAACGAATACAAACACGGAATAAAAATAAATGTAAGGAATACGGAAATGAGAAGAACCATGTATCCAGTACCGGGTGTGAATTAAAATGGGGTTGGGATTTCGGTGCCTCCAGATGATTTATAGGTCTGTGTTTTGGAAGTGTTAACGTTATCGAGAACTATTGCTATGTACCTACTACTAACATTACTAAAAATACAAAGTACTATTTAAATATACTAGAATCGAGTTTCACCAAACGGTCTGGTTTATTTGATTTTACGAATAGATCTTCAGATGAACAAGATTGAAATCTTTGTCTGACAAAGGAGTCAAAGCTTTGTCGCCAGCGACGCTCATCCTTGATTGTTTATATAAAGGATATACACTCACATAAACATCTTAAATAAATGGCCTGTAATAAATCCTCTATATACCGAGTACACGGTCGTAAATATATATAATATATATATATATATAGTAACACCCACACATTAAAAGTACCCTTTGAGTTAAAAGTTAATCTAATTTATTACAGTAAGTTCTTTATGACTTGTGTAAAGTATTACGGGACCCTGAGTATATAAATGTAAAATTACACAGAATATAAAAGCTCTATTTTCTCGGAGAAAACTCATAAGCCTAATATAAGACTTTCAATTTGACAAAATCTTTGGTGTCATATAACTTTGAGCACGTGTTTGTTCTACAGCATGGCGGTTCTGTCTTTTGTCAGATCGTAGCCAGAATCTACTTGGATTAACAGAGACCCTTCATGGAACCAATTATGTATCGCTATAGCAATGGATATCGAATAACCTATGCTAAAGTTATTACTGTAAGAAAGTTCATGAAAACCACGATTGAATGTATTTCAATAACGTGATCATTTAGTTAAGAATAGTTACATAATCTGACATCCAAATAAACCTAAAAGTATATCTGATTGTAATACCGAATGCTATCATTGTAATAAGATAGTAATAACCATTTACATAATGCCTTTGTTGCCTGCATTGTTACCGCTGTCATGTCTCGGATGTTCGAAACAGGAAACTTAAATCTCATTGCATTGTTTCCGTATACGTAATTGACACTTCAAAATTAATATCTGCAGAAGTATGGAAGTAAACAAAGGGTTGGGCAGACATATTTAAAATGTATGAAAAAGTAGGTGGGGTTATATTGTAGAATAAAACATTGAAATAGTTCTTTTAGTCTAAGCAGTGTGTTATTAATTAGTTTTTATGTTGTTGTAAATTTTTTTTAGTGAGGTTGAATGTTTGGTATTAATATTTTTATACATACCTACAGGTCGATGGTAAAGAATATTGTATGTATTGAAGAAATAAAAATGCATTATATGTAACCCGCCACCTCGAATGTAGTGTCGTGGGTCAAGCTGTATTTTCCTTAATTACAAAGACGCCCTGGAATTCTACCTTAATAGCAAAGAAAGCACAGACATTACATCGTGAAAATGAAATATAAAGCAAAGTTAATTTTAGATTCATTTTACAAATTCCGTTATTGTCATGGACACAGATAATACAGGTATTTGGTAATTATTAAATTATTAGAATTGTTTTGCTGAAACATCCACATTTCATTTTGTATTATTAACAATTCCGGACAAACAGAATAGTTTGGTTGTGATAACACAGTCCTAATTTGTGTGGAACCGGACTGTATAATTGCGTGTTTCTGGAAAAGCATAGATATGAGTTTGAAAACAATTTTATTTAGACAATAGTATAAAAATAAAATTGTGAATTTTAAGTAGAAACATTTAAGTAGAAACATTGGCCCAAACCAAACTTCCTATTCCCAAAGCGGGGTGTTTTTATTTCTATGTAAATTTACATAATGATATTTTTTTCTCGCAACTTGTAGAGAGATTTAGTGCGGTAAATCTCGTGGGTGACTTTGAATATAAGCGACATAAATCAGGTACACGATTCTATCGCAGATGGCGTTTTTGTCGCCTCGTATGCGAAATACATACATCTCTGAATTGAGAATACATACATCTCTGAATTGAGAATACATACATCTCTGAATTGAAAATAAGTGCCGCCAAATAATTGTTATTAAAATAATTTTTTTAGGGTAGGTATAATAAATGAATAGTATAAGGTTCATGGTTACGTTTAAGTTTGTATGCGAAATATAGAAATATATAGAAAACAGAATAGTGCCGACCTTTTATACAAACATAAAATGTATCAAATGAAACAGGATCATATGATCAATGAGTTCAATATTATTAATTATAAGTTATTTTTATGTACACCAGATAAATAATAGTAGGTTGTTACCTAAAAGAGGGAACATATACCTAGGAGTTTAGTCTCCGCAGTGAACTAAGTGTTAGTCAAACACCGACGTGTGATCATAGAACTGATGGGAATGCAAATGTATCTTACCGAATAAACGAGAAGGGAAATAGTACACGTTTTGCTATCCGAGGATAACTTGAGTTAACTTCGAATAGAGTGGTTAGTATATTCAATAAATTAACAATATACACTATAATTAACTGATTTTAATGAGCTTTTCTGGTAGAGATTTCATAGTTTGCATTTCAAGGAGAAATACCTTATACGTAATAAGAAAAAACAAACATTCAATTTAGTAAATTACTTTACCATAATCATATTTATATTTAAAAATTAGTAATTACTTTTTTCCAAGCAACAAATTTAATTTATTCGTAAAGACAAAACTTTTACCTGACGTCAATGTACAATCATATACACAATAAAAATAATATAAAATATTTTAATAAATGTAAATCATTGATAAAAATAAAATCACTAATTTTGATAACACCTATAAGCATCAAATAAAGGTGAACTTAACTAGAAACAAACTGAAAATACCATACGTTTTCATTAACTTTCATGAAATCAGTATTCAATTTTCCATAGTCCCAAATTATCCATTGTTAGTACAGTACAGTAGTTTCCATCGCGACATTAAAATGGTATTCAATATAATTATAATAATGATACCATAAATATATATTACAAAACATTTAAAACCGATATGGCAATGAACAGATTTAACGATTATTTGACAATAAACAGACTGTTATAGTAAATTATTATGAAATATTACATTTTATTTATTCCAAATTCACTTAACGTAGTAATGAATAGAATAAATACACAAATATGGGTTTTATTATTAATTAGATAGACGTCAAGGAAGATGAGTTAGCATTTTAGTTTCAACATACCTACAGATATATTATTTATTGAACAAAACATGTTTATGATATTTATAACGATATGCATCAGTTTTTATTAATAACTACCAACATACAAAAGAAATATATCTTCTCTCTTCTAACATATGTGTTTCTCGATCTATGTCTTGAAATGGAAAATGCTACGCTTTAGATTCTTAAAAATGTCTCTGCATTTGTTTCTCGTGTTTAAAGAATCACTTTGTATGCATAATATGTTTCATAAGATTATTATAAATAAACAAAATTAACAACAGATTGCCTAGTT
The DNA here is from genome assembly GCA_959347405.1 of Napeogenes sylphis. NCBI lineage: Eukaryota > Metazoa > Arthropoda > Insecta > Lepidoptera > Nymphalidae > Napeogenes > Napeogenes sylphis. The sequence continues at coordinate 36,856,690 of OY365780.1, read as the reverse complement.
TTGGTCACCTGACTTCAGCGCGTATATTACTACTACTCACATAAATACACACACTACTACGTAAGTCGATGTACATTTAAAAAAATGTTTTAGGCTAACATTGCATTCATGAAACGTATTAGCTATTTGGCTAAGTAGTACCGGGGTTACTACCCCGGTACTACTATAGCACGCTATAGCAGAACGGCACGCTATAGCAGAAGATAGCCATGAAGTTAGTGGAGAGATTCGGATGCCCAAACCCCCTTTCCTTCCGCTAGTCTCCTGCTTTTCTCATGGGTTTCAACGTAGTTGTAAATCTTTATTTCTTCTGACGTTCGACGTCACAACTTACTTGAGTTCTACTTCCAAAACCATAAAATATATAAAAAAAATACAAATTACCGTTTATATAAATTTTGGTACAGTGTACTTAAAACATATACATATATTAATTCTTTGTGCCTTTTTATAATTACTATGTTAGTCAGACCCTCTTGGGCGCTCGATTAGCCCTGATTATACTAAGTTAATCAAGATTAACGGAGCCCTATTTTAAGCCTCTTGAGTGATGCCGACGATTTGTTTCCTGCTGTTCTTTAGTTTGAACTTTGTTTGCTTTCTATTTGAAAGACTTGTTTACATTTCTCATAGTCGATATGTTCAGAAAAACCCATAAAAACTATAATTAAAGAAGCTTTAACATAGAAAATTAGTCAACTAATAAATTGATCAATTATCCCTTTAGAAATAAAGATTAAATCAATAAAAATTTTCGATGTAAATGAAAAAAATATATATTTATTATTATATAGATTTTGAAATTGAAATCAAGCCTCATAATAGTGTAATATCCATTTTTGTAAGCACCAAAAAAACTTAACATATTAATAAAGAGAAATATATTAAATAATCAAGTTTTTACACACGAAAGGCGTTTAAAAGTTAACAAATAAAATTAAAGTTCAGAGCGATGCTCCTCATTCCCTTGACATATAACGCATCAGACTTAGTAAATAACTCTGCTTCGCTCTCTACAAATAGTGCTTCGTACTAATGCTTCGTGAAACTCTAATGTGAATGCAAATGAACATTTATTGTAGTGTTTGGATCGCGTTTGTCTGTATGTGTGTTGAAAGCTTCTTGTTTTCAACATTAGTATGTTTCAATTGTTCAAAGATCATGTTATTTAGCATCTGGAAATTTATAAATTAATTAAGGTATAATAACATCATTACGAATAAATATTAAAACCATTAACGTTGTGTATGTGATAATGTAATAATATGTTGGTAATTATGATCAATTTATTATACTTAAATGTTTGACCAATTATATTGGTAATTGTTATATATTTAAAATACACAAATGCTAGTAATTTCCAAAAATATTTTAGTTTGAATATTTTGGAACAAAACCATTGATGATGTGTCTACACAGAGCGAATTTATGCATTCATTAATGTGTATCTCATATTCGCGGAAGCTTGTATCAGATTGTAGTATTATTAAACGTTTGTTTCATTTGTGGAAATATTAGGCTTTAAATAAGGTTTGAAAGTTCTTAAGTCTATCTACAGACTTTTTGATGTTTAATAAATAACAGCCGTTACACGCGATTTATTATATAAACATATTTTTGTTCTATAAACATATTAAAGAAAAAAGAGAACTTTTTGACAGGTTCGACTCCGCGGAGTGCTTATAATATTTCATTCTATATTTCAATGTTTATATATTTTTAAATTATATTCCTGAAATGATTAAGAATTTTGGCTAACGTACTGAATGAAAATGTTCACTTGTAAGTCCATTTAGTGGTACTTAAGATTTGATGGAAAACGATTTTATTTCCTTTTTATTTTACATCAAATGTTTTAAGGATAAGAAAAAGGCAAGGGAAGGCCACTTTAGCCATTGTTTCAAAATACAATACCTACATTACAGTATACCTATGTGTTTGTATTTAATTCGAGTAACAAACAAACAAACAATATATTCATTCATGTCTTTAAGTATATGTTTAAGATCTCCTTATATAATTTATTTTGGTACTTTCATGTAATTTCAAGTAATTTCATGATAGAGAAACATAGCTGAGGGCCTACAATGACTGCAAACTTAATTTCTAATGTTAACGATAGTAAAGCGTTTTATTATTTCATACATTTATCATCATATTTGTCTAGACCCTCAAAGTCTGTCTAAACGTGGGAACTTGATGGCTGCATCAGTTCAGTTTCTTGAGATGCTGACGAAAGTTCTAACATTAATCTTTACGCAACATTAGTGTAAGGACATAACTCGGGACTGTCGGTCGGTCTGCTACATTACCTCCAGTTATAAATAAGACGACAGAAGTCAATCTCTTGTGATAATTCCCATTTTTATTTCCGTTCTCGTTTCCGTAACTTTGGTTTATTTACGGAAATTAGATAATTTGTATTTTGTATTGTTTTTTTTTTTTTGGAAATCATGTTGTTTTTAAGTTGTATGTATCATTTCAAAATATTTATGACATGACATCTATTCATTTATTTTTAAAATGTACTATACCTATATATTATTACTGTCTTAAGACGAATAAAATTTGTTTAATATAGAGTAAAAAGGATTCCATTTAAATAAGTAATTACTCAATCCAAGAGATAAAGACGCTTAAGATATTGTAAATCCTATTCTTAAATTCCTGGCCTACTTTCCCTAATTCCAAACCCCATTTGTCGTGTCCCGGTATAATTAATATCCCGGGATACTATTTTATTTCATTACTGCGACACAAGCAGTTTATTTCGGCTAAGTTAGAAGTTTCCACGAGTTCACTAACAACAGTATAATTGTGTACATTAATATTTATTCCGCCATCTTTGTATTGTAATGTTCGTTTTATTAGTTGTTATCGCTTTTATTGTAGTTGTTGTTTTAGAATGGGTAATAGTTTGAGGCATCTGTCGTATAAATTAAATATACTTTTATTAATTTGTTATTTAATAAAAATATATAAAATAAAAACAATAATATTATTTCATTAACACTTTTGCGCTCAAGTGTACCTGCTTAATCCAAAACTAAGAGAGCGCAGCGGCAAAAATTAACTACATAAATTGTAAGAATTAATTTATATGTGTTTGTCTGTCTCTTGCTCTAACACGCTAATTTCTAGAGTCGGTATTTTCGTGGTGCGTTTGTTAGAGTAATTAACGATGACAGAACATGCTATAACTTCCGCCTTACAACGAAAATTTGAATTATTTCAAGAGCTACCTTCTGGTACAATAAATATAGTAATATAGTACGTATTTCAGAAAAATGTAACATATTCTCTATATTTTGTAGTTTTTATAATAGCAGAATTATGTTTGCGAATAGAAAATTATTTTATAATTTAAAAGAAATATAATCTTAAGCAGTCCAGAACATCTTAAAAGAGTCCAAGGTAAGTTTAATATAAAAATCATAGAATATATAGAGATAAAGAATTTTACGTCCCAATGAACTGTAAAGATGAAAAATAATTAAAAATTCCATCAGGCAAAACGTTTTGACCAAAACCTTCATTGTCGCGACTTTTAAAGCTTAATAACGGAGACACGGACAGACCTAAAAACCTTCTAACAAAAGTATAAGCCAAGACAAAATGAGCAATAAGTTACTTGATGTGCGGCCACTAAACCTACGGACACCGATAGGGAAGACCTTGGTTTACATTGAAATGTTTGTTTTCTTCTACGAAAACACAATAAAAATATATAATTATTTTCAGAAAACATGTTGAATTGTTTTAATAACAAAGTATACAATCACAATAATAAAATAAATTTATTAAATTAATAAAAGTTGTAAATAAAACGCGTTTTTAATGGCCATTATGCAAAGGACAGTAATATAAAAATGCTCGAAATATGCTAAAGAAACTTAAGGCGGGGAACACCTGGGATAAGTTTCTTTCATTTCACGAACACAAAGCGAATTCGGTTAAAACAAATGTTCATCTAATAACAGAGGCCATAGAAATGAATTTTAAATAGAAATATTGTATGTAGATTTTAATCTTGGCAAAACAAAAGATAATTTTTAATGTCTACTGCCTTTCCTTTATTATTAAGCTTACAACAAAGCTCTTCTCTCTTTACAAAGAATTAATTCAATAACACAACCCAAATTGTACATAAATATTATTTGATTAGCAGAAATTAATAATTAATTTACATATATACATCTGAGATTAAAATCAATTTTGAAACTAAATCCGCAAGTCGGTTATTTGCATAACTCAAGAAATGAATTGTAATTTCAATCTTTACTTGTTTAAATTGTAACCACGATAGTTCATTAATTTTGAACGTTAGATATACATATACAGGTACCTTCAAGTTATTTTTTGAGATTATATGTAAAAGAAAAAGATGAGTCCTTATTATTACCGTTAAATTTAATACCGCCTTATCGTTCAAGAAAGAGTCAAAAGATAATTCTCCATCAAAGATTAAAAACCTTTTTTTTGGAATAGACGATCAATCAATGATCCTCCAAGGATCGAGATATGGATAGGACTTTTTAACAAAATTAAAATCCCCTGATTTGGGCCCTAACAAGCCGGGCCAAGTGGCTCAAATCATCGGTTCTGCTGATTACATTATGCAAATTCTGTCCCCTTCGTGTCATCTATATCTTAACAAGGATGTATAGATTCTGGATACGGTTAATCAAGTTTTATCGTGATTGCCAAAAAATTTCGACACTTAATTTTATACTTACTTTGCGTATTTTATATTTTTGATGGAGTCCTTACTGATAGATACTACATTTCAATATTGTCACTATAATTTTCTTTTTTTTGTTTTGTAATGAAAAATTACGCATTTTTTAAAATATTTTACTAACAAATATCAGATTGCTAAGCTAGAGAAAGTTACTCGACGATAAATCAAATTCATCCAAATTGTTCGTTTCTCAAAATGTTCTATATCCATGTAATTTCCTTTTCCTTGAACAGTTACTTGGGTGTAGAGCTTCATCGACCTTGTTCCGGGACATTTCGAGATTAACGTAAAGAAGTATGTTTCCATTTAAAAGTCTCATTCGTGTTCCGAGGAGTGCCGCAGCTGCGTTTGTCAGAATAATTTCAATGAGGGCTTTACCTCTTATCGGCCTTTTACTGCCTTTTAGATAAAAGTTAAATGACGCTGCCTATATCTGTTTCCTTTACGCTGTAAATGTGATTTGTAAATATCTACGCCGTTTATAAAACGTTTAGTCTTTCACTGCTTTTGGGACAAACTAAAAAGACGAAAGAAGAAGACGAAAATAATAATTTATGATGCGTCTACATATGTACTACAAAAGTAAGATCTCTAACTACTTTCAGACACTTTTCTATTTTATAGTGTTTCAAAATAAAGTGAGGACAAAATATTACAATTCTCGTGAATCGTAAAATTTAAATTCAAAAGTTTAAAACAACAGTGAATAGAATAAGCACAGTTTTAAGTTAAAAACGAGAGACTACAATAAAGTAATTTCAGTATATTAGCATTCATGACGGGAAGCCAATAACGTCTTCATTGCGAGGAGAACACGGCTCACTTAAAATGCTACTCGGCTCATCCCTCTAACGACTAGCGATTTTTAAAATTACTTTCATTATGCTTCTAATAAACAATTTTAAAAAATACTAAATTAAAAATAGATGTATACGGACAGGGATTCGAACGCGGGATCTATGAGAAACCATCCCGTCACTCTAATAATTGAGCTATCGTATAGCAATTGGTAGAAAATGTAATGGTGTCCAAGATGTCGCGGGATCGATCCCTTCCTTGTATTGATGTTGTTTTCGTTTTATATTTATATTTAAACTTAAATATAAAATATAATTTAATATATATATATATATATATTGTTTTATACTACCAAAAATATAAATAGAAAATTTGAAATATATAAAAACGTTTCCGTATTCATAAATCCTATTTCGAGACGTATCAATCGAAACTCAATATAAATCATATTCAATGGTAGCGCGGCTGACAGCTAGGAGGAACATGTAAAATATTGTATCTGTCAAGAATGACCGACGCGACTCTGTCTATCTCTGTCTATCCATCACTGGCTGGAGCTGGAGAGTGGTTGGTCTGCTGCTACTCGAATATTGACTTTTACAGGATATATTAGCTTTCCGTGCCTTATTGTAAATATTTAATGTAAAGAAACCTTCACAGTGTTAGGTATTTACTCATGGTCTGCTAACTAATGTCTATCTTTAATGATTCTTTTATACCATCAACAAAAGGTCTTAAAATCAATAGATTCGAACACAAACAAACAGTTTTCTATCCCTGAAGATAAACTGAAATCACGTACGATTGAAGCTTGTAAGCCCAAGACAAATATTATTCACCCCGAATAAGAACGTAAGCAATAACTGAAGCCAGGTGTGCGCATCAGTCGGGCGATACATGGGAACAAATGGACGGACGTGATCCGAGTTCGGGACACTGACCCAAATACAACGTGACTCAATCCATGGGCTCTAAGACGATGACCAAAGAACTTAGTCTAACGGAGCGGAAACTGAATGGGTACCGGATATATGGCTTGGGTGCTTTATTAACTTAAATTTATTAAGCCAATTCGGTGGTATAATATTATTTTTAGGATTTTAAAATCTGTTTTAACTTTTTATCCTAAATACCCTCACAACAATTCAGACTTTATACCTTATCTGGTTCAGCGATCCGGAAGCGCCGTCAACTTAGTCTTCTTATTTGAAACAAGCGCCGATTAGACATCCGATAATTCGGCTTGTTTAACAGATTATTTGCTGATGGAAAATATGATTCGATTTTCAAACACAATTGTTTAAATCGGATGTTATCGTAATAATCCGATTATTAACGATTATCCTTATATTAGGTTTGGCGATTGGTATAAGACGTATACTTTTATATTGTTTTTTTTTTTATTATTGCTACTTCTGTATTATCTTATTTTATTGACTTCACGTTGTAATCGAAATAATAAATAAATATTAAAAGTATGTTTCTTTTAGAGATGTATTATTTGATACCAATTTGTTTAATATAAAGCCAAATAGATAATTCCTATTTCTTTCAGTATATAAATAGTTGCATAAACAAGGACCTAACTAGATCGTTTATTTCTATCTTTGGTCTGGCTGGCCGCCCATTGGCGATTTTAAATGTTATATGTATATTAAAATTATCCACAGCTGCAATAAACGGCTATTTTGGCAGTGAAATCTATTCGTGATAAATTAACTTTGGATGTACTGTACTGTGTACAATTTGTGGTTTATTCCAACCGACAAACTTGTTGTGAATTTTGCAAAATGATGTTACAACAATTCCACAAATATAATAATATATAAGATGGCTTAAAATATAGTAATGGAAAAAAATTATAAAGATTCAAAATTAATTCACCGAGACGGGTAGCGATACGGTAGCTCAATTGGTAGAGCGACGGGACGGTTTCCTAGAGGTCGCGGCTTTGAATCCCTGGTCATATCGGTTCATTTTTCATTCTATTTTTATATTATACTCCTCTATTTGGATCAGGGGTTAATAAATGAATAAGCGTAACATTTCTATACATGTTTATAAATATTTTCAAACAAAATATGAATAATGAATAAGTCTTTAATGGAGTTTAAGTATGACAAAAAACCAAACAAGTATTATTCCTAAAACAAGGAAGAAGGTTGTAGTGAAAGTTACGGTTATAATTTGTCAGGAAACTTAACAAGTGTTTTACAGTTGTTGTAAACAGATTAAAAATTCTATACTTTGTAGTAAAGATACGATCTTAAAGAGATTGAAGACCACTGAGCGGTAACTGTTATTTGAACTCATTTACGAACTTTAATTAGTAGAGTTCAACAATTAAATGTTATTTCGGTGTTGCTGTAATTGGTGAGTAATCAATTACTGGATTGGCCAGATATATCAGATATTTTTTATAAGTTATATATTTATTTGTTGTGAATGTTTTTTAACATAAACTTAAGAAGTTACTATTATTTACAATTATGTAATTTTAATTAAAATTAGATGTGTAAATATTTGACATAATTTTTTTATTATGTTGAAATATTTGTTCAGGATTCTCGGAAACCAAAACACGTTGAACGATAACCAGCCCATTGTCTTGTTTTCATGTGAACCTACTTGCATGCTAAGAATTTTCTTCTCATTTTAATTCTGCCCGAGGCCCGGCGACACACTCGCCTTCCGACAGGGGACGTGAGAAATATGTAATTTTTAGAAGCTTAGAAAAATTTATGAGACAAGAGAATAAATATTAAAGACGAGCATTTGCATGGCATGTATTGTTAAAAGGAAAATTTGAAATTTAAGAATTTCATGTAGTTATTTAACAATAAGGAAAATCATACCATAATCGTACCATACATAGCATACCAGCTGCAGTCAAATGATATACGCCCTACCTGTATCATGTTCATTTGCATCTTTCTACCTAGTAGAGTTATGTACATTAGGTAGATATATTTAGTAATAAAGTTTACTAAATATATCAAATTTTCCCACCGGGCCTGCGCTAATCATTAATCCTATTATAACATATAATACTCATACATCACTAATATTAAAATTGGTAATATCTCTGATCAGTTTAAAATAAAAATTTATGGCCCATTCCCGAATGAAGGTGTAATATTCGGATTTATAGCAGGACCTAGGTTATTGATGGAAGCACTAAAATTTTTAGAGACATTTTGTAGAGTTTTATAATTTATAACTTTAAGCATATGGAAATATGCCAGATTTGAAATTATTCTGTTGAAATAAAATATTGAATCTACATTTTATAATTAATTATAAAATACTATGTAGAATAAACTACCCGATTTCAATAATAACAATCTTTGTTAAAAGTGAAAACGCAAAACGGAATTTCAATTAAAAATAAACACTTGTTCCATATCACTTATATTCTGTATACGTAAAAAAAATCATAAGCAAAATAAAGATTGGAATGTTCTTTTGTGAGGGATTAAAAAATAAACATTTAAATCAAAACGGGCCGAAAGCAAATGTCTGTGAGCTGCAGTCATTGTATCGATTTTACATCCCACTGTAGACAAAAATGGACCACCACTACTACGTGTTCTCGATTATCTTTCACCCATTATTGAACTATAAAAATGTACCTTTAAGATTTATAAGTAATTAATAATGAAATTATTAATGCTGCAACAAGCGGATCACAATCAAATGCGATGCAAATGGTTTTATCATATTATAAATAGTAGTGGTGTAAATTGACCAAACATTGAGGACCGTACAACTCTAGTTTTTGTTCATACAACGATTTGCGAACGATTTTTTGCGTATTCACTCGCTACATGTTCGACTCACGAATACACAGCATCCAAGTATTCATCTCCTGTTTTATTTTAGTATGTTAACAACGTGGTGAATGAAAAATGTTTGAAATTCAGGCCTTTAATTGAAGTGCTCCATTTGTTAGGGCGCTGAAAATAAAGTAAGCGTAGAGTAAAACATTCGCAATTTATCCGTTTAGAAAACAATCAATCTTTTTTTATATAAAATATCCTTTAAATATAAAAAATCCCCTACTATGAAACTATTAAATTGTTTCACGAGCTAAACATGTCCCGTTGAAATAAATTTCAAATAATGGCCCTGTGTTTCGAGTTTTTCAAATATATTTCCGAAATAAATAAAAATTAAAAACGGCCGCTGAAAAACTGTTCCCTCGCTCTAGTATTTGAGTTACCGCATTGATGAAATCAGCATTCTATATTTAAAATCCTAATAAATCCCAACAAATATAAATGAATTTATTTATGCTACTTCAAAAGTCAATAGATAAATGAAACTTTTTATTGTATCAATAACTAATTGGCGTCGTCAATCAAATGTCAACTCAAATAATATAGTTTATCTTGTTTGTTAACTCGCTCGTTGGCAGGCGTCCAAGAGTTACAAAGATAATGTGACAAGCGATACCCTTTTACTATTTGGAAATCTTTTAATATTAACAATAATCTATTGTATTTGTCTGTGTGTTTACTTGATGTTGATATTTGTCGTATGTTATTGAAGTTCTTACAGAAACTGTACAGAGGTGCAGTCGAAATATAGAGCCAGATATCTTGTGTTTTAAGCTCGAAAGAATAAGTATTATTATTATATAAATGATTTAATATAAAAATATTAGATATTCATTAAAGGTAACTTTGTTCTGTTATCACAGGCCTTAAGAAATTAAACACCAAGTTTGTGATGCTTACAAACTTAGAGCAGTTTAAATTTTTGTGTAAAGATTTTTATTTTTAGATATTTCATTTTTTTTTCCTTCTTAACTAATTATGTAGAGGATATTTTTTAATTATTATTGATTAATAACTATAGAATATATTTTTAGTCATATATTCACATGTTATGTAAGGTTTGTTATTAAACTTAGGAGTCTCTGTCCAGACGAAAAAAATAAAGTGACAAATATTTCTTAACATATAAATTTAGTGCAGGGAAACATTACCTACATATTATTAGAAAATATATTCACTAAAATATATACCCAAAATATAGCAGTTATGGTTGGATACAGCAAAAATAGCAAAAAAAGAAGCATATTCTCATCCGCGAAATAGACTTGATACTAGATCGATAGTATATTTGTTTAAAGACTTATATTAATATTATATAACTAACATTACATTGTAACAGTTAATTAATAATTTAGTTGTACCCTTAACAAGATTCTTCCAAAATAAGTCTAACTTCACCTAAATATATTAAAAATGTATAATTGTACATAGTATCTGAAGTTATAACTTACCTAGGTAGTTCCTTGGCGGGACTGGACTGAGTCTCTTGATGATGGAAGGAGGCCATATCTTCAGATTACAATGACTTCTCATACATTGTAAGTCTTAAATTCATTGCACAATTAAGATATTATTATCAAATCACTATGTTATATATACTATGCCATTCGTGGATTAAAAAATACAAAGTAAAGCAAAGTTATATTTCTTTAATAAATTAAACAGAGTACTAAAGTGAAATATTAATTCCAAGTCCCTTCGTCTTTCAAATAATCAAATATTAATGACTGCAAGCTACAGGTCCGTAGTTTGACGATCCATTAAATGTTTATATAAAGTCATTTAACTAATAATTTACTGATTTATTAGACAACTACAGCAAATAGACCCTTAATGGAGGCTTCGTTTATGATCCGTGCATATGCGACAATCACTCCGGGCGATATAAACGTAATAATTTCCTTTATTATATTATCCTTTAGTAATAATATAATATATTTGAAATTAGAAATTATGTTGAGAATAATTATTGAATCATTATTTATTTCAAAATCACCAATATTCAAAACTATATTTGATATAAAATCTGTATTTTATATGGGTAAGTATTTTTAAGCAGAGGTAAATTAAAATTTTCATTAAGGGAAGTCTATTATTGAAGGGATTACTTCCATAATGTCTCAAAGGGAACGGTGTTTTCTGAAGACATTAAAAATTTATGGGCAAGCTTCGCTGTGTGCTTTTATTGTTACTACGGTGGAAAACTAGGAGCGACTGAATGAATTAAGTTTTAAACGATTTGACGACATTTCTTATTGCATATATGAAATATATATTTAATTATAATTTTATTATAACTAAATTATGATAAAAAAGCGTAATACAAAAGTTTAATACCATTCATATTTTGGAAAAGAGTGACCAGTTAATTAAACAAGTAACATTTATGAAAATTATATGTGTTTTCAATCAAATCCTAAAACTGAAACTATTACAAATTGGACAAGACCATTACTAATCTGCTGAAGCCACGAGGTCAGTGCTCGCATTCAAATTAGCTGCTTATCATTACAAATGGTTACAAACTTTGTCACCCAGCTGCGACAAGTTTAATTAATTTTAGAACCGATCTATCAAAATTTGCAGATTTATTTAAAGTTATCGTTTGTATTTAAAACGTCAATTAAGTTATTTAATATGATTAAAAGTTATTTTAAGCCACGAAGTTATTTCAAATCTAGAAGTCTTCGAGATGCCGGTTGTTTAAAACCATTTCAAGTCGTAATACTCGAAGAGGCTTACGACCCAATCATTTTTATTGTTTTCTGCCTTTGGTTTTTCGTCCCTTTCTTTATAAATCAAATTATTTCACACTGCAGACGAATATTTGATATATTATTTGTTTTTCGTTCGAATTTTGAATAAAAAAAGGTCTTTATTTATTCCATTCGTGATGTTTTCTTTCTAATTATATTAGTTTTATTGTTAAAAGGGTAATGTTTTATCATTAAGCGATTTTTATATAATATATATGTTTCATGTAGATAACACAAATGTCTAGTTACATTTGGTTCTTGAATATTGAAATATAACAAAAACCTGATATTAAATTGAAATATAACAAATACTGATCTATTGACGATATATACGGTAAATCATTTCAAATGGTACTCAAACTAACATATGACATATAATAGATATGTAAATAAGGTTTGCGTTAATTGATCATATAAGCACATTCAACCAAATAGGCTATTTAAGTTTTATATAAATAAATACAATAAATAGATTCTTCCAGGAGGAGAGCAGCACAGTTGCTCAATTTTTAGAGCGACGGAACGGTAGCAAAGATCGCCGGTTCACGTGTATCTATGATGAATTTTTCATTCTATTTCTATTTCTATTTATGGTTTAAAATATACAAACACTGCATAGGTGTAAAAGGGACTCTACATGTACTAATAACAAGGGTTTAGAAGAAGTACAGCCCGTGTAGGTAAACTTTTATGATTATTACACTTTATAAACCATCGGGTTACCACCAGTTTTATGGAATATAAATTTGATTAGTATGTTGTTGAAGCATCGTTTATTACTTAGGGACGTATGTGGATCGAAACATCGTAAAAATGTGTTTTGTTTAAAGTTTATAGGCAATCGGATAGGCACAAAAACAACACTAGCGAAAGAAATGAATAGAGAAGTAATTTTCCTACATTTTTAAAAAATTAAATCTAAACTATTTTTCAGCTTTTTAGTTTTATTAATCTAAAGCTATCTTTACAGTCTTTAATTTTTATTGAAAAAAACTGAAAATCTTTTTAAAAAGTACTATAAGTTGGAAGAAAATATTTTTATAACAATGTTCTTCGCTGTCGACTTAATATAATCTTTATCAGAAAATAACATGGAAAATAATGTTGCGGACGTAATTTAGTTTGCTGCTAATAAAATAAGGTTTTATTATACATTTTTTTCCTTTTTTTAAGCCAAAATAATATTCAAAATATATATATTTTTCATCATGATGAGTTTATTGCTAACTATAACTTGAATTTTATTTTTAAATATATTCAATTATTTTTGTTTTAAACATAATTTTAAGGTTTTGTTTTAGGTACTGATAATTTCAACACTAATTTCGATCAATTATCGTATTATAAGTACTAAAGTCTTTAAAACAACCCGAGGGTGGTTGTCGTGAGTTTCCATACTTGAAATAAATTAATAATTGGTTCGGTAATTGAATGTTGTTTTTTTAACGTTAATGAATTATTGTGATAGCATTGACTTATGACCCTTGTAAAAGTAATTTTCTTCTTCAGTATTCAATGTTTTCAGGATTGTATTATGTATACAGTAATATTAACTTATATTTAAAATAAATATTAGAACTAAAGTCCAGTCTAGTCTGAGTCTAAGCTGAACTGCGTCTTAATAAAGAGTTGAAATAAGTTCCAAGGTGAAAGGCGGGATTGGCGAAAATCCCTGAAATCCAGCGATTTTCCCTCCACTTACTCTCACCGCGGCTTATTACACAAACTTTACTTAGAATAATTGTTTTTACGAATTGAATGTGTTTGCGGAGTAAGTATAATGTATAGAAGTCTTTCTTTTGGAAATAACAAAATAAAAGGAAACCTGAGAATTATATAAGACAGATAATACATTTTTAATAAATACTAGTGAAGAAATAAATGATTTAGTATTTTGTGACCTCAAAGCTATAAGCTACTTTATTTTAAATAAAACTTGAAAATAAGTAATTTAGAAAACGTCTCACGGACTTTCTTAAATCACAAACTTGGGACACTAAGAAGCTTATTTATCTTGAAATATCTGAACTAGTTTAGAAGCTATTAAGGAACAACAACACAATTTAAAATTAAAAATATTTTTAAAACAATAATATTTGGTACTGTCGCATACAAAGCCTGTGTACATTTGAATACACCATTATCTTTTTTATGGAATAAGTGTATAATAATTTATTCTGAAAAAGCAAAATATTTATCATATCTATAGTGTAAGTGTAGTCAAAATATTTATCATATTTTGTGTTTTCATCGAAGAAGAGATTACAACTTACAACGTCGTTATTAGTAGATAAATTAACTGAAAACTTAAATTTGTGTTATTGCGTCAAAACCTACTAGAAAATACATTTATGTATTCGACTATACTATTAATAATTACTGGGTTATAAAAATGCTACCTACCTACATTTTCTTCTAAGACGCCAAGAAGAAACCTCGTCTAGAGACAAGTTAAGCTTCTTTAAAACATTATTATATAAATTTATTTGAAGCTGAAATTCATAATAAAGTGAAAATATTGAAGTCACATATCAGACTTATATTTAAAATCCAAAATGTACTTTATCTTTTTAAGTATGTAACTTTTGTTTTATATATATAAATATATTCGACTTCAAACGTACAATTATAATTTGTATGAACTTGTTTCAGGAAACAACTGTTTGTTAAATATATTTAAAGCTCAAAGTTCTAAATTTATTCACTTATCGTATCAAGATTAATTGTCTCGTTGTTTTCAGCCTGCTTTCAGTCCTGAAATAACGAACCGAAATATTTAGTTTATTTTTAGTTTTGAGTTAATAATGCTATAAATTTTTAGACTAATAAAATGTATAAAGATTCATATTTATGTAAAGACGTTTGAATAGTTTTCTTTTTTCAAAAAAAGGTGTGTAAAAAATTTAAAAATTCTTGTAATTTACTTATTTTGTAATAAATATTGTAATTATAAATATTTATAAATGTAGAAAAACAATAAAAATATTTTATTTTCAATATTTAAATAATTTTTTTGCGACCTTTAATATATATTATTAGTAGTAGTATAATTTATTTTATAAAACTCTTGCACATGTAGCTTGCACATGTAGCGCTAGGCTCTACCAAGGATATCCGGTCTCTACTAAGTCTCACGTTATGATATGGAACACGA
Source organism: Napeogenes sylphis (assembly GCA_959347405.1). Lineage (NCBI taxonomy): Eukaryota > Metazoa > Arthropoda > Insecta > Lepidoptera > Nymphalidae > Napeogenes > Napeogenes sylphis. Next base: position 36,841,402 of record OY365780.1, on the reverse strand, counting down.
TTATGATAACTTATAATAATTTTAATTGTCTTTAAAATCACAATTAAAGACATAAAAAGAATAAGACATACTGTATGTATATATTTAAAACATCATATGTAAAGAATTAATTAAAAAAAAATGAGTAATATATATCTTAATTTTTATTTATCGTAATCCACGAACCTCATAGACGCATGCATTTAAAGCACTTTAAATAAAATACCGAAACACTACACGAACTGTACACACGAGTGGAAGCAAGCGACGCGAACACATGCGTATCCCGCCGCGTCCGAGGCGTTACTGAGTACTGAGTGACCTGAACTTCAGATATATCTAGTGCATCTCGCTATACCTCCTCGTAGCTATGAACGCCTGGTAGGCCGGAATCGACTCCGTGGAAAATGTACTCCCGTTTTCCAGAAACGTCGGATGAGAGTTTTAAAATGCCCGCTTCTATGAATGCCTGGTGTTTATAATTATGACTTGAGTATACGAAGGAAACGTGCAACAAAATAATTTACGGATCTTGAAATCTATTGGTAAAGGAATAAAATAAAATAATTAAATTACTTATATTGTTTTAAAAAAAACATCAAATATATTATAGCAATTTTACGATCAACCAAAAAAAAAGGCCGAATTGTAAACTTCAAGGAAAGATTTCGAAGGGCGCTGTAATTAGAGCCGGAAGGCTTGGAAGTTGGACAAACAATTTCGTCTATTAATTAAAGGGCTACCACACCACCACCACCACTCAATCGACGCAGCCTCATTTGCAAGCCTTTATAGGTTTCTTTTTACGCACATTTATTGAGAAACCTGTTTGATCTTTTTTTTTTTAATAATAATAATAATCTTTATTGCAAACATCATAAGTCATACAGAAAAGATAGTTTATTGGATATAATATAGTTTATTATAAATGAAGTTACTTTTTAACATAATTTGTTTAATTATTAAACTTAATTTTGATGTGTGTTGGCGGAAAGGATTGCTTTTAGAGATGAAAGAACATGTAATGAGGATCAAGTTACAAACATTAATTTATGGCCCTTTCACCCAAAATATAAAAGTACTTATAATATCTACTTCAAGTGAATATTCTGGAGAAGCCGGTAGTACTCCGGTCGAGCAAGCCCGCATACGAGCTACAATGAAATGACTACAGCTGGAATCTACTATTTAATAAATTAATGTATAGGAATAAAGAAGCATGGTGCATTAAAATATTTGAGTGTAAGCAATTCTACGAACTATCCAGTCCATTCTCTGTCAAGCCACTAAATGTTGGAGGAAGTAGTCCAGCAGTGGGACAGTGGGATATGCTCACAATAGATATGGTAGTTGCATGAATGCAGCACAAAATGACAAATGATCAGCATCAGGCAGTCAATAGTCTATTCTATTTACTGTATAGGCTATCTTGAACGCAAGATTTACCCAATTCAATAGAATTAGCATCCGTTTGTATGGCACTACCGCAAGCGATACTTTGGACCGATATAACAAGAATCATTTTGAATATATGTTTTCAATTATTTTAATATATTGCGTTCTATCGTTATTTTTTACAAAACTAAGCTTAGCTTTATAACTTCAGTAGATCTTTTAAGTACCTACCTAATCATAAATTTACAATATTGCGCTATAAGAAATACTTACCACGTTTTTTTTGAGTCAGAAAAAAGTAATAACGAATAAATACAGTTTTTCACTTTCTATTCACTTTAAGACCTCAAGAAAAATCTTTATATATATACAATAAGTGGGATGTTCACAGTTCATTGACTCACTAAATTTCAGAAACAACGAAGATTCTGAAACTTTGTTTTGATGTTCAGTTTATGGTGTAAGGTTCGAATACGCGGGATTTAACAAAAACCTTAATAGTTTTAATAATGGATAAATGTTTTGTGACTATTTCTATATTTTTGAAATAATCATTCATACGTATTAATACGCATTATTTATAGAAATGTTAAATAGGACATATTTTCTGTTTTTTTTTTTAAATATAATATTTTCGACACTAGCTACACTCAAACCTTTAGTCAATAGTCAATGGTTTAATGACCTCTAGCAGTTTATCGCCGTCTCAAAGGAATTCTTTAGTTGCTAACATATTCATACCATATAATATATTTGGACTCTCTTAAAAAACAGATCATTAAAATCATTACAATAAAACCATTCACATCATCCTAGTACAGTTAAAACTTACTAAACGAACCCTCTAACTTGGTTACGTAACCAATGACGCATGAAAGTAAGTTAAATTTGTTTTTATTACATTACTTGTCCACCGACCCGTTTAATACGATCCCTGGAGTGACCTTAGTAATGTACTGATACGTCATTTCAAACACTTGTAACAGATTTTTATTTTTATCAACTTCATATTACCCAGCTTTATTGAGTGTTATTAGAGCTTTATTGCTAGAGGATAGAGTTTGATATCGCGTGACAACTGTTTGGTAAGGGTTGTCAAAATGTTAATGTGGGGTGGGTATAGTGCAAGAAGGTACTGCCTCAGTAATAAGATACTTTTTGACTCATGGGAGTATTGACGACCATTGAACATCATTTAATACAAAAGCTATGATAGAGACGATGGAAAGATATTTCGGAATATTTAAAATATTCTTAATTTCTTATTTTAAAGTAAGAAATATATTAAAATGATCCAGGTGTGTCGAACTGTTGTATATTGAACCCATGTCCTTTGGCTCAGCAATCAAGATCACTAACCACTGGACTAAGAAGATCCTAGAATTATATAAACGAAACCAAGTCGGATATAAGTAGTTGGACGAGGAAAATCAATCAATAATTGTTCATAAAATACGTGGTGGTACCAAGCTAAAAGTGTAATATATGATAAATGTCCATAATCCCAAACCGGTGTGGGTTCCCATCCCATCAGGATGTAACCGGGATCAGTTTAATTGACTCCATCCCGGATCGCGAGATTACGACGAACCGATTTTACCGGACTGCCTAATGGGGGAGGTTTTTTACTTTTAATTGAGTGTTTATTATAGATGCTAGTATCTGTCATCATATATTATTTTATATTTTTCCAGTTTTATCATTCTTTATTTATTAAAACTCAGTCTTGTTAAAGAACAGTCTAAATAAAGATCGTAAAAAACTTTGATACTCGACATCGCACATAATACCTACTATAATATTATTAATATTTTAATCAATTATTATTAAATACAATACAAGTTATTTAATGTGAACATCTAATCTGTTACAGATCATAGTGTTACCATCCATCAATTTATAGACTCGCATAATAAAGATGGATTGAACATGGATGGATTTAAAATAACATACACATTTGTTAAAGATAATGAAATTACCCATTTATTACACAAATGTGTATTAAAGATAATTAATAACAAAAAATAATAGGTAATCGATGGTTTATTTCAACTAATTGGGATAAAAAAGCAAAAGGAATTCAAAATATAAACCGATGCAACGTCATGAAGTAGAGTTTAGTTGAAGAGTCCCGTCTCAGCAACTCTAACACGCTAAAATAAAAATCACAACGTCATCTGAAATGCCAACAAATCTGGAAATAAGAAAATAATAAAAATCGCGACATAAGGAAAATGACAACGCAAATGCCTCGTGTCAAGTGCGCGGTGTGGGGGGGGTAAGAGGGGGGAGAGGGGAGGCAAGTGAAGCGGAAGTAATTTGAAATTGCCTCCTGTCTATAGAGAACTACGTTTGTCACCTACTTTTATATCAATTGCCTTTTACGTGATATATGGCGGTCATGGGTGTGAAAATTGAAATATTACTAAATGTCTTATTTTATAATTTAATATAATATTTGTTACTAATAATATTACTTGGCATATGTTGTAATGCTTTTATAAAAACAAACTATTCTATTTATTGTCTTTATGGCAAGACAAACATTTATTTATAAATATTTCAGTGTAAGAATGGTCATAAAAATCCATTAAGACTCTTGGGAGATCATTTAAACCAAATTCATTTTGTAAGAATTTTAGTAATTTAATAATTATTATTTTAGTTTGGTAAAAATATATATTTTAAAAATCACAGACACACTCTTCGTTGTATTTATATTTATTAATTTCTTGGTTGAATCTTAAAAAATAATGAGACACGTATTTCTTTATTAAAAGACTTTTTTAGTAAATTTACGTAAACCTTAAATATAAGGTATTCCATTCATAGTTACTCCCTAACACATGTATATAGGTATACCTTTTAAATGTATTTTCAAATACGTCGTTATTTAATTTTAACCAAAATCCTCTACACCAATTAGCACTAAAACAAATTAATACATAATAAAATTACATACAGACTTTCTCCCCTTATTTAAGTCGTTAGGGATAAAATATAAAATAAACAGTACAACGCCATAAAAAAAATCTACAACATCCTTTTAGTTTCCAACCCCTGCAGTTTAGGTTAAGCGTTCATTAATGTATTTTAGAAGCTCAATTAATTTAATCTTTATGTTACTTATGGTATGTTGTCTAATATATCTTAAAACTATCAAGTATATAATGAGATACAGATACATCTCATACACTAAGTGACTAATGTGTACTACATTTCTGTAAATGCTCGGTATTCCTCAATTCAACTGCAACTTTGTAATGGACTATATTAACTGTCGTTTGATATCTGAGGCCAGTCATCTTAGGGCTTACATTTTGTAATTAGACCGCCAGGCTATTTGCACTCAAAATGCTTGAGACGACGAGTATGAGATGTATGCTATTAATCGTTTTCACGCCTCTTATCTAGTACTTTTTTCTTCTCCAGAACTTTTCTTCTCCAGAACTTTTTTCTTCTCCAAAGCTTTTTAATATTTGACAATTCCTTATTAATAAATATGTTTTTAAACGTAACATCAGCTGAGGATGAACTTGTTTTTTAATGAATCATGACCATAAATATACTATCATTTTTTTAAATACTATTGTTTTTGTAAAGAATGATGTTTAAGTGGTATTCACAGTTTTTAAGTTTCTAACTATATGAGCTTTTTAATTATTGATCAATTCTTATTAATAAATGTTTTCAATTATACTTCAGCCCTGGAATAATATGTTTTTTTCCCTCTTGGAAAGTTTAAAACCAAGCGCAGATTTTACTACACATTGTCTCAGCAAACTTGAAGAATTACCAAAAATATATTTAACTTGGCACATTTCTGTTACCTAAAATATTTAACATTCCATAAAATATACAACAAAACATTAAAACTGAAAAGCGATAATTACATGTACATAAAAAAGCATCAAAAACAAAATGTAATTAGACGAATGTATGGTAATTGTATGTAACTCTAACTATTCTGTTAAGTCAGGCAAAAGCCGCGAGATAAAGCTAGTTATTATTTTACATTATTTATACATTTTACATTTATACCACGTCAGTGATACTAAAATAAAAATACGAGAGGAAGTTATTAAAGTCATTCATCATTAACCAAAATGCAATTGTAAATCCACTTATAACCAAATATGTCCAAGTATTTATTGCACGGCCCCATAAAACTTTGCACAATTAACGTCGGCAAAAACTTTGCTATCATGAATCATTGGTGTAAATTTATGTTCGACGTCGGTTGTCCCTGTTTTTGCCGGGGGCAGACCGATAATCCCGGGGCTGTTACAAATGCACCCAGATTTTGCGACGGAATGACGCGATAAGTGCTTCCAATCGATGTGGGGCCAGGTTGTCCCCAACATTATGTATAAATAATTAGCAGCACAAAATTATATTTACAATGTTTTATGTTGTTTTTATCATAATATTGAAATAATTTTGTAAGCGATGTTTTTAATTTTTAAGCTTCTACATTTATAAGCTTAAGGCAACAATAAATAATAAATGTTCCTTATTTATAAATAGATTAAATAAAATATAATTTACAGGTGAATGAAAATATATCATTAAATTAAGAAATACTCCTACAAAGCAAGTTATAAAACAACTCATAACAGTACTAAATCATACAAGCAATTTAGAATACAAAGAAAACGCCGCTAACAAAGATTAACTTCCAATATCTCAAGAGTTTTTCTTCGCCTATTAACTCAATGATCGTGAATACATAGCAATCCCGTTAATCGAACCCGCGACCGTTTGTTACCGTCCCACGACCGGCAAATGGACAAATCAGATTATTTCACCCACTATGAGTCTGTAGATAACATTGACAAGTTCCATTCCAATGGCATAAGCGTAAGCGTTTTAGTTTGGATAAATAATATAAATAAAATGAGGCAAGTTAAATGTTAGGGAGAATATGTAATGAAATAATAGGACAAGTTGATACTGAAATATATTTTGGTAAAGTAAGTTTAATAAAACAGAACTATTATTTTGGTGAAACAATAGTAAGTATCTTTAAATTCTTTTGCATATATAAATTATTTAATTAATAATAGTCGATATTATTTTCGTGTAAAGTTTGTAACTTGTACCACCACCACGAACATAAATTAAGAGATCCCGCTAAGTCCCCATCACTAAGCGAACCCCGCGGCGTTGTTCCTACCTAAAGACATTGGTCCACTTGAGTGGAAATTATCTTAGTAAGATTATCCTCACTCCAACATTTTTCTCCGAACCCCAATGAGTAATTTCATATAGGAAGGGCGTTTTTAGCTTTATGTCTTTTTGATTTCACCTGCATCCTGAGTTCTCCTATTTTTTCCTGTTTTAGTCTAAACGAAAATATGATTTCTTATTCCTTTCTTATCTTTAATTCAATTTTCCCAGAAATTAAATATGATTTATTTTAGAAAATAAAAATATAAACAAATTTACTGTTTTCAATGTAACCCCGAATTTGTTTTTTTTTCTATTAATTTATATATCTTTTGTATAGCAATTTATAAAACGTATGGGTGAAGAAAAATTAAAATATCTTGAGGCATAAAACCTATTTCAGCATTACAATAGGGACGTCTTCATTGTCTGAAGGCTCTGGATCCCGGCGGTTGCCAACGTTTACATGTGGTTTAAGTTATAAGTTATACAATATAATAATAATCATCTCAGTTTATATTTTCTTTTTTATTAGAATGATTTAATTGTAGATTGAAATAATTGGTAATAATTGAACTTAGCACTTATATATTTCTGTTCAGTATTCTCTAATATTTTTTTTATATTGATTAGGGTCTAGTTTTATAGCACGTCTTCATAGTATTACTTTAATTTTAAAAAGTGCATTTAGTCTTTTGTAGGCTTTTCCATGGACCTATCTAACTGAAAACCGGAAATTTGTCTATTTTTCTTAAGTGACTTGTATACCTAATTGAAAAAGTTTTGATTTTGATTTTAATTTGTCGAAATCAGAGAAATAAAATTATTATAAAGTAAACTATCCATAGGTTATATTTGTAATGGTCATTGTGTTTTCGTTCCCCGACAACATTAATTTAAAAGTAAGTAGTATAAATCAAATATTTTTCTAACAAACTAGCAAACCACCGAGAGTTTTATGTTCGAAGCACTGTGTTTAAATTATGTGTAATCCTATCAACTTTGACCCTCCCCAGCTGCAGCTGGTCAGCTGTCTGGTCCCTGGTATAGTCCAAAATTATTGTTTGTTGAGTACTTTTAATGCCATGTCGGTAAAGTTTGGCAACACTTTGTCAAAAAATATAATTGTCGAAATATATGTGCCTATTTTCCAAATTGTGTATGTAACCTACATTTTATTATTTGGGCACCAGCGTTCTCCTTTCCGCTTCCGCTGACTCTTGTAACTTAATTATCTAATACCTCGATGGTCTAAATTGCAAATTTAATACAGCTATTTGCATCCTAAAAGCAATATTAAGTCGTTTTCTCCACTCAGTGATTTGTACTGTTTATCTAAAACCCTTTATCTTAATAAGATGTGTTCTTTAAACGCTCTGCGTCAGCTAACTCTTTGTCTATGGGCTTCGTTCTTAAGATAATAACTATTTCAAATCACCATTATGTAAATTTTAATTAACTAAAGTTGATTTTGCATTTGGCATTTATTCAGCAATTTTTTCCTTCTTTTGGTCGTATTCTTTTCTGTATTTGTCTTCGGAGTGAATCATTAGATACACTTTAATAGTTTAATACTATTTAGAGATAACCCCCGGCGTTACGAATTAATAATTTTATATATAATTACATCGTCCACGGACCGGATGAACTTTTAAATGATAAACCCATCTGTTTAAACAACTCATTATACCCCCTTTATTACGTACCAATATCATTATAATTATAAAATCAATAACGGTTCCTAATACAAGACAATAAAGTTGAGATTGGTATAACTATATTTTTTCAGATGAATTAATTTGGAGCACGTAATTCATTGTTTTATTGTGTCTTCATTCATTGTGAATGCATTTTTAATTGTCTTTGTACGTGTGGTCAGTATTCTGTGTGTATGTGTGTCTGCTTGTTTGACGGTGATTGGGTTACAATAGTTTTTATCTTTTATATCCGAATTGAAATGAAATCCTTTGTTGTCATAAAATATTTGTTGGTTCACAAACGAAGTTAAAAGGAGTAGTGTGAATATTCTTGTGTTAAAATTGTGCCAGACAAATTTGGTATTTTTTTTTTGTAATATCAAATAATACCCTCAATGAGTATTTTCCAAGATAAAATTAACGCTTGACATATGAGGTTCATTGAAGCAGTACGGTCACAGTTAATGCTCCAGCACCTCTCTTAACCTTATATAATGTTATTATCTTTATATTATATAATATCAGTTATTATTATTTAGGTAGTTTTACGAATGATTCATCGTAATTAGAAATAGAATTAAAATAAGTATCTTATCATTATGTAACATTAGGAATAAATTTGTATTAGAAATAAAAGAATCAACAATGCAAAATCTAATAATTGCCATGTTGGTAACTTTGTACATTTTTATTTATTAAAAAGTGCAACATATCTTATAATATAACATATATACAATTTTGTAGAGTTTTAAGGACATTATAATGATCCCATTTTATTATCCAATCTACAGAGCACTATTTGATACCAAAAAATAGTAGATCAGAATTTTCATCAAGCAGATGTGAAAAATTAGCTCACCAACTGATATTTCACAATACATTATAAGTACACTAGTTTATCTAGTGCTTAGGAAATTCGATAGTCATAGCTACTTAAGAGAACTATTGATTGCGATATTTGTTGAATAAAAAAAGTTATAATTTTATCCACTAGTACCTAGTGTTTATTATTCAGTGCACTTCCTTAGCACGAGTACTTTTAATGACATTTGCGGTGAGTCTGCAACTTCAGTCTAAAGGACGATTACTAATATTAAAGTTTTGAATATTTTTCGCCGACTTCTTGAAAAGATAATTTATTATTCGAGTAATATTGTAAATATGGAATATGTAATATGAAATATAATCATATTATTGAATGTACATTTTTTTGTGTTTTAGATGTTGTTATAATTTTAATATAAGGACATAGATGAACAAAAGAATGAATAGTTGAGCTAAGTTCAATAACCTCACAAAATCACACGGTTTAAATTTAGAGTGATTAGATGTTCAAAATATATTTATCTGAAGTGTCCAAAAAGTGTTGATTGTTTGTCGTGATGTCATCACAGCCTCTTACAAATCTTAAATCAAGCCCACTCGCTTTTATCTTCAGAGGAAGTTTTCCATAAACAAACTGAAATGTTTCCCGTATGGAAGTGAGGTGTTATATAAACAATAAGTTAACGTAGAGAAATCTGATTTGGCGTAGCCCTGTTTGAAAAATTATGAAATTTATTAAAATATTTTTAGTGTTTGATAAGGATCATATTCCTAAATTAATTAGTATTTATTGAGATTGAAATAAAGAGTATATTTCTTATAGGTATTTAATCAATTGAGTTATTAATTTTGATATGTTATATGCTATATCGTACATCTAACAATAGTTAGCTTTGAATCTACACTATATGTACATTATAAAAGCGAATCATGGTACATATAACTGAAACATACAATTTAAAGATTTAATACTATACAGTGTCAGCATATATGGCGACAGTTTGATCAAGAGCATACCAAGGGAAGACCTGACCAAGTTACAAGAGACAAAGTAACTATATTTAAATTACCTATAAATTATTTGATGTTATTAAAACTGTACAGCAATCTACATTGCTTAAATTTTCGATGCTTTGACTGACAGTCTGTTTGTGTTAAATAACATGCGTCAACATGTATGTTTATATTTATTTTTTTACTTAAAAATTTCTCATCTTCAAATAGCTGAAAAATCATAATCCTATTTTTATAGTAGGGTTTGTTTTTTGTAATAAAAAATATCTTTGTAACTTGTGTTTTATCATCATAATGGACACAAAATTCACCTACACTTACAAGAATCTGTGGATCATATAAAGAAATACCTTGTGTGGGAATCGAACCCACAATCTTTGGTTCAGCAGTCAGGGTCCACAACTACTAGAGCAACATGATGTACACATCTCCAGCAGTAGAAAAATACTTATTAACGTAGGTATTTCAATGAAATACCTACTAGAGCGATACTATATATACAGTCATGACTATAATAAATAGCTCATATGTACAACAAAATTTAAATATATATATTTTTCGTTTTCTAAAGACGCTGTTATCGTCAACCGCGGAGAAGCTGTAAAGACTCGTAAATTATTTGATAGCGGGCCATGTTTACGTTCAGTTCGTCCTAACAACGCGGTAGCTAAGAAATTTATGATTTTATAAACATACATACTTTGATATCACGAATTATTTTAAATATTCAGGTTTTTAGATTACTTGAAGTAGGTATATAATTGAGCAAAGCTCATGTTGACTTCAATGTGATCTCCGATTGTCATCGGTTTTTTTATTTGACAGCAGCACTATCATCGCTGGTTTAGCAACAAAAAATCAGTGATCGGTCATGTACTTGTAGAATAATAGCTTTAAAGAACTAAATTTCGCAAATTGTACAAATGTCAATCTAGGTTATATGATTTAGAAATCTTTATCGTAATTTAGTCCCGGGTTCGATTCCCGGTGATTACTATATAATTGTAAGATAAATTATTCATATATGTCTGATCGATCAAGCAGATTATTTATTACCTGTTTTTACTTTTTATCGTAAGGATCATGTATAATTAAATAAATTACCGATAAACTCCACAGTAGTGGTCAAAGGTCGCACTCTTTCAACGACCGTTTACAATTTTAATTGGTTTTTAGCGTGAATAAAACACCTAATTCAAAGTAATTTACGTTTAAAAGCTCACAAAATCTTATTGCATTTAAATAATTTAAATGTTTACATTAAAAAAAATAAAAATATTAAAGAATGAATAAATCAATATTTTTTTGTTCTTTTTTTTATTCTGTATAAGTTAATGTTTGACTACATTCCACCTGATGGAAAGTAGAAATATAGTCATAGGTGATAAGGCGCATTAACTTAGTAACCTATTCACTCTTCTCTTGAAGACACCCACATTGAATTCGGACGGAAATACCGATGCAGGCAAACGATTCCAGTCCTTCGCTGCACGAGCTATGAAAGACGAAGCAAAGCACTCCGTTCGGACAGGTGATTGTCCGCAACGTAAGGATGAATACCTAAAGTTGCGTCGGAACGTCCAGTGATGAAAGGGGGATAAAAGAATTAACGCATATAATTCCTGCGCACACTCACCAAAATGTATCCTATAGAAAACTAAAACGCTAGCAATTCTACGCCTATGTTCAAGACGACCCTGAATTGGTTGAAGCAAACCGGTTTCAACCAATTCGGGATCGCCTATAAGTCTCTTCGCTCGCTTCTCAATTCAGTCCAGAACTGCAAGATGAGACTTTGCGGCACCAGCAAATATGTGACCACAGTACTCTACACACGACCGGATCTGTGCTTTAATAATACAAGTACCTTTCCCGGTGTAAGATATTGTCGGACCTTCGCAAGAATGACAAGCTTTCTCGCTGCTGTTCTTGCTCAATATACCGACCAAAGTTGTGGTTCGAGGAAATTTCTAAGCCTAATAACTTAAGTCGATCAATGTATTCTGAGGATACATTCTGGAAATGCGCAGACTGCCTGAAGTTTGTCACTCAAATGTTGCACCATGGCTTCTCTTTACTGTACTTGATCTCTACTAGCCCAAGTAATCGCCAGATATCTCTCTACAACTCGTCTGTATACCCATAGATACCAGGCTTCAGCAAATCGTTTATGTGCAGCAAAATAAGAGTTGCCGAAAGAACAGACCCCTGAGGCCTTCCAGCATTTATTGTCCAGGATGATAGAGGAGAACAGCCATCGACAACTACTCGGAGATATCTTTGGCTCAGAAAGTTCGTTATCCAGTCGATCAGACCAGGAGATTTACTGAACAATAAAAGCTTGCTTATAAGGCTCATAACCACGTCACTTATAACCCTATGAAATGCCCACGAGACGTCTAGGGAGACACGACGACTTCTCCGTTATTCTCGATGGCTTCGCTTAAATGTGTGTATACACTAGAAGCATACACTGGAAGGTCCCTAGTGGATCTATTTCGTCGAAACGCATACTGTCAGTCACCGAGGAGATCATTACCCTCTAGGTATGCTAGAAGGCGCGAGTTCATAACAGGCTCTACAATCTTGCAGAGATGAAATCGGTTTATAATTGGCATGATCGGCACGGCTGTCTTTTTTGGGCACTGGTTGCACATTGGCAAGCTTCCATGATTTCGGCACTATTCCAGTCTGGAAAGAGAGGCGATACAGACGTGTCCATAGAGGAGACGACTCAGCTGCGCCTGTCGTGAGCAAAATGGCTGGGATAACATGAAGACCACTTGTTTTATTCACATCTAAACGTCACAATGCTCTCCATACCTCTTCGTTCGTGACGCAGATTTCAAGCATCGAAACACCGCAGTGAGAAAGATGTCCTGGAGAAGCATTAAAAGTTTCTAGATGCGAATTATCATCAAACAGAAAAGCAAATACATTCGCTTTCGCTATGGCTGTATAAACCAGGGATCCATCCGGCTTCAGCAGAGCAGCCAGTGAGGGTTGTCAGAAATTCGAATCGATTGTTTTACCAAGAAACAATAAGGCTTGACTGCCAGTTGGTCTGACAGATTGATATTAGTAAGGTGCACTTTGTATAAGGAGACTCCTCCTCATACATCCTCATCCTCATCCTCATCCTCCTCCATCCATCCATCCATCCATCCTCCTCATCCTTCATGTATAAACTTGTTTCTTTTAGTGTACTATATAAAAGTGAAATGATAGTTGAACGAGGCGGTACGTATCATACCTGACGTGGAAATTGGTTAAGGATCCCGAATCCCCCAAGGGTCGGCATCGGGACTCCTCATCTAGTCGCCAACAAGCACGATGGAGACACCCTGGGGTTTTTCACTTCTAGAGGGGCAACCTTTCGTAGTTAGCTGTCCCATTAATTGGGCCTCTAACTATCTGCGGGTGTCCACCGGAAAGCCGTCGCTTCGGATCTCGCTACCCTCCTCGACTAGGCGCCCAACACAACAAACACCAACTCGACCAAACCGGGTCGCTAACGTACCGCAGCTGTTCAGACCCATTTCTCATAAACGGTTTCATCGAGCAACTTGCCGGAACACGACTGGATCGCTTTGCGGCTCGACTTTGCCCGATAAATGGTAACCTTGCCGGCGACCCGATGTTATAGTCTACCACCGAGAGAATCTGATTAAAATTTGATCTAATCTAAAATCTGATCTAAAACAGTATCTGAATATATCTATTTTTCACCAACCAAATGCTTTTCATAATAAAAAGTGTATAAATACATATTATAGAGAAGATAAAAAACCTGTTCTTCTTATCAATAAAGTATTTGTCACTCAAAGTGTATTTTAATAAAGAGTAATGACAGAGATATCAACAGGCGATTGCGGATGGCCCGTATTTGAGGACGATCAATTTTACCCCAAATTACCTTTGGATGCCTTGCTCACATACGGGCTTCGAAACCATCCAACTTTATGATAAGCTTCACATTATTAGATAACGAAATCGATTATAGCTAATTTTATACTTAATCGATATTTGAAACACAAATAAAGAATATATTAATACACACGTATTTGTGTTTATAACATGTTCACATATTAATGTATTCGAATAAAAGAGTTACGTCTTGTATGATTGATCTTCCTTTAGAATGATGTACGGTTCAAAACTACCGAATTAAAAGATCTTTGTACTAGAGCTATATTTAATAAAACAGTATTCTAAATATTGTATTCTAAAACAGTGTGTACATCCATTTCTCATTATGACGACGGGCGTTCAATAATTAGGGTTCGACTGTAGGGCTTCGGTATAAGATAAGATGTCAATGTATAACTACGACGTCCCAGATTACTTATTCGTATTATAATATATTGTAGGATAATTATTAGTATATTATTGCTTTGTTTTTACCTTTGGCTTTACCGGAAATATACATCGTGGTAAAATTGATTTTTCTTTTTTGAGCTATGTTTTATAAATGATTATTGTTTTATAGTAGTGAATTAAATTTCAATTGTTAAAAACAAATCAAGGAAACATTGGTTTCTTCTTTGTAGCATAAAAACTATCCAAACTCGTGAATATTAAAATAAACTATATCAGGGACCAGAATTGTAATACTAAATATAGAATAAAATTGACAAAAAATGCTATAAAATTTTATTATCATTCTAGATCTCGCTAAGATGACTCTGACAACTTTTTTGACCTCAACTAAGAGCAAAAGCAAAAACACATACTTTTATAGTAACAATAGCTTGTCGGTCTTTAACTCAATAACTATCCAATACATCACTATAAGAAAGTGTTATTTGATTGACAAGGGATCTCCCCCGGGCGTCTGCCGCCTAATTTGATTGAGACACGAGACTTTTCCATTCACTTTCTTTTAGTTTTAGACTCTAAACGTCTTTATGGTTTGATAATATTCACGTAGACATTGTTAGGTTTGTCTTTTTGTATAATGTATTAGCGACTTTTATTTATAAGAGCCTATTTCTTTTACGTAAGAGTTCATTGTATTATATTTTCTCCTCTTTTTTACACCGAAGAACGACACAAGCGATCTCCTTCCACAGATTTAATATCAAAAATTTTGATAAAATAAAGGAGATAAATACATATTGTGTCCTGGTATTGGCAACAGATCAGTCGTCGGAGACTTCTATTCCGTTTTTTAAAATAATACTTTTACATTTACGTAACAAACTAGAAGACCACATAATATAAATTATTCTGATATAAAGGAACGTCCCTCGGGAAGTCCATTAGGAAATTAGAAATGAAATTATTATACAATCATCTGGGATATATCGGTCAATATACGACAATAATTTCATTATGGACAGAAATTGGTATCACCAACCATTCCTTTGATAAAGATGATTTTAATTTATATGATTATTATATATTTATATTTTGTAAAGCTAACGAGCAGCAGAAGGAAACTGGATTAACGAGCAGACGGTCAACCAGATGATAAGTGGTAACAGTTGCCAGTGGTACCATAGCAGTTGCAACTGCGTTGTCACCAGGTAAACTGGTAGGATAGAAAAATAGAGTGAGGGTCTAGAAGGACTTTCACTTACTCTAAGAAATACAGCCATAATCTTTTGCAAGTAGGTATCCTCATCACGGAAAACATTCCAAGCTGCATGAAAATGTCTTTAGATAGATGCTACCATTCTGAAAACACTGAATCCTGAATATGTGAAGAATATACCAAAAATAATTTTTCTACGGGTATTTCAGCAAAAGACATTTCTTTATCTCCTTTATAATGTAATACATGGTACATTATAAATAACTGTAAAAAGTAGTGTCTAGACTGTACGAAACATTTAAAGCGAAATTTCAAAGTAGAAATATGCCAGCGTTTTTTTCCAAGTTCTAGTTCACACGGTAGTTTCTAAGTACAAGTAAAACATTAACAATTCAAACACTTTCGTGAGCAATAAATTAAGTCGCACTGCACACAGGCCGTGGGTAATCTCAAAATGGCGGCATACGTAATACTTCAACATTTTACGGTTCAAGTTGAAAGTTTATTATTATATTATATTCTTATTATATTCTTTGCTTTATTTTGTAATTTATTATAAATGATTATATTATATAACTAGCTGTGCCTGCGACTTCGTACGCCTAAATTTCGATTTTGATAAAACGTACCTTTTGTAAAAACTATAAATCTTCAAACTGGTAAGCAGCAATGGTACGACAATAAGAGATTATTAACTTCTTTATTTGTTAACCGATTGTTAAAAAAAACAAAATATAAAGTCAATCCCATGACAATATATTCCCGAACACTGCATCCAAATCGATTATTTTTTCTGAGATTAGCGTTCACAAACATACAGATATACAGACGAACAGACAAAATTAAAAAAAACATTGTTTTGGGTTGTCTTGCTTATATAAAGGTAACCTGTATGAATTTTTGAAAATATTTTTTTTTCCTGTTGTGTGCACAACTAAGAGACTAACAGATAAACAGACAAAGATTTCAAAAATGCTGAAAATGGATTTTTTTAGTTATCACTTCACATCCTGGAATATTTATTTAAATATTATCAATGTACAGACACTACTCCTCTACAGATTTATTACATGTATAGAATAATATTTGCATAGTATCTAAATCTGATAAAAAGTGTTTATATATTTAACTTACTATAGTTCCGCCATTTTGAATTAATACACACATCTATAAATATATACATAATCGCTTGCTCTTATATGTTTTACCACAAACATTGTTTCCCTCTGCTTCCTGTATGTAGCTTCCTGGAGACGTCGCAGTCTGTTTGACACCTGATGTTGACTTCAGTGGAACCAGTTCCTGAATTACTGACTGACCCAACTGACCCAACTGACCCAACTGACCCAACTCGCTTAATAACAATATTTTTTATAAATGTAAGATAAAACAAATAAATTTATTTCTTTGTCAACTTACTTAATCCCCTCGCCATCTAATTTCATATTTTGTCGAAGCATCTTCTACTTCATATTTATTTTTTCTGTTCTGTTTAGTTAAGTTAAAGTCTTGGTTTTTTAAATTATGATTTAAAAAATAACAAAAACGTACAAACAACAAATGAATATTATGTTTTAATATAAGATTGTCTAGATAATATGCCAAACGGTACATTCTTTTCTAACTAGACTAGGAAATGGTGGATGAGATTTCCAATAGAAAAATAGGTATTTCCCTCAGTCTTTGCGAGTTGGGAACGTAAATCATCACCCTTCAGGATCTTGCATCCATTTACCAAAAGCTGACTTTCTATTAAATGTCGATTTTTCACATTCAGTTTCAGTCCCCCAACGCAGTTATAACTACGAGAGAAATGAGATTTTTGCTACGTTAAAAATAATGTCTGCAACTTCGATTATAATATAAAATGGTTGTTTGACAATTGTTAAAACTAAATATTTGTTTTTTTATTTAATAATTAAATATCTAACTAAGTATTAAGTGAGACTGAATGTCGATTTAAAATAATTCATAAAGTTTCACGACATGTACTAGTGATGAATGTCTGTGATAATAAAATGAAAATATTATAAAAATAAATATTATGTATATGAATAATATTTATCAGCTGAGTTAAATCTGTAGCGTTTTTAATAAAGGTAACTTACTTTTCGATGAATTTTATTTTCAATTCCATTCGGGAATAATTGACATGAATATGCCAAATAAATGTATTTATATGTGAAAATATAAAAATAATTATTTTTCTATGAGAAATAGAAGAAATGGAAAAAAATATGATCATCAAAATGTACATGTTCTAAGTTAAAAGAAAGAACACTTGTAACATTAGTACAAGTCGCAATCCATTCATTTGTTTTATGAAATCTAATTTTCATGAAAATCACTGAAAATCACCAATTTATATTTACATTCAGCACAGACTGAAGAAGAACTAGGAAAACAATGACATCAGAGCTTGTATACAATAACAAAGGTATTTTAATATAACAGATAGGCCAGTAGGTACCATGTCAACCCTACCTGCCCTTATACACAACCTGACACTCCTAATTATTAACGAGGATTGATAACATCCCAGGAGTATTTGCCACATTAGAAACACACTCTGTTGTTTTACAAATAAGACACACATTTGGAAAGTTTAAATTAGTATATATCACGTCTGTCTGTATTAAAGTAACTTTTGACGAGAGATAATGTTATTTATAATTCAAACGTATGGAACTTGGGATGAGACATAGTTGTACCAATGGGGATGAATTTAATTTATAATTTATATGTCGTTTATAATTTGTATTATTTAAATAAATATTTCTGGGTCTACTTCAAGAGTTTAAGCATTAAATTATAAATTATTTATGGCGAAGTGAGAGTTCCTAAAAATAAGTAACTTTTCTAAACGTGTGAATAGAAAGTCGTCTACTTCGATTAAAGTAAACAAAGTCACTAAAACATTCATTCCTCAGAAATACTTTGGTGAGAAGAATCCTGGAACGATAAGAAGATGTCGGCCCTGACAGAGATTGAGATTGGTATAAGTTACAAACACAGGTATAAGTCACAGGAGGTATTTGAACTCTATGACATCTAAGTAGAGTACAATTTAAAAAACTACTGCACATTGCCACAGCGAAAGAAATAAATATACGACATCTAAACAGTCAGCAAGAAATCCTCTCTTTTTCTCTTCCTCTTACTCCTTGCACCACACAGCATCACACCGCACATCACCTGGTGTAGAATAATTTATAACATTTCTTAAAAGCCATTACGGACTGACACTGTCAATGGTCCGTCACCCCACCCTCTGCAATTAACATTATTTTATAATAGGATTTCAATGCTGAGTCAAATAGGTCATAACCAAATTTACGAGCCTTTTAGAGCATTTCAATCTCTCTTAAAGTTATATTACTAAGACGCTTCAATGATAATTTTTATATAGATGTCATCCTAACATTTTGTTTGTTACTTTGTCTGAAATTATTTCTAGTATTGAAACACATTTTTAATTTATTTCGTATTTCTCAGTGTACTCAATATGATAGTTTAAAATCTATCATATTTGAGTCATTACTACGTCATAAATGTATCTTAATATATATCTAAATATAAGATAGTTTATGCATGTTCATAATAAATTTATTACTTGAAATTTTCCGAAGCGATAAGAAACCACAACATTGTAGGAATTACTTCATCCAGTTATTATTAGACGTTCCTCTGGTGGTCTTCAGCCAAAAACAAACGTATCCTCGGGCTATTATACTGATTTACGAGAAGTGCGATTCTTAAACAACTAGAAATGGAAAAAACGTTTTAAGCCACACGTTATTTACGAGCACATGTAAACTACAAGTGACGTATATGCGCTGGAAATAACATTTAATGAGCTCACCAGATTGAGTGGCGATAAATACGACTTAATAGGAATAAATCGATTTTAAGTTCAATATTTCAATTATAAAAAGAAAATGAAGGAAACTGTATCATAAGCTAATATTTTTCCTATTGTAAGCTAAAAAGTGATAAAGATTCTGCTCTACCCAACTCATAAGTTTCTCTGTCATAAATATAATATTAGACATTAAAACCAAATGTCTTACTTGTCTTTGCTTACTTAGGGGTTAGATCAATGTGTGTAATTTGTCCTGATATTATTATTATAATCATTTATTTCATTTTTATCTTATTATTTACATTTATACATATAACATAAAAAAACAACATTATAAACATAAATATAAATATAAAAAATTTTATTCCGCCGACGCGACGTGGGCCTTACGACCAGTCCGTCGGTGGTTAGGGCGACAGCGAAAGAAACTTCCTCACAATGCGTGCCGTACCCAAAACTGCTGCTCTTTGCATTCGACCCTTGATCCAGTTGTTTAGTGAGAGCCTGTTTATTATTATTATTATTATTATCTTACCAACCTAATAATTAAATGAATTCATAAATAAATTGAAATCTACTATGTCCATTCTTTTTTTTACAACTCCCTCCATCACTTTTGTTATCATTGAGCCCTGGGGCTGTCTCACATGTACAATTATCACCAGAAACTACGCCGAGACTTGAAATAACAATATATGGATCACAGAACAACTGGTTCCCACTGAAAATCAAACTCACGCTCCTCCTGGGCTCAACAACCAGGACTTGATGCTGAATCTGAGGCTTTTCATACATCTACATGGTTATTGAGGAGATGGTTACTAAAATAAAAAAAAAATATATAACTAATGACTACTTTTTAAAATAGCCGATACTGTTTAGTAGAGGAACAAAAACACAGAAAAGTCGACTACTGATCGATACTGAGATACTACTGGCTCAGTGATCGTACATCCGGCTATTGCACTGATGGTCGTGGGTTTGATTCCCACGCTAGAAAAATATATTTACAACAATATATTTGTATTTTTCTATGTATATAAAATATGTATATTTATTTATCTAGTATCAATTAAATACTTATTATTATTATTATTAATATTACATCAGTTCATGAATAGATGGGTCGAGATATCAACTGCACTCCATTAATCTATCAAAGCGACAGTTGGGATACTGACATCAAATATCGAAGATAGCTAATTGGGACAGAAACGGTGTGAACTATCCATATTCATCAATTCAACTCGGTTTGTATTAATTGACTATTCTGAGTACACTGTTGCCAAAGTTCTGTGAATACATGCAGAGGTATTGGACAATTTGGTAGGATCTGATATTTTTACTTCTCTGTCAGTAGTTTTAAAAAAACACTAGAGCTTCTAATGCTTTGCAAGAACTTTATAGGTTTGAACCTTTGAATGTTTGAAAAATATCAAACATGTTAGGCTTATTATTTTTTTTAATAAAAATATGCATAATGAAGAATAAGCCGATTTGGACAAGGATTCGAACTCATGACCTGTAGGAAACCGTCCTGTCGCTCTACCAATTGAGATTTTTGTAATTAAAATATTATTATAATTAGTTAATAGTTTCCACAACAGAAGTTCAATGCCAATGAAGTAAAGACAGTAGGTACTTATCAATTTCGACGAAACATGTTAATATACGTCTTGCCAGTTTATCTCGCAATCAATCTGACACAAACCGTGATTTAGGTCAACGATTTACGTACACCCAACACCATCCTTAAAGGTCTAATTTTATTATCCATTAATATTCAACCGAAAAAGGACTCTAACTTTAGGAGTATAGAGGTGAAAGTTCTGTGAATGGATAATATTGTATAAAACCATCGTTCGATCGTAGTTGTCGTCTGGTAAATGTCGTGAAATTGTCGTCATCAAACCTCAGTAGCTTTTATAGTCTGGTGTTTCAAGTGTTTTAACTATTGCTATAATAAATAAAGTAGTCAAGACACTACCATGGCTTTGTAGTTTATAGGACGGCTCAATGTACCTACCTAATAATGTATATAGATACCTTAATAAGTATGTAGTTCTTATTAGTCAACCTTTATAATTAATTATTTTAAATGATCTCTATAGCATTCTTATGATTTTAATGTTTATAAAACATTCGTATTTCTTGATTGTGATCCTGCGACCTTACCTTTTGTTTCGGTCGCGTTGCTCAATGAGTTATCGAATTAGTTTGGCATTCTATATCCTAGGTGACGCTGTAATAGCCAACAGGGCTAACAGTATAGACAGAACAAAAAAAAATCTATATCCAATCGTGTTTATTCTGTTATGTTCTGTATATAGTATTCACATGATATTCCTGTTGCAATAATCTTTTAAATATAGGTTTTTAATTAAAATATTACTATAAATGTAGTTAAGCTGTACAAAGTAAAATAAAGATGTACTCTTGTAACAATACAATGAATTTACCAGCCTTTGGCAAGTAAGAACAATGCCATTCATGCCATATTAAAGTCACAATGCTCATAAAGGAATCGCCTGCAGTACTTGAAACGCATGTATGAAGGAAGCTTAAGTACCAATTCTCGGCGTACTGAGAAGAAACAGACGATTATCATCTTTATTGTACAAGTATTTAATGCTTATAGCTGTTTTGACGGGTGTAACATTAGTTTTGTTCACGTAAATACTGAGTTTAATTGTTTTTCTTTTATTACTAATGATGCAAAAGTGGTCGGCGATTGTCATTGGATTGCGTTTCGACATTTATTCTTAGTCGGAAATTCGTCTCTTTCATTTCCGTAGAGGGTGTAACGTACACCTGAAGGTTTAGTTTTTATTATTCTATTGTATCTATTGTTTGATTTAATTAAACGCACATGTCCCTTCAACTATAGAATGTACATTGTATCAATAAAAGACAAATAACAAGAATTTTTTATTTTATTTTAAACAAATATAAAAATTAAATGTTGAAGTTATATGACGGTCTTAATCGGGACGGTGGTGACATCTATTAGGCTTCTATCGAAGATCCTGAGAGGAATATACTCTATTATATAATTAAGGGAAAGTGAAACACTATTGACATTATCATCAAAGATGTTGAAGTTGTTGAAAGTTGCGCATCTATCGGACCCTTAGCAAACCACTCGCAGACGGGTCTGACCGTCACGGGCTCGTTAGCGCCAAACAAATTTGATTACCTAACGATGTAGACAGACGTGTCTAACATCTCTTGCGTGCTGAGCTTTAGATTTTTTAATTTTATTGATTTCCATAGATTTTGTTACATGTATTAATGAATTTGTTAGTACAAGTGCTTTTTTCTGGCGTAAATAAATTTAAATTAACGGTCCTAAAAACAATATGTATATAATCATATTAATTATTACATTAACTTTCATAAAATATTGATAATCTTACATATTGGATGTTTATTCTACATGTAAGCTACGAATTTTCAATTATCCTTATGGCCATAACTTGGTATCTATAAAAAACATATGTTAACAATAATGTTTGGTTTGGTTCAATGACCTCTTAGATAATCGTGTTTTAAGCTCCACCTGACGTTGCAGCAATCAACTCATATTGTTCCGAGACCGTTTATTTGTCCACGTTTTATGCTCACAAAGCCTACTTTATATGGAAATTATATGCTTAGGAGAATAGAATTTTCTCGTTATTTTTATATATATCAGAATACATAATAAGTGCATAATATTATATATATATTTTACTTATATATACAATACAGTTGATAATTGTATTCTAAATGTATCGATAACTATCTATTATCCCATCTCTATCGCTCGCCCGCAGTTCGCATTGCGTACATGAAACTTCGATAAATTTTAAAGTGCCGCCGCGAGCCATCCCAAAATACGCCACTGGCTTCGTTAATATACCTTTATTGTCGAATTTAAAACCTTTGAATTTCAAAGTGCAGATGATGCAGGTCCTGAAAGACCAACTGAAAAGTGTCAGTTTAAATTAACGCTTTTCATTTATCAGAATAGTGTTAATTGCTTTAAGCGCTGAAAGTCGCATTTTCTCTGTAACTGTATAATTGAGGTGTTATTGAATACTCGTAAAAACGTAAAATATCTCTCTAAGGAAAAATATTAAGACAAGTAGAATAAAAGATTATAATATAAATAAAATATTTTTACCTTTTTGAAAAGATGTAGCAATTTGGTAAAGTGGTTCGTGACAGGTAAAAGTGGCTACGATGACTTCTTTTACCAAAAACAACTTGTATATTTGTCAAATCAAATATTACGAGGTTTATATTATTTCCTGATGATGTTATTTCTTATTTGGGTTTTAATATAATTATTTAAGGTCAAAAAATAAACTTAAATATGTCGCAAATATTGGATTATTCAACCTTTTTATATACTATAAATAGTGCCATAGGAGTACATATTTTAACAAAAAAATAGGTTTTTTTGTTTGTTTGTTGGTTCATAACAATATCAGTATCTGGTGCCAAAGCTGTCTTCATCTTAGTAATGAAAGTCAGAAATCATTATTTATTATAAATACATGTAATTTTAGGTAGTGGTAAGCTTATATCGTTAAATTTACATTTAAAGCCGACGTTTACGATCTTTTTAATTAAATTAGGGGCCATTTTTGATGTCGATCCGTCTGTTTCGAATTAAAACGTAATAACTCCGAAGTTATTATTTGTCTATGATTTACGAGCTCGTTATATCTTGGTTAATTGTACTGTTTTGTTATACTTTGTATTACAATGAACAGGAAATGTGTTTTTTTGATGTCGTTTGGGTGATCTTTTAAACAAACATATATTTATTCTAAAATATCGAACAATAATTTTCGAATAAATATAGTATGAACAATCCATTAACAATGTCAGGCTTCGAATCCGTGATCTTTGGGCAATTGCTCCGTCACTCTGCCAATTGAGCTTTCGTGTCGCTACTCCCCTCGATGAATCTAGCATTCTATATAGGTACAATCATCTTCCTCCATCGATCAGAAAAAATTCTTGACACTGTTTAAGATTTACAGGTTTTAAATAAGGAGCAGATACTGAACTTTAGACGGAGGATAAGTTTTGATATTTGATGCATAAAATGGGTGAAAAGTCATGATGTTTATAAAAGTAAATCTATTAAAGTATGTATTACATAAGGTTTGAAAATATTAAAAACATGTATAGCCACGTTAAGCTTATTTAATTATATATATATATATATATATATATATATATATATATATATATATATATATATATATATATATATAGAATGAAAAATAAACCGATACGAGCAGGAATTCGAACCCGCGACCTCTACATAATCCATACTGCCTTTTTAAAACAATTTCTGGTACTTTTGTATCTTCTCGTATATCTAAGACTTTCTTCTTAGTTCTTTGACCTCGTCAACAGGTTATTATAGCTCATAAGAAGTGTCCCTTCCTGTAATCCTAGTCCTCACAAGACTGATCCAGTTCTTATCAAAAATATATTTTGAGCACTATTTCATGACATTTCTGAAGTTTTCTGAAGATATACAAATACTCGATCGATCGATAGAAGCAGATCTGCTTCTAAAACAAACCTCGCTAACACTCTCCTTGTTATATTAAGAGAAGCCTGTAGTGTGTGTAGTGACTGTAGACAGACGTTATTACCGGCTATTTTTACGTTCAATTTTATGGCTTACTTTGTGAAATGTGTTGTAGATCATTGCCCCTACCATAAGTTGCATTTAACATCGAATAACTACACCCATTCCATTTAACAGATATTCTGATATGTAGTAGTATTGTTAACCAAGTTATGATAAACAGTATTCGAAAGTAAGGCATCTCGTATCTGTGAAAGTAAATAAATATTATTCAAGAATACTTAGGTTACTACGTGACATAATTTAAAAATTAAGAGTGACATTTATAAATGTATATATTCCTCATTAGTTTGAACTATTATTGTTATGTGTAAAGTTTAGAACTTACACAGTAATATAAACTATAAGTACATAGTAAAACACTGGTATACAACTAGTAAGGGTCTCGCATATTTTTTTAACTGGGCCTTATTTATGCACCATTTCCGGTGGGGGACTTTGACAAATGCCTGCAATTTTTGCTTCCGTCCATTTATACTATAGTCTACCTGAAATTAAATGTATTTATATGTATTATCATTAATTATTGGCAGTTCTGTTAAATATTATGACAATACCGACTTTTTAGAATGTTGAAAATTTTTAGAAGTTACTAAATAAATAGTCATTGAAACTGTCTACAAATGTCTTTGTGTAGATATGTCAAGCTCATTTGAATTTTAAATATAATATAAAATCAATCGAGACGGCAGGATTCAAACCTGTGACTTCCGGGGAAACGGTCTCGATGCTATGCCATTTGTAATACAGCTTACGTATAATGTATATAATTTCAGTGAATTTAGCGTTTTATATAATCGCCTCTATTATGTACATATGAATGAAGTTAATTTTGAATAACTGAATACATTTTTAAAACCTCATCTGCCTTATGTCTTATAACATAATAAAAAAAATTAAGTATTATTTGACACAAGTAGTAACAAGAATAGAAAATGTAGTACAGTCAAAAGTTACAGAGAAAGCATTGTTTCAGTGAGTCTTGTAAATTATTTCTTTAATATTCGCGAACAGATGTCATCTGCACTGAAGATGGCAAAGAAATTAACGTTCTCCCAATGAATCTTAAGTTTTAATTAAAACAAGAGAGAGGCACGTTATATCTACGAGTGGTTTCTGATTTATTTTGTCTGTCTGTTACAGAAACTATTTCTTACAAGTTTTAACTACATCAACATTGATTTTAGAAAAAATTCTAGGATTTATTTTGGGAATTTTCTCTTCAGATCAAGATATATATGTAAATATATTACATTTTTTTTAATAATAAACAATACATTGAGTTTTTGTTTATTATTGATATTAATGAATGCTAAATTCAAATGCGGTCAATTTCGAAAAAACATTGTAGGGACTTAGTAAAGTGAACTGGTCTCTTGATTGATTTACAGCGGGCACGAGCCGCGTCCGACACGACACAACTTTAATTAATTTACGCGAACGTTGTGGCCACACTTGTTACGTACCTATCGCTTTGTGGCTTATGATCATATAAAATAACACAAATATTGCATCATAAAAGCACAGAATAAAATAATATAATAAAATACAAATCATTATTCTTAAAAGTGACACGATAGCTCAATGAAAAGAGCGGCTGGATTTTATCCCAGAGATCGCGCGTTCAAGTCCAGAACGTAATTTTTATTTTTTTTATATAGAAATAAGCTTAAAATGTTTCTAGATAATTTCAAGCAATATAACAATTACCCTCTGGCAACATTTTGACTTAACGCCTAACATCTCTCCGTTATAGAACGTTATAACGTTAATAACAATACCGACGGGATAACTGTTATTGTTATCCTTTATTACTATAACACTTCCCATAACATCTTTAAAGGTGACTATTAGCAAAATAACATGATAATGTTGTAAATTTACGCCTAATTCTAGAAAGTTCTGTAATTTTATGGAGGTGGTAAAACACTGCTTTAGTCGTTTGATTAGACTTCATGTACGATACTTCCTTGATTTACTAATACTACTACTAACTATTACTAGCTATTAAAACTGCGTTTCAGAGAGTCTGATGAAGCCAAATGACCGACTTCCTCCTCATATCTCCTGCATCCCTCCTCATTTAGCAACAATGACAATGCGTTTGTAACTTTTCCTATAAGGAGTTGTCCATGGACCTACCATTACGTAGATTGTCTGCTCATTTGTATCTCAATTAAATAAAATTAAAAAACTTTATATGCTGAAAACTAGTAAGCCGGTAAACAAAGAAAGGCAAGTAAGACAGCATTAACAGAATGCATTCTATAATATTAGCGACAAGTATTTTCAAGCAAGAAGTTCACGTTTTAAAAGCTGAAAGAAATGAAGGCATCTGAAGATTTCCCAAGTAACGCCACACTAGACCAAATGTTATCGGTGAAGCACGATTGGTTCTCGAGACGGTTCCAAAAGCTATTACTAATGTTCCAGACCATTGTTTTAGAACTAAAATAAAATACCCACAGATAAGAACTAACACACTCAATGAAATAGACCAGAGCTAACTCTAATGGATTAAACGTAGATTCCATTTTGACCTCAGTACATTATAAGATTATCCCATTTAAGTTTTTTATGATTATTAAAAATGGAATTTTTATTTAAAACATATGATTATGATAAAAAAAGTGATGATTTTTAAGTCTACAAATAGGTAGGATTATGAATACAAAATCAGTTTACCTACGATATATTTGATTGTTTAGAATTTGCATTAATATCTATAAAAAGTAAGTTAGTCTATTCTTCTAACATATTATCGTCGATCAATATTAAAGTGTTTTGTATTTAATACGTAATGAAATTAAATGACAATACTAAAAAGAACTTACTTCTTTATAAATTGAGTTCAGAATCTAATAATATTTAGAACATTTTCAGTAATTTACCGAAAACCAACATAAAATTAATATTAAACAATAATAGTATTCTATTACGAGGTAGCACGAGCTATATTTCTTTGACGTGATATAAGTACCTAGGAGTGAAGACATGTCTGTACATGTTCGTCTTTTGTCAGTTTAATGTCTAGGAAGAACGCGCAGCTTATCGGTTTTTAGTAAAACATTTCCTAGTACTTACAACGCTACTAAAAAAAATGTGCAGACTCACAAAAATAGCAGGCTTTTAAGGAATTCTGTCACAGCTTCCTTCACATGAATCAGTTATGCGAAAACAGAGTGGCTCCTGAATAATAAAAAGCCTTAAAAATATACGCGATACGAACTTGACTGAATTTTTGGCTGTAATATGTTTATTAGGTCTTTTGTTTTTATTATTTTACTGTTTATATAGTATTGCAGTATTTGCATAACCTGACCTTGAAAGGCTGAAGTGATTTTGATCAAATACAACAAAATAATTTAAAATAGAAAGCTATGACTTGGCTTGTATTCATAATTTTTAAAGATACGATGTGATAGACAAACAAAAAGACAGAGACATTGAATAAAAAAGACAAATTTCACAGAATATTTTCAACCAATCGATGTATTCTAAAAATATATCTTTCCATCATGAAAACATCAAATACAGTTTAGAAATTAATTGCTTCTTACATTAGCACTGAAAAAGTACTTACACACATCACACATTCTGAAAAGTTACTTCAGAAAACGATGCTAGCGGCGGCTTACCTGAAAACGGAAACATTTTTAATTAGATTTAAACATGTCAAAATTGCGTCCATAAATTAGGAGAGCAGACCGAGGCTCTGTTTTAATCACGAAAAGATTAAATTTTCTGTGTCACCGAATTATGGCTTTCATATGTAAATCGTGAAAACGGGGAGACAAAATATTTTATCACTTAAAGTAGGTGCTGACAGAATATTTTAATATATATGTATATATAATTGTATGTTTTTAAAAGTACGTACAAGCTTTTAGTGATACTTCACCACGAACTTACCACTACGAGCATTCCATTAGGTAAAGTTTGTTACTTAAAAGAGAACAACTTTTTTGCGGCAATGTATAGTGCAAAATTTTAAAGGTTTTCATTTTCAAAGTTCGGAGACGAATTCGTAACCCATTTGGGATGTGTTAAAACAATCTGAGGTTAATATGGTACCGTCCAAGCTAGCGGCTAACAGCTGTGAACCATACTATAGGTTGCTGATATTCAAACAGTAAAATAAATATTAAAGTGAAAAAAAATGAGATGATAAATCTCTTCTCAAGGAATCAGCGCAAAAATCAAGTAATGGGTCTCGATAATCAATAATTCTAGTATCGTTATTAGAAACACAAAAACATAATTTAAGAAAAAATAATCAATTAAAAGAGTAGAGTTTAAGTATTCCATGTATTAAATGCAATGTTATTTCTTTAGTCATGAAAAACCACTAATAAATAATTCCAATTTACATTCACGGAATATAAGATCGAGAACCGATAGTAGAGACCTCGTCTCTAGTAAAGTGCACTCTGCCAAGCGAGAATGAAAAGTTTTACTGCGTTTCGTTTATTTAGTTTCTGTTACTGTCGATTTGATTTATTGTTTGTGGCGTTGTTTGATATCTGCCTTTGAACTGACTCTCGGTTATTGACAATGGTAGGATAACCAACTTTTTGCGTTTTTTATTATTATTGTGTTTTTATTCGATGGAGATTGAATATGACACAGTTAGCTCGTGGGCATCTAAAATGTATTAGATTCTTATCTTAAGAAACAACACGAGAAAAGCAAACTAAAACAGCTGATAGATCTAACTAAGACTATCTTTCTAGATTCCTTCTAAACAACCAATCTCTATAAAATATGCTATCTTGTATAAAATGCTGCTGTATAATCATGCTCGTTATTAGATACTTAATAAAAAAGGAACCTAATATTACCCGTACATATTACAATACGCGTTCCATTTAAAAATGTCTTTAATTCATTGTAAGTAGGACAAACATACAATCAACAGTCAGTATTAATAATAATATACCTGCTCTAACGGTTCTATCTCATCAATTTCTATTCTTCAGAGGTGATGATCTCGCTGCACCGTCCATCAGGTATCATAATTGTATGTCTGTCTGGTGCATAAAGGAGGATAGTAAATCAAAGTATATTGGCGTATGTGAAGCAAGGGTTATCACTATTTATCACGATCTATAATTTATTATATCAACCGAGATTCAGGTGTTATGTGTTACAAACCCATAAAACATAGAGTAGGGCGAAAATATAAATTTTTTTTCTGTACTAAATATATGTGTGTGTATAAATATGTGTATGTATGTGTGTATAATTGGATGTCATTTGTATAAAGCAAGATTAAATGTGAGCATATAAATAAACTTAGCGAATTCAGGGCGGTCATTATTAATACATCAAACGCTGATGAGGTGTGTGTATGTGTGTGTATGTATGTGGTTCAATAACTCATAGTGTTACTGTCATAGACGCCTTAAATTTTTAACCGACCTTATAAATGAATGGTTTTGTTTTTAAAATATATTTGTGCTCATTTCAGAAGTGACAAATTCGAATGTTTTTGTATTTCTCCGATGTCCTTTATTTACACTGAGAATTAATTAAACATAACTTGTATTGTATATAAGTATTAAATATTATTACATATTTACCCGCTTTCACGAACGTCTATTATATCGGAATTTGCTCGGCTAGTTTTGAAATCAATCAGGGTTAATAATGAGCTAGGATCATAACATTCAAGAAGCGCGTCCATGAGAAAAATCTGGTAAATGTATATAGTAATAAAATAACTAAATGACAGACATACTAAATTTAAAATACGTATAAAAAATAATTTAAAAGTGATAAATCAAGCGAGGATTGTAAATGGCACTCATTTCCGATATTATATAAATAACTATCATACATCTTGTATTTAAAAATATTTCAACTTTATCCACGCGCTTTGAACTGACAGACTGATTTTAAAATACCAGCGTATGTTGACCCCTCACACATGTATAGTATGAGGGAATCTTTTTTATAATTTAGGCTTTATTTTAAAAGTCTATGAAAGGAATACAATAGAACAGCTTAATATCCAGAGGCATACTTTAACAGTCGAAACTTGATGCTGATGTCGTTTAGTAAATTAATACAAACCTTAAATATAATTTAATTAAATATTTTTTACACACTAAATACTTTTTATAATATACATAA
This sequence comes from Napeogenes sylphis, assembly GCA_959347405.1. Lineage (NCBI taxonomy): Eukaryota > Metazoa > Arthropoda > Insecta > Lepidoptera > Nymphalidae > Napeogenes > Napeogenes sylphis. The sequence continues at coordinate 36,810,134 of OY365780.1, read as the reverse complement.
ATACAACACACTAAACCTACATATGCTATAATGATTAAAATAAATGTGCATGATCCTAAGATTATTTCATATAAAAATACTGAACAATTTTGATTAATAAAAATTGTTAAAAATAACAAAAATAAAACACACTAAAGATAGATCACTTCACACTGGTTACAGATGTAGCTATTAATATTGCAGGATACACAGACATACAAAATAAAAAACGATACAAAAAATCCTTCGCCCTACGGTTTAAGATTTAAAGTTCAATTTTCCAGAGTAATTCAGTACCTTAACAGAAAACTAAGGGATGTTTTAAAATAGACGTTGAAAGAAGTTGTCAGACGGCTATCAAGATGCTCTAATAGGCGTAGCGTGTGCCTAATAATTTACAAATTGTCTCTTAGCATTACCATCGGTTCGTCTTACATTTATATATACATACAGTTAACATATACATACAGGGCGTCTGGTAATTAATAGGAAAGTAAAAAAAAATATTAATTTTATCGATGTTTTATTGATTTAATATTATACAATAACTATGCTGATAGATAGACACTAATTACTAGGACTAGCTACAGCATTTTTTAAAACCGATCCAATATTCATTATTTTTTTTTAAATAAAACTTAAACTACCCTTTTCTAAAAAAAAATTATAACATGAGTGAATTATTTTTTTGTTATTTTTTCCGGCTTTTGCTGAATGACAATACGGAATATATTTCATATTCTTGAGTTTTTAAATTAACATTCAAATGTTATTCATTAATTTTCGGACAACGTTACACACTTGTGTTATTTGACGTTTCTAGATTTTTTTATTTAATATATATTTTTTTATGAAACCTATTCCACCCACTTGTAATTACACCGAAACGGTATTTTCTAATCAAAACTTTATATTCCAAGCCTAACAAAGTAACAAAGTTGTGACAAAGTGGGCATTTACACTACTAGCCGTCGCTTGATGAGATTTCCCATCGGCAACATCAAGAACATATAACTTAAGAAACAACGATTTACGGCCTTCACACCCTTTTAGGGATATAATTTAAAAACACCGCCCTTTATGTGCATTTAAACGACTCAATAAACGTTATTTAGTAAATTCATAATTTAAGATATATCAATTTGTACTATCTTTTGAGGATTTGAATCCTTAGAGACTGGACTTAACTTAGATTTAAATCCATTTATTACAAATATTTCGAAAATGACTATTATTCGTGAATCGTTCGAGTTTTCATAGTAGTTTCAACTATTTTTGGAATATCAAAAACGAATGCTTTTGTTTCTACTTAGTGGCGTTTAAGGATCATATTTTTAATTGATGTTAAAGATAATGAATTTGTTTTAAAAATATCTCATTTATGGATATGAGTTTTTAAACCCATTTTTTTTTATTGTATGGAGAAAAATATATTTAATTATAAAATAAATGAGAACTATCTTTCAAAGAATGTCTCAATGAATATTTTTGACCTTCTGTTCATTAAAAATGATGTTTTAAAAAAAGGCAGATTATTATACAAGATGCTTGTTGGGGTAAATTTTAAATCACCCTAACTTACACTTTTTATTTAATTATATATACATATTATAGGTTTCTAACACATAAGTAGGACAAATATTTTACATAACAGGGTTCGTACCTACTGATTGAATAAATACGTATACAAGTGAACTGTATTCTCTAAATATATATTGTTTATTACAAATAATATTGTTCTACATTTTTATTAGCCAAATAACCGTCGCTATTCTGATATCTTAAAGTAAAAAAGTCTATATTTACAATAACAATAACTTTCAGAATTACAATATATTTAAAAGCAGACCTGTACAATACTTTTGTAATACTATAATATTAATTCTGGAGATGCTAAAACTAACAAAATAAAATCCAAAACAGAATGTTATTTACAAATTCTCGACCCTTCTTCCGCAAAGTTGAAAACATAACAGAATAACACAGCGTCTGTCTGTCTGTCACGAGTGACGCGAGATTGCTCTTCGAAACAATAAGCATACTTCACCATAGTTAATCTGTTAACTGTCTACATACAGACGAGAGAACTTACCAATTTAATTATATATACGTCAGATATCATTCCATTTTGATTATAACTTGTGTCTGTGTAACTTAAATTCGCAACACATACCTATATAAATTATTACAGTATTGAAACTTAAAATAGATACGAAGTTAAAAAACCAAAAATCGTCGAACTCAAAGTTTCGTAAAAGAGTTTTGATATTTGTGAAGCTGATAACATATTATTATACATTATACAATATACAATATACAATATACCTGTTGGAAATCTAAAAGAAACACAAATTAGAAGTTAAATTCTTTTCTTTGTTACATATAAAGATAATAAGAATAAATTTATTTATTTGCTTAGATGGTTTAAAACAAGTTTACCAAAAAATAATCTTCTCCCACTTCATGTGGGATCAGTACCTACTTGTTCTTCTTCTTTATTCTCGACTATCAGCCATCGTCTCAACAGACAACACTCGTACATACTCACACAATCCATCCACAATCATACAATCCATCCATCTCTTCTTTGTTTTACTTCGACCCACATATTCTACATTAATATCTAGATTTCTTGTTTTATTCCTTCTCATAATATGCCCATACCATAATCTTTTACTCCTCAGGAGTCATGACTTGAGATCCTGGTGTCAGAACTAGGAATCCAGTATGACAGAAAACCAACTTCCTCCCAAGTGTACAAGATTTACCTTACTCGCTAAGAAAAATAAATATAATCATTATTACTCAGTGTTGTGTGGTGGTGAGTGTGTCAGAGTATCAGTATGTATGATGATTATATGTATTTATATATATATATATATATATATATATATATATATATATATATATATATATATATATATATATATATATATATCTTAATAAGTAAAGGCATCATAATAAGCCATCATACATAAATATATATGTATTTTCGGTTTTGAATGTTGGTAGTACTTTATATAATTTTTCTATTTGTATAAGTATATAGATAAACTCCCAAATAACCAAACGGCTGTGAATTTCAAACTTTTAATATATGATTGGGTTGGAATTTAATTTCCATTCGTTTATAACTCAAGTTGTTTTTGAAACTTCATGAATCTGTCGGTCGGTTCAGTTCAGATGAAAGGCGAGATTCAAATTTTTTAATAGTACATTTGTTAATTATATGAATTATTTAAATATCTAACACAAATCTGGTTGTAGAAATATCCATCTGTAACTGTGATTAATATATCAACCTTATTAAACCTTATATGAATATTTTATAATTATTCATTTATTGAAAATGTTTTGAATTAAATTAATGCATTGTTTGTTGTAAATTAAATTATGAATAATATAACGGCTGTTGGAAAACGTGACTAAATTGTATACATTCAATGTATAGCTCCATTATATATGTTTTCTCTTATTAACGCCATCTAGAAAGATAGTAAGAAACTAATAGCTGATCTCCCTTCATTCCAAGGGGAACTTCTTTACTTAAAGAGGTGCCGATAGATGGCGTTGTTTTGTTTAAATAATATAAAGGCAATGACAAGTTTAAACTTATATTTCGCATAGGTCATAGCTTTATATCTATAATACTAACTGTCTTAGAGAGTTTCTATTTCTCTTTGATGGAAATAATATTTAATAAATAGCACATTTTACTCAAATATTAATTAATTTACTTTAAATAAATAAAAAAAAAAAGTACATATTATTTTAATATTAAGGAAATTGATTATGTAAGATTTATTGGGTTTTAAAGAAAAAAAAAAGTAGAAGAAGAACTTTTATAGTTCCTTAAGGTAGAGTTGGCGTAAAAAGAAATTTATCGCATGAAGGAGTCCCATGGGAAAATAGGTCAGTTTCCATGGTGCAAAGTTTGACGTTCAATGCGGATCCTTATTAATCTTGGATTTAGAAATAAAAACATCCACAAGGAAAAGTAATAAGGAAGGAAAATTAAATACCTCAAATACATTGTATATTTGTGATATTTAAATAATCATAGTGAGTGTAACTAACACCACAGTGTTTTATAAAACTCAATATATGGGATATATTTACTATAACATAATATTATAAACGAGAAAGTTTGGGTGTTTGGATGGATGGATGTTTGTTACTCAATCACGCCAAAATTACTGAACGGATTGTGATAAAACTTGACAATATTGTAGCTTATGTACCAAAATAACACATAGGCTATATAAATACATATTTTTGCACTTGGTTTTGTCTGTGACATAACCTATGTTCTCGCGGGATTACGTAATTACCACGGGAGCTCGTCAAGTAAGAAGCTTCGTCTTATCTAAATTGACAGCCCGGAGAGACGGGATGACGCTGGAAAGACAGTTGACGCTGGAAAGACTGCTGGAAAGACAGCCGAGGGCGATGGCCTAGCAAGCCAAGCCCGGGAACGTCGATAAACGGCCCGGCACCCGCACGGTGAATCCATGGATTGCTAAGAAGCTTCGTCTGTCTCTTTAATCCGCAATTTCATTTACACACTTCACAAACACTTTAAAAGACATTAAATGTTATTTTTACAGTACACGTGGAAGGAGTCGCGAGCAACAGCTAGTATATAATATATATAATATACAAGACCAATCCCGCCGGCACTTATAAGATTTTTTATCTTTTATTCGAAGGAAAATACTAAATGAGCTGATAACAAAGGAGATGAGCGGCAGGAACTCTTTGTTGCTGTGATAACGTCATTACTGTGAACTACTTCTGGAAAACGATTGTCCCCTATATTTCTTTATGATATCTTTTTATCTGTATCTTTGTATTTTTATATCAGCTTTTACACAATAAACTGCGGAAATGTGTGTGTTTTTTTTGGTATAATAGATACTAAATACATGTATATGTAAAATTAATATTAAGAAACCTATTAAATCTGTGTTAATTTAAAATAATATATTACGTAAATATATTATTTTAAATTAACACAGATTTAAATTTATTTGCTAAAATCAAGCTATTAAAAAAATATATTTTTAAAAGGTATAAAATATAATATTTTTCTATGATAAAATGAAAAACAACTTTAAAATAAACCTAAACATATTTAATTCGAGTCACTCCATCACTCACCAGTCATCACTCAATGTGACGAAATTCACGTAACGTTCAGAATTCTATTAATATTCACGGTATGACTGATTCGTGACACACGGCCTCAAAGAGCCGACAACGGACTGACACGCGCCTTACAGCTGTACGGACAGTCGTGAATTACAATTATATTAGATGTCGTGATGATCTTCAACTTATTTAATTCCAGGGAAAGATTACCGGCATTTCTTTTGAGGTATCTTTTGGATGTCGTGACACGAAAATAAACGAATTTATAGAAATAGACGCGTCATGTTTTTATTTATAATATTAAGCTTTTATACAATATAAGTATTGAAAGACTCAACGATTCTTCAATCCAGGCTGGATCCTTGAACCTAGAATGCTACTAAATTTTAGAGGCATTTTCTTTACGCTGTAGCCTTTTTTTTTCAAATCGCAAGAGAGTTTTAAAGTTCTGAGTTGGTAATTTGTAAAAAAAAACTGATTGTGATGGATTCTGTTAAAATTTGTAACATCTAGAGAGGTCAAGAACATAAAAACTGTATTAATATTTTAATTTTAATGAAACGAACAAATAAACAATACTTGAAGGTATATATTTTACAAATCTAAATATAAATACAATTAATATATATAAAGCGTTTATGGTAATGTCATAAACTGCTCTTCATATAGTGTTTAATCTCAATAACAGACATGATCTAAACCAGCGTCACTCTGGAGGGGTGTATTAATGTGATTGGTGACCAGCATCCCCTCCCCACGCGTCGCTGCATTATAAATGCATCCTTTATAACTACACACGGCTCGCAGCAACAGACAACATTGGTTAGAGTAGATTTTATATTAAAAAAAATTTCAGAGTTTTACAAAAAGTTTCAGACTATTTCATAATTTTTATTTGATATAACCGCCCCGCTGGTTAGCGCACACGCCTAATGTATCGCAGCACAATGGGGCTCGGGTTCGATTCCCGACAGGGACAGGCTTGTATGTGATGAGGATAGATGTCCGTATTTCTGGGTTTGGTCGTTTATTAAATATATTTGCAGTATTTATAATGTATATTTCTATGTATTTGTATAATTATCTAACAGTCTTAACCCAAACAAATAATTTGCTTACTTAGGGGTTAGATCAATTTGTAATTTGTGATATTATTATTTGCTATAATTGCTTGAGTATTTATAATTCAGGAAAATAATGATTAATAAATGTTGAACTTTTAGTTACTACTCCTTTTTTGATATAATTTCTTAACAAAGAACATAGAAATTAAATTGTATTAACAGGAAACCATTTTATCAAAACATCATTTTCATTAATGACCTTTTGAAATAATGAATAATAATATATATAAAACAAAAAGTATATCTTGAGTAATTTGTATTGTATAATTTTCTTAACCGTGTGCCTCCATGCCGCGTTAGCTTCGCAACTAATTATTTCCATGCATTTTGGTATTCCCTTTGCACAGTCAAAGTCTATGAAATATTAAAAATAGCTAGCGCTTAGCTTTATGAAATTTTAGCTTTTTGTTCGCAAAATGTAATGTTCTGAAGAGTATAAATGTTCGATAATCCCTCTTTGGAGTTACCTTTGAGAAAATAATATTATTTGATGATTGCTTCAGCAATTGATTACTTTTGAGTCTTACATTTTTAAACATTTTTAAACATACTTATACTGTTTGAGAAAATCGAACATAGTATGTATCGTTTTTTTTTCAATTACGTTTATGTATTAAGGTAACTCCAAAAATCCATGTTTAACCAATATGATTTATAGCAATTATATATTTTCAAACATACCCTCTTTATAGAGAGGGTATGCTTTATGGCACCTTTAAGTCGGTTGAAGTTCTTATTTTCTGATTTCGGAGAAAAATCAACAAATAGTTCATAAACTGACAATGTAATAGAAAATTTGAGAACATATATCATCATCATCATGTTCAGCCTAATTAAATTTTAATATAGAATGAAAAATATATCAACATAGGCAGGGTTTAGAACTCGCGATCTCTGAATGCAGTCCGCCGCTCTAACAATTGAGCCTGAAGTTACTATTATAAAGATCATTTTGAAAATCATTATTGTGACTTAATAAAATTTTGATAAAGCTTATCAGTCTTTTTCATACCCTTAGCCCCTATACATAACCCAGCATTAGGGTCGGCATTAAAAGTATACCTGGTTTCAAGTTAATACGGATGGGATGAAAAATGAACAAATACTTCATTAGCACACTCCGGTACTAAAGCTAATAAACCGTCGATAAGTGACGAAGGGTCATAATTCAAATATAACTAATGACTATAATGAACGCCAATATTGGAAAAGCACTACACAACGTGTGTGTAATCTAAAAAGTACGATCTTCATTTAAAAAGTTATTTTCTAATATGCAATTTAGAATGAATTGGATATATTTGACCGCCCCATATGCATTGGTCAAGTGGTTAGCGCAGACGCCTAACTTATAGCGACGCAAAGGGACTCGGGTTCGATTTCCGATAAGCTCAGGCATGTATATAGGTCTGTATTTAGTCGTTTATTAAATATATTCTTAGTATTTGTTTTTCTATATATTTGTACAAAAATAATTTGCTTATCTGGTATAGGTTAGATCAGTATCTGTAATTTGTACTTTTATAATTTTAATATTATTTATCAATAATTTTCGATAGCAAGTTGTTTGCTAGTGATTTCAGCATACAAATGTGTTGAAATTTGAAAATATATATTTTCAGGACAAAAACTAATTATAATTAACACGAATTGAATGCAAACTTCAGATGCGCTGAAGTTTACTTTAGTCTCAGAAATTAATTAGCTCCTACTATTTATTATATTTGGGCTTTCTTCGAGAAATACACCCAGTTTCACAGCACTACGTATGAATGCTTAGATTAAATTAAGTTTATGATTTATAAGTATAAGGTCTTAATAATATACAAATTTAATTATATATTTTTCTATATGTACCTTTTAAATAACTTATCTCTTTAAATACATCTCTTCCCATTAGAGTAAGATATACATGATTCTAAAAAACCATATCGGTAAATACTAAAAATAATACATAATATAATTAACAAATAGTATATAGATACATAGAAATACATACGAACTATAATACATAAATAAATACAAAAATGCATACATAAGAGTAAAAGTATGATTTCAGGAATAAGTTGAGATAGTGAAACTTAAATGTACATTAAAAAAATATAGTTTGTGACCTCTGGAATATTGAATCATAAAAAATCTTAACCCGTCACTTAACATGTTTATAGAAAAATTTTAATAAAAAATGTTTTAATGTATTTGTAGATTCAAATATAATTCCACATCAGAATAAGCAGTGCGATAAACTTTAATATAGACCCTCAGAGGGTAAATAAGACAAAAGGCATAATTATCGGTATCGGTACATTCCGGTCGTTGAATGCGGGCTCTTTGTGGTGATCTCATAAAGACCGATTAAAACCGATAATCTTATGGGACGATTAATTTTTGAGGGCAAAATTGGTATACGAAATGAATTACTCGTTTAGTTCTTATGTATATTTTACTTGATTTATTTCTAAGACCTTATTACAATTTTTTGGGGTTGACTCAATATATAAATTTCTTCCTGGTTCTTCTATCATACGTCATCTCAGCATATCTTCTTCTTTGTCACATCTGTTACCACTCTGTCTTCTTCTGTCATCCTCTTCTCTTTCACATTCATACCTAAGAATGCTTATTAAGGTGGGTTTTGTAAGTTTGTTTATTGTACACAGAGGTAAATTATTAGTTAATATTAATTTTAAGCTATCCTCAAAAACAGGGGGTGAATGTTAAGTAAGCTTTATTATACAAATTTAATTATTCGTCTGGCAAATGGAGTTTGTCTTCGTTGTAACGCCTCTGTATATTTGTATGACTATTTAGGTTTTCTTTTAATCAGTTTTATGACAGGTTATTAAATATAATTATGTAAGAATTAAAAGGTATTCATTACTATTTAAACTTTATTACCCACCTATTGTAATAGTTTTATTTCTTATAGAAATGGAAAACTTAGAAATGGAAAACTTTCCACTTAACTTACCGAAATTATTATATTTTGTGTATTAAAAACACAAAAAAATAGATTATTTAATATAAAAGTAAAACAAAAAATATTAGGTAACATAATTCATCGCTCAGGAACGTCATTACACCTACCATAAAAACTCGACTCATAAACAACTCTACCGCGTATCACATTAATCACACACCTTATTAACAATTCTTATCGCTATTTTAATGATATTTGTAATGAGTTACCTTAGTTATTTTATCGAGTACTGTATTTCATGCAGACGTAATGTTTGTTCGCACGCTATTATTAAAAATAATAAAATTAGCTTCTGATCGTTTTGATGGTGTGTAGTAAGTAAGTAAGTAAGTAAGTAAGTAAGTGGCCGCGAGTGTAATAACTGTGAGGTTTACTAAATGTTAGTGGTTATCGCAATGTTAGTGTGGTCGTTGAAAAGTCCCTTTGGTCATGAAATGTTTCCGTATTTTAGTAATGTAGGGAATATATTTGATAAAAATAATGTTTATAAGTGATGAATGTACTGAGGTTTTGGATCACAATGAGTTTACGGTGTAGTAATCTAAGAAGATGTCAAACTGTCAACCAGCAGCCGAAGATCATTGGTATTTTATAAATTCATGCATTGAAGTTACTTTTTCTCTAATTGACTAAAAGTTATATTTAGAGTATTAACTAATGGTGAATATACAACTTGGTTTTATTGAATACAAATTCACGGAGACAAGTCTGAACCCGTCTTCATTAGGTGCATGTCTCCGACAGGAGCTGGTTGAACTGATCAGCGTTGATCAAGGACTCTTCAAATAAAAAAAAAATTACAAAAACATTGCTTACATATATAAAAAGATATTCACATATAACATACGTATTTTTCTATCAGTTCAATAAGTAGGATTTGATGACCTACATTTTTATCATGTGGACCCTTAATCAATTCTGAACTTATAAAACTTTATTATAACTAATATTCTAAAACTAGTCTAGTATTTTACAACTTTATAATTAATTTGACCAATTTCGCATAGCTAACTAAATATAACACTTGTAGTATTACGAACATATTAAATTGAAAGCCTTCAAACATTATAATATGATAACATTTTTCTGATCATATTATATAGAAATATGCCCGACCCTTTACCTTATCTAAGTTATGGTATTTTTGCACAAAATTCGTCCATATTTAAAAAGTGATAAAATACGACAAAATTGGGTTCTCACATACCCTCGTATATTAGTATATCAATATCGGCCCGTACGTGGGGAAACGCTGAATATTTCATTTGTGAAGGTAAAGAGGACAAAGAAATGCGAGTTAGATCGGCCTAAATAAACAAACCACTACTAATGATGCTCGAAAGTATACTGTGATTTCAAGTTTACTTAACATTTATGTAACTATACTTAAATATGCATAACCATTATTTTTATTTAAAAAACGTAAAAGTTTTAAAGTATAAACAAATCGTAATAAAACAAATTTTTAATCAAAATAAGTTCATATTAGAACAAATTCGCATTGTTATAAATATTCAAAACAGACAATAGTAGTGGTATTTAATATAGTATGCGCTCGGGCTCCAGGCAACGACACTGTTTATTTATTACACTCAAAGGCTAACGTAAGATAATTGTATCGTCCAATTTCGAGTGAAAACACGAAGACACTTCAAACATCAAGAGCATAAGAGGATTGGCTGGGTGTACTTAATATATACTTAATATTAATTAGAATGATACAATATCAAATATCTCCGTGTCAAAGTGTATTTCGAATCATTGATATTAAAAATCTTGAAGAAAACAATAGTCTCCTCCAGTCTAAAACCAACATTTTATCAGATATCCTAGTATTTATACTTTTTATTATTTATATTCTACCAATATCATTAAGTTTCATGTAGAAACTATTTTCAGGAATTTTAATTACTTGGATCAAAATAATTTATGTGTTTGATTCAGGTAGAGTATTTTTCTACGAAATATACAAATGTAAATTAGGAATACCAACGTAAATGGGTCACATTTATACGTATTTTAGATTATTATAACTATTTATTTTGTACTTTCACACTAAGTTTTTGAGAATAATTTCAAAACGAGACTCTACTTAGATTGAAGATTGGAAATTTTAAATAAGTATAGAATGAATAAATTTTTAGAGGGACGGGGCCGGTTTCTCCGAGGTTGTAGGTTCGAATCCTTGCCCGTATTGGTTTATTTTTAACCCCCGACTAAAAAGAGGTGTTGTAAGTTTGACCTATCCATCTGTGTATCTGTGTGTCTGTCTGTGGCAATGTAGCGGCCAAACGCGTGGACGGATTTGAAAGCGATTTTTTTTAATCGAAGGCTATGATCGTCGAGATAGTTCTTATCCATGTTTGGTCAAAATAGAAACAGTCATCTCTAAGATATTGAGGATTTAATGGTGCGGGTGAAAGGTTCTTATGTAATATCGATACAAATACTTAAACAACTGAAAAAATGTATATCCGTAGATTCATTTAGTACAATAAAGAAACCAGTAACTTAACTTTAAAAACCAGAAAAAAATTAAAATACCCCGATACAAAAGACTAAGATCTAAAAGGAATAAAAATAATATTATTATTTACTTTTTTAAGTCGTTGCGGTCGGGGTACCGCTTAGTAAAGGAAGACATTAAAATGCAAGTGAGTTAACAAGGCAAATAAAGAAATTACGATATCGAATCATATAGTCTAAATCCTCAATTATTAACTTCGTAAAATAGACACCCAGGTCAACCTGCGTACTATGGTCCCCCGACGCAACGACTTCATTAAGTACATGATAATATTATTTTTATTCTTTTTAGAGGTATTTTTGTATTGGAGGTTTTTAAATTTTTAATTTAATGTTTCCTTCTATATTTATTCAAAATTTAAACAAGCTTAAAACTTGTATAGTCATGCTATACATGTTTTTAGATATTTTAAAACAGTCTTAGAAATGGCAAAGTTTATATAAAATTAATAATTAAAAAACTTTTTCTCTTCATCAAGAAACAGTGGAACCAAATAAACTCTACTGCACTTTGAAGATGGATGCTGAGAGTACCGTTATAAAAACGGAGTGTCGACGTGCTCAGTGTTAATACAAACTAGAGGGGTATTAATATAATTATTATATTATATAACCCCACGCCCTACTTGTTTCTGGAATTATTCAGACCTCAGCACTCGAGAAACTAAATGAAACTCAGTACTTTACATTCAGACTGACGAGAATTCTTGGGTAATGTGAGTTAGCCCTTTCTATTTCATTAAGGGCTCTCAAGAATATGTTGTACTTTATTAATATTCATTAGGGTTTTGCAAGATGTAGCTTTTGGATTTTTTACGTCTAACTTCATTTAGGTTGAAATTATTTAACTACTATACTATATTATATATCATATATCTGACTCGTCACTAAAGAAACAAGTAAGCCAAAAAATATAATAAATCACTTTTAAATATACTTTTTTATGCAAAATTATATTCAAAAAAATATTTTTTCTGAAAAATATTGGGCTTATCTTTTTTTTGGTTCATCTGTGCAATGTGGATGCATTACCCGAAAACTACTGAACAGGTTTTATCAGATTATAACGGATACTTATTACTTCGTAAAAATGTCTCATTTTCACTGGAAATATAAACTGATTTGAGTTAAAATTACAACAGAAATTACATAAAGGATTTTTATTAAATTTGTTGTGGAGTGAGATTATCATCTGAGTCAAGGTACAGGATGGTTTAAATCAATTAAAGTTTTAAAATGGGTCTGGGTTATAATAATATTGAAAGTGAAAATGTATGGTTTCGTATACATTATTAGTGATGACAGTTCGCTTATTATTTGAATGGGAGACTAGACGGTGAGAAGAGGACAAAGTCACTGACAAAAAACAATATATCTGAAAAAAAATCTATAGTAATAAAATAAACACATCAAGTAAACTGAACTAAAATTTCACATTAATTAAAAAAATGAATCAAGAAAATTTGAAAGTAGTTTTTTCCTATGTATATATTAACTCGACTATAATCATGTAATATTAATCGGAACCTATTCGTGGTTCCTATTCATGAGCTCGAAGCATGGCGGACTCGGACTGTCACGGAATATAACGACGAGCAACGAAGACCTGCACGACACCTCTGAAGACGAGACTACATCTTCCCCCCCTCACCCCCCACCCTCACCACCACCGTCTCTGCTGCTGCACGCAGTTCACCGCGAGGCCGCCATGATTCGAGCTCATGAATAGGAACTACGAATAGGATCGAAATTAGTCGAGCAAATTCCGATTAATATTACATGATTATAGCCGGGTAATATTTATATTTAATAATCATCATGGTTCAAGAAAGTTTAAATAGTTATTTCCTGTTATTTCCATTCTCTATTATTTACCAAATTTACATTAATTTAGAAAGAAATTGTCTGAAATGTGAAGTTTTACAAATATTTAGTCTCAACCAGAACAACATTTTTATCAAATACTATATTTCAATTCAAGAATATATATCTTAATGCGATTGTTATGTGGCCATATATTATACTAAGCCATGCATCAAATGTGTCTACTCTGTGGAAAGACCAAAATATTTGAAGCTTCATTTGGTTTGAAAATATCTATGAACATGTATAGCTATGTTAAGCTTATTTAAATAAATATAAAATGTAAAATAAACCGATACGGCCAGGGATTCGAACCCGTGACCTCTGGGAAACAGTTCCGTCACCCTATCTAATGAGCTACCGTATCGCTGTACCGTACCATATGTTTCATTTTAAAAGCTAAGGGTAAAGAAAACATAACTTCACAATATCTGCACAAAACTTAAGATAATCCATAAAATATGAGCACTTTAATATGCATATTAAAATTTAAATTAATAAGACCCAGGCGTTCCTGAGAACCTGGATTAGGTTTCGTCCAAGAAAGCTTATGGCTTCCATTGGATATAACATTTTATATTTCAGAACAAGAGTCATATTATCATACTTCAGAAAATACAGGTCCGAAAATATACTAAGAATTCATACTGGGATCATAAATATCTCGTCATTTCACATTCTATTTAGGAAACAAAATTGTTAGCATTCTTAGCTGTTAGATTATATATTTATAATAAGAAGATGACTTTGACTTTGACTAGGTTTGGTCTTTATATAGGTTAATAGATAATAATATATATGATGCTTAATATTATACATTGCAGCAAGTACTGAGTTACCAAATCTGATTAACATCACCAATTGGAGCGTATCCTCCGGGAACTAGCGTTAATGAATAAAGACTCCATTAGACGAATGTAGATTAGTTTGCTAAGATCGTAGACATTACGATTTAAATGAATCTATATAGTCAATTGATATAAATAATGTCAGACAAGACAGGGCAAAGTAAATTTGATATTTGAATTGTTTTAATAAGCATATAACAAAATGTTGTCAGTTTAGTTTCTGCCTCCTCCCCCCTCCTCAGATCTAACGGACAGTATATATAATATGTACATAAGTACACCCAATTCAAATAACATTAGCACTCCAGGTCAGGTCAGGATACAACGAAAGCTGTAGAACATTAAACAAACAGACACGACATCAGAGTGCACTAAACGCATACGAATCATAGCTCCGGGTCGCGTCTCGAGTGTTTGACTAAATTATGCGCAATCCTGTCTAGACTATTTGTAATGCTATGACAGACGTATCGTATTATTTACCTGGCCGGGTTAATTTATAAACAATATTTGCTGTATTTTAAATATAAGAAACAATAATATAATTCTAGTGTTTTCTAAGGTTTTCACGAGTACTACACATTTGCTTTGCAGCATTCGAAACGTCGGGTTAGATTTAAAATGTAAATTTAAAATTTAATTCCATTTATATTAAATTATTAAAATGAAACATACGCCTGTTTAATATAAATATTACATACATACATCAATTACTATAAGCACACACGTTACACACATTAGTATACTAATTTACTAATGAACAGTATATAGATAGAAAGTAAATAAACTGAAAAGATAGAACAAATAATAAAAATGTATATAAATAATAAATATACGCGATTTAAATTAGTAAAAATAGTTTTATTTCAATAAAATTGTAATGAAAGTTTGATTATCCTAAGTTAATAATTGCTGTGTTTTGCTCTATAATGAATTTAATAAATGGTCAAAGCTGATAGCGCTAGAGGTCATCATAACGTTTTAAATCGCTAACTGCTACGGCACACCCGCGCTGTAGTTTAAAATGTCTTACATAAACTCAACTATAACCGAGAAGAAGGACGCTGGAAGACATTCAGAGATCGTAAAGTGAAACAATTATGAGAGTTCATCTAAAGCAAGGTTTAGTGTTCATTTACTACTAGAACTTTACAGCCGGTTTATGTTCGGGGAGTTAATGTTAAATACGAAGTAAAAGAGAACGAATCATCGCTAAGTACGAATTCAACATTTAATTAGGAATTATATTAATAATGACATTTGTAATTCTTTACAGCACATAAAACTACATTTATTCTACTTTTTTATTTATTATTTTTACACAATAGTTCTCAAGAATTTAACGAGCCACAATACAAGTGAAATAGAGCCACAATACAAGTGAATTAGAGCCACAATACAAGTGAATTAGAGCCACAGAGCGCATACTTGAGCGCCTCAGTACGTTTGTGTGTAATATTCATGGCTCGATCCTGTTAGATATTTATTAAGGCTTTGTTTAAAGCATCTAGAACTGTATTTTGTGAGATACGCTCTGAAGGTATATGGAATTTGTTTGAAATATTCGTCTTTATTTCTAGCATTTTAAGCGTAATGAAATTCGTTATAATATTATATAATATTATATTAGTGTGCTTGTTTCAAAATGTCTATAAATTTTTAGAAAATATCTACAACATTATAATGCTAAATTCATGGATGTAACGATAATACAGTTTGTAGAGCGACGGAAAGTTTTCCAAAGGTAGTGGGTTCGTAAATTCCGTATCGATTAATTTTTCATAATTTATTTATACTAAAAAATATTTCGCTTTCTACGTACACATCACAAATTACTCTGACTTTTTGTTATCTGATTCAAATATATGCCAAGAAGACTGATCGAGTCACGTGAGACTTGTAATAGCGGAGCACAATGGATGATTAGATAAGGAGATACTATCACACTCTCGATTAGTGTGTGGTGTGTGTTATAAGCGACCAGAATGTCAATATACTATACTTCTCTTCGATTTTATATCTCCAATACAAGTTTTTGTTAATACTACCAATAAGTCAAAAATAGTTCAGTAAAATGACATAAAGTTATAGAATTTCATGAACACGAAAGATGTAAAAAAAAAGAAAAACTAAGAGTGTCAAGGGACACCCGGATGGAACGAAGTTCCTTTCGATTAATTATTGAAGGAATAGGGAATATATATAAAATTTAAAATGGTCTCAAATATTTTTTTTTCGGAAACTTATTATTATAAAAAAATATATCTTATTATAATATATATATTTTTTTAATTTACTAATCATTTAAGGCCATAAAATAATTTGTGAAAAGTGTAAATTATGGGAGCGAAATTCAAACTTCCAAAACGCGCCACCATTGGTCGAAAGGAATTGTGACGACATTTGACACGCCATTCAAATTATCGACGTCGAAGTTCATGCTGTGGTATCAGTGTTACTGAGAAAAAAACTAGAATCTTTTCAAGCCTATTTATATTTTTTTCTACGATATAGAGAGGTAAATGATTAATTTACGTCAAAAAAACATGAATATTAGCTATTGTGATAAAAAAATATTAAATTATTAATATAAGCTAGTATGCTAATAAATAATATTTGTATACTATTTTTGTATGATATTTCGCCGATCATTTATAATAAATGTAAATAAAATGGATAACTAAATTGAAAAGTGCTAATCAATAAACCCATGACTTATTGTCCCGCCACCTAGCGGTTTCAATTTGTACAGATATGTCTATATAACAGATGTAGTTTGTTTGTTTGTGTTTCCCTAAGGTATAAATATATAAATAAGGTATAAATAGACGGCGTTATTACAAAACATTAGGAGTATATTTGATCACAAATTTCTATTATTATTTTCATTTAAACTGTCTTATTTGCAAATTGATTCTAAAAGAACAAACTCCAATATCAAATAAATAATAAGAACTACTAAGCAATTTAATATAATACAAAAAATAATAATGATAGAAATGAAAATATCTCGCTTGCTTTCTATAAGAGAGAGAGATAGCAAAACATGTCGTGACTCGTGCCAACTTCTGGTAAGAATTTTTACGGTCTAGCCCCCTTTCACAACGCGCGATAAGGAACTATGTTCCAAAAAAGAAAAAATATATGAATAAAATCGTAAAACAATATTCTGTAAACGTGGTAAATCATAATAAGTTAAATTTACATGCACACTATTAACATATGTATCTACTTACAATAACATTCTGTCCATCGACAGCAGAACCGTTGATGGATCCCACTGTTATATTCAGTGATTTAGAAGAATTTATTTAAATATAGAATGAAAAATAAACCGATACGGGCAAGGATTCGAACCCGCGACTACTGGGAAACCGTCCCGTCGCTCTACCAACTGAGCTACCGTATCGCTGTCCGTCTCGGTGAATTAAGCATTCTATATGTGATCGTCTTTATAGGGACGGTGATGACATCTATTAGGTTTCTTTCGAAAATTCTAACCAATGCTTCTAACTTTGCAGTATAGATAAACATTGAAAAGATGCCACTACCGAAGTTAATGTTTGAAAATATCTATAAACATGTACAGCCATGTTAAGCTTATTTAAATTTATTTAAATGTAGAATGAAAAATAAACCGATACGAGCAGGGATTCGAACCCGCGACTACTGGGAAACCGTCCCGTCGCTCTACCAACTGAGCTACCGTATCGCTGTCCGTCTCGGTGAATTAAGCATTCTATATGTGATCGTCTTTATCGGGACGGTGGTGACATCTATTAGGTTTCTTTCGAAAATCCTAACCAATGCTTCTAACTTTGCAGTATACTTCTAACGTTCCCAGTAGTCGCGGGTTCGACTCCCTGCCCGTATCGGTTTAATTTTTTTTTATTAGTCGGGTGTCACAAATGCCATCGTACTGTCTTACTGACTTTATAAGTACTTAAATCTATATTTATTGTTCAACAAATATCTTTGCACAAGTAAAAACATAGTTTAATAAGCAGATAAAACAAAAGATAAGAGAAATAATATATATATTTTTTACAATCGCTCGTCGCTTGTACCACAACTTGCTCCAAAGCTTCACCGACAATACCCCGCTTAAAGCGAAAAATCTCTCATTGTTCTCAGACAAATTACCGGTATAGAATATATGGAACTAAAGATTCAACTTGACCCTTTACCATGTAAATGCCAGCTTAACATACGAATACGTTAGTGTGCAATAACCTTTACTTCTAGTTTTGAATTGTATAAGTTTAAACTGCAATAACTTTATGACTAACTTTATGTATAACAAACTTTATATGTAAAAACTTATATATAAGTTACTTATGCTGTAAATGCATCTGTATTATTTGCCTAGTAAATTTCTGTTGCAGATAAAACATAAATATATATACCATCTTAATTGACATTAATAAATATAACAAATTGTAGTGTATATATTATTTTTTTATATTTTTTTAGTAATTTAGACGAAAATCGGTAAATTAAATAAAATGTAGTAGAGTAGTTATTGGTTAAACATTATTTCGACAATAAAATTTTCTCAAGAAATAAACGACTTGTTTACTGGAATCAGACGTATTAATCAAATAATGTGATAAACGAAACGTGCGCAGTAAAATATAGCATCGAACAAAAAGCTATGGAGCAACCAATTTGTAGATTTATTGGCGTTAACTCGCGAACATCTGCCGTCGCAAAAACAGCTTGTTAATTTGCGATCATATTAGTTCTTATCACAATTGTATAAGTATCAAAATTGTTTACTTATTCATCATTATCAGCGATTGATAATAACTCTTATTGCTCTTGATTTAGAGTTTAGTTTCAATGATCATAATATTTAGTTAGAATCATTACCAATAATACTCAAAGTATAGAATAGAGATAGATTATGTATGTTCAGTGTAAATGTTTATTGAGGATGTGTACACAATAGCTTTAAAAATATATTAGATGAAAAACAACATAAAGTACAAAACTAAAAATAATTACAAAAATACTAAAATATATGAAAATAAATATACACATAAAAAACACTTATATTTTGAAATATTTAAAACTATGGTGGAGTGTGTCCATATCGTGGTAATAGATAGAAAAATTGTATCATAATGTTGTCTGATTCTAAAGCAGCACACACAATGACCTCAATACCTTATTATTTGAATACCTGTTATGATAAATACACACACAGTGTGACAGTGTACACAGGTCCTAATGTAGCTTTGATCCGCATGGCTTGTAAATTAGCGCGCTTTTTGCTGATTAGTTCCCGATGCTGCTGGAATTAATAATCACCGTATTTGAGAATAACATGTATATTAAACTACTTATATGGAACTGGGGATATAAGCCGCCTAGTTTGAATGGTCTTAATGGAAATGATTTTGCTCGTAAATACATTTTCGTTTGGGAGGGTTATATTTTTGGTTTCTATTTCTTGATGACCCGTTAGTGAAGTGGTTAGTGAGCCTGATCTATCAGGCTTCGATTTCCACGCGGGACAATTATTTATGTTTTTTTTTTAGTCTGAGTGTAGGTACTTTGTACCCGTTATTTATTGTGAGCTCCACGCAGATTGTGGGAGTAGTTTTTAAAATAAAAAGAAATAAAATAGTCATTTATGTATTTTTATCTGTACATACAATTACTTGTATAGTAAGTAGTACCTTAAACAATAATGTGTTCTTGTATTGTTTTTCATCATTATTTGTCGTGCCTAAATCAAAGTTCAGTCAAACCCAAAAAATCAACGTTTTTCCTCTTCATAAAGTTATGTTGAAAGAGTGTTCTCTTCCGGACATCCGCCGGCCCGCATAATAAAACTTGCGAACTACAAAGAAACTTTACAATAAATCACCAAAAAGGTCGATTATGCTTCTCTTGGGACTTCTAATATTTTTTATATTTCATAGAACTGCTACCTCACCTCAGAAATAACTCACACCAGGCATTGAGCACTTAGGTCATATATAAGAGGTATTTTAAAGAAATGCTATATTCTAGCTTCAAAGACGTCATAATTATGTTGTTTTAATATTATCAAGGAATATTTAATGGCCTTGAATTCATATTATTTCTAAATGTTTTATTACATATGTAAAGTCTCTACATGAAGATAATTTCTAAGTAACAATTATTTTGTTATTAATGTTATATTGTAATTATGACAGGATTTGAATCTGTGACCATTGTTATTCGCTTTAATAAATTATCAATAGTCAGAACAACGGCATGGTTTTCCCGACGCCGCCGATTCAAATCCTAAAAAATATTTATTAATTTCATATTTATCAAAAAATCAAATAATCATAACATGTCTAAATTACATACATTTTTAAACAAAAATATTTTTTGCAAGCACATTAACAAACCTCTTCAAAAAAACAAATATGATTTTTTTATTAACTTTTTTGTGTAAACTTCAATTACAATGAAATACGAAATACCATTTTAGTAAAATACTGGTAAGTAACCTCGGGGAATCACTTCTCCGTCAATTTAATATTCCATTATAAGGCTGGTCTAGCCGGTAGCCACAAAAAGAAAAACTTACGGCAAAGGCCAAATAAATTGTTTATCGAGGACTTAAAGAAGGATGGATGTACCGACAAATTAAAATATATACCCACTATTAAAACTATGTGTTTTATTAAATATCAAGATGTAGCCCTGAGAAGTTAATACAAAAAATTGGTTATATTTTCTGATGAATGAACTAAAATATAATTAATTGTGCACTTTGGATAATATCTAACATCTTGAGTTAAAACTAATTAACTACTTAAAATTAATATTTTATTTTAATTTTAAATTTATCAAACAAACATTAACAAAGAACAATGAACAAGTAGTAATTAAACTCATTCAAGTATATTTTTCACCGGGATAGAAATAACTAGCCATAAATATAAGAAGCCACATCGTGCGGTCTGTCCGTTCGTCCGATAGATCGTGTTTTTATTTTCTAAGACACTATTACTTAAGTTTCTCCTCTGAAGCTGTATTATCAGAAGTTCGGAGCCGCGCGTTGCATTTAATTGCAAAATTTCCTGTTACCAACTTAAATGAAAGACTTTAAAAGACAACGTTCTAAGTTTTTGTATTCGATTTCTGTGACAATCTTTGCAACTAGTTCTTAACTCGAGCGTTTCTCTTCTGACTTTCGGAAGTTTAGCTTTTAGTATTAAAATATACACTTTTATAAGTTGAACAGTATTTCTAAGGGCCTGTGATGTCAAAACAGAGAATTTTTAAAACTAAAATAAAAAAAAAACTTCTTTTTGGTCATCATTTTATCGGAGCAACTTTGACATGACTGTAACAAGTGGACCGAATCATTATTAACTGAGCTGGCCTTCTCACTTTAAAATATAATTTCCCCTCGAAATTATTAAGAATGAAACTCAAGTTAAATCTATGATAAAGACTATTATAAACCTTCATAAATTGTAACACATTCCAGATTCAATTAAAATATAGTGAATTTTACATAAACCAGTCTGAAACTACAATTGTTTGAACAAATTATTAAAATAACGAGAAAAACACTTCACAAAACCAAAATATTAATTACAGAAGCTCGTCAAAGTATATAAAATTAAATTCTAGAGCACAAACCGACAACAATGTTAGCAACGATGCAATTTGAAAATATTTTTAATTTACCAGCACTTTCATCACAACCACTCTACGTTTGAAGCACCCGATGTGGTCCGCGAAATGTGCATATGTTACGTTATTAAAACACGATTTCATAAAGATTGAGTTTAAGTTACAGAGGAACATTATCTTGTTTTTAAGCATTTATAATATTTTTTAATATTCAGACATTTTCACTCAAAACCTTTTACCATCAATTAAAGCAAAGCATCTGATAGGTACGATGCAAGTAATAAACATAAAGTATATTTTTAAATATATATTTTACATAAATAACGATTCCTAATTGATTGATTGATTGATCGAACTCGGGACCATCGAAACAATAAAGGTCAAATAACGATCATTGCGCCAGGCAGTCGTCAGATAAAACACTCGTCATACAGATACAAGATTCACATTCAATACATTTTTTAAGTAAAATTAATAAAATCGAATAAAAAAGGACTATCCCTTACAAAACCGACGCTGAATGTTTTTAATATCATTACTTACAAACATGTTTCATTTTTTAAATAACAATATTGTAAATGAACACAAGAATGAAGACATAATATGATGTTATCGAGATAATGATTTTCGAATTCACAACTGCGTTTTATAATTTAGAAGATAATCTATTTCAAGGAAATTATAATATTCATTAATTTAATAATTGATAAACATGTTTAGTGATGTGAAGCAATATATTATTAAAATTATAAATGTTTATTTTCATAGATGTTTTAATTTTAAATATTAATCTCGGTGGTTGTATCTTTTCTATGTTTATTTATGCTGTTTGAAAATATCTATAAATATGTCTAGCCATGTTAAAAGCTTATTTAAAGTTATATAAATATAAAATGTAAATAAACCGATACGAGCAGAGATTCGAACCCGCGAAGTCAAGGAAACTGTCCCGTTGCTCTACCAATTGAGCTACCAAATCGCTGTAGGGTCGTATTTTGTATTCTTTATTTATATAAATTTCATTTATGCTGCAAAGTTAGAAACTTTTGTTAGATTTTTTTAAAGAATCCTAATAGATGTGTGCTCCTAACCGATAGAGGGATATACAAAGTAAAACCCACAAAGCGAGTAACATGGTAGCTCAATAGATAGAGCGGTAAGATGGGTTCTCAGAGGCCGGGAATTCGAATTCTGACGTATCAATTAATTATAATATATATATATAAATACACACCAGATTTTGATAAAACTATTCATCGTCTTAACAAAAAAGTGTATTTATATGAATAGAAATGAAAATATTTTTAAAATTATTAATATGCTATAAGTAGTTTAAAACTTACAAATTTCAGTCAGGAGTCGACTTTAAACTGAAAACTAACATTTGTATGTCAGCATTGAAGTAGGTTCTGTAACTTTGTCGTTACCAATAAAACTTCCTGAAGTAATCTCGAACACGATACTATATATATAATAACTAATATACAATAAAAACGAGTTTAGAGAGTATTTCCAATTATTTGATTGGATGTTAAATGAATCTAATAGTCTAAGTGTTGTTTTATGAAGCTGTACCTGTAGCTTCTTGTACAATGCATATTTAAAATTAAATGTTTTACCGACGCGACGGTACGGGTTCATTTTTAATGGCGTTTGTTTAATTTTTTCTAAACTTGATTTTCAGTGCACTAAAATTAATGTAAATAATATGAGTAGCTTATACCAATTATAAGAAAGTTTAATCAAAATCGGTTACTCCTTAAGATTACCAGGAACTAATAGTATTATATTTTAAATGTTAAATACTATTAAACATTATGGTAATCACAAGTAAAAAATAAAATTAAATTATTTTTCGGTTTGTAATAAAGATGTATTCAGAAATTATATTATTCGTGTCTAAGTACACAATTACACTTATGAAATAATGCGCTTTAAAAACTAATTACAGTATATTATTTTATGTAGATAAAATAATATATTGCAATTAGTTTTTGGTAAAATTGGTAAAATCTGTTATGCCAAGAATCTGTACAAATAACGAAGATAAAATAGTTAGGTAAAATTTTGAGATATATTGAGAAATATAACATTAGACATTAAATATAATATCTCTTAATTAGATTTAGTTCAACTAGACTCAAATCTGAAACCTCTGGGATGCAACTCCGCCGCTCTGTTAATTGTGCTACCATGTCGCTACCTGTCCTAATGTCTAGTATTATATACAATAGTACACTATCAGGTTTTCTTCGAAAGTTTCTAACAAGGATTTTTTATTTTATATTTAGATAAATAAATAAGCTCAACATGGCTAAACATGTTTACACACGTCAAACATGGACACACGCAGTTAATCAGACTTACCCTAATTAGTTCAATTCAAGTCAATAGTTGAGTGATTGACATGGCTGATGACATGGCTATATGAGCTGCAGTTAAGCCGTGTTAATTCATTAACTTGTTCGGACTTGTTCAATATATTTAAATGTTATTGTTTTGTTAATTGTCTAAAACATGTTTATTTTAGCCATTTAAGATTTGTTTTAATAAATATAGAATGAAAACCTAATCGTCTGAATAACCGATTGAATTTAATTCGATTTGCCATCTGCTTCAGTGTGCTTATCATCGTATAATAGTCTTTATTTATACCAACACGGTAGCTCAATTGACAGGTAGACGGAACGATATCCCAGAGATCACAGGCCCGAATTCCTGCCCTTATCGATCTTAATTTAGTATAAGATTTTTTTTAATTTGTTGATTTTCAAAACCACGATAAAGTAAACTTAAATACCTACAGTCTACCATGCTATATTTAAAACAAATAGAAACTATTTGAACTTAATAAACACACTACAACTTTAAATATGTATTTACATATATAACTTAAATATACAGACATACAGTTTTAATAACAACAAATATAGCGAGTGGTTGCCAACGTTCTTTACCTCAAAAGTTAAACAAACAAGTCATAACAAAATATGAAAGCTGAGAGAAAATTAATTTCATTATACAAACTTCATCTTATTAATAATATAAATATTTTATTCACTTACATAAGAAATAGTTTTAACTACATAATATTTTTTTCTCCTTTTAATTGCTTATATAAATAATAGAAGTTTTAATAGCTTTGACGCCTACTGGAGTGCTCAAAACCTTCTAGATTTTTCTTTGGGTTCAAATTTGGTCCAATGAAAACAGTGGTTCACTTCGAATATTTTAATGTATACTCACTGGAAAAACATATTTTACTTTGTGTCTTCTGTTCTCAAGAAATTAACGAAAACGGCAACATTAGAACTATTATTATAAAATGCTGACGGATTTCGTACCTACATGGGAAAATATTCATATATATTTACACATAAACACTTATAGACATACACATTGCACATAAATTCCTACACTTAAACACATAGATACACATACACACGTCACACATCAACACATCAACATACACCTACAAATTTTACAAATACCTACTTAAAAGTTATTATTCATTTAAAATAAGTCTCGATATTAACATTTTATATCTCAACTAATTACATCTCCGTAGGTTTGTCATGTTTGTATATAGTTTTGAAGCACTCAAAACAGA
This sequence comes from Napeogenes sylphis, assembly GCA_959347405.1. NCBI lineage: Eukaryota > Metazoa > Arthropoda > Insecta > Lepidoptera > Nymphalidae > Napeogenes > Napeogenes sylphis. The sequence goes on along the minus strand of OY365780.1, from coordinate 36,784,424 downwards.
TTTCATGTTCCAAAAGTTGGCGGTCGTACCAAAGTTTTGGACTGTACCAAAATATTCTCGTCAGAACTTTGAGGTCGACAAATAATAGAAAATTTCCGAATATTTACAAAGAAATTCCTAGCAAAGAGTTTATTAAATAAAATTATATAAAGGGTTTCCAATAAATTATATAATAAAAAGGGTTGTAGAATCCTATTTGGCCACAGAATACTTTTCATCGTATAATAAAACAATACATAATGTATTAGTAACTCCATGTAATGTCATCTGTCCGGTCGCTGTAAGTCAATGAAATGGAATTTTGGTATAATTAAATCCGCCGCTAAACACAATCTCATCTCCATTCAATTAAACTTTTTAATTAAGTTATAGATAGTCAGATAAATCTAAGAACCTCATCTCAAACAATAGATTTAATCCTCACTTGGTTATTATAAGATACCTAATCTATTATTTTTGGTATTTGAAGTTTGATGACACTATAGGTATCCCTATATACCTATATTCACATTAATATCGGATTTTTACCGATTAGTAGAATAGTAGTATTCTTAAGAGATAACGATAACAACAAAAATGAAATTTATTTTGTTTTTATAAAAGTGGTTAATATGGTTAATTTAGAAAAAGATAAAACACAGACGTAGTAAATTATATATTTAAAGAAGTTTAATGACACAACATAACAGCAATCTAGTCAAAAAGACAATTATGGACAGTCATTTCAAAATTATTATAGAATCAAATATAAACCAACATGGACACGGATTCAAACCTGCGATGTCTCGGTAACCTTCCCGTCGCTCTACCAATTGAACAACTCAGAGATACGGTAGCTCAATTGGTAGAACGACGTCACGGTTTCCTAGAGGTCGTGGGTTCGAATCTGTACCCGTGTCGTTTTATATTTCATTCTTTATTTATTATAATTTAAATAAGCTTGTATGTTCATAGATATTTTCAATAGATTTATGTCCATTATAAAATTATAAGAAAATAAAGAATATACCGTTAAGTAAAAAATGAATGCACACATGATGAGGTATTAAATATAAATATGAAGTGAAAAGTTTAATATTACCTTCTTATATAGGTAAATAGCTCTTAAGAAGGTCTCATGAGATGACATATTTAAGACTTCGTGAAACATCAATTTAATAAAGGCGCTTTTAAATTCCCTTCACTTCTTTATTAACTTGCGAGTATGAATATAATTTGACAGTGGCACAATTTACGGAAACCTTAAAAAATCACAGTAAAGACCTATCGGAAGGCGGACATATTATGTAAAATTTATGATCAAGGTAATTTACTTCGTGAATACTTTCGAGAATTATGTACTTTGTGACCGATTATATTATTATAGCTGGTTTTAAAAGCGATCATTAATGGTCATTTATTATCTGTATTATTATAACTATAGTATTTATGGAAGAAAAATATTACTTATCTCTTGAGGACGGACCGACATTTATTGAAAACGTCATTAACATTCAAAGAAGTTTTTATATATGAAACAAACATATAAATAATCATCTTAAACAATTTAAGCTGTTAATTAAAAAATATATATTAAAAAAAAACATCACCCCAATTCACTCAAGTCAAAAGTTTTAATGTTTTGAGTTTTAGTAAAGAAATTGATTTTGACGTCACAAAGGACACCCCCATAAAGCACAAAAAGTCGAAATTCGCTTCAATGTAGATAATACGGGCTACCTTCAGGACGGTGTCCCTTGCGAAGAATATATATAATATATATAATATATATAATATATATAATATATATAATATTTATATAATATATATAATATATATAATATACTTGCGCAAATGGTTTTTAATCTATAATGGATTGTGGTATTTAAATTTTCTGTAAAACGTAACCGATGTATGATACGACATGTACGAAATAATATGATAAGCCTCCACAAAATGATTTGGATAATGAATTGTGTTTGCCCAGATCTGCTTTTGTGAAGGAAAAATAAAACTACCAGGAAATGCCTAACCTTACCTACATACTCCATAGATTACCTACATACTAAATATATTACCTACATACTCCATATATTACCTACATATTTCATAGATTACTCTTCGATAAAATTAAAAAGCAATATTTTATTTACGGATCCAATAAATATAAAATTACAGACTCGAGCGAACCAAGTAACAGAGGCAGCATAGAGTAGAAGTAACAGAGTAACGACCTCTACCTAAAACAAAAAGGCAAGGAATTCATTAATTTACAACTGAAAGCGATATGGTTCGTGACTGTAAGCCTCAAGAGTGCATACAGTACAGTACAGTACAGTACAGTATGTCAACCTTACAAAGTACCGCTAATTAAGAGGACCTTTACACTGACTGAGGTACACTAACTATTGTTATTTATACAATTAAGAAATATTTGACTCAAAATAACTTTATAACATATAACTAAAATTATAGCATTTTTTTATCTTAGAATTTATTATTTAAGTAAGAATTAATTAAAGTATTTATATTAGGGCTTACAGCTCCTCTAACAGTTAAGTCCAGTTAAGGATCTGTTGATGACTATATGATGATTTGTATGACAACAAATTAATCATCACCAATCATCAAAAACTCATCTCATAATTAATTAGATGTTAACGAGATAACATCTGTTACTACTGATTGATTTTTTGTGTTTCTAAGGAGTTATCTTATGGTTAACTTCATAATTAAAATTATCCAACGCTTCAAGCCACTCGTGTAAGTAGTTTAAAAATGTTCAGGTAAAGAAACCAAAATTTTATAAAACACAATATATATAGCTTAAATATATATATATATATATATATATATATATATATATATATATATATATATATATATATGTGAAGTTTTAAATCATCTTATATATATTATATCTAACCAAAATGTTAGTTTCTCTTCAATGTTAAGGTTTAAGAAAATATTATATTTCAATTTTAAAAAATACTTAAAAAACTTAAGTACTTTAAAGATTAAAATTAAAACTCCATACCAGACATCGATCATACAACATATTAAATTAAACCACTTTAGTATTTAACAACCGTTATATAAAAACCATTTCAGCGTGTACGTAATTGACCACAAATGTCCCTTATCTAGATGTATCAAATTGCACGGGTCTTTGATAAAAGATTAGGTTCCGTACTATTATAATCCTCTTTACCAAAAAGGGTATGTAGGTGATTAATAATTCAATAAAGACAGTCTGTGGACTAGAACCACTTCAGGGTTCTGTTTTCTTTGTAGTGCATATAATATATATTTATTTAAAATTTTGCACTGAATCGTTTGCATAATATTTATACGCAATATGTTTGAAGTTTGTACATATATTTAGAGAAAATTATTATATTTTTATTTCTAATAATAATACATGTATCTAAATTGTTCTATTGTATAATAATATTTACATTTATTTCTCTTGTTTTCATAAGTATGTGTCCCAAAACTGTAATCAGCTTTAAATAACCGCTTCAAAAATGCAATAAACGAAAATAACGACATAAATTAAATAATTTCAATAATAAATATATTAAATCATATACAAATAAACTAATAAAACAACTATGTTAGTGGAGCATACAGCCTGGCCACTAGGTACTGTTACTCCACTAGTAAACTCTAGATAGAGCCCCAACCTGGTCATAAATATCTAATAAATAAGCTCTACCAATACAAACTACAGTACACTTGCATTGTACAGTCTGAATTAAGCAATATATATAAAATACGGACAAATAAATAAACTTTGTACGAATACATTATATAAAAAAATATAAATAGCACAGAAAAATAGACGGCCAATAAATGGCAAGGAGAAATGAAATGAAAATAGAGTTGAATGACGAAAAGCGGTGTTTAGATATCGGAAATAATATTTATTTTTCCTTAACTTGATCGAATAAACTTTATGTTTGGATTTAAACTAATTGCATTATTAATGATATAATATCAGTTCTATCATCGCTAAAGTATATTTGAATAAATGCTATTAAAACACTTCTAACAAACGACTAAGATACGACACCTCATGGATAATTTACACCTTATATTAAATTTCTATCAAGTATAGATTTATTTATTTATTTTCGAATGTTCTATTTCACCAAAAAAAAATAAAATTATACCAACCAAAACCAAATCTATTACTAAATTAGAAGTATAAATAACTTAAATAAGGGATTTATAATTTTATTTATGTTTTGAAGAAGGTGGTCCAAAGTGGTTACAAATAAATCGTAAATCTTCATTAGGTAATATTCGGCTAACATGGTATATCAATAAGATATAGCAACGGTAAACCAGAAACCGGTATCATTGACAAACAAGAACACTTATGAGAAGTATTAATAAATCTACTGCTTAGTTACTTTAAAATAAAAATCGGAATCGTAGTCGCGTCGTAATACAAAGTCGTTTGATATAAAAATCCTTTTAGAGCCTCCCATCAATATTCATTGTCGGAGATCCTATGACATACACTGTTTAATCCATCAAATATTCTAAAATCAAATGCATTCATTTTATGAAAACAAACAAAACTGTGAGTAGAATTACATAAAACAGATAAACAAACTAAAATGTTATTATGTGCCTTACTTGATATATTTTTCATTATTCTAAATAAAAAATACTTGTAAGAATAGATATAAATATACAGCTAACGTCTTCGGATTCTTTTCTTTTACAATTGTAATACATTTTGGAATTATGATAATAATTTTATTGTAAGCTTTTATTACCTAATATGGTGATATTAAAACTAAATTAAAGTTTTATTTTATTTAACCTGCTCCTGGTGGTTCGGAAAATTAATTTTTTATTTCGTTCACCCTTTTATTGTTAGATCTTATCGCTTAGTTCATTTATAATTAATTTTCATTAATGCTTTTTATTGTTAGAATAATAAAAATAATATTTCAATTTAACCAAATAACATTGTAGTAAAGCCTATATTTAAAAATAATACTCACAGACAAATATATTACTTACACAGTAGAAGAGATTTAATAAGGATATTGACATTTATTAATATGATCTCTTTCTAAAAGATCAACAATTGCCAAACATTCAACAAGTTACTGACCTTAAGTTCTGTTGATGTGATCTCCTCTCAGTCCTCCGTTTTTTGCACTCACTGTCCACCTTTCTATCACTGTTATCACGAATTGTATGATATTTTGGTTGGTAACTTTCAAGTTGCGTGTATAAGCGCGCGCGTGGCGCGTCACTCGGAGCTCGTTGAGACATGACCCCACGTGCGTTCTCTCCGGCCGTCGAAGGCACACTGCTGTATACTCTTTCAGCCACCCCTGGCCGACGCTTTTCCTCGAAAGCCATCCTTGGCGGCTTCGGCTGCATCAGACTGATCTTTTTTTTCTTCGCGGTCGAGGCAGTGTAAAAAAAGTAACCGTTGCGGTCCATTTTCGGGGTTGTAGTTTTCACCTGTGTACACAAGACTTTATATATATTATGACAGTGGAAACTATTTTAGGTTTATCAAAAACAATATAAGCTACATTATTTAGTATTCTAAAGTTAATTAATTCGTAAATTGATTTTACAAAAGTAAAAGTGTAACAGTCTGACTACTCGGAGAGGGATAATGGCGTATGATATGTTTATAAGTTTATTTGGCTTACTCTAGTGAGATTTTTATTTAAAAAATAAAAAATAATTATTAGATAACTATAAATTCATCATCATAAAGTTATTAAAAAAAAGACATTATAACGAATAAAAATTCTCTAGCGTTTTCCCGAATTTTCAAGTGGACAAGTAGGTAAGTGCATTTTGACTGTAACGTTCGTAACAAACCAAAATAGAGTAGACTTTTTGGTTGAACGAGCTAATCTCTGGGACTAAAGTCGGATTTAGAAAAAAATATATAGTTTATATATTGAAGAGACATTAGGACCAGTACAGCTATTTATATATATTGTTTAATCTATTGAAAGTTGATCTTAAAAAGTAAATAAATGGTGATTTCATCCTGAATTCCATGAAAAATACAGAAATAAATCGAATGCGTAACGCTTATCTGTAGATCAAGCAAACAGAGTCGCGGGGAGAGATACGAGTTATATAACACTTAGCATATAAGTAATCAAAAAATGAAGTAAGCTTTCTGTATGCATGTAGGTATGTGTGCTAAGATTTGAGTGGGGTATGATATATGTTACATATATATCTGATGAGTTTCAATTATGTATGATAGGTAAGCACTAAACTATTTTTTGTAAGACAAAAGTAATCAACGTGAAAATAGTTGCATTATATTTTACAAGATGGCGTTTTTATCTAAAATATATACCTACAAGTAAAATGTCACGAACATTTTTTTAAAATTTTTATTAATCTAGAACTTTTTAGAAACCTTTTTTTTTTTTGTCAAATCTCTCTAAGGTCTTAGTACTAAAATCTCTGAGTGTTTCATATGTTTTCAAATAAACTAGTTGGGTTAATAACAGTCACATTATTTCAAGTCATATATCTGTAGAGCTTCTATCTTCTTACTTATTTTGAAGACAAAATATAATAATATATAAGAGTATGTTATATAGGCTAGATAAAAATACTGTAGTTGTCAATATTCACACAAATTTGACATATGTTTCCTTTTCGTTCTAGTTGTGTCAAACAATGACGAGAGAGACCTCGATAGAGCGCTTCATAGATCTAGAGTCTTTGTACTTAACAAACGGTTTCGCATTGGTTTTATTTTTTCATTTGTAAAGGGAACTGTTATATTTACTATATATAATACAATATGTCTGTCTGTACAACTAGGAATTACTTTATTTAAACTTATAGTCATAAGTTTAAATAAAGTAGTTGGAAGACAAGTGGCTCAGGTTTTGAACTTCAATCAAAACTAATCCATGCTACCTATAAAATAGCGCCGAACTTTAATTAAAACAAATACGCAGATAAAACAATGATTATATATTGTTTTATTTACACTAACTAGTATAATTAAAAAATATTATTAATACATAATAGTCTAACAAACATACAACAAAGCGAAATATAACATGACAATGGTCCGTGTCTCATTGACAAGTGTCATATGTATTAAATGTATTATATTACCCTGCTTTTAAATTTACAAATAAAATGTAAATAAAGAAGAAAACAAACTCTATGTAGAGTCGCATGGAACTTAAAAAGAAACACCAAAAACTTAATAAAATCATTTAAATCTCTAAACTTTAAAATTAAAAACTTCTCCCGCTACTGCCCCACATGCATGATCTTGCACAAGTTAGTACAACTCTCATTCACTCACAGCATTCGTCATCTGCGCAGATTTTATCTCAAACGCTCGTGGCGTCTGTATAATAACCGCTCCTCGTACGACAACGTGAGTGATCCCTACTTTGATAACACTTGGCCTGAAGCTATTTTTCTTTCCATTTGCATTTCATCTTCATTCCGTTCCGTTTAGTATTAAAGGTTAAATGGGTTATTTCGTTCTTTTTACCTCAATGGGTTTTACAAAGCCAAAAATAGGTTTGAAATTTTCTTTTGACCTTACCGTGAAGATAAATATTGAATATTTTTTAATTCTGAACTGAACTTAACAGTTTTTTTAAGTGCTACAGTGTTACAATGTTGATCTTAAGATGACTTTTGAAATCTTGAGTTTCATTTATCTCTCAAAGCACCATATTTTGGCGACATAAGACTGTGTTGTTTGATTCAACACAAATGAAACTCTAGTGTGATGATATAAGATCTATATTTGTATAAGAGGAGACGATATCTATCACGATACTTGTGAACAAATGTTTTACCAGCGGACAGCAGAGCACAGAAGTAAACTGCCCGGAACTTAAACCAATGGACGGAGGAATGGAAACATCGAACTCAGTAATACTCGTGACTATCATGTAACGTTACAATGTTTCAAACAAATAATATTATGTCGTGTAGGAAAAGTCATACCTGCTCTACCTGGGTAGTACATAAACTACTAACAGCTACTTCTCAATAATTTAAAATAACGATCATTACTTTTATAGTTTCATAGATTCAATATTTATGTCATGTCTGTGTTATAAAATATTTTTTATAATCTCCATCAAGCGAACCTCACTTCCGGAGGGTTCCATGAGTCAATATTTGTATTTAACGGAATGAAAACAAACAGTTTAGAGACAAAGACGTCTTAGAACAGATGAATTTGCATGCAGGTGCTTCTGATGGTAAGTTTACTTCAAAAATATTATACATATAAAATATCTGTTAATATATAATGCTCAAAATACGCTTTAACTTTTTTATATTCCATTAAGTCTGATACGTGAAAGCATTAAGGATTGAAGATAATATTGATATATAAGATTACAAAGGAAGGCACGACTTTAAGCTCCTGGAAGGCTTTCAAGCCTAATTACAGTGATACAGGAGATAACATAAATGTAAGGAAGGTAATGTAAGGTGATCAATTAGACCTGCAGTTCCCTGCACCTCGCTGATGCTTTTTTCGCGTGTCCGAGAAGCAATTAGGTGAAACAAGAAGCTTGGAAAGGTTTGCTTGAATTATTAATATATTACAATGTTGTTAATCATTTTCATAATTAAGGATTTATATGACCGTTATAAAGTTATCGAAAAAACTATAATTTCCAACAAAAAATATTCAGATATTATTTAGATAACCTAGCAAACACTGTGTTCGCTTTCACAAGTTTTCTAGGTGTAATAATACAAGAAATTAAATAACTTGAAAACGATATACTATAGAGAAAGTTTGCTAAAGTTGTCTACTTAGCCACAGCTTCGCGATAATGTCCTACTAAGCCGTATTTGCAACAGCGATTGCAACAAAGGGTGAGCACAGACAACAGACAGTTAACAGATTTTTTTGAATACCTAGTGTGTTACTCGCTTTATTCTTTATAAACTAACTTTTTATAGCACTAAGCAAAACTAGCAAAATATTTTTTTTAATATTTATAATAAATATTGATAAGTAAGAACAGTGATATTAAATAATATAATTTTGTTTTTATTGTGGATGGGTTTTGTCTGTTGTTTGTGTTTCCTGAAGTCTTTGTTCTTGGAACTTGCTAAGAAGTTTCCTGCAAATTACCGCTTAAATTTAAACTGTTTATCTTCTCAGCTTACACGTATTTAAGGTAATAATGTATTGTTTAATTTGTGATTACAACAAATTATTTTCTTTGATTTATTAAAAGATCAAAATATAATTAGTACTCTATATGTACATATAAACTTATTAGGTGAGGTTTGTTTGTTTATTCATTTATAATTGATAACTTCAATATTGTTTATATAAAAACTATATTTATCACCTGACAATTATAATATATTTATATCAATTATTTTTATTACTTACAGATTAAAATGACACTGTTTTATATATAAAAAAATATTTAATGATTACGAAATTGTTTCGAATGGCTTAAAATAAAAATATCAGCAATAGACATAAACATATTAATTATTTTAAAAATACAAGATAATATATACAAAAGCAATGACATTAAAAAATACTTCATAATTATTTTTTATTAAACATACAGAAACCAATTAACAAATATATACTTCAAATCATCCTACTCTATAGCATCAGTATAAAAAACAATGATTTAAATCACTAGATTTAAATCAAATCGTATTTTCATTGCTCTCAAAGATTTATCCTTTGACAAATCTCTGTAATGTGAATGTACTTGTAAAGAAGTGCTTTTATCTCCCATAAGTTTGATACCAGACCCTTTAAGAGTTCTCACGAGGATGACAGTCGAGTACGGAGACGTAAATATATACATTATATGACTTTGTGTTGTAATTCACAATAAAATTTCATTTGAGGTTTTGAGATAAATGCCTTATCTAGGGGTATATTATCTAAAACACAAATTTTACAAAGGAATGCAGAATTGATAAGAAATCGTTTTCGCCCAGTTTTCATATCGACAACATCTTTAGTTTTAATATAACTATCAGTGTACATGATTTTTATAATTCTGGAAAAGGTTTGGAAGTGAACCCACCATGTTGATCTAGAACGGATGGAATCTGATATGAAGGTTTCTCCTTCTTTTTTAAGATTTTCTCTTCATACATCAGAGATGATCCAGTATTAATGTTATAATAAATCGTAAATGAGGACAAAAATGTACCCTAAAACTCATTAAAGATAAGTATGGTCACTAACCACAGATTCTTTTATCTTCCATCTTAATCTTAGGTACAGAAAAATAAAATATATTTTAAAATATTGTCTATCCTTATATAAATCTTAATTTAACACGCTCCTATAGAATAAAATGCTAAGAACCCTTCAGATAGTTTCAAAAGTTATTAAGTTACTACTCAAATACTATCATATATAATATCATATATAATATGATGGTATTTGAGTGGTAGGTGTGTGTGTGTGTGTGTATGTGAGTGCGAGTGTTACATGTACAGGCATATCAAGTGCTTTTGGCGACGTCATTTAATGAAAAGATTGCCTCTATACCGCAACACCCTTAAGGAGAGTGGTAAGTGGTGCCATGTTGGGGCGGGGTAGATAGGGGATCTGAATTAAATATCTTATAGTATCATCAAAAATATATTTTCAATATTGTCAATTATGTATATATATAGGCGAGGGCTGGGGCATTTTTTAATTTATCAAAATTAATTGACAGATAATTTACCAAATTTTCAAATGATTAAGTTAATTATAATAATATTAAAAAAAGCGTATTTATTACTGTTTACTTGATTTAAATTATTTATATAACATTAAGGTGCCAAATTGCGAAATATATCCAATTACATGGAGTGTCTTGAACTAGGTTAAGGAGCGCGTTGATTCTGTTGGAAGTAATTAGTTTAATAAATAATATGATTACATAGTTCGAGTACTAATTAGGTCATTAAGTGTTTCAGTTTACTATTTTGTAGAGAAACATAACCTATAATAATATATCAAACTGCTTTTTCAGTTTAATTAAATCATAAATAAGGTTGCGAGTACACGGCACATTAAAACTTACTTTACCTACTAGCGAATCTTCGACGCCTTTCCTTGCGTTACTTTTATTCATTTATTTATTGATAATGTATGTATAATAATTCAATATCATATCCTTTTGTAAAATGCTATACAATTTTTATTTCAACACTCTCGTTTGTGACATGATATATTTGTTTTATCAAAACATTCATTATGTAATTATTTATCAGTACATAATACATATATATTAAATGTATATGTTATACTAAAAATAACTAATATTCAAAGTAACGTCAACAAATTGTAAGTTATTGCCAACGGCCCTCGTTATGTAACAGTCATTAACAACTGTTGTATGTCTTTACGTACTTCACGATTAAATAAATCTGACCTATATTATGAAACAAAAAATATTACTCAAGTATAGAATAAATAAAAGCTTGTGATTAATCAATATTCAATAAGAAATTCATCCACATGTGCAGGACTAGAACCTGCTACCTTTGTGACGTACCGTCGCTCTGTAAATTGAGCTTGTCGCTACATGTAACATGCTTCGAAGAATTTACAATCTATATATCTTGTCTTTAGGCATAAATACACGATACTTATCCAAGCGCCTATTATATACAAAATAATTATATAACAAGAACAAATATAATGAGAAAAATGGCCTAAAACGTTGTATTTAAGTATCGCCTTACAGTATGCTGATCTGAGATGATGCATTGGCGATTCTAAGGCGGTCCCTTGGTTATTTGTCAAGGAAGTACAAAGGGAACATGTATTAATCTTCTATTGCTTGAAAACCGGCGACCCCTAACGGTTCCAGATTTTATTCTGCACCCCCGTTGTTTTCACCCTCAGTGAGACTTACGAAGGGAAAGAAACTTCAATAATTTACAAGTATAGTAATATAGAGAGTTACATAAATATTGTTTTCTTTCTAACATACAATTAAATAATATATGCTATTTTAAAAATAAACACTTCCGTTGCAATCTCAATAATCTTGTTTCTGTAGGTTATATTTTATTTAACTTATATATACGTTGTCTGAACTGTGAGGCTGTGTGTATCACAGCGTAAGAAATCAGCCCTCTGCCATTTCTCAGCTGCATTTTTAAGTGATTTCTCTTATTACTAAGCACGGACATAAAAAAACACAACAAATACGAAAATCCTTTTCAACTAAACTGCAAGAAGAAAACTCAATGTTAAGCTTATGTAGCACTTTAAGGATTGATTTGTTTGATAATTTAATTGTAATATATAATAATTATGAAAAAAAAATATCTGCGTTTCGGAAAAACTGTCTTTTCTTAGGATAATTTGATTTTTTTATAATTTAAGAGATCTGGAAACCAATATTTTCAGATATCCCTTTACAATAATAATCACTCACTAAGAGCTAAACCGTTTCTCGTCGACATTATCATTTTGAAATCATTTATTTATTTATCAAATAAAATAAAATAGAATAATAAAATAAAATAAAATAAGGAGACATTATCCCGAAGGTCCTAAAATGAAGTTGACAAATTAATTGTTCTATATTTATTAAATTGACATGGCTTATACATATCGAAATAATTTATTATAAAAAAAGAAGAAAAAAATATCCCAAAAACTATGCATTGGTTTATTTTAAATATAATATTGTAAGTAGGTACTGTAAACAACAATCATTGGCACTATAAGATTTATAGAGTATCATTCGACGAGTCATCAATATAGCACCAGGGGACATTTTGTTTTGTTTCTGATATAAATAATTATATTATAACATACTTAACTGATACATGTTGAAAATTACGGATTATTTTTTAAATGTATAACATTTCTTATATGATATAATATTTGTTATTTCATATAGCATGAATAACAAGAATATTTGTACAATATTAATAATTCAAGCTTAGCTCAAACAAGTGGTATCTTAGACTTAACTGAACTATGTTTTTTGATAATTTAATTACAAATAAATTAAAATTACTCTCAAAGTTGTCATCTCATTAAGAAACTCCGAAAAAAATCAATCTTTTACATTTGATTTGTGAATTCTTTGCACTTTGTACTAAATTCTTTTGAAATGTTTCAGGAATGCTATAAAGAGACCGTGCGACTTGAGCCTCAAACAAAGTCGGATTAAAAATTATTAAAAACACTTAAACAACGGCAGTACTTATTATTTTGTTTTGGAAGTATTTTTGATGTTTAATTTTTATTTTGTCTGAAGATTTATATTTGTCCTTTTTTTCATTATTTCATATATAAGTCTATTATACTGAAATGAAATACCGGCGACAAAAATATTTATTGTAAAAGTATATAATATTTTCTATACATAGTATATTCTGTGACTTGCAATAAGAACCCTCACTAATCTATTACACAAAGAATCGTTTGTATCGCTTAATTGACGTATTTGCAAAGAAAAGAAAACTTTCGCCTAACAGTTATTATATATATACATATATAAAACAAAACTGCTGCCAAAATGCTAGAGGTAATAAATTATTGAATTTTAACATTTTAGTCAATATACATTTTCACGGTCGTTCTCACGTAAAAATTTTGACCTTTGCCTGACGATTTTAGAACCCATTGGGGTCTTTATTCATGAGAACTAAGCATAGTCTTTTGAGGCCGGTTCTGTCATACTCCGAGCTCATGAATAAGAACACCGAATAGGTTCGAACACGCAACTTATATGACTTGAAAATACCTTGTGCCGACCTCATGAACCTTGTAACCTGAGTACAGTCGGTATACATAATTGATGATAAATTATTGCAAATCACCAATCAGAGAAATGTAATTAATACAAATAGATGCTGAATCAATTCCGATTAGATCCCAATTCTGAACACAGTCTCAGCTAATGTATTTGTATCTTATGCAAAATGAACATTAGGATATGTCTAGATATTTAGAAATAGATAAATAAATCAATTACTAACTAAGAATATCATACCTGCTTTATGAGCTTTTTATTTTCATTTATTTAAAATAACTACAGAAAAAAAAGGTTTTTAATAATATCCCAGGAAACTTAGGCTGCGTCTTTTTATCTCAATTAAAAGCTCCGCTGCTCCTCCCCCTCACCTCTACCCCCCACCATTAGCCACCATTTATCACTTATTCCGAGTTATTACGAAGTTTCTTAGCAAACTAAATGAACCCCTCTTTCCTTTACTAATTTCTTTAGCCAAGAAAAATATTAAGTTATTATGATTGTTCTACTAATAAGACTTTTGCTCGAATACAAGTGGAAGTATAGATTGACTTCATAGAAACTGATTGACTAGTCAGTAGTCAACAGCAGACTTTAGAATGATTAATAAAATATTGACTGCAGGCAGTAATAGACATTAGTCAGATTAACTAAAATCAGTATAAGTCAGTTCTTAACTCATATTGACTACATTAATTCTACATAACGTTGATTACAAATGAAGACAAAAGTTAAAGGTCAAACACTAATAATAATTCCTAAAAGCCGGGAACCATCAAATGAATTAACGTCTGAGACACGCTAAGTTATAATTGAGAACAATCAGCAGGAGGCTGCCTAATTAAAGAACTGTCTCCTGAAACATCCAACACTTAAATAACTAACCTATATCTAAATAATAGAATACCAGGTACACATACTAGACTCAAATAATTAATATTATGATTAATTGATAGTATATAAGTAAATAAGTTAATAAAGGTATACGCGGAGTTTCTCGTTGGATCTTCTAGATATACCCTTTGGAACCAGTCAAATAGTGCGTATGTATAAAATATATTTTTGAAGTTTGATTTTGAATTAGAACTTTGTGAAGGTATAATATTATGTATAGAAAATATTATATTGTTATGTAAACAATATAGTAGCTGTATCCCAGAAAACTTTTTTTAATAGTTTCACATAGATTAGAATCTTAACTTAAATCTCCCGGAAGCTTGCCTTAATAACCCATGACTGACTTAGTATCTTTCCCTTTAATATACAAAAAAAAAATATTATTGGAGTTAAAAGAATAAGAAGTCATCAAAATAACTTAGTTGTGTACAGACAATAATGATACAATATACCTAGAATATGAGCAATACATATGAC
Organism: Napeogenes sylphis; assembly: GCA_959347405.1. NCBI lineage: Eukaryota > Metazoa > Arthropoda > Insecta > Lepidoptera > Nymphalidae > Napeogenes > Napeogenes sylphis. Next base: position 36,769,305 of record OY365780.1, on the reverse strand, counting down.
ACATCAGTTAGGGCCTAACGTCTGAGATGATTCTTAGAGCGAGGGTGCGTTCCCCCACTGGAGATTTATTAATCCATCTCCTTAACACGTTTTAACTGGGCAAATTGAAAAATTATGTGCCGACGTCTTAATCCCCTCGGATGCTGGGAAAGTGGATAAGATAAATAGTTTTTGGTACACACGCGGTGACTGCACTTTGAATATTAATAACATATATTTATATATTATTTGCGTTCATTTTATTTTCAAATATAAACGGTATATATGATATGTTAGATGAAGAAAACACGAAAGCTATAAAAGGAAGAAAAGAATAAAAATGGTAGAGGACAATAATTATATCATGGACATTTAGAAAAACATATTTTATGTACTTATCAATTAATATATAATCTTTAAAGCCTAAGTAATTCTTATATATTTTCAGATTCAGTGGGTCAAGACCACTATGAAATAGTTAACATTAGATGTATCAAGACCGCAACTTATAAGATTATTATACATTTAAATTATATTAGAAGCTTGTGAGCGGCAAGTTGACTTTACTGTGTCCCCTACTATTGTATTTTATAAATAATATATATTACATAAAACTATTATAACATGTTAAAATAAAAATGAGGAAAATCAAACTGCTTCAGAACGACTACTTACAGCAATATATGTTGGTAATCAAAAGTCAAAATATTTCTTTAGAACATCGATATAAATGTCTTGTGAATATTTATTAGATCAAATGGCGTACAAACCCTGAAAAAACAACGTGTATTTCTATAATTTACTAATTATTTACATGTAATCTACATGTAATTAATAATTATTATGTTTCTAAAATACTATCTCGTAATACCAACGATAATAAACAAACCTAATACCCTGCATATATTAAACATATATATGATATTAATTTTATAGTAAGATCATTGACCCTCGAATAAATTTAGTACAGAGATGTAGACTCTGCTCTCGAGTGGACCGCGATATTAACAACAAACCTACTGAAAATCATCTGTCTTCAGAACCCCTTCAATACCACCCTAATGTTCTAAGCAGTAAGGGCGATAAAGGCCTGAAGGTGCCAGCGCATATTAAATTGCCTACCCTTTGTATTTTTTGGCTTTGTGATGAGTACTGTGCGTCAATCTTTTCAAATTTTCAGTCGGCTTTTCAGACTTTCATTGCTTTTATATGGATAGATTTATTGATGTTTTATCAAGTTTTATTACTAGCTACTTACTTTATAAAGCCTGTTAAAACATCAATTTTAGTAAATATTTATATTAAAATAATATAAAATAGAAAATTAATCGATACAAACAGATTCAAACTTGAGACCTCTAAAAAATTATTCCGGCGCCCTGGCAATTGAGCTATCGTGTCTTAGTAAATCCTAGCAATATATTCAAAGCACTCCCGCACAAAATTATTAAATGATAGCAAGTGGGGGGTGTCTGAGTCCTCCGATGTCCGATTGATTGAGAGGGTTATTAAAATCAATCTATCTCAGGTGGTGTGGACACATCATGGTGTATTATGGAATCAATTGAATATTAATTGCTTTTAAAAGGTGGGATTATCTCAATAATTGGACGAGGTGGTGCTGCTGTGTCTAATATTGATGAACACGTCCATTGATAATTTGTTACCCTTTTCAAGTTTTGTTTGTTTTGATTTTGTATCAGTTTATTTGAGAAACAGCTTTTCTGTCAATATCTATATATTATCTATATTTATCTAGATCTATATCTAGATACAAGGTTTTAAGAGAATCTTTTTAAAAGATGTTTATAATGTTTTAAAACATATTCTATAATTTATAATACTTTACACATTTTCGATTTCAACAATTTATAAATGAACTTTCTGTTCAAAGTTTGTTCGTGTACCAGACTATATATTTTTTATATATATTTTTATTTTGATTTTTATATTGATATATATATTTTTATATTAATATCAATATAAAAACCTGTCTGGCAAAGGTTTTTTTTCCTAAAACGTTCTAAGGACTTAGGTGCATTTAAAGTCCATACGGAACACTAAGTCTACTAACAAGACAACTAACCCTACTATTAAGTATATTTTATTTATAAGAAAATGGTTGTTTATTGTTACGAAAAAGATTTGAAAGTAATTTATACAAAATATATAAAAAAATCTTTGTCTCACCGTTCGAAAAAAACATTTATAAATAAGAAAATATTCTTACTTTCTTTGTTGCCGAAAAGTATATTAATTGTTTTTATAAAATATAAGATATTTGTTGTCTAGTCACAGTACTGTCGGTCTCATTCAGTTATCATCGAGATATAAATCTGATATCGTGCGAGGTTTCACGCTCGAATTGACCAAAATAAAAGCCATGTTAACGACCCCCCGGTAATGAAACCTTTTTTATGTAAATTTTGTATAGATATGTCTTTTTGGAATTTCCAATTGAATACTGCTGTAAAAATATTTGTTTTATTTTTATTTATTATTACATCTACAATCTACATTAAAGAAGTGTAGGTACTAATTTATTTAAGATATTTTATTCTAAGCAATAAACAAAATATCGATAGAAATCTTTCTACATTACTATAAAGAATAATATCACTGTAACTTCAAGATAATGTACGGATAGAAAGAAGGTGAGTCTCAAAAAATATATATATTACTTGGGAAGTTTTAATCGAATATAAAATTATATAATTTATTAAAATATTTAAAACAATGTTGAATATCCACAACATTCAACCAGTCGTGTCATAATCGCCCGCAGCTGTCAGCGAGGTGACGGCACTCGCTTCGTCAGTGTCCAGAACTACACGGACAAACAAACACATTTATATATATACCCTGGGAAAACAACATTACCATATCGATTTACTAAATGGTTGGTCAAAACTTTTATAAAATGTATAAAGCTATACAGTAACTGATCAAAAGCGAGGCATTAATTGGCAGTTTGATATCGTTTCATTCTAAGAGCTAATCCTTGCTTTGACCCACGGGTCTAACGAGTCCTTCACACTCTGGACTTTACGGATTGCACCTTTTATAATCCTCTTTCAATTATGTTTATTTAGGACTAATTATTCTTTCACACACAAATATAAATATCACTCAATGAAAGTCTAAACACAACATAAAACCTAAACTTTGGAACCTAGAGTTGTCAATTTTCTGACATTAATATATTCTAGTAATATTCTAAGAATAGGTGTGAAATAAGAGGGTACAAGTTATTTGAAATAAATAAAGATGTTAGAAATGTTGCTTAATAAAATATTGTCTCTATTAATTAAAAAACCATCAAAAACACAGATTTTTTTAAATAATAAACGTGTTATGTAAACATCGTAGTCAAACTGACAGGGTTCAAACCGGCGACTTCTGAACAACAATCTCGCCACTATAATAATTGAGCTACCTTGTTCTTGAATATAGCATACAATATTTAACCTTTATTGCGATGTGTCAGCCTAAATTTATATAAAATTTAAATTGCCATACATGTCAAAACATGTGTATACAGTAACACACACATAGAACATATTCAATAAACACACTATTAAATCCACACCAGTAATTGGCACTCCGCAACAACCAGCTGATCCCCAATTATATGATTCAGTATAAAAAGCACACATATTGATCAAAACGTCACCGGCTGCGGCAATCTTGAACGATATTAATAGTCCTCATTCATCATGTATTCACCTATTTAACCGCTGTATGCGATTTAACGTACATATACGTATTCTTTTCATACGACTCCGTATTCCTTTTAACAAACCATGTATTCTTTTATTAGTAATAGTGATATTAATATTATTAATAAATTATTTTTATATAATTTTAAAGAAATTAGACTGGCATTTAAATTCTGTCATTAACGTTCACGAAATATTTTTATCATGTTAGAGTATTGTTTGAAAATGTCTATAAAAATTCATAACAATGATACAATTTTAATTAATATTGAAAAAAACCGATACGCACAGGAATTCGAACCCGCGACCTCCGGTAAACCATCCGTCCTCTACAAATAGTGATACAGTAGCTCAGTACCTACCCGTATCGGGTTATTTTAAATTTATTTAAAATGTTAATGTATTCCTATTAAAAGATATATTTTAAACTGACGTGGTGGTTTAAATACTGTAATAAATGTTATTTATTCATGATCATTATGCATGCAATAATTACAAAATAACGCAAATTACAACTATAGATATTTTTAACCAAAATAAAAAAATACATAATGAATAATGAAAAATTCTAGACAACATTCGAACCTGTGACCTCACTGATCGTTTCGTTATTCTGCCAATTGAGCTACCGTATCGATATTTAATTTAATGAATTTAGCATTCTAAATATATATTTTTTTAACGGAACATAAGTTTCTTTCGAAAATTCAGACCAATGTATTTAATTTTAAAATATAATATTATTGAACATATAAAAATGAACCTACAAATACGCAATCAAAAGCTCACCCTTTGTAAGAGTGACGGTCAACAGTTGTACACAACACCTGTGTCGCAGTGCGTCAATTACGGGATGCTCCGAAGGGTGTATTTGATGTTGTTATTAGCGAAAAATAAGATATTAAATATATTTGATCAAAATTCATGTGTTCTGAAATACAGTTGAACTTTATCTTTGTATTGCTTGGAAGTAAAGTATCAAAGGAACAAATCCTGGCAACAGACAGACTGATTACAAAGTATAAGATCACTAGTAGTCATTTCGATCCCACAAAGACTTCTTATCTTACGTTCTCTGTATTATGATACACGGTCGGAGTTTCGATTTTGAAAACGAAAAACATACAGGGTTTAAATAATAAATAGATAAGAATCATACATTCTGTATATTATATGCATTAATCTGATCTAAAGACATATTTATTAAAATTCAAATTCAAAATCGAGTAACTTTATAAGTCCTGGGTTGTGAAACCATTTTGTCCATCTAAGTAGTAAATCCCCTGGTGTTTCAAAAGATAATGTAAAACGGAGATCAGTTCCCAACAGGTGACCTACAATTACGCTAGTTTCGTCTATACATACTATGTAAAAAGTAAATCGTGCATTAAAATAGCACTATCGGTGGATATTTTTATGAGATTTTATATTCAATTTGCCGCCTGCGCTGCGAGCGATTTGGCCAGGCGTAATCATTTTTATTGCGCTGCCTTTTGAGCCCAGGTTTTCATTTTTCAACAAATATATTGAAATATAAAACCTTTTTACATATTTGTATACATATGATATATGTATACTACATTATATGTTTATTATTTACATATTCAATATCAATCACGCTTTTACTGACGCAGTGACACCAAATAGTAAATATGTATCAAATAGTTTGTGACGTACAATTTAGGCTAAATAAATATGACTGAAACCTGTGTTTTTTCTCAAGGGAATTATATATTTTTCCAACAGTAATCCTATATGTTGACTTACTACTGACGTCAATAAAGATAAGTCTAATTTGAATGTACGAACAAACAGACAAATGATATCGTGTATATAAAATTTGAAATGAAAATCCTGAAAATCATTAATATGATACAGTACAGGAACACCCGGAGTACAAGTGAAGAGGTCTCGATGTACATCGATGTAACCCCACTGTGAAAACCAAAACAGAGATCAAAGTGACAATGCGGGAGGGTGGATTTGTCTAGGTGATTGTCTGTTGCAGATCTAGTAGTGCTAGATGTGGCCAGAATATTTGATATTAATATTCTCTACACTTTGAGCGTTTTATAGCCATAAAGAGTATGTATATATAGTAATATATCCTAATTACTGCCATATAAGTAAATTGTTCAGCTCTATGACATAAAGGAAGTGTTATATATATTGCATATTACTATTAATTTGTATAATAAAAAACAAACTTTATCCATCAAAAACTACACAACACTGAAAAAATCGGAATTATTTTACTATCTAGATGATATTGATTCATAGTTATAATATAGTCCTATCCAAGAATAAGTAAATCCCGAATGGTTTACCAACTAGTCGCGGAGATTCCGATCTAATTGTAATACTGAAATTTAAATTTTTAAGGTTGTATATTGATGCAATGACCCATCCAGCATCCCTACTTCCAGTGCACTAATAAGTGCGGTGAGATACAGCGCACGTCATTACGTCACAAAGAGATGCGCCGAATGCTTTGTATCAAATCTTTATCGGCTTTTTATCTTTTACCTTCAAAACATCTCTTTTTCGCGCCTTTTATGTTTATGAATACTTGCTAGAAAAAGTTTTACCTTCACATTGAGTATTTGAAGTTGAATTGTGATGACGCTTTACAGTTATATATAGTTATATGATATGTGTACATTTACGAGTCGACCTCCTATAATGATGTCCTTCGATGATGTACAACTTTAATACGGAATGCATACAAACTGTATATCTCGCTTTCAATAAAAAATAAACATGTTTAGGCATTGTGCTATATATATAGATTTTGTTTTATATGTATTCTGGGTATGGTAGATGATGATGGTAAATAAGCATTCATTACTTAAGAAAAGTGTTATTCATTTTAATGATGTTTGGGTTTTGGATTCGTATCAGCCTTTAAAAACAGAATAATTGAATAATAAAATAATATCGTAAAAATAAACGAAAAAAAAACTACTAAATGGAAAAACGAGAATATATATAAAAATAAAAAAAGATAATTTTTTTCTGGCAAGCCATTGTTTAGTTTATTTGTAGTTTATTGTTATTATAACAAGTCAAATATCATTAAAATCGGTACAGCCGTTCTAATATTGTAATTAATGAGTTAAACTGTTTTCTGATTGGTGGAAAACAGTTCGTCGGGTCGGTCAACTAACTAATATAGTTCGATTACTGCAGTTACTCGAAAGTTAAAAAACTTGAAACTGCCTTAAATCGAGTTCCAGTCACATGTGTTTAAACAGAGAAAATCAATTTTCATTGTATTCCTAAGACAAATATAAATCAAAATTTAATAGAGGTCATTGCACTTCACGACCTCTTAAAATAAAATTGCAAAATATAGTTATAATATTATATATTTAATAATAATCGAAATATCTCCCCGATACTTTAAAGTGGCAATTGCTTCCACGAATAGCTTGAATAATATTAGTATAGATAATAGCAATGTTTCCTCAGGGGCGTGTTACGAATATATTGTTTTCTTATACAGATGTGTCTGTCTGTATACACCTTGTTAAAAATAGACAGGCATCTGCTTCTAATTATACAATAACTTTGGAGAAATGGCAATAATATCAAGAATTTCGTGACGACAGTAACTAACTTTCAGTTATAGTTGATTCATATATTTTTTTGGTTTTTTATTGAGAGCTGTGTTCATTGGAATCATTAAATAATTGCCATGTATGTATGTATGTATGTATGTATGTATGTATGTATGTATGTATGTATGTATGTATGTATGGTAGAGAGGTAGGTTTGAATCTTGCTTGAAACTTTCTATCTTAAGTTTAAGTGAAAGTTAAGAATTTTATTTAAAGCTTATATTATCTAAAGGTACAACAAGTTACATCCCGAGGTATATTACATATATGTTGATTTTTATAATAATTTATTTATAAAATGTTTTATACCTTTTTAATAGTTTATTTTATTTAATACATAGGTAACTATTTAAAGAATATATTGGGAACACAATTACAAAATCTCGAGACCGCAATTCACCTTCAAACATACCAGGTGAACTTTAAAATAACTTCCAAAGTTAGAACAACAAATGATCGTTCTGCGTCAATTTGTCTGGGAGTCGTTAAAATCGTGTTTCCTCTTATTAATTTTTACTACTACCTCCTCCCTCCTTCCTCCTCCCTACGCACGCGGCACCGGAAACACGATGTTATACTCAAATTTACGATATTGATAGATGTTCTATCGATTTTAGGGGATGCTGTGAAAATGTGTCGCAGATTGTGGTAATTGAAATACTGAAACACACGGACTTGAGGAACATATCATTTGCAATGAGAATAATGAGAATAATGAGAGAGGGGACAAAAATTACACACAGCTTTTGATATTTGAAGGATTTAATTGTTTGTACTTAACGCAGTAAATGGTTCTTTGATCTTGAAGTAGGTTTTATATTTTACTAGAAACTCCGACTTTTTTGGGGATGGGGTTTATTAGAAATGATATTGAAACATGTTGTCAAATATGAAATATTCATAACGTCGCAAGCTCGCGGTGAAGTGAAAAAGTAACTGAAATAAATTGCCATATATGAATATCATATTTAAATATATTGAGAGATATTAAAATATGGGTACTATATAAAATAAAAATAGTTTAAGGAAACCTATCAGAAATGAAATAAAAGTAGGTAAGAATATTTTTTTTACAAATGTACTTGAAATATTTATTGGTTTGCTAAAATCACATAAAAATAGATTTAGAAATGCAATTAAAGCAATTTGTCTTATTATCTTTTATTACATTTAATTAAATGCATAGTTTTTTCAAGAATACTTCAAATGATAACAAATTCTGAATAATTTGAAAGCACATACTTGACTAGCAAAAAATAAAAATGAAAAAAATGCTGGATACACTCAACGACACTACAATTTAAATTTTAATGATATTGACGGGTTTCAAAATGTGTCATACTTGTAATAAATATAAGAAGAATAAAATATAACAAGAGTATCGTAAACACTTATAATAACAATCAAAGGTTTTATTCTGAAATCACAACCAATATTGATTGGACAACTTGAGAGGGTTTAAAACTTTTTGAACACAAAACCTATATAAAACCTTATTAATTAGAACTTATTTTTAATTTTAATAATACAAATATCATAGTTTATAGCACACGTCTAAAGTTTAAGTAAACGCTATGATGATCATTCATATTATTTATAAATCAAGCTTCAAGTCGATTTACACTGCCGGTATATTTCTTTCGAGATTTTTACACCCTCTGACACCTTTTTATCTCCTACTATAAGTCTCAAATGTAATTGTCTAAATGATTTTATTATGACATTGATTACAATATTATTTTTGAACATCTTGTACAAACATTCTAATCTGAATCTAGACAGCAACAGGACGTTTTCCAGAGGTTGCAGCTTAATTACTGGTTATGTAGAGGTATTTTTCATTTTTTATAAATAAAATATACACATAGTCGTTTATAAGTGTATTATCGAACCTAACCTAACCTAACTAACATCGGCGCTTCAAACTTACCCAAAACTTAATTCGATCAAATATATATTGATCTAAAAAAATCTTAATGTCACAATATACTCGATAGGTCCTTAAGTCTAAAACCGATAGTAGGGGACAGTATTTTCCCCTTCACAAACTTCCGACATTTGAAATTCATTCTTTAACGTGTGATGTAATAAAAATACCGTTAGATAGGTAGTGATGATAAATTATGCACCCTCGAGTTACAGATCGCGGCGCATTAGACCCCCTCTTGATGTATATTTTTAGGCAAATTAAAGTAAATGTTTGTAAATGATTGTAATTATTCGATTAAGCAGTTCAATTTGATTACTATTTCAGTAATATTCCAATTTGTATTGTTTAATAAGTTTATTTAATGGTTGTTAATAATTTGCTAGAGACCATAGATGTGTTGTTTTGACCTGATATGTGCTGACTCATCGCCACCTAATAGAGTGGGAGTCATCCCTCCATGACTCTCCATTTCTTTTCTAATGTTCTGATTTCTTATAAATCAGATAAGTGAATCAGAATTCTCGGATCAGGAAAATTTAAAGATAATTTAGTCTTGTCAAAACTTGTAATTATAATTTGATTAGTAAATCGCTGTTAAGATAGTATTCCTTATTTAAGACCACAATAGAGGTGGTATCAGGTTGTAAGTCAATATTTTTAGTTCATGGCTTTCTGAAATTAATACCATCCAAATCACAAAAGATAATAATATCCTTAGGAAGTCCGTGTTGTGGAAACAGAAGGGATGTCTTGAATAATGACTCCATCAAGTAGCTATGATTGTGAAGGAACCTGGCTAATTTACTGTGAACTTATCTTTTGAACCTCATTGATCATTTGGGTTCCGGGGGTGGGGATGGAAGTATAATTGGTGTAATATGTATTATGAATCAAATTGCTTAAATTGGTTCTAACATAAAATTTCATCTAGACTTTAATAAGATTATTTGTTTTTGTCCTTCCCTATACCACTTAAAGTTAACGATATTTCCCATACAATTCTAAATATGGCTGAAATACAATAAAATACAAGTAAGTTTATAATTTTAAAGTAATATTAGGAGTCACTTCGTGACTCTTAGGCGTTACTTGATACTCGTAAGACTAAATCATTTCTCCGTTTTTGGCAGATTAGATATTTTATGGCTGAATAACCAGAGATTTCAAGGAAACAACTTTATCAAAGTAATTAATTCGAGCCTCAAATTTCACTTCGAGATAAAGTTTTTCTAATGAGTGGCTCAATATTCAAAACTTAATTCATTTCACTGAACTAACAAACAAATCAACATGAAAACATAGGAAATTATACGTACATTAGATATGTGACTAACAAACATACGGATATTAATTAGTTTCGGTATTCGGTATGTTCATAAGTTTATTCTATTTGGTTTGTGATATAGTTATCATCCCAGGAGATAAAGTTTGTTTATTTTCCATCTAATTTGAACCTCGTCATCCGCTAATCTCAACTAGCAGCATCACGAAACTCAGTAATAAGTCTTATAATAATACTTAATTTATTTGTTAATAAATAAATTTTTATTTTTTATTATTATATTACATTTGGAATCATTTTTATGACACAACTGGCGGATATTGAGTTCGATTCAAAAAAAAAAGTATTTACGAATTATGTTTGTTTTGTAAGAAAAACTTAATGAAAAAACAAAGATATCTAATACGAAAAGTAATGATTTAAACCTACATTAATTTAGTTACTTTTTTACAATAAATAAACACCCATCCTTGAAAAGCATATTAAAACTGAAAAAATCTTTAAAAAAACCGTTTAAAATAACCGCGTTATTGTTCATACATTTCCTCATTTGTCAGCTTTTATCGTGTACTAGAAAAAAACAATTAAATGAAGGTACAATTACTAAGAGACTCACCGCGATGAGGGCTTCCATCTCGTAGGGACTGAGCTTGTAGGACGCATCAGACCCTACCAAGCGCAGAGTGGACCTGCAGATAAAAATATTTATTTATAAACGAACTAGATTAAATAGTTTCTCTCGTAATACGGAAAAAAAAATGTATAAGTTTTCAAATATACGTTCGCAAGTTTTTTTTATTATGTATGTTTTTATGTAACGCTGACCTTACTTGAATAAAATATATTAATTTATACCTTTGCTTTTGTCACATATAGATGCAAGTAGGTTTACTAAATCAAGAAACCGTCAACTCTAACTTGATCAAAAGTTTAATCATCACTTAAAAATGATTGATTGATTGATGATTGAAAAACAATGATTTTAAAAAACATAGGTATATGTTAATAAAAACATAAATAAATTTTAGAAATATTATTCTGAACATGTATACTAAGTTAATAATGACTAAGTGACCCGCTATTAGAGGCACCACGCAACAAAAGACAAATACTCTCATTTCCTTCGAACAGCGTACAAACGAACAGACGAATTACAGGCCTAATATACTTATAGCTTTATTATTAGTTTATTATTTTTAGTATTACAAATAAACTGTACAATGTTATTTTTTAAGGTTCTACAGTAGGTACCTAAGTTAGGTTTTGATTTTAAAGTAATTAATGTTAATCTTTATATATATATATATATAAAGATTTATATTATTTTATATTTATTTATTTATTTCATTTATAATAAACAGTACATAGTAATGTAATAATATATGCGTATAATATCCATACATAACATGTTAGCTATAAAGCTAATCTTAGGATATATTTGCTTATACAAAATAACTACTGGTCGAATTTAATAAACTTAAAGTCATATTTAATTTTGTGACCAAGAAGACGATTCTATTTTTATACGTTTTCTCCATTTCTCTGTAAAAAAAGAATAATACACAAGTTGTCTTAAGCATGATGTGCTTCAGAGCTATTTTATTAATGTTCGGGATCTGAGCTAAAACATCCTAAACTTACTATATATTAAATAATTCAAGTATCAAAATAAGACGTGAGACGTGTCCCCTAAGGTAATTGTAACGCTGTTAGACGAGACACTTCAGTTCATCGCCATTTGACTATAACTTCCTACAAAACGTTACTAGCGAAACTCATCGTATATATTTAATAGGCATTTATATTTTTAATTACTTTCAAGATAACTTGATATATACAATATCTATAAGATATTATGTGTATACTTATATTTTTTATACTTTGAAACTATTAAAACTCGTAAAATCAATATACCAATGCCTTGCTCATATTATAATAATTATATAATAATTCGAATGAAACTCCTGTGAACTGATAGTAATGTCTGCTGTGGTCACAGGGGGCTGACTCGCCCGAGGCAGTCTCTCTTATTAATATTCTAGCTGTGCTGGGTCATGGGTGGTACCAGCGCTGTTTCCAATTACTTTATACCCTTATTACATGATCACTATATGGGTTGCCTAATTCCGTTTGTATAATAATGTAGTCTATATGTTTGTAACCAGCGCAAAGAAACTTCATATAAGTTTTATCCCCTACTTCACCCTCATAGGCTTTTCAAAATTATCGTTTATATTTAATAAGTGTGATTAGGATGGTGTTTATGTGTAATTAGGAATATCCATCTTAAACTTACAAAGAAGAGTCTACATAGCATTGGTAAACCTCCCTGTTGACGCCAGTGCGTTGTGTTGACTCAAGACAGGTCTTGCAATGCCATGTCAGGTCTTCTTCAGCAGATGACCTTATAACGTTTTATGACATTTCTAGACTGCACTCAAGAATGCGACTATTTAAAATTGAATAAATTTTGAAATATATTTATATGTATAAACATGTACATCCATGTAAATTTATTATAATTTGAAGTAATTGTACAATGAAAAATAAATCGATATGGGCAGGGATTTCAACCCGCGACCATGAACCGCGGAAATCGTCCTGTCGCTCTACAAATTGAGCTACCACTACTTGTATCACTGTGGTGAATTTGGCAGTCTACACTTGATTTATTTTTCATTCTATATTTATTTAAAACATACATTTATAATTTCCCGGACTATATACTCCTTAATACAGATTATTTTATAGCCTAGCTATGAGTACAGCACTTAAAATAATAAATAAATAAAAATAAATATTATTTATATCATAGAGATTGCTGAGCAAGTAAAGAGATTTTCTGTCAACAAAATTCGAATTGACAAAGTAATAGCTTTCATGATGTTAAAATAACTTCTTAAGTCCTCAAGGAATATGAATATATTTTCAATTTTGTATAAAATATATTTAAGGAGTATTAATAAATACTATATATCTGACCCAATCATAGTTAAAGATCTTATTTCATCACATCTTATTGACAGAGGGTCATATAGTACAGACAATAGCACTGTTACACTAAATCTTCATCTCAATTGGTATGCTTTATACTTTATAGTATGAGAGCTTTACAATTTTTATCTAATATTTTAATACATTGAGAAATTTAATTGACAATTGTTGTGACATTCCCAGTTGCTTGCAATCATGGCTAAAAAATAATAAAAATATTAGTGTTATTTTTAATAACATTTAACTAATCTAAATCTCACCTTTGATTAACATTTCAATAAAATGAAATCGTTATGTTATTTAGAGTGATAAATAAACGCAATAATTTTTTAGAATTATTCTCTCCATCAGCTCCTATACTACACGGTCATGCTGTGACATTTAGTAACAAAACGCACGACACAACTTGGTTCTATGAAAACAATGAGGAGGACCTACAAAGCTATTTAAAATAATATCTATCAAAGCAATATATACTTTAAAGGTAAGGAATAAGTTCTATAATGTATTACAACTAGGTACCTACGGAGGGCATCGCGAATTAGAATTAGTATATTTTCTAAAGCAGATCACACGCTCGCAGTGGGACCACACGTATTGTTGTTTTAGGATAATAATATTAAATATTAGAATATGATAAAATTATTTTATCCAACACTTTTTATTAAAGATGCTAACGAAAACTATCTATCTATATTTCGACATATTTGGCCTTTTAACTACAGCTTAGACATTGTTTTCTCTATCTTCCTTTTGTTGTTTTCAGTATTTTTGCGATTTCTTCCAAGGACACGAAATTGATGAAGGTGATCCTAAAAAGATATCCAAATCAAATCAAGATAGAAGATCTAAGTTACTTTTATTTATGATCTACATAAGATAGAAAGAAACAAATCAACATAAAATTAAAATATTCTAAACAACTATTGTACTCCTCATTTTCCTCCAGTATTTTCTTCTCACAATGTTGCCATCACGCGGTAACTCTACAGACATATCTAGACCGTATCTAGATTGTCTGTGTCTGACAGTGTCACGACCGCTGATCTGTTCAAACGATTCCCATGTCACTCCCTCCATTATTGTTCTCGTGTGTTCTGTAACAGTAATACTTAACTAACTGAACTACAAGCGTTACTTGTGCATGACCATTCAAACATATTATTATATCCTAGCAAAAAAAATAATATTGTCATTCTTCATATTTTCTATCTAAAGGTCGTAAAGGTTTTGATCTTTTATTGCATAAAATCTTGTCTGACAACCCAACGGTTATCAAACCAATGATTTTATTCAAATACGACTATTACTTCCAAAGATTAGTTTTAAAATTTAAAAGCAACTGTTCCCCTTTATATATATTTAGTATTTTATGTAAATATTTTGAATTTATCGAAAGACGTCTTTACTTGCCTCAATATTTTTACGTGAAATCAAAAATTTTGATCTGAACATACAGACACTAAAGTCTACTAAAATTACAAATATATACATAATACTAATATCTGTCACAAATTTGAAATTACCTTAGAAACTAAAAACCTTATTTATACGTATTAAAATAACTCATAATGCATGGAAAATGGACGTTAAGTACTATCTTTAAGACATGTTTCATGTTAAAACGCAGTAATTTGATTTAATTTTCATGTTCCGGAACAATCATTATTGTTCTCAATACTGTTAATAAAATGATGCAGCAATCTGTTCTAACTGTTGTTATTATTACTTGCACAAGTCTGCAACATAACCGGTACTATACGTTACTGAGGAAAATTGTGTCTTACACACACATACATTATATATACTATAGAATATTTAGCGCTTGTGTGTGTAATTTCTATTATGTAAAAGGTGTTTTTAAAAATATGTTTTATATTTATCAGTTCAACTTATAAGTTAAATTTACTTTTAAGCGTCCTGATATTTTTTGTTGTGCCTATAAAAAAAAACCTAAGAATTGACTTAAACTATTATGGAATCCAAACAAAAACAAACAACAAAATAATACTAAATTGTACAAAACAGAAGCATAAATAATTCAATTAGAAAACTAAATAAAACCCGTGAAATCACAATTACTCAGAAACACCCATAATTCAAATTCACTTTCACCCGCGAACCGTTTATAATTGACATTTCAAAGATGGCGGGTGTAATTTACACCCTCGGCAATAAAAATAACTATGCACGAACATCTGTCAAAATGTTTCCAAACTACACTGTCTGTTTGTCTTTGTATACAATAACAAAATATTGGGGGACGCGAGTAATTAGAACATTTTCTATCTTTTACTTTTAACGAAAAAATAAGTAGAATGTTACAAATGCAGTTAAATTTAATTAAACCTTGCCCAGAGCTTGACAAGAGACGAATTTGCATTATCTTTCTAGAATATTTTAAGAGAAAATTGTCTGAGAAAACTGTTCTAAGAACACTGCAATACATAATACATGGGTAACCGAATTTACTTTATCTTTTTTCTATAAATAAAATGTCATAGCCTCAAAAAACACTGATATTCATTGTTGATATTCATATGAGAAAAACGTATTTCAATAACAAGATAACATGTATGTCATATCTACCGCAGTGAACTCTGGGTGACTTAACAATGACTGTCACAATACTGTCAGTGTCAGATCATATAGATAGTTGACAATATGTAGGCCACACTGAAATTAATTAAAACAAATAGACAAAAACTGTAACAGTCGAATATTCAAGTGAAAAATAAGTTTATTTTGCATTATTATAGATTTGTATATAGCAACATTGTTTCCCGATTATCCAAGTACCATCCCTAGAAGAAATTATAACATTAACTTCAGATATAGTCTAATTATTCTTTACACTTATATAGATAATATATTTTAGTACCACTCGTCTAGTCCTTACTTACAGGACTTCATCGAGGATTGTACACAAAAAGGTACATACAGCAACTTATATTATATGTGGATGTTAGATGTTGAATATGACTTTATATGTGGATGTTAGATGTTGAATATGACACTCGACAAATGAAGCAGCTTGTAATAGTTTATATTTATTTAATATTATACATAGATTTCGTGCTTTATTCAAATCCCAAAAACAATGTTTTTCCAGGTGACTTAATTTGCTGTTTTGAAATTAATACACATGAAAAAAAAATATGTAATATATAATTATATAATAATACTATAATATGTTTTTTTCTTAAGGTACCTTATAAAATAAACTAACGTTCCGAATGTTTGCTTTTTCAATTTAGTGGTTTTAGAAGTGTGTTGATAGTTTAATGATATTAGAAGTACAAATTAAAATCATACTTTTTTTAAAATATAAATATAGTATGAAAAATAAACCGATACGGGCAGGCAATCGAACCCGCGACTACTGGAACTCTACCAATAGAGCTACCGTATCGCGCAGTTGGTAGAGCGACGGTATTTATATATTTTTTTACCAATATATATATTAAAAAACTGTTCTTTACTATCTACCACTGTTATATAATACTGAAACAAACTAATTTTAAACTAATTACATAACACTAAAAGATATCATTCTGTAAAATGAAACTTTATATTAGTAGAATAGTTTGGCAATATACGTAGGTAATATAAACATAGATAATGTTTTATTATAATCTATCTTTTTAATCTCGTTTGTAAATCTTGTTATAATAGGAAATGGAAAATATCTATTTATTTTTAATCTGTTGGTTGAACTAAAGTTTAGGTTTTATGTTTTTAGGGTTCCATATTATCATAAGAGTGCCCACGGAAACCAATTACTAAAGTTTTACTGTATATGTATATATATCTGTATGTTGATATGTCCGTCCCAGGGCTGTCACTTAAAATTGTCACAGTAGATATTATATAACTAGAACAAATGAGATACTAATAAACTAAAATAATAATCGTCTATCGTCATTTTGTAAGGAATCAATTGAAACATAAAAATTGATAAAAAAATGCAGATACTTAAATTCTTCATATTATAACATTGTAAATATGGATATATAAATAAATTAATTTAAAAAAATATATAAAAATAACTAAATAAATATTAAAAAAAATATATATAATAATAGTAATAATTACTGTCCAAAGGACTCAGTAATATAGTTTTTTCAGATACCTGTACTAACAGACTCCTTTTTGAGTATGTAATCTCAAAATTTAACGATTAATCTGACAAAAACAGACAAAATGCGAAAAGTGCACGAGCGACGTGTCCGTGGAGAGAAGTAATAATTAATAAAAAAAGTAATAATAACACACATAAAAATGTCTATGTATTAAAATAACTAAGTCTACTACTCTTAAATTAATCAACAAATAAAAACAACAATTTAAATCTAAATCGCACTAAATTAGTAAATGATACTTAAACCTACTATTATAGAAATTATTTATTGTTATATCTTTGAGTTCTCGTAATCTCAGGTTACATGCTAATGGGAAGTGATAGATATTCAGACAGTCTAGTTCCTAGTGTGTCAAAACTCAGAGCTATCATACAATATTACACTAAGGTACTAAGCTTATCGATGTCGTCTTGTTTCATGTCACAATACCCAATTTATGCACTGCAGCAAAAGCTATCCGGTTACCGTTTGCATCTTGAGTAAGATTACTAAGATGGTCCAGGGATTGTTGGGTTAATGATGACATACAGACAAGAGATTAAGCTTTGTGATTTAAATGTGGCATTGTAATAAAAAAACTCAAAACCCTAAAAGTTTCTACAACTTTAAAGCTTTTTGAGATTAAAATAAGTGGCAATATTGATTGCAAATGAGCAAAAAATGTAATCGTTGACCGAGGACAAGTGAAACACTAAAACAATTACTTACGAGTTGATACCCTCAAAAGAACCGGGGGAGATAAAGGAGGATCGAATAGGAGGATCGATAGGTAGTGAGCGGGTTCTGGCCCTGGCCCTCCCTGTCGGCCCAACCCATATACAAGCTTCAGACCAGATCATAACCAACGTTTCTGACTTTGAAAAAGATGCTATAACTGAGATTGGAGTTTGAAAATCTCTACCCGTTTAAGCGTGTGAAGCTTATTTAAATTGTAAATAATTTTCGTTATGATTTTTGATAGAAGTCGAATGATGAATTACTATTAATTACATGGATTGTAGACTGACTATATTATATAAGATAATTTATCAAAGAGGGCAGTGACACACTAGTTCAATTTGAAGAGAGATGGAACGAGATCTAGGTGGATCTAAGGTTCGAGATATGCCGTATTGACAAATTGTTCATTTTATATATATATATTTTTATTTTGTAATCTTGTAGTATGTCTTTGACATAAGTTAATAGGTCGGATTTAATTCGACGGCAAGAAATAAGTTATAGGTAATAGTGGTAATACCTACTCAAGTAATACTTATATATTTGGATATAGATATATAATATTATATAATGAAGGCTATTAGAACATATCTGGACGTCAGGTATTCAGGAATTCAATTCAATAGACATTATTGTGTGTGAAGTGATTTATTGTTCTCAAGCTATTGTCCTTCCGTGTACCAGATGAAGAGCTGCAATTAACTATACTACTAGATGACAAATATCTTAGACACAATACAATTTTATTAGATTACAATAGAGATATAAAATAGTTAACCCTCTATCAAACAAAAGTTCCTTCTAAGATATATTGATTATTAACATAATAAATTGTAAAAAAATAAATGTAGGATTTTATAACATCTATATTAATATTATTAGTTACAAAAATTTCAAGCTACTGCCATCTAGTAATAAAATTCGGAACTACATTTCCACTGGACAGAGCCACCTGACGGTAAGTATGGGACCTACAAAGTCTGTAAGTTTTGAAATATTCGTTGTAGCTAATAGATGGCGTTACACGGTTCTTGTATATTAAGTTGTTAAACAAAACAAACAAATTTCAATTTCATTCAGTACTTTACTGTAAATAAAAAAAATGTATAAAACAATTGTCGGAAGTAACACTAAGTAATAAACAATAATTGTATGTATTGTCTAAATAAATCTATTACAAAAAGCAGATTTTGAAGCAGTATTCAACAAAATCTCGTTTCATAAAGGCATAATGTAGAAAGAAACTGCAAAGTTCGCAAAAAAAGTATCTGTCGTAAGCATTCATCATCGTTCCATAGACAATAGATGCAATTTTGGGACCTTATCATTCGCTAACCGCGATCAAATGGTCGAACCCCAATAGCTTACCCCAGGCTATTATTATCATACAGTGCGTACCGATTAAGACCCCTCGATATTAGGGCAGCCATTTTCTATTCGATATTTTGCTGGAGTTTGATAATTTTTGTAAATCATTTCGGATTATGTGAAATCATAAATATTTAATAGTTCTGTAGAGAAGTGGATGTTTAAGTACAACTTAAGATAAACTATTTCTTATTTAATAGGACTTTTTGGTGTTATGTTAATATTTATTGCTTTCAGTTTATTCAGAGTACGAGTTTTATGACTGTTACATTTCGCGTTGTTTATAAATGAAAGAATAATTCATCGACAGCTTCCTTTATCTTTGATCTTCACATGCTTTACAATTATTTTCTCGCGAATTAATTTATATTTTGTATTAAGTACAGCATTAATCTGAATTATTTATAACGTTATGGTATTGTGCGTTAGTGCAATATTGTACAAGAATTAGGTATATTAAATAATTCTGAAAAGTTTCAAGAGAATGCAATTTATAAGACGGAAAATATTTCTAATAATATGATATAATAATATGTAATAAAAAATATACTTTTAGAAGAAAAGTAATAAATTCAGTTCAACATTAAAATGAATAAATCAGAACTAGGTATAACAAGCTCTTTTTACTAAAAAAAATATTTTCTTCAATATATCTATAAATAGTCTAATTGTAGATTGTACATCAAGGTAAATACATATATATTAATGATAGTCTGTCTGTCTGTACTCACGGTATGTCTTGTCGACGTTCAACTCACCTCATTGATACTTAAACTTTAAAAGGTGACTTATGTATGTGTGTGTTTGTATCGTGATACGTTCATAGGAAAACAGTCTCTATCTCTACAACATACAGCATATAACTACTACCATCTTAATGTTCCTTGTCTAACCAAAGCAGTCCTTAAATATTGAAGCTTGTAAAACATTTCTCATTGAGTGAATATCTGAACAGTCTTCAACAATTGAAGCCTGAATCTAATCAAGGAATTCTGGTACCTATACGGGTGTAATAGGTAATATTGTGGTATGTTTATTTCTGAGACGCCGCCTGGTGTACACGTACTCAGAAAAGCCATAACTGACCAGCTCAATGCTGGCACGTGCGCCGGAACCACATGGCGCATCAAAGGGAGCACCGGACGTCGGACACTGGCGTTGACAATAACGCGTTTGTTTCAGCGATTGAGCGCGAATTTGTGTTTAGTAAATTTTATTGAGTTCGGGAAAGAACAAGAAATAAACATGAGACTATTTTTTTTTTATTTTATTTATATCTTTTCCACTTAGAATCATAATCAGAGATCACTTGTGTACGTCAACATGGAAGTGTCAGGAGGGCCTATTACGATACTAGATTTATCGTAATAAGCCCTTCTGAAAAAGCACTATCCATCTTAATGTTAAAGCTATGAGGGTTCCAAACGCGTCCTGGTCTGAGAAGAACCACACAACAAACTCAGCCGGATATATTTTTTGTTATTGTGATCACTGTTTCACAAACGTCAAACTTAAATGCAAATTTGGAACAACTAGAACCGTCGCAATTAATAGGAAAAGAAGCCTAATGATTTCAGGCAACGAAAATTAAATAATAATAACAGAAAAAATATATATATATATAAATCTTCGGCCTGCCACACAAGCAGTCACCGCAAGATATGTATGTAACAGTCACATAACTTTCCTATAACCAATAAAATCCAGGATCCAAGAGAAGGCATCAGTGTTCTTCATTAAAGAATTTATGACATCATTATGTAGTGTGACCGGAAAATATTATAAAAGTTACCGTAAATTTTACATTAAATTAGAAAACTTATGAAACGGAGCCAGAGGAAATGTTTAACTAAAAATAAATTATAAAATTTGAACAGAACTGTAACTGGTTAAGGTCTTTTGTTGAAAAAATAATTTGAATATATGTTATTTTTTATATTCTTACGTAATATAAAAGTAACGGTTAATAGACAAAATATGCTCTATAAATAAAATTAACCAATAATTTTATATCAAATCTATAAAAAACTCAATTCCTATTTAATAAAAATATAAAAAAAATTATAATCGTCTTCCCTTCAAAATATATAATAATAATATAAAATATAATTAGATCCATTAGAGTTAGCTTTATTTAGATTCATAAATTCATTATAATAAGTGAATCAAGTAAGATACCAAGTAGTTTCTCTTCTCTATATAAGTTATAGATGTTCTGTTCGTGTTACCTTCACAGCCTTCAGTGGAACATCACTCCATAGAGTCTGTGACCTGTCTTCTTACAACTTGGAAATTAAACTCGAGAACAAATCAAGTATTAAATTGCATCAGTTTTAGTTTTACTACAAACTTGTAAAACTATGAAAGCTTTGAATATAATTAATATTTGTTTTCTATATGTTTAAAATATCTTTTTATTAATAAATATTTGTTGCACTTAAGAAATGTACGATCCTAGTTCCTCGGTTTCAAAGTATATGTGGTAGGTAGGAGAAGCATCGCCAAAAAAATTCATAAAACTTCTTGAATACTCTTTTAACTTATTAATATATATTTTTTTATAGTATAGATTATTAAGTCGAAGTCATATATGATATATGAAAAAAAAATGGAATTCGAATACTGTGTGATAAGAATAGAAGATGTAATCATACCACTACTAGTTCTATGATACTCTATATAATTTTAGGGCTTAAAATGACTCAAACTTTACAGGTAAAAGAAAAGGTTTTTAAAAAAATAATAACTTATAAGTACTCAAATGATGATAATGAAAAAAACATAAGAAAATATTTTACAAACGAAACTACATAGAAAACAATGCAGTATATTATACTACATACATACATAAGCACAAGGAATCATTACCTCTACATACAAACTCTGGAAGATATAATACTATATATTTTAAGTTGGCACAGACATACCTACAACAATATGTATAGGTATAAATAATCTTTATAAGAAAACACTCAGGAGAACTGTGAAGACTTCACATAGTCTTTCTCGGTATTTGTAAGAAATAATTTAAGATGTATCAACCAAGATTGATTCATCTCTTATCAAATGATGTTCTTGATCTCTAACCTTAGTAATTAAAAATTAATATCTTTATCAATTTAGATAATGCTCTGTTGTCTATTCTGTCGGATCTTTGATGTGTTATCAGTTGTCTCAT
Organism: Napeogenes sylphis; assembly: GCA_959347405.1. NCBI lineage: Eukaryota > Metazoa > Arthropoda > Insecta > Lepidoptera > Nymphalidae > Napeogenes > Napeogenes sylphis. The sequence goes on along the minus strand of OY365780.1, from coordinate 36,746,373 downwards.
AAATAAACTGACTGATAACAAATATGATATTATTAATTGAGGTGAATTAAATATTAAATGAATTCAAATCTTGAAGACATTTATTTACAGAGTAAAAAGATTGTCAGAAGTGGGATTCGAACCCACGCCCACAGAAGTGGACTGCGACCTGAACGCAGCGCCTTAGACCGCTCGGCCATCCTGACCACGAGGACTGGATTGAAAGACAGACTCAGTTATTAGATATTAAAGATTACCTCTATATTATATATACATACTCTGATTACTAATAATAATAATAATAATAATAATACGAGACTATATTCTTCTGTCACCTGTTGAAATTTCGGTAATATCGCCTCTCTACATCATAGAGATATTTCGAGATCTTTTGACCCAAAATTCATCTCCTTTGGGACGAAAGTTGACGGAAGGTTTTTTCTGAAACAATTTAGTTAAAACTTTTGGGAGACGCGGACAAATTAACGGATGACATCTACTTTCTTAAAAGCACAAAATATATAGGATCTGAGCTTACTATCAAAGTTTCCAGAGAATTAATTTCGAAAATTTAAACCTCATTAAAATTCTGCGACAAATGTTACAAGTTAAAATTGAAGAGACAAAGACGTCCACTCTAACCCAGTCTCATAAATAACCAACAATAAATAAAGAAATCCCAAACTGACAATGATGAAAATATTCTTTTAATCACAGTTTAATAATCATCTATCGTTTTATTTGATGTCTGAGGCTGTATAGACCATTGTCCAGACTGCGGTCGCATCAATGGGTACAACAGGATTGAAGGGACACGAACACACAGACACTAGAAACGACATTGATAATATATAGGATCATGTTCGAAGGCTTTGTTTGGTAGTATATAGGTATATATATAATATATAGGTAAATAACACGTAAACCCAATGGATGTAGTAAGTGAAAGGACTGCAAAATATTAATTAAAATATGAATTACATGCATTTTATGGTTCAGAAATATTTTCATAGAAAGGTTATAAATTTAAACTTAATAAAGGAGTGTCATTGATTTTTTTCTCACTCTTGGGTTGTGGATGATACTTCAAAGTTGAACCCCCAAAGCAAAAGAGAGATACTGTACTTGTGCAAGTCTAGGGGTCACTGGATGAACTTGCCATTCTTTGAAATGGTAATCAACTCATCTCAATTACTTTAATGAGGAATCGTAATGATCTCGACCCTTTGTCATTTAATAATATCTCTAGTATAATCAGATATATGAATATATGTAGGGGAGAAGTGGCATGAAAGGGACATTTTTGGATTTAAGGTCCTAGTAAGTGAAGGAGACAATATTTAGAACAGAAAGAAATAGAATAGGAAACGTTAATTATTAAATAATTGAAATGAAATGCAATAATTGTCATTAATATATATTTTTTTATTTCTTTTTGCATCTTTAAAAAAGTTGTATTTTGTCCCTTTCATAAATGGACGGTATTGAAAGGGACACAGTTATTTATGAAAGGGACAGTGCCAAATTTCGAGTAAATGTGTGACGTTAACTAGTTAGATAAATTTAAATCAAATTTAACAGTCACTAGAATAATAAACATTGTTAAATCTTACTGTATAAATCTTAAAGACTAGTAATAAACTTTTTTATGTAACCTAAATAAAAATCAACAATATTAAAATATTTTTCTGAGAAAAATTGAATTTAACAATTATTAATATCTTTTATCAAGGCACTTATTTGTAATCGTTTTACTAGTAAATAACAAGAAATTAAATAATTTTATAAAATTAAGAACGAATCAACAATTTAAAATAACTTTTAAGACTTAGACTTACTCAACAGTCTTACAGAAATACCTTTTTGTATAACTTCATTAACTACCTCTTCAATTTTCTGAGCAACGACACGCGTTCGCTTCTTAGGTGGCATTATTAAACTGCAAAATAAGTAAAAAAAAAATACAAATCTGGTACAAAATAGCAGTTTTGAAAGGGACAGTTATGAAGGGGACGTCCCATTCATAACCGTTTGTTGTGTCCCTTTCATAAATATCATTCAAAAATTTTCATCTTAACCATAACATCTACAATATTAAATAAAATTTTACTAACCTTCTGTTCTTGCTTCTGTGAATGTCCAAGCTGTTTTAAACAGTGATTCACAGTTAAATAAGAAAATCGCAGTACTCAAAAAAACGTTTCCAATTTATAACAAAAAAAATACAATTCTATTCAAAAAAAAACACTCGCACTTTACCGCCATGTCTGAAATGATAGGAGTATAAAGTTAGCCCCGAAAGAACTTGCTTCAAGGTTGCTATACGACAAAAATAATAATGTTTGGAAATATTTTTTATTTTACGGGTAATTTGAGTTGTCCCTTTCAATACGTGTCCCTTTCATGCCACCTCTCCCCTATTTGTTGAATATAAATAGTTGCATGCATAAATTTCGATTGTAGCATAATTTCAATGTTTATCTATACCTACTGGAAAGTTAGGAACATTGGTTAGGATTTTCGAAAGAAGTCTAATAGATGTCACCACCGTCCCGATAAATACACTTATATATATAATGCTAAAATCATCGAAAAGGTTAGCGATACGATAGTTCAGTTGATAGGTCGCACAGGTTTCCAAAAGTCGCGGGTTTGAATTTCTGCCCGTATCGGTTTATTTTTATTCTAAATTTATTTCAAATATTGCAATATAGTTATTACAAAAATAATATTGTTTTCAGATATAAAATAATATTTGTAGAATTTTCTTATTTTCTAGCAGTTGTCAGTCATTATATCTGCTCCAATAAAATACATCAACCATCTCATCAAATTAAAAAACTCTCTAATATTTCTGGTTTTATTGTAACAGGCTTCCATATTATACCTAGCCTTGCAATGTCCTAAAAATGTTGAACTTAATTATTTATATAATTATTTATATAATTGTTTATATACTTATTCTCCATTACTACTTATATATACATTTTTAAATATCTCCGATTCAAAAGGTCACTGTGTTTCAAGATAATTTTATATCTTAAACAATATTTATCAACCTCATTCTATATCAGCTTTACTAAGAAAAACCAACCCACAGAGATTACTTGCCCATTTTAAGTTTTAAGTTCACAAAAACCGTGAAAGGCTCAATAAAAACCATAACGCATGTATTTCGGGAGTTCACACATTATTAATAAGAAATACGATGGAGTCTGTTCACTTTTTAACTTTAACAACGGTGAAAGGGATAAGCTAAGAGCGGAATAATTTCATATACCTCCATACTAAAAAAAATATAAAATCTCCACCAAATGGGTATATATAAGGTAAGGTTTCATTTAATCAAAATTGTATTTATTTTTATTTATTAAAATTGACAATTGATGAAAATCACCCGGAAGCAACACTCGGCCACCCTGACAGTTTGATTATACAGGTTTACCAGCTTCAAAAAGAAAAAGTTCTCGAATCAGTTGAATTTTATATACTTCCCATGAATATTGCTTACAATCTTTTATCACAAACGCTGACCTCTCATGCCTTGCACCACACCCCAACACGTGTGTTTATTATACGCTGTCATCGAAAACTCCGCTCATATGAGGTGCATTAATTTTAAACGCATCGTTATTTAAATATTTACTTTTAATATTTTTTCATACACACGGACACTTTTAACTTGACTTTGACCAGTGCTTTTTTGTAAAGCCTTTGACGTACTTAATTGCAAATTGCTATTGCAATTTTATATTTTAATTTGATTAAAATGTCAGCATGAAGATTTTTTGCCGTTACGCCATATTAATAAATGTTTTATACATACATACATACACATATAATATATTAAGTTACATATTTTATAAAAGGCAAACCTTCGAAGCATCTAAATTACATCTTTAATCAAGAACGTCCTAAATAAAAAACCCAAAGAAAACCGAAGGCGGTTTCCACAATTTAAAGTGAAAACTTTAAAAACAAAAATTATAATTTTTAAAACTTTCTACTTTATTACTTTAGTTATAATATTTTTATTAGAAACCACAACTTTTGAAAGTTTCTGAGTATTTACATGATAAAAACATTTTATTCATTAATATGAAATAGTTTAGTGCATGTATTTACGAACAGGAAGAAACGACATAATATAATATAACACACGGGATATAACTTGCCTTTGAAAGTAACAAACGACATATAACGACGGAAGGTTATATTTAATATATATAGATAAAAAACACAAGACATATATAAACGAGACATATTTTATATACAAATGTGTTTACTAACAAAAAAAAAAAAATATATTGTTATCAAAAAAAATCTTGTTATATTTTATATAAGTACAAATTAGAGATGCGCCGAATAGTGGTTTCACCGAATAACCGAATACCGAATATTATTCGGTTTAACTTTTACCGAACCGAAATTATTTGGTTTACCTATCATTATTTGTTTTTCATAAACATGTTCTAACAAATATGTTACATGTGGCTCCTGGCTAGAGATAGAATAAATATGTTAATTTCTGGGCAAAAAAACTTTTTTGAGGTTTAAAAACAAATGCTGATTTAAGGTTCAAAATAAATGTTGACTATACTAAATACTAATTATAGGTTAAGCATAATAATATAAATATGTTGACTTGATATTTTTCGAAATAAATGTTGATTTGAAGCTAAACTACCTATTTTATATTATTAAGCTTTACTCAACACATTATTTATAGGATTTCTTTGACTTATACTAAGTATAACATAAATCTTAGTTTTGTCTTTTAGTTCTTTATCGTGTCGTGTAGCCAAGAAAATAGAAATACTCGAACCGAATATATTCAGCACCTAAACCGAATAATTTGGCCGAATACGAATAGTTAAAGTTAAAACGAATAGTTGTCGAATACCGAATATTCAGCGCATATCTAGTACAATTGAAATAAATATTTTATATAGATGTGTTTCATAACTAAATAACCAAGAAACCATCAAAAAAACAAGTTTTTTTAGCAAAGCAAAAAAAAATTGCAAAATATAGAGAAATTAATATCAGAAGTATACTAAAAGCAGTACAGACACACGTCCCAATTACAAAATACTATACATATACAGCGACACAGGCCACCCACAAGTAATCGGTCTTTTGTGAAGGGTTATCAGCTGTTATTATGAATGATACATCGGTTTAAGATGATATACTATTGAAAGAGATGATACGAACAGATAATAACTGGTTATCATAGCGTTGACACACTCTACTGTGTTGTCTGTGTGTGTGTCAATACGTGACAATGTGTGTGTAATAAATATAAATGATTTTTATTTACAATTACATAATACAAAAAGAATTGCACATAATGTACGAAAGGGATAAAGCGATTTTGATGTGTTTTACTACGGTTTTATAAACTTTTATGAATATAAAATTATTCACAACACGTCAAAATCTCGTTGTTTAAAATATTTCTTTATTTTCCCAAATGATAATACTGACTAAATAATTGATAACAAGTTCATTTCAAAAGCATAATAAAACTTTTCCAATTACCTTTGTGTAGTCGCAAACAACATTTGTACATAAAAATAACTGAATTTCAAAATTATAATAAAATTTAATGAAACTTGAAAGGAAATTAGTATTAATAGTAAAATATGATATTGAAAAATATTATCCTAAGCTTTGTTACGTACAGACGATACGACAGTATCTCCCACAAGGTTATTATATCGAATTTCAGCGCAGTCTATGTTCTGAAATTCCTGTTACCCCACCTTGCACTTGTATGAAATCATTTAATAACTATGATGTCTAACAACGAATGTAAGATAATATCAACTATATCTTCTCTACAGTTCAAATTACTATTACATTTTGTACAAAAACTCACTTAGTTTTTATTTACTCTTATTTTTAATGGCTTTTTAAATTTACATAAAAACTTCGTAAAGATCAATCATTTTATGCATTGAAATATAATATTTTCATCAACTTGTAGTTAATTATTGTAAACGATAATTAATTATTTTATTATACTAAATAAATTTATACTGTAATTTAAACATAAACCACCAGCTGTATTTTTGTAATATGAAATTAAGCTAAAATTAATATTGGTATATTTTAGGGTTACGAATAAAAACTAAAATAAAATATTATTATAACAAAATATAAAATACATACAAAAACATAAATAGTACTATATATTTTATAAGTACATTACTTTTTTATTGATCTGTGTTATATTTAATCTTTGAAATGACCAATGATATTATTATACATACAATTATTAATAAATTCATTATAAATATTATCATTTATGAATGACTACCCATCATTGTTTACAAATATAACTAATTAAAAGTCGCAACAAATTTTGAAAACCAATTTGTAACTTCACTTCGAACGAATCAACACAGCAGTTTTATTGAAGTCAGATCGCAGACTTCATTCGCTTCGCAGCATTCAGACCTCTGTATCATAATTCCTCTCAAAGTACTAATCAATATGAATCCCATTCATGTCACGTCAGATGAAAACAACATACATTACTTATATACTAGGTGTTTGCTGTGACTTCTCTTGGCTTTTGCGATTTTGTACGTAATTTTTAATTGGATTTCACTCACTCTGTTTTAACGTGTTTTGAATAACTAGGATAGCTGTTATAAGATCTGTTAGATCCTTTGGCTTCACAGCATCACCGTTAATAGTAAATCGTAGGGTTTTCAAAAAAAGTTAAATACAAAAAAAATACTAATTCACTCTCATGTCGCTATAGAGGTCGCGGATTCGAATCCTTGCCCGTATCGATTTATTTTTCATTCTACATTTATTTAAACTTTAATAAACTTAACTTGACTATACAAGATTAAAGATATTTTAAAACATTACTCTCTTGTATTAACCTCCTTCTAGAATCTAGACGATGTCAGTAAAGCTTAAAATATAGACAAATATAAAGTAAGTAGAAGTAGTGTGTTGAATTATATCGAGTACATTGGTATTTGGTTTAAAACCAATAGCTTATTCAAATACAGTAAACTTAGAATCAAAGACGGAAAGCTTCCCTTGACCGTTTATTTCCAAACTTTAATTTCTTACAAAAGTATTCGAACATAAAGATTCAAAAGCTATTCAAATGCTAAAGCAGTTCCAAGTTAAATGGAAGATAAGTTTTTACGACGATACTGCCTGCAGGTACCATCAAACTCAATAATTTAGTAACGTTCAATTTATTTCGTGTTCAAACTCGATTTCAGTTTTTAATATCGAAATAAAAGCGAGCGGATAATCGTTTTAATAATACTTAAATAACAGTGCAAAAAATACATAAGTTTTTAATAGTGTTGTGTATACCTTTTTTGATCCCAGGTTCAAACCCAGCGGCAACTTAATATTTGTTGAATAAGTTTATACTTATATGTCTGACTCAAGACAGAAGGAAACCATCGTAAGGGTGAAATTCTATATCTTACCTGCAATGGAGCACAGTAGAGCAGCGTCGTGTATTAAAGTACCTATTCTTTTATAACTGGAAGGAAGAGTGATACTTATTGTGTTTTTAATTTATAATACACCTAAGTGTATTATAAATTAAAAACAAACGTAGGTTTCTTTTATAGTATAAAAACAAATCTGTCCGTGCATACCACATCATTCATTTGATATTATTTTGTTCACTTAACCCTGTCATCATTTCAATCATATCAATCTATCTTCCATAATGGTCCATGTTACATGTAGGTACTGTTCAGAGCTGGACACGTGTGGTGAAGGGTTGAAATATGCTATCAGATTTCAAGAGTATCAATAACAAAATATTGTTTAAAATTTAAAACCCTTCTTTGTTTTGATAACAGTCTCCTTAAGGATTTGTCTTAGATATGGAATATATTGATTTACTGACTAACTAACATCTACGCTGTATGTTAGAAAATGCTTCTTTCTTCAAGGTATTAACAAAGACTGTTTAATTTTAATCGCCATGTTGTTCGAGTGGGTATCGTTTACGCCTAACGTTTCGCGCCGCAAAGAGCTCAGGTTCGATTCCCGACAGGGACAGAATAGTATGGGATGAGCATATCTGTCTGTATTTCTAAGTTATGTCGTTTTTTAAGTATATTCAGAGTACTTATAACATGTATTTCTATGTATTTGTATAGTTGTCTAACCCCCTTAACAAAAGTGCCTTATAATGTGCTTACTTAAGCAATTAGGTCAATTTGTGTAATTTGTACAGTTATTTTATTATTATTATTGTGTAATTTAATGATATACCTAACTCTAATACTAATATAAAAATTAATTTAGTAGATGACCTGTAAACCAATTGGTGCAGCTGTTGCAGGACTTAGCTTCGTCGATGGCAATATTGCTTACCTGTTATGATGCACATCCTTGGGGGGCGGGAAGGGGGTGGGGATGCGCCTGCCCCCCCTCATGCCAGTCTCACTCATTGTTGGAACTGAAACAAGCACTCAGTTTAGTGGTACTTCCTTATTCTTCTTTTGCATGTAGGTTCTTTCACGTTTTGACATTTTTTTAAATAATATAACCTTAAAAATATTTAAAGAAATATTTAAAAACCATATTAACAGTAATTTATTTTAAATAATTTAGAAAAAGATTTCTACATAATAAATATTATAAGTAGCTAATAAGTGTAGCAAGTAAAAAGCTTCGAACTCAAGACGTTTATATATTTCTTGAAAACAATATCTTCGAAGATAAAAACAAAAAGCTTGATTATCATTAAGTCATTGCCAAAGAAACAATAATAAAATAATATAAAAAAATAAACGCTTGTATGAAGAAGAATGTAAAACAATTTCATATGAACACAGATCCGACAACCGGCTGTAAGTATAATTTTACTAATTAAGAGATTCTTCATACTACTGCTACATGAATACCACTCAAAGCACACATTGCTCTGCTGGGTTTCAGACGTATCGTTTATTAAGTCGAGACTGTTTTAGGTTGAAACAGATTCAGGTTTCACTTGCCAGGTCTATTCAATTTGATACACCTGTCAAAGGATAGCTGGTTGACGCGCCATTGTAAACTATGAAAGTCAATCTTCATTAGATAAACAAGATACCTATGTCAGAAGCTTTGTGAATACTTGAGGTTTGTTTTTCCAGCTACAATTTAACACCCAGCCAATGTATAGCTTTGAGGGATGAATTAATTTGCAATTCACAACGTTGCTAAAGCTAAAGGTTTCTAGATTTTTAATTGCAAATTGCATGCGTGGCAAGCAATTAAATAACACACGGTGGGCATTTGAGTTGTAAGATGGTCTGTCTGTGAATCCTATACTTTTGTAATAATAATATTATTTGCTTTGTATATACATTGGTATTGATTAAGATTTAATTCATTAATATACAGGCATTGGTTTATCATATCAGAGACTAATCAGATCTCCTTTATCAAAGTATATCTAATATATGTTATAATTAATAACTTCTTTTTAATATCATCAGAAGAAACTTAAGTTGCAAAACACGGTCATCCATCAATATATGACTCCTATGGTTGATGTGATGGTTGCCTAACCGTGGATCTAATTATAATTAAAACCCATTTATAATTACAGAATAATTATTACAAGCAGTAAATAAACAGCAAATGAAGATTTCTTCAAAGTAAAGCAGCCTGATAAAGTTCATAAGTTAGGAATATTTAACTGGTAGAGTTTTGGAAGACCTCAAGAAGTTTTGAAATTAAGAAGCCAATCTTTAGTTGGAGTTTCGTAAAGTCAAAGAAAACAAAAAAGTTTCGTCATTTTAGAAGCATTACTGTGAAGAAACATATTCTTTATTAATATAAGGAATATGTTTCTTCACAGTAATGCTAGGTGGTAATCCACCGAGGTTGTTTTCACATACTTTTAAATTAATATGTTATAATGAAGGAGTACTATAGCTCAATACCAGTGGACATCTTTGTTAGATTCCTTCCATTGAGAAATTCCTGAGAAAGCCTCTTGATTCCAGCTATCTAATGATTTCGAAGTACAATCACAGTACGAAATAACATTCAAATTGAAGGAATCTTTTAATGAATACATAATGTTCTCTGATCAAGGAAGATTACATTTTTAACAGAAATAAGGCTTATTTGAGGAAAAAAAATCTTCATGTAGTTAAGAACACAATAAAAGAAAAAACATAGTTTTAATATATGTACCTCTTTTTTGCGTGTGTGTATATGTGAGTATGTATGTATGTATGTGTGTATGTGTGTGTAGTACGTAATGATGTTCCTACGTAGCGTAGCTAATGGAATTGATTTTGATAAATAGGATGAGTCTATCAATTCGTCTTAATTTGGAGATGATTTTAAGATATATTTATTCTGAGTCTTCTTGATATGTATTACGTGTTTTTTTATTCTATAATTTCAAATATATTACATATTATTCTATCAAATCATTATTTGAAACCATTAGTAAAATACTTTTACAAATAAACCCTCAAACTTGTGTTATTCAGCTGAAAAACATCACAGAAATTCCTTTGCAAAAGTCCGAATTTGAAATTGAAAATTAAAAATGCAAAGTATGCGAGGCAAAGGAAAACTGACTGAGTTTTCGACCGATGTAAAAGGTATCTTATATATATCAAGTGGTACCACTCACCATACGCTCTGAATTTTCAACAATATTTGAATTCAGGAAGATATTGAATTTCCTTTGTACGCTAGAATTCTCTATAAGAAATTTATTTCAGAACAAGATATTAATATTTCATTTTCAATAGAGTGGGGCAAATATAAGTATTAATTAAAAAATACTTATTTTAATTGTTATTCAACTTACCTGAACAAATGTAGAGTCAGGTTTAAAACTTGAATTTTCTTTGTAAGTTAGAATTTTGTTTGCAAGAAATTGGATTGGCAACAAGATATTTATTTTTAATAGAATAGGATAAAATTAGTATACAATACAAACAAACAAATACTTAAAAAATGTAGAGTATTTTTTGCTGTTAAATGAATTACCACTCAATTAAAGTAAACGAATAGTGTCATTTTAAGCCATTAGTTAAGCCATTAGTTAAACCGTGAATTAAGCCGTTCATCTCGAGCACATCTCTGGAGTTGACTTCGTGATATCGCATAATGTATAGTAATTTACACTTTTCTGCCTGATTGGACATTACGAGTAATGAGGAGAGTGGGGAAGTTGAAAAGTAAAATAAATAGTTTCATTTCGATTTCTGTGGGCTGACTGACTTGTTTTCGTTAAAGATTAGAGAACTTCTGCAACAATTTATGATTATTTATTAAACTTGTAAATTCAGACAGAGTACTTAGTATATATATATGAAAAATAAAGGTGCCTAATATTGTATTTTATAAATTATTACATGGAGAGATATAATTATTTATTCTTTTGACAATCATTTCAGTTTGCTTGTTAAAAACCCATACATCTGTGTACCTAATAATGTTTTTTGAATATGCACAAATAGTTAACATTTTATATATTACACAATTCTTTTCCCGATAGATTCCTATTAGCAAAGACAATATAATTTCAATTCGAAGACTTCAAATGGAATCTGAAATTGTGAATGTCTCTTCAATGAAGTTACATCTAATTTCCAACCACTCTTCCCTCCTCTTTGTATTAAGGACGATAAAAAGAGACAACTAATCATATCATTATTTCCTGTAATGAATATTCTTGGCTCTTGCTTCCGCAAATTACTTACTAATGATAATTATATGACATCCATTTTGTTTAAGATTTTTTTCTCGCCATGACTTGTAGATTAAATTTTACTGTCTACTGACTTCAAATGTAGTTCTCAGCCATCTTTTAGGTCTTTCTTAGTTGGGGATCTTAGTTGGTATACTTGATTTTCAATAGACTTATAAAAATGTACCAGTTCGTGTAGAGTATTTTGATAAGTGAGGGTTGTTTTGATACGAAGGCAGCACTTTTTAAGAATATTTTTAATTAATTAAGAATTTTGAATATTATTTACATGATTTAAAAAAACAAACTTAAATCTATACTAAAATTAGATTACTTAAATACTCACATCTGCGATGCAAAGGAAGATAAAATAAATATATATTGATCAAAATCAGGTTCTCCATGACTCAGGGAGAGGTGGTAATAGTTCCCATAATACCTAGGTAGTACATATTCTTTGGCACACTCCTGACCGCGCCACGCTGTGTATAAAGATTAATTATTATTTTTAAAGTGTTTCTTTGCAGTAAAAAAAATAAAATTAAGTATTTAAACTGTTTTAAGTCGGTCGTGAGTTCGCTGTGTTTATTTTTCATTCTATATTCATTTACTGATATAAAAACCTCACAAAAGTTTTTTTTCCCCTACTTTAATATTTATATTAGTTTAGTAAACATCAAAAATCTAGTAAAATATTACTAAGGTATGTCTAATATATAATGTATCGTTGAAGTCTGTACGTCTCCTAGTTTATGATCGCTACTGTAAGAGCCACTGAATAAGAAAGCCTTAATAACTCAAGGCTCTCTCTTTGATGAAAGCTGATAAATAACTAACATACACTTATTATAGATAAGACTTATATTATCGATGTAATCTACATTAAAAGATTTAAATAATATTAAATTAACACGTTTATTTTTATTTTTTTAATAATAATAAATAAATCAATTAGGAACCAAACAGTAGTAGTGTGTACTAACAGAACAATAAACCCCTCTCGAGCCACACCTAACAATAGCTTGCATTTGCAATATTCACAGAAATACAAATTCGCTCTCATTGCGATTTTAAAGCAAATAAACTCTACTTATTGACAACCCTAAATAAACTAGGGGATGCTATTTACAGTTCACGAGTTGGCTTTAATGTTACAAATTAAAAGGGGACATATGTAGATAACATACACACACACACTTAGGTATAAATACAGGATGTATACTTCGATTAAATTGATTTATAGATAGTTTTTAATTTAGATGAGAATATTTCATTTAGTATGGTATATTAAACAGGTATTCTAGACTTACTTTAGGTTATACTAATTCATTATCCTTATCATCAAATATTTGATGACCAGCACTTATGGTCAATTCCTTCCACGCTTTTACATCATCACTGAGATGAAATCATCTTAGCTCAAACATGCTTATTTGCTATATCATTATTCAAACACTTCATCCATGTCTCCTTCCATGCCTCCCTTCTTTAACACCCTCATACCTACTCTTCGCTCTCTTTTCTTCTTCTTCTCTCCCCTCTAGCTCCACATTACATTACCATACAAACAACTTCTTGTCTTTTATATCACCGATACTTTTTTTTAAACTACCCTTTAAGAATACCTAATAATAACCTAAGAAATAACCATCTTACAAACAGAGCATTTGTTAAATTGACTCTACATCTGCTCAGAAACATGTTCCAAACACGTACCAAACAACGTTTCCGTATGTACTAACGTTTTATTACGAACAAACATTTTTTACTTTTTGTTTATATGAGTGTGGTTCATCGACTGTTGTGTTATTATTACACCTGAAACAGATTACACGTAAACAGAGGGTTGGCGTAGTATTTGAAGTTTATCGTTACTTTTTTCATATAGAAAGGCAAACTATTGACGTATTTTTAACAAATATTTTATTTTCATTTTTTATTTCAAAGGATCGTATTTATCCTTGACAATAATAAAAAGATAATTTTGTTTATATGGCAAAAAAAAATCGTTTAATATCTCGTTCATATATTGTCTAATTATTATTAAAATAATATCATAATAATTAATTATTTAATGTATTTGTTACACGAACAAAAATATTGAAAATAAAATTATAACAAATGACTAACAAAAAATAAAATATGGAGTAACTGACAAGTGGCAACCCTATACACCTAGCCGGTGTTTATGCGCCGGCGCAGCGGCATTCAATTGATCTACATCTGAGATGGATTCCAAATGAATTATATACACAAAGGTTTCACAGACAATTATAACCCGAAACGAATGTTTATATCTTCCGAAGTTCGTTCTGATTCCAAATAATCGAATAATTCTAATCGAATATCATCACATTTTTATTATAACATCACATCACAGCACTTTTGTATAATATAATCACATTTTTATAACATTTCAAAAGTCAGTATAATGAAGTGCAATAATCCGTATATATCATAAAATCCTTACAATGTTTTGTAGATAAATGCAAAATTATGTTCTCAACATAAGTTATTGTACGCAAACTTCCCAATTAAGCTCTGTAATTATTTATATCTAAGCAAAACAAACGAACAGACCTCTTCAATGAGATACAACATGCAGGATGATCACTGACGTAATGACGAGATGAGAACCACTCGGGAGATGCATGGAGAATGTTTCATTACACGAACATATCACTTACAGGATGAAAAATATAAAAAATCGATAGTTAAATCTTATTTTCTTTATAATTGTAATGTTTGAGGTATTTTTAAACAACTCATCGACGCAGGCAAGATTCGAACCCGTGACCACAAAGAAACCGTTCCGTCACTCTACCAACTGAGCCTATCACATCCCTACGCGCTTTGATGAATCGAGTAAGTTGCCATTCTATATTTATTTTAATATTAACATTATTATTGTTAATAATTTCGAACATTCATATAATACTACTTACTGATATTACAAGCTTATAGGTAGAGCTGTAAATTAACCTAAACTGGGTGACCCTTATAAAAACAATAATTTTTATAACTTCCACCTCATTGGCGCGTCAGTCCTCACCCTGCCAAAACGTACCACCGCGTGGTTGAGTGTTACTTTACTTTATATTCATCCAATCCATCCACAATCTAATTTTAACCCAATGTTGGTGATGGTAGAGTCGCAATTCATACAAAGTCGTTATTTTAAGAGACCACGTTTCATATTTACAATGACTCGGTCTCGATGCACTTTAAATTGATTGGATCACATGTATGATAAAAAAATGTGTGAATAATTACATTTTTATGTCTCTTTTTTATTGACGTTCAGAGATTGGATACTTAATTATAATAACTAGTGTGTTTTTAATTCTCTTATATTTATGATAGAAATAGAAACTATTTGTAATTTTATTACCAGACATGTTATTACAGAATAATATTCTCTAGTATAAAGATGTAGTTTATAAACACAAGATGTAGGTATCTCGGGAGACAAGTAATCACTCAACTCTCAGAACAAACTACCTTCAAGGAAAATGTTGTAGTTTTCACTTCTGTTGCAGTACGGGTTATGATCTAATAATATAATACTATAATTAATTAATAGAAATAACAATATGGAATTATTTTAAAATACTGTAAGTTCCCTACAAACAAACCGGCATGCAAGTTAAACCATAAGTTAACAAATTCTACTCAGCATGTTAAATTTAGTTGTGAAAATTAAAATGTTTCTGACTAAAACTAACATAAAACATGATTGAAGCCATTTAAATTTCACGGCGCAACAGACGGAAAACGAGGGAATTTTTCACAAGTTTTCGAGTTTAAAATAAACGTAACGCTTTCATATAAAAGAGTCGATTTTACTTTTTAGTAGCGCTCAGTTTTGATATTTACGAAAAACAATGTTACATTTTTCAAATTTCTTTTTGTATAGCGAGATCTTTATGTGATATCTATTTACTATTTTCACTAGACCTTGTATTAAATGAAATCTAATTTTGGCGAATATCTTTAAAAAATATTTTATGTACCAACTGATAATCACCAACAGTCATGACCAACATTGACCAACATTGACCAGTATTGACCAGCATTGACCAGCATTGACCAGCATTGACGGTACCATATAAAAATAAACTTATTTTTTATTTACCAATAACCAGTACCAAGAAAAAAGTTTACTTTTTAAACATATGTAGAGAAGTTTCAAGTTTTGTTTTAAATGGACGGACTACATACTTACCCTATATATAATTTTACTTTCAAACTTTTATTATGATTTCATATTATAGTATTTCCAGTTTGATTTTTTTTTAATTCAAAGTTCCAATTAATAAATTTAGAACAAATCTTTATTAATTAGATCTGGCAACTGCTATTAAAATATGATATCTACTAATATATCATTATAAATTAAGCTCATAAATTATTATTCTCAATATATTTAAAAACACCACTACTGTTATTTCTCATACAGAGCTAACACGTTACTCTCTTAAAAATAGAAATACTACTAAGTATTAAAAAAATGTGGGAAATTCAAACCACAGTTTACATTCGCATTCACTGAATACTTACAAACTTAACCCGAATTTCAGCTTAGCCAGTACCATAACAAATACACCTTAACGAGCGTATTTTGCTAACGACTTGAAAATGTGTAATATCATCATACGATTTCCTCTCTTATGGCAATGACTATAAAGACTTATATCCTTTGCTAAATATAAAGGTATAAGACAAAACTTAGCATTTAGTTTCGGTACAAAATAGCAAAGTTTGTTCCACTTTGGTTGTATAATGTTTTAATTGATTTCTTATCTATGTGTGAAATAGAGAGATAAATATAATTATTATAGAACCCGATAATATTAAAACTCGTGGCATTTTTTTGCTAAGATTACTTAAATAAATCTTTTCACATAATAAAAAACTACATTAAAGTTTTACAACCCTAAAATAAAATACTATTCACACCACGCAACAATCTGTAGGTACAAAGGAACTAATAAAAAATTAAAATATCGATCCACCGAGATCCAATTTGAAGTTTCTTTGTTTATTGTAAGGGGTGTATTTTTTCAACCCCCGAGCACCCTGTAGCACGATCTGGTACACGTAATAATGTTACGATTTGATTCAATGTTTTAACATTGGCATTTAAGATATTACTCTTTTTAGAGTAGCTATAATGAAATATTGATGTGACAAGACTCGAACCTATGACTTCTGAGATATAGGCCCATAACTTTGCCAACTGAGCTTTTGTCTCGGTCTCCTTGATAAGTTTAGAATTATATATTGTTTTCATTACTTATGGATTATAGGTTTGTCCTATTGTTCTTAACATTTTTTTCATATTTTTTCTTATTAATATTAATAATTAATAAGGAATTTCCTTATTAATATTAATAATATATTTTCAATAACAATCATCATAAATATAGAAAGGTCCTCGGTGAGACCTCATAGTGCACATAACAATGCTTTTTTAGGAAGTCTGACCCTTTTAAAAAAAATAATCAATTTATTTTCAAAAATCTAAAGTTTAAATGTATTAGTGTAAGATTGTGTCAGTGTTGTGTTTATGTCTGCTTATATCGATATGTAAGTGTATTAATAGATAATATAAGTGTGTGTTGATATCATAGGATATTCGTTTACATTTAATGGGAGCTAGTTGACTGTATGTGTGAGTATTATTAATTAATTAGTAGGAGATAAGTTTATATATCAGCTTTAAAAACAGAACATTAATAATGTCTACCTACTTTTAAACAGGACGTTACTTACTAATAATGACTGTGTGTCATCACCCTGAGTGGTGTCCACAGCATAATAAAGCTCCACTTGAAACAGACTCAGGGTAACCTAGATAACTGAGGATGATAAGACCATTACTACAGTATCCTGAGTGACAAGACTAACTTTGTTTAAGCTGTGGCTTCACTGACAATTAATAGACATTAAGCTGTGACTACACTTATAGCTCACTAAATAAATAATTTTGCTAAAAATATACCACAGATTTCTGTATTTGTATAGGACATGCACACATGAAACTAAATTGTTCGGGATTGGAAAACAAATCATTTTAAAAAGAAATTAAAAAACACACTTTATTGACATGTCCCGTAGCCAAGCTGTCACTGTCAAATTCTGAAATTCCAGAGAGTAAACACAGTGACACTATTGTTCCCACTTTCAATAAACCATTGTCGGCTTGTAAAGAACCAATGGTGCAGGCGGTGCGCACCAAAACACCAGTTGTGGTGGTAGATAGATAGATCCTGTGTACCGACGTGAATGTAGATTAAATAATCATTCGATCTATATTGACTATTGTAATAGCCTGTTTGAGCATGTCTCTCCATGATCACATTTAATATTATATTGATTTAATAAATTCATCAGACACGTCCAAATAACGGAATCTAGTCCTAAAGTAGGCAAAGTTTGTACTTTATCTTCCAGACTGATACACATAATAACCATTTTATACATATATAAAGAATACTCAAAACCTAGAAAAAAATAGGTATGTTTTGAAATAAATTTCAAGTGTTAGGATTGAACCCACTACCACTCGCACAAAATAGGAAGTAACTATCACCTCAGTCATGAAATGATGATCTCAACATTTATATTTGAAATTGTTAAATATACAAAGAAAATTATATAAAAGAAACATATTACTGTGAACAGTTACATTTACAGGCTACTAGGTTAGGCTTTTGTTATAATAATTGTTAACTCTCAACATACACTTAACCGAAAAGAAAACAATAGTCTTCTTAACACATTTTTAAACAAAAACAGTTAATCGCTTTCAGCAGAATTCAGGAGTCGTGAAACATTTATATATTTTTTAATTTGTTTATGCAACTCTTGCCACATATTTAAAAACTTCTTTATTTATAGTTATGCTCAAATGTTTATTCAAACAGCTCCAAATTTTATGTTACAGTATTCCTTATTATATCTGAAAAGTTATATCTTTACAATTATAACTTTTATTTATATTTCTTATATATTAATACACATGAGAAATAAATTTGGTTTTTTCATATAGCTATACTGGCTTTTACCCGAGGCTTCCCACTCCTTAAATTCGGAGTAAAACAATTCCCATGTTCTTCTTTTTGTACTGACTTGTTTTAAATGATACAACATCAACAATCAAAATAACAACATCGGCAGATATCGCTCACTGTCAACATTATTTAAAGTTTTTAATAAGGATATTAGATACTGTATTTTTTATACCTCTCTTGTTTTTATGTAAACGTCCATTTAAATAAAGTACTTAATAAGCATTCTAACCACATATCACACTTATAGATTTTAGAACCCTAAGAGAGAAACATATACCCTCACGGACTTTCTTATAGAACTTTTTAATGTATACAGTACTTAGTACTTATTTTGATACTTATTTTGATCTATCTCGTAAAGTTCAGCCAGCGTTTGCAATGTAAGCGCAAAACAATGTGTTTGTTTACGACTTCGCATTAGAAATCTTGAAATGATCCGTAGTTCTCTAATATATTACGCATGTTATTATACATATAAACCTTCCTCATTAATCACTCTATCTATAAAAAAAACTGCATCAAAATCCGGTGAATAGTTTTAAAGATCTAAGCATACATACAGACATAGGGACAGACGCGGGAAGCGACTTTGCTTTATACAAAGTAATAATACCTACATTACAATCCACTTTTCTAAACCACATTGTTAAGTCCGGCTTACAAATAACCTCATATATGCTATGAACCGTACATAACCATATATTTTATTTTAAATCATAAACCCGTGAGTTACGAACAAGACACTTTACTACTGCAGGAATAACCTTTAGCTATGAAAATAAAAGCAATTCGTTACAGTGGCCGAGGGCTGTTTTATATGGGTTTTAGTATATATAAATACATAAATATTTACACAACTATCGCTAAGAAAGCCACAAAACTAAGAATTTCTGAGGTATAGTGCTAGATAACCGGCATTTATAGATACATAAACATTTTTGTTCGAATATACATACACAGAAAATGCCTCTTAAACAACCTAGAAAATATACATTTTCTATTTCATTATTATTTATTTAATATTCGAACCCACGACTACAACCTAAATAGATGGACTTACGACCACTGCGCTTCTCAGACATCACACTTTGGTGAAAACGTTAGTATCATAATGATTCATTTATTTTTATATAACTTCTATTCCCGTATGTGCAATACGATTACGATTACAAAGATTACCGATTTAGGTTAAACTTATAAGCATGTTGTAATCCAATTTTCTCAAATAATTTATGTATAACAGATATATTGTAATGTTCTCTATTTTACAATATAAATTAGTTGTTATTATAAAATATATTTAAATAACATTAATAAACTATTTTTACCTCCATGTTGTCAACCCTATATTCGTCACGCATCTCTGAGGCCTCTTAGACCTCGCAACTTAATTAGCCACTTCAGTGTTTCTCAGAATAGCTTTAAAATATAAAAATATTTAATAACACTGATATTAAGACAGCATATATTTGAGTACAAACACACAAACAGTTTTATTTTGAATGTGTGAGAAATTGGGCTAAATCATTATTGTACACAGGAAAGTTTTTTGGAGTTACAGCTTTCGGACATGCACATAGGTCTTTAGCATTTATCAAAGTAATGATAACTGTTTTATTTGAATTAAATACATTTCCTAGCAATTTGATGATAAAAGTGAATTATTATGTAATTTTTTTTTAATAAATATGTAATAAGCAAATTAACCGATACGGGCCCCAAATTTCAAACGCGTCACCTCTGGGATACCGTCGAGTCGCTCAGCCTATTGAGCTACCGTATCGCTACCATGTACAATGAAATAAAACTCTACATGTAATAAAAAGTGCTATTATTAGTGTAAGAGACGAGTCCAATTAGTTCTCTAATTGAAATAGCGTGTCAATTTCAATCTGCACTTAATACAACACCATACAATTTTACACCTGACTGTATAATTATAGTGTTGCGTAGTGTTGTGTGTCTGTAACAGTTATGATGACGTCATTATATATAATTGGTTAGACTAATTGAATTAATTCGCATTATTTTTGACAACTGCTGCAATGGTTAGCCACAAACATATTGTATTGAATAGTCGGCCATCTTGTTACCGTGACAATGGAAATGTTTATGATATTATATAATAATAATGACAATATAATACAGTGGACGCCGCTTATTGTGATCGCGGTTAATGTTATCAGCCGGCTATTGTTATCGAAAATGGTCGGTCTCAAATTTCTCCTTAAAAATACATTTGAAAAAAGGCGCTTATTGTGATCAAAAGTCGCTTATTGTTATCGATTTAGAAGGGTACAAATGCTATTTATAGAAATATTTATTACTAAGATAATCCTCATTCAAAAATCCTTTTGTTTGAATTTACAATCTTTACCTATTGTACAAATTCCGACCTTCCGATTAAAAGTTTCTCACTTTTCAAAAAGAAAAGAACACCTGGTCCCTTTCGTTAATTACCTTTTTGAAAACAATTAAGCGACGGTCCTGCATTTGTCTATAAAAGGCTTGAAAATTCGTATTTCCCTCAGTTGGACAGTCTGTCCGCCACGAGAGCAGACGTCTAGTACGGAGCTCTCGATACGGTCCGAGTCACCATACTCGTCGTATCCGTAGCAGGGGCAATAACTCTGTCGCACAATATTGTGGGCAATAAAACACGCAATTAATTATTAATTGTGTTGTTGACTTGCCATAATCGCCTTTGTTAAGGCGTGTGTGACAACTATTGTCTTTGTTGTGTGTTGCGACATATCGCAAATAGCGTCACTAAGCGGGGTCAACACCTCAGTAGTGAAAAAGTGAGGAATCAATAGCGGGTAATTGCTGATAATTACCCTGCGATTTCCGAACCGCCTTTCTAAAGGCGTTTCGCTGCTGGGGGGTTCATCCCCCGCTGGTTCGACAATACGTCACCCTTTGTCACCGCCTCACCGAGGCGCTTGTACGAGCACAGGCGCCTTTAAACAGTGGTTTAAAGGCGTCTTGACGCTGGACCAAACGGCGTGATTCGCCCCCCATGGCATCTCGGGCCTCTGAAGAGAGGTCCGCTTGACTGCCGTGGCGGGCACCAAATAGCGTCACAACCGCACAATGAGCGGTCGTCGCGACGCGACAGCACGGCGGGTTTTCAACCGCCCGTGCCTGGACGCCTCGTCGGACAGTGGAAGCGAGGTTGAGGACTCATCCTCCCTCCGCCACTCACCGACACCAACGATGAAGGCCTATGAAGGAAGCGCGAGAACACCAGCGGCGCATGCTACCATGCGTTCCGTGGATGCTTCGGACGCTCCCTCCACGCCGCCTACCTTCACCGTCAGCAGGGACACCACTCCCACTGACGCATTCAAGACGCCACGGGCCTGCCGGCCCGCCACCCGTCAGACAACACCGCCGGAAAGATCTCCGTCGGTTCCAGCACGTTTGGAGTCTGAGCTGTCGCCGCGCTCACAGCTCAACTCCGACATGCTGGTGGTAGAGGCCATTGGAAAACGCAAGTCGCTCTCCGCCGCATTGATGGCACACATAGCCATGTTTCTCAATGATAAGTGCGAAGAGCTTGACAGCGCCGACGCCCGAAAGGATCAAGCCATGGAGGTTGCTCCACCGCTGATCTCCACCCCTGCGGGGGCAACCAGGAGGCCCCGATCTTCCGACGAGGCCTCAGATCTAGACCTGAGAAAGCGCCCGTGCACCGAGCTGCACATGGCCGCGCCGCTTCCCCCTCGCGATCCCCGCCTCCGCAAAAGGATGGCAGAGGCAGAACCCTCCACCTCAGCAGCTGGCACAGCTCGCGCCGCTCCAGCAGCAGCTCCCAGCTTCGCTGAGGTCACCCGTGCCAGTGGAAGCACGTCAGCCACTCCAAGCTCCCAACCTGGAGTCGCCACAGACCCAGCAGGATCACAACCTGCCCCAGCCCCAAAGCCGCGGTACCCGCCTCTAGTGGCGGAGACCCTGCCGAACTGGACGCACCATTTTAAGGTGCTGAACGACCAGCTGGGCTACCCGCCCAACGCTCGCCCCTTCGGCAAGGGGGTACGATTCACGCCTCATTCGGAACAGGAATACCGCGTTATCCAACGCTACCTGACCGAACTGATGAGTACGGAGGAAATCTCCTGGTTCTCATACGGGCTGCCTTCCGAAATAAGTAAGAAGGTAGCCATCAGGGGACTTCCAGTCTCCACCTCCCCAGAGGAAATTATTGAAGCCCTGGCCTCTTTGGGCTACATCGCAGAGTATGTACGCCCCATCAAGGCACGGATGGGGCGGCCCGGATGCATATTCTTTGCGATCCTCAAGAATACGCCTAACCTCCTGCCGGGCATCTACAACGTTAATCAGTTGTTGCTAATGTCTGGAATCACCATCGAAGCTTGGCGCAGTAAAAAAGGACCGGCGCAGTGTCACCGGTGTCAAGCTTTTCGGCATTCTAGCCATGGCTGCCACCGGCGCCAGGCTTGTGTCCGCTGCGGTGGGGAGCACGCCGCACGCGACTGCCCACGTCCTCGCGACGTCGCTGCCACTTGCGTTAACTGTGGGGGTCCGCACCCCGCTAACCACGTCTCATGCAGCCAATACAAAAGAGAACTCAGGAACAAGAGGGCCGGGACGGTGGCCCTCTCCAAGGAAATAACTCGGACGCGTGCTAATGCATCGGGAGCCACGGCACCCGCTGCACCTAACACCGTCCCCGCTGACGCCCAGGCGCCAAATTTGATGGCACCAGCAAATCCTCCGCAAACCAGGAGCACTAGAAGAAAGAAGAGAGGGAAGAGGGGCCGGAACCAGCAGAGGGGAGATATCCCCGCCACTGCTGCTCCAACCTCCGCCTCAACCCAACTGAAATCCACGGCGCACTCAGCGCTGGTCCCACAGTCGGGACCCCAAGTAGTCATCACGTTGGAAAAGATACTTGACACCGTCAAAGAGGCACTAGCCTCAGTGAAGGAAGGTCAAGTCCCAGTACAATCGTTGATGAACATCCTGACCAGCCTAACTCAACATAAATAAACTACGCGTAGTTTATTGGAACGCCGCCGGCCTCAAGAAAACCCGGCTACACTTTCTCAGACTACTACTCTCTTCGCAAAACGCTGATATAGCGCTCATATGCGAAACCCACCTCAAACCAGCCGACAAGGTGAACCTTTCGGGGTACCATGTCCTCCGACTGGATAACACACAGTTATACGGACGACGAGGACTTTTAATCGCAGTTCGAAGGAACATTATCCACGATCCGATAGCAGATATCGACACAACAACATTCCAAAACCTGGGGATTCAAGTTCACCTCAACAGGGAACCCCTACGGATATTTGCCATATACCGTCCCGCAGGCTCTTGCCTGTCAGTTACCGAAGTCCGGAAGATTTTAGAAGACCCAATTCCTACACTGGCTGCAGGAGACTGGAACGCTCACCACCAAGCGTGGCGATGCTACAGCTCCTGCAGCACCGGTGTAAAAATATTTAACGATGCCGAAAAACACGGGTACACTGTGGAAGGGCCAGACGAGCCCACCCGCTACCCCAACTCCGCAACCCAACATCCATCCACCATAGACCTGGTCATTCACAAAGGACTCAACAACCAGGAACTACTGCTGGAGACAATCCAGGATGCATACGGATCGGATCACCATCCGGTCCTCCTCACGATCCAGGGCATACCAGCAAGGGCTAGAAAACCCCCATCCGGAGGGCGTATCTCCTGGCCCAAATTCACCGCACTGGTAGACCAGAACATTCCGTACTTCTCTGAAGTAACGGACACGGCTGCCAAAATAGACCAATTGGAGGACTCAATCACCAGTTGCATCAGAGATGCAATGCGTACAGCCTCCACACCCACTACTACCAGAATATTACCACCCATCCCGAAGAGGCTCTCCGCACTCATCACTTTGAAGAGGAGGACCCGCCGGGAATGGCAACGTACAAGAGACCCTGCGATAAAAACCAAATTAAATCGCCTGATAGACCGCGTCCGAAGAGAACTCGGATCCATCTCCGAAAACAAGTGGGAAGAGCGGATCTACAACGCCAGTGAAGACCAAGCATCCCTACACAAGCTATGCCGGTCTATTCTTAACAAACCGCCACCAGTCCGCCCACTACTCCGAGAGGACGGAACCCTCACCATCGACGCCCAAACCAAGGCAGAAATCTTCGCTGCCCACTTAGAGAGGCAATTCGCGCCGAATCCCTCTCAGCTGGAATATCTCCACCGCCTCATCGAGACGGAAGTTCACGAGAGGCTAGATACCTCTCCCAACCCTGACTTGCCACCTTTGTTCACCTCCCCGTCGAGCATTAGGAAAGCGATCGCCTCGCTTAAACCTAGAAAAGCTCCGGGGAGGGACGAGGTGACAAACACCGCCCTACGGCACCTGCCTCACAGGGCCACAGGAGCAATCACCAGGCTCTTCAACGCCATCCTGCGCGTGGGATATTTTCCCAAAGCGTGGAAGGAGGGCCTGGTGGTGATGCTCCTAAAACCCAATGCCAATCCCCGGCTGGCTAACAGCTACCGACCAATCACACTTCTGAGTGCAGTGTCTAAACTTTTCGAAAAAATACTGCTCCCGCTTCTGCTGGAGCACCTCCACCCCAGACCGGAGCAGTTCGGATTTCGTGGAGGTCACTCCACGACGCTACAGATCTCCAGACTCCTGCACCACGTGGTAGCAGCCATTAACAAGAAAGAGGCCGCGGTAGCGGTCTTCTTGGATATATCCAAGGCCTTTGATCGAGTGTGGCACCCAGGCCTACTCTCAAAGGTTCTACTCGCCGGTGTTCCCCACCAGCTTGCCCGAATCCTCGAAGGATTCCTAGCAGATAGGAACTTTCGAGTGAAGATAGAAGACGCTATTTCTAGTAGCCACCCAGCCTCTGCAGGCGTCCCCCAGGGGAGCACGTTATCACCTGCTCTCTACTCGACCTACACGGACGACATCCCAATCGGCCAAGGAGTCTTCCTGGCACTATACGCCGACGATGTCGCGTTAGTTGCCACATCTCTAACAGCCGCCCACGCGGCACAGAAGCTCCAACGTTCTCTTGACCTGCTCCCCACTTGGCTGACGAACTGGAGACTCCAGTTAAACGTGGGTAAAACCCAAGCCATTAGGTTTGGGGGAAGCAACATGCCTCTATCTCCCCTGGTCATCCAGGGTACCGAGATTACCTGGAGTACGTCAATTAAATACTTGGGAGTCATTATTGACAGAGGACTGACAATGACGGCCCAAGTAAAGAAAGCCCGTAACACGGCCAAGGCAGTCACATGCCTTCTCTACCCCGTCTTCAAGTCAAGACTGTCACTGAGGACCAAACTCAGTATATACAAAATGTACATCAGGCCCCACCTGACGTACGCAGCCCCGGCTTGGTACGCTCTGGTGAGCCCGCGACAGGCGAAGCTCCTCCAAGCAGTGGAGAACATCGCCCTACGCCGGGTCACCCAGGCTCCTCGATGCGTGAGAAACGCTACAATACAGCGCGACCTCCGCACCGAGAACCTGAAGGAGTACATTACAGGACTAGCATCCAACATGTTCAGGCGCGCCGACGCCTCTGAGCATCGACATATAATGAACATCGCGCCCTGGCACACCCGTCCGCCAGATAAAGCGAGGAGAAGATTGCCCAGGGACATAGTCGTCCTTTCCTCATCTTCCTCATCTTAAGAACAAAACACGAAGCCTTATTGGGTCGCTGGTTGCCCAGCCCGGGCTACACCTGGAAAACCAGGAGTAAAAACGGGCCGGACTAAACCGCCCCACAGGTACAATTGGTACCACACAACCCCGAATACAACGAATCGACCAGGACCAGTAGGTCCTAACCCGAATCACGTGTATATTAATACACGTCGCTAGAAATCACGATCTGAGGGCCTAAACACCCTGCAATCGTTACCCCTTTCCCTTGGGAAAGAGAAGAAAACATGTGGGTGGGTTTCCCTCAGTTCTCCTCAAACTACCGATAGAGTTGAAGTAATCGTATCTGAGACAGTTTTTGAAACATTTTTTGAGTTTCATCGTTCGAAGTGCTTAACTAAAATTAAAGTCATGCTAAAACGCCGAGATTATACGAATGAAGAAAAACAACAAATTCTCGAAAAGTACGATCAATTACCGAAAATAAGTCAACGTGATGCTGCGATTCAACTGGAAATTTCTCAACCACTCCTGTATAAATTTCTAAAAACAGATCTGAGATCGAAATATACTATAGAGTACTTAAATCAATTCTAAATTATTACAATTCATATTTTATCATTATGATCATTTATTATGTGCACTAAAATCCCCCAACAAGCATGAAAAAGTACCATCCGCATAATGTTATCATTCGGCTATTGTTATCAAAACGGGCTGGGCTGAAAGTGATCACAATAAGCGGCGTCTACTGTATCAGGACAAATTACACAAATTAATCTAACCCCTATGTAAGGAAATTATTAGTGAGTGTTAAGAATGTCAGACAACAATATAAATACATAAAAATACACATTATAAATACTCTGAATATACTTAAAAAACGACCAAACCGAGAAATACAGACATCTATGCTCATCACATACATGTCGGTCCCGGTCGGCAATCGAATCCGAGCCTTTTTGAGTTACTCTATACCTTAGACGTCTGCGGTAACCACTGAATCAACGGGGCTGTGAAATACTATATATATAAATAATAAACATTACAATTATGTTTATTTGAATATTAAAATTGTAGAATTGTTAATAATCTTCGATAAATGTTTCTAGTTAAACGATGAATGAACAAAATCTGTACCTTGACTGCATGAAACTGAATAAATGTTGAAACAGATTTTTTATAAAACCTGAAACCAGAGACAATAGGATAAATAAAACCATTTGTGATGCTGCAGTTTCATCTTAAAACAAATCACGTAAATTAAAAGTGCGTTAGTGTGAGTGATATGTGTAATGTTACAAACATCAGGTATGTGTGTTCTCAGTCTTTACTTCTAAAATATAATATTTGTCATCTGTCAGTTAGAAACTGAAGTTTGTTTTCTACTACTATGATAATTATTTTTTTCATTAATTTACCTGATATAGCAGAGATTTGATGTTAAAACATTTTTTAAATATTAGTTATATAAACTATACATATATAAATGTATATTATTTACATTATAATAGTTTACAGTTTATATTAACTATACTTTGTTAATTTAAATAAACAAAATCTAACAATATTGTTTAGTTTAGTTACATTGTTAGAAGTATTAACGATGAGATGACTGATGATCCGATCTTCATGGAAGTTTAATTAAAATAGAACATTCTAGTAATTGCTTTTGATTGAGACGATTTTAAGTGTTGCGGCCGATTTAAAAGACCATTCCTGAAACTATTTATAAGGTCATAGATATCAATATTTATCATTATTTGTCATACACAAAATTGTTTGAAACATGTATGATGCATTTTAATAATATATATATTTATTAATATCTATAGAGCTTGCTCTAAGGCGTTGTTGCTCAGTTGACGGTGCGACGGGAACGGTTACCTATAGTTCGCAGGTTTGAATCATCTAATGTTTATGATTTTGTTATTTTTAATATTGGTGAAAATACTGTTGCTAAGATTTCTTTAATTTAAAATACTGTATATTTATCTCATTGGTATTTGAAAAGTATCTCTTTACAAAGAAAAGCTCATTTAAATGTCCAAATTTTGTGTAATATTTTCGTATACGAATTAATACATATTTTTTTTCATAAATAACTCAAAACATGTCTGTCTGTGAGTGACGCTTTAATCTATCTCGTTAGAAAAATGATTTATTTTGATAATTCATCATTGTTGGTTTATTTAATTACAATTATTAATATTTTGTATGATTTTATTAAAATTTACGATTTTTCAAATAATTCTTGTTATAAACTTATAAAAAAATATCCAAGATATTAACAAATATACATATAATAAGATTACTTTTCTCCTAATTCATAAAATAGCAATATTATCTGCTTTGACCTTCAAAACACATAAAGTATGTAGGTATGACTGCAGCCCAAGAGCTGGTACATGAGGGTGGTGAGGGTGAGTGCGTGTGACGGCTGAGGGTGGCTCCAGAGTACTTAACTCATAGAGGATATAATATAGTTTTATACAAAAAATTGTTGCAAATGAGTAAAGTAAGAGGGCACTGAGACGTACATTAGTCTGGATGGTTCCAAGCTATCGAATTAAATTAGACACTGGGTTTAGATATTACCTATTGTGCTTAGATTATTAGATATATTTAAAGTTTGGTGTAATTTATGTATCAAATATATTCAATACTAACTGTTGTTAGTGACTTTGTCTGTCTCCCAAGTCAAGGTATAAATATATGTTATACTTTGAAAATTTAAGAGTTTTCGAGAGTTAAAGTATTTCATATTGACAGATAATAAACCAAGAAAAAAAAATCATTTAAGAACTTCGTTGTTTAGCAAAATTATTGTTATACTAAAAGTAAGTTAATTGTAAAATAATCATACCAAATAAATACAATACATGCAATATGTGTGATTTGGAAACAAACAAATAAATAACCACACAATATTTATAAAAAAGATTGTTTTGAGTTCCGCGCCTATTATGATATTATTTTTAAACTAGCTGTGCCTGCGACTTCGTACACGTAGATTTCGATTTCGAAAACACCCTTTGTACCCTTACCTACCTTGTACCGTACCCTTTGTACTATTTAGTATAACCTTAAAAGTTTCATTAAACTCCGTCAAGTAGTTTTTGGTTGTAAAAGTATTTCCAGTTTACATTAATCCCCTATTATATATATTTTTTTAATGTTTTTCATATATACAGACAGCGATCATTTACAGTTTTATTGTATGTATATAAACACATTTCTTAAACACTCAAAATACAAATATCTTTTGATAGAGTGAAGAGTGTGCAGTGAAAGTGAAAACTAAATGTTATTCAGAAATGCTAGAAGCGCTCAATTTCAAAAATGCTAGAAGTGGATTTTTTTTTTATGTAAGAGGAGGACAAGCGAGCTGGCGGGTCACAGATGACTTGTGATCACCGCCGCCCATGAACTCTTGCAACATCCGAGGATTTACAAGAGTGTTGCCGGCCATGTAGGTAGGAGTAAACGCCTTTTTTGAAGGTATCCATGTCGTACCGATCTGGAAATACCACCGAAGGGAGTTCGTTCCACAAGCGAGTGGAACGTGGGAAAAATGTCCTTGAAAACCGCACAGTAGAGGATCGCCAGGCATCCAGGTGGTAAGGATGATATTGGAGGCGATGGTGCGCTGTGCGGTGATGAAATTCGGCGGCAGGCATCAGATCGAATAGTTCTTCGGAACATTCCCCGTTGTAAATGCGGTAGAAGACGCACAAAGAAGCCACGTCTCTACGCAATGCCAAAGAGTCCAGCCGTTCGCAGAGCACCGGGTCCCCGACAATCCGAACGGCTCTCCGTTGTACGCGGTCAAATGGTAGAAGCTGATATTGGGGTGATCCGGACCAGAGATGAGAACAGTACTCCATGTGTGGCCGGACCTGCGCCTTATAGAGCTCAAGTCTTTGGCCAGGTTTGAAATACTGCCTCGCTCTATTAATCACTCCCAATTTCTTCGAGACCAACTTGGCCTTGCTCTCCAGATGACCACGAAACTGACAATCGCTCGAAATGTCGAGACCCAGTATTCTGATACTTGGCGAGTTCTGTTCTGATACTTTGGATTCTGTTAAATACTCGTTCACTTCGAGCTACATATTTATTTATTACTAGGTAAGCCTGCGACTTCGTACGCGTAAATTTCAATTTCGATAAAACGTACCCTTTGTACTTACCAATGTATGTAAAAACTAAAAATCTTCAAACTGATAAGCAGCAATGGTACGACGATAAGAGATTATTAACTACTCTATTTGTTAACCGTTTGTTAAAAAAACACAATATAAAGAGAATCCCATGACAATATATTCCCGAAAACTGCATCCCAATCGATTAATCCGTTTCTGAGATTAGCGTACACAAACATACAGACATACAGACAAACAGACAATATGAAAAAACATTGTTTTGGGTTCTCTTCCTTATATAAAGGTCAGATAAAAAAATATTTTAAAAAATTCATACATAGTAATTTTTGAAAATATTTTTTTCGTCTTGTGTGCACAACTAAAAGACAACTATATAAACAGACAAAGAATTAAAATAAATCTGAAAATGGATTCTATAAGTTGTCACTTCACAAGCTAGTATTTTTTTTAATATTTTCAATGTACAAAGACTACTCCTCTACAAATTGATTAGATGTATAGAATAAGATTTACATGGTACTTCTTACGTGAACACTGAACATATATTGACATAACTTTTTTATTTCTTCATTGATTCAGATGAAATAAACACTAAATGTTTAGTGAAGACTGTGATAATATATTCCTGAAAACCGCATTCAAATTGGTTAAACCGTTCCTAAGATTAGCGTACACTAACATACAGACAAACTATTGTTTTGGGTTCTCTTGCTCTTATAAAGGTATGATGATGTTTTTTTTTAATATATTCTATGTACAGAAATCGATCAGTGACAATTTTATTATATGTATAGATTGTTATTTAATAAATATATATATATTTTTCTGTCTATACTGTTAGCCCTGTTGGCTATTACAGCATCACCGGGGGAGCGGGTGGGTCAGGAGACCCGCCCTTAAAAAGGGGGGGGCCAGATGGGCCCCCATGAGGAACGACGTCAAGAGGGCGTCTCAGATTGAGACACGGACCTCGGCTCGGGGCGTCGTTAGTCAGGAGGGAAATTAAGGAAATTTGGACACTAGCGTCCTCCGACGGCAGAACGCCGGAGCAACGGAGCACTTACTCAGTTGGGACCTCGTCTATACCGGTATAAACGGTGTGTGTCTGTATGTTGTGTGGTGTCGCTTATGCCTACGCGTACACGTTATTACCTACTGTGAACGCGTCGTCGGGGTCAACGAGTACCGACTTGGGTCTTCTTTTTCTGACTAAAGTAGTCTTACGTGGTCTATACTCTGCGGCGTCAGCCACCAGTGGGTTCGGGTGTCGCTCAGCACATTCAAAGTACTTTTGGGAAAGCCAGTTGAAGTACTGAGCGATGGTCGGAAGGTTCAAGTCTCTATGGAGATCGATGTTGCGTACGAACCACGGCGCCCCGGTTGCAATCCGTGTAAACCTGTTCTGAATCACCTGAAGGGGTTTCAGATTAGTGCGCGAAAGCGGGACTCGCATAGGACATGACGGAACGTATGCAAGCTTTGTAAAGTGTCACCTTATTGCGAAGGGACATTTTACTCCGCTTGCCTAACAGCGGATACAAACGACCTAATATGTAGGCCGCTCTGCTACGAACGGTCCTAATATGCGCAGTGAAAAAAAACTTTATATCTTACGTTACTCCTAGGTATTTTGCCTCGTCTTTCCAAGGTATCGTTTTATAAAAGAGTTTGATTCGCGGGAGGATCCTTGGAGGGCCCCGTTCTAAGAGCACCGAAACGCTCTTCTCAGGGTTTTAATTAAATAACCATCTTAAAAAGAATACTTTAGTTTTGAATCATCTTGTTTATCTTCGCTACTCAAGTTATTATTCAATTACTTATAAAGTTAAAGTTTCATAATTTCACTTTCTAAAGTAGATTATAACTTATCGCATTATTGATATTGGATTTGAAGTTTCAGAGCAAAGATTTAGGGTAACGTGTTAAAAAAACCATCAAGACTTTAAGATTATATAAAAATCAAATAATAATAATAATACCGTGAAAAAAACCTGCCAAGTGCGAGCCGGACTCGCGCACGTAGGGTTCCGTACCATTTCGTATAAAAAATACAAATAGTGTAATAAATTTGGTTTATTTATATTTAGTTTTTGTTGTTATAACGGTAACAAAGATACAACAATTGTAAAAAAAATAAGTGTCTAGCTATCACGGTTCATGATATACAGTCAGATACAAACAGACGGACAGAGTAGTCTAGTAGTAGGATTCCGTTTTTACCCTTTGAATACCCCTAAAAATGGATGTTCATGAATCTGAAGTTTCATGAAAATAATATATGTATTTGAAATATAAGCCTAACCTTTGAAATGAATGTAATATTTTTTCAATGGAACTAAATTATTATATAAATATTTAAAAGTTAATATTTATTCATTCCTCATATATATCTCGTAAATATCCGGTCCTAATATAAACAGAGCGCTAAGCCAACCCATACTCTATGTAACGCTCTTATTAGAGTCCCTACTTTATGAAGGCAGTGCACTGCCAAATTCTATTCAAGCATTATTAACTAATCCCCCATAATATTTTAATTATAATAATTAAACAAATTTTGATAATGTTATAGTTTGAGAATTACTTTCGTAATTTGTTATATAAAATAAAAATAATCCTTTGGTAACGACTGTACATACATGTGTTTTGCTTTCTTATAATATATAAATACACGTAATACTTTTGCAGAGGGTGGGGGGAGGGTACCTCTTGTGTATCACAGGTAAGGAGAGGAAGGAGTTTGTACTTCCGGTTGTTTCATTCATCTAAGAAACGTCGCTGTAATAGTTACTTCCATGAGTTCCTCCATCCCCGTTACTGAAGAAGCACTTAATTCTAGCATTTTTTTCATCATAGATATTCTTTATGAGTATGGCATATGTTAAGTTTTAGTATTTGAAATTGAAAATTTTATTTTAGTGAATAGAAATATTTAAAAAAATTATTATAAAAAATGTCATAAAATTTCTCCTCTCCTTTAGACTAAATCCAGTAAAACATGTGACCTAATTTTATCACACCATCTTCTATAAGTGGGTGGTACCACCCCAGTCGGGCCTGCCCGTGTACGAGACAAATGGCTAGGCTCTGCCACTCACCAACTCTGGTGATTTCTTTAAATTATTTTTAGTATTTATTATTTTCTTTGAGAGAAAAAATTTCGAAATACTTTTCTTAATAAAAAAATAATATTAGATGATTGATTAGATTAGTTATGAAAGAGAAAGTTATATCCCTCTGTTTCATTCATTTACGTATAGTACATTTCCAAATTATTTTCTTTTCGTAACTTATTATATTGTAACTGATTTGCTCGTAAAAATATTTATTTACTTCAATCCAATATTTTTTTATAGATTTTTTATGCTTTCTCTTGCTTGAGTATAAAAAAAAGTTTTCTCCAATATATATTATTTAGTTTTTTTTAAGAATCCGAATTCCATACGAAATATCATTCAAAGCGGATCAGTAAAGTGTTTTATAAATTTTAATATTACTTTGTTTATATATTTTGGCAATGTTTTATTACCTATTTAAATATTTTTTCTTATGTTTTTTCTTTTATCTCAAAAATGCAACAGATCTATGTATTCAGAACAAATAGTCAATATGGGAGTATTATTCTAGAAAGCACTCTTAACATCTAAAATCACACGAACAAAACCGCAACTAAAAACTGAACAATCTTAATTTTACTTGTATCAATAGAAGGTATGCCCTATGAAATACTACCTATTTCTTAATAACTTGCAGCAATTTCATAAAAAAAAAATCATAATTAATTTTGTTTCTCATCCGAATTTCACAAAAATGTACCTTCGGAATAAAATAACATAGCAATGTATGTTATTTTATTTCGTCTAAAACCTTTGCATATTTAAAACTTAAAAAATAAGGATAATGTAAAAATCTTTCTGGGTCAGCGCAGTGCCTTCGGGATTTATAAAAAATACCAGGAAACATCAACCCTTACAAATAATAATATTCGTATATTTTTAAAAATATATAAGAACTTTTTTTTTGTTTTTTTTTATAGTTCCCTTTTTAATTTTGACTGGAATGATCATTTTTTTAACAAGACATTTTGTTATAAAAGCTATCTTTAAATTATTATTAACTCTAACTAAACCTAACTTTTTTTCTTATTATTGTTAAATGTATTACATTCCTACAATAAAATTTTGTATTATTTATAATATGTATATTATTATTATTAATTGAATTTTAAAATCATAATCGCTTTATTAAAATTATTTATTTTTATGTTAGAGATACGTCATCTCATAATATATTTTAAATTTGTACAATAAAACAAAAATAAATTGGAATTATTGAATCCGTCAATACCTAAACGTTAGTGACTGTCCATTTTTAAATATAAAAGCATAAATATATAAATAATTTTAAATAAATTGCAAGTATTGAAACATTCATATTTTACATTGTTGTTTCATAATATATCCTAAATTTATATTACAGATCTTACCTGTTCAAAATCTGCCAAATACAAAAATCAACCCTCATCCAGTCACAAAACAAAACAAATAAAAAACATTACTCGAATTTATCGAAGTAAGTTCGAGAGAATCTGTCAAGCTCACAAGGAGGACATGCACTCCCGACGGACCGCGCGCGTACTCTGCCAGGCGCCAGGATACTGAATGGAGTGAGGGAAATGAATTCGAAATTCAAAACTATTTTACTTTTTAAAATAACGATGATTATTGTACGGATGATTGGATTTATCAATTTTACTTCATTGATTTCTAGTTTTTTTTCTGTATTAAGTTGATGTTACAAATAATAATAAACAATATGTAGTTTCATTAAGAGACTTTTATTATTTCCAATTTCATATTACCATTAATGAATAACTCATTTTATGACATATAACGTTAATATTAATCAAAAAAGTTTTTATTATGACCTAAAATTTAAAAAAAATATGAAGGCACTTATATACTCACTGTTGCCGGGTATTGTACTTTATTGTAATGTCTGATTAGATTAAATTGAATTACTTAAGTAAAGTTGCATCGAAAAGTGATTTTAAAAAATAATTATTGACAACTGATAAATACACGATTTTAAAAATTACATATTAATATTGTTTGGGTAATTTAATTTACAGCGCCATCTCGTACACACTTGAAGTACTTTTACTTCTTCTATAATGTCACCTGCATAATATGTTGCAGCATTTGGTCACTAGATGGAAATAACTACAAACAACTACTGTAAGAACGTTGCTTTATTTTTAACTCCCTACAGAAAACAAGTAATATTATAAGTTTTACATTTTCAATAAAAATGTTAATTCTTTGTTTGTCTGTTGTATCATAGCTCTTAAATGGATGAACCGATTTGGGCACGCTCTTTTAAAAGAAAACCTTGCCCTTGATATCGTTCTGAGCCCTGTTTGGTGGAAATAAAAGCAATCGTCTCAGTTGTAATAAGAACTAATGACAGGATTTCAGGCTATGATATACGCTTTTTATCTGAGATTATGTCTCATTACTGTTTCAAAATATTTTTAATCATATGTACTCAGGTGAAGCTTTATAACATTTTAAATAAATATACAAATAACATTCGATACGTGCAAGGATTTGAACCCGCGACTTGTAGGAAATCACCCCGTGTTACTAATATTTTATTGACGTAACAGGAACGAGGGGTTTT
This sequence comes from Napeogenes sylphis, assembly GCA_959347405.1. Lineage (NCBI taxonomy): Eukaryota > Metazoa > Arthropoda > Insecta > Lepidoptera > Nymphalidae > Napeogenes > Napeogenes sylphis. The sequence goes on along the minus strand of OY365780.1, from coordinate 36,710,097 downwards.
ACAAGTGCATCTATGTACATATATTATGTCTGTCATAATTATAGTCGTATCTGTAGTTTTAAATGAATGATGCAGTCCCATAAAGGCAAACTAGTTCTTATCCGTGACCTTACGTCACCTACGTACTTAAATGTCACTAATATTAAACATATGAAAGTTTGTATGATCAGATGTTTGTCCTTCAATCAAGAAATATCTATTGGTTTTTTATGGAGTTTTGCAATCATTTTGTATATCCGGGAAATAACATAGACTACCTTAATTTTGTATAAATATAAGATTTTCTTGGAAAAAACTTTTAAAAATTTTAAATACCTATTCTCTGACTGGAAAAATATTTTTTCTCTTTAACGGTAAATCAACCATCAAACCAATACCTCAGTTTGTAGAGCAATTCTAGGGGGATGGTTTTCATACAGATTTTATATCAGAGTCCGGGTAATTTATTTTTTGTTACTATCGGCAAATTAACGAATGGTCCATAAAATGTAAAGTTTTGAAATCATCCGGACAACAGCGCATACAAGAAGTTCCAAATATGTAGCTTTGAAGAAAGAAGGATGCTATAACAGGAAAAGGAAGAAAGAAAACGAGTACGACTCCTGTCAACCCGACGACATCGAAAGTAGTACACGAGCTACCACCAACTGGTATATTACTGACCACCACCTGGCCCCACCACCGGTTTAGGATCGGCTGCCGGCGTGACGTCATTCCTCTTTTGAAATGTTGGCGGGACGTTTCCAAAAATGTTTTTAATTTCAAAAATGGTTTCTATTAAAAATACATAATAAAAAAAATAATAATGTTTTTAATTTAAAATAGTAAAAATAATAATAACGTTTTTAATTTAAAATATAGAATAAAATTAAACGATATTGGATTCGAAACCGTGAACTCGAGGAAACCGTTCCGTCGCTCTACCAAATGAGCTATATTTTATTTAAATTGAAATAAGCTTAACATGGCTATACATGTTTATAGATATATTCAAACATTAATTTCGGTTGTGGCATCTTTTCAATGTTTATCTATATAACTGCAAAGTTAGAAACGGTTAGAAATTGGTTAGGATTTTCGAAAGAAGCCCAATAGATGTCACCACCGTCCCGATAAAGACCGTCAGATATAGAATGCTTAATCCACTGAGACGGGTAACGATAGGGTAGCTCAATTGGTAGGGCAACGGAACGGTTTCCTAGAGACCGCGGGTTCGAATCCCTAGACGTATCGGTTTACTTTTCATTCTATACTTTATTTAAATTTATTGTTGGACCCTTTACAGACTTTTTTTACAAACACCCTTAAGAAGCCGCTCTAATCTAAGGCACCCTACACACGAATAACTATACAATAAACATGTATATACAGGGGTATTTGTAATTAATTGGCCACCTCTTGCAGGCAGCCTCTCTATATCAATTCCAACAACGACTTTTTACAAATCTTGATAAACAACACAAAAAAACGAAAGAAAATATTTTTGCTCCCTCTGTTACGTATTACTCTGTATTTTCTGAGAAATACTTAATAGGTTAACGCCCGGGCGCCATACCTACGCTTAGTGTTAAGGACAGTTCAGAGGCAACAAATAAATTTAGTATGGGAGAACTAAAATTTTAAAAACTATTAATTTTAAAAAGTCGTAGAACAAACATTTGTGTGATTGATGTAGAGAGGCTGCCTGCTAAAGGTGACCACAGACCAACTAATTGCAAATAACCCCGTATATCATTCATTTTTAGTACCTATTTAAAGAGTTCGCTTTTATCTTTTTTGCAGTATGTACCTAAAATATACAACACTTTATCTGAAAAAGAATGGAGAAGGAAAAAAATATTATTAAGCCCCGTTTCTGGCAGACCCAGGAAAGTTATCAAAAAAAAGCATGGCCAGAATTCGTAGGCGAAACATTTCTTGCATAGTGGTGGTAGACCATAACATCGGGTCGCCGGCAAAGTTACCACCCATCGGGCAAAGTCGTGCCGCAAAGCGACCTAGTCGTGTTCCGGCACGTTGCTCGATGAAGCCGTATATGGGAAATGGGTCTGAACAGCTGCGGTACGTTGGCGAACCGGTTGACGTCGAGTTGGTGTTTGTTTTGTCGGGTGTCTAGTCGAGGAGGGTAGCGGGATCCGAAGCGACGGCTTTCCGCTGGCCGCCCGCAGATAGTTGGGGGTCCAATTAGTGGGTTAGCCACCCACGAAAGGCTGCCCCGCCAGCTGCGAAAAATCCCAGGGTGGCTCCATCGTGCTGGTTGGCGACCAGGCGAGGAGGCCCGATGGCGATCCCTGGGGGGGTTCGGGCGTCCCCGCAGTCTCCAGGCTAGCCTCCCAGCGGCAAGACATCACCAATTTCGAAGTCGGGTTTGATACGTACCGCCTCGTTCAACTGCCATTTCTCATCCCTATTCACTTTTATTTTATTTTTTTAATGAGTAAAGTTAAAAAGAAGAAAATGTTTTTACAGCGGTTGCACTCCTCCTCATTTAAAGTGCACCTCAGTAATATTAGGGGTTTGCACTCTAATATCTTACCTGTCCATCACCACCTGGAGACAGAACAACCGCACCTCTTTTTTTTGACGGAGACGCAGATACAATGTCCCTTAAGCGCTGCGCACCTGGATTATCCCGGATACACGTTAGAGCACAACTTTCGCTCACGTGCCGGAGTCTGCGTGTATGCGCGGAACGACTTCTGTATCCAGCGTCTCCGTCACCTTGAAGACCCCACTTTTTCTTCTTTATGGGTTTTAGTAGACACAGGAAACGAAAAAATCCTGTATTCCTGTGTTTACCGTTCGCACAGCGGTGACCAGGAGACAACTAGATTATTCGAGTATCTCGGTGAGGCTGCTGATATGGCTCTGCATCAGTTCCCTTCGGCGCAGCTCGTCTTTCTGGGGGATTTTAATGCCTGTCATCAGGACTGGCTGTTCCCGTACCAGAAAACCGACCATGCTGGAAGAGAAGCGCGGAACTTTGCGTTGTCCTTGGACCTCTTTCAGCTGGTGAAGCAAGCGACAAGGGTACCAGATGTGGTAGGCCATACAGCCAATTGCCTGGACCTTCTGCTGACAACTGATCCGGACAGGTATCGGGTAGAGGTTACCTCTCCCTTGGGAACCTCCGATCACTGTCTGGTGAAATCTGTGTTTACATATTCCCCACCAGCTTTCGAACCTCATGGTGTTAGGCGAGTATGGAAATACAAGTCAGCAGATTGGGATGAGATGCGGCACTTTTTTGCGTCTTATCCTTGGCGGCAGGTCTGCTTCTCTTCTTTGGATCCGTCGAGTTGCGCGGATGCTATAACCGATGTGGTGCATCAGGCAATGGAGTATTTTATTCCTTTTGCTGACGTACCCATCGGTGGCAAAGCTCGCCCATGGTTTAATGCCGAACGTGGTCATGCTCAAGACCGAAAACATTCGGCATATCTCATTTGGGCTGATGCTCGAAGCCGCAAAACTCCGGATGTAAGTTCGAAGAAGAGAGCCTTTAACCAAGCTGCCAAGTCCTACAAAAAGGCATTGCGGAAGGCTCGTCTCGATCGAATCAACTAGCATCTATCATAAATCACTAGCCACAAATAACAAAGAAATGTACAGGTTTCCAAAAATAAAAACAAACTCGTTCGATTAATTAAATATCTTTATATAAGAATCTGTTTGTTCACAAGTGGCGGCGGTGTGACTCTTTTGTATATATATAAAGTATTATCTGCTGCATAAGAAATATCTTTAAAACAAAGAGTGAATAGAAATCAATTTACATTTATTTACAGAAAAATATTTTACATTAAACATTAAAAATATATTTATTTATTGTCTTTTATGTGTAATATTTCTAATGATAAAATAAAAAAGGACTTAATATCACAAGTTATGAATTAAATAATACCTACAAAATAATAATTTAAATTCCTGTTTTTGTTAAGAGAAAAGTCTTCAAAAAACAATTTATCAGGCAGGCAGGCAGGCAGGCAGGCAGGCAGGCAGGCAGGCAGGCAGGCAGGCAGGCAGGCAGGCAGGCAGGCAGGCAGGCAGGCAGGCAGGCAGGCAGGCAGGCAGGCAGGCAGGCAGGCAGGCAGGCAGGCAGGCAGGCAGGCAGGCAGGCAGGCAGGCAGGCAGGCAGGCAGGCAGGCAGGCAGGCAGGCAGGCAGGCAGGCAGGCAGGCAGGCAGGCAGGCAGGCAGGCAGGCAGGCAGGCAGGCAGGCAGGCAGGCAGGCAGGCAGGCAGGCAGGCAGGCAGGCAGGCAGGCAGGCAGGCAGGCAGGCAGGCAGGCAGGCAGGCAGGCAGGCAGGCAGGCAGGCAGGCAGGCAGGCAGGCAGGCAGGCAGGCAGGCAGGCAGGCAGGCAGGCAGGCAGGCAGGCAGGCAGGCAGGCAGGCAGGCAGGCAGGCAGGCAGGCAGGCAGGCAGGCAGGCAGGCAGGCAGGCAGGCAGGCAGGCAGGCAGGCAGGCAGGCAGGCAGGCAGGCAGGCAGGCAGGCAGGCAGGCAGGCAGGCAGGCAGGCAGGCAGGCAGGCAGGCAGGCAGGCAGGCAGGCAGGCAGGCAGGCAGGCAGGCAGGCAGGCAGGCAGGCAGGCAGGCAGGCAGGCAGGCAGGCAGGCAGGCAGGCAGGCAGGCAGGCAGGCAGGCAGGCAGGCAGGCAGGCAGGCAGGCAGGCAGGCAGGCAGGCAGGCAGGCAGGCAGGCAGGCAGGCAGGCAGGCAGGCAGGCAGGCAGGCAGGCAGGCAGGCAGGCAGGCAGGCAGGCAGGCAGGCAGGCAGGCAGGCAGGCAGGCAGGCAGGCAGGCAGGCAGGCAGGCAGGCAGGCAGGCAGGCAGGCAGGCAGGCAGGCAGGCAGGCAGGCAGGCAGGCAGGCAGGCAGGCAGGCAGGCAGGCAGGCAGGCAGGCAGGCAGGCAGGCAGGCAGGCAGGCAGGCAGGCAGGCAGGCAGGCAGGCAGGCAGGCAGGCAGGCAGGCAGGCAGGCAGGCAGGCAGGCAGGCAGGCAGGCAGGCAGGCAGGCAGGCAGGCAGGCAGGCAGGCAGGCACGCAGGCAGGCAGGCACGCAGGCAGGCAGGCAGGCAGGCAGGCAGGCAGGCAGGCAGGCAGGCAGGCAGGCAGGCAGGCAGGCAGGCAGGCAGGCAGACAGATAGATAGATAGATAGATAGATAAGCACTTTATTGCACACAAAATAAAAATAAAAGAAAATTACAATAATCAGCGGAGTTCTAATATTTAAAAATAGTATGCAAAGGCGGTCTTATTGCTAAGAGCAATCTCTGACAGACAACCTTCAGGTGAAAGAACTTAAGTAGAGGAGAATACGGGATTGTGCGAACGAGGAGAAATAAAAAGTGAAATAATACTTAAACTTAAAGCCTGTAAAAAACTGTTTACTTATAATACTTACAAATACATAAATTACAAATAAAATAAAAAATAAATAGTATATATAATACATACACGTACATACATATAGGTATGTAACATATACACATATATAATATATCACTTATACCAAATAAATATAAATATCATAAACAAAATACTTCAATAATGACACTATTACAATATAAACACCAAAACAATGAGCATGGACAATACTAAGAAAATAATTTACTCTTGGGAAAGATAATAATTAAATAAATGAATTTTAAATGTATGTAAGGATTTGAAGCCACGAATATCTGAAGGAAGCATATTCCAGAGCAATACTGCTTTCATCGTGAAGGGTTTGTTATAGTATTTAGTGTGAGCAGTAGGGAGCAATAATTTATTATCGCTTCTTGATCTGAGCTCAAGTTGACTAGGACCATCAGCACCCAAAAAACTGAATCGTTCTTTTAAATAGCAGGGAGATAGAGGATTGTAAAGGATAACATATTTTTCTACTCACTTCCGTAATCTGCGTGGACCAGGAGAAAGTGTTATCAATAAAGATACCAAGATTTTTTACAGACTTACGGAAAGTTAAGACAGAATTGCCAAGCTTAATAGCAGATAAGGATTGGTAATCAATTCTGGCTAGCAATTTAGGACTACCGACCAATATTAGTTGGGATTTATCAGGGTTCACATTAAGCCCATATGTCCTTTTTTTTTTTTTTTTTTTTTTTTTTTAGGAATCAGTCAGGAATCCTCATGGATACACACCTCCATCAAGGGGATGATGGAGGTGGTTATGTGAGACTCCTACTCACTAAACCTGACGGTTGCCGCCGCCGTCATAATGGGACACCTCGGGATCGCTTTCGCACTCACCGCGATGCCCCGACGTGATCCACGGAGAGGGCACCCCGCAACGAGGAGCACCCATCCCTTTTTCGCAGGCTTGATAGATCGTGGAGGGATCCCCTTCCCCCCACCCAAGCCTGCTGCCTCTGAAGGGGGCCGAGACCCCCTTCTAGCTGGACTCAGTCTCAGAATCGAGCCAGTTGGACAGACCGACTCGACCATTGACCGTGTCCAGCTCGGCCGCCGGTTATCTCCCCGAGAGGAGACCACCGGTCAGACCCCCTGGAAGAGCACACTCCCATAAGACCCAGTGATGCGCAGACAGCCTCACTGCAACACACTGGAGTCGAACGTGAGTCCGCTCACGTAGGGGGCCCAACGTCGAACCCGACAGGCCTTTACCGCCGGCCACGGTGATCAGCCGAGACCAGCAAGAAAAAGGCATAAGTCGGGAACCCACCACGCCCAGACCAACCATCACCAAGCGCAACCGTGGCGTCGCGCTCGGCAACGATTAATCCAGGCAACGTCTCGGACCGTCTCCCCACCAAGCACCCTCTCTAAAGTGCTTGGTGGAAAGAGGTCCAGACCCTAATCGCGGACCCCCCCACACAGCCGCGGAACCACTCCACAGTCCACTCTGCTATCAGAGAAGTACCAGGAGTAATTCCGCAGCCGACCCCGGCAAAGAGGGCCTGCGCCCTCCCACCCTCAACGCCCAGGCCAACTTTCCAACGTGATCAAACGATGGAAAGAGGCCCGAGCCCCCCCGCAGACAGACCACCCCGAAAGGCAGCCTGCCCGCCAGCCAGCCATGAACCGGGCACAAACCCCCATGGCCGACCCCCACCGCGCCGAGTATTAGCCAACGGCTAATGCAAACCCGAAGGATCACATTAACCGTTGTTGCCCAGGGAGCACCGGCCCGTATCGCTTCCGATGCCACCGGACGAATCCGAGCAACAAGGGAAACAGACGGGCACACGAGGAGGTTCCCGGCGACGGCCCCCCAAGCCCATATGTCCTGCCCCAAGTGTTAATATGTTCCAAATCATGATTAAGTCTATGGATAGCACTATCCAAATCGTGAACAAGAAAAGTAACATATATCTGTAAATCATCAGCATACAGGTGGAAAGATGATGTAAGAAATGGAGTAACAGTATTAATAAAGATAGAGAATAAAAGAGGTGATAGAACACTACCTTGCGGTACACCGGAAGAAAGAGATTGATAAGAAGAGAATTTATTATTTGCGTGAATACACTGATGACGCTCGTACAAAAAAGTTATGGAACCACTTAACCACACCATCAGAAATATTAATAGACCTAAGAATAGCCAAAAGTACGTCGAAATCAACAGCATTAAAAGCGTTGCTGAAGTCGAGCAAGGCTAATATACTTAATTGCTTGTTGTCCATGTTGTGACGTAGGTCTTCGCAAACTTTTACAAGGGTCGTAACAGTGCTATGTCCCTTTCGAAAGCCGGACTGAAAGTGGGAAAGAATATTGTGTTGGGAGATAAAGGTATTTAATTAAGAATGAACGACCCGTTCTAGAACTTTGGACAAGAAGGGAAGAATTGAAATTGGACGAAAATGGGATACAGCTACTGGATTATTTATTTTAGGTAATGGAATGATAACAGCGTTACGCCAAGCACGGGGAAATTCGAAGGAAGAAAGAGAGAAGTTTAAAATATGTGACAACACTGGCAAAATAGAGTCAAGCATCATGAGAATCATTTTACGGTTAATGCCGTCACTGCCAGTGGCGTCAGATTTGATTTCATGTACGTGAAATCTGATTTGATCGTCACTAACAGGAGTAAAATAAAAGGAAGGAATACTAGGGACGGGTAAAGAGCTAAGATGATTAAGAGTAGATTGTTTTGACTTACTGTCTAGTAACACTGAAGATGTGAAAAATTTATTCATATCATCTAGATCAAGACTAGGTGAAATGTGAGCAGTTTGACGACCAATGCCAAGTGATTTCATTAATCTCCAATTTCTAGCAGTATTATTGTTCACGATAGTACTATGTAAGTACTGCCGCTGAGCATCTCTGCATACCTTATTGCAATTGTTATGCATCTGTTTGTACTTATTGAGATTGTCAACTGTGGGATTTAATTTGTATCTAGATTTGGACTTGTTGCGTTTTAACATAAGATTTTTAATATCCTGGGTCAGCCATGGCGCAGGAAGATGTTTCAGCTTAAGCTTTGTATAGTTATTTAAAAACAAAATATTAACGTATATAAAAGTCAGGTATCATTGTACTTATACAGAGGAGGCTGGGTACAAAAGTAATTGCGGTAATAAATAATTAGTTTATTTGCTATGTACAATATTGTATTCATTACCAATCTTTATATCTTGTTACTTTCGACCCACAACGTGTTTTTTACTACTAACCATTTTTTTTAAATTTCTGTTATTCCAATAAAACACATCACAATATAATAAATCGAGTTAGTAGTCTAAGAAACATAAACTGCATTTATGTATGTTATATTAATTTAATGACAACAGTAACATCCAGGCATAAATGAAGGTAAAAGTACTAAGTGTTACTTTTGTACCCGGTCTCCCCTATTATACAGTAAAATAAGGATTGGATAAGGATATATTATACTGTCCTTATTTTTGGAGGTTCAAAACATACATATTGTTGTTCAATAGTAACAAGGAAACATCTCAGTATAAACCAAATAAAATCTGCCAAAAATTAGAAACATAAAATTCATTTTGTAAGAAATATATTATGGGTAATATTTTTTACGATCAGCTATTGTGTTACATGTTAGTTTTTTTTTCGATACTGGAATTCAAATTAGTTTCAAAATAGTTTATATAAATTGTTTTTTTTTTATTAATAATGTATTTTTATATCATCAATATTTGCGCCAAAAAGTTGAATGAGTCCCCTTAAAATTCATCTCCTTTAGAGCACAAGAACTGGAAGACACAGTTTACCAATGCAATACATTAAATAAGAATAAAAAATCTGTTTATTATTTATTATTTTGTAACCTAGCCCACAGTGTGGTAAACATTTAAATCGCCATTATGGCTTGTGGTTGGACGGTGATATCGTGTTTGCTAAATTACATTTTAAAATTTTATTAGTAACAAACTGTTGCCGGTGACTTCGTCTGTTCACGGGTTACTCCCCCCTTACCATCAAAACCCCCACTCCAATAATAACCCATCCATCATCACTTACAACTGCAAAGTCTTATGAAATAGTCTTAATTGTAATGTAACATAGATTTCTTATGTAAATAAAAGTTAAAAGTATTTTATACATAAAATAGATAAACTTACATGACTCGCAATTTCATAAAAATCTGTCCAATAATTTTGTTATATAATTGTAACTATGGCCGAAGTCAGTATAAGCTTTTATATTTTACCGTTAAAAAAATCATACAGCGTATCCATCCAATACCTACGTATCCAGTGACAATATATATCAAGTATATGTATATTGTCTTATTTATAACCATATAAATAATACAAAATACATATATAAGATGCACAGATAAACATATAAACAGACGAAAGTCTCAAAATCCCTTACGTTTCTTGCATGTTATATACATTATATGTATGGTTTATATTGTAAAAATGGTTTTAAAGGAACACTAAACAAAATTGCAAAAAAAAATGTTATGGATTGAGCATCATCTCAGACCAAAAATATTTTATAATTTAAAAAACCCAGAAATTTCTAACTAATCAAATCTAAGATTGTGTTATGTTTCGCATATTTTTCAAATCATTCAATAACATAATTACTGTCATTATATATATTTAAATTATTAATTGAGGTGAGGTAAATTTCTGACATACTCCTCGACATTACTTAACAAACCTTTTTTATCGTTTTAAAAAAGAAACTAGATTTATTTTTTTATCTGTTACCTTTTAAAGAATAGCGGATTTCTGGGTATTACATATAATAGTCCTTTCTTTTATTTCGACTAAAATATCTAGACTATACGTTTTTAATAAAACTCACTCAATTCACCTTCCTTTATATTTAGCTACCTTTCTAATTTCCAGGCTTATTATTTACTCGGCGTATCTTAATTGATTGTATATATCTAAGTACGATAATATTCCTAGTAGTTATTAAAAATGGTAGGTTGGTTTGTAATAGGTCAGGTGTCAGGTTATAATGAGATATTACTGTATACTATAACACACATAGTATTGTTCTGACTCATCTCATATTACGAACATACTCTTGTGTGTGTGAACTAAACACATGGATGAAGGGCAGATACACACTTTCGCACATAAGAATAATATAATATGTATATATTTATACATATATTAACGTATGTGTCCTCGTTCTAAAAATATGTAAGTTAAGCTATTTTTTTTTTGAGGAAATTTCAAGGATTTCAATAATTATTGGTTTTGACAAAAAATATATACTTACATAATTTCATTAAATTGTGAATGAGGCTAATTTCCCCCAAACTCATAATTGAATACAAAAAACTTGAAAAGTTCTTGTATTTAATACTACATATTAAGAAATAAAGAAAACAATAAAGATAAAGTTTGTTTTGTATAAAAGAACTGATTTCTAAATCTATACATATAATAAAATTGTCACTGATGGAAAATATTAAAAAATAACCTAATGGGGGCCTTTATAAGAGCAAAAGAACCCAAAACAATGTTTTTTTCATTGTTTCTGTTCGTCTGTATGTTGGTATGTCTGTATAAGTATGTCTGTATGTTTGTGCACGCTAATCTCAGAAACGGATTAACCGGATGAAGTTTTCGGGAATATATTATTGTTAACGTATAAAGAAGTTAATAATCTCTTATTTTCGTACCATTGCGGTAAGACCTTTTTTTAAAATTGAAATAGTGACCCTCCCCTCGGGAAATAATAATATCCTTTCCAATAAAAAAAAATAAGTACCTCCTTCTCCTAAACATACTTTGCAAAAAAATATATCTGTGATTAAAAATAAAAAAGATATATAAAAATAAAAGAGATATATAGGAGTATTTCTTTTTTTTTACTTTTGCGTGTAAGAACGCAAAAACTACTTGTCGGAGTTTGATGAACCTTTGAACCTTTTTAGAATTATGATAAATACTAATACTACAAATACTAATACTAACACTGAATTAAATCATTTTATTATTAGTACATGTACATAAATTGTAGAATTATTATAAATGGAATTTCAAAGATAATTCAGAAAAACGGAAGTAGTGCATTGTATTTATTTATAATGTTATTTTAGCACTTTAAGTAATTACGTAGCATTCATTTTACATGGAACCGTGAATACATACCTAAATACATTTTATTTATAATTCTTTTGATTATTTATTAGTCTATTAAATATTTTAGACCAGTTTTTTGTGTCTTTTTATTTCTCTCTCTTTCTATCCTACTAATTTAACCACTGTTTAAGAACTAATCCAACTCTTATGATTGGAAAAATCAATTCTATATGCATAACATCGTTATTTATTTTTGTGGTTTGTATAAGCCATAATTAGTTGACCTCAACAACTAATAAATAGAAATGTCTAAAGAATAGAAATAAAGAATAGAAATGTCAACAACAGGCGGAATAATCCTACAAAACATTCTACCCGTCAACCGAAAAAAATGAGAAATTGACCAATAACTGGTGATATACAAGTTAATTAGAACTTTGTTAAGTCACATGAGGCAAGTGAACCACACTTTCACTATCACTGCATCTTATCAGGGTTAGAAACAATGCTGCGTGCCCTGCAGACCGTTCTATTTTAGTGCTGAACGATACGCGCATGACCGACAATTTTTTAATCTGTATTTCGCTTCAGTCCGCACGCCGCAGCCGACGCGGCCGCGCGCTGCCCGCGAATAAAAAAAGCATTTACGTCAAAAAGCGCGCGTGAAGTGACATATCAAAATGCGACGAAACGTCAAAATTTTGTTCCTTGTGGGAATTTGCTGGATTTTCGCCCTATTTTATTATATGCAGACGGATTCAACACAATCAAAGGTAATGTTTATCGGGAGTCAGCTGTTAACTGCATTGCGCATGATCGAAACTGCAGTACTAATAATGTTATATTATTTTCTAATTAGACTCTTGTAGTTATTAAAATAAGGAGACCTGTTGGCTTTAAAAATGATTTTATTTGCTGGCACATTACCATTACTGCCTTAAAAAAACATTAAAGATTTTTGATTCCAATTTCCTTATTATTGTAGTATTTTTTTGTATGTAATGACTAATGTGCAAAGTTAAATCACAATATTATTATAGTGCTATCAATTAATATAAACTATATTTATTTATTGCGTGTTTTGTTATATTTCATACTGTCACCTGAAACTTATTAAATATTCATAAATGAAGCAAATATAGGTATGTAAACTTTTATTAATCTATTAAGAGTTCCTTTTAATTGACTTTTATAATTGATTGAATGGTCTATGGCTTTGAGTTACATTATTTCAGGACTATTTTAGAATATTTTTTTTATCATTATTATAATTAAGGCTTATAATAAATATATTATGAATGTATACATAATACACGTAATAACATCGTAAATATAACTAAAGTATTTTATTAGGTACATGAGCTTACAAATAAAATTAATAATAGGTATATTCTATAATTTCGCCGGCAGTCGTTGCTCCGGGCGGGTCAGCTAGTACCTATACATATTTGATGCACTGGCGATGAGGGTAACCGTTGTTGCTTTGTGGATTATCCAAAAGGATTTCCCTATGATTAAATGTACATATATATCTATATGTAGGTATGTATGTTTATTTGTATATAATTAATCGACTTTTTATATGAACAATACATACAATATAAAGACAACTAAATAACGCAACTATACAGGGTTGTTTGTAACATATGTCAATTACTCCTGACTGACTCTAATTATTTTAGAAAAAATATATAATATGAGAATACGTTTTGATATCAAAATATCGTTTCTGTTGATTGCTACATTAACTCTCTTTCATAATATGAGTCAGTCAATCATACAATGTTATAAATTGTATGCTTACTTTAAACTATGAGTTAACTGTTAAATCGTAACTTAATTATTTTTACTGCCAAGTGAAATTTTTTATCAACATTGCTCTGATTACAAAATATCATACAAAATTGGTAATCCGTTTTCAGTCCTTTGAGGATAAAATTATACCCTCCACAGGATCCTAAGTGAGGTCTCAAGGAATAAAGCCCTTAAATTATAAGGTCCGATTAAGTCTGTGTAAAGACCCGTAACCTGGCCCATATCAAACAACATTCTTTAATGTATTTTATTATTATCAAAATTATTCTTTCCTCTTACGATGATCTCAGAAAAGGTAAGACCAACCGTTATTATTAACCAAAAATATATTATATACCAATAAATTAAATTTATTTCACAAAAGATGCTGGAAACAGGATTTTATAATCTGTGTCTCAAAAAATACATTGGTTTTATTATTCATATGTTTAAATAAGCCTTAAACTGGATTCGATAGAGTCTTGATCACTATGTATGTATATATAAACCCAATTTACAAGCAAACAGACTTAATAATCAATATTAAAACAAATACCACTCTAAATTATAAAAATAACATACATATGATAGAAAGTAGGAATTAAACTTTTATTTTTCGATAACAAGACTCAATTAGTTATAATTTATATTAATAATTACTAGTTACTTTATCTTTGATTTATTGTAATTATAGTCATCAGTAAGTTTCGTATTTTAACCGTGAAAATATAAAAAATATCGGAGCAAATTGTTGAGGATACTTATATGGAATTTGTTGAACAGTTGAACTTGCAAAAACTAAAACAAATACCAAATTTCATAAAATTCTGTGATTTTTTTTCGTGATGCAGGTACAAACAAACAGATAACCAGACCAAAAAAAACAAATGTTGTAATAAACACGTTTTTCAAAAAAATAGGTACACATTTATTACATCTTCAGATAGTAAGTAACATTACTATAAGATATTTGAGTTCGAAATAAAAATAAAAATTATATAAACTGACATTTCTTGTACTTTTATAAGGCTTTATTTTTATTTTAAGCGCCGTGTTTTAACTCGCAGTGGTTCGTGTAACTTTCGTTTTGATCAGAATTTTATCCAACATCACATATTACATTTGACAGCTTCTCAAGTAAACTGTTTTCATCCACGCGATGGACACATTCACTTATGGTCTTTAGACACACAGACATTCATTATTATGTACATACATTTTAATAAACCAATAAAAACACAATTATATGATCACTTATCTGTCTTTCATTTTTTGGGTTCTTCAAATCTAGCTCGAATTGATTCAAGATGTATATAAAAGTTCTTTTAGGTATAATAAATTTAAAATAACAAAATTTTAGACCAGTAATTCTTGTAATAACTAAGTTATTTTTATAATATAATAAGTTAATATTAAGTATAATAGTGATATACTATTATACTGTGTCGTGTCCATTCTTAAATATTTCCTTTAATTAACTTCACCACTTTCATATTAATAAAATCAATAAATAACATCTAAATCAAAAGTAACAAAACATTCTTGTTTTATATACTTATGTTAAATAATCATAAAAAAGTCCCAATCATACCGTTTTTTTATGATAAATGAATAAAAAATGTATTTAAATTCACAAAATACCTCAAAACCTAGGCGAGAACGAAGTGAGTTCACTTTGTTCTCGCCTCGTTAATACTTTGAATACACAAACTACAAAACATAAATGAACTTTCGCAGAATAAAGTAAGTATTATTATATACATATATAATATATACTTATATAATATATACTTATATAATATATACTTATATAATATATACCTATATAATATATACATATATAATATATACATGCTAAATTATCGAGGAAAAATACAATGAATAAAACTTTGAATACGATTATAATACTGTGATTTTAAAAACAATTTATTGTTTGAAAAATCTGAACTTTTCAGAATTAATAATTGAAATATTTAAACAGTTATAATATTAGACAGAATGTCTATTTTACTTAATGCTAGTTTTTGTTCGGCCTTAACTAATTTTGATATTGTTGTAATAATATTGTAAACCTTGTAAAATGAAAATAATAAAATAGATTTATTTGAAGCAGCGCAACGACTACCTATACAATAAGTAAATATTAATATTCTTATTTCTTATCCATTAGTGACATAATACGCCCGATGAACCAGATTTATTTTGTAAACAGTGACTGATAAGAGATAAGAAAGATAACAAAGAATCAGGAGCCTGCTCTGAAACAGATAAGGATTTGATAACACCATGATCTTATAAACAATCATAAAATAACTTAATTTTAATAAAACATAGTAGAATACAATTCTTAGACTAGACCCAAATAATAAAACGTAGATACAAAAAAAAAATACAAAAGATAAAAGGTTTCAAAGGTAACGTAGGATAATCTTTTCAATTATTTTTCCAAACTCTATTCAGGTTTTTCTTTTGATGGTTCAAAAGCCTATATTTTTCAACTGTCCCCTCGTTTCCACATCGTTAAATTATCCATTTATGATAGACAGAGATAGATAACAAACAAGTGAAACAGATGTCGTTTAAATTCAATATCAATGAGTAAGAAAGAGAGCAATATAGAGACGTGATTCGCTGAACGAAAGGTTTCCGATCGATACAAGTAAGGGTACATGTTTACTTGGGGTGCAGTTCATGAAGATACAAATGATATTAATAGTACTATTGTATTACTAAAGAATTCTGAATAATACTAGTGAAAACTGGTTAATACTGGTTATTACTGGTTTATAGAATAATCTGAAAGTAACCTAAATATTTAAGCGTTCTATCGTATCTCTTTGCTTGCTCAGTTACTAACGCAATCTGTAACTTAAACTGATAACAGGTTTCCTTGTTACGTAACTTACTAGTTAATTAATATCTGCGAGATAATTACTATTAAATCTGTTTAAATGTTAATAAATTGGTTTCAAACTGAGCAATATCAATATTTATGTTATTTCATGATATCTACCGGGGCATATTCTGTTGTAGATAAAATAGAAAAAATGGAAGTAAAAACCTTTAAAACAATCTCTTACCGGATCTAGAGTGGACTCTACACCACTTAGAAGAAGCCTGAATACTGTAGTATATATAAGCTGTGGATACACGTGTGACAGGCATAATAAGATTCTATTGGTCTCATTATATTCAACGTAGACGGAATTACAATGTTTAATACTACTTGTCTTATGACTGCCTTTATAATAGACACCAATATTCTTATAACTAGATTAGTTTCTTTATTTGATATAGTTTGCAGAGAATGCAGGTGATCCATGTGAGGTAGACCTCAAGGTGTCTCACCTCCTGGTGTGAGAGAGCTGAATGTCCGACATCTTCTCTTCATGTACTTGTGTACTTCATCTACCTCCTCCCTCCCTATTAATAAAGGGTGGCATTCGGACCCGTTATTGAGATTATGCGTTGGAATCTCATTACACCTATAATATATATTAGCATGTAAATACATCATCATTTAAGCCTATTTTTGACTCTCTCCTTCTCTCTTATTTTATTTTACTGATATGTGTGTATCTGATATGTGTGTATCTCTCCCTGATTTGTGTATATTTGTTAGCATCACCTGTATACCACAATTGAAATAGAACATGACAAAGTCTGCGGTAGACATTAACAACGGAAGAACATGGCATGCGAAGACCAATTATGACTATAAAAAATTAAAATATGAATACGAACTAATCATTTAAACAAATTTATTTATATTATTTACGGACTCAGACAGACATTACAATAATGATGCTACATACAAAAAAGTTAAGTTATTGTACGTTCATTTTTGTTTGTTATACATTATTATATAAGTATTTTTGAAACCCACTTGCATAATATCCTTTCTAGACCATAATTTACAGGTACCATTACCTAACTAGAGGTTAATATGCTATCTGAGATTACAGATCAATTATTGTTAGAGCAAAGCTTTTACTTCATTCTACTTCTTAATAGATTACCAGATAAGGTTATATAATCAATTACATAGTTTATTTTATATTTTTGTTTTGACGACGTATGTTATCTATATGCATATGTATACAAGAAATAGTTTATGTTGGTTTATGAAATGTGTAGTACCTACCTAAAAACTATATATATTTGGAATTGAATAAATATAAGCATATGTAATTATAATGGCCGTTAGGGACAAACATTATAAAAATAATTTTATGGGCTCCATGTAAGTGCGTAAGTTGATAAAAAATAGTAGAACACGTAGAACAGGATGCGCTATTAGATTTACCTTAAATCTGAATGTAGGTTAAGATGGCTGATTTTAAAGTACTTCTTAAGATACTTAAACGTACTACAATGTATTCTACATATATAATTATTTCAAGTATTCCATGTAGAGCAGAATACTAAGTAATTCGGATTATTGTCTCTATATTCTCAACACGAATAAGAAAGTTAAAATCGCACTTAAATTCAAACCGCGATGATCTTGCACATATTATAATAGTCTTTATGTCTATAACAATACGGTTGAGGTATTTTATTAAAAGTTATCACGGAATCTGGGTCTCTAACCAGGATATAGAAAAATAATTTGATTTTGTCAATGTTCCCTTTTGGTTAATATATAGCATATATTTAATAATATTACCAAGAAAAACTAATATGTTTTCGTTACTTACAAATCGATTTATATTATAATCAAATGTTTAACAAGTTTAATAAATTCTGAAATACAATAAAAAAGCTATTAAAGAATATCTTTATGGAGATCAAACACAGCTACCGGATGCTGTAAGCCCGTCTCCATAGTAACAGAGTGTCACCTTCCTATTTGTTCTAATATGTTCGTATTAATTATTAAATGTATTTCAGTTTCAGCATATTTGACTCAAGGGTCAAATATGCTGAAACAAAACAAACAAAACACTTGATTTTTAGTTTTTTTTTTTACTTCTTATAAAATAACTACTTGCATCGCATGCAATAAATATGTCTAAACAGTCAGAAATGTATTAAAAATTCTGAGTTTTTTTTTTGCCTATCCGGGTTTGAATAGACGGTAAATATATTTTTCTTAACTGTATTTTTAAACCATACACAAATGATTCCTTTTTTATATTTTGATTACATATTAAACGTACCTTTACTTGTCACAACGCAGCGAAAGTTATTTTATTTGGGATTATCAGTCGTAAAGTAACCACTGATATTAAAATATCCTGCAAGCATTAACTTCATTATAATCCAGACAGGAAAAAAAATAAAAACGGACAACAATAATGAAATAAAATATATATAACAGAAATGCAAAGTCTATAATTATTTACTTCACAAATGTAACAAAAAATCTTTTTACCGGCTATCTTTCTATTGTCATTTTGTAGGTCAATGACCCTTCACTCGCCTCAAATCTAAGTAAAGTAACAGAAGGTGGAAAGAATTCTAGATTGATAATATATTGTTTGGAGAAAATATCATATTCCCAGAAATGATATATTAAAAAACATTCCTTTAAGATTATTTTTGAAATCAAATCTTAAAATCCAATATAAAGTGAGGTTGTTATTGTTGCAATCTCAACTTTTTTATTAAAATTGAAACAACGAAAAAATCGACATGTAATAAAAACACAAACCTTTAAAATGTATGTATGTATGTATGTACAAAGAAATACTAAAAAGTTTCTTTCATATAAATTTATACATGTTTTTATCTTCACAAAATAATAAACATACCGACAGCCAAAATTGTTTAATAAGCAAGAGTTATATTAATTTTGTGTCGGACAAACAATATCCTCAAATATATATATATATTCTAACTTTCTTTCGTAGCAATTAATTTTCAGAAGCGTTATTATATTTACAATAAAAAAGCAATATCAATAAATCTGTAATAATCTTTAAGTTCATGTAAAGAATATTATTAACAATAAAAAGTAATGAAGTTTTTACAGTTTTATAACAATTTAAGTAATAGTGTCGAAAAAACCATCTCAGCCAATCAATTATAAAAGTATTCGGTTCATTAGTTTTACGATAAATTGAGATTTTAAAGTAGTTTTCTCCAGATCTTCATTATTTGAAGTTTAAACAGAGCGCGTCATTGAGTAATTTGAATTAAACCATTATGTAAAGAATAAACGGATATTATTATATAATTGTACGACCTAGTTAACATGGTAAATACTTTCTCTATATAAAGGACGGTATGAACATCTTTTGTTTGAATCTCTTATATAAATATATTATTTTGTATATTTTTTGGTTTTTATTATATTAAAATTATTAACTTTACAATCAAACTGACAGATATTTTAGGGTCAAAGTCAGGTTATATCTAGTTATTGCCAACTCTATTTAAATCGATCAAATAATCTATTTGCTAATAAAACTGCATTCTGAGTACACGATGCCTGTCTGCCTGTCTGCCTGTCTCAATTGCAGAAATATATTTTTCTAGTAGTTTCCATTGAACCTGTTCTCAGCTGATCTCAAGATGGTCTCCCTTATCGGAAGCTTGTACTACATGTGTTGTAAGGTACTCCAAAAGTTTAGGAATGTTTAAATTTAAAATCCTGTAATATTTATATGGAACTAGTTCTGGTTAGTTATTCTCGTTCTCTTTTGATATACGACTTATTTGAATTTTAATTTATTGTTACAATTATTATTGTGCCTCCAATAGTCAATACTATGAATAATTGTAATTTTATTAATCATTTAAAAGAGTATTCATGAAGTTTATTGTAGAAAGAATCCATGTATTTTTTTTTCAGTTATTTTTCACAACGCCTTGGAACCGTGATGAGACTCACAACTATTTGTCATATTTAAAAAAAAATACTTTGAACTTAATAATAAACCTTGATACATTTATCGTTTAAGCAAAAACGATGAATGTATCAAGATTGCTTAAAGACTTGCAATACAACACTTGCACGTAATTAGATCAGTTTTTACACAGACTCAAGACCCCGTGGAAACAATATTGATATTGTAGACTATCTATTGTCTGGGATTGTTTATTCTGACTCAGGAATTTCTAATAGTCTATTGTTTAAGTTTCAATTCCACTTGACATCCCACAACAACTTGTTGAAACTACCGCAGGAAAACAATATTAAAAATTCATAGTTTTTTCATTCATAACTTTTTTGTTTTGTGAAAACAACTTTTTTTATAATACCAAATACATTATATAATTAATGCGTAGATCATGAATTATTGATATTGGCAGCGACAATCTTAATAAATAAAACTTTTTAGTTAAGAAATATAACAAATATTTTGACAGCAGTTTTGATTTCGAAAAATATGGACGATCCTAAGAAATGTATTTCCAAAACGATAAAAAATATGTTATATAATATTAAATATGAATATAAAATACCTTTCACTTCACAAAATAAAATTCTTTTTGTTACTTATACTTTAATACTGAAAGTAAAATGTACACTTGTATTTATTAGCACCACTTAGATGGTATGTGACTTACATGGAAAATGAAAGTTGGTTCTTGATAACCAAAATATAAAATAAAGAATATTCAAAATGTAAGACAGAGTTAAATTTAAAATTTAAATTCTTATTAAATCTGAAAGAGAATCAAAGATTTATGGTTAAATTATATTAACTCTATTTCATGAAGAAATATCATTTCATAATGAAATATTAAAATTATATTACATTGTTATATTTTATAATAAAATATAACAATGTAATATAATTTTAATATTTCACCATTTTTAATTTTATCACAGCTTAAACATATAAAGAATATTCGTCATCAGTGGAGACGCAGTTCATTTAGAATTCTAATTAAATACTATGAAAAAGAAACAGAAAAGAAAACAAACTTTATGTTTTGTAAGTCAAGGTTCCTTTCCTGATAAAAGTTTATTGTGATATGACGTTTTTATTTCACGTCGTTTTCGCCATTTAGATTTTTTTATTACAAGTTAAAAAGAACCACATCTTAGTTCCTAATAAAATAATAATTTTAAATTTACTGTACCTCCAACTCATGTGTGAATTGATTACAAATATTGAAAGAATGGTTAAAATTTTAACAGGATACAGAGTCGGTCATAACTTTATTCAAATAAAATAATTGCGGGGCCTGCTAGGGTTGTCCACTTTTTTGAAAATTAGCCTGATTTTCACTATTTTATACTTTTAATTGTTAAACAAACATAAAGTATACAAAATACTATTTTCAGCATCAAAATACTTAATACTAATCAATCGCTTATTACAAATATAGAAGTTTGTGGTTGACTTGATATGTAAAAGGAAATAGTGTGACCATATTGCTCATGTCCATGGTGAGACGACAGAAAAGAACTTAAATAAATTTCATAACAAAAAATTAATCTTCATCCAAAATGACACTAAATTGAAAAGTTGTGCGAGAAGTACTTAAGAACTGTATTAGAACAATTAAAAAAAAACTCGCTTTTAAATACTATTTATTTATTTCTAAATATAAATAAAGTTGGCAACCCTAAATTAAAAGTTGGCAACCCTAGCACCAGCCCTTTACGGTGACGAGAAATTCGACATCGCCTCCAGGGAACTAGTAAGAGAAAGTAAGTACACAGGATCTAACTTTCAACAGATTATCTAGTATCGTAAGAATAAATAACGGTACTTGGTAGAATGCATCTCTACACATTTGGACTAACTAATTAAGTATTATTCGATACCAATCTGTTATAATCAGTAGTGTAGATACGGCTTTTTTATATAATATGTAAAATCTTTAAATATAACCAACGCAAGCACATTTTTTCATCAATTATATAAATTTAAAATTAATTATGGTCATAAAATTTTTATATTTTTTTTTTATAAAAATAAAATTAACAATCATAAACTTATATTTCAAAATTATACTAACACACAATTAATTCTATTATAATAATTTATAATATATTTTATAAACAAAACAAGTTTATTTATGGAAAAACATTTATGGAGTTATTTGTGATTTGGAAACAATTCTCTTATTGTTATCTATTTGTTATATTAATTACTGATACTATTCCTACTTAACTCTCGTAAAATTATCGTTAATTTTGAATTTTGTAACTATCACCATCTTATCTTTAATTATAATTTAATCATTACTTTTATTTATTTATTTATTAATTTAATAAATAAACAAATTACTTTTAAATAATTGTGAATTAGCATTGTTGTTGTTATATGTAATTAAACTGCGTATGTTTGTCTTTCGATTCCATAACTTACATCTTATCTCATAAACTTATTCCATACACTACCAGTGACCAAATGTAATTTATAATTAAGGTAAAGTAAAGTAAAGTATATAGAACTAATCAATTATATTCAGATAATACCGGAAGACGAAGAAAATATCTCACAACACAAATTCCAACCTAGGATTGAAGTGAACTTGACTTACTGTTACTTACTTATTATTACCTACTTTAAATTACTTAAAAATTATTATTATTATAAAGACAAAATATTATTTAAATTATACCTATATTATTCTAACATCAAAATTAAGACTTATTTATGTATTACAAATCTTTTATTAACCCAGTGAATGTCTGTCCATGTACAAACGGATTACTAGTTAAACTACTCGTGGGAAAGCTCACCTCGCTATCAGTAACTAGAACACACCATTATATTAAAAGAAAAAATACCCTTTCTCTTTAATTACAAAGCCTATAATACCTTATAGTTTTAGAAAGAAATTTAATTGCCAAATCTATAATATTAAATACAGCAAATTGTAGTTGTTCTCATAATTGTTGAACACTTTCAAACAAAAACTTTCCCTTTTCACAGGTAATATAAACAGATTTATTAATATAATTAAAAATTACGATTATCGTTAGATATAAATTTAATTTGTTAGTCTGGAATATTTAAGATTTAGGAGACGAGGTGTTTAAAATACATATCTTTTAAAGCACCAAAATACTGATATTTTTATTACATACAACATACAATTTCATGGCGCATTCCGTCGATAACGTCACTAATAATACCTATGAAATAATTGATATAACTAAATGTTTGTTTACCTCATAGTGGTGTAATTAAATGAAATTATTTATTTTATTCAAATATCCATAATAAGTGGTTTTCTTTGAGACTAACAAAATTTTTGAAACATTCAGGGTGCCAAGGCAAAAATCGGAATAACCTAATGTAACATACAGCGCTAGTAAACCTTAGATAAGGTCATAATAAATATTATTCACTGATCCAGTATAATTATGTTTAAATAAAAAACATAACAAAAATTTAAAACAACTTTCAAACAATAATTTGTTTAGGAGGTCGGTGGCAGTTTCATTAATCTAGATCAAAAGCATTGAATTCGTAACGAGAACCTTCCTTTTTTGAAGTTGGTTAAAAATATAAAACTTTCCCAACAATATATCTAATTAAAACATGATCCATTTACCCAATAAGTTATTTAAATAACGTAATCATTTAATAGACAATTGTACCAACATTCAGATTCTCACGCACTAGGCTTCAGATTATATCTCGTTTTTTGTTTATGAAGTTTCCAAATTACTTTAAAATTTTCTATTCTGGTTATTATATATTTATTTCTTGATTGTAATAATTAATTGAGTAGTAAAAAGTAATCTTTGGTGTTAGTATTATTATTTATTACTTGCATTTCAAGTTAAGTTAATTTGCATATTATCCTGTTAAAATAAATATTTTTTTAAACCTGCAGGGCTATTGCTTATCTTTTTTGACAGCTTATATGATAATCACTATCGGAGAGTGCGTAAAAATAGTTGTCAAAACGGTTTACTTCGTATTTTGTAACCGCATTGATATACACTGAGATGGCAATCTTAGTTCCCATCAACCATCGGTTCGCATCTAGAAATTTATTGTCACTAAATTTTAAATATAAATATAGAATGAAAAATAAACCGGTTTCCCAGTAGTCGCGGGTTCGAATCCCTGCCCGTATCGGTTTATTTTTCATTCTTTATCTATATAAATGTATAAACATGCCTGGCTATGTTTAACTTTTGTATATTTTTAAAATAATTAAAAAAATTAATACAATGATATGTTATAAATGAAATATATTATTATATAAAATAATTTAATAAAAATAATATTAAAAAAAGCTAGGCGAAGAACTCACTACTAAAATATGTAATTCTTAAAATGCCTACTAACAAACCATTTTTTATTAAGCATGTTAAAATCTCAAAGTTAACAAAACAAATATACTTAAATATTATAAAAGTGCGCGGGCGACGTGTCCGTGGATAAAAAAAAACTTTTACAATACACATGTTTTAAAATTACCTAAAATTAGTCCGCACTTAGCAGTTCCGTGACACTAAGATATAAATATAGCCATTTATAACATCCCACATGATACACACATACGACATTACAACTTAGTATTACATAGATTCAATATTTAGTTAAAAGATTTATTGACAATTATTTGTTAAATCTAAAGTAAATCATTCATTCAAAACAGATTCATTCGTTATTAGACAATTATGATTGATTATAAAAAAGTACGAAATAAACTACTTTCACTTTATCTATCATTGAGAGTTACAACTGGTAATATTTACAAATATCGTTATTATATAATAATATGAATAACGTTATTGCATCTTTAATCACTTAAGTAACTAACCAATTTAACCAATTATAAAAGTTACATATATTACAATACTTTATTAAAAAAAAATAACATTCATATTTATTAAATAATAAGAATTTGTTGGATTATTTTACACTTCTATAGTTTTCTAATGACATCAACTATGTTGTTAATGTCATTATAATTATGATCATACGGTCATCCATCTTGATTACGTACAAATGTTGATATTAAAAAGCACATATAGATATGTATGTAATGGATCACCGAATAAAAAAAAATATTAAAAATCTCAAATACTGCCGATACAAAAGTACGCTTAAAAGGATAACAATAAATAATATTAATATGTACCTACTAATTGAAGTCGTTGCGTCGCGGGGACTGTACGTAGGTACGCTGACGATGGTGTCGATTTTACAAAATTTTCGGATCTAATGCATGAGAACTTAGACTATACGATTTGATATTGTTACTTTGTGCCTTGATAACTTACTTGCATTTTGATTTTTTTTAGCGGTCCCCCGACGCTACGACATAATAATATTATTTTTATTCTTTTTAGACATATTTTTGTATCGCGGGATTTTTTTTTCTGTTATTTTTTAAATTATTTTATTTTTTTCTACGTTGTACTAAATGAATCTACGAACACACTAATTATACTTGTTAAGGTTTTTACTATCAATATTGTATAAGAAACTTTCACCAGCCCCAATGATGCTCCATATCTTGGAGACGACTTCTTCTGTTTCGACCAAATATAGCTAAGAACCATCTAGAGTCTCGACGAACCAAGTTTCCGATTAAAAAAAATCTCATTGAAATCCGTCCACGCGTTTGGCTGCTACGTTGCAACAGACAGACACACAAATACACAGACCCACAGGCCAAATTTATAACACCCCTCTTTTTGAGTCGGGGGTTAAAAATGATTTAATTATTTACTATGGAAACAAACGGTATTATAACAGTATGATTATATATAGTAATGATCCTAATGACTATAACAACAATATAATATTATAGTAATAATGATAATAATAATCCCTGTAGGGTCTAGTCATCCATCTTGAGTTTAGGTATTAATTTTGGAAAAAAAATCACAAATGCGTATGTCACTTATCTTACTACTTTGTACATTACGACTCTATTTTCATACGCATTCTTTTAATACTTAGCTTTGTTTTTATATTTTGTCCTTAAAACACCACTATTTAAGTTAATATTTAACGCGTATTGTAAAGTTGACTTTATTACATGTGATTAAGGTGAAATTTACATTATCAAAGCACGCCTTATCCATTATGGCTTCGTGACTAGAAAAGCGGTAGTGACTTTCGAAACCTGATCCAAGGAATATACGAGAATGTTGCTTTTGTTTCATACTATTTATGGAATAATGTTTGATTCAAACAACTTAGTTGAAGATATTGTCAATTATTTAATATTATTTGATTAAACTAATAACATTATGTAAGTTCATAACAAAGAAGTTTTATAATATAAAAAATAAAGTTGCATTAAGGAGGTCGTTTACTGCCTGAGCACGGAGTATCCTTTGCCTGCGAAACATTGTGACGTGTAAATTTATTAAAGAAAAAAAAGAAAACTTAACTCTAATGCACTTTTCAAATAGATCTCAGTTCTATAAATATCAAGATATTCGCAAGGGAAGATAGCATTTCAAAATCAAATAACGTGCAATCGAAGCAAGATATGATATCTTACTTCGATCAATCTCAAGGGATTCTAGAAATAAACTAAAACTAGTAAGTAGATTGGAAATCGTTCTACCGGATATATAACTATCATGAATAAGAAAAGGAATCGATGTTCAGAATATAATCTGTATTGATATATTTATAGATTATCTAACACCTATAATTGAATGTAATAAAAATATATTTTAAAAGTACCTAGGTCTTGAGAAACATGCAAGTCGAGACATTTTGTAAGCGAAAAGCAAAAACCTTATTATATCGACTTTATTATACATATATTATAATTCTAGCTTTGACTTTGCTTCATATTTTACTTTTTTTGCATCACTGTAATTTATCTTATTACTTTTTTATTTTAATATTTAATTAATATCTTTAAAACGTTCATGTAATTTTAATAATCTATAGTCTAGTCTGTCTAATATTCGTCTGAAGATGAATGAGTTAGATTGTTTTTAATTAACGATAATTAATCATCATTTAATCTAAGACCGGAATGCCTTAAGGCTAAATACTTAAAGCAAACGCCATTCACCAGTCATAAGACCGGGGACATTTCGTGACTAATACAGCGTACAGTTTAATTAAATATATTTAAAAAAGATTTATCTACTAGAATATATTATTATAATATTGATTAGATATTTTTGACTGTAATATTAACTTAATTATTTCGAAATCGCTATAAATAGTATTCGTACTAATTTCATTTCTATTTCTACCCAACAATTGATTATGAAGCTTACGTGCAGCGCTTTTCTGCTTTATAAATATTTATGATTTGTAACGTAGCCTTGACATGACAGGTGTTTGTTAAATCTTACACTTTCCGATTGAAACGACCTTGGATAACATTCTTTTTAAATTTAGAACTTATTATTATCTATTTTAAATTATATTTAAACTGTTCTAAAAAGCATTTGAATATTAGTGTTATTTTATTACATAGATACAAAAGTTATACCTAAATAAATCGAATATGTTTCTTAAATACGATTTTGATTTAAAGGATTATGATTTAAAGGTGAAAATAATAACTACATATTTACCAGGCTGGTAATTTATTATATTCAAGTAATTTAATCGAAATGTTGCTCGACTAGTTTCCGGACAAAATTCCGATTTATCACGTGAATATACCCGGGTAAATATGTATTACAATTACAAACATAATAAGTATTTAAATAAATTTCACTATACCTAATCATTGTTTCTTTTAAATTGACTACATTAAATTTTATTATTGTCAATAGAATCGAATGTATTCTAACCTATCATATTTGTTGTCTTTATTGGAATGTTGTGTCGTAACTCTTAATTCGTAAAAGCCACTCTCTTTAACACGTGTATCTAATTCAAAGATATAAGCTTTAACTTGTAATAACTTAGGGCTTCGACAGTCGTAATATTATTTGTTTATTTATATATTTTATCTTGAATCAATACTAAAATCAATACTAAAAAATGTAACTGTCAGGAAGTCCTACTTTGATACCATACTTAAATATAAAATACATATTAAAGCTACAAGAGTTCAAAACGTATCCTGGTCTTAGAAGAACTCACCCGGATATTTCTTTATTTTAGTAATCACAATAAAGAAATGTGTTTTACAAACTTTAGTGTTTAATAAGCAATTTACGATCAAAATCAACCATCAAGAGGAGAGGAGAGGTTTGTGAATATTATACTAATAATAAATTAAATTATACATATAATTTGTAAATTTATTTCTACATTTATTATTTGTATAGTTATTTTATCAAAGTATTATAACAAGTAAGTATTCAATTAATCTGCATTGGTCTGCAATAACACTAAAATATAAAATTTATTACCTATTGGACAGACTCTCAATCTTCCCTCACATTATATTATATGTATTATATGTGAACAAGAATAGAATATTCTTTGATAATATTATAACTAGACGTCTGTGGAGTTCCTATATCAAATAGTAATCGCAACAAAGAGAACCGGATCACATTCAACGCCAAGGACGCTTTCACTAGTTATGCAAGTATTTGTGAACTAGATTATCATATGTAATTACGTATTTTTAGATCCATTCACTTACTACTTATAATATATTACATAATATAATTCTAATATTATAAGAGTGCTTGTCTACATTGTCTTTCTACAATTATTCTAAGTTTGAACTTTCCCGCTCGTTTTTGCAAGTTTTTTCTTACAATTTAATGAAGATCCTATTGTGTGTTTTATACTTTATTTCTTATACTATTGCTGATTTAAAATTATAATAAAATATTGTGTTTTAAATTATAGAATTTGTGCTGTTGAGTGATGAATGACGTATGTGTTGTAAATTACCATGTGTTTACTTCTCTGTAAATGTTTTCAAAACAAATAAATGGGACGGAAGCATGCGTTTGATTTCGTTTGATTCTTTTTTTTCATATCTGTCCTCACAAGAACACCCGACCAAGCGTGAACCGCCTCACGACTGCTAGAACCTAGAACTGATTATTATCAATATATCAAATGGGAACTGGTTTAAACTTGTTTAAATCGAAGTAATCCTAGTTATTTATAACAGGTAATTTTGTAACAATGACAAATATAAAAACTACTTGTATCCGCTGTCCTCGTTACAAAGTTACAAATTAACTGACAGTTATTAAATAGTACAGTAATAAAGCCTCACCTATAATACTCGTAAATTATACGATTGGCACTTGACAGTGTGCGATCAAACCCGCCTATGTCCGTCACACTTACACTTTCAATATCATTGTACTTCCTCTCTTTATACTGATAACATGTTATCAGTCAAGTGGAGAGTGAAAGCGTTACGTCTATATTTATTGGCATATTACATTAACGTCATTTGGGTTCGATGCACTGTTGTCTGTTGCCAAATATGATGATAAGAACCCGAACTATTCGAATGAACTTCGTGTTTCGTTTCGACGTAGCTTTATTCTGAAGCTATTTCGCTCCCGACATCGTGTTTTTCTTTCTTGTCTGTTTGATGAAGGAAGTAGTGAATAATGTATGTGTAACCCGTTTGTATGATTTCATGATTTAAGTACAACTTGCACACATTAAATTTAATAAACTCGATAAAAAAATTGTAATTAAAATACTTATATGTTTACCCGGTTGTGTTCGCGTAAATAAATCGGAACTTGTCCACTAGTTTCGAACCCATTCGGTTTTCATTAATGAGCTCGAAAAGCATGGACTCGCGGCGTTCAGTTATTTTTTATGAATGTAGCCGGTAAATATATGCAATTATCTTTTTTATATTAAAAGGAGGGCAAAAAGCCTACGTCATTTGGTGGTAAGTGGTCACCGCCGCCCACGGTCTCTGGTAGTATCAGAGGATGCACCAGAGTGTTCCCGACCTTAGATTATAATTATACTTAATAATCGAAAGTAATTATTTTAATCGTTGTTACCGTAGATGCTTATATTATTATATTATATTGTTGTCACAAATCAAAGTTTTAAACCGTGAACTAAGTTTACAAAATATATTTTTTACATTAAATACAGATATGTTAAATTAGACACCACCACTGATGTTTGTCTGTGATCTTGTGATTGTTATGTATATTGTATGTACATAACCTCGGAGCGTCTGATAATTATATATTTGATATCCCCAATGATCTGAGCGGTAGAGTATGTACATATATGTATGTAGTATAAGATATATACATTGTTTCCACAAACATACAGTCATTGTACATAAACTGAATGATGGAATTATCTTTGAAATTTAAATATATTATACTCTTATGTGCTAAAAAAGATGAGAAGTAATTATCGTGATACGTTTATGTAATGGAGAGGATTAAAGAAGATGTAACAAGAAGAATCTTAAGCATAAATTGATGGTTGTAGATACAGAGTTATCGAAGAATATATGGTTGGAGTGCGTGTCTCCAGGTCTCGCCGAAAGTGACGTATGATAAGGGTTAGAGAAATTATTAAATATAACAGGCTCCAATATCATTATTGAGATCAGGTCAAGTGGATATCATACTCTTATTAATATAACGAAACTTCATTCCAGCAGAGTCCGTAAACATCTACTTAAGTTTAATATAAAAAATCTGTTCAGCATTCAGCAATGATGACGTTTGAAATGCCCTGATTAAAAATTATGTAATTAATACAAATAAAAAATATACTTTTTAATAATATTTAAAAATAATATTTATATTCCAATCAGACTTGGGGATTTTCAAAGTAATTGTGAAAAAAAAATATTGTTTAAAATGGTATTCAAACCTAGTTTATAGTATATTTATACGTCAATGTTCTTATCTCTAGGACGACATGCCCTTTGTTTCTTCCTGAACTTTGTGAAAGCGTATGATGAATCCCCGTGATGCTGTATATCTTATCTATAATATGTAGGTTGGTATCTTATATCAACTATGGTGTTTATCTCATTATACAATTAACACGCGTAATTTTTATACATATAACTATTACGTTGTGTGTGAGTTAACTATAGTGGTTGTGTGTGTGTGTGTGTTAGCTATAGTGGTCTCACTGTGTGTGTATGTAACTGCAGTGGTGTGTGTTTGTGTGTGTGTTTCAACTATAGTGTTGTGTCTGTTAAGTCTAGTTGTGTGTGTAGTGTCATATATATATATATATATATATATATATATATATATGACACTACACACACAACTAGACTATATATATATATATAATACTATATATATATATATAGTCTAGTTGTGTAGACTATAATATATATATAAACTAGACTATATATATATAATACAATACAAGATAAAAAATACACAGAGCAGCAATTTCACACAACTCGTAAATCTTAGTTACGGATAAATTTTAATTATTTGGCAGACTTTATGAAAGAACTGTCAAAACATGACACACACAATGTATTTATAAAAAAATTAACTATGGATTAAATCGTACATGGATTAATCAGGACCACGGAGGGAGATTAATCAGCCTTTCGATTTTTTTTTCCAAATTTATACAATTCATATAATATATAATAATACAATAAATCAGTCGTAAAATGTTGAATTAAATCTGTACTCCTCCGCTACATTGCTTCATTAGAACAGTTTGAATGTTGTAGCTTCTTGAAACGAAATAATAATATCAAGATTTATATTTTAAATAAATATAATAAATTAAAAAAATATGTATACAGGCACACATCTGCCACAGGCAGCCTCTCTACATCAATCCTAACAACATTTGTTCTATGACTTTTTTAATATTTAAAAAGTTTTTAAAATTTAAGTTTTCCCATACAAAATTTATTATTTTATTATAGTATTATATATATATATATATATATATATATATATATATATATATATATATATATATATATATATATATACATATATCGTGTATTTAATACACGATATTGAATTATATATATATATAAAGGTTTAGGTAAGAACCCGTGGCTTCTTGAAAATTTAATAGATGTCACTTCCGTCCCGATAAAAACGATTATTTATAGCATAGAAACGGGTACTGATACGATCAATTGGTAGAGCGACGGGACGGTTTTCCAGAGATCGTTGGTTCGAAGCCTGTCTATATGGATTAATTTTGTCATTCCATATTATTAACATTTTAAATAAGATTAACATGGCTAACATGTTTCAAACGGAATCAATAAAATCTAAATTACACAAACCAAGGAGCATGAACTAAACATTTCAAGTTTTCTTGAGTTTCTCTCACGTTTTGAACGATAATGAACTAAGTAAGACAATGTTAAATAGTTTTTACTGAACCATACGTATTGTATTCTGTAGCTGCACGCCACATAAGTATACGATATGGAAACGGATGTTTATAGTTTATTTTCATCTAAAACAAACTTATATTGTCAATAATACTAAATATAATAATCTCCACTCTATTGCTTATATTAGAATTCTCTTACTGCAAAAAATCAGCAATGACAGTCGTTCTATTCTTTAAAACACTTAATTGACACCGCTTAAAAACATATTACACTGTTTACTATTTAAACTATTTACTATCAGTGATACACTTTGTTATACTTAGTTCTGTTACCCAACTTAGTCTCTCGATCACACACTGCCTTATTTTAGCTAGGAGACGATTTATATATTTACTACTCCTAATCAGATCAGTATCCAATATTATAATTATTTATTTAGTCAATTAATCTTCAACACAATCATTACATGTTTTAGTCAAACCACTAACTGATAAATATTTTGTTTTCAAAACCTACCCTCCAATTATATAAAAGCTGACACTTTTAACTCAATTACCAACTGGATAGACCGACTTTGATGTCACTTTTTTAAATACTTGCTCTTATATTACAAAATATTTCATACAATATTTATTATAAATCCGTTCAATCATTTCATTTTTTTATTGACGAAAATTTTAGTTTTAAAAACCTATTCAAATAAATATTTGAGTTACAAAAGTATAAAATATTCAAGTTTAGCTCTAGTTGTTAGGCAGGTTTTATTATGTCTAAGAACTGAATGATTTACATAACTAGCTCATAATGAGGAGTGTCATGAGTGAAGGTGAACATATGATGTAATAACCATTCAAACTGATTTTTTATTAATTTAGTATTATTTAATATAGCCTTTATCTATTATGTTTATCGCAATATTAATCTGAACTTAAAATTATGTATCAATATTAACAACAAAAGATTAACAACGATGAAAAAAATATCGGTCAAGTGCGAATCGGACTCGACACTGAGGGTTCCGTGTCATTTATAAAATAATATGTGATGTATATAAAAATGTAAGCTTAATTGAGTTTCCCTTTACATGTTTTTTAAAAGATCATGCCAAATTTCAAGATTCTAGGTCGACCGGAAGTATATTTTAGGTTTTGATTTTTGATTTGATTTGATTTTTTTCTTTAACTTGAGTTTTTTGTATAAATTCCAACTTGATACCTCCACATGTTTTAAGAGCTAGGATCTTGAGTGACGGACGGACAACAAAGTTATCCTAAGAGTTCCGTTTTTGACTTTCGAGGTTCCCTAAAAAGTATACAAGAAATATATTGCCCATAAATAAAATACTTTATTATTTTATTTATTGGTTGTATTTATTTACTATTTTTAAAAAATATGAAATTTCTAATGAACTCCTTAGGGAATAATTTGTCGCAGTGGAATGTAAAAGCCAACTCTT
This sequence comes from Napeogenes sylphis, assembly GCA_959347405.1. Lineage (NCBI taxonomy): Eukaryota > Metazoa > Arthropoda > Insecta > Lepidoptera > Nymphalidae > Napeogenes > Napeogenes sylphis. The sequence goes on along the minus strand of OY365780.1, from coordinate 36,676,248 downwards.
AGCGCTCTTCTATGACGGCGTGGGCAATAATCTGGTTTGAGTGGGTTTACTGGCGACCTGGGGAACTCCTACTCAACAAACTAAGTGGTGGGTGTGTAAAGGATTTTTGAACTTTAAAAAAGATGTTTTATAAAACCAATTAGTTAATCATGGGCTGATTTGATCAGATTACTATCGACCTCTATCAGAAAATGCTGGTGCTCCCTGAATTGCGTAACACAGTATATGGGAAAACCTTTTCTGTTTTATACTTCCTTCCTTTAAGGACGCTTTTACAAAACTGATAGGTAGTAAACCGCATCACTGGATAGACAAATTTCGACTACGCACACATACGCATGTTTCGTGCGAGAATAATATGTGAATAAAACAATTTTGATAGTTTCGATATATGTATACCTATGTATATATTTTTTCTCATATATTTAAGGTTTAATTATTATTTCTTATTATAGTATTGATGTTTAAGTATGAACATGTTAAACAAATGATAAAATTACAAATTATTATTATATGTATTAATTATACTGTGACCTATAAATAGCTGAAAACTATACGGTGGCTGTTATTTGATCTTTTAGAAAAATAAAAAAAAACCAGTCGAGGGTAGGCCCGTTGTGTTAGTTGTAAGGAGATACTACCTGACTTCCTGACTTAGTGGACTGACTCAAAGGTATACTGATGGATGGATGACACTGGATCACCTAGGTCCTAGACGAATAAAGCTGGGTGCACTGAGTATGAGCTTTTTTGTTGCTTATACATTAAGAGTCATGTGTAATTAGGGACACGAAAAAAAAAATTCTGATATATTACGTAACTTATTTAGAGTTTTTTCTTCCACGTTTTTAGTTGAGTATGTTTTCATAACCAAGGTATTTTTTATGTTTAAATATATTATAATATTTTTGACAAAAATGTACCTAAACTTTCCCGATTTCGTAAAATATGTGAAGAAAAATCGTTATTTTAATATTAAAATCTACAATATTTCAGTATTTACTCTGAGGAAACTAGAGATAGTCTATGGCAATGTAGTGAAACTAATAATTGCAACGCAATTAACTTTGATTGTGTAGCATTATGTACCAACAAGTTGATAATTTTGGGCATAACCATAAACGCGTTCTTAATGCATTTCTCTTCCCCAAGACGTTTGCAAATCCCATAGATGACAATACGCCACCAAAACCACCAAATATTATATAATAAAGGCTTATAAACGTAGGTATACTTATATCATAAAAATCTGTAATAGTGTTTACAAAAGGTTACAAAATACAGACAATTTTGCTACAGGTATATTAAATATATATATAATCCCTAAACATTAAATATTATAGCGTAACCACAAATTATTAATTGCAGACGTGGCAGCCATCTTTAAACATAATATAACTGTATTATGAATGCTATCAATGAAGCTTTAGGTTGAAAATTCTCGGGCATTAAATTAAATCAAAATTAATTATGCATGAGATGAGACTCATAATTGAAGTCTCATCTGGTCCCAGGTCTGTTATTAATTCCATTTGACATTATGACTCTTCCGATATCTGATACTGTAAGTTTGATGTAATAATTATCAGGATACCTGTACCCCTAGTACGAGTTTTGTAATTATGAAAACTCTGATAGGTTATTAAATTGTAAAATCAAACATAGAATTATGGTACAAGTTTTCTATGATATATATAACTTATATAAATGTGTATATAGTTACAACAATTTTGAAAAAAGTTTGGTATATAAATAGCAATTTGAGACAATGTACTTTTCAATTTATTGAGGCGTCCCAAACGCTGAAAATACATGTTGAATGTAAAATTCTAAAAACCAAACCTGGATATATTGAGGTGTTACAGATTTTGGAACTACAAACTGACCAAATTTATCTCTTACAGGAAGAGAACATTGCTCTCCGGCTGATAAAGCAACATGTAGACGAGCCCGAGAGCAGCCCTACATCCCTGGAGGAGTACACAGGGAGCACGGGGAGGTACTTCGACGAGGCGGGGTATGTCACTGGGGGTGCGAGGGACAATGACCCCTACGTACGGAACCGATTCAACCAGGCTGCGTCTGACAGCCTACCCAGCAACCGGGTGATACCGGATACAAGGAATGCTATGTACGTATTTACATATCTCACTGGTAATGTCAAACATCAAGATACACGTCTAGTATTCTAGTTATTTATTATTCGTAGTCATATTAGAAAGAAACTTCTTATAGTGGTCGCACAATTTGGAGATTTTTTCATGCCTTAGGGATGTTTTCAAAATGAAATAAACGTATAGTTGAATTTTAAACTCTATTTTTAAATATATATATTTTTAAATGAGTGATAACTTTAAGGATTTGTGAGTTATATCGTAACATTCATATTATACATATACACGTATATATACCAGCAGACCCCTCAATTATTTATAATAGCCTTAATATTAATTAATATTTCTTTTTGAACTTTCGTCATAACGCCCTCGCTATCCCTTGATCCCTTGTGGGTGGAATTTCATGAAATTCGTTCTTAGTAATTATTAAAATGTCAAAAAAAAAATAGCCGCCAAGTTTTAAACCTAAATAAGAGGTATTGTTTGAAAATTTGTTTTTTTTAAACGTCTCCGCAACCAGAACATTAAAAAGTCGTGTTTTAGCTGTTCTCTGCTCGACAAAAAGAAAATTCTAGCCGAGTTTCATGTTTAGACCTCATAGTTCAAGATATCGTGATAAGTCAGTATAGGTATCGACATTGACGAAAAGCTCTGAGTGAATGGATAACTGCGCATCTGTACTGTCGGACAAATAAATATTATAAAGTATTGATTTTAAAAAGTCGTAGGACAAATGTTGTTGAGATTAATGTAGAAGCTACCTGCAAGAGTTAATGCGTTAATTTAAACTAACACTGTATTCACATTATATAAATATTTATATATATTTACAATAATTGTCAGTCGTTATCAGTTGTACAACCTTGTCTCGTAATTAAGACAATAAATATGGTTAGAGGTCAAGTAATTATCACATTGATGTTAACCATTATCCTTTTATAAAAGAAAAATGAAAAACCAGTAAAACTGGCTCTTTGATTATATTTGGTGATTATCATATATATTAACATACTGAAGCCAACAAGTATTTAATGCTATTAAAATCTTAATTCTCTAAGGATTTATCTCTTATTTTTAATGCCAGCAGTCTGGGTATCAATAATAATGCTCTCCAACAAATAACTAAATTAGTATCTATAGTATCGTCCGTACAGAATACTCAGTCCCAAGAGTCAGGAATGTGCTCCAATGGTGGAAAAGTTTCTTTAAAAAAACACAACCTTACCCGGACAAATACATGTGTATTAGAAAACATTTTCTCATGTTTGAAGCCAGGAATATAGCCAGCCAGGATATAAATCTAACTATTGTAAATATGCAGGTGTCGTCTTAAAAAATACGAAGAAGACCTTCCTCAGACCAGTGTGATCATCACATTCCACAACGAAGCGCGCTCCACGCTCCTGCGTACCATCGTGAGGTAATTACCAGGAACTTTACCATACCATTTCACCACTTGTCGACGGGCGACATATCAAATTTTATCTACAACGTGCATATTTATTTGGTAAAAATATAATATTTCTTACCTTTTTTCAGTGTTTTAAATCGAAGTCCGGAACACCTTATAAAAGAAATCATTTTGGTCGATGACTTTAGCGACAACCGTAAGTATTATTATTATTAAGTACATAAACCCCAAAATATATTGAAATAAACACAATTTTTAATTTTATTATTTAACGGTTTTAAGCGCCATAACGAGAATATACAGACAAAACAACACAAAATAAAATATAACATTATTCATTTAAATGATAATAAATTAATTTTTATTTTTAATAGTTAATTCAACATTTCTAAAGAACTGCTAAATCTTGAAATCTATTTTTATAATAATTATTATGGGATAATTTTCTCTTTTTTTTGTTTTATAAACAATATTCTTACAATTGGATGTCTATATGTAATAAAAAAAAATGTTATGCTACATTATAAAAATGATAGCTAATAAGTCTGTGCTTTAAACAAAAACAGGCGGTTTTTCATGAAGTTTCATAAACATGATAGAAAAAATCACACGTAAAACCTAGTACTTATATATTAATAATATTATTTCTCACAAAGTTGTAACTTAAGAATCCGAAAGGAAATCTGTATCTTGTTCATTGTGAATACGGTTTTATGAGAAACATTAGAGACTAGACAATGATAACATAATTATTATAAATAGTTCAAAGATAAAGCAATGTTCACAGCATTGTTTAAGAACAATTGTTTGAGTCCATTTCACTTGTTGCAACTTTTGAACTATATTGTATACTACGTTTTTATTAGACACGACTACATATTAAATTAATTTTGTATTTAAATTATTTTATCTGACTTTGTTGTGATTTTTCTCAGCAATGGTCGTGTTATCTTATTTTAAATTTAAAATACGTGTCACCTTTCTATTTATATATTTAATAAATGTACAATAATACTTGTAGTCAAATATTTAATATAGTCTCAAAGGTTCAAATTTTAATTATAGTTTAAGAAACTCTTAGCGATTTCCAGACTATTAATTATTTTGGCTAGTTGCCTACCCGCTTATTATATATTTAATACTGGCTGTAATAAATATGCCGGAAATTTTTAGTAGCTAATTAATAGCTAATACAAAATATCAAAATTAATAACTGTGAAACAGCAATACCTCACTGAATATCCAAATATTACACATAATATAGCTGAGGATGGCGCCGCATTGCGTGCCATACGGAAGGTACACGTGATACGAAACTCAAAGCGGGAAGGCCTCATGCGGTCCCGAGTCCGAGGAGCTGATGTAGCCTCCGCGCCAGTGCTGACATTCCTGGACTCGCATGTGGAGTGCAATGTGCACTGGCTGGAGCCGCTTCTGCAAAGGATTAAGGAGGTAAGATTTTGTTTACTGTACTTAAAGTCTGTCTGTAAAATGTTTTATGTAAAACTTTACGATTTTAATCTGAAGGTCTCCATCATTGAAACCATGAAACAATTGGTGCAAGCATGTATGGATTATATGGATAGCCTGGAGTCATACTTTCCTATTCTTTCTCTGTTTTTTCCCATCTACATGTTTTATGTCATTTATATAAATAAAAACATTAATCTAGCCTCTAGTATGAACTTTTAACAATATACCCCACGTAGTAATAGAATGTTGAAACGAAGCGGTTTGTGAAGTTCAATACATCACCCATCACGAACCTTCATGATATTTATTTATCTACAACTATACCTTGTTATTTATTTATCTACAACTATACCTTGTTATTTATTTATCTACAACTATACCTTGTTATTTATTTATCTACAACTATACCTTGTCATTTATTTATCTACAACTATAACTTGTTATTTATTTATCTACAACTATACCTTGTTATTTATTTATCTACAACTATACCTTGTCATTTATTTATCTACAACTATAACTTGTTATTTATTTATCTACAACTATACCTTGTTATTTATTTATCTACAACTATACCTTGTTATTTATTTATCTACAACTATACCTTGTCATTTATTTATCAACAACTATACCTTGTTTTTTATTTATCTACAACTATACCTTGTTATTTATTTATCTACAACTATACCTTGTTATTTATTTATCTACAACTATACCATGTTATTTATTTATCTACAACTATACCTTGTTATTTATTTATCTACAACTATACCTTGTCATTTATTTATCTACAACTATACCTTGTTATTTATTTATCTACAACTATACCTTGTTATTTCGAAGTAAATATATATTCATCTTCAATTATATTTCACAATACATACATTTTTGTTTTTGCTATTTTGGTCAAAAAAGATTATAGGATTTATTGTTTAAATAACTTTTGTCTGAAATAAAATAATCTTTATTTGAGCAATCCTAAATAAATATGATTATTAACAAAGCACTCCTTGTCTTAGTCTTCTGTTTCGAAATATTATTTGTACTATAATAAAATCTATTTGTATTGTTTGTAATGTGGGTTCATACAGAGTGTATAAAGTGTATACAGATAGTAGTTATTAGTAGTTATTAGTAGTTATTAGTAGGTAGTTATTAGTAGTTAGTATAACGAGTTAAGTTTCATTTCGTTACTTATTGTGAAAATCTTAAGTTATTAAAGTATTTCGTTATCAGAAATTCCTTCGTTGTTGTAGTAATCGTACAACTTCGAGTATAGAAAATGCATAATTTTCCTCAAATTTATCACGACACTGCAATATGTTTTAATAACATTCTGTTAGCGCAGACTACTTTCCCAACAGCAATTTATCACAGTATGCAAAGTATAGAATGTAGGCGACGCTTACATCATAGCGCACTGAGGTTCTAGACAAGTGGAATTAACGTTTATCGAATAGAGTGACAAAAGCATCTTAAAAACTTCAAGCTACTTTATGGCTCAGTTCTATACATTTAAGTAGAATCGACTACGAGCGTTTTGCAATTTGGCTACAGGCTCGGTAAGATAATAAGCTTGGATTAATCAGAATACTATGTACTCTAACGTTCCGTCTTGTGCAGGTGCTCACGGGGCATGGGTGCTTCGGTGAGTACCTGCACAAGATCGCACGCAGAGAGGCGGCCCCCTCCTGCCACCACAGTGACGAGCCCGTGGACACGGCTTGGCGGAGTGCGCAGCCTGGGACCTTCAGCGTACTGAGCTGACGGCCGTGGTTGGCAGCGACCTCTCGTTGCCGAGCGTTGTTTCCGCGATGCTCGATGAGAGGTCCTGGGTCGCTATGGCCTCCTTCTGCGAGCAAGTCATTGCCGCGAAGGAGGCCGCGGAACGGGACAGAGAGGCAGCCTCCTCTGAACCGCTCCGCAGGGGTAGGCTGGGTCGAAGGAGGCGGGATTACGCCAGCAGCCTCCTTCCCCAGCTGTAGTGCCTGGACGGGAGAGGGGGGTGACCTCTCCCGCCCGTTATAGGCCTACGAGGTGAGGGTGTCCCTAAGTTGATCAGGGCCCCTCGCAGGGGGTTCCGCCGGGGCGTCACGGTGAGTGCGAAAGCGATCCCGTGGCGCCCCACTAAGGCGATGAGGTCAACCGTTGGTTTTTTAGTGGGTAGCCTTAAAAATGGCAGCGTCTTCTATGCTGCCGGGTAGTCCCACATACCCCCTCGGTCATCACCTTCCTGGCCGCAGGAATGATGCGTAACGCATTTTTCCAACGATAAAAAAAAAAAAATCAGAATACCTACTATGTAGCTTATCTTAAAGAACATTAAAATATTGTTTACGAACTTCTTGTGTACATTGAAATTACTTTATATCTGTTTTGTGATAACATTTATACATTTATATATATATATATATATATATATATATATATATATATATATATATATATATATATATATATGTGTGTGTGAGTGTGTGTACAATTATTATATGCACACAACAACTGACACTCGAGCTTGATAAAGGTTGGCAGCTTCCTGACCGAGAATGCGACACTGACACACAAACACACATAGTGACACATGCAGTCATTGACCTTCAAATTGTTTCAAATTTGGTTCTACAGTTCATTGTTTCCTACCTTATTATAACTAGACCGTTATTTAATATTGGAGATAGTTTTTGTTACTACGTATTTATAAATTAAAATAACTTAAGCGAAAATAATTGAAATTGAATATGTGTCTTTTCATTAAATTGATATATAACATGATAATATTATATACATATAACATATTTATAAAAAAAATTAATGGATATGCTTTTTATAAATAATTTTGCAACATCTTGCGGCAAATTATTGGCTGTTGCTTGTTATTTGATATCATTATATTATATTATACCTATTATAGCAGTAAACTATACTCAATCCACAAGGAGGTATACACTATAAACGTACCCCACGTGATCCGCATTGTAATGTGAAGGACATACATACATTCATTTAGTATGCAGATATTTATACTGTAGTATGGTTTCTGGAAAATTCTTCAATATAAAAATATATATCATTGTCAAGTCTCATAAAAACGGTACAACTACTACATATAATAAATTTTCTATTAAATATATATATTTTGTTTTTCAAAGTATAAGTCTATAAGGTTATTTAGTTTTAGTCGAGCAATTTATTTTAAATATACGTTGTTTTTATGAAACACCATTTAGTTCTACTAATGACAATAGCAGTTCCAATCATAGATGTATAAAAAAACAGGAAATAATCTCCAAAATATCCCATTAGTTTCTATACATTAATAGTATATTTTAATTCTTATATCTTACAGCAATTAAAATCATTGATTAATAATATTAATTATTACTAAACGATTGGAAAGGCAACATTCTCGTACTCTATCATGGCGTAAACATTTATAATAACCGCTAATTGGATAGAAAGCTACTATCTTTTTTTTTTATTTGTAATTTACGTCATATTTCTTATAATATATTCCCATGAAGGGACGTAAAGAGTATTCATGTTTATGATATATTTGAATGACTTTTATCCCCTTTTTATTATCTATGTAGAATTATGAAATCTGTCAAATATTGTCAATTCAATCAATTGTATTTTTTGTATTATCTGTGTCTCTCGCACTTCACCTTTAAAGATTTAATAATGTCTTTTGATATTATACAATATATCATAATATATCATTGCAAAATTGTAACAATAACAAGTGGATTTGGAGTTTTTAATCAAATCATTTTATAATGTCCTACATCATACATAATACTTATTCGAAGTTATTACTGTAAAGAATTACTCAATATTGTAAAGGAGTTTATATAATCATATACAAAAATAATTATTTAATATGACTGAGTGGTAATATTGTCAAATTTAAGAGGTTCGTTATAATATTAGTGATGTCCCGCACTTCTAAACGGGTATGAACTATGAAGCTTCGCGATAATATTGCTAAAGAGATTAATTTGAAAGTATGTTCAATGTTGCCACACTAGTCGTTACAGATATAATTTATTATTGTGGTACAAGTTGAGAAATGATGGTGTGTAATTATAAATACATTCATATGCCAACACGTTTAGTTAGTCGTTAACCAAACTGTCAATTCTACTCAAAATAAGGTGGCGATAGTATAGCCTTACAAATAGATTTGTCATTCTGTTCGACAAACATTATCACCCTGGTTATCCTAAACATGATGAAGTCTTACTAATGGAAGATTTTTTTTAATAAAAAATATTGTTAATTGCTCGTTATCGCGCCATCACCAATTTCTTCTTCATGGATCTTGAAACAATATTTTGTCAGGACAGTATCGAGTTGGCGCATGACTCGTTTGAGTTTTAGGTTAGTTAGTTAACTTTGGCTAAGGAAATGGAGCAACCGTCTCAATTCATGGTTTTGCTTTAAAAAAACGATTCTTACCTAACTTAGTTTTAGCGGAGCGTTCAAAGATTTGATTTTTTTAAAAGCGAAAAAAGGCCATTAAAATACTAGTTATAATGCTTATAAAGCATACAAAAAATTACTCTTGAAATCGCTGGTGTCGAATCTTTACCAACATAATTTCTTCAAATCGCCTCCGCTTATAGCTTGCATCGCTCACTCAAGCATAGTGAACGGAAGATGCAGCGTTGCGCAACCTGATCGTGTCCCTTCACCCTCCTGTAATCTCTTACGTGGCTATCATTGTTTCGGCATCGCTCTCGGACGTTACAACAGCATCGAGAACATTTACATGCAATATTTATAAGGTCATATTACAATCATAGTTGTATATTCTGTGTCAAGTGAATGTAATATAAGTCATTTAATTGGATTTACCTTCGACATATTTGTATATTTTGAAATGGGACAAATAACTTAAGGAGGATCAAAACTTAGGCAATAGTTAATTACATAAATAGAACTCTAAACCGCTTGCAGTAAGCACTAATTATATGACATAATATTTACATAAACAAATTAGTTCATGCTAATTTCACTCTTAGTGTACCGTAATAGTGGTTTTGATTGCGTAAGAAACACTAGTGGACTATCACTGTGTCAAATCCGGTTTGAGTCTTGACATTCGCATCTCGGCATGACCTTGACATGACATTGATATGACAACAAAAGAAATATCTTCAGTGATGTAACCTTAACCGTGGGCGTCATTGGCAGGTGTCAAAGTGATTTTATTACGTAACATTCATGTCTATTTTTTTAATAAATACATTATTATTTATTTCATCTACCACAATTAGATACCAAAATTAGAATAATAACAAAGACGTATCAATACAATTAATGGTAAATACAATACATATATATATATATACATATACAATACAAATACAAAAATACATATATTGAGCTTATATCTACAGACTTAGTTATCGCTCAAGTAACACTTGTCGGAGAGTTAGGGTTAAGAGTTAATAACCTTCCTAAATATGGAAAAACCAATGTATAGCAAGTTTGCATATCATTTCTTAAATATTTCATTTGCTTTCTGTACCCCTAGTACTAGTGTTGACTTTACGAAAAGTATCACCGTTTTCGAAACAGTCAAATCAAAACAGAATTATTATACCTATATGTACTCCATGAATCAAATCTATTGACACATTTAAAAAATCTGTTAAAATTTATATTATTTAGAATGATTTATAAAATGATCAAACAGAACGAAAGGCTCGTCATGTTTGTTATATTAATAAATAAATTATATAAATATCATTATATACGATACTAGCTTTTGCCCGCTGCTTCGCAAGCGTTAAATTCGTAGTAAAATAATACCCTTTTCTCATTTTTTTTTGCATTTTCTTCTATATGACTTATTTTAAGTGATACAATCAAAATTACGACATCGGCAGACATCGCTCACTGTCAAAAGTATATTTAATAATTAATTTTAATAAATTAAAAATAAAATTAATTTTAATAAAGATACAATATTAGGTGTTACTGTTTTTTTTATACCTCTCTTGTTTTAACTTATACATCCATCTCATTTACTTTTTAAACAGAGTACTTAATAACTATTCTAACCATTTATCACACTTGTAGATTTTCATTTGAAAAAATACAAAATATGACCATGTAAATTTGAGGAATTCGGAGCTACACAATCGACGCAATTTTTTGACCATCACCCTACAGGTCTGGTTTTTTAAAAAAAGATATACCTATTATATTTTAGAAGCTAAACATTCAGTTAGTTATATGCATTAACAAAATTTTCAATACTGAACATTTACAAAATCCATTTTTGAGACGGTTTGCACGGTTCAATACCATAGTGCGCCGGCCGACCGTACCGCCGCAAACACGATGTCCCTATATTTTAAATCTGTTTTATCCTTAAATATATAAAATGTATTTAAGGTGCTTAATTAGATTAGGATTAATGCTGTATTTCTTAAAATCGCTTCGTAAATAGGCCATTATTTCTGGTAAAAGTGAAGGATAAATACCTATTTGCTATTGTGGATAATCACTAAGAGATAAACATATACCCTCACGGACTTTCTTATAGAACTTTTTAATGTATACAATACTTAGTACATTATTTTGATCTATATCGTAAAGTTCAGCCAGCGTTTGCAATGTAAGTGCAAAACAATGTAGGTATTTGTTTACGACTTCGCATTAGAAATCTTGAAAATATTAGTATTTTTCTTATATATTATGCACATTATTATATATATAAACCTTCCTCTTGAATCACTCTATCTATTTAAAAAAAAACTGCATCAAAATCCGTTGTGTAGTTTTAAAGGTCTAAGCATACATACAGTCATAGGGTCAGACGCTTTGCTTTATAATATGTAATAACATTAGCTATGTTTAAATAAAAAAAAACAAGTTACAAGTCATTATTAGTGTGATTATTCGTACCAATCATCATTCAACGCAAGTACTGAAAAAAATACTATTGTAATTTGCGTGTGTTTCTATATGTAGGTATATGTACATCTATTGCTGTCCTTGTCTCCTCTACTCGCAGGAGTACGTCCTTGAAACACCGCAATAATGTAATTCAAAACGATTAATATTTAATTATTATTACGGAGTATTATGTAAGGAGTGATTCTATTAGAATTATAAGTAATCAAATATGTTCTTTAGTCAAAATCTTTATATATATATATATATATATATATATATATATATATTTCTTGTGTGCGTGTTTTTGTCACTGAACTCCTCCCAAATGGACCGATTGACCACCAATGGACTGGACCGATTTTTATGAAATTCTTTGTGTGTGTTCAAGGGAACTTGAGTATTGTTTAGATTCACAATTTGGTCCACTGGAAAATGGTTTTTTGATAAATTTTTAATGTGTAAGTAGGTGGTGATTTTGGAATGTTTCACATTGGTTCCGACGGACTGCGTTACCATGGCAATGTCAAATATTAAATAATATTATATTTCAATTATAGTCTGCCCTGACAGTTGGCGTTGCGATACAATTAAAAAAAATATTTTAGTACTAGCGGCCTGATACGTGCTTCGCTACGTAAGAAGTGAACTTTTAAAAAAAAATATTGGAACAAATTCATTTATTCAAACAAAAAATCTTTATTTACATATTCATACGGTATCGATTGGTCGAATTATGATAAATGTACATGTAATGACGTTAGATATTGTGATAACTTTTTAATATATTTTTTTTTAAGTTTAGTTTTTTAAATTAAAGTCGCGTGTACAAGACAACGTCTGTCGGGTCGGCTAGTATAAGTATATAAAATGGAATGCAACAAATTATTATAATCATCTGAAATAAAACGGAAGTCAAGTTTTATCATATTTTAAATTAGATTTAATCCGAGAATTGTTTACAACATCCAAAGTCTTTTAATTATTACCAAAATAACCTGTTCAAAGACCTTCACCTTTCACTAGAGGTCCAATATCACGAATATCGGTCATGGTTCAAAATTAATTAACTTTTAAATTATGTGATACCTACTTTTAATAATATTCTGTTACATGATTGAAAATATTTGCATCGACTTTATAGGACTCAAATGATGATTTATTGCTTTATATATGTATATAAGCTGTTGCCCGCGTGTAGGTCGCTTTTCGCGTAATCAGTGGAAGCTACCATTATCCAGACCTATAATGGACTCATAGTTAATTCTATAGTATCTTATTCCCGTGGCAATTTTTTTACATATAGGCAATACATTGCTACGATATCAAACTGAAAATAATAACATACATACCACACACACACACACAGCCAGGACATTATTCAGATATACGTAAAAAAGCATATGAATACGAAATATTTTTTACCCAATATTATGTTTTTGAGTAATGTTCAATTAAAGAATTTTCAAACTGCTATACTATAACATGCGAAAACGTAATCAGAGTTGTAAAAAAAAGTCAGCGCCATCTATTGAGATTAACTAAATTTATAATTGGCATGTGCTCATATTCAATTTGTTTTATTAAAATTGAGACAAAATAAATAGAAATACTAGTTTTATCTAAATTAAATACGTTTATGTAAACGGCATTCAACTTTGTTTAAAGGTTTTGAAAATGTCCTTAAAATAAATTTTCAATTGACCATAACTTCCTTTCTTCTTTATTATATATTATAATCCACCTGTAAAAATCGCGTTCAAATCCGTTGAGTAGTTTCGACGTTATAACGTACCAGACAGACTGACAGACAGACAAAATTCCAAAAATTGTTTTTTTTGTTTTTGATACTCGTCTTTAATCGTCCCCTATCAGTTATTTGGAAAAATATTTAATGGTTAGACATTCGATTTTTAATGTCTTATTATATATTTGGGATAACGCAATGTACAGAAAAATAACAGTGTTTATGTATGTTTGTATAGACGTATATATAAATGTATTTTTGATAAGAGTATTAACGATTTGTTAGTCATTTCTGCAATTAATGAATAAGATTTATACTGAGATCTTATACCAGATCTCTGAGACGTCAAAGTAAGCTGAGTAATAATATATTGTATTGTGGTCAAGAACAACTTCAATTCTCTCATTTTTTCATTAAAATATGGGCTGACAACATATACCTATATATATGTAGAAAGGAATTTAAATGATGGTCTCAAGGAATTATATATATATATATATATATGTGTGTATATATATATATATATATATATATATATATATCTGTGTGTGCTGTATTGCAAACAAGCTTTTAATTTCCTCATTTCCCGGCAACGCTTCGTGTGGCAAAAATGACCTATGGCTTTTAGAAATTAACAGGTTATATCTTTAACTTCAATATGATATCTGAGACTGATTTTTTTTGTAATTAAAATTTAAACCACTATGACTATTAAATATATAATTACCCGGCTCTGTTCACGAAAACTAATTTCACGGAATACATTTGATGAATAGTAAATCCGAATGAGTTCGAAATTAGTCGGGCAAAGCTATGATTAATTTTCGTAAATACAGCAGACTGAATATATATAGCAACTGATATTATAACTTAAATGAATTGATTTATACATTTATTTCAGTATTTAATATTACTTGGTGGTAAAAAAATAACTATTTTTGTTGTGTATTTGCTGTTGGTATTTCGAAATACACAGACAACAATATCAAAAACAATTGAATTCCAAACTACCTTTAACACATGGGAATAACATCGAATAATACAGATTCGGTCTGGTCTTTTAAATGTTTGTTTGTTTGTTATTTTTTTTGTACACTTCTTATATATTAAAATACACTCCTTATATATAACACAGAAATGCAATTTATACATAAAGGAGGATCTCATGAAGGGTCTCTTCAAATCAACCCTCCGACAAATTTAAAGAAACTATATAACTTGGTAAATTAAATTAAAAACAGATACAACCAATAACAATCGTAAACTTCTACATTACATTATAGAGAAAGAAATAATATATTAAATATATGAAAAATAAACCGATTATGACAGGAATTCGAACCCGGGACCCTCAACTCTTGGGAATTCAAGATATTTATTATATTAGGTTTCATTCGAAACAAACTATTAAGCTTTTTTAAATTTATCGAAGCGGGTAGCAATACGGTAGTTGAATTCATAGAGACATGGGACGAATTCACAGAGGCTGCGGGTTCGAATATCTGCTGGTATCGTATCGGGATATTTTTCATCCTATACTTATTTAAAATTGATGTAAGCCTAATGATTACACATGTTAATAGATATTGTCAATATACATAATACATATATATATAATATAAATAAATCAAATTTCTGTCCTTCCAGGATCCAACTCGTGTAGTATGTCCAGTGATCGACGTGATCAGTATGGACACCTTCCAATACATTGGCGCCTCCGCTGACTTACGAGGTGGCTTTGACTGGAACCTGGTCTTCAAGGTCAGCCACCTCTTACAACACTGCCCCCTGCGAACTGCATTCATTATTGCTATATTATACAAAACTGTTTTATTCTGCCACATAATTTAACATTCTTATTAAAGATCCAAACTGGTTGGAATACCATTTTTGGTGTACAATGTCGCTTTAAGGATGATTCACACTTTAGTGGGAGTATCTGTCACACTCGGAGCGCAGTGCCAGACTCAGCGACCCCACCCAGGTCATCAGGACTCCCATGATAGCGGGCGGTCTCTTCAGCATGGATCGAAAGTACTTCAACAAACTCGGCAAATATGACATGAAGATGGATGTCTGGGGTGGAGAGAACTTGGAAATTTCATTCAGGTATGTTTTTTTAGATCTTTGCTTTGATTTTATATGCAAATATATTATCGGCAAATATATTATATGTTATCGGCATCCTTATAACTTTTGCGTTTTATCATTGGATAGAAATCTTTTGTTCTATATTTATTTTTATTTCTTTTCCATGTCTTTTGATAAATTGCTTACGAGGTTTATCTTTATTTCATCCTTGGTAATTTAACATATTCAAATTAAACTTCAATAATATAGTTTTGTTTTTGTTTTCCAGGGTCTGGCAATGCGGAGGCTCGCTGGAGATCGTACCCTGCTCCCGGGTGGGACACGTCTTCCGCAAGCGCCACCCCTACACCTTCCCCGGCGGCTCCGGGGCCGTGTTCGCCAGAAACACCAGACGAGCCGCCGAGGTCTGGATGGACGACTACAAGGACCTATACTACAGGTCCCAGCCGCTGGCCAAGCAAGTCGAATACGGAGAGTGAGTACAAACATCTTCCCGGGCATCGAACATCTCGAAAGAAACGAGATAAGGTTGTCTATCTCATTTAACTCCTACTAATATATCTACTTTGTTCGCAGCATATCAGAGCGCGTGTCCATCCGCTCCCGCCTGCAGTGCAAGTCGTTTCGCTGGTACTTGCAGCACGTGTACCCGGAGCTGTCGCTGCCGGCGCGCTCGGGCCGCGCCCTGCGCCAGGGAGCGCGCTGCGTCGACACCATGGGACACGGAGCCGATGGAACGCTGGGTCAGTGCTCAGCGACCTGTCGGCGAACTAGAGTGTCCTTACACGCACTGATGCATTTAGCATTCTTTGTACAGGGTTATTTTTTATTAATCTCTTTACATCGATCCCAACGACATTTGTCGACGGCGACGCGTTCTCTTTGTTTCGCTTGTGTTGTGTTGTTTATCAAGACTTGTAAACAGTCGCAGAACAAATGTCGCCGGGATCGACACGGGGAGGCCGCCCGTGAGAGATGCTCCATTAATCACAAGTAACCCTGTATCCTGTATAATCGTGTCTAACCGGAAACTTCATTTCTAAAATCGACCTCTATCAGTGAGGTCTTAAAATGAAGCAGTAGACCATATACTTCCAGAAGTTTAAGATCCCAACTTCCCTACCTTCCAGGTATGTACCCGTGTCACGACACTGGCGGCAACCAGGAGTGGCAGTTCGAGAACGGCATCCTCCGGCACCACGGGTTGTGCGTGTCGGCGTCCCACTCCGACCGCGCGGTGGCGCCACTGGCGGCGGTGCTGGCCGCTTGCGACCCGCAGGACGGTGCCCAGCGCTGGCGGCGCGCGGGCTCGCTGCTGCGCCACCAGGCGACCGGCGCCTGTCTGGACTCCGACGGCAGCGCCTTGTACCTAGAGAGGTGCGACGAGGATAAGCCCAGCCAGCAGTTTAGCTACTAGGGGAGCCTCCCCAGGATGAGCTACCAGGGGAGCCTCCAGGATGCCGTGCTCGTTCTCGTTAAACTCTCGATCGCGTGAAAACTGACAAACGTTTACGACACGAGTATTTAGTGCCTTGAAACGTTGCAGATTCGATTTCGATACCGAGTCCGTGAGTTATTTTAAACAAAATATACGTATTGTAACGAGTCGCAATATACACATTGTAACGAGTCGCAGTATACACATTGTAACGAGTCGCAATATACGTATTGTAACGAGTCGCAATATACACATTGTAACGAGTCGCAGTATACACATTGTAACGAGTCGCAATATACACATTGTAACGAGTCGCAATATACACATTGTAACGAGTCGCAATATACACATTGTAACGAGTCGCAGTATACACATTGTAACGAGTCGCAATATACACATTGTAACGAGTCGCAATATACACACTGTAACGAGTCGCAATATAGTTAGCGGCCATCTCTTAAAAATGAATATTGCCCGACATTACACTGAAAATAGTTTAGTTGTTAATGAAGACTGACGATTGATTTGATTGAAAAAACGACACTTAAAAAAATAAGTAAAACTAAAAGTAATTCAAATCCTACTCGATATTACTTAGTATAAATAAAAATTATATATTAAATTAAACACACACATGAGTCCGTTTGTGTGTAAACAATCATAACTAGTAGACTTAATAACCGGTTACCATTGTATATAATAGTTAAGTATGTGAGAGCCGGGACAGTGGAATGTACATAGAGCCATGTAACGAGAAATGGTAATAATTACATATATACAGGGTTATTTGTAATTAGTTCACCAACTCACGCAGGCAGCCTCTTTACATCGATCCCAAAAATATTTGTTCTACGACTTTTTAAAATTAATACTTTTTTAAATTTAAGTTTGCCCATACAAAATTTATTTGTTGTCTCTGAACGGGTATTAACTCTGAGCGGTGATATGGCGCCCGGGCGTTGACCTTTTAGGTACCTCTTACAAAATACAAAGTAATAAGTAAAAGAGGGAGCAAAAATTTTTTTGTTTCTTTTTTCTGTGTTGTTTATAAAGATTTGTAAAAAGTTTTTAAAACCAAATGTTGTTGGGATTGATGTAGAGAGACTGCTTGCAAGAGATGGCCAACTAATTAAAAAAAAACCCTGTGTATCAAATATTTTATATATTGTTTTATTAATATTATACTCGTTTTATATTTTTTTGGAATTTTTCTCGAATATGCTGTGATTTTTGTTTTATTCATGTTTTTACAAACAGTACAAGATAGTTCTGTATTAATACAAATAAGGAATTTTATTATCTATAAATTCACCAGTATATTATTCAAGATCAAAGTAATATAATGTAAGTAACAAATAATTTATCATTAAATATTATTTTTGTAAAATACTCAATTATATTTAAGTTAATTAAAATAATGTATATACTATTTGTGTCAGAATCAGAAAACGTTAATTTTAAGAATTTTGTTATTTTATTTACAGTTTAATCAAAAATATTGCGTTAACAATTTTGGATAATTATTTGAATGTTGTTTCTTTATATGTTTAAAAAAAAAGTTTTATTTTAATGGAAAATGTATATTTAAAAAGTTTTAAATATTATTTTGTCACTGCCAATATTTATTGATGAAATATTGAGTTATATCTAACATATCATATCAACTGAACTAATTATTTAGACAAATATTGTTAATTTTATGTTAATGTATTAAAATAAGTTAATAAACTTCGACATTCCGATTACATGCAATGCATGCAGAACATGCTTTCCTGAATGTATATATATATATATAATAATTATACTTTAGTATGTACTTTTTACAAGTACTATGAACAGTAATACGAAAATTTTTAAGTTTATTTAAAAACAGCGCCATCTAGCGCCAGTTTTTCAATGTTGTGGGTTGGTCCATGTTGCTAGATTTTTAACCGTAAGAAAATAATAATAATTTAATTTAAAACAGCGCTATCTCGCGGCGAGGGAGTTTTCACTTATATACTAAGTTTGGTTGAATCTTAGAAGATTCTTATTTGATTTTATTAGAATAACTTTTTTTTTTCTTCAACTTTAATTGTCCACTATCTCGTTTCTATTCAACTTACTTGACTAAATTGGCATTTGTCCATATATATTGTCTTTTCTACACAAAATTAGGTAATTACCGAAAATTTGCCATAATTGAAAACTTAATTGAATTTAAAGTGCCGTTGTATTACTTTTATAGTATTTACATTCAATTGATTATATATTGTCCTATAATTGGTACTTAATTGTATAGTCTCTATGATAATTAAATTAACTAATAAAATATACTAGAATTATATTTCATAGAATAATGAATAAAATATACCTACTTAAATGAAAATAATGTTTAAATTATTCTTGAATTAGGAATGGTTACAAAAATACGTTTTTCTCATAGGAGATATTATTAGTTACTTGAAAGTTGTCTTAAAAAGTGGGTGATATTATTTTACATTTTATTTTAATATCAATAGCGTTGAATTTTTAATTGGCTTTCCAAGTCACTCATCTCGCGTATTTGTTTACAAGCAAAGATGGCTGTTTTAGTGAAAATCATTGATTTTAAATAAATCTTATTTGTACAACTAAACTTCTATTTATTTCTCCAAGAAAGTAAAAATATTACAAATTGACTACAATTAAATAAAATTTCAAGGAAAAAATATTATCTTACCGTAAAAATTTTTTGATAATTATTAATTATTATTAGATTTCAAGGACATAAGTAGGAAATAAAAATTAAGATAATTTAGTAGTATTTATTTGTTCCACATTAATATCACAAACCAGTCTTAAATCTTAGGTTTTGAAATTTGTAAATAATAATAAATTTATACAAAATTTCGTCAACTGTCACCTGTCACGTTATAAGTCAATTCTTTTTATATATAGAATCTGTTATTCGGAGGTAAAGTTTTTTTCATATAGATTTATACATAATTACAAGATTTTAAGAAATTTATCATAAAAAATTGCAATATCACAAAAACATTGAAATACGTACCGTACCGTACCGGAACATATTTGAAATAATTCTGAGATTTATAGAAACTTTATACACCTTATCTTATAAATTTTAGAATTATTCGTAATAAATAATGAATACCTCTTTATATAATATAACATATACCATAAGAAAAATCCCTTATTTGTTTAAGAAACACACACACACACAATTAGTATTTCTATCACATTACACTGCACTATAATTAAAACTGGGTAATTATATTTAAATACATACAATTTAAAATAAGTAACAAACATTTCAAATGGTTTTACGATACAATACTTTTATTGCAAGAAATAATACATTTAAATGAAATAATATTGTTCATACATCTGCACATTTCACATCTACCGTTATATCAATACAATGTCAATACGGACCCAGTTGGTGTGAACGGACCACACGTCATAGATAATAATTGTAAGTCTAAACTTTTAATTTGGTTTTTATTAACGTACCTATAACCTTAATAGATTTAAATGCGCGATTCCGAGAGAGTCTCTGACTCAGTAGGTAGTAGGCTCCGAGGTTCATGCCGAAGAACATCAGGATCAGGATTCCGAAGTCGAACCAAAACGAGACCCCGGACATACCCATTAACTTCAGGAAATACCTTCAAAGGACAGAGGTCATTAGCAATGTGTTAAAAATATATAACGATAACTAGTATTTAACAAATAAAAAAAATCTTTTATTTTATATTGTTTCTCAAATATTTTCTTTTTCGGATGTCGCAATTCAGTAGACTTCGGTTGCAGTAAATATGAAAATTATTTTTCTTAAATTATTATTTATAATTATTTATTTTCGAATCAAATAAAAAAAAATAACATGATATTAAACAATTTCTAATATAAAATAGGATTATTTGGATGCCGACCGACCCAGTACCCACTGACATAGTTAAATATCGTCAATGACAAGTGTGGAGGCCCCACCTGACGTTCTTATACTCGCAGTAGACGGCGTCCGTGGGGCACAGCAGGTCCTCCCTGGGCCCCCCGTACACGGCGGCCAGCAGCCCCTCCAGGCCGTAGCGCAGGAACGAGCAGGCGCGCGCCAGTCGCCACACCAGCGCCGGCGCCACGTCGCCGCTACCGAACCCGTACACCGCCAGCAGCATCAGGGGCACCGCCGCCACTGGACCCACGAACATGGAGTTCTGAACGGAGAGAGAGAGAGAGAGGGAGTTCGAAATCGAAGCTCGTTTCCACAACCACAATTGAACCTTATCAAAACCGAACCCACCACGACGCTCAAGGTCGAGGATATCAAGGTGCCCATGGACTCCGATATCAGAGCGATCATGACGCAGATGGTCATGAACATCATCACCCTGGCCACCTCCATGGGCTGTGCGGTCAGAGGGTACACGATGGAGAGGTAAATCAGACAGAAGAACACCGTGACCGGAGCCCGAGACACCACCAGGGCCGCGTAGTACGGCTTCAGACCGTACCACCGGTTGAAGTACTCCCGCTTCACTAGCAGCACCTCGGTTGGAACTAGAATTCGTTTGTTTTTGGTTAATAGGTATTAGTGAAATATACTCAGAACGTGATACACGTCCATGATAAGAACCGTGGAAGTCCTAATGTGTCTCATCATATTCTAAAGTTATAAAAATCACTATTTGTTACACTATATACACTCGAACTGTTCAAACACAAAATAAACGTTGGCGATTTATGTAATACAGTTGAAATGACGACTTGAGTAGGTACTGCTTGTACGAGCATGGAGTAGCATTCACTGAGCCTGAATATATTCAGGTTTTTTCATTTTACTATACTTTGAAGACCAGACTGGAACCGACTAACCGAACTTTAAATCCAGGCCAAATGTATTCTCAAGAATTTGAGTGAGGCACCTCTCCTCTCGTTATGACTTGTTTGATAGACCGTTTGCTTCGAGCGCAACAGTAACACCCCGAATGGGTTTTAAACTAGTCATGGATCATGTAAAAAATAAAAGACATCATACATTATACTTACATGCCAACAATACCGGCATCATAGATATATACAACATGGCGATTATACAGGCGTAACAAAAACCAAAGTTAAATAAGGCCTTGGTGGCGTCGTAACCCATCTGACTAAACAGAGAGGCAACTATAGCACCCAGGAACAAGTGGAGACCCACCCGCAACCACAGATAACCCTGGAAATAATAACCCATCAAGTAACAACAACGAAATGAACTTTAAATTAAGTAGATGGAAATGTTTTTTAAATTACATTTTAAAATGGCTATACATGTTTTTAGATATTTTAGATTTAACATTATTATCGGTAGTGGCATCTTTTCAGTGTTTATCTAATCTATACTGCTAAGTTAGAATTATTGGAAAGGATTTTAGAAAGAAGCCTAATGGATGTCACCACCGTCCCAATAAAGATGGTCATAATTATAGAATGCTAAATTCACCGAGACGGGTAGCCGTACGGCAGCTCAATTTATAGAGTGACGGAACGGTTTCCCAGAGGTCGCCGTCCATAGCGGTATATTTTTCATCCTAAATTTATTAAAATTTAAATAAGCTTAAAATACATGCTCATAAATATTTTGAAACAACAAAATGTAGGATTAACTACAACAAAATTGATGTAGTAAATTCTCACTCACCCTATTCCTAGCAGTCTGTAACAACATTCTCCTCAACAACACCAGGAACTGCTGTAAGGCCGTGGTCTCGTACCTGTAGACGTGACCCTCCACGACCCCCGTGTTCAGTTGCTCTATTTCCATCTCCTGATAGTTGGTCTCCATGGAGTAGTGTCTCCACTTGTGTGATTTTCCATTATCTACGGCGACCACCATTTTGTCGACATGCTGTCCGTACTCACCGCTCGATACTTCTATAACTGGATTGTAATTTATAATGACTCACTAGTTTTTTCTAAACTTTTACACTCAAATTTTTAACTTTTTAGGGATTAACAGTAACATTCTTTAACAATGTGCTGGAGTATGTAAACTTGACTGCGATTGTGGCTTGTCATACATTGGTCAACCAAGGAGGGGCATTGGCGTAAGAGTTAAAGAACTCACATCCGATATCAAGTATAGGCGTACTTTGAAGTCAGCAGTGTGTGAACATACCATAGACAAGCCCAATCATTACAACATTTGTGCCAAGTCACAAGTCCTCGCTAAGGAACATCCTAAAATTCCTAGAATGATTGGCGAGGCTATTCAAATTATAGAGGCCATAGAGAAGATGATTGGAGAATACCTACCACCTGGAACCCTCATGTACAATGTAAAATATCAAGTCTGTGACCGCACTTTGAAACCTCATGATACTATGGCGTGTCTCCTAAATGATACCGTTGTGTGACTCCTGAACTACACGCTCGGAATCTTAGAAACCGTTGGAGGTAGATGACTAATTAACTGACTTACTGACAGAAATCTACAGGTCTTGTTGAGCACAACTGTTGCAAATCATTTGAAATGTCGGGTTAAAATTTAAGTTCAAAATGTAAAGTATATTGTAAATAGTAAATCTAATTACAAGCAAGTTAGATCCATAAAAAAAAAAAAAATTATTCACTATTAAAATAAAATTAACTTTGTATATTATTTCATTATAACTATTACAAACATAGTTAAGTGCGTCATCAAAGCTAAAAGTCATAAAACTGACTACCAAAAAACAAACGAAACAAAAAGAGTCAAATAAACTCCAATATAAAAAACCGGTTATACAAGTCGATGTTAAAAAAAAACACTTACCAAAATCTGCAGGATTATATGTTTTCGGGCACGGCAGGGCGAGCTCGTCGAGGAAGGGCACGACCCCCCCCGAGGCTCCTTGGTAGGCGCACCGCCCCCCCGCCACCACGTACACGTGGTCGAACATCGCGAACAGACGCGCAGACGGTGTGTGCAGCGAGCACACCACCGTGCGGCCGCCGCGACACACGCGCTTCAACAACGACACACACGTCGACGATGCCACGTCGTCCAGACCACTGAGGATATTTGAATTGGTTACAATTTATCAGAATATTCCTACCATTAAGAACCTTAACAAATTATCAAGCTAGAAATATGATTTATCAAATTGGTCTTAACCCTGACAATAAGAATAAATTACGAACTATATATAGCTGCTTTATATTTGTCTAACAGTCATTCAGGTCGTGGTCACAGTTGAGTGGTAACTCACGTGGTTGGCTCGTCCAGGAAGACGACGGGGGGGTTGTTGACGAGCTCCAGGGCGATGGACAATCTCTTCCTCTCGCCTCCCGAAAGGCGCTCGCTGGAAGTGTTACGAGCCTTATTTAGCCTCAGTAGCTGGATTATCTCTTCTATCTACAACAATTATTTTTCATCTTAGTTTTCCTCTTAAACTTAAAGGGTCTTAAATCTATAAAACTTTGGTTTTGGTTTCTATTGATGGTTAGGTGTGTCGTTATGTATGGATCTGTGTGTTGGGATTGCATGTAACGGAGATGCAAATGTTAAGATGTATAAGAAAGGATAGGATTAGAAATTAGTATATCGACGAAAATGTTTCATGGTATTATGGCATAATATGAGAAGGGATGTAATGTGTGTTATTAGAAGAGTGTTAGATACGAAAGTGTAGAGTTGCAAAGGAAAAGAACGGTCGAAAAAAAGATGCATGGATTACGTGAATGGCTATATTGAGGAGAAGGGAGTGTCTACAGAAATGTCGTGTGACAACAGGGAAGAATGGAAGAAAAAAACATACTGCGCCGATCACGATATTCAGATAAGAACCGGGATATGATGATAATCTACAACAATTATTTTTACATCGTAGTAAGACGATTATTACTTTATTTAATTAAAACAAAGAATCAAGTTTATTACATCTTTGTCGTATTATTATAAATATAATTACTTTAAATCATATATAAATTGAAAAGAAAAATAATCACTTCTAACAAGCAAAGGTAAACTGAAAAAACAAAGATCTTCAACTTATTAATAACAATAATATGTATCATAACGCGTCTGTAATAACATAAGAATTATTATTAATATTGTACGGAACTAATGAAACTGAAGCCAGCCTAAAAGGTGTCCTTCGAAAAGCAGAGAAAGCAAATGGAGGTACCTATTTGTCTCTCTTTTTTGACGTGATAGATAGAGATAAGATTGTTTCTTTTTCTTTCTCTCTTTTATTATTTGTTAGATACTCTGGATGGATGGATATTTGTTACTCAATGACGCCAAAACTACTAAACGAATTTTGATGAAACTTTGCAATATTGTGGCTTATGTACCAGAGTAACACATATTATAGAAATTCTAACTTTTGCACGTGGTTTTGTCTGTGACATAACATAGATTGTAGCGCGATAACTAATTGCCGCTCGAGATCCCTTTTTTAATCGTGTGGTTTACTGAATTTTACATAATTATTTGTGAAAATCCTTCACAAATAATTATGTAACCTTATTATTACCTTTTTATTATTACGACTTTAAAACTAAACTGTTATTTTATTAAAATATACGTATTTTGTTAAAAATATAGCCAATCATACTATTTTTATGGTGGACGAAGTCACAGGCAACAGCTAGTATAGTTTATATATTAATATAGTTGTTGAATTGTTTTTATTTGCGAACAATGGATGTAACCTTGAACATGTTATATATTTTAACACACACACAGGGGTAACATACCCATATTACACATCATACAAAGTTATACATATATAGTTCCTTAAGTATATAACTATGTTGACTGACTGTTACTTGAGCGCAGATTCAATGATTTTATTCGCACATTTTGCGAAATTAAAGTTTTCGGTTATTATTCCTGAAGTAAATCACCGATCACTGATTTTTTTTTGTTAAGCCATCGATGATAATGCTGCTGTCAAATAAGAACCCGATGACAATCGCTTCAGTAATTCAGAAGACAAAGTATCAGGGAGATCGCATTAAAGGCAACTACATAGGCTTCGCTCAATAAAGTCATTATTTGTATATATCTGTTTATCCTAATTGTATATTATAATTTTCCAGAACGTTTCTATGAAGCATAGTTTATATTTTGGTGTCATAAAGTTACATGGCTTAGGTTTTAAACCATGTAAGTATATGAAATATAATACTTAAGCAAAAATAAAAAGTGTCTGAAAAACAACATAGGTACTATAATTTCTAAATATATATAATAATAAAATAGTAACGCGGTCAAATCTCCGTGCAATATTGGTTAATATAAATAGTTATCTACTACGGATTTAATACAAGACAGAACACAAGCAATAGTTTTTATAATTGTTAGCTGTTATCTGTTTGTGTGTGTTTGTTTGCGCGTCTGCCCCGGTTTAATAAATAAATAAGCCCTTTCCTTGCAAAACCAAATAAGATAAGACGAATAAATTATGAAAATACAATGTATCGTTAATAAAGAAAAAAAACTTTTTTGCTGTTTTGTTACAATAAGAACAACTTACTATAATCTCCTTCTTCTGTTTCGTGACATCGCTTCCCAGTTTCAGATCAGCTGCCATCATCATCGCCTCCTTGACGGTGATAAGAGGCTGTAGCAGGTCATCTTGCATGATGTAACGAGATAATTTCCTGAATAGACGCAGATCCCTTGGTTCTCCATTTGTCGTTATTAAGCCGGTAGCTCCGTCCACTCTGAATTAAAAATCATATTAGTCTAGTTTAGTCTTTAGTTTAATTTGCTTTTTTAATAAAAAATAAATCAATAAGGACAGGAATTTAAACTTGTAACCTATGAAAAACCGTCCCGTCGCTCTAGAAATTGGGCTACCGTATCGTGGCACGCTTCGATGAATTTAACACTCTATATATTGTCTTTATCTGGATGGTTTTTTAAATTTTGTGCTAAAATTAATGGTAAGCTCATTTTAATTATAAACGTGAGTTGATATCACTTCCTGACATGATCTGTTACCTATATCCTGCAAGTATGTTAAGAAGGGTACTCTTCCCAGCACCGGATGGACCAAGTATAGCTGTAAGCTGTCCAGAACGGAATTCTCCACTGATTCCTCTTAATATTAATTTTGATGCTGAAACAATAAAACGTTGAAAATATTTAAAAACATGATTTCATGTATTTGTCAATAAACTTAAAAGTAGTAATTTATTCACGAGAACTTAAAAATAGTTATTTAAATTGAAATTTATTAGGAGTCATATATTATAACAATTTTATTACACCAAGTAATGTTATTTACTGATTATAATTAAAATTGTAAAGTTTGAGAACATAATAAGTTCAAGAGCAAAGTCAGTTCACATTTGTTAATAATAGATGGCGTTGCAATTAAGAATTGCATTCTTTTAGCGTATTGTATAACTTTTTCCTGCTAAAGTTTTTTATGTCACTGTTACATATGACTGACATCAACCGTTGTCATAGTCTACTTATATGATTGAGCTGTAAGCGAAGCTCTTTACCGTTTGGGAATTAATTTTTTGAGGCAACATCACAGGAAAACCACTTGACCAATTTTAACCAAAATTGGCAGCATGTCAAGGACGTGACTGGGCTTGTTCTCCAAAAAACAGAATAAACAAATATTGTTTGGTTTTAAAGATATGGTCAAAAAACTGAATCTCCCATAGACTTAAGTTAAACTTAACTCGCCAATCGTTAATCTTAACTTTTCCGGTGCCAGCAACTTAATTGGAAGTCCTTGGGCGCGGTTTGGACCGACTTTAGTAGCATAAAAAAGGGAAGGGCGCTCAGCTCAACTCCCGCATTGTGGCGGATCCTAGTGTAATATTGATATTAGAATGACTATGAGGTATTGACGTTTATCTATTTACTAATAGTTGTTAATATATATTTGAATTCCGTAAATTTACAACATGTACATATAAGTATGCATTTAGTTTTAGAACAACAACAGGTAACGTCACTGTTGAAGGCATCAAAGGCGAGTCCATGTGTGCCTATTATTTACTAACAATTACAATTTAATAGACATACAGGACTTCCTAAATTGACAATTCCATAAACTGTTCCCGAAAACGAGTTGAAGAATGTTTAGTAATCGATTAAATAGAGTATTAAATTATATTCTAGAATTTGCTACTTTTTTATGATCTGCAGATGTTTGCCAATCGGCAAAGGCCTTACTCCAAGAATGTTTTAGTAGCATTATGTAAATAATCGTAAAACACATGCCTTTAATACAATACGAAAGATATATTTTCAGTTATAATCAAGTCATTTTTACATAAAACATGTCAAATTAAGATTAAAATTACTGGAATAGTTAGTGCATAAATGTTTTATTTTGATTTATTACCTTAAACTATAACAGTAATATATTCATTATATTACATAGTCATAAAATATTAATAAAAATTCATATATAATTCATCTAATCTAGAAGGTACCGTTAGACAGTTTAGCAGATTGAAAAATAAAGATGGTATCAAATGAATCGGTTACTACGAAATCCGATTATTACGATATATTGATACACTTTTTTGTAATTATTTTCAAATTGGTTTTGAAATCGTACGAGTTACTCTTCTTTTAATGTCAAGTTCTTTCGATTTAAAAGTATGAAACTTCAAATGGCAGCTCTTAGATTAGACAGACTATAGTTTTTTTAAATAAAGTTCTATAAATAGATTATAAGAAAGTCAATTTTTTAACTGTCACGAAGTAAGTATTATTTTTCATTCTATATATATATATATAAATTTAAATAAGCTTAACATGGCTATACATGTTTAAAGATATTTTCAAATATATGCCTATGTTGTAAATATATTCAAATAATTACTATGTATACTTTAAACAAATATACGTAAACAAAATTAGTTTTTATTTTTAACCCGTAATTGCTTGCAAGGAAGAGATATATGAAGAATGTCCTCTCTCGGGGTATACAATGAGGGATTAGGGGGTAAAAGCTTGTAAAAGAATACACCTTTTTTTAAATAAGAAAAAAAATGTAAAAAAATAAATGTTTAGAATGTTACACATAAAAAAATAAATGTTATCTCTTGTGTAGCTAGTAGCTGGTACCTACTATGTATTTTAAGTTTGCATATTACTATCGCATTGAATTTCATTATTATTACATAGTCAATACTCATTAGATACCGACACCAAACCAATGAGCACTGAACTGATAACCACACATCCTAACTTCTTGACTTCTGGCCTCTTTTTACTCGATATAATTTAACACATTGAAAAAAGCTAAATACAATCCAAATAATAATAATATTACATATAAATGATAATAAAAATATATTCGAATTATAACATCTTTGAAAACTGTGAACTTTGACTAGTACGTAACTTGACCCCCTTGCCCTTACTATTGTATTAAAGTGACAGAAATCACAATTCAAAACTAATTTAATATAATGGAGACACTGTTACACATAAATATAGACCTTATCTCGTTTGAGTAATGTTTAAAATGCTTTGCTTTAAAACAATAAGCAGTTATTGGTCGATTATTGACTTGGTAAAATAGAAATATTGAATATATTACAAATATTTATTCTTTATGCGGTACAACGTCAATGAACTGTACACAGAAGCTATTTAATTTTCTTATCAGTTGGTTTCAATCATACTGTCGTTAAAATACAGTCATAGTGTTTTTTTTAAATCAATCTGCATGAAAGTTTTTGACCCCCCCTTCGTCAAAAGCTCTATGTTTTCATAAGTGCAGTGCATTTCTCCGTTTTCCTTTGTCCTGTCCATCTTGAAACCCATCTCCTTTTTCGTCGATATGAACCCTTTCACATTTATGGTGAATGTGTTTTATTGCCCGGTGGGACTTGCCACTGATGCTTCGGTGGATGCGGCTTCATATGAGACCAAATTGTTGTGTCGTATTAACATTAGTTAAAAATAAATTATTATTATTTTTATTTAGTCGATGGAATGTCTTAGTATGCTTTCAACGGCTCCAAGATAGCATCACGGCATTAATACGTTAATGTTTATATAATGTGTATACATATACACAGACTCACACACACACACACACACATGTGTGTGTGTGAGTGTGAGTCTGTATATGTATATAAATAAATAATAAATATAGAAATGATAAAAAAAACAATAACTGTAACTGTCTGTGGCAAATTTGCGGCCAAAGGCGTGGACGGATTTGAATGCGGTTTTTTTTAATCGATAGCTATGTTTGTCAAGATGGTTCTTATCCATGTTTTACACTAACTTACTGAGGTAAAGTACTTTATTAGGGATAGCTGTTGCCCGTGACTGCGTCCACGTAGACTGTAAAAATATATTTATATGGCTTACGATCGTAGTCACAAATAATCACGGGCAACAGCTAGTGATATATACCTAAATCTCTTCACCATAGTGTTATAAGTGATTGTAAATCATTTTAACTCTAAATGTTTATATTTATTAATATTCGTATATATGAAACCTGCCTATCTACCTACCCGTATGAAAAAGTCTTGAATCATGTTACTTATAATCATGTTATTAATACATTTATAATTTATTACATTGTCGAAACTTTCACGTGGATCCTTATTTAATTAAATATCTAAACTAATATTATAAAGAGGTAATATTTTTTTGTTTGTTTGTTTGTAATGAATAGGCTCAATAACTACTTGACCGATTTTAAAAATTCTTTCACCATTATGAATGTACATCTTTCCAAAGTAACATAGGCTATATTTTATGTTGAAAAAAATTAGGGATCCTTGCGAAAACTTCAATAACATAAACCACCGTCGATAAAAATCACTATTGAAATACCTTAAATCGCATGCGCTGCAATAACTATTGATGATGGAGCAAAATAATGTACTACGATTTTGTAGACCACATTATTATCTACAGAAAAGTCGGCGGTAGGGAACATCTAAGTATTATAGTATTTAATAAAAACCTGTACGTGTGATAAATGGTTAGAATGGTTATTAAGTACTTTGTTTAAAAAGTATTTAAATGGACGTTTAAATAAAAACAAGAGAGGTATAAAAATAATTACAGCATCTAATATTGTATCCTTATTAAAAACTTTAAATATACTTTTGACAGTGAGCGATGTCTGCCGATGTCGTAATTTTGATCGTATCAATTAAAATAAGTCATATAGAAGCCAATACAAAAAAAGGGAAGTGGGAATTTTTTTACTACGAATTTAAGGCGTGCGAAGCCGCGGGCAAAAACTAGTAATATATATATTTCTCGTATTAAATATATACCTTTGTACATCAGAGGGAAAAAGTTTGATAAAATATTTTATTAAATCGGTCCATTAGTTTCGGAGCCTATTCAATTCAAACAAACAATAAAATCTTTCCTCTTTATAATATTAGTGATGATGATGATGATGATGATTATAAAATATAGCCAATGTTTATCAGTAATAATGTAGGATTCTAACGTTAAGAGATTTTTCAAATCGGTCCTGTACTTTCGGGGCCTATTCAATTCAAACAACAAACAAATTTTTACTTTTTATAATAATAGGATAGATTAATAGAAATACTTAAACAATTGAAAATTTTGTGTGTCTGTAGGTTGCGTCGGGGAACCGTTGTACGTACGTTGACGTCACGAAAAAATACCTATTTTACGAAGTTAATCATTGAGGACTTAAACTATACGATTCGATATCGTAATTCCTTTATTTGCCTTGTTAACTTACTTGCATTTTAATTTCTTCCTTTATTAAACGGTCCCCCGACGCAACGAATTCAATAAGTACATAATAATATTATTTTTATTCTTTTTAGAGGTATTTTTGTATCGGAGCTTTTTTAAATTTTTAATTTAATTTTTAAAGATATTATCTCAAATATAGATGAATAATCTGACAAATACACACTAAATGTGAAAAGTGCGCGCGACGTGTCCTTGAATAAAAGAAAAATAAATAAAAAATATGCCCCTCTATATGTGTAATGGAAAGTTATGATTTATTTTCTTTTCAAAGTTTTGTTTACGTACCAAGATATTCCACAGGCGTTAAGAGTAACAAAATATTAATCAAAACAAAAGGAGTGCGGGAAGTTTGAGAATAAAATACCTACCTAGTCTAAAAAACATATTAAGCGTTGGAATGTTAAATTATTTAAAACAGTTGTAAAAATAGCTCCAGCATAATAAGTGGGTCAGAGAACTTAATTTAGTCAAAAACACGAGACATTTAAATAAAAATTAGCATTACTGTCATTCATTCATTTTAATCAATTATTTCGTTGTTTTTTATTTATTTAATATCATCTATGAATATTAATAGTTTCTATTATTGCATACAGCAAATATTAAAAGAACAAAATTATTTATGGAGGTAGGTATATCTAAAAATGTAGGATATAATTTTCAAATCAATTTTAAATAAAACTGTCTTTTAATCAACGTCTCAAACTTTTTTTTTATTTTATATATATTTCTTTTACCTACAATTAATGTTTCCGAGAAAACTATTGTAACCCACACACTTACAAATCAGAATACACCTCAGTAATACTTGATTTTTCAAATAATCTAACATTAAATTAGTCTTACATTAAATTAATTGAATGTGGCCAGAAACTCAACAGTTGGTCTTTTTAAATTGAAAATTAACAATGTTTGAGTTAATTTTAATACATTACAACATCATCCATGCAAAATGAGTCAATAACCCAAGTTCCGCCCAACCAGACCAACCAAACTAGTTCCACATGGCCAAGGTTCAAGTTCGATCAATTTATAACTTAACTTATGATATATTTTCTATCTTCATTAATATTAGTATCGCCGATACTGAATCTACACATTTAATACAATTATGATTTTTAGTAAAAAATTAACATATTTTCTTTCGAATATTTAAAATTTCTTATCCTCCGCTAAGGATAAAAAATTCTGCTCTTACTTAGAAACCACATCATGTGTCCGAGAATATTGTTTAGATGATACCAAAACACGCAAGACACGTTCAGAGGCATGAAAAAGAAATAGGTACTTTGGAATAAACGTATTATGGTTACCTATTAAAGAAATAACAAGTTCGTATATTTATAACTCATAATTTAATTGGGATATTTAAAACTTAACAAGAGTAGTTTCTTTTGTAGGCGATCACACTCACATACGCACAAATGCAGCTGCTGACAAATTTACGATTTTTGTCTCGTATCTATTCCCCTATTTCTAAATGTACATCAAATACCTTGAAATACACTTTTTTTTATAAAAGTCAACTTCCAACGAGTAGATTAGTATTCGATTCGCAGCAAGCAACACTCTTTATGTAAAATACTGAACGGTTTTGTTGAATATATAATTAATTTAATACAGAAACGTGCAAAGTATAAACTATATGAAAACGAATACAAACAGAACGGGGTCCGTTAAGCAATAAAATATTAAGTGAGTCTTACAGTAATTATTAAAAGGAAACAATAATAATAAATTGGTAATTGTATTTAATATGATCACACTAATGTCTGTTTAAATCATATTATATACGACAATATAATTTACGTAGCGAAGGCAATTGCTCTGAAACTAGGCGAAGAATCTTTTATAATTGTTTCGGTATCTATGTACTCACTTGACGATCGCTTTTTTTTAATTTTGAAAATATTTTGGATTCGTGATTAATAGTCGTCGGCACTATGATGTTGACATAACGAGCAACATAGAGCCTATGGAACTGCTAAATATATATATATAAAAAAAAAAAAAACAAATTAATATTCTGCTAAGGAACATTATGGAAATATAAAATGTATACTTACATTATAAATTTTAAGATTAAGGCCTTAAATTTGGAATTTTTCTTCT
Organism: Napeogenes sylphis; assembly: GCA_959347405.1. NCBI lineage: Eukaryota > Metazoa > Arthropoda > Insecta > Lepidoptera > Nymphalidae > Napeogenes > Napeogenes sylphis. The sequence continues at coordinate 36,642,252 of OY365780.1, read as the reverse complement.
TTATTTAAAATGTTTAAATTGGATTATAAATATAAATAGAAAAGCATATTTACCTAATGTATTGTAATGGTTGTAAAACTCCGCGCAAAGTCAGATAATGGAATAGTTTCGGACGGAAAATTTAAATACATCAGAAATAAAAATATTAAATTTTATTATTTTTATCTTTGTAGCCACTATTTTTGATTTTACTGAATATAGGTACATACGAATTGAAGTCATAATAAATTAAAATGCAAGTAACGGAAATAAAATTAAAAACATTTTTATTAAAATTGTTGGTGCTTGACCTTGCAATGTAGTAGAAAAATAAAATATTAATTAATAACACCTATATGCGTATGAATTATGTTTTTGTATTTTTATTTAACTTCCATTTTAGCATTATTTACGTACGTTTCATCTCTAACTGCTACCATATTTTACTATAGACAAAAAAACAGACATATAAATATACATTTTTTTTTTATTTTTTTTTTTATATAATCTAGGGCAATGCTTGACTACATTCCACCTGATGGTAAGTGGAATGTAGTCTAAGGTGGTAAGGCGCATTACTCTTGAATTTAACCACATTGTATTCTTTCGGAAATACCGACGCAGGCAGGCTGTTCCAATCCTTTGCTGTACGCAGTAAAAAAGACGAAGCAAAGCGCTTCGTTCGGACAGGTGGAATGTCCACAACAAAAGGATGGATTCCTGCCGTGCGTCGGAAAGTCCGATGATGGAAGGGGGCCGGGGGAATTAGATCGTGTAATTCCTGCGCACACTCACCAAAATGTATCCTATAGAATACTGAGAGGCTAGCAATTCTACGCCAGTGTTCAAGGCTTTGGAGGTCGGCTTCGACCAACTCGGGATCTCCTATGAGCCTCATTGCTCGCCTCTCAATTGAGTCCAGAACCGCAAGATGAGACTTTGCGGCACCAGAAAATATGTGGCCACAGTACTCTACACACGACCGCATCTGTGCTTTGTATAAAACAAGAAGCTGTCCCGGTGTAAAGTACTGCCGAACCTTCGCAAGAACGGCAAGCTTTGCTGCTGCTGCTCTTGCTCTGGACTCAATGAACCGACCAAAGTTGAGGTTCGAGGAAATCTCTAAGCCTAACAACTGAAGCCGGTCACTGTATTCCAAGGATACATTCTGGAAAGTAGGAGCCAAGGTGAAAGGGCTCCTTTTGGCGGTGAACAGACACGTCTGCGTTTTGGTGGCGTTGAATTTGACAAGATCGGCATTGCTCCATGCGGAGACTGCCTGAAGTTTGTCATTCAAACGCTGCACCATGGCTTCTCTTTCAGACTGTACTTGATCTCGACTAGCCCGAGTACTCGGCAGATATCTTTCTACAACTGTGCTGTCGTCTGCGTACCCATAGATACCGGGCTTCAACAGATCGTTAATGTGCAGCAGAAAAAGAGTTGCAGAAAGAACGGACCCCTGAGGCACTCCGGCATTTATTGTCAAGGATTCCGAGGAACACCCATCTGCAACTACTCGGAGAGATCTCTGGCTCAGAAAGTCCGTTACCCAGCCGATCAGACTAGGAGATATACCGTACGCTGAAAGCTTGCTTATAAGGCTCGCATGCCAGACCCTGTCAAATGCCCTCGAGACGTCCAGAGAGACGGCGACCGCTTCTCCGTTCTTCTCGATGGCCTCGCCTAGAATGTGTGTAGCATACACTAGGAGGTCCCTAGTAGACCTATTACGGCGAAACCCGTACTGTCGGTCACTGAGGAGATCGTTACCTTCTAGGTATGCTAGAAGGCGCGAGTTCAATACACGCTCCATAATCTTGCAAAGTATGGAGGTGATTGAAATCGGTCTGTAGTTGACAGGATCAGCACGGCTGCCTTTTTTGGGTACGGGTTGCACGTTGGCAAGCTTCCAGGATTTCGGCACTATTCCAGTCTTGAAAGAGAGGCGATACAGACGTGTCAGTACAGGAGACAACTCAGCTGCACATTACTTGAGCAGAATGGCTGGTATACCATCAGGACCACTGGCTTTATTCACATCTAAACGACACAATGTTCTCCATACCTCTTTGTTAGTGATGCGGATTTCAGGCATCGAAATACCGCAGTGAGGAAGATGTGCTGGAGAAGCATTGCCAGTATCTAGATGCGAATTATCAGCAAACAGAGAAGCAAATACGTTCGCTTTCTCAGTTGCTGTGTGGGCCAGGGATCCATCCGGCTTCAGCAGAGCAGGCAGTGAGGGTTGGCAGAAATTCGACTCGATCGCTTTCGCAAGAGACCAGAAAGCTCGACTGCCAGTTGGTTTGACAGAGAGCTTTTCGCCATTCTTAGCGATTCGATCGAGACGAGCCTTCCGCAATGCCTTTTTGTAGGACTTAGCAGCTAGGTTAAAGGCTCTCTTCTTTGTACTTACATCCGGAGTTTTGCGGCTTCGAGCATCAGCCCAAATGAGGTATGCCGAATGTTTTCGGTCTTGAGCATGACCACATTCGGCATTAAACCATGGGCGAGCCTTGCCACCGACGGGAACTTCAGCAAAAGGAATAAAATACTCCATTGCCTGATGCACCACATCGGTTATAGCATCCGCGCAACTCGACGGATCCAAAGAAGAGAAGCAGACCTGCCGCCAAGGATAAGATGCAAAGAAGTGCCGCATCTCATCCCAATCTGCTGACTTGTATTTCCATACTCGCCTAACACCATGTGGTTCGAGAGCTGGTGGGGAATATGTAAACACAGATTTCACCAGACAGTGATCGGAGGTTCCCAAGGGGGAGGTGACCTCAACACGATACCTGTCCGGATCAGTTGTCAGCAGAAGGTCCAGGCAATTGGCTGTATGGCCTACCACATCTGGTACCCTTGTCGCTTGCCTCACCAGCTGAAAGAGGTCCAAGGACAACGCAAAGTTCCGCGCTTCTCTTCTTGCATGGTCGGTTTTCTGGTACGGGAACAGCCAGTCTTGATGACAAGCATTAAAGTCCCCCAGAAAAACAAGCTGCGCTGAAGGGTACTGATGCAAAGCCATATCAGCAGCCTCACCGAGATACTCAAATAATCTAGTTGTCTCCTGGTCACCGCTGTGCGAACGGTAGACACAGGAATACAGGATTTTTTCGTTTCCTGTGTCTACTAAAATCCATATAGAAGAAAAAGTGGGGTCTTCAATGTGACGGAGACGCTGGATACAGAGGTCGTTCCGCGCGTACACGCAGACTCCGGCACGTGAGCGAAAATTGTACTCTAACGTGTATCCGGGATAATGCAGGTGCGCAGCGCTCAAAGGACATTGTATCTGCGTCTCCGTCAAAAAGAAGAGGTGCAGCTGCTCTGTCTCCAGGTGGTGATGGACAGCTAGGATATTAGAGTGCAAACCCCTGATATTAGTGAGGTGCACTTTAAATGAGGAGGAGTGCAACCGCTGTAAAAACATTTTCTTCTTTTTAACTTTACTCATAAAAAAAATAAAATAAAAGTGAATAGGGATGGGAAATGGCAGTTGAACGAGGCGGTACGTATCGAACCCGACGTCGAAATTGGTGATGTCTTGCCACTGGGAGGCTAGTCTGGAGACTGCGGGGACGCCCGAACCCCCCCAGGGATCGCCATCGGGCCTCCTCGTCTGGTCGCCAACCAGCACGATGGAGCCACCCTGGGATTTTTCGCAGCTGGCGGGGCAGCCTTTCGTGGGTGGCTAACCCACTAATTGGGCCCCCAACTATCTGCGGGCGGCCAGCGGAAAGCCGTTGCTTCGGATCCCGCTACCCTCCTCGACTAGACACCCGACAAAACAAACACCAACTCGACGTCAAACCGGTTCGCCAACGCACCGCAGCTGTTCAGACCCATTTCCCATTAACGGCTTCATCGAGCAACGTGCCGGAACACGACTAGGTCGCTTTGCGGCACGACTTTGCCCGATGGGTGGTAACTTTGCCGGCGACCCGATGTTATGGTCTACCACCAAGCATTATGGTCTACCACCAAGAAACATATTTTACACATATGTTGTCAGGGTTACAGAGAAGGGCATAGGTACCTACTATTCATATTAATGAACAAAATGTTTCTGAGAGATAAAAATTAAATTTAAAAAACCCTCGATACAAAAGACCTCTAACTTCTTAGAGGTCTTTTGTATCGGAAATTTTTTATTTTTTTTTCTGCCTTTTAAAATTATGGTACTGGTTTCATTATTGTACTAAATGTAACTACGGACACACAAATTTTTCACTTGCTTAAGGGTTTAAGATAAACAGTACCTACCCGCGCCAATAAACCTCAATATGTTGGAGACGACTGGTTATACTTCGACCAAACATAACTAAGAACCAATTCGACGAACCAAGCTTTCGATTAAAGAAACCGCAATCAAACCCGTTCACGCTTTATTTTTTTTATTTTTTTTTTATCGGGACAAATTACACACATTGATCTAACCCCTAAGTAAGCAAATTATTTGCTTGTGTTAAGGGTGTTAGACAACGATACTAATACAAAGAAATACACATATAAATACTGAGAATATATTTAATAAACGACCAAACCCAGAAACACAGACATCTATGCTCATCACATTAATGCCTGTCTCTGCCGGGAATCGAACCCGAGCCCCGTTGTGCCGTGACACGTTAGGCGTCTGCGCTAACCACTCGACCAACGGGGCGCTTTTGGCTGTTACGTTGCCACAGACAGACACACGGATACACAGATCGACAGGTCAAACTTATAACACCCCTCTTTTTGAGTCGGAAATAAGAAAAAAATGTTTTTAGACGGATCGGAAACGGACGGAAATGTTAAGACTTTTTTTACCTCTATTTTAAGACTAATTTATTTAGTTAGATAAAATTCATCAGTTTTTCACAAATATATAAAAATAATAAGTATTAAGAAATTAATATATGGTTATATTAAAATTGTAAAATAAATATATAGAATGTATATTAAACGATAATGGAAGAGATTCAAACCCGCGACCTCTGGGAAACCGTCCTGTAAGTTCAGATTTCCCGTATGGATTTATTTTTCATTGTATATCGATTTAAAACCAAGTAATTATTTTTTCTGTATACACAGTGATGGTACAGGTACTAATTATTATTCCTGTTTGTTGAGAGATGTTTGTGTTGGAACTACTAATAATTGATACAACATATTTGTAAATGATGATGATAACATGATAACAGCTTAAGTAAAGGTTTGTGTAGTTATATTTCACGTGTGTGTGTGTGTATGTATGTTAGGGGTGACACACGTACCCTTGATGTAATATGTCATATCAGGGGTTCTATTTCTATTTAACCTAAGCGATTTTTTTAATGTATTTTTAATATACATATTGCGAATCATAAAAAAAATGGTAATTCCAATTATGTATATAACTCTGTTTCGCAAACAGGTGTCGCTTAAACTATAATAAAAATAAAATATAGTTATCAAAAAATAAAATAGAAAAAAAGTCTACTTTTATTTTTCTGATTTTCCGTAAAATACTATATTTTTACCGAAAAAACCTTTCAAAAAAAGGTTTCAGCCCTAGTGTGCGTGTGTGTGTGTGTGTGTGTGCGTGTGCGTGTGCGTGTGCGTGTGCGTGAGTGTGTGTGTGTGTGTGTGTGTGTATGTGTATTTTGTATGTACTTATAATGAAGTCTGTATGAATTCTAGTTCTATAAGGATGTGATTAAGTATTAAGCAACAAATCTCTTAATTAGCTAAACAACGTGGTGCGAATTAAGTTATAAATAAAAACTAATGAGTATACAGTTTACTTTTCATTGTTCTAATAATATATAAATATACATGGTAGGTTCATAACTATATACTTACCGAATATATCAAAATTATTTTTAATTTCTAATATTAAAAAAAAAGTTTTCTAATAAGAAACCTTAATAATGTCAAAAAATAATCATTCTTTCACACTTTTCTTGGGGGTTCATTATTTTATAAGATTAAGGGGCGTAGCTACAGCCCTATCAATCCTATCAACAAAAGGTCCCAGGGCTTCAGAGGCCCAGTATTTAGCTTTTTCGTTTTTGGGAACATTGTACAACACGCCACGGTAATAATATGCATTTTGATGATTTCTATATATCATCCTAAATAACTAAAGATAAATGTATACACAGATTTTTTTAAACGTGTCAATAGATTTCGTTTCCGCCATAGTTTTCGAAACGTCACGTCACGCAAATAAGGTTCCGTTTAGCTGGGGTCATGTCAATGACCTTGTATATATTGACAGATTGACAGTTTGACAATGATTGAATGTTTGACGTAATGTGAAAAATAGCAACTAGATACGACTTCCGAAAAACACGCTAGAAACATATACAAATATTGGCAGTACTTAACAAATAACTTAGTTTTAATACATGTTTGAATTTAAATGACTTCAGTAGTATGCAATGTGTGATCAGAATAACAATAATATAGAGTATTGACTAATAAATAGAACACCATATCAACGTACATTACATACATAACGAGAATCATTATTTGCAATTGTTTATATAATTCGAAATTTTTTTAAGGCAATATATTTTAATAATAGTTTAAGCTTAAAAACAACTAAAATGTTAAAGTACCTATATTATTTCTAATAGGTACCTACTTACGAAACGTCAAATTCTATCTGCATGTTCAAATGTCGGTCCACAAAAAAAACCGACAAAAAACTCCACGAATAAGCTTTAAAATTATTTATTAACAATTAACTTTTTATGTTGAAATGTATATGTTATAAGATAAAATTATCTTAGATTATATTTTCAAATATTTTTGGTATAATCTAATCTGTGTTAGTTAATAACTATAACTAAGACTAACTTCTTAACCTAGTTTTATATCTAAATAATAAATAATTTGGAAGTTATTACTCGTGTATTTAGAGTTTTATTATTTTTGCGGAATTAATGGTTATTTATAACTTAACTATTTGAGTGTTAACTAACTTTAGAATTGCGCTGACTTTAGCCAATACATTTATGAGTAGTTACAAAACAGCCTAGAGCCAGGCATTTAGACCGTACAGTACACCTCTGACAACACACTGCCTCTGACGAAACAACTATATACCTATACTTATATTTATATATTCTATAAAACGTTATTAGATATTGGAGAAATGACCTACGTACTGACATACGGCTAGCGACATACATATACATATAATAATATATACATATAGACATATTATAAATTCATAGCTACAAGGATAATTGAAGAACCTAAGTATAATAGAAGCACCACAATAAAGAAAACAAATTTATTATCAAGTTAAAAATAAACATTTAGATATCTACAAATAACTATAGATCATTTTTTCGCTGATTTGAACTTAGATTAGATAATCAACTAGAATTATTATACATATGTCGGAGCAAGTCATTTCGTCGAATTCGAGTCGTTCGAGTCGAACGTATTATTGTTTTATTTGTTTAAATTCCAATTGCTTTCAAACTCTTTATTTAATTTAATTTGTTTTGTTACATTATTTTATCATTTGAAAAAAAGGTTATAAGTTAATTAAAAGTAATTTTCGAAACGATCAATCAGAGCAGAAGACGGGCCTCGAGCGGGATCGAGGCGCCATCTTTGAAAAGCGAGATGCTGACGACGTTTGTAACATTTGGGTTTTCTCTGTATTTTGAAGTGATCAGATATTGATGGAGTCATTGAGTTGGTTTATTGTAAAATAAAAGACGATACTAAGATCGGTTCCCCGAACCCGCTGCTCAGTTCAAAATTAAAAGTGAACAATTGTAATTCATAAACGAACGTGTAAAACTGTGAGCTTACACATGGAAAACAAGGCAAAATACATCAAAATTCGTAATCGCTGCAACAGGCTCTGTAGAGATAATCAACGACGCCATATTTATAAATCTGTTATTGAAGAGAAGGACTCAATTAAAGTCTGGAACTTTCTTAAATCTCTTGGAGTTGATCGAAGTAAACAAAATACTCCAAACATTTCCCATTCCGATCTAAATAATATTAACCAACATTTCTCCATGTCAACACCTTTGGATGGTGCTGTTAAGTCCCACACCCTTAGCGACCCTTCAACACTTCCAACTCCAGATACTCAAATATTCGGTTTAAGTCATTTTTCCGAATGTGATGTTAAGAAAACAATTCTATCCGTGAGTTCTGATGCAGTCGGTTCTGATGCCATTAGTCGTAAAATGATCATCCCTATCATTGATATTTTGATCCTTACTATAACGTCCTTATTTAATAATTCCATTACAATGTGTGAATTCCCTTCCTGTTGGAAAGATGCCTTTATTGCTCCTCTTCCAAAAAAAAGTAACCCTTCTTGTTCCTCAGATTTTCGTCCTATATTCATCTTTCCCTTTTTATCAAAAATCCTTGAGCGACTCGTATACTTCCAACTGAGCGCCTTTTTAACCAAAAATAACCCCCTTAGTAAATTCCAGTTCAGCCTCCGTCCCGGTCATAGTACGACTATGGCCATGGTTAAAATTACCGAGGATATCAGGTCAGGCATGGAAAACCGTCAGGTCACAGTATTGACATTGCTGGACTTCAGTAATGCGTTTAATACTGTAGACTTAGATATCTTACTCACGGTACTGGGTAGCCTTAACATAATATCTCCATCGGCACTTGACTGGTTTCCTTGTTACTTGCGTGGGCGTCGGCAACGTGTACGGTTCAATGACCTGTACTCTGACTGGAGCGCGGTCAGTGCTGGTGTCTCGCAAGGTTGCTGTCTCTTTTATTATTTTCAGTGTTTATAAACACTATTTGCTCTCATATCAATTCTTTTTACCACTTGTATGAAGACGATCTTCAAATTTACCGCCGGTCAAGTCTTGATGACCTTGCAAATACTATATTGCAAGTAAATCAAGATCTGGCGCGTATCTCAAATTGGAGCAAGTGCTTTGGCCTTAAAATAAATACTTCCAAAACGCCGGTCATTATCATTGGTAGTTCTAGGCTGATCGCGCGTACTTCCGATTATCAGCTACCTCATATCAGTTTGGAAGGCGAAGTTATTCCATATAATACTAAATACTTCTTAGGTTCATAATATCTTGGGGTCATATTTGACCAAACTTTGTCATGGAATCCGCAGATTAGTGAGGTGAGAAGAAATATGTTTGTAGCCGTAGGATCCATGAGAAGATAACGTAATTTTCTCCTAATCTCTACCAAAGTTGTTTCAGCTCAATCCTTACTCTTTCCAATTTTAGATTATGCTGATGCTTGCTATCCTGATTTAGGAGAGGATCAGTTAAATAAACTTGAGCGAATTCAAAACCACTGCATAAGGTCCATATTTGGACTTCGCAAATATGACCATATTTCTCACTTTCGCAGTAAACTCAAGTGGCTTTCAATTCGTTTCCGTAGGAGTATTCATATATATAATCTTCTTCTTCTTCGGCCTTCTATAATCTACTTTTCAACTCTTTCACTCCGTCCTACTTAAAATAACGTTTTGAGTTTTTGAGTAGCTCACATAACCGTTCTCTCCGTTCCAATTAAAACCTTCCTATTCATCTTCTTTTTACTCCGATTCCTTCACTGTGCAAACTATAAAACTGTGGAATGATCTTCCACTTAACATTAAACGTGCACAGTCAAGTGATTCGTTTAAGCTCCGCCTTAAAGTTAACTTTTTAAATTTATAGCGTGTTTGTCGTCTGTATTGTTATTCGTTTTTGTGGATATGTATGTTTATTTATAAGCGTATGTATGTATATTTTTATATGTGATGTATGTATGTATATATTTATATATGTGTATGTATCTATATACGTAAATATGTGTATGTATGTAGTAGTATGTATTGTATGCAATGCTTTCTTTTTGTTTTTTTTTTTTTTTATATTTAAACAACACCCGCACTACGTCAGGCTTTCGATTAAAAAAAATCGCAAACGAATCCGGCCGCGCGTTTGACTGCTACATTGCCACAGACAGACACACAGATACACAGACACACAGATCGACAGGTCAAACTTATAAAAAAAAGAGGTTTTGGAGTCGGGGGTTAAAAAATGGATATGAAGACCGGGTCCTAGTTTTAATAAAACATGTTTTTTTTTTATAAATCTTATTCGTTTTAGATGTTTTTATCATTTATCAATGTCTGTCTGTAAATATCTTATAACAAATTATTATATTTTGTTACTAGGAGGAGACATATAAAAAACTTGAAAACAAACATATCATAATTTTTTCTAATGAAATATTTAATAAATATTTAAAATGGGCAACATTACGGCCACCCATCCAATCAATGATTCAATGAAGGATACTTAACCTCGTAATTTCAAAATTTGTTAAAATATCTTATATTTAAAGTAGGTACTTCTTCACGGTTCACAGTCAGTTCACGTGTCGTGACTAGGTCGCACTCGCACAGGACGACATCACGTGCTAAGTAGAGATCACAAGACTAGTGTTGTGCTTGTATCGATAATGTCGATGTTTGGCGATAGTATTTTTTAAGATTTTTTTAAACATTAACTGGACAATTTGATTTGACCAACCAACATATATCTATCTTGTTTTTTTTTTTAAATACTAAGTAAAATACCTATAAAATAAAAATATACCTATATATCATTTAAGAAAACTGAAAAAATACCAAATCCGATAAATAAAATATAGCAATATTTTGTAAAGGCAAAATAAAATTAAAAAATTCTTTCTCTAAAAAAAAATATATAAATAATAACAAACTACCTCAGTCAGCCTCAGTAGATATTATGATAAGTAGCAACAGCATGCAATATTACAATTATATTACCCCAATTATATTATTATAAGTAATTTAATATTATAATACAGATACGAATCCAACTCTAGTAGCTTTTAACATCGCCAGTTATTACCAACCTCGCAACGAATAAAATACCACATAAATAACACATTTTGTACTCAAAATAGATATAATAAGATTATTAAATACACTATAAATATCGATAACTAACATTTAAATATCGATAACTAACATTTAAATGATTATAACTAACATTAGCTATTTTAATAACATTAAAATGCTTAATTGGAATATTTACGTAACATTTGAACGACAATTATTTTTTTATTTAAATAATTAAAAACCACCAAAAATATATCTTATGTACATTATTGTGTAACAACAAATGATAGTGATACTCAAAAAATAACCTGGACACATTTTTTTAAAACTCATCTTAACAACTTTCAAATACAACTGGTTCGGCAAATAGTTGGTGGCGCAGACGAGTAAGGTGTAACATGTCGCGGCGCAAAGGGGATTAAGTTCGATTCCGGACAGGCATGTACGTGATGAGCATATATGTCTCTGTTTCTGGGTTTGTTCGTTTATTAAATATATTCTCAGTATTTATAACGTGTATTTCTATGTACTTGTATTTAACACGTTGTCTAACAACCTTAACACAATCCAATAATTTGCTTTGCTGCGGTGTTAGATCAATTTGTGTAATTTGTCCAGATTTTATTATTAACAAACGAGGCCCAAATTGTAGATCAAAGTGGACACTGGTAATGAAAGTCGAAAATATATAAATAAATGTATAGTTCATAATATGTACTTACAATTGCCATCGGAGACTGTGTAGGATAAGTCTTGGAAGCCGAGGTGGATGGGTGGTCTCTGAGGCAAATGTGACAGGTACGCCTGCCCCAGCGGGCTAGGTACGTTCGACACTTCCATTTTCTTTACATCAACACTTGGACATCCTCAATACAATTTATAACTTATATTTTCATCGGAACAAAATTAGAATAGTTGTATTTTTGTGATTTTGTTTGAATTGCTGAAACAATATAAAAACATATGTTTAGTTTATTTTTTTAAGGTTTATTTACAAATCTTATAAATTCATAAAGGATTTACAGTTCTTATAAATTCATACGTCGATTTATATTACCTGATAATAAATATTAATTGATTTTATAATAGGCTATTCTTATGTTATATACCTATGTTATTTTTTTTTATTATCGGTACATTACAACAGACACGCAGCAAAACTTATTTTGATTATATCCATTTAAATCATTTAAATTACTAATATCATATCTTCGATTGTAAATTAATAAAACTTAATTTTATAATCTATTTTTTGTTACGATTATTAAATATTGTATAACATAAGATTTTTTCCTCAACAAAAAATTGATCGTTCGTTTTAAATTTAAATATTTTTTTAAAGTTTTTCAACTTGTCTTGGTAATAAAAAAAGAGGCATTTGCGTCAGCGCCGCCAACCTGTTAGATGATTACAATATTTTATAAGTTTTGATTAAATGAGATAAAGGTAATTCTTTTTAATAAAAAATTCAAGGATAAAAAACTTCTATCCCATAAATATTAAAAGGATAGGTTTTTAAAAAACTTTTAGATAAAAAGATAACGATGGTCTCATTTAGTTCTTGTTTTTTTTTACCAAATATATCATTTTACATACGTATTATTTAATTACTTAATAAAAGCATTGGGAGTTGAGACTGTTTTTATGATACAGATGAAACGATAAAAGTTCAAGTTGATAAACTTTTGATAGCGTTGATAGTTTACTTCTAAATCAATTTATTGCAGGGCTGACATTTTGTTGATATTTACAGTTGTCAATCAAACAAACCCTGTCATGATTATTACTAGATTACGGCCGTGTTCCGAAATTCATACCAGTATACTGGCCAGTACTAATAACGTCATTACACCGACGCCATATTACACTGGTGTCGGCCATATTGTACTTTGTAGTACTCTGTGGAGACATTAGCAAATGCAGAGTGATATTACAACAGTAACTAGAGTTGCCACCTTTTAGCTTTTTTTTATTAGTCAAGTAACAGGTAAGAGAAAAAAATCATATTTTAGTGGTTAAGTAAATAAAGGAAAACTTAATTTTCAAGTTTTATAAAGTATTATCACAGTTAGTTAGTTATTACAAAATTGGGCAGTATCCTCAGTAAATTTAATTTAAAGTAAATAGATATTTTTTTTTAATTTTCGTTTTTATTATGTTTAAAGATACTTTGTTTCTTTCGTCTCACCATTTATTATTCAACAAAGTAAACTCTCTGTGAATGTTAATGTGGCGGGAATAGACATTAACTATAACATCACTCACTGTGTACAAGTTTTAAAATTATAATTAGTCTTCTTAAATATTTTTTTGTACTTTTTTAGAATTAAATATCTGATCAACACCATTTCTCTTTGTAATTGCTTTGTAATTCCATTCTGTTGGAAACTATTATTTTATGTAATAAAATGTGTAACTGTCGAAAACAGACACATTAGAAATAAATATGTAGTTACAGACTAATAAGTAATTTATAATACTAGGTTCATGTACTCTGTAAATAGTGTCAATTTATGATGTTAAGTAGTCAGCGCTTGCCATCATATTTTGGAACGTTTCACCAGCATGATGTCAATGTCTGACGTCATCAGCACTGGCCAGTATACTGGTATGTATTTCGGAACACGGTCTAATTTATAATATCATTTATTATAATATTCACTTCAGGATATACTGAATTATATTAAGTCCTTTGATATATTGAGTGAACAAAACAAGGAATTAATAGTCATGGTACTAAAACAAAAACAAATCAGATGGTTAAACACACTCAGGTCTCAGACAAACACACACACGTACACACAGACAAACAAAACATAACTCTTTTATAATTGTGTCAATTTAGCATATTTTCGCAAATACATATTAAAATGATATTAGACCTCGTAAAGTACGTCATGTATATCATGTTATTTTTGGCGCTGGACCGTCATCAACAAACAACGTGTTATTTGTGTTAATTTAAAACATGTCAGTTTGTTTGCGTAACAATAGTTGTACCATCATTACTGTTATGACAGAGTGTAATGCCAACCTTATATTATAATTAATATCTGATCCGTTAGACATTGTCATGGTCGCCGATGCCAGGCAAATATCGTTTTTAAAAAAAAAAAAGTAAAAAAAAAAACAATTAATAAAAAAATTCTCAAGATTCAAGGAAGACATAAAAAATGTCTAAACGTACAATTTATGGCGTGCTAAAGAGAAATAGGAATTCGTTTTTATGTATGTAAATTAGCAATTGTAACCGCCATCTCTTTTTGGCAATTAGAAAATTAAATGCACAAGAACCAAAAATGTATATGCTATTAAAACAAAAAGTATGAATATATTATTTAATTTGTTTTAAAAGTTTTAGTATTATTATATTATTTATGTTAAAATTGTATCAATTATAATTATGATTGCAAATTGTCTGTTCGTCTGTTATCTCTGAAGCCTGTTCCAGTTATATAGAAACAATTCTTTATTACGCATTACGTACTGACCTAAATGATTCACATAAATCATGTGAACATAATAATGATAGTTCAGTATCATAGAAAGATTCGTGAGTAAAATTTACATTTATATTAAAATGCTATTCAAAAATAAATTAAATTGGTAATAATAAGTATGAAAATTATGCATAAAATCTGTCAAATTTGTATTGTTTGCCTTACTAACTACGTGTAAATATAAAACATCATTATAATAGTGAAGATGGTATTTTATTGATTGATTGATTGATTGATGAGTTCAGTCTCCATGTAGGTACTGTGACTTCATTTCTGATTATAAAAAATGAAGTAAAGATTCACAAGTAACAATTTTATTAAATATTAAAATGTTATTTAAAATGAATTAATATATTTACATCTCGAACAAAAATTATGGCATGATAAAACTGTTCGATACTTTGTCAGTTTGATCAGAATGTTTACTTAAAATATCTTAATATATAAAAGGCAAAACTGACTGACTGACTTATATATCAATGCACAGCCGAAACTACTGTTTCTAAAAAACTTTAAGGGGTTAAATGAGGGGGTAAATTTGAAAGTGAAAATTTCTCATAGACCTAACACTATAAAAATTGGTATACAAAGTCGTGGTTATGAATAAAAATGATCTGTTTAAATGAAATCGACAATATTCTCCCCTATAGGGTTAAAATGGAGGGGTATTGGTTATATGGTATTTTTGTTAATACTTATCAAGAATGTTGCTTATAGCGAAGTACTGTAGTACACTGTTACCCATCCGGTTTAAATAAAAGTGGACGAAAGTCGCGGGCAAATGCTAATAATTATATAAAAAACATTATGAAAGTATTGTGCAACATAATTGCTCACAAAACGAGGTTTATCTCATGTTTAAGGTTCATTAAACCTGATCATTATAATATCTCAATTATCTTAAACGCATATAAAATACCACGTGTATATATTTCAAAAGCAAATAGTTATCAACGTACAATACGTATCTAAGAGACAACTATATGTATATAGTTATGTCAATCAGATAGCTGTCAAAGTAAATAAAATATTTATAATATTGATCATAAATATTATTATTAATAAAAGTATAATATAACCATAAATATATTAAAATGCCATAGTAATGATAAATTATGTATAAAGCAGGATAAGGAGCGAATATATTTTATATATCACCTAATAACATCGTATTAAATCAATTAATAACTTATATATTTAGAAATATTTAATATCCTTGATAAATCTTAAATTTATCTTTTTTGCAGTTAAATGAAGTTGTATTTAATCCTCCAAATGTGAAACAAGAATTAAACGCACCTCAAAAGATATCCAATTTATCTTTCTCTATAAAAAGTCATACTAATATAAGTATTCTCAACATAGAATTATTATACATATAATAAGGGAGTCATAGGCCGACCTATGAGTGTCAGTGTCTGACAAAAATTAAAAGTGGCCAAATGAGAGACCGACACTTATTTTTGTGTGTATTACTGTCTTCTTTTTGTATAATAACTCTATGATTCTGGGACCTCAAAATAGAATTGATTTTTAAAAACATTTCAATACACTTCATAATAATCGGTAAGACAAATACAATCTTAGACTTAATATAAGCATAAAATAATTTGTTTTGTATATAGATCGTATAATTACTATTGTTATCGGATAATTTCTGTAATTGTAAAGATATATTATAACAAAATTATGACACATGTCCAAGCGTAGACCATTTCAATAAATATAGGTCATTATATTAATTTCTGTATTACTTTGTTTAGTTACATTACAATGAAATTACAAGAGGAAAATATTACACCTGGAGACACGACAACAACGATACAATTAAGATAATATGATACTTTTTGTACTGGTTGTATTACATTATATACAGATCTATGAAATATGTACAGTCACAAGGATCTAACATATAACTTATATATATATAGAAAGATTGCACAGATTATATTTTTAATTTCACACCAATTACCAGCTGCCATTAAAAAAACGGCTGACATTTAGAATATGACCGCATAAAATATAATAGAAATAGCTAACTTATTTCTTTTTTTCAAATAATTTAATAACTTGATATTTACGACTAAATGTTGTCAATTCTAAAAAAGCTTTCAAATATACGACCTTAGGTAAAACCTTCAGAATGAGAAGAAACAATTGTTGTTTTTTTAAACTCTAGCCTTCGGGTGTGTTATAAAAAAGTATTGGATTGAATGATTTATTAATATGTAAATTTGATATATAAAACATGCAATTGCAATAAATCAAATTAATATTTCATATTTAGGATCATCAGCAACCTGCCTTTATGTAGCTATTAAGTAATAAATAAGTAAAAACTCTTTAAAGTTCAAGTTTTTAGAATTGACAGCAGATCTGACGTATAACCTCTTTGACATTACATTTTGGCAGGAAATCCGCCATCTTGCAGATAAGGGATTTAGATTTTAGATTTGCTTTTTTAGTTTCTTATCTCTTTCTTACAACACGGGTAGGTAAATGACAGTATTTCTTCTAGGTCGCGATATATATTAAGTATAATATTAATATCAAAATGTTGTAACCCTATTTTATCTAGATCCAGGTGTAGTAAATAGTAACGGTTAACCAATCACAAGTCTAGAAATCAAATATTTCGTAAGTTTTACTAAATGTCCGTTCAAACATGTTGCAAAATGAAACCTAACATGGTCTAACATTTTGTGATAGTATTTATTTTAGTATTTTCTAAGAATTACGAGTATCACATGTTTACATACAAGCAACTAAAATACTTTAATATAAATATATTTTTATGTTCTTAATACAAAGACTTTTTACACTGTTTTTGATTATAATTTTTGATCTATTGTAGGACACATAAATAGATAAATAATATTTAATTTTAGATATTCTTTCTTATATATTTGCATAAAACAAATATAACGAAATATTGTATCATTATTTATTTTTGCCTATATCATAAATCGAAATAAATAACAGATAACTAAAGAATAACTAAGAACTATCATTAAGAAGATAACAAAAAAAGAGACGAAAAAATACAAAACGAAATAATCAAGTTTTATTATATTTTCTATATTCTATTAAGTCTTAAGAATTACTTAAGACTTAATAGAGGTAAATGAAAACTTAAAAGAGGTAATTAAAAACATCAGTCTATAATACAAATCTATAATAAAAATTTAATACATTTAAAGGATTTATCGCATTTTTAGGGTTCCGTACCCAAAGAGTTAAAACGAAACCCCATAACTAAGACTTCGCTGTCCGTCTGTCTCCAAACTATATCTCATGAACCGTGTTAGGTAGGCAGATTAAATTTTCACAGGTGATGTATTTCTGTAGTCGCTATAACAACAAATACTAATAATAAAATAAATGTTTAAGCGGAATGTCATTTTTTTTGCTTGATTTTAATATCGGTTACAAGTCTATGTTTGAAATATCCTCAGAATATTTAGTCATTTATTCACATTGAAAAAAGATTATTTTCAGAAATACATTTTTTTACTTTTAATATTCATTTTAACTATAGTATTTTATTTATTTTTTATATATTTATTTAAATACTAACTATTGCCCGCGACCTCGCCTAAAATCTTTAAATTATAAATCTAAAATTTCAAACAAACATATCTTTTTAGTTTTATTATATGATATAATGAGAAATACTTTATAAAATATTCCAAGGAAAAAATATCCGGTATATTGACGTATCCGGGGTATTGAATATTAAATAATTTATGAATTTACAAAATATTTTCAAAATCGTGTAGCCATTGGTTGATGCACAAACAGACAAACTTAGAAAATGTTAAAAAACAAAATAAAATATTGATTTCCAGTTCTGCCTCATGTACCCACCGAAAATGTGTCAAAAATTTTAGTTATCTGAAATCTCATCTCAAATATATAATAAGACAGTAAAAATCAAGTGTCTGAACATTAAATATTTTTCCAAAAAACCTGATGGGGGACTATTAAATACGAGTAACAGAACCCAAAAAACAATTTTTGGAATTTTTGTATGTCTGTCTGTCTGGTAAGTTATAACGTGGAAACTACTCAACGGATTTGTACGCGGTTTTCACAAATGGATTATATATAATCTGGAGCGTTGTCAAAACTTTGTTTCGTCAAAATCGGTTAAGGAAAAAAGAAGTTATGGTCAATTGAAAATTTACTTCAAGCACTATCTTAAAACTTTTAAACAGAGATGAATACAGTTCACAGAAACGTCTTTAATTTGGATAAAGATAGAATTTCTACATTGTTTTATCTGAATTTTAATAAAATAAAAAAACCGGCCAAGTGCGAGTCGGACTCGCGCACGAAGGGTTCCGTACTATTATTATCTATTTAAAAAAATAATTATCATTTTGTTTTAGTGTCTGTAGCTATAGCGACAACTGAAATAGGTACATCATCTGTGTTTTTATTCACACTTAACGAATAGATTTTTTAGATTTAATAAAGTCTATTGCTCAATTTGAAATTGTATCCATAAAGAGCTATGGTAACTAAATAGTGCACAGTATGTACCAGCATTCAAGTCAATATTGCTAAACACTAAAAAGTTGAATAGCATGCAAAAAATCGATGATTGACGGTAAGCTCTGTTAGCTAAAAGGTTTACGGGTGCGCCTTACAACAATCAGGGTGTCAGTTCGATCCTGACACCAACCCGAATTCGCTTTTTTGTTTTTTTTTTTTTATTTAATTTGTAAAGTAAATAATATAATATTACCTATACTTACATAACAAAATATTTTGTGGATAATTCAATCGGATACTTGTTGCCGTTATTAATATCGACCAAAAAAAAGTAACGTTTGTTGTATGGGAGCCCCCCTTAATATTTATATTATTTACGTTTTTAGTATCAGATTTTATTGCGGCAGCAGAAATACATCATCTGTGAAGATTTCAACTATCTAGCTATAAAAGTTCATGACATATAGACAAACAAAAAAAAATCACGTTTGTTGTATGGGAGCCCCCTTAAATAATTATATTATTCTAGTTTTTAGTATTTGTTGTTATAGCGGCAACAGAAATACATCATCTGTGAAAATTTCAACTCTCTAGCTATAACGGTTCATGAGATACAGCCTCGTGACAGACAGACGGACGGACGGACGGACGGACGGACGGACGGACGGACGGACGGACGGACGGACGGACATCGGAGTCTTAGTAATAGGGTTCCGTTTTTTACCCTTTGGGTACGGAACCCTAAAAATTGAGCATATGCCCATTTTAAATTTAGTTACATAAAATCTCAATAGATGGCGCTGACTTTTTTAGAATTAGCTATAATAATGTTTTCTCATATGGTGTAGCAGTTTAAAATTCTACAAAGAAATTTTTTGATTGAACATTACTCAAAATCATAATATTTGCTAAAATATATTTCATATTCGTATGCTTTATTACATATATTGAGTAATGTCCTAGCTGTATTATGTGTGTGTGTGTGTGTGTGTGTGTGTGTGTGTGTGTGTGTGTGCGTGTGCGCGTGTGCGTGTGTGTGTGTGTGTGTCATGTGTATGTATGTTGTTATTTTCAGTTTCAGTTTGATATCGTAGCAATGTAAAGCCTATATGTATAAAATTGCCATGGGAATAGGATACTATAGAATTAACTATAAGTCTGGATAGTTGTAGTTTCCACAGATTACGCGAAAAGTGACCTACACACGGGTGGAGCCGCGGGCAACAGATACATATATATATATTAGTATTGTATATGTATTTGTTATATATAGTATTGTATATATAACAAATACATATACAATACTAATATATCTATATATATTATTTCGTTTCAGTTTTATTACGAAGGCATAAAATATTTGTAATCGTAACTCAAATGACAATCATAAGTTTAGTGATTTTAAATACTAAGGGACGTCGACAATGAATATTATAAGTACCTAAATGATAAAAAATAACTCTAAAACTATAAAATATATGTTACATTTGAAAAAAAGAACCTCATTGGTAGAAAATCATAATTAGTATATCTATGTCAGAGGTGAAAGTTCAAGTTAGTAAAATATTACATATACATAGAGTAAGGGAGAGAACCAAAAATGTGTCCATCGAAAAAAAGAAAAAGCAAATGAACTTTGATTTTATATCTCACATCAGTAGATAGGTATAGACTATAGACTATACAATTTATAGTAAAAAACATTTACAGTCATTATGTAAAGCCTAAGCAGTTTTTATAGTTGAAGGTCTACTTTGAGGTATATACAGGAAGAGATTGTATAAAAAGTATTAAAAGTTTTTGTACTTAATAAATAGAGCAGCTATTAAGTGGTAGAATCGGAAACGTACGTAAAGTGAGACACATAATATGGATGTGTTGCCGCTAAGTGAAAGGAAGAAGGTCGTAATTAAACAAGGACCTAGGACTTTCCGCTCTTTTGTTCACAGTATTAAAGTCAATTGTGACAAATATTACAATGACAGTGGTGACAAATGACTGTTATAACTGTCATTGTCACTAACTTCTAGCTAATATAAGTACAAGTTAGTATTAAACCAAAATTCATGGTATGATTAATTTAATAAAAGATAAATTTAATGTACATAAGTTAAAATATCTATTTTTTTTTCTTTTATTACCGTTTATGACAGTAATTTTAAGAAAAGATTGACAGCTGACCTAAAATTACAGATGCATAAAATCAAATGACGAAAATACGGAATGCATATGCATGCATTTATGTATATTTAGATATTTAAAAATAACTCCGACCGGGGGAAAAACCGAAAAGTTTAAATAGCACATCTTGGTCATGAGACTATGGGCTACCTGTGTACAAAATGTAGTTTTAATTCTTAAGCTTTCAGGAATTATCAAGGGTACAGACGAACAGAACTTCCTGACCATTCTATAAGGTCGCTTTCGCTTTAATAAATTGACTGTCTTCAGATTCACTAATGTCATAGATTTTATTATTATTTAAATTTATGTTAATTATTATAATAGTGCACTAATGTCAAAAAACTTTTAGTGTATGAGAAATAATTCATTCAATCTGTATTTTCACGGTCAAGTGGTTACTATCTCCTTGACCTCTTGACCTCAAGTAACAGTCGTCGTTGAGATACGGGTCCAGTCGTAAGATCATTTCTCTCCGTTCACGAAACAATGAAATATTAATAAGTTTTTTATTTTATTTGTAAGCAAAAACATTTTTTTTAGTTTGTTTAATTTATGAATGCGGTCATAAACAACGAGTATTTTTTTAAACCTTACAAATATCAAGGGCGTGTAAACCAAATATAGTAAAACAGGAGTCTTGCTATTTCTAGATTTAGTAATTATATTTCCTTCCTTTTCCTAAATAATAATTACAAAAGTTAGTTTATACTAATTTAAAGTCATTTTTAAGGTTAGACAAAATGGAATGGAATAATCATAGTCTAGTACATTTATAAATAAAATAATAAATATTCGTTATAGTTTCTATTTAAATGTAAGTGATAGTAATGCGGTATTTTATGTCAAAGGCATTTATCATTCTTTTTGACTACCCTCAATGCCAGTATACAGGTCAAGGCTGTTTGTAGATGCCTTAATGTATACGGATAAAGAAGAGACTACATCAGTCACAAATATTGCATCGTACCATGAAAACTGTATATATTAGACATAGACCATAGAGTTATTATACATAGAGTAAGGAAACCTAAAATGTGTCCTTCGAAAACAAAAATGCAAATGAGTTATCTGTCTCTCCTTTTGTGTGATAGACAAAGATAAGTATGGACCTCTCATCTTCCCTCTTTTTTATTTGTTAGGCGTGTCTATGGCTTCCCTACTCTATGTATAATATATCTACACATAAGATTTCATTGTACTATTGCTTACAACCATAAATAGAATCAACAACGACTGTTCGCATTTGGAAAAGAGTCACCAGGTATATAGCCAAGTGGCAAACATTCTTTGTTAGCGTAACGTTAACGATGTAGCCTATCGTATATCGTTAAACGCATTACAAATAACATTGAGCAGTCTATTCGATTACTTAAACCTCTTGTCTATGCCCTCATTAACGCTGACTTATTGATTGCTTGAGGGTTGAAGCATATTAAAAGAATATATTAGTTAATGCTAAATAGTAATCAATATATTTTTGTCTTCACTTCACTTCATATAGCATCCTCTCAATCCTCAAAGCTATTTATGATAAAAGAGTCGAGGAGTGTAAAGGATGCTCTTTCATATTTCCTCCTCGCTCTTTCATTGACGCTCACATCTATATCCACAATAAAAATGCATTCCCACCACTGCAAACTCATTACTCACACACAGCCACACATGACCACACACACACTAACACTCCCTCCCTTTTTTATAAACGGCTCTTATTAGTGAATCATCCCTCCCTCTCCTCTCAAGATTATAAGGACATAAGCATAGCTCATCTAAAACAAGGGATAAGATTTTTTTGTGATGACAAGATTTTTTTTTAAATGTGGGATCTTTTTTTGGGTAAATTAAATCGATTATTTAGAAAAAAAAGTTGTTCACCCATTTATATACGCTAAGACAGATTGAAGAAGTTTCTTTACACTTATCTGTGGTTATTAAACTCTTGAAATTGAGTTATTTTTCATTACAAATAATATGTTAATTTATAGTTCAATATTATATGTGAGTTTTTCAGAGTAGGTAAATGATGCGCTTGCGCATTTGACGTTCTAGTATTATGTAATAAGACATGGAATATTCAGTATTTAGGAGAATTTACAAAGAAAAACCTACAGAAAATGTTTATCAAAAATCCGTTTTAATCTTATTTATTTGTACGTTAGTGTTTGAGTTAAAAATAAATGAAGCGATTGAAATCTGCTTTTTGCTGTTTTGAAGTTGTTTTTTTTTAAGTTTTCAGATGTAGAGTTTGTTATAGTCTATGTTACAACTAAACACAAATTATATTAGCAATTAATTTAAATAATAAATAATAAATACCCTAACAAATGATATATATATATATATATATATATATATATATATATATATATATATTATTATATGATATGAGTTCCCCGATTAAATACTTGTTTACTATTTAATTAAAAAATAATCTTATCTGTGATAAATTTATATCCTTCTTTCATATGTATTCAACTTAAAAACTGTTAACTGCAAGGTCAGATATATCAATTATTATTGATTATAACGGATATCATAAAACAGAAACAAGGTTGTATATCTAAATTAAATGTTTTTTACATAAACTTTATGATATGCTTTGAGTAGTTACAGATCTCTGAACTTTTAGTCGCAATTTTTTCCATTTCTGGAAAGCATTTATAAAACTATTTACGGACTCGTATATGATAGATGTTAAAAATAAACACTACATCTTCCTATAAGAACGATTTAAGTTTTTAAAAGACTCTCATAACCATTTACTTCGTTCTATAAACAACTTACAACTAAAAATTCCTTCTCACTCTACTGCTTTCTATACAACTTCCTTCACTGTCTAAGCTTCTCGTCTCTGGGATTCCTTGTCTTTGTCTATTAGACGAGCTCAATCCCTCAACCTCAACCTCAACAATTTTAACCCCTAAAGAACCATTTCCTCACAAATTAGTTACTCTTTTTCACACTATTTGTTTTGTATGTTCGTTTTTTATACGTCTGTCTTGTAACCTCTTTTATAATAATCTATCTATACTATATTTTATTATTGTATGTGTACTATATTTATAAATATATTGTCCTTTGATGCTTGATCCTTTGATTATTAGCGATGAGGTCGCCTAATGTATATTTTGTTTTATAATTTCATTTATATTGTAATAGGTACATGGAAATGTTATACTTTTGAGGATGTACAATAAAGATTATTATTATTATTATTTCCCCAACAAACAGTATTAGAAAGTAAAAATAAAAATATATTTCATTGGAAGTTAAGCAACAGCTGGAGTTACAAGTAGGTTAAAATCCAAAAGATAGTGAACTCTGGGTCAATGACCGACGCATTAAAAAACGGTCCATATAACTTATAATAATCAGATGTTATCAATAATATTTTTTAAAGATATAGGAAATCGTGGAAAGAAGGCAAATTTGTTTTATTTATATTTCGAAAATGTTATATTATTCTATATAGATATATATATATCATTTTCGAAGTAATAATTAAGTGTAGACATAATTTGTACAACAAAAGATAATTCACAAGAGAAGAATAAAAATGAAACTCGAAAAAAAACTACACAAACTACGTTAATAAAAATATCATGTTAGATCAAAATAGATCTGAAAACCTACGACGTAGTTTATTAAGTTAAGTTGAACAACATCACTTATAACATTATTGTCTAATTTCAAATGTTTTATAAAATAATTATTTCAATGATAAATGACTTTTATATCATTAAAGTTAATAGAAAAAGATAATAAGTAATTGCTTCCTGTAATGAAAATTAAATAATAATAAAAATACTACATGGGAGAATATAGCATCCCCATTTTCCATCCTTACTTATGAACTATAGTTGAGATTATTGTTATCCCAATTATTGGGGATAGCATCTCCTACGCTCTTCTATCACACATCATCTCAGTGTAGACTTTCTTCTCTGCCATATTATTTTTTACTCAATCCATCCACGTCTTCTTCTTCTCTTCTCTTATAACCACATTCATATTTAAAACTCTTCTCGTTACATCATTTTTATCACGCAACGATAAAAATAAAATACATAATAAAATAGACAAACGTCCAAAAAACTGTTGAATCGAGAACCTTAATTTGTGAGGTTGGGTAACATGAATTAACCTTAAATATTATAAGTTCTATTATTTAATAGATTTCAAATATTTTGACACAAGTTTTGTTAGGTTCGTTGAACTCTTGTAAAAAACATGAATAACGATTTGTCAGTTATCATTTTTATAGTATTTTGTAAAATAGCAAAAACTTAATACAACCGAGTTTTTTTTTGATAGATTACCTTTAGATATAGATTTTATAAATTACCTTTAGTTAAGTTAGTTAGTTTTTTCTCGCTGCTGGCGTACTTTTTATAATTCAAATCATAAAAAGTATTGACGAATAACCTTAAATACTTCAAATTAGTTTTGTTGGTAATTTCTATCCTACTGGTCGAGGAAAAGGCTATGGGGAAACTAAAATTAATTTAGATTTTGGTAAAGATTTTTTTTTTGTAATTTATCCGTAAATATTCTACACATATGTATACAATTGTACAACCATAATAAAATAGATCTCAATATTAAAATATAATAAAAAAACTATATTTAATCCTCAATTAATATGTTAAATATTAATTAATTAATTTATATTAATATTTAATATATTAATCCTCAATTAATATATTAAATATATTAAAAATTAATTAATAATACACCTACCGTGTTCCAGATATTATCGATGTATAACACGCACTTAAATATTTATTTTGACGTCTGTCTAACCGCGTCGTTGGCGCGCTGTCAGTTGACTATCGTATTATAAGACGCAAGGCTCGCTCCAAACTAATGCTATTAACTAGTAACTCTCCCAATGGCGCAAGGGACCGTTTATACATTCAGACATAAAGCAGTTTAGGATCAAATTATGAAACTATTAATTTCTATCATGGTATAATCTTTATTTTAGCACGTAGTTCACGAATTTGTTATATCTATGTTATAGATAATTCAAATAGCGTAATACGTGTCATGCTTCACAGTACTGTTATATCCAGTCAAACAAATATTTAACTTTATAAAAAATATAAATCATTATAAAACATACAGACTACTTGACATACATATGAATAAATATTTTTTAGTTGGATAATAATAAATCAAAAGTTGTTTTTGTAGAGGTTTGTCTAATCTATTTATACAGAGTTATTTGTAATTAATTGGCCACCTCTTGCAGGCAGCCTCTCTACATCAATCCCGACAACATTTTTTCTACGACTTTTAACAAGTCTTGATAAACAACACAAAAAAGGCAACAAAAAATGTTTGCTCCCTCTTTAACTTATTACTCTGTATTTTGTAAGAAGAACTTAAAAGGTCAACGCTTGGGTGCCATACCTAATCTCAGAGGTATTGCCAGTTCAGAGGCAACAAATAATTTTAGTATAGGAAAACTTACATTTTAAAAACTATTAATTTTAAAAAGTCGTAGAACAAATGTTGTTGGGATTTATGTAGAGAGGTTACCTGCAAGAGGTGGTTAACTAATTACAAATAACCCTGTATATATCTGGGTTTACAGCTTCTTATATAGGTAATAACAGTTTTATTTTTCCGAACTGAATTATTTATGTTTAAATAATGAGAACAATGAGTACTTCATTAGTGGTAGGTGGTTTCTAGTTAAATAATTATAAAATTCCTTATTTAATACAAAAATAATAATGATTACTTTTTAATTGAGACACAAATTTAACATAGAGTATGAACGGTCTTTTTAGTGGCGTAACGGTTTCCTTTGAATGAATGAAACATGTACGGACAGAATGGAAATGTACATGTGATTTCGAAGGACATAACTAATTAATTAAAATTATATATTTTAATATTTTAATAATAATATAAATTGTCCCTGGAATTAAGGTTTTTCAATATAAAAGGAGTAAGCAATTGTCAAATATTGTTTTTATAGGTATTTTGCGAACTCTACCAAGAGGCATTCGATAGTCGAATGGCACACTTCTTGACCTCAATAATATTGTAAGGTTTTAGGATCTTAAGATCGTTCTGGTTAATTTGTGTATCAAAATTATAAACATATATAAAAGTTAAATGTTTTAATAGCTTTATTAGATTATAATTTAAAATATATGCACTGATTATAATATTATTGTATACAAGGATTTACTTACTTTGAACTAGATCTTTGAACTATCAACTCATTTTAAGCGTCCTAGTTGTTACTGGTGACATTATTTCGTTATCAAATACGAACGTTAAAAATGAGATTGGAAACATCCAAACCTTGAAAAGTGTGATTTAATTACTAAAAAAATATCTAAAGTTTAATAAAAATATCTAAAGAAGACAATTTGATTTTCGATATTATTCGATTATACTTAAGAATTAAACTCTCAGCAATTTACAAGTAAAATAAAAAAATATACATTGTTAATAATTATTTATATTTCATTAAAATAATAGAACTCCTTGCCTATAAAAAAAAACTATTTTTAAATAAAAAACTATTTAAACAATGAAGTGTAATTAATAGTAATGATATGAATTATGATTTGAGATCAATATATAAACAATTTAATTATAAAACATTTTAAGAGGTATATTGAAATGTTGTGTAGATTATTTGGGCATAAATTAAGCTAAAATGAATAAGGATAATTGTCCAAAGTCAAAACAGACAGACGGACTGCTAAAACTTCTCATGTATGATTTAAACAGGTTTCTGAACTTGTGACAAGACGTCTATTCCAAAAAAATAGACGTCTTTTGTAGCCTTGGACATGTTCAACCTCGTTCACCACTTGTCCAGACCGAAACTTAAACATATTAAAGGATAAATAGTATAATATCTAAATTAAATTACTGTTATATGATACATATATATAACTTAGTGTATAAAAAACTTATGAGAGTGAGGATATTTTTGCAACTTTTCACAGTGCTCAAGTCCTCATTGAAATAAAACTATTTTTTGATTTTAAAACTTTTATAGTTTTAAAACTTTATATAGTTAGATCTGTAAAAAAATATTTATTTTTATTTATAGCAACTTTATTATTAATGGGAATTATAATATTACTCAACTGTTTTAACTGGAATTGAAATAGAGTTATTAAAAACATTAGCTTTAAAAATTTTATATTCTATTCAATAAGATTTATTTTTCTTTCTGACTTTAATCACTGAAATAGTTTAATAGTTTAATTAATAAATTATTTAAATAATTTCCTGTAATTTTAAATACGTAGGTACACAATTTCGACAAAATGGCTAATATTAAGTACTGCCACTCTAATACTGAGAACCCTCACTCTTACCTCCTTACTGAGTACTCTCCAATACTAAGTACTTTTACTCTTACACTAAGTATTCTCATACCAAATAAGAGAAAATAAAACAATTTCCTAATTAGCAGCCGATCTACAAAACGTAGATGATAAAGGCACAATAATCTATGTTACAACTTACAACATGTGGTTACGCGGCAACCATGTTGTAGGTATTTACGCAAATATTTTCCCAGTAATTCGCTTCTCACTTCGACATATTTCGCGTATTTCGCGTATTAACATATAAATGTTTTATTATTGTTGTAATGAGTTTACGGTACTGTAAGAACAAGTTGTGATGAAACATTTTACATTTTACAAGATAAAAGTTTGTTTTTTTATCTTTATTTTGTTTGTTCCATAAAATTAACATAAATAAATTAATAAAAAAGTAATATATCAATCATTGAGATAAAATCTGTATCAATAGGTTAATATAGGTCATGTTATCAGTAATGTAAGGACCCAGCGTTATTTAATCAACATTGATAAACTAATATCTAATTTGTTATCATAATTCATTGATAAACTAGATCGGTGATAACTTGTAACTTCATCGCTAAACAGTATTTATGATTGACAAGCTACGTTATATTTTTTTTTTGTCTGTCTATGCTGTTAGCCCTGTTGGCTATTACAGCGTCAGGAGGGGGCCCCATGGGAAACGACGTCCTGAGGGCTTCTCAGATTGAGACACGGACCTCGGCTCGGGGCGTCATTTGTCAGGAAGGAAGCTAAGGAAATTTGGACACTAGCGTCCTCCGACGGCAGAACGCCGGAGCAACAGAGCACTTACTCAGTTGGGACCTCGTCTAAAAAAAGCTACGTTAATTAATTATTTAAACAGAGTTGATTCGATAAATATATATTTTTACAAAGAGGTTGAAGATGTCAATGTGTTATTAAAGATAATACATCTGCGACATTCGTTACCCCAAACTCCTTTGACCAATCAACGTAATTATTTTTGTAGTTATTATGTATAATTAATATTATACCAAGTGTATTATATATAGTTAATCCTACGTGCAAAACTACATTTTAAGCTCAAGATTATTTAGCTTGGTACAGAACCTTAATGTTTCTAATAGAATTTATATCTAGTCTTGCCATAAATGTTGTAACAAAGCAAATTACCGTTATTACTTTTACAGTGTGTTAGTTTAATACATAAATATAAAATAATTTAAAAAGTAAAAAGCTTATTCGAAGTCGTGTTCATTGGCTGAAATACAGTCCTTTAAACGTTGAGGCCAGTTGTCAATAGAAGCACGCGCTCTTTCCATGGGGGAATTCTTCACTGTCAATCGTATGGATTGTTTTAGGGACTCCAAATTATCATAGCGTTAAGAGCAAGCTGTACTCTCTAAAACTGACCATAAATCATAATCCAGAGGATTAAGATCGGGACTAGACGACTGCTAGTCTTCAGCTCTGATGAAGTTCGAGACGTTCGCCTCCAACCAAGACTGCGTGGACCAAGCTTTATGACCCGGTGCCGAGTCTTGCTGGAAGGACCATACTTGGTTATTGAACATGGTGTTATTAAGGGGCTTAACTACCTTCTTAAGAATGATATCTTGATACACTTGTGCCGATATTTTGATACTTTTTCACCAAAATATGGCTCAGTCACTCCTTCATAGCTAACACCCCACCAAACCATCTCTGAAGTCGGATAATGTCCACGTAGCACTCTGTCGACTAAATTCTTGTGACTTCCCTTTGGGTACTACTTCAATAGTTTTTTCAGTTCAAATATTTATCTATGATAACACCTAAATATCGGATGCTTAGAACAAAACTAAGGACGTGACAGGAGCAGTTGGTATCATTATTTCCACAGGAATGAGATTATATCGAAATGTCTTCTTTTGGTTGTGTAACCGGAGATATAGAGAAGGACATTACTTTGGTTTTTTCCGAGTTAAGTGTCAATTGATTCTGTCAGCCACCCAATAACGGTCGTCAGACTTAACTCTGCTAGATCTCTGGTTTCTTTCTAGGTTGTTCCATCGATAAGAAGAACTGTATCGTCAGCATATGTATATTTCGAGCAGTTAGTTAAAGACAGCAAGCACAATTCGTTGATATATATAAGAAATAACGTTGGACCTAATATACTTCCTTGAGGAACTCCGTACTTAATTTTAGGTTCTTCACTAATAGTATCTTCTATTTTTATACATTGATACTGATTTTCTAGGTAATTCTCAAAAAGATTCAGTGTCATTCCACGTATTCCAATTTTTTCCAATTTATCTAATATTATGGGAATCGACACAGTATCAAAAGCCTTTGATATGTCAAGAAAAATGCCTAGGCATTTTCTTTTTTTATTTAAAGTTTTTGTTACCTCGTTTGAAAAGGCTACTGCGGCATCTTCGGTTAAAAGACCTGGTCGAAAACCGTACTGGTTATTCGCAGTTATCTTGTTTTTATGGAGGTATTTTAATAATTGTACGTTTATGACTTTCTCTAGTATTTTAGACAAAGCAGGTAACACAGAAATAGGTCAGAAATTTTAAGAATTTTACTAGATATAAAATCAATACCAACAGCGCAATCGGTTCGAAGATTTGCTATTATACTTTCAATTTCTGCCTCATCTATTGGTAAAAGAACAAAAGAGTTAACATAGTTTTTAGTATATGGGTTCGGTTTAATATTAACATAGTTTTTATTAAAATTTATTGCTGAGCTTCTTCCAGCATTAACAAAAAAATATTTATTAGTTCCAGAGATTTTGCCTTACTATTTCCAATTTTTAGTAATTTACAAGGAGGTTCAACTATAGTTTTGGTGTTAGTAACTTTTTTTATTACGTCCCATGTATGCTTTAGGTTTTTTTTGGATAGATAGAGTAGTTGTTTCTCATAATTTCTTTTTAATTTTCGTAGTAGGCTATTACAAAAATTGCGGTATCCGCAATAAGTGAGTTTAAGAATATGATTTTCTGGTTGGGCTTTAGTCCTTTTGTGCATTTTATCTCTGTTTCTAATACATCTGATGAGACCGGTAGTTATCCATGGCTTAATGTTTCGATGTTTTCTGGTAATTATTTTTTTTTGGGTGTGAATAGGCTTATAAGTTGCAAGTCATCTCTTAAAATACGCGACATGGTCCTAGGTGATATCTTCATTTCCCGAGATAAAATCTTTTGCTTTCAGACATAATTTCTTGGAATTCTTTCCCTTACTGCTCTGACCACCTTTTTCGTACGAACACTACGTGGACGGCAAGATCTTTCTCTGTCACAAACAGAGGAAGTCTCATTGTACCTATTAATAGCCCGGTACACAAACATTTGACTAATACCAAGTGTATAAAGAGTTTTAAAAAATGCATTTGGCTCCATACCTAGAGCTATTTTAAAACTCAATTTTTTAAAACTCTTTGTGTAATGCAATCACAACGATTCTGTTCTCTTTCTCACCCCACTCCATTTTAATATCGCAAAATATTGTACAATGTATTGGCGCCAAAATAAAGAAACAGAATGAACAATCATATAAAAATGACAGATTCCTAATTAAAATATAATATTTTTAATTGTAACAGTATTTATTTCGGTATAGTTACAGTTATTGATCATGTAATGTCTGGTTTTTGCCCGAAATGTATTCGTATTTTTGCGGGTAAACACGATGACTGATTTTAAATATAATTTTAAAACTACTCGAATTAAATAAAAAATCAAACTACTGGATTTAAAAAAAAATTGGCGTTTTGTTGTATATATTAAAATCAACATATAGGGTATTTTATTTTTTTTTTTATTTCAAAGACATTATTTTTTTTGCTATAATTACAATTAGAGATGCGCCGAATAATTGGTAAATATTCAATATTCGGCATCCAATTCACTATACGTATTCAGCCGAGTTATTTGTGTTTGGTGCCGAATGTATTCGGTTCGAATATTTCTATTTTTTTGGCTACACGACACGGTAAAGAACTAAAAGACAAAACTAAGATTTATGTTATACTTAGTATAAGTCAAAGAAATCCTATAAATAATGTGTTGAGTAAAGCTTAATAATATAAAGCAAGCCTTAAATCAACATTTATTTCGAAAAATATCAGGTCAACATATTTCTTCCTAACGAATAAAAATGGTTTTGTATACATTATAAGTTTCAGGTAGGGGAAGGGGGAGGAGAACAGGCGATGTCTTTAATTTCATCTTTCATTTTATTGGACCGTAAAATAACTATATAATTACAATGGCCACATAGTCTATTCGAAAACCAAGGGAAGTTACTCCACCAGTCCCCATGATGTCTCAAGCTCCGCTGGTTGCTGTAACCGTTGTGTTCATCTTTCCTCATTATTAATATTTTAATACACCGTTTGAAATACATTGACATATAATTAGAAATAATACACAATTATACATCGAGCGCGGTAATTCTCTGATATAATAATATAGTATTTTAATTGTTAATATAAAGTTCAGTTATTGATAAATATAAAAATATATGAATACTTATTACTGAGGAGGATGTTTTTCCTTCAACATTATTATGCGAATTTTTACCTTGTCTGAAAAAAAAAATGCAATTAGAAGTAAACGATTAAAGAACGAGACGAAACGATGAGGAGATATTCGGCGTATCTCTACTTATTATACATAGAATAGGTGAGCTATAGGCAGTCCTATGAGTATCAGTGTGTGTGACAAATAGTAAAAGAGGCCAGATGAGAGACCGACACTCATCTTTGTCTAATCACACCTGCAAGAAAGAGAGACAGATAGGTAGCCTTATTTGCTATCTCTTTTTTTCGAACGACACATTTTAGACTGGCTTTTTAACTTATATTGAAAGTTTTCTCATAAAGGAATATAAACAAAAATACTTAATAATATTTAAACGCTTAACCATTTATTATAATTTTTCATACAATAGTATATAATGATAATTAGTTTTTTTCTTGTTAGCTAACTTATAGGTATCTCAATATTCGAGGCTTCATTAGTATTTCTCTTCCTTCCATCTTGAGGTCAATTATTTGTCAACTAATATTCATAATAATAATATATAATACCTATATAATATACACAGCAGATAAGTATACAGCTTAAAATAATAAAACATATACAAACAACTAATCACAATATACCATTATGTTCCCGAAACCGAGTCCGCCATGTTTCGAACTCATAAACAGGAACTCCGAATGTGTTCGAACCTAGTCGAGCAAAGTTATTATTAGATTACGTGATTATTTATTAAGGTTCACGAAAGTTTGCAAAAAATTAAATCACAATATTCAAATGTTGATATGAACTTAATCCTTTTATTTTATTACGAGGTTACAATAGATCGCGTCTACAGACACCAAAATTTAAATAAACTAATATAAATATAGTTAATTGTATGTTATTCATTAGACAATTAGGTTGCAAAAAACGGAAACTCATTACAAAGTCATTATACTAACATTTGACACAATTAATTACAATAATTGTGTACGTAACATATAGCTATCGAAATAAAAACATTTGTTCTCAAAATATTTAACGTTTCTGAACTAACTTTGTTGTAAATATAATATTTATGTAAGTGATTTCACAAGTGCCACAATGTTAATATTACCGGCACGTCATCACTATTGTTTCCTGAGGTGAAAGGTCTGAATTAATTATTTAATTCTTGATACTTTATCCGTTTTTATCTATATTTGTGACGATAACGACACGATAATCGTATTCTAAATAACTCTGATAGATCTTCACCATGGCTAAATATATTTATATTTATTTTATGAAGGTTTAATTGAACAGTCGCCAAATGTAATAAAAAATATAAGTACAAACAAAGAAAAAGTACTATTTTATATTCTGAGACATTATTTTTCAGATATAATCTTTCTCCAGATGTTGCTTAAAATATTACAATGGATGAGCCTATGTTGCTATAACCTTTAGTTTTCTGCTATTGCCAAATCCGAAAATTAACATTTAGTTTGAGGTTTTAAGTTACGAGTTATGAAATAATAAATATAAGTAGCAACACAAACCAAAATACAATTTAATAAAATAAAAAGTGAAAAGTATTTTTACCTTATCCTTAAAAACCCCATTTTTTATTTAACGATATATTGGTCTCACATTTTTTAAATATATTAATTTGATGGACCAAAAGGTAATAAATTGAGCAATCAATTATAAGAATTAATTCGTGCTATTACAGTAAAGCGGCGATTCAAATGCCTAGACATCTAGGTTACCTACACAAATTACTAGTTTTAGGTATATGTACTTTACGATGTTTAAATTAAAAATATACGAATTATTGACTATTGCATCAAGAGGATTCTTATGGCTAAATGTCTCTAAACCATGAGATTGCATCCATTCTTTTTTATGGGTTTTATATTACTTTATATTTTGTGATTCTTATCTCATATTTATGGGTTTAATTAGACTTTGATTTATTACTTCAGTACTTTTATAGCAATGACATGTCAAAGTTACTGTCACAATTAAGTCGATAAGGAAATGGCCGTCTCATAGTACAGGAGTCTAGGAAAGATATATTAATGTAGATTCCAAGTTTGAGGTCATTATGCCATTTATATATAAGTCAACTTAATTAGAATTTTCTTTTTCTTCCGTAGACATAGATTACCTACTTAGGTAAGCCTTTATTCAAAAATAATATTATAGAAAAGTTGGACGTAGAAATACGTAAACGTTTTTTTCTACAACCTCCTACACTAGGGCCAGTGAAGGCACTTAAACTAAAAATGTCCGAGTTGATTGAGAACACCACAACAGACGTCAATCTTCTACCGACTTAGAAAGATGCTGGTGTTGCGTTGTGCTATTCTATTGGCTATCTTCCAAACTATCAGAGGAAGAATTGAAGAAATACCTGCTAATGTATCTCCAGAAAGATGTCTTAAGAACATCATCAAAACTTATTTTCCAAAAGGCAACGAGATCACATTTGTTGATATAAAAAGTGACAATAATTATGTTTTAAAATTAATGCACTCATTGGAATATAAGTCGCTTATTTCAAGAACCACTCGTAAATTATATATCCCAAACGATCATTATGTTGTAGCGACAAATAGTCCTAGGAATTTTATACATTTCGCAGATTTAGTGAAGGAAAGTTTCTGGAACCCAAACACTCGATTCATAATTCTGTCCAATAACTTAAATCAGGAAAACCTTAAAGATATATTCGATGTTTTGCTAGTACATCACGTTAGGAATGTTCTAGTTCTGAACGACACTTCTGATCCGGATTTGTACACCTACAACCCCTACGAGAACTTTAGATGCGGAAGAAGCTACGATAGAATCATTGACTTAGGAAAATGTTCAAAATCCGAGACCTTAGACTTGTTCCCTAACAAATTTGTAAATGGTTTGAGAAACTGTACTTTCAACGTCATGTTGCCGCACTGGCCACCTTACACGATAAATCCCTCATTAAATTCTTCTAGAACTACTCTCGGAGTTGAAGAACGTATATTTAGACATGTAAGTGAACTAGAACACTTTAATATAAATGTCGCTTATAATGATTACGGTGAAAACTTTACAAAATTTACCAAAAATATGTCAGCAGTGGGGCCTTTGATGTTTCTACAAAATGGAGAAGCAGATGTTGTTTTTGGTGGTTTGGTGTTGACTGAAGATCGGGCTGACGTATTTGATTATATTTACGGACATCTAACATTCCAAGAGAGTCTCAGCTACTTGGTGAAGAGAACAAATCAAGTACCAACTTGGAAGAACCTTTACTTGGGATTCAATATATTCGTCTGGGTGGCCTTGCTTTTCACATTCTTGGGGTACTTCTTAATATTCGTTATTTTATTCCGTCCTCGAGACAAAGGCCAGATAATTTTTAAGATGCTCTCCTACTTGTTCCTTAATGGCGTTAAAATGAAAGGAAGCCGCTTTAAAAAGTTCATTTTTATTATGTGGGTGTGGTTTGCTTACTTAATCAATTCCTGCTATCAGTCCAGCTTCACGAGTGTAACGACCCATCCCATCACGGAGCACCAAATTAAAACAGCAGATGAGATTGTAAAGTTTGGTCTAGAACCTTGTATCAGCAAGAATGTCCTGGATTACATGGTAACAGCCATGGGAACTGAATATGAACACATGCAAAGAAAAGATTGCCAAAAATTATTGGAGAGCATTCAGATCGTCAGCGAGGCGGACTATACACATTTCACCGTTATATTGGATTCGATATACGATTATTATAAATTTCAATTCTACACCGAGTATGGAAATCCGAAAATGTATCGATTAAAAAAACATCTCCTCAAGTCAATTTACAGCATCTACTTGTACAAAGGGTTTCCATTGGCCAAAAACCTACAGATGCACTTGATAAGATTAAGAGAAAACGGTCTGATTGAATTTTACATATCACACATACTGTGGGAAGTTTACAGACAACACCATTTTAAAGCCAACACACGCGAGTGGGATATATTTATCCCGTGGTACATATTGGGTTTTGGGTATTGTGTATCAACACTGGCTCTCGTGGCGGAAATACTAATTATGAACCACTATCGGAAACGCAATTTGGCACAAAGATAAAAGCTTGGCAAATAAAACGATTTAAGTGTTTTTTACGTTCATCAAAACGCTTGCGACAGTGAGTATGAACAAAGAAGGATTGTGAAACTGGTAATTTATCCGTAGATATAATTAATTATTGTACTGAGTGACCATATCCGTTTAAAATCTTGTAATAAATGTTTCAACAGGTTTCTTTTAGAATAAGGACATCTCATGATCTCGCACGTCATCACGCGGACGCACACTGACGTAATGTTTGTTTTTGAGCTCAATGACTCATTAGGTATTTTGTTTTGCAATTCAAACTACTTTACTGTTTAAGTATTGTTTGAGGGTTAATGTCATCATCATAACTTGTAGTTATTACGAATATCAATAGCATTTTATTCGTCTTCTCCTTTGTCTTACGTAAAATATTATATTTTATACAGATTTTTAATAATTTAGAATTATTATTCTCGACCTTACGTATAACTTTGAATGTGTTTAACAATATTAAATATATTTTTTTAATTAAAATAAACCATAATTAGCAAGATGATGTTATTTGTTTTTCAAACAAGGTTCCTATAAACTTACCATTACCGCTCTTATTGGCACAGAAAATAAAAAACTAGGGAGTATATAAACCATTTAATATAAAATATATAAATCTTCCTAACCACAACTAGCCGTAACAATATAAGAACATTTCTGTTAGCGATTACAAAACTAAGTACAATTACAAAACACCGTGATCCCTCGTTAAGTCTTTACAAGTAATGGTAACGGACAGATTGTTATCCGTCCATCTATACGCACATTTCTCTTAAACTACAATATAGGCAATCCAGTGAGGCAAGACACTTACTAAATGAGCAAAACGAAATTCATTAACGGTTTAAATTTCAAATAAACATTTTACAGGTATAAAAAAATTACACAGACCATAATGAATATGTTATCACATTAGACCTTTTTCCTGTAATCTTTCTTTTAAAATTCACAAGTAGGAGGTAATAAGACGGTCCACATCAAACAAACAAACAAACAACTATACATACATATATTTCCAGCCCGCGCAGACCTCTCCTTAATTATAAAAGCAACCTACTCGTAGTACTCGGCTGACATTGTTGAGCAAATGACGGGTCATTATTTAAATATATATATATAGTTACATACTTGTGACTATCACATAATATAAAGGCACTTATCATAAATAATTGTCATCAAACTCCATGTGTAATTCGAAGATCCACGATATCACAATGACTGCGACTGGATTTTAAAACTAGACCTTAAGCGTATAGACATAAGGGTGCCGGCGCCTATCTCGTGGAGCGCAGCTTCCAGCGCAGGAAGAGGAAGGCGGACACGCGCAGCACCAGGAAGATGAGGACCAGGGCCGCGATGTCCAGGGTGAAGTCCGCGTCCATCATGTCCAGCTCCTCCAGGGTCGTCTCCGGGTTCTTGAAGTGGCAGTACACCTGGACCCAATATGTCACGTTTCAACAAAATAATATCAATTATCGGGTATAACAGTCACTAGAACGAGCTCCCAATAATAAAAAAATATATAAACATACATTTATTTATCTGTATCTGCAAAAAGGTTGAATTTTTGTTTATTCTGTATTGACCGAGGTCAATGCCGCTGAGCTAAGTCGCGGGTTCGATTCACATAAACATTTTTTTTGTTGTACCGGGGATCGGTGGAAAAATCCGGGTTTACTTATGAGTTAGTTTTGTATGAAAGGAATGAATGAATATTACTACAGGCGCATACCTGGTGGCACTGCAGCTTGGTCCTGTTGAAGGCGTAGGTGGCCAGAGCCGTGCCCTCGAAGCCGTACCGGATGTACGACACGTACGTGATCCAGCGCAGGTACACCGGGATGGCGTTGAAGGAAACGAAGAAGCCACTGAACAGCAGGAACGGAACAGACATCACGGGGGCCAGGAACACACCGTTCTGAGGGACGATGGCTTATTTGATTGGCTTCAGATTAAAAAAAATGATCTGTGGGAGTACCACGGCACAGAGAAATATTAAGTACTAGCTTTCCGCCCGCGGCTTCACCCGCGACAAGGGGCGCTTCCCCCCCTCCCCCCTTCCCCTTTACCCGTGCACGCTTTTCTTCCCGTTGCACCTACCGACTCATCCTTTTTTATTAATTCGATACATGAATTTGTCTTAGACAATTGAACAATATTACATGATTTTATGTTTGACAATAAGGAACTTCCATACAAACTTTCATCCCCTATTTCAACCTCTTCTACAATTTTTTCGCGAGAAAAAGTATCCTATGTCCTTTCCCAAATTTAGTTCTATCTTCATACCAAATTTCATCAAAATGGGTTTCATCAAAATCAAAAACCGACGATCATGTTGGCTCCCCATCTGTACTATCGTTGACGTCCCCACACCGTCCAGCACCAGCGGACCTCATCCACTCAATATGACTGTGCACTGTGCGTGTCGAGTGACGCACACAGTGAGTATGACGTCATGGTCTCCCCACTAGATCTCCCCGTGGTTACCTGCACGTTCATGGCGGCTCCCACCACCAGACCCACGCTCTGCGCCACGAAGGCTATGAGCAGACACGACGACAGGAACATGCTGAAGCGGAACCACTCCAGCGGCTGTGACGTCAGCAGGTACACTATCACCACGTAGATGATGCAGAAGATCGCCTGGAACAGGTCACGAGATCAGCTCGTGGAGACTGCCCTCGATGGAACCTCGTTTGAATCGACATCCACTATGTTTACCTGGAACGGTATGTCGGAGACGGTGATGGCGAGGTAGTAGGACCTCAGGGAGTACCATCTGTTGAAGTGTTCCTTGACCAGCACCGGCATCTCCAACGGAACTAAAATTAAAAACATACAGATCACTTATTTAATGATATTGATTTTCTACAAATTAAATAGTTATATAGGCAAATAAAAATGAATATTTGAATGAAACTTTGTGATTGAGATCGTGAAGTCGAGGAGCTACTTACAGCTGAGTATGGTGATGGTCATGGAGGTGTACATGAGGAAGAGCATGTTGAAGAACAGGAACCCGAGGTTGGAGAGCACCTTGGAGCCGTCGTCGCCGATGTCGTAGTACAGGGCTCCGATCAGGAAGCCCACCAGGATGTGAGCGAACAGACGGAGGTACATGAGGGTCTGCGATACGTGTTTATTAGATCGATGAAATTAACAATACTGACATATTTCAAATGCAACCTATATCATATATGTATTTATTTATTTGTATTTCCTCTCGGGTTTGAACCAAACGAAACCAACCGACAGAAAGTATGTTATAGTAGTTAAATTTCAACAATAATAAAAGGTTTTGTATGAAAACAAAGGTTTTTTGTTATATTAATAACTCGTCATTTCGTAAATATTTTCAACAATAAATAAAACAAAGAAAAACTACACTATAACTATTTCACTTTTAAAAGAAAGAGTGTCTGTACAACATTTGAGGACAATGGAAATATTTCCCCACGAAGGAAAAGAAAACAGAAGATTACAAATATATTTTATTGACATGGTCTTTATAATATTATTAATATTTAATAAAAATATTGATAAACCCACTGCTTGTTTATAACCAAGTCATGTTCCAGTGAGTCAGTCATGTTCCAGTGAGTCAGTCATGTTCCAGTGAGTCAGTCACAGTCAGTCGGTACTTAGTTATTCATTTGACCTTGAAATCAATGAATAATGGTGAAGACTAATTATTGTTAATTAAGACATCATTTTATTAGATATCAAGATAACTCTATAAGAGACAGTCGAAGTCTAATAACTTCACATTAAACGTCTTTGCTTTTAAAAAAACTGAAGGAATAAAACAATTACATGTACTATATATTAAATAAACCAAACTAAATATATATACTACATATTTAAACCAAATTTAAGATTGTATCTATTCCTAAAAATAAGTTAGATACAGGGTTAGTGTCCTAAGGAGAACATTATAAAATCCATTTTTAATCATTTTGTGATCTAACTGGTTAATACTTGGGAGATTATACAAAATATTATCTCTTTAAAATATTTTTTAGCTCATATTAAAATATTTACATGTTCATTAATAATGTTGTTTGTCAAGGTTACAACTACGGAAATTAAGTAATAAATTATAAACATAGGAACATACTAAATATAAAAAATGGTTGAATTGTAAGTTTTTTCTAATTTATAATAATAACAAGAATATGCATTTCGTACACGAATTAAAATATTTCCAAAAACTTGTTTCAAACAATTTATATGGAATTAAAAACGACCATATTAAATGTACGTAACAGGTTTCTGTTAATTGATGATCTGTCCATTATTAAGCAACAAAAAATATATTCATTTAGACAATTATCATTACTTAGTTTTTTTTTACTTTTTTAAGAATTAAACCGATCTCCTTGAAAGGCGTGGAAGAAAAACACACAATTCTCATATTTGTGTTTCTTAAAACACCATAGTAGCAATATAATGTAATTAGTATAATATTATGAATTTGATGTCTGCAATATTGTAGATTGTGTTGTCTTGTTTTAGTCAAAAATTCCATGAAGTATTAGTATTAAATTATGAATAGATAACGTAGTCCTCGTACTGACCCAATCCCGCCTGCTGAAGAGCAGCGTCCTCTTCAGCACCACCCAGAACTGCGTCAGCTCGGACGTGGCGTAGCGCCGCGGGGAGGACTCGCCCCCCAGCAGCGACTGCTCCACCAGCACCGACACACTGTCCTCCAGGGACGCCGCCTCTGCCACTGAGGACACCAACCAGACCGTCACATTGGACATATAGTCCTCCCATACACCTCGGCTCTTTATATATAACTAGTCGGGTCACAAGCAAAGAAACACGCACTCCCGCGATGAGAACATTTTAGGGACACCAAACTATCATGTCGTTTAGAGTGTACCGAATGCTGTAAGACTTTGTAAAAAATTATAATCTAGCTAAATAAGTTTTGAACTAGAAGATGGTCACCCATCGGGTCAACAAAATACAACTGAATAATTTATATTTAAAAGCGGCGCTAGCATTAATACCTGCGTATACCTCACGTACTAACTGTTGTAAAGGACGTTTACTAAGTATTGTTTTAAGACGGATGATTCTTGTTTCATAATGTTAGAAGATATTTGAAGATATATAGCCTTATAATGTAGCCGTATAGCCATGTTAAGCTTATTTAAAATTTATAGAATATAGAATGAAAAATAAGCAGATACGGACAGATTCGATTCGATCAATTGAGCTACCGTATCGCTGGCGGAATATGGTAGCTCAACGGGTAGAGCGACGCGACGGTTTCCCAGAGGTCGCGGGTTTGAATCCCTGTCTGTATCGGTTTAGTTTTCATTATATATTTATTAAAATATAAAAAGTTTTTTAAATCTTTCAAAGTTTTGCATCAGTCTCACAGTAAATGTATTTGTGTATAATACTACTACTCAATATCATTTGGGAATAAAATGTACAAAACATCGACATGTTGTAATTATTGTCATAAAATATTACTATAATTTGTTTTTTGTGAATTATTCCTACATATTATTCTGACCTCGGCCATACCGGAAATACCGGATTTCATATAATTGATTTCAGACCAATTATTGAATTTAATTGTGACATTATAACCATATCATTATTTATCATTAAATATTACAAAGTTTATTGTGAAAAATCTTAATATTAATTGTTAATTTCAAAGTTAAAGATCAAGGTGTAACGACCTCCACTAACAATTATTTAATATTTTTTGTTAACTTAAAAGTTATTATTATTATTCAAGATAAAAATAATAAGCGACAAAAATAATGACAAACAAAAATCATAAAACGTACTTTAGTTTTTACTTGAGTTTTAGGAAATATACTATGTACTATAAATATAAATATTTTCTTATTGATTTACTTATGTATGTGTTCATGATTAAATATATATTTTATTTACAATCAC
Source organism: Napeogenes sylphis (assembly GCA_959347405.1). Classification (NCBI taxonomy): domain Eukaryota; kingdom Metazoa; phylum Arthropoda; class Insecta; order Lepidoptera; family Nymphalidae; genus Napeogenes; species Napeogenes sylphis. The sequence goes on along the minus strand of OY365780.1, from coordinate 36,599,310 downwards.
ACACATACAACATAATATTGCTAACATTATTTTATAATATATTTTTAACCAGCTGTAATGATCCCATGACTTCCGCCGCTCGGAAAAGCCATAGCACTATTAAAACCAATTTACTCAGATTGAATATAATAATCATAGAAATAGCATTATTATCTATAAATATTAATATTCGTTTGTTTGTAAGTCACATCTAAAACACGCAAACAGGAAGCTTATCGCTGACCTTTGACCTTTTTATCAACATCAAATAGCCTCTCGGTCCGAGGCAGCAAGGTCCAAAATACTTCATATATATTAACAAGTGCGGTGCAACGGACAGACAAGTTTAAGGTTCAGTTCAATATTAATAATATGTGGGGCAATTATATACTAATAAGTGATTGTAACTTAAAATAATACAGATCATTTTTTAATTATTATATCTGCATATACAGGGTTATAGTTTTCCCATACAAGATTTAATTGTTGCCTCTGAACTGGCATTAACTCTGAGCGAAGGTACGTCTTACAAAATACAGAGTAATAAGTAACAGAGGAAGCCAAAATTTTTATATATATTTTTTTTGTGTTTATCAAGATTAGTAAAAAGTCGTTAAACAAATGTTGTCTTGATTGATGTAGAAAGACTGTCTGCATAAAATAATGGCCAATTAATTACAAATATTTTGTCTGTCTATGCTGTTAGCCCTGTTGGCTATTACAGCGTCACCGGGGGAGCGGGTGGGTCAGGAGACCCGCCCTTAAAAGGGGGGGCCAGATGGGCCCCCATGAGGAACGATGTCAAGAGGGCCTCTCAGATTGAGACACGGACCTCGGCTCGGGGCGTCGTTAGTCAGGAGGGAAGCTAAGGAAATTTGGACACTAGCGTCCTCCGACGGCAGTACGCCGGAGCAACGGAGCACTTACTCAGTTGGGACCTCGTCTATACCGGTATAGACGGTGTGTGTCTGTATGTTGTGTGGTGTCACTTATGTCTACGCGTACACGTTATTACCTACTGTGAACGCGTCGTCGGGGTCAACGAGTACCGACTTGGGTCTTCTTTTTCTGACTAAAGTAGTCTTACGTGGTCTATACTCTGCGGCGTCAGCCACCAGTGGGTTCGGGTGTCGCTCAGCACGTTCAAAGTACTTTTGGGAAAGCCCCTTGAAGTACTGAGCGATGGTCGGAAGGTCGAAGTCTCTATGGAGATCGATGTTGCGTACGAACCACGGCGCCCCGGTTGCAATCCGTGTAAACCTGTTCTGAATCACCTGAAGGGGTTTCAGATTAGCGTGCGCAAAAACGGGACTCGCATAGGACATGACGGAACGTATGCAAGCTTTGTTAAGTGTCACCTTATTGCGAAGGGACATTTTACTCCGCTTGCCTAACAGCGGATATAAACGACCTAATATGTAGGCCGCTCTGCTACCAACGGTCCTAATATGCGCAGTGAAAACTAACTTTCTATCTAACGTTACTCCTAGGTATTTTGCCTCGTCTTAACAAGGTATCGGTTTGTCAAAGAGTTTGATCCGCGGGAGGATCCTTGGGGGGCCCCGTTCGAAGAGCACCGAAACGCTCTTCTCAGGGTTTACCTCGATCCGCCATTTCCGCAGGCAACTCTCGAGGGAGTCGACTGCGGACTGGAGACGTTGGTATAACTCCTAGTGATCCTTAGAGGACGTATAAAGCGCGGTATCGTCCGCGTACATGGCAAGGTGCACTTTAGATCGCGGCCTAGGAATGTCGCTAGCGTGGATGGAGTACAGGATGGGCGAGAGAACTGTCCCTGGGGGACACCCGCCCTGATGGGGGCGGGGTGTTGACAAAACGCCTTCCACTCTGTAGCGAAAGGAGCGATTCGACAGGTAGTCCCGTATGATGAGTACGAGTCTGTCCGACACCTCGAACTGGTATAGCTTGTACACCAGTCCATTATGCCAGACCCTGTCGAACGCCTTAGCTACATCGAGGAAGAGAATTACAAATAACCCTGCATAAAATAGATCAAAATTACAAAAGAGAATACAACAACTTAATCGACTCTGAAACAATCAATGAATGAATCAATCAATCAATCAATCAATGAATCAATCAATCAATCAATGAATCAATCAATGAATCAATCAATCAATGAAATAATTAATCAATGAATGAATGAATCAATGAGCTGACCTTTCCCCTTGTGGATGTCCTGTGAGTAGTGTATGAGTCCGTTGTGAAGGTTGCTGTGTCCGTTGGAGGCGTCCTTGTCCCGCAGCTGAGAGGCGTCGTTCTTGTCCCAGTTGGTGTTCTTCAGAGACAGTTCCATGTCAGTCTTGTTGTTGTACTCCACCGGCTTTGGAAGAGGCATGCCGGTCCTGAGAACAATCATTTACATATATATATCCTTCTAAAAATACTTTATTTATATCTTCTATTATTATTGAAAAATTATAAAATAATTTTATCAGAGCAATAATTAAAAACGATCACAGATAAAAAAATATAGATCGATAGATAGAATATGTATGATTTATATTTTTTAACCTTCAAAATTTATTTGAAACTATTTTATTATTTGACTATATTTATTATGAAGTGATAAACACTATCTGATACAAGCAGACGTCCTAATTAATTTAATTAGTGTTGTAATACATAATCCACTGAATTAGTCTCATTAAATAAATTTGTATTGATGTGCCACTGCTTTCTATTTTTATCAAACACTATATAATACGTTTACTAATAAATTATTTATTTGTTATATTATTTATAATCACAACATTTTATTTAAAATCAGTTTAATTGTTTGAATAATATAAATAAAAATTTGCTTAAAATATCACTATTGACAAAAGTTTAGTTGTGTACATGTATGAATGAGTGAGAGAATAGCTGTGGGTCTGTGTGTGTGTGTACCCGATGTCATAGAGGTAACTGAGGTTAATTAATGTAAATATATAAACTATGACTGAATAGTAACAATGGAAAACCTTCAAATTTTCATTTTATATATTTAATAAAAATACGTTAGTCGTAGTAATACGTAGTCACCACCGTCCCGATAAAGACTATCACATATAGAATGCTTAATTCACCGAGACGGACAGCGATACGGTAGCTCAGTTGGTAGAGCGACGGGACGGTTTCCCAGTAGTCGCGGGTTCGAATCCCTGCCCGTATCGGTTTATTTTCATTCTATATTTATATAAATTTAAATAAGCTTAACACGGCTACACATGTTTATAAATATTTTCAAAAATTTGTTACCAATATATCTCCAACAACAACAAATTCAAACCTAAAAAGAGGCTACAAAAAAGACAAAAAAAGATACCAAAAAGATTATAACGTTAAGAATGATTTGAACCTGTTTGTTGTTTACCTGATATCATTCTTCCCATTATCAATGGCCCGCACCAGCTTGCCCGTGTTGTCACCATACTCGCCACAAGACACCTCGATGATGAAGGAAGCAGGGTTGTGGTACGAGGGACACTGGAGACTTAGGCTCCCCAGCCACGACACTGGAAATACACTCTTATTGAAACTAGATAAGGTTCTAATTTAAATGGATATTGGTTTTTTTGGCAAAACTTTAGAACTGTAGCTAAGAATTTTTGAATAAAATAACTATTAAAACACGACCTTATTGTAATGAATTAAGGATCGTAATTAAATTTATATCAACATCTTTAATTGAATTTTTTAGTTAGTCTTATGAAGAGGTTAATAATTTATAAAAAACATATGATCAATAGCATAATTATAATTTTAATAAACTTATAACTACTATCCTGTCTAGAAAATTATAAAAAAAGTTTAGTTTTTTTATAATCATATTTTAAAACATCTTCCTCATAAAAGTACTGATATAAACTATTAATTAACACTTTGAATAAATTAACATATTATATTGCAATTAAGAATCAATAGTCAGTCCCCCACTCGAATAGGAAATGGTATAGATCAATATTTTTAAATATTTCAATCTATATGGTCTTATTTTTTTTTAAATATGTAATATTACAGATGGAAGATCTGATATTAAGCTATAATCACGAGATCATATTCTGTATTTATTCAAACATTTTTTCATACAGTACCATACATACCTACATAGTAATGACCAGATCAATTAGTCATTTACGTCCAAAGCAATTAAAGATCACATCTACTCACCTAATCTCTCCGTGCTGCCTTGATACACACATTGCCCATCGGCCAATGTATACAAATGGTCAAACATCTCGAACAACCTGGCCGAAGGTTGGTGAATAGTGCAGATGATAGTCCGTCCTCCTTTCGCCAGGTTCTTTAATAGCGATATACATTGGAAACACGAAGAACTGTCTAATCCAGATGTTGGCTCGTCGAAAAACATGATTGGTGGATTGTTGACCAACTCCAAGGCAATGGACAAACGTTTCTTTTGTCCTCCGGAGAGATTTGATGTCATTGTTTTGTGGTGCTCTGATAGGCTGAGTGTCTCCAGAATTTCTTGGATCTAAAAATATTATACTTAGAAAAAAACAAACCAACCATGTTCGTTTTTTATCATCGTGTGTATAAAAATGTTAATCAGCTTATTTTCTCCTAATATAGACATGAGATGATAAACCAACATTATTAAAAATGTGATATTTCTAATGCTTTAAATAATTTAGATTAAAAGTGAAAATTATTAATTTACAAAGCTTTCAAGTCTCACTAAACTTCAACTTGGTTGGTCAACTTACGACTTCCTCCTTATCAGCTCGTGTGGTGGCGCTGGGTAACTTCAGCGCGGTGGCCACAGACATGGCTTCCTCCACGGTGAGGTTGCCGTGCAGCTGGTTGTCCTGCATGATGTAGCAAGATAGCTTGCGGAAGCTGGACAGGTTGCGCTCCAGACCGTTCACTGTGATACTTCCCTCCATGCCTGATGTTCTATTGGACAAGATTAAACGTTTCTTCATTTGTCACTTTTAATGTCTTTTCTAAACAGGTTACCATTGGGCTCTGTCCCACCGAAGTTTTATATTCTAGAGAATAAAACATTACAGCCATAATCAGTAAACAGCAGAATACCTACTGTTTTATTCTGATATTACTTTCTGTATGTTCCTCAAATTAAATATAAACAAAATTATCAATTTGAACATATAGGTTTTAATATAGTATAAAATAAAGATTTTATTCCAATTTTAGTTATGGTGCATTGTAAAAATGTTATTCTTGGCGCAACTGCTAATTTGCGCATTTTAACAGCGAAAGATATATAGGAAAGTATAAACCAGTTTGTTTGTGAGACTCAATTAACGAACAGAATGTGACTGCTCTTATCTCGGATAGACAACCATTTACTATTTACATTATTTTATTGAAATAATTCGAGATAAGTGAAATTCTTCTTTGGACCGGTAAGTTGTTGATGTTCCAAATGATTGTCATTGACCTGTTAATCTACTTACATAAAAAAGATAACTACCAAGTCTTCATAAGCATACGGATAATTTGTTTAAAAGTAATTGAATATAATTTTAGCAAAACATGTACAACCAGTTTCGTACACCGAGATGACCTTAGTATGTTTTCCTGTCCTTTGACATTTTGGGGTAAATTATAAGTTTTTAAGTTTACACGGAACCATCAGATTCAAGGCCAATAGGAACTTAGGGTTCACCAAGGTTCACTGATTGCAAGTAGGTATGTATGTATGTATATTTGTATATGTGAATTAATTGCATTACTGATAACGATATATCAATGACATTATTAGGTATACTTTATTATATACATTATATTAAGGAACTCCTAAAAATGACATATTTTGTTAAGGTTTTTATATATTTAATACAGATATAAAAAACTACATTGCTCAATTATAATTTGATGTTTTTTTTATAACCCACCAAGCTAAAAAATAATCGCAGCTAGAAAAAATATGACGATCTTTGCGTAGTTACAGAAGGACAACTAACAAACATTTATAATAGTTAGGATTAGTTTATGTCAAAAGAAAATATGTGATTATACCTATCTGAGATTGGGTTGCTTCTAGCAACAGGGCTTAAAACAAATACTTTAAAAGGGTAACGGGTATAATTTTATATATATTATAGAATTATAACAATATTTATGGAAAAAGCATTTTTAAGAAAAAAAGACTACGTCCGTAATTACCATTAGGTAATTCTTAGTAATGTAAACCGGATTTCTGATCCCACGTCAAAAAATTACATAGACAATTATAATAACGTAATTATTATAACCATTCTAGATGACTTAATTCAAATGTATATAAAAATAGCCACGGAAAGTGTGTTTGTTTATAAATGTATAATTCTTTAACAGTGAATTATCTATACTAATATTATAAAGAGGAAAGGTTTGATTATTTTTTTGTATGTTTGAAATGAATAGGCTTCGAAACTACTGGTCCGATTTCAAAAATTCTTTCACCGTTGGCAAGCTACACTATTCCCGAGTGACATAGGCTATGTTTCATTTTCAAAAAATTAGGGATGATTACTAAAACTTGAATATTCTAACGCAAGGTGTAAAAAAATAAACAAAAAACTGCGTGCGCTGCGAAAACGGTGAAAGTTAAGCAAAAATGATGTTCTAAGAAATTGTTTCCACAGATTACCCGAAAAGCGACTTACACGCGGGCGGAGCCGCGGGCAACAGCTAGTATATTATATATCCTATATATTTTGTAGCGAGCAAAACCTTTAGCTGGCTCTAGTGTTAATATTTATTTAAAAATCATTTCGACTTCCCGTGATATAAAGTCTAGACTTCGATACATCTAGATACTTTGATTGTATTAATTTGTAAAGGAAATGGTATGTTTGTTGATACTTGTGTATCAAACACAAACAATAGCGAAATTGTAGTCTTCCTTTATAAACACTGATTGTTCAATGTTTTGAATTTTAATGAATCATTTGATATAAATGTAAAATCAACACACGAAACATGGGTTATCATTTCTGGAATATTATAGATATATTATAAAAGACAAATGTATGTATAATTATTGTAAACAAACTCTATGCGTCTATTAGAGTGCTGGAGGTTCCAATTGGCCGCTTGACCCACTTTGACCCACTTTGACCCACTCTGACCCACTTGCTGTTTAGTTGATAAGAAAGGATCCGGTTTACATCTTAGCTTGGAATTTATATATCATCATAATAATATTTTCAATTTTCCAAATTTAAGAGTATTTACTTGTGAATATTTTAAGGTGTAAATTTCAATTATTTATATTTATTCGTGTATTCTTAAACTGTTAGCTGTGTACTGATTGCAAAGAGTCAAGTTAGCGTAGTTGCACAACATACTACTCGCTGAGGAAACGAAATACCGGGGATTTTAGCAATTAAATTCCCTTCTATATAGAGTTTTATAGTTATTTAACTTAGTTATATACTAAACAATACTCGTGTATTCTGAACTCTTTTAGAACATACCTATTACACACACTGTCGATACACAAGCTGATATGTTAGAGCAATGTAGTTGTTGACAGAGTTATCTAGATTATGATGGTTCTAGAGAAGCAACGTTAACAACCTGTTAGTTAAGATTGTGTATTTATGAATGTGATATAATCAGACAGCAACCAACTCGTAGAAGATGGTTTTCACTAAGTTGGTCAGTCGGTCAACGTCAAAGAATATTGCTAAACATACAATACAAATATGTACATAATATAAACCTTGCCTAAAAGGTTTCAGGTTTTCTAGACATTTACCAAGCGTTAAATTAATTATATATAAACAAGGTCAGGTCTTACTTTGTTACTAAACTGTACATTTTACAGTTTCAAGACTCCTTCTGTTACAGTGAAAGTAAGATAAATATCGTCGTCACAATCGAGGTGAAAACACTCGCCTTAAAAGTGCTCAAAGTCACTCGAGAGTGAAGTTGCAACAACAATATTATAGAGTATCTTACTAGGTTCAAGTTATAGAAAAACAATAAAGTACGAAAAATACTAAATTTTTGAGGCGCTTCAGTGCAATTGAGTACAGCATCTTGTACTTTGGTAAAAAATAATTGTTAATTTATTTTAATGTCTCATTTGGTAAGATTATTATAATTATTTTAAAATTATAAATTTTTGTAACTGCCTTAGTCTCATAAATCTGAGTCAATAACTATCCGTTAGTTCTAGAAACGTTCCAGCTGAGTTTATAAAATAAAAAACTGAATTTTGAAATATTTATTCGAGTAATTCAGCATTAATAACTTGCATTTTTTTGCAATGATCTTGACTTTTATCAAACACTTGTTATCAACAATAAAAACATTTACTAATCTAGTTTATATCTTATAATGAATAAAATGTAAGCAAAGAAATGTTACAGTTGTTACAAACTGACAAGCTCTTCATTCAGTGGTCAAATCAAATACCGTGTCTTTCTTTTAGACACGTTCCTTTTCATAAAATAACTCCCACAGATGTGAGGGAACATATTACATCAAAGAACTGCTGATTATGAACTGTATCTACAAATACATTATTGAACAAAGCTCATGTAGTTGGCTTCAATACGATCTCCCTGATGCTTCTTCTAACTGAACCGATAGTCATCAGGTTTTATTTGATAGCATCATTATCGTCGATGGTTTAGCAACAAAAAAATCAGTAGTCATGTATTTGAGGAATAATCACCGAAAAACAAAAAAAAATGTTTGAGTAAAATCTTTAAATCTGCGCTCAAGTAACAGTGAGAATGAATGTCAACATAGTACATATAGAGGTTATAGTTTAAGATAGAAATTCCAAACATACCATAGACGACGAAATAAAGAAAGCTTTGATCATATTTGCATAATTATGGTGACAGATCTCCGCGGCACCGACGTGTTTCTTATATTGCTAGTAACCAAAAAAATATAGACCATCGTGCTACAGCGTTGGTACACTATATGTTAAAAAACAAGTTTGAGTGTACTTTTGTACATACTGTCATTTGGAACTTAACAAGATTTTTTTATGGAAAACGATCTAAATAGTGTAAGTTGGTCGTTGACAGTGTTATTCCGTTAATTGAGGCGTATAAATTCATATTAATAGATATATAACTATTACATTGTTGAGATACTAAAATGGCTATGGTGATAGGGCTATGGGCAAAATGTTCCCGAACTATGTGGCTAATGATAAGACATGGCCCATATGTATATGTAAGATAGGTACGACTACTCGATACATATGCTTCAATTTAATAAGGCCACGAAACAAGTGTGTATACTATTTTATATATTTTATATGGGCTATTAGAACGCGTTTGACACGTTTACCTAGAAGATATTTACTCTAGATTTAAAGATCCCCAGATTAAAATACTCAGTAATTGTCGATCCCGGTAGAGAGTTACAAAGTTTTGATGTCCTCACAATGTATTAAAATATATGTATGACACACAGGAAGACGCAGATTATTGTATAAATTTGTCTGATATGGTCAAACCCATTTAAAATTATGTCACTGCTATCTGCTTTTATGATAATTTTCATTTTTTTCATATCAGATTATTTTCTTTGAAAATGTTTAATGTGTTTTTACAGGGATTGATGTAGCCACTCTACATTAATCCCAACAACATTTGTTCTACGACTTTTTACAAATCTTGATTAACAACACAAAAAAAACGAAACAAAAAAATGTTTACTCCCTAATTTTCTTATTACTTTGTATTTTTTAAGAAGCACTTAAAAGGTAAAACACCCGGGCGGCATACCTACGGTCAGAGTTAATGCCAGTTCAGTAAAAGAACTCTTAACATTATAACTAAATCTTTAGTAAAAGTCGTTAACTTTGCATTAGCATTCATTTAAACTAATCAAAATTAGGAGCTTGGTTAATTTTTTTGTCGGTAAATGTATTTGTAAAATGGAAAACCAATAACGTCAACATATTTAATCTATTTGTCAAAATAGCTAGAAGATGTAAGGAAGCACTTATAAACTATACCCATAAGAAAAACTTATTGCTGATGGTATGCTTCAAGGTATCTTTACAGGGCCACTTTTATTAAGACACTGACTAAGTGATCGTAAGTACAAACATATGATAACTTACTTGTATCCAGTGAGAATGTTGAGTAAGGTAGACTTGCCGGCCCCGGACGGACCCATTATGGCCGTCAGCTCACCGGAACGAAGTCTGCCCGACACTGTTTTGAGGATTGTCTTAACATCTGAAAGCGATTTTTTAATTAGACAAAATCATTACATGTCTTCGTGTTCTTTAAGTTTCAGCTTTCTTTAGATTATTTGATGTATATATAATGAATATTTCGTCTACACGACCGGGACTCGAAGCCTCGGGGAGAACTACTACTCTCCTTGAGAAATTTAGCGCTCAACATATAGGTAGGTAATTCTCTTTACTGAGTCGTAAGAAAAATCTAGGTTTCTTTCGTATATCCTAACCAATGTTTTTAACTTCACAGTATAAAGTATAACAGGTATACCAACATTATAACATGTATACACAATACCTAGCTTTGAAAAGAAGCCACAAGTCACAACAAAAATTAATGTAAAGAAAATCTATAACCAAGTTTAGTAGAGCTGATGTTAATTTAAAATAAATATAGAATTAATAATTCATTAGCACTAGATTTAATATAAATTGAATACTTAAACACAATTACATATAAGGTTTATATTTTTAATTCAATATCATGTGTAACGTATAACAAGTACCTAATATAAAATTGAGATTTAATATATCTGATATTTCTTGATTTATATAATAATACTAAACATTGCACTAATATTTACTTGGTATTTTTCCTTTATGTGTAGGAGAAGTGCAGAACGCTAATATTTTTCAATAATAATGCACTTTTAGTAAATTAAATTAATTATAAAAACAATACACACACTACGATGAGAAACATTACACACACTACTTTGTTGGTAACGTAAACGTTGACATGTGCAATGTATTAATTAAATATTTTGTCTGATGTCAAATAGTCGCAGTGTTGATAGTCACTTGACGTATTAGAATATAAATTAAAAAAAAATAAAAATCCCCTTATACAAAAAGACCTCTAAAAAGAATAAAAATAATATTATTATGTACTTATTGAATTCGTTGTGTCGGGGGACCGTTGTACGTACTTTGATAGTGTATATATTACGAAGTTAATCATTGAGGACTTAGACTATACGATTCGATGTCGTAATTCCCTTATTTGCCTTGTTAACTTACTTGCATTTTAATTTTTTCCTTTATTAAACAGTCCCCCGACGCAACGAATTCAATAAGTACATAATAATATTATTTTTATTCTTTTTAGAGGTCTTTTTGTATCGGGGTTTTTTTAATTTTTAATTTAATTTTGTTACTGCTTTTTAAAGTTATGTTAATGGTTCCTGAATTGTACTAAATGAACCTACAGACACAATTTTTTCAATTGTTTAAGTATTTCTATTAATCTATCCTAATATTATAAAGAGGAAAGATTTGTTTGTTTGTTTGAATTGAATAGGCTCCGAAACTACTGGACCGATTTAATAAAATATTTTAAATTTAGAATCCTACATTATGATGTACAAATGTTATATTAATTACGAGAAATATATATTATATTTAATAAAATAAGGATCCACGTGAAAGTTTCGACAATGTAATAAATTATAAATGTATTAAGTAACATGATTCAAGACTTTTTCATATGGGTAGGTAGTTTAGAGTTAAAATGATTTACAATCACTAATAACACTATGATGAAGGGATTTATATTATCACTAGCTGTTGCCCGTGACTTTTTATGACTACGATCATAAGCCATATAAATATAATTTTACAGTCTACGTGGACGCAGTCACGAGCAATAGCTATCTCTAATAAAGTACTTTACCTGAGTAAGTAAGTGTAAAAACCTTTTGGCCTTCATAACAAGGCTTTTTTCCTATATAATAGCGGGCGAAACAGTTGGGAACAGCTAATTATTGCATAAGAACCTTTCCCCCGCACGAATAGACCGTCAATATCTTGAAGACGACTATTTTTATTTCAATCAATCATGAATAAGAAACATATCGACGAGCATAGCTTTCGAATAAAAAAACCGCATTCAAATCCGTCTACGCCTTTGGCCGGAAATTTGCTACAGACAGACACACAGATACACAGATACACAGATCGACAGGTCAAACTTATAACACCCCTCTTTTTAGTCGGGGGTTAAAAATCAAAAATAAATATGGATAGAGGTTTTAATCCAAAGTTTTATAAATATTAACACTTTAGATTACGGTCGAATTTTGGCCGTCGGGCGATCACTAGTATTAATAAATATATATAATATAAATATTATCATATATGAATATATATGAATATAATTAAATATAATATTTTATATATGGACGAAATCACAAGAACGTAATGTTCAGATAACTGACAAATTACATATTTATTGCACAAAAATAGAAGTTATTAAAAATGTATTCACGAGATAAATAAATACTAAAGGACCGTAACAGAAACCTTCATTATGTCTTAATTTATATATTAACATATAATATAAAGTTAAAATTAAATATAGTTTTCTTATAAATGTATAATGCATGATATCTTGAGATATCTAGTAGGTATCTATCTTTTTATAAGACTTGCTCCGAGAATTCAAAAAGACGTTAACAACTTAACAGTTTTATTGTTAAGTTTTGGTTCAGGTTAAAATGGTATTATTTGTAAACATAAAATCTGATTTTGATTATCAGTTTTATATAATGAGAATTATTTTATAATTATATAATTATTAAATATGATTAATGTCGACTGTCGAATGAAGAATGGACGAAGACTGCATTCTTTTTGAAAATCCTCTTAAAAATTAAAATTAACATGAATGTTTTTTATAGATTCAGTAAATATGCCATTATTTTTGAAAAGTTGGTTAGAAAAGAGGAACAATATGAATGTCATTTAAACGTAGCTGACGTGGTAGGTAGCTACTTATCTGCGGCATCAGTGATAAGAAGTTCCCTCGGGCTGCAGAGGCCCAGAGCCTGTGATAACGTTTTTAATTGCCTTTTTATTGCGTATCTCTAAGTCTCGTCTTTCGCCCAACAACTTTGTTACAGGTACACAGGTACAAGTGAACAATAATAGATATGTCAATCAAAACATTACTGAAGTCTGAATTAATTTATGAACTTTATTATTATTTATTTATAACTTTTTATTGGTTATCTTTTGTTTCTTTTATAATTCAAAAATGTTAAATTAATTAATTTTTACTATTATTATGTTTTTGCAATGTTATTTTCATCTTGACGTGTCTAAATAAATGTAAAACATTTTCATGGTATAAAGTATTTTTGACAATAATACTTAGTACCAACCTAGATGATGAGGTAAAAAAACTCACGAATATTGGAGTGCAATTGAATTAAATACTAATGTGTGTGTGTATAATACACACAAATAACAATCACCTAAAGGTTTTGGGGACATTTTAATTTTCTTTATCAAGATAGTGGTATTATCGATAAAGGTCAGTTACAAATTGATTAGACATTTGTTTGTTACCATGTTATTTTATTAAGATAATAAAATAAATACATTTTGAAGGTATGAAATACTTTGATTAATAAATATCAAGGGTAGATATATCAGTTGGTATAATGCTGAAACTCAATCTCATCTATCCGAAGTAAATAAATAAAATAAAATATTGCTGGACTTTCAAAATGTTGTGTGCTTTGAAAATGATAAAATGGGAAGAAACCATCCATGAACCACCCGTCAACATGAACGGGTTCAAACCTACGACCTCTAGTCTATCACGGTCGCTAACTGAGCTACTGTGAATTTACCGGGCTTGATGAATTTAGCATTTTACATTACGTCGTTTCCAAGGCTATTTTGTCTAAGCGATAGTTTTTTTTTACGTAATGGAGTTATATACATATTTGAAATCAGAAAAAATCGCCCTGGAACCTTCGACATAATCATTTTAATAGGGACGGAAGGAACATCTATTATACGGCTCCTTTGAAAATCCTATTTCCTATTCCTATATGTTATCTGTAGTAAGTTACGTATGATACCTATATCTACATATCTATCTATATAAACTACAGTAATTTGTGTCTTGATGAATTATATCGCAACCGCTTAACACATAACGGTGCAAGAACCAACGTAACTTCGACAAATATGAACGATAGTAAGAAAATGCAAATTTAATACAAATAAAATATAATTATGTAAATAAAAATCGACGAAATGGGAAATTCTGCAGGGTAGTTTTATTAAATCTCTATAAAAAAAAATATTACATACATAGAACAAGAAACCATCACTACATTGGTAGTTTTGTTACATAATGTATTCATTCGTATATCTCTAAAACATAAGTGTAACATGTTTCAGTAATTACTTTAAACTTTGTTGTTATTGTTTCCTTATTTTTTATTATGTATTTAATATATCAAGTTAAGCCTTAAATAATTCTTACATACTTTAAAATAACATAAAATGGTTAATTGATTTTAACAAATGAGAGATTCACTGGTAAAAAAAACATTAATATGTATTTAAAAAATTATATTGCATAAAGAACCTTTAATCAGTTCCAATAAAAGCTCAATATCTTGAAAAGCACCATGTCAATGGGCCAAGCTTTCGATTTAAAAAACCGCTATCAAATTTCTACATGTTTAGCTGCTACGAGACCACAGACAGACACACAGATACACAGGTTAAACTTATAACACCACTCTATTTGGGTCGGGTGTTAAAAATAGATAATTATTTTCCAGAAATAATATATAATAAAATCTCAATGTTTACAATAAATGGATATAAACAGATAAAGCAGAGTAAGCTTCGATTTACTACACTTTACCAAAAAAAAAACTTTTTCATTCAAGCCAATTTAAAAACGAATATTCTTACTGAAACGTTAGCTGCATTATAATTAGCCATACCTCATACCTACTTCATACCTACTTTATATCTACGAGTATCAAATGACATTGTAAGTAAATACCTATTTCGACACCGAGGACTTTGAACTGTAATCTAATATTAGTCACTAATTTGTGATAGTGATGCTCAATATTTAATAAACAACATGTATATTAAATATAAATAAATTTAAATGAATTACGGTTATCTTTATAACCACGGATAAGAGCCATTTTTATCAAAATTTGGTATTTGAATTAATACAAATTAACCTTCTTTTTAATATTTCAGTTCTATTTGTTGCGATAAAAGAAAATTATTATATTATTAGTGGGACTACAGTTTGCGTCCAACTTTTGGACCCGGCCGTGGCACGCAAGCCCGCGATTTATTCATCTTCCTGTATTTATTAAACTATGCATCCAAACAAGGCAAAAGCCAATTTTATTTTCGTACAATGATCTCGATCAAGTTACTACATTTGATAAGGGTTGGTCTGCCTGGCTAAATTTGTATGGTTTGAAAATAAATAATTATTATTTTTTAACTTTTTTTGACATAAAATGTCTCGTTTTAGCTTACCTACCACAAACAGATATGGAGTAAACCTATTTTTAGGTCCACTAAAAAAGAACATTTATGTACCTACATTGTATCAAGCAAATTGTACATTGAAGAAAGCGTTGCTTTTCTCTGATTTCGTTGTTTCCCGATGAAGACTGAGATATATTCCTGCCGTAAACAAGAACCTATGTCCTTTCTCTACACCTACTGGCACAATGGGTAGATATACATGGGATATCCCAGTCACTAGTTTCAAGGAAATTGAACTAATATAAATATTATAGTCAGTAGGAAGAAGTCAGAAGCGAACGTCATATTGCAGATATTAAAAGAAAATTAGCTTAATCAAAAAATATATACATTTCATGGTGTGTCGAAACAATCTTTTTTAGTTGGTATCTTTTTTATGGTAACAACGGCAACCGGCAAAACTAAAATTATCTTAGATGTAGTAAAATCCGTAATCAGCTTTTTTTGTTATGTTGATGTCATGTTAAATCCTGTGACATCACTTCATCTAGCACAATCAGTTTTAGAGCCTAATGTGATTCCTCTATAACGGTTATAGTCCTTACTTTAAAAACTATTTATTATATAGATTTTAAAATAGTTAGGTCATACGTATAACAGCTTATAATCGTACATTAAAAACCTGAACAGATAGTTAAATATGGCCTTTTTTATTTTAATTTTCGGAAACTGAGTTAATAAAAAATTTGCTAATAGGTACGAATTTTTTTTATATGACTCTCTATTTCTTAGTGACTTTATAAAACCTATTAATTAATTTTATAATCTTGAATAGAACTAAAGTAAATTAGCAAGTAACTTGAACAATTAAGTAGTAAAATTATAAAGAATTGCATTAAAAAAATTGTGTTTGGTAATTTATTCACTTACGCCTTATTATGATCTCGAGGTGATTTCCTTAAATAAAAACTATTCAAAAAAGAGGAGATCAAGGATAAATTGTAAAGTTCATGTCTGAATTCTCTACAAAAATATATTTGTGCAAATATACAGACGTTATAGCATAGTGCACCTAACGCCAATCCCAGAGATATCCCTATACTAATTAGTTATTTAGTATTCATCACGCGAAAACAATAATTCAAAGATATTAACTAATTTAATGTTTATATTGACTTTTACATTTGATCATACATTTAGATATAATAAAAATAAACAATCATTAATTCCGACTGCAAAAGACAAATATTTTTTGTTTTGGATGACATTGAGTTAATCGCCTTCCTACACTTGGTGTTCTTTATACATATGATATATTACTTAGCATTAAAAGTAATTAATTAGTAACTAATTATAATTTAATGTCATTTATATGTCAAATCAACAAATCTCAATAAAATGTAAAACAATTGTCTTAATATGAACAAGCATTTTATAAACAATGATATTCATTCTAATTTGGACTCATAGCAAATGCGCATTCATATTCCTGATGATGCATAGAAAATGACGTTGCAAATTACAACAAGCTGTGCCAAATCTTCCCATTGGGATTTCTTTTGGAAATCCCAAACATTTACTACTACTTCCTAGTGAGAACGAAAATAAGGGACAGCTATTTATATCATCATTTTCTCTAACTAATCCTAAATTATAAAATAGAATTCATTACAATATATGTATCCTTAAATTGTGAATCTAAATTGTCCTTCACTAGTTATCACATATCTAGACGGAATGAATCGCAATTAAGCACAACTTACATTGTCGGATTTCCTCACAAATTAATTACATAAGGATAGCTTGTACCTACGTTGTTAATTAACATTGTAATTGTCTATTATTGCACTGTGTTTTGTCGAAATAGCCAGTTATTTCTTTTCTTGATATCATGCTTGTTAAAGACGGTTAATAAAAAACTATTTAATTTCAATGTGACTGTTAAGTAGAAAACATGTGTAATGTATATATAAATAAACAAATCTATAGACTAAGGTATCGCCACTTGAAAGAGCAACAAACTTTTGACACTTAAGTAGATATTTGAATAACAGATAAAAAGAAAGCAAATACTTGTTTCAGATTATAACGATATTAAAAAAATAAAAAAAGTGTATTAATTGATATCAATATTCCAAAACCACAATCTGAATTCTCAAAAAGGTTGAAATCATTCCTTCATTACAGTGTCAAAAACCTTTTCATGTTTTTGACCTTTATGAATTTAATTAAATACAAAAGTTAAGTTTTCGAAAATACTCGTTGATTTCTTACATTTGTTGTAGACAATAAGGAAACTTTAAAATCCTTCTCACGAATTTGAAGCTGGGTACAATGTTATCTTTGTATGTAAATGATCTGTGAATGTGTAATACAATAACTTGTGTTTTTTTAATATCCCTTGAGCAATTAGTTAATTATTTGTAACATAAGTGTTCCGTAATTAATAACCATTGATAACACGTTCCTCTTTAATCTCTTATCTCAAAGCAAATAATATTATTACATTATAAAAGATATCGTGTATTAAAAATAATTATTTCCTTATCTATTGTCATTATAATTACTAAGTCTAATAATTGAGTAAATAATAATGTTATAATACTAGTATTATATCTAACAAAGTAAATGGAAACAAAGAATAAAGCATGTTGGATTTTAAACAAAATAAAAGTTACTTTGTAGTAATTTTTTCAACTACCTACTATGAATAAATAATTTTAAAGCTATAAGTCATTGAAACACGATTTAAAGGTAATTAATATTAAAATACGTTAATATTTGAAAAAAATATATATATCGTAAATACTTACTGCTTTTTCTTCCTTCCTGAACTTTGTAAGTGAGGTCCGTGAATGCTAAGTCCACTGGGGGTCGCTTTGGAAGATGAGTGAGGGTTTTGTGCTGCGTCGGAGTGATGGTCACCTTCAGGCTCCCCTTCCTGTCGGGTATCATAGGTTTAGCTTCCTCAGAAACGAGGCACGACTCTTTGTCCACTTTCATTTTTCACAAAGGATGTTTACGATATTTATCTCGAAATCAAACTCTCATTTCCTACGTCACAAAGGAGGTGGAGAGGAAACGTTAACACGCGCGCTCTAACACACTCCCGCGCACACACTGATGACTGATGTTTGATTACTAAACTGCGAGTGGTGGGGCGGGCGTGACGTCGTGATAGAGTTTTGAACTTTGCGCCGGCGCGGCGCAGCGGACATGTTTTAACTTTATCAGGGTCCCGTAATTATTGAAAATTATAAGGAATAAACTTTTAATTTGTCCTTGACAACTTATTTACTTAAAAATATCATTATAACAAAAGGGCAACTGTAGCAATTAATACTTAAATTTGAAGTTCCCTATATTTAATTGATGTAGTAACATTATACATACATATTTTATATACTTCTGTATAGTAATATAATACAAGATCTCTAGTTCTCTAACTTATTTAACTTAATAAAACTACCTATAAAAAAAACCTAACAAAATATATGGAACCCTCATTAAGATATTGTTTAGTACATTTTTTGTCTCTTTCTAATATGTACTATTTAGGTTTTTCTAACACATGGTAATAACACTTAGAGGAAATACAAAGTATTTCCAGAGGTTATAGATGGCAGGTATTCAGACATTTATCTCCAAGGATATCTGGTCTACAAGCACCCTTGATTACTTCAATACTTATAGACTTTCTGACTTCATTTTAGTTATGGACATTCTTAAGTCTTACTTATGTGGCTCAAAATATAGGGAAATACAGATTTGGATAGAAACACTAAAATATAACTATTTTTAACAACTTGTCTATTTTTAAAATGTATTTACTGTAGTGTTTTCAAGACAATTACTTTCTGTATCTTGTTCATAAATGTAGAGGAAAAATTAAAGAAAGATTTATATAACCAACAATTTATAGATGGAAAAATATTTTAAAGTTTTTTGTTATACTCCCATGATGATTTAATAATACAACTTTATATATTAACTTTGTACATACAGATAGACTTATCTGTATAAACCTGATGTGGTATAGATTTATCAATCAAAATAATCAATTCTTTTAAAAAATCATTGTTATATCTACTACCTTCGTTTTTTCTATGTTTTCTTATTTATTTATTATTATAATTTAATATAAAATACTAAATAATATATGGTATATACAATATAAATGTAAAACTTTATAAGTCATGTAATTAGTTTTAATTACAGATTGACTACAGAAAGTGAGAAACATTAGACCACTCATAAAGCTTGTTTTTATAAAACCAGTTCTTAAATAATTGCAAAGTTGGCCAGTTTCTCTACCGTATGTTGCCTCAGCACCTTATACTAGTTGATCATTAATAAAACAATATTATTAGTATAGTCAATAAGTCATTCACTCAACAATTATTTATGATTCTGTCATATCACAGTTTGCGAAAACTTTCCAATTTTCAATGCTACGATACCCCAAAGTATTTAAGCTAAGATATTTAAATCATTTCAATTTATGAAATATGGTTAATATTTTATAGAATAAAAGATTCAAAACAAGTATTCAATTTAATAAAAACACAAAATATAAAAAAGAGGTCATTCGATATGGCTACGTCGCGAATTAAAATAATATGAAGGCTTTAACGTGCATATTTACCCTATGTTATTGATGAGATACTTGTTATCCATTGTTTTTAAGTAATGTGCACATACCACTAATAAACAAAAATAAGCACTAAATATTTCTAAGTTTTACAAAAACTAACTAATCAGAAAACTGACTATTTACTAATTAACTAAAACAAAACTTAAAAGTAAAACACCTTGTAGTAGATAAGTTCGTACTTTCAATTCATATTTTACAATAATGTCTTATGTCATAATGTCATACTTATTTGACAGATGACAGTTGTTTGCAAAAATCTGTCACTAAAGAGCAGTTCACACTAGGCTAGTAATTCAGTCTCAATGTAATCCAGATTTGTCGTAATTCAGATTCGTCGTAATACAGTCTACTCAATAACTAAGATCCGCCACTTTGAGTTGAGAGTTGAGCTGAGCCCCCTCCCTTTTTTTATGCTACTAAATTTAGCAAAAAAATTGTTTTCAACACTGATGCAAGAACGTGAAGATTTAATATGAGAATTCCACTAGACAAATTTCATTTCTTATAACTTTTTTAATATTTAAGTTGATCAAATAAACCGTAATTTGTCTCTCATTAGTTCTAGCATCTTTAAGGGTTTCTGATATTAACGTATTATGTTCCAGGCATCCAGAAATGTCGGGCAAAAACCCTATATGGTGATTGGGCCTGAAATATCTATTATCAATCATGAATTGCGTGATTTTTATTTGTAAACAAGAAAATAATATTTTTGAAATTATATTTGTTAAGGCTATCGGTCTAGTATCTTTAGAGTTACTGACATTGTCTTTTTTCGGAATAAGGACTAAAAGTGCTTTTCCGAATGATGCCGGTATTTGCTTTCTTGACCAGATTTTACCGAATATTAAATATATTTAAAAGATGTTTATAAACCGAGGGATACTATTATTAAAACTATATTCGTTTTAGTTATTGTATTAATTTCCTCCGGGGTTGGCATCAAAATCTACGGTAGGAGTCTAGGAGGAGGTTTGTGTTCATTTGTATCCCCATACTAATTTTAAAACTATTAATTTTAAAAAGTCGTAGATCAAGTGTTGTTGAGATTGATATAGAGAGGCTGCCTGCAAGAGTTGTTTAACTAATTATAAATAACCCTGTATATATTTTTAATTAACGCTATCGTTGTTTCTACCAAACATCCTCGGGGAACGAGTACAATTATTATTTTCAAGTAATAGTTAAACAAAAAAATAACAATTACAAAATAGAAAGAGTATTCAATAAAAGATAAAAACATAAATGCTATAAAGTTATGATTTACTTAGCTGATTTCTCCTTAGCTTTTTTTCAAATCTGCAATATGGTTTATTTACATTTTGATCATGAGAGAAATGTCCGCTAGTTCAATTTAAAGTTTATAATTCCTATATCGATAGCCTCTCGGAGGGCAGACTTGGCACTGCCCCGAAGCTCATCTTCGAAACCCTTGGTGTCTGCAAGCACATTTGACCCAAAAAAAATGCAGTAAGTGTCCACCAATTATGTGGGAGAACTAGCTCACTAACAGCCTTTTTGAATATATAATATTTAAAATATTAAATTAGTATGCTAGTTGACCTAGAGCTTAGTAAAATGTGTAATATAATAGCTGCCTAATAAAATACCCGGAACCTATTAAATTGAAATACTTTAATTAGTGAGATAGATATATAATACTATAAGAGAAGGTTAACAAATAATGAAATATATAAAAAAACATAATATCTACCAGACGATGTTTGCTCAAGTCTCAATATTGTGCAAAATGAAATCATATTTTTTATTTAACTAAATCTTGAACGGTTACAAATATACAATAAATTATCATTCACACTGTATGTTATCTTGTATTAGATGGTGGATCTCTATGTTTTTTTAGATATTTGATATAAAAGATTTCAGAACATAGAAAAATATGTTTGTTCGATATTTCATAAAAGTTAAAACTAATGTCAGAACTCACAGATTACTAAGAAAACAATACGTGTTTTCGTAACTCTTATGTCATAACTTGAAATCATGGTGATTTGTTCAAACTTCATAGTGAAAATTTTCATAATACGTCAATTGTCAAACTAATTAATAACAAGGATGTGAAATTTAATTTTATTACAAAATAATTATGAAGTTATAGATAATACTTTGACTCAAGATGGAAAGCGTTACAGTAACAAAATAAAATCTTAAATACCCTTGTTTTATGTTGAGTTTTTAGTTAACAGATATTATATATTGGTTTTCTTTGTTCTAGAATTTTGCGGTATCGCTAATCAAAGGTTTTATAGACAGTTTGCGTGGTGTAACAGTCTTGCTATATTTGGATAAAGAAATAAATGAAAGGGCTCTGAGCCGTTCGCCACAAAATGATTCTGAAAATAGTAAACAAAAGCTTAAACAAACAAAAGTTAAACAGTAAGTATATAAAATGTATTGTCATACAATCTTCATTTAAGAATGAATAAATTAAATAATTTGTATATGTGGCAACCATTTAGTACAAAGTGCATATAAATTAAAATAGATGTTAATAAAGTTTTAATGAATTATTAAAATATGTCTAACATTTAGAAAATAATACAGCCTCGTTATATTTGAGTAAATAATACACATAAATCTTTTAAAATATTATTAAGTAGTGTATTATCTAAACAATCTATATTTATGTTTACAGAGAATCAAAAGTACTTACTAGGGTGTTACAGTCATGTATCCTAAACGGGTTCATATTTTTGCTAAGCATACTGATATTTGAGTATGCCTTGTTGCCGAGTATGAAGTACTTAGTTACGCTTGTGTTTGGTCACAATCCTGGAGTGGCTCATAGTGTGTGGGGCTGGATGCAGCCATTCTTGTCTATGACATTTAGGATGATATGGGTCTTACCACTATTCTTATTAAGCAAACTTGTTAATAGCCTGTGGTTTCAGGTGAGTCCAGTTCATTTGACTCGTACTTGTGATGTAATGTATATTTTGTAAATTATGATTAAACAATTTCTATAAAACGAACAACAATATTTCAGGACATAGCAGATTCAGCATACCGTCACAGACGAGGTCGACCACAGTTCATGTCAAGTGTAAGCAAGATCATAGCCGACTCACTATTCAGTTTATTGGTGCAAGCCTTGTTTTTATTTCAGGTAATATTATTATACTTTAGATAATCCAAGATCAAATGCATAGTTAAAAATTTAAAAATAAATCCTTAAAGCAGTTAATAAGTTAACAACAATCTAACAATATTTAAATGTCGAAAATATCTAAGCACCAAATAATTAGTATGTTATGTATTAGTGTACTGTAAGAGAGAGATTCTCTAAAATAATTATTTTTCAGAGTATGCTAGTGGGCATGTTACCAATAACATACATTGGTGAGTTATTATGCTTAATACACATGTGTCTTCTGTACTCGTTGTATTCTTTTGAGTACAAATGGTTCAACATGGGCTGGGAGCTGCACAAAAGACTCACATTCATTGAATCAAATTGGCCATATTTTCTTGGATTTGGACTGCCATTGGCAATATTGACTCAAATTCCCCAGTCTTATATAATAAGGTATGTAATTAACATAGTATATATCTTTTTTAAATAAAGCTAAAATAAATATTATATATAATAAAAATTTTCAAAATTAAATAAGTTTGTTTTTTATATAATTATTGATAATTAATGTACTTTGCCCTATACCTTATCTTTTTTGTTGTAAATAGTTCTACATTGATTAGTTATTATTTATCTCACATCACTTATATACTTATATCAAAAATCAGACTTAGGAATAATTTTATATAATTATAATATTTTTACTATAAATGTTTATTTATTATAAATGCTGTATTAAAAATCGTCTCTAAACATATTTTTTTTTTTCAGTGGTTGTGTTTTTTCTATATTCTTTCCAATTTTTATCCTGAGCGGAAATGAAGCTACTCCTGTTACTGGAAGGTAATTTTTTATAAAATACCAATCAATATGTTTGTCTTCATCCATTTTATTGTTAGTGTAGCTCAAATCATTTTTATATTTTCTGTATATATATTCTGTATATTAAATATAACATAAAATATTCCCCCCACACAGAGTTTCATACAATTCTTTCTAATAATTTTGTTTTGTTCAGACAACAATTACAATAAAATTTTAGTTATTTCTAGTGACTCTGCAGGGCATTAGTATGATACATACATAGGCAAAAAAAAATGTGATAAATTTCATAATTATTGTTTTGGAGAAAGGCCCTAAATAGTAACAGATAGACTTACATTCGCATATACATTATTAGACAAACATTAATTAGAACACATATTTGTCAAAGTCAAAATGATAAAAATAGATTAATAACTAATCAGATTAGAGAAAATTGTATCAACAAATGTGGAATATATTGAGGTTTATTTGTAATATTTCAGCGAGTGTCCTCTTCGGCTGTTCTCGCTGGTGGTGGCCATCTCCAACGCCATGTTCAGGTTCGTACGACGCGACGCAGACAAGAGGTGATGCAGGCCGCCTCACTGGAACTATGTGCTCTCTCATGGAAGCGGCAAATCAAACCGAGGCATCAGTGATACCTTACTGGAATAACCTTATTAAAAACATTGAAAGATTTTATCAAAATGCAACTATCTAACAAATTAGTTTTAAATGTGTATAATAATACTGTAAAATACTGAAAATCTAGTAATTTATTATTGTTTTTTATTTCAAAATAATGCAAACTGTCCTAACGTTTTTGAAATGCCTTGAGCTTACAAATTCGTTATTTTATTTACAACTTTTCAAGTGTTTTTAGTTTTCCAAAATGTTTAACATATCGATATTAAAAGACAATATATTATATGCGATAATTATATACAGGGTGTGTGATGTCTTAAATAAAAGATAACCTATATATTTATTATAATTTATGTTTAGGTCGATTTTATGAAACAACTAAATATTCAGTACATATTTTTTAACTCTGTCAGGTAGTTCAGAGGGAAAATGTGCTGAATATATAATCCTTATATACTTATGTTTATGGGCTGTTATATAATTAAAGGTACTACTAATTTTCTAATGACTGCTAAATAATAAGTTTGTTCTTAAATGTGTAAAGGGTCAGTACAGATATTTAAGATATGTGGTTGCTGAATTATTTCGTAGTGATTAATAATGGTGCCTGATGTTTCTTTGATCTATATATTGCTAATAAAATAAACGTAGATGTAAAATCATTGTATGTATAGGTAGTCATTATTTGTGATTTTATTTTTACATAATTTATTAAAACAACTGAAGTCTGAGGTTTTGTTTTATTTATAATTAAAAAACATTATATATAACTTTATTTATTGACACAAGATATGTTACAATAGTTAGCGGTCATTTGTACGCAAATACTTAAATATTCATAACAAAAAACCAACTGCCTTTTCATTAAGTATTTCAAAAATTGTATATATATTTATAACTTTTTTTAATAAATTAAAAACATGAATATCAAACAAGTTCATATAATTATAAATTATATTGAAAACCTGATATTTTTGAGATACTAAAAATTGGCTAAAACAACTTGTTATATATCGATTAAGTCAAATATACATAGAATGCTAAATTCATCTAAGAAAATAACGAAACGAAAGCTTAGTATGCAGAGCGGCTGAGACGAGCTCGCAGAAATCGCGGGTTCGAGTCCTGCTAACTGATACATTTTCATTCCATGATTACAATGTTTTAAGATATTTAATAATCTAATAACATAACAAGTTTATAAGTACAATAAAAAAGCTAGTAAAAGTTAACAAAATTAAATAAGTCATATAAAAAGCATATGTACCTTATAAAATATATAATTATTATTAAAACTATTTTTAAAATAGTGAACTGAAACAAAAAGTTTATTTAAATAATAATACATATATTGAGCGAGTCCTGAATTAATGATTTGAGATCTACAGTTACATACACTAAGGTAACATCAATCAATACTATAATATTACTCTTGTCTCTTGCAGTTACAACGCTTTATTTAAGTTATATAAGTAAAAATGTTTATTATTATAAATTATAAGCATATAATTAACATAGTTTTGGTAACACAATTAATTCCCGACCTCCAATAGGTAATCGTAGATTCATAATGTTAGTAAATACTATTATAATATCACGAATGTTGTGCTGTCGGTACATAAGGAATATATTCCTCATATAGCTATTATACTACGTCATGTATGTATGTCTGTCAGTTAGAAGAATTTACACCTTACAGAGAAAACTTATTAATATAACAGCATTTTTTACATAGCATTATAAAGGAATGTAACCTTTTGTGTTTTGTTAAATAAAGACGAAGCAATACTAACATATAAACATTAACAACTTCTAATACATAAGTACATTAATAAATTCTAAATAGGTTTGTAAGTAAAAAACATATTGAATTGCATAATTACAGTAACTCTGGGAACAGAAAACATTAGTATCATTATCATTTGATGAGTGACACCAACTACGTCCTGATGATGGAGAGGATACAGCCGCGTGAGAAACATTGAATAACTCACAATAACAAATCTTGGTTATGCTTAAATTACATTCATTATTTTAATATTTGAAGTAATTTTATTAATAACATGATTATTGAATATTCCCATTTATAATGTTTTTGCACATTATAAAACATTGATTTTATTCTGCATTTTTTTCTATGTACTTAAATTTCATTTTAATACTGTTAATTTATATTTTATTTTAAATGTTGTTATTTTGATACTAACATTAACTTGAATATATCTTATATTAATACAATATATCTTCTGTATTTAATCCATAATTAGTAATTATTTTGCTATAAAAGCTAATTATTATTAAATATAAGTATAATACGCCTATTTTTATAACATTACATGGAAACTATGTATATATTTAAATAATGAATCTATTAACTGGTAAGTCATATTAAACATAAAAAATTGCTAAAACAATTAATATTATTATTTTTGGTTTGTTATATATTTGATGATTACTATCAGAGAGCAATGTCTCAATGTCTGTCTGTAATACTTATAACCTTCTTTTAAATAGTATTAGTACTAAATATTTTCACAACGACAAATAAAAAAATAATATATCACATCTGCCTCTGTGACTCGTTACATATTAGTCTGTACAAGTATTTGAAATGGTTCAGTTGGTAGACTGCCTCGGTTCCTTAAACTAATTACTCTGGATTACTTCTCTTATCTCGTCTCGTTTTATTTACATTTTAAACCTATATAATATATAAAAATATAATCAGAGTAAATCAATTATATTATAAGAAACCTTGTAAATCAATTATATTTGAGGAAGCCATGATCTCAACATATTTTTTAAAGAAATGGAAAAAAAATATATAAAATAAACATTTCAATCTACATTTCTAGACGTTTCTAACTAAATCTCACTATATAAAATGTCTATTTATTATTTAAAATATATATTATGTACTATTATTTACTGATATAATTATTAATTATTATCATCAAAATAAATAATAGTAAGTATTTATTTAATAGTTGTGAACAAATATTATATTTATTAATTTATCATATAAGCTTGATATGTTTCGTAGTTAATAATAAAATACGAAAAATATCAAAAAAACAACTTAAAAAAAAACAATTTAAATCTCAACCAGAATCCGTACCAGAAGGATACTGATACCAATATTGTCTATTATATAAAAACTATATTAAATTTAATATAACAAATTATAAAATATTATATGTATATATGTATAACCTTTCTACAAGACATCGAACACTTTATATTAAGTATAAATATTATAAGTTATTCCTAATAATGTACATATTAATATAGTATTTAAATAAATGGTAACTGCTATAACAATTAAAGTATATCCTAAAGCAGTGCACATAAAGCAGACAGATATTACAGATATTATAGATATTACAGATATTATGTATATTACAGATATTATAGATATTATAGATATTACAGATATTATAGATATTACAGATATTATAGATATTACAGATATTATAGATATTACAGATATTATAGATATTACAGATATTATAGATATTACAGATATTATAGATATTATAGATATTACAGATATTATGTATATTACAGATATTATAGATATTATAGATATTACAGATATTATAGATATTACAGATATTATAGATATTATAGATATTACAGATATTATAGATATTACAGATATTATAGATATTACAGATATTATAGATATTACAGATATTATAGATATTATAGATATTACAGATATTATAGATATTACAGATATTATAGATATTATAGATCTTATAGATATTAGAGATATTATAGATATTACAGATATTATAGATATTACAGATATTATAGATATTATAGATATTACAGATCAGTAGCGCGTCAGTGGTAGATCAGTAGCGCGTCAGTGGTAGATCAGTAGCGCGTCAGTGGTAGCTCAGTAGCGCGTCAGTGGTAGATCAGTAGTGCGTCAGTGGTAGATCAGTAGTCCATCAGTGGTAGATCAGTAGTGCGTCATTGGTAGATCAGTAGTGCGTCAGTGGTAGATCAGTAGTGCGTCAGTGGTAGATCAGTAGTGCGTCAGTGGTAGATCAGTAGTGCGTCACTGGTAGATCAGTAGTGCGTCAGTGGTAGTCCTAGAGCAGTCGCACCAGCAGCAGGCCCAGCGCGGCGCCGGCCGTGAGTCCGACCGACAGCATGGTGGCCGATACGCTAGAGGCCTTCTCGCGCTCGTGGGGCTCCACCACCCTGGGGACCAACAAAACCAAAACATGTTACGTATCAACAAATCATCTTTTGACCTAACAGCTCAACAGATATAATAAAAGAATACTTTAAAAGAATTCAAGGACATATTATTTGGTAATCGATAAAACGATGTCGTCGCCGGTTCGACAATAAAGAGTTTAGATAATCAATACCGGTTCCTCATTGACTGACTTGACTGGAACTGACGCAAGTGACCGACTAAATAAACACTATTAAAGAATATCTATTCAAACAATCATCGTTTCAAAAATCGAACACATCGGCTTCTGGCGACCACCGATCGTGTCCAATTTTGGAACCGGGTTGTACCCTGACCTGGTGGTGTTGATCATGATGATGTTGGTGAGGTACCCGTTGGATAAGGCGAAGACGATCATGAAGAAGATGTACTGGTAGTCCCACGGGAACAGCACGGGCAGGTGCTTCCTGGGCTGGGCGTTGCACATCATCAGCAGCGGCACCACGGCCGCGCGACTCACGCTGAGGCCGGCCACCACCCACTGGTTGGTGGGCTGCAGCGGGATGTGTTCGTGTTATAATATTCATTACTTTTATGAAACTGGTGTTCTAGTTGCGATGTTGTGTTAGTTTGTTTATTTTTGCGTTTTTATAGATATTTTCAAACATTAACTCCTGTTGTCGCGTCTTTTCAATGTTAAATTCAAACATTGCTTAGAATTTTCGAAAGAAGTCTAATAAATGTCATCACCGTCCCGATAAAAACGATCACATATAGAATACTTAATTCACCGAGACGGACGGCGGTACGGTAGCTTGGTTTTGATAATAATGAACTTAATTTTGAAATCTTCGACGAATTAAATGTCAGTTTGTTAAATGTAGTTTTTATACGTAATGTTAATTGAAATGTATCTAGTTGCGTGGGGTGAAGTGATATGAATATATCAGTTATACTAATATCTATTAGGAAGTAGTTTATAACCGAGTTAAAATAATAATTGAACAAGATTGACAACATAAAGATGTGATACACTGAGTACTTCAACTTCATAGAAGTGTCTAGTGGAGAAAATGAAGGTAGAAATTTTGAACCAACAGAAATTATTATTATATTCACTATACTTACTCGTAATATAAACGCAGCTGCCAGTCTGCCGGCATAGTCGCCACAGTTGAATATAAGATAATTAACCACCGGCACAAAGAATATATCTGAAATTAACAAAATAATCGTTACAGATAATAATTAGAGTAGCTTAATCCTAATATCTAAGGTTCCATGGCTACTTGGTCTAACCATTTTTTTCCGAATGTATATACGTCTTTGAAACGGTATTTTCTTATTCCAAATATGTAAGTATAAAACTCGAAAAAAAATATCGCTAAGACCAAATGGCCGAGAACCTTCGATGATGTAATTGAACTCACTATTCCAGTCGGTGCCGGCGGTCGTTGGATGAGATTCAACCAACACAGTGACAGACGGATACACACACATGGACACACCGAACACGGCGAATATACTGAACGCGTACACCCATATCTTCTTCATGATGAGCACCATGGAGGCGTCCCTGTGTCTGTTGGAGGCGGAGCCCGAGCCCCTCAGGATGTGGAACGTGAAGAAGTCTATCCTGTACAGCAGCACGTAAGACACCAGCGATAGCACCAGGATGATGTCCGCCATGATGAAGTAGATGAGGGCGCTGTGAAGCGCGGATATCTTGAAGGCCAGGGAGATGACCTGCGCGATGGCGGCGATGATGCCGCCCAGGGACTGACCGCTGATCACGGCGCCCAGGTACTCCTTGGAGAACTTGCTGGCTACGCCCACCAGGCTACCGATGAACACGGCGCTGGCGGCTGCGACCAACCGACCGACAATTAAATCAATATATTTAGATTTTAGATTAAACTAATATGTATATTTTATTAGAATATTTTTTTAAAATGTATTTTTTTTAGAATGTCGAACAACCATCCACAGATACATAATATAATAAAATAATCCGTTTGATACCGACAGGTTATTTTTTATTTTTATTATAAACTAGCTGTTGCCCGCGGCTCCGCCCGCGTGTAGGTCGCTTTTCGCGTAATCTGTGGTAACTACAATTATCCGGACCTATAATAGACTTATAGTTAATTCTGTAGTATCCTATTCCCGTGGAAATTTTATATATATATAGGCATTACATTGCTACGATATCAAACTGAAAATAATAACATACATCCACATCACACACACACGACCAGGACATTATTCAGATATAGGTATTAAAGCATATGGATACGAAATATTATGTTATTAAGACATGTTTAATTTAAGAATTTCTTTGTAGAATTTCAAACTGCTATACCAAATGCGAAAACATAATCATAGCGAGTTGTAAAAAAAGTCATCGCGATCTATTGAGATTTTATGTGACTAAATTTAAAATGCTAATATTCAATTTGTTAAATTATTTTATAATTCAGATAAAACAAAGTAGAAATTCTAGCTTTATCTTAATTAAATACGTTCATATAAACGGCATTCAATTCTGTTTAAATTTTGGAAACAGTGCTTGAAGTAAATTTTAAATTGACCATAACTTCTTTTGCCCTTAACAGATTTTAACGAAACAAAGTTTTACGCTCCAGATTATACATAATCCACTTGTAAAAACCGCGTTCAAATCCGTTGAGTAGTTTCGACGTTATAACGTACCTACCAGACAGACAGACAGAAAAAAAGACAGACAGAAAGACCAAAATTCCAGGATTTATTTTTTAGTTTCTGTTACTCGTTTTTAATTAATGTACAGACACTCGATTTTTACTGTCTTATTATATATTTGAGATTAATAGTTAAAACAATACATATGATTAACTACGATACTGATTATGCCTAATTGCATTGGCATTTAATAAATAAACTTTAGAAGAATAAACAAAAAAAACAACAGAAAAATACCATACAACATATAAAATAATTTATAATGAGCCTAACCATAGCCTATGTCACTCGGGAATAGTGTAGCTTGCTAACGGTGAAAGAATTTTTGAAATAGGTCCAGTAGTTTCGGAGCCTATTCATGTCAAACAAACAAACAAAAAATCAAACCTTTCCTCTTTATAATATTAGTATAGATATAGAAAATCAAATGCTTTCAAGAGCAATGTTGTTCATAATTAAATGTCTGTGACATTTAAATAATTTATTTAGATAAGGAATAATATCGTAATTATTAAAACACCTTCGAAAGTGTGTATTATTTTAGAACTAATTTCATAACCATAGAAAACGTTATAGTGAGTCAACCTTAAAAGCTAGATATATCTTGTCGCGGACTTCATTTTAAAACTTTTAAAGAGAAACAATTTCATAGAACATCATTTTTGCGTAACTTTCACCGTTTTCGCTGCGCACGCAGTTTTTTTGTTTATTTTTTTACACCTTGCGTTAGAATATTCAAGTTTTAGTAATCATCCCTAATTTTTTGAAAATGAAACATAGCCTATGTCACTCGGGAATAGTGTAGCTTGCCAACGGTGAAAGAATTTTTGAAATCGGTCCAGTAGTTTCGGAGCCTATTCATTTCAAACAAACAAACAAAAAATCAAACCTTTCCTCTTTATAATATTAGTATAGAAATAAGATATTGATGTTCTATTTTAAATGTACAAAAAACAACACTCTAAGACAAAAAGTATGTCAAAAAAGTTAAAGATAAAAAAGAAATGAATATGTGAATTAAATATTTAAATCTTATCTTTGATATTTTATAGACACTCAATGTTATAGAAGCAAGTTATAAAACATGCAAGGTGAGTCATCGAGGCCGCTAGATGTTAGTGTTTTATTTTAATTGTGAATTTTCCTGCAAAACGCTTTTTATATCTAATACTATTTTACCTGTACACTTGTTTAAAAATATTGTTAAATAAAACTACAACATATAAACGAATTAATACTTGTTTTTTTTTAATAAATTTAGAAGGAAAAACCAAACAAAAGGATTTGAACCCACGACCTCTGGAAAACTGTTCCATCGCTCTACCAATTGAACTACCGTATCTTGAGATTCTATATTTATTTTAAAAATTATTACCGACTTTTGATTACAAGAAGAAAATTTAGAAGTTCTTAAGTCAATTAAACTCTTTCTTTGTTATCATTAAAACAGTATTCTATAGAAAGTAGCTTCTCCATAAGTAATTAAATAACGAAGAGTCAATACAACTTATCACAATTAATATAAGTAGGTACCTGAGACGGGCATAGTTAATTGTAAATGGTATAAAATATAAATATTAAAAACTTGCCAGTCATCATTACGAACACTATTTAAATAGAAATAATACAATACATCGTTTTTATTTATATGGAATATATTATAATAATAAGAAAATATACATCAATATTTACTAATATTGTAAAATCAAAATGTTGTAATTTGTTTGGAGAAGAAAATTTTAAAAATTACAATTTATTTACGTTTACGTAAAAAGTATATTTATATATATAGTTCATTATTCTGTAAAAATAAAATAACTTTTCATAAAGATATATGTATGAGTTTGTTTATAATATATAAAAAAATAAGTCTAAGCTGCGACTAAAACTTTGTTCTTAACAAATTATATTATAATGTACTATATAAAGAAAGCATTAAATTTATATAGATCGATGTTTTCATTTGAAACAAAGAAAAAGCAAGATGATATTTAGTTGTTTGTATAAACTGCATCAACGGAATGAATCATAATATATAATGACTTAGAGTTCCACGTACAAGAAAACATCGTTTATAATATAGACATATCTTACAAAGATCTGAAATATTATTAAATAGATATATTTCCATTCAAGCGTAGTAATTCAACACTGCTAAGATACATAATGATAACAAACATAATATTTAAAGAATATTTTAAAATAAAATAAATTAAAACACAATATACCGCGCAGTACCGACACAAGAAGGTAGATCGCTCAGCCTGTGTTGAATCCGAAGGAGATCCAACGCTGAGTTTTAGTGACTAGTAGTAAACAACTTATCAAAAATATATATTATTTACATAGTTGTAACACACAACATTTTTCCAGCGGCTTCGCCCCGCTTTATATGTAAATAAAAAACAGGCCTGTGTGTCAGACTGTCGTCCAAAGCTTTTTATTCCATCCCTCGGGAACAGTCTTTTTTTCCTGATAAATAGGTATATATTTTGTATCTCTGTGTGCGTAAAATTTCATGACATTCGGATAAGTAGTTAGAACGTTAAAGCATAATAAACAAACAAACTTACATTCTCCTTTATAATGTTACTTAGTATTTTAGTAATTAGTGTTGTTCCGTTTGACTACCTAATGTTATTTTCCTATTACATTGCACATTACAAAATGCATCGCCTATGTTTATCAAGATTCTAAAGTTCGATTATTAATTCAGCATTTAATTTATTGATATAAAGGATAAATTAAATTAACATATTTATAAAGTCAAAGCCATAAAGATAATCCTTAAAAAACATTAAAAATACAAGATATACCAAGAGACAAAAATAAAATGTCAAGGTTATATGGACCCTTTTTTTCATACTTGACTTTGTCTAAGAAAAACGTATAAATATTTATTTATTTAGGTTTAATTTCATAATAAAGATAACATAATTGTATAATAAGTAAAAAGCAACGTCCCAAAAGTCACAAATTATAATAATAAGGATTAAACAAAAAAAGAAGGATACTTCTAGACAAAGTTAATGCCAAATCCATCACTCACCAGTCATGAACACCACATTGACCATAGTGATGATGAAGAAAGTGTTCTGCCAATCATCAGTGTCGACCTGCACGAAGGCAGTGGTGACCAGGAAACACACCGTCACCACCACCAGGGAACCTTGCAACCTCGCTTTTACTGATACCCTGGGAAGGATAATTCAAAGGTATTGAAAATATAATTAAATATTCTGCTATTGAAGATTAAAAGTATATGTGTGAAGATAAAACCATTGTATAGAATTAGTTAAAAATACAAGATTTTAAACCAACATGGTAACCAATTAAAACAAAAGTACAGTTAATAATATTTTTATTCTAGATTCATTTCTCTTTACAAAGTGATCAGATACATTGATTTAAAAATATTAGAAAACAACTGCATGGTATTTATCCTGTAAGAAACATCAATGACTTACTTAGAAAACAATTATCTCTTGTAGTAATTATGTAATCAGCAATTAATGACATACATACATATATACAAATATACATACATACATACATACATATATACATACATACATGTATACATACATACATATATACATACATACATTCATACTATGCTAAAAATATACCTTAGATTTTATAATACCTCATTGCATCTCATTGTCATGTGTATCGCATAAGAGTTAATTTCAGAAAGCGGCAAACTACTTTAAAAACAATTGTTATTAAAGAATATATAGTAATTTAAATGTATCTTTATCAACTTAATAGCTTGTCTGAGGTGTATTCTTAAAAGTCCTTGAAGAATATTTAACAAACAACCTAGTATTCAAATTAATGTAAAATATTAAAACCAAATAAATAAATTAATATATCATTTAAATATATGTAGAATTTTTTTGTTTCAAACACACATTGTGCTTATAAAATAAGACTCTAAGCTGACAGTTCCACGGTGTGGGTTTCCATGGAAAAGAACTGACCAGAACTCCATGGATACTCTTTTAGTTTATTTATAAAAGTAAATTTAACATAGTATTGACTATTATTATATTACTACATGTACTGCAGTTACAGATAACATTCTTTTTCCTTATATCTGCCTGTCTGCAATGGAAAAAACTACTGAACTAATTCCGCGAACCTTTTAGCCAATTAACTGGTTTCCTATTATAGTATACACTGTTATCTTTTCTTAGCTTCAATTAATTTTGATTTAGGTGATATGAAAGGGCATATTCTAACACTATTTCTGAGTTAATAATATCTACTTAATAATAACAGCAATGGTAAAATGTGCTTTAAAATAATACATTTATATTATAGATTATAGTTTCAGCCATTTGAAATATGTTGGGTTGTTTGCAAGAGTTTTGACAAAACTATTAGGAATGGCTACCATCCTTATAAAGTTAAAAAAAATATGTTTATCAAAAATGTTTAAGTAAGCATGCACCTCGTAAGCTATGAGGTAATCAGTTACGTAATATACCTTTATATGGTATTCTATATAGACATATATTATATCATATCTATAATGACATAGCCTTTAAGAATTGCTTTCTGTTAATCTATAGTCTATACTTTATACTATGCAATTCTTTATGTCATTTCTGTAGTGATAAATATTTGTTTCTTCACTCGTTAAAAAAAGAATTATAATTGTTCTGTCTCTACATTCTCTAATAAATAAAAACCAACTTAATACATTTTTATGAAAATATAGTACATTTTAAAAACAAAATGTGTCAGCACATAGCATAGTTAAACCGGTAAATCTTATACAACTAAAGGAAAAACATTTACATCTTGATAAAAAAATCATCCTAAAAATTACATCTTGATACTTACAAATGCCCATAAAAGGAGTTAAGTACGAGGAATATCAAGTTGGGTATAGCAGTGCCAACATTAAGGTAGGAGGTGAACTCTGCTTGGAACTGTGTTTTGCGAACGTAGAAGGTGAGGTTGTTGGGTGTGACATCACGGAATTTGTACATCCAGTACTGTAACAGAAGATTCACCTTTGGTCAAAGCTATTATGGACTTAAAAAGCATTTTTATAACTTAACTTTTTAAATCTTACACCTAGTAGGTATATTTAAGTTTTTGGGAAACTCAAGTTAATTTGTAAATATTTACTAGCATGTTTGATTTCATGATTTGTCCTGACAAAATTTAAAATCCAAAAATGTATATCAATGGTTTCAGGACTATTTGGTCTAAGCAACATTTATTTGAAAAGAAGTTATGTACATATTTGGAATCAGAAAAAAACTCTGCATTGACTGCAAACATTCTGCTTAGGTCTAAATAAATGTTTCTTAGACCAAATAAATAGCCCTGAAACTTTTGATAGAATTGTATGATTTTTAAAGAAAAATTACCAACTTAATTTTAGTAAGTAAATAAATTTCATATTAATAATAAATTATATAAGTTAAATTACCTACAGGTGTTATTAAGTTATGGCAAAATAATATATTTTTTTTATAAGAAACAGGATGATTATTATAGTTGCAACATCAAATCACAAATAGAATTTATAATTCTCAGTAGAGACCATTAATTCTAAGTCTATTTTATTGTTATAATATTAATATTTATACAAGTATTTGTTATCTCATTTCATAGCACTAGTTACTGTCTAGAATGAGTTTTATCTATAATATGCAAATAGGTCAAAATATGTTTATTATCTACCCCAGTTAGCAAAACTGTAAGGCTAATGTTAAGGAATGTTTTTAAAAAACATTATATTATAAGAATATTAATACAAAAACGGCTGGTCTTAATAATATATCATTTGTCTGTGATGACAGTGTAAAAAAACATGAATACCTGTTGAAGTGTTTGTTTGAACAGGGGAAAAACAAAAATGTTGGACAAAATATTATTAGAAGGTAAAAAAAGTTTGTAAATTTTGAAATCTAATAACTAATATTAGATGAACTTCTCTGCACATTTGAACTGTAAATAAAAACAGGAAGTATTTTAAGATCAAAATCTATGAATATTATAAAGAATACTTACATCATTAGCTGTTATTATAAAATTCCATGCAACCAGCGAAGTAATTCCAAACAAATAAAACAAAATGTAAACAAGGCAGTATCGATCTCGAGGTTCCTCACATGTGTCCAAAACCTTTGTCGAACAGGAGTCGGTCACCAACTCCCTGTTCTCCGAGTAATCTCCATCGTCTTCTTGTTCAATACTTTCTATGTTATAATCCTCATTGTTTATCGATCCAGCTACGTCCATGATTGAATTGAACTAGATTTTTGCTGGCGATTTTTTTAATAAAAATGTAATTTATCACATTTAGCGTTTTTCTTAATTTAAAATAAAAGAAGCAATGTTATAATATTAAAAACATCATAATAGAATCCGCGACGAACTGTGACCCTACGATTCGCAAAAGACATTTTAAATTAAAATTATTGACATATAGCTTTTATGAGTTCTGACAACGACATTACAATTAGGTGTTGTCATAACTAAGAGCACATTTTTGCTTATATCATAATTTTGTTTAAATGATTTATTAACGATTATTAGTTTTTTTGTAGATAAATATTAAAATTATAAAATAAATATTGTCATTTAAAGACAGTTTTATAGCCATCCATCCGATTTACAAATAAAAAAATATGAATATGAAATCTTTATTACCATATGTTTAAATTCAAGTATTATTGTATTGATGGTTTTCTTTGAAAGATAATTGTAAAAAATATATTATATCTAATATAATAGAATAATCTAATAACACATGTTCTCTTCTAATTTAGATTTTTTTAAATAAATAAAATAAGTATAAGCCGTGGCATATAAGTTTAGCGCTGAGTGAAATTTGGGGGGGATACTATTATAACTTTTTTTTAATTATTATTTTATTTAAACTTATGTTGTTAAAAATTGTTAATAATTAATATCTACTTAAGGTTTATATTTAGTTACAGTGTCCAAAGATTTAATTTTACCAAAGATATATAAAAAGGTTTAGGGAGATTAGGTATAACAATAAAAAACAAACCAACATAACAAAAACAAAGAAATAACAAAACATTTCTGTACTCGATTGTACATCGGCGCTACGCCCACCCGTTCTTCCTACTTCTCAGTCAACTCAGATACCTTAATTTTGACAGATACATGTGTATGTATCTGTTGTTTAAACTTCTTAAATTACAATTCTATACTAAAATCGTAAACAAACCTAACAATATGCCACATAATTATGCCTGCGTCAAAAGTATAATTATGTTTTCGTTAAATATTTGGTAAAGAAAAAAAAAGGAATTCGACACAGAACTTATTAAATATTTTATCACACAATAGATATCTGCACACAATTGCACAGAAATAAAAGCCTGTAAGTAAGGAAATATTATTATAGTATTTATTTCTTTTATTCTTTCATTTATTCACAGATTTGTACGGATTACCATAAAACATATTAAAGCATGATTAAGTTAATTTTTAGAAAAATAGTTTTTCATAAAATGTACATTTATGAGTTTAATCCATTCAAAATATTCCAGAGACTTGACAATGTAGAAAAATAAAAAATACACAAAAAAGTATAAAAATAATGAAGAGCAATATATTTTGTATATATTTTTTTAAAATAAACTTTTCTATAGTTTTTACTTATATTTAATATAGTTTAAGGACGGACATATACGTAAACTTATCATACTACTAAAACTAAATTATAATATAATCGTCAATAATTCTAGAATTGAAAAATTTAACTAAATATATCTATGTTATATAAATTTTATCAAATATTTCTATGAAATTGTTTAAACAACAATAAATCAATTTTAGGTCACTTCAGTAAACCGTCAAGTACCACGTACATTATAATAAAAATATTATGAGGTACGTTTTCTTGTAATGGTAACAATGCTTTAACAATCACAATTCAATAAAAAATATGTCACCGATGTATCTTTGTCAAATATTGAGATCGTTATGTCTACAAATTAACAACCTACTTAATTTAGAAATATCGGAGTTTAAAAATTATGTAGCACATTTGTAATAATAGAAAAGTCAATACTTACAAGCGGCAGTTAAAAGAAACCTCTAAATATTTAAATACATAATTATAAATGCAAGAGTTTTATACAGGGTTATTTTTAATTAGTTGACTCTTGCAAGCAGCCTCTCTACATGAATCCTAACAACATTTGTTCTACTTTTTAAAATAATTGTTTTTAAAATTTGAGTTTTCCCATACAAAATTTACGTGTTGCCTCTGAAATGACAAACAATATACAGAGTAATAAGTAAAAGAGGTAGCATTTTTTTTGTTTCGTGTTTTTTGTGTTGTTTATCAAGATTTAAAAAAAATCGTAGAACAAATGTTGAGATTTAAGCAAAAAGGCTGCCTGCAAGAGGTGGTCAACTGATTAAAAATAACCCTGTATGTAATAGTAAGACGTGTCAGTCTTTTCATAAAACCTATCCTACTAGAGTATAAAACTATAGAAGACATCGTATATTTTATCTTGTAAATACATTTTATAAGAAGGCCACAAGGACGGTTATGGACTATGGCTATAAATATAACTGTGAAAGGTTGTACCACCATTTTATAAGAGTTAATTTTATTTCAAGTTAACATAATTATAGCTTTGTAGATACCATTATTGTTTCTGCATAGTAAAGGTTGTTCAAATATTTACCCTTATTGAAATTTGAAGAATAAAATATTCCTACATTGTGGTATTTACATGGCAGTTTCTAGCGGTTGGCTGTGTGATCTACTAGCCTCAGATAGAGGAGAGTTTTGAGAGTCCTCGAAGTCAAAGTTTGTTTCTAGAAGTGCTTCGGATCTAGAGCGCGAGTATAGGTCTGAGGGATGACTTAGCTCCGGGGAGGAGGCCGGGCTCGGCTGGTAGCTCTCTGGGTAGCTGGGTTCGTAGCTAGTTGGGTAGTCCGTCTGATAGCCCGGTGGCTGGGGCGGACTCGGCAACCTGTCCTCGTAGTATTGAGGTTCTGCACAAGAAAAATGAATTATAATACTTAAAAGAATTCCCATGTATTTGTATCAATTGATTTTTTTTAATTATTGAAAAAAAATATTTTTCATTAAAGTTCACTCGTACCTGGCAACCTACGGCCAAATGTTGTTGCAGGTACAGCCCCAGGTTGTGGTTGTTCCGGCAGTTTTGACCTCAGCTCCATAAGAAATGAGAGCTTCGGTTGCCCAGCTTGATTAGGTGCCCCGTAAGGACCATAACTCTTCCCATCTCTGTCAAGTTCTCTTTTCGTAAAGAGCGGATCATTAGACTTGTCTATTCCCGTTAAGGGTAACGTATCAGAGTTGAAATATTGCGATGGACTGGTCGGTGATAATGTGTCGTCATCTGGAGAGATTAAACCTCCGGGATGATGAATGATTGGTATTTCTTCAGTAGCGACAGTGTTCACGGAGGGCGCTCCACTGGCTCCGGAGTTTTCTTTATATCCTTCGTTTTTGTAGGCGAGATTAAAAGGTCTATTATTGTTTTGTGGCACACTGTACTCAGGCGAGGCCGGTTTTCTGTTGAATGAACTGTGTTTCAACTGGATGATATTATTGGGGTTGTGTGCCTCGTAAATGTCGAAACTCTGGGTGTCTTCCAGTGAAGAGTTGAATTGACTCTTCTCCATTGATTCCATGGATGTTGTTGAAGCTAGCATCTTTCTATAATCTGAGCCCTTTGTTAAGGTATCAGTTGAGCGGGTACTCTGTAAATAGGGATTATTAGAGATCATGGACGTAAGCATTGATAAATATATATACATATTTAAGTAAAACTAGTTTGTTACATGTCAAGATTTAATTAATTTTAATTATATACTCGCGGTTTTAAAAATATGAATTGAATGCACACTTACCATCTGTATCATTTTTCTCCTGTAAGTGTTGTCCGGGAACCCTCCGTTAATGCTGCCGATTGAGCGTACTGAGTGTAACGATTGTCGTATTGAATTGCGTCTTTCGAGCCGTTGGACATGTCTGCAATGAAGACGATGTTATAAGTAAAGTATAACTAGCGGCACGACTCATTTGCGATGACCTTGACTGGGCAGAAGTCAGAAATAAGATATCCGAGGGGACTGAGAGGTTGGAAGGACGGGCGGACTCTCCACTTTTCAGTTGCATTCCATTCCCCGCACCGATACGACTTCTCGTGAATTCGAGAACAGAATTGTTCTGTTATTATTCTTGGTTTTGTATTAAGTTTGATTTCGTTATAATTTTTTTTTGTTTTTGTTAAAATTGATTGTTTTTTTTTGCTATACCTAATCTTAACAAACTTTTTAAAATATTTATGGTAAAATAAAATTTTGGAAATTGTGACTAAATATAAACCTCTAGTAGGTAATTATATAACATGGAGGAAAATTTAAAACAAATAAATAAATGTATATAAAAGTCGTAGAACAAATGTTGTTACTTGTTAGGATTGATGTAGAGAGGCTGCCTGCAAGAGGTGGTCAACTAATTACAAATAGCCTTGTATATAATAATAATAACAATAATAATAATAACAATAATGATAATAATTATTATTATCAAATTTATCAACATAAGTTTAAAAATTTAATAAACAATACGACGATTGGGTAATTTTTACAATACTATTCGAAATATAAAAATAATAATATTTAAGTTATAATAGTATTATCTCCTCCAAGCTTCGCTCAGTGCTAGACGTATATGTTGCGAATTATACTAAGTTAGCAAGCTACGAGTAGTAGGAACATCCGAAACAACAAAAACAAAATACATGATGATACTTAATTGTTGAATAGTAATAACGGGCATTAACAGATGAACATTAACAGAACATTAACTCGTCTCCTTCCTACCATCTTTTCCATCACTCTTATTCCTTTATCATGGAGCATGGTAATCTCTGTCGCAGGAGTGTACCTGTGTTTAGACTTGTAGTACCAGCACACGAGGGCGGCGCCCACCAGCAGCGCGGCGCCGCCCAGGACGCCCACGAACGACATCGCCAACATGTCGCCGCGCCACGACAGCGGGTCGATGGAGATCTTGGGGTCTGCGCAATCATTTTATCACTGAAGGCGTGCTCTGAATTACGACTCGGTGTCTTTTGATTGAGATCAGATTGGTCCAGTATAAACCGGTCGGATTAAACAGATGCTAAGTAATGTTAATCGATCAAAAAGTATTTGAAATTTGAACGCTTATGTTCTTTTGAACGTAAATATGATGTTAAATAAACATGTTGATGTTATTTATGTGATGTTGAAGTTTTATGAAGACAAAAATACAATTTACAAAGTTCCCTTAAGTTGGAATACCGTTGGTTTTTTAGATGTAGGTACTGCTCTAATTTTTTTTTATGATTTACGTATATTAAGCATCAATTTTTGAAGGGAATCTGTTATCGAGTCTTCGAAAAGCATTAAAATCAAATTTAAGAAATGTATACTAAATATAAAATCCATGAAATAGTGAATTTAGACCTACCTACCTACTACGGTAAGACTTTACTTACTCATAATAATACTCACCTATTTCGCAAATAAAAGCATTCTTTTGATTACAGTCCGTAATCTCTATATTCGAAAAGGCGAAAGAGGTGCATTGTGTGACGTAGTCGATGTGGTTGACCCACACTCTGTCTCCATACTGGAACCACTGGTTCTGGCGATGTATGAACTCGTACAGCATGTCGTAGTTGCCGTGGACGTACGGCATGGATGCGTTATCAGACTGCAAAAGCAAATTGTTTTGTTTGTGTGTGTCTGTTGTTTTGTTTTGTTTGAAAACAAGATGACAGCTGTCAGAACTACTTTAAAAATTCATTAATATACAATCTCTATGCATGGCACTCGTTACTAATTATTTTTTCATTGAAAACTTTAAATACCTATACTAAAAATTAAGTTAATATGTGTTGATATTACTACTAATTATTTTTTATTAATCAAATTAATGATAGTATAGGATAGGTATAACTTATAGCTAGAGTAGGTAGAGTAGCATTTTGACTGACCCACTTTAGAATATAATTAAAATATTTTAAAATAACGTCTCACCAGGCAGAAGGCGCGCGCGTCCTCGTAAGTCATGGGCGCGCCCACGTACATGTAGCACGTGCCCACGACGGAGTCCCACCCGGGGGGACACTTGCCGCCGCCCAGCACTGACGCGTTGTTCATGTAGTACGGTCTGAGTGGTGGCAAGTAGTTCGTTTAATACTTTTGACATATATAAGACAAAAAAATACACAAAATGGTTATAGTAAAATCAATTCACCACAATTAAGGGAGAATGTAGTGGGGGTAGCTGTTACTAATAAATTTAAAATATATTTCGTGTTATGTAATTACAAAAACTCGTAGAATAAAACAAAAATGTTAAAAATATTTTTAATCTGGTACACATTCGAATTGAACTGTAGAACCATGTTTGATAATATGCCAACACTTTTACATTTCTGTTGAATTAAACCGTGATTCTAATACTGGGACCTGTGTTTAGGTAACCGGTACGTATATTTAGGATACCGATATGTGTATTTAGGGTACCTGTTTGTGTGACTCGTTACCTGTAGTCGACCTCTATG
This sequence comes from Napeogenes sylphis, assembly GCA_959347405.1. Lineage (NCBI taxonomy): Eukaryota > Metazoa > Arthropoda > Insecta > Lepidoptera > Nymphalidae > Napeogenes > Napeogenes sylphis. The sequence continues at coordinate 36,555,150 of OY365780.1, read as the reverse complement.
AGTCGTGGGTCATCAGCGCGGTCCCTCACGCGGCCCGCTACCGCCAAGGTCTCGTTATAGCTCCAGTAGTTGTGCTTGGCGTCGACACGAGTACGCCACAGGTCTAGAGAGCTGATGAGTATGGACTAGTATTACACCAGATTCTATGTAATTATAGTCTGATATCTTTAGCTAATGCCAAATAAATTCAAGTGTTACAAAAAAAAAAATTTTGGAGAAAATATAAAAGTTACTATTAATATGTATGTATGCATTATATGCAATTGTTTCATCAATCTCGTTAGAGCTACTTTTCTCACACATTGGTTTACGCCAGTATGTCATGAATATTCTGTACGACCCTTGAAAATTGTATTAGTAGGTAGGTATTTAAGGTGAAATGCTTTTTAGTAACAAAAAATCATTGTCTTCATTGCGACCTTGCTCTACAGTTAAGAGACAGGTTTTGTAGTTAATAATGAGATGTTTTATTAATGAACGAAACGACTTGAGTCCTAAAATCATTTTGTTTCGTATCGGAAACCCATTAGTTTTAACGTCGTTAGGACAATATATATATATATATTTTTTAGATTTATGGGTAGTTATTTCAATATTAAAAATACAAAACATATCTAAGTTAAAGTTATAATATTATAATTGGTTATCTTTTTACTAACATTTTTGATAGAATAAAGTTTTTTTAGCATGACGTGTAATATATAAAAATTAGTTGAGCAGACTTACCTCATAAAATTTGGATTATAGTCAACTAAGCTATGGTCCGGCCATGCAACAAAAACATGCAAATAACTTATTATATACCAAAAACCCTTACATGATAAAATTTTAAAATATTTCCTTATTGCTAATCAAAATCAATATATTCTTTCAAAAAAAAACAGCCGAAATTAATAATCGACACAGTTTATCGATTCATCATAAAAGAACCAAACTATGGATTTTGTCAGAATTCCATCTTTCATTTCATTTTTGGGTTGTAGATCGATTATTAATTTCACCTTTAAAAGTATATGTATTTACGCTAAGCTATGTATGTAAATGATACTAGAGTTATTTTTTCTTTAGATCAAAAGTTATATAATGTACCTAATTCGATAATGCTCACCCACTGCAAGAACTATGCAAGTCACTGACATTGTATTTCATATAATAGATTGATTGTTGGTTTTTTTTTAATTTAATAAAATAATAATAGATATATTTGTTTAACAATATATAAAGAATTTGTAAGCGAATTTTAAAGAAAATAAACTTACATAGATCTGTTAACAGTGATCATTTCGTAGTCATTGTCGGGGTTGAAGAACACGTTGTCGACGTAGTGCTGGCCAGCGGTTCCCGCCACGACAGTCGCACGACCGTCGCGGTCTAGAGCGTAGTTTCTGAGAGAGTTATTGACAATTTTTTATTTACATAAAAGATCAAATGTTATTTTTTGTAACCGCTAACACCTTTCTTGACACTGCACACAAATAAAACACTTAAATTAAATACGTATGCATGCTAAAATGCTTTAAAACATTTTTAAAATACGGAGACGACTCCTGCTATAACCTAATAGCATATCATTAGCAACGCTAATAAGTAACAAACACTAGGATATTTAGTTGATAAATTAAAAGGTCAAGAAAGGGTCTAGACTCTAAGAGTCACAAAATATGTCTTAAGTTTGTGTCCGTGAGCTACACATTCGAATGGTAACCTAATGAATGGTACCTCGAACGTTATGTTCAGGCATTATATTTGGGTCAAAGGTACAGAATTTAAGTCATTATATTATAGTAAGGATAGGTTGAGGAACTACGCCAGCAATGTCCACCGCTTGGTGGGGTTTTACTTTACTAAACAGACCAGAACAAACGTAAAATAATATTAAGTAGGAATTCAATGGTTAATTTAATATTAAGCATTGATGGAACAGATGGAAGTGGTAAAATTTGAGTTAATGTGTTAAACTTACTTGTAGAAGCCGTTATGTGAGGTGGTTTGGTAAATAGGCAGCCTCACTTTGTCGAATCCAGACACTTCTAGAATCCTCAAACCAGTGTTGTCGTGAACGTAGTTGTGGGTAAAATTGGATACCACCTGGCGGAGAACTATCACGTCTCTATAAAGAGCTTTGTTGCGAGTGAAGTAGTTACGGTATATTGTAACTTCCTGATATGGTGATGATTGGCGACCTGTAAGACATCATAGTTTAAATAAGAATCAGGTGCTGGTGTGATTGGTAACACGGCATTGACCCCCAAATACCTTCAATTTGTAGGGAGGGTCGATCATGGTTGGCAAAGAATAAATTGTTGTGTATCCAACCACGTAGAGAGGTTGCTGAGCCCCGAGAATCTGCTCTAATAAATAATCCACCGACATTATTTCGGACTAAATTATTCTGAAATAAGAATAGTGGAAAACATTATAACATTTGATTATTTAAATTAAAAAAAAATCTTTCAATTAACCTACTCTAAACACCAAAGTTTGTGTATTCTGAACGTCGACTCTAACGGCTGCTTGGCACGTAGTAAAGTTTCCGTAGAGTTGAAGACAATTATGTGTAATTTCGTTCCGAGTTATTGCTACTAAAGGATTGACTTCACCAACCGATTGGTAACTTATAGCCCCATCTCGATTATTTGTAAATTCGCTATTTGATATGTTATGTTGCACGTCGCGACCTGAAATATATTGTTTTAATAGCTGATACTTTAGACAATATAACTAGAAATAACAAGCTACATTAAAAGAACTTACTAATTCCAATAGCCGATATAGGTAATGTAACGATTTCCGCAAAAAAACCGTGAACAGAGGAAGCACCATTGGCAAAAAGCTTCACGCTCAAACTAGGACCTTCCGTTTTAAACAGTTTCTTTTCCACTGGCGACCCGTTTTCTAGATAAGCTATTTGTGGCGCTGTTATATTGTAAATGTCTCCATCGTAAAGAGTTAAAGAATCTCGCTTCCCATAGTTAAGGGTGTGATTAAATAAATTAAACTGTAGTAGCCTAAATCCGAAAGGTTTAACTCTAAACATGCTCTTGAAAATTTTGACACAATTTACCGGATTGTTGTCATATTTATAGTATAATATCACTCTCTCCTCTATTGTTACGACTTTTGTGCTGTCACAGATATCAATGAGGGAAAACAAATGATATGGAAGATTTAAATCTTTCAAAGGTGTAAAGCTAGATTCTTCTGATTCTCGACCTTCTCCGTTCAATGATATAGCACTCACACCTTCTCCTAAAGTATCACTAATAGTATTGAACATCATGTTTATTGTATCGGTCGGTGATACGAAGTTGATCCCATGATGCGCGCATTTACTTATATTAACGTTTTCAATCACGGGATTTTTTATAATACTTTGAATTGCGGGAGATTTTTCGTTGTGCAATATTCCCGCGCCAATGATTTGCACGTGTCGTAAACTGCTTTCAACCTTTTTAAGAGTCTCGTGAGTATGGTGATCGTGAATTCTATGTTCGTAGAGTGAATACTCAAATTCTGGATTAGTGAATCTTAAGCCTCCCCAGTACTCCAAGTTATCTTCCAGATTTCTAGAACCGCAATGAATGAAGACAAACTTGGAATTCCATTTGCATTCATGCCTATGGCCGTATAATTGTCCATTCAATCGAATTGGACAATCTTCGTACCGATTTTCCGTACCAACACATTGTAATGGTTCTGGCCATGACCATATTCTTGAAAGGGAATTACTGTGATACTCTACCCTATGGTCGTGAGCGAAGAATACATTTATCGGATCAAAGCCTAATTCACGGCAAACGACTTGAGCATTTCTTTCCGTAAACCTATTATCACACATTGGAACCCACTGTAATGTAGTTCTATTATAATATTCTAAGAATCCTTCATGTTTTCTTTCAATATTATTATCACTGATTGAGCAATTACGCCCTGTGCATAATCTTATTGATTCTGGAACCATCAACATTTCTAACTGCCTTTTATTTTTGCGATGACTTTTATAATATTGACTCACATCTCTTTCAATTCTATTCATTTCTTTGTTTGGTGCTAACGATGTTGGTTTCATTACGATTGGTAACTGACTGTGACCCATCGCATTAAGTGTTCCCATAACCAGAATACCGACGTTAGGAGCAAACTCTAATACTACTCCTGGATTTAATGTAAGAGTTACTTCAGGCATAACTGTGATATCAACATTTATAATGTAGGGTTGAATACGAGCATCTAAGGTCAGATCTGATGTTAATCGTCCTCCAAGATCGTTAAAATCAATATCTCTTTCAGGACTAAATGTTACAGAGCCACTTGCATCAAATTTATCATTAAGTAAATATGGTAAATACGTAGCAACGGCGTGATTATTCCAATCGTCAAAGTCAAATATTTGTTTTCTGATTTCTTTTTCATCCGAAGTACCCCACCAGTTTTCGGTAGCATCTAGTAAATTATTAATTTTCGCCGTCTTTATACCAGCTAGTAAGGTGTATTGGATTGCATTATTGCCAAAAAGATTTCTGCTTACTTTCACTTTCTGAACTCCCTTAAATCCTATTACGTATGTAGGTTCCATGCTCCTCATTAAAGCACCACGATTAACTAGAGACATGTACCTATTATCTCTGAGTTGATTGAAAACAAATACTGCATAAACAAAACCCATAATTTCACTTTGGCTGTCCATATAAAATTGAACCATGTATTGACCATTATTTCTTTCGATTAAATTACCATCTATTTTCATCTTTTTTTCCATACCTCTTATTGATATTAACCCCATTTTGCACATATTATCCGTAAATATATTTTTTGTAATATTAACTTCAGCAAAATGTCCATCAATAACGAAGCCAAAATTTTGATTATTTCTCCAAGTATTATTATTCATATAAATCGAATGGGTAAAGTTTTCGTTATATTTCCAAACGTAAGGTAAGGCAATATCAAAACCCCCATATTTATTTCTTTCTATTGTGTTATCTTGCATGACATAATGATACAAATTATTAGAACTTCTCAAATCTCTAGCAAAATGATATATTCCTTTACCATTGTCTGTTATTAAACTGTTATTTACCATAATTGTTATTTCTGTTATATTACTTTCGTGTATATCCCAAAATGGTGTATTGATATATATGGCTTCTTCCTTGTTATGAGTGATTTCACAATTAATTATTTTAATAGTTTCATTAGCTTTTCTTAGAAAGTGGTCACCAAGTTCATTTAAATAACGATTATAGTATAACGCTTTTACACCTTTTGTGTTTCCTTTAATTTGTGAATGGAATATTTGAAGAGTAGGTACCGGTCCTTTGATTATTCTGTTTCTAATGTTCTGTACAGGTGCTATTATTGTACTAATAACAAGTACAACCCCACCCAAAGCGTTTTTACCACTTTCATATCTTAATACAACTCCAAAAGTATTACTTGTTGTTGGGAACGACGATAAATCACGATCGAGGCACCATACGGTACTGGCTTCATTAATATTCTGTGAATCATATATACATATACTTTCAGATGAGAAATTATGTATTGGGTTCAAAAGCTGAAGCCCGAGAACATAACCTGGGTTACATTTAATATTATATGTTTTTACAATATTTTCTGATAATTGTTTAGTAAAAACTATATGTCTGGTTTCACCATTGACCAAAGCAATATCTGTTTCATATTCAGGAACCATTATTGGATGATAGTTGGATTCATCCATATTGAAACCTGGATCTAAATTAAACCATCCTGCGATTTCTCTTTGTTGTGGGCCAGTTATATGAGGGTTATGTGAGATTCCAGCTAAATTATTGTTTTCTATAACAGAACTATAAACTTTTAAGCCCAATTGCTTAAAACTAATGCCGCTACCTCTGTTATTGCTAAATTCAGAATTACGAACAGTGTTTATCGCGTCAGCACCATACAAATCAGAGTAAAGAATGCCTAAACCATCATGATAATTATTTACAACTTTAACGCTCTCAAGACTGTGTCGTGCGAAATCTATTTGTAGAGCAGGTTTAAATAAATTAGATGAATAATCAAGAAGTCCTGCTTTTTCTATAGTAATATATTGCAAATCTGCTCTTTCAGCAATAACGCTAAATCTAACTCCAGCCCAACTTATCTCATAACATCGTATACCAACATCGTTCTCATGTGTGCAGGAGTTTTCAAAACTATCAGTATTTTCAGCCTTACATTTAGTTATGTCATTATCAAATTCTGTGCATTCTACATTTGATAAAATAATATTCTCTGTTGTACCAGCATTGGGTATTTCATTTGGTTCTAAAAACCAATCATCAGGGTTAAGAGCGAGACCCAGCTGATTACATACTAATGCTGCATTAATAATATTCCATCGGTAATTACATACTGTACCCCATTTGTTGTCTACCCTAACTTGTAATCTTCCTTCAATAGGTGTCCTTCCACCCAAAAGTCTTATGGGTACTAATGGTTCTTGGTAACCTGGCGTAGTGGGCTCTATTTCGGAATCAGTTTCATAAATACTGTCGTTAGACATAGTAACTTCTTCTTTTAAAGTAAATGTTATATCATTTGGCCGTTTACCTCTGGCGTCTAACTTACCGGCTACCATTATCCCAATAGCAGGTGGAAATTTTAGGGTAACGCCAGATTGTAAAACTAGTTTGCCACCAGGACGGATATTTATATCTTTATCTACGTCGTATTCACCTTGTCTTAATATTTCAATGCCCTCAACTTCACCTCCAACGACAGACGAACCAGGTACATTGAATTGTGGAACATATAAGGAGTTATAATTGATTTGAGTAGCGCCAGGATTACTACTGTGTAATAAGTAGGGCATATAAACAATTTTGGCTAAATTATATCTATCTTTTCGGTGGAATAATCGATTGTAGATTTTTTCTTCTTCACCATATCCCAGCCAGTTGTAAGTACAATTCAATATTTTACTTTGGTCTTCAACATGTGAACCTATTTCGTATTGAGCTTCAGGATTATTTATGATATTTCTATATACGTCAACGTTACTTGACGCCAAAACAATGGTTGCAGCGACTCTACTTCTTGGAGTAAGTTTTGAGGATAAGCTTTCTAAAATTTCAAATGGTTCTCTTATTTTATTCTCCCGTAAATAATTTCTAGAAAACAAAATATAATGAAGATCACTGTAAGGAGAGAGTCCGAGGTTTACCACAAACGGGCCATTATTGCCATAGAAGTAATTATGTTGGATTGAAAATCTTGTAGGCAATTTTTCGAATTCTTCGAAATATTTTCCTTCTACTCTGTTTAGAATAACTAGCGCTCCATAATCTCCATGTTCAAAAAAGTTGTACTCAATATTGCCGAGTACATTAAGCGCGGGCTGAATTTTTACAGGCACTCTTCGGTTTTGATAGAATCTATTATGTCCTATTTGTAAATTGAGCAACTTTATAGGGTTATTGAGCTTCCAACATGTACCTATATCCACAGTACTTTCAGTGCTTGAGTTAAACCAGTTGCCAGTCACATTAACCCAACTATCACCACAAAAGTTTCCATGTAAGATACCAACATCTAGATTTTTAAATATTTCTGAGTATTCTATTACACTTGTTTGGTTTACATATATATATTTGGTTTCTTGTGTGTTATTTAGCCAGATTGCTATACCATATCCTTGATTTGAGCTTATTATACTTCTAGATATATTGCGATTACCACCGGTAACAGTTATATTGATACCATCTCCTTGGTTAAAAGAAATTCGGCTTTCTGTAACATTCACATCTCCTACACCGCTCACCACTTGAAGGCCAGCTACATGGTTGTTGTTAGATATCGACGTACGATGGATATGAACTTGAGACCTAAGATTTTCAATTACGACTCCTCTGCCATTGTTGTCCGAAATAAGAGTGTCTGTTACATTTAGATCATAGGTTTTACTGTTTCCAGATGTCAATCTCAAAAAACCTACAATATCAGTTCTAGTATTAGCACGAAATCTTACATACATTCGGTTCCTGGTTGAAGTAACGCTCTGTGGTCGCGTATGATTCTTAATACTAAATGTTAGTAATAGTTTATCATTCGTAGTTAGACCATCATACACAAATATCTCTCCAGTATTATTGTGGTTAGTTAATATTTTTAAAAAGCTTAGTGTAAGAACGTGATCAGGCCTTGTGTAAAATTTTTGATTACAGTCTCTTTCCATATTTGAGTATCTCGATTGTTCTATAGACATTTGTATAGGAAAAGTTTGACTAGGTGTAGAAGCAAGCGTGCATAAATCGAATACTTCGCTGCGATCAAATCTCTCATCGATATTCATTTCGTGCACTACGTATTTGACCCCATCACCGCCGTTGTCGTGAATCAGGCAATTTTCGATCTTTGTCATACCATACGTTGAATTTACATACACACCGTAACCTCTATTGTTTTGTATTGTGCAGTTGTTTATATTGATCGGAGCGTTTGGTGACGTCACATTGATTGCATTGAAAGCAGAATTCGATATTTCTATATCTTCCATTACTGGTGGTACACCAATTATGTCCAAGGCACTAGTAGCATTATTATCCCTCCCGAGACCAGCATTTTTTATAACAATATGAACTAGTTTAGACATCGAAGTGGGGACGTAAAGCGTATTCGCAGAAGTGAGTATCCTTTCAAAGACTGCGTTTTCAAATCGCAAACCTCTCCAATGAATTCCAGAGTTTCTCAATTCATTATCATCATGGTGAGGAAGGCATTGAATCCCAAGGTCAGGGTGATAGTCGCAAACACCAGATCCCAACTGTCGTGAATTCCAATCGCACTGAAAGAGGTCGTACTCCGTGCCTTTACACTTGGGTTCCTCAAGTAAAAGTCGAGCTCGTCGACCTGACTGTCGGTCCATCCAATTGTAGAACGTTCCGCCCATGAACCCTAATTGTCTGCAAGCCGTTTCCATGTCGTTAATGGTCCAACTGTAAAAGAAATTTCACATGTTTAAACATATTTTTACATAGAAATACATTTCCATGTTACCGGCTCGATGAGTTCCCAACAAAAGTAACTTTAAAAAAAATATCGCCTCCGCTAATATAATTACAATATTTCAGTTCAAGTTTCACAGGTCACCAAAATTTTATGCAAGTAAGTCGCATAAAGTGTAAGTTGTCAGGTAGGTTAAAAGTAACTGATTTCACTGGAAATGTGAACGTTAAATTTATTAATAAACTTTTATAAATTGGTTCTATATTTTTATACACAACGGTGACCTGTACACTGTTTATTAGAACTAGGCATTGAGTTTGGTATTTTTTTTTAATTATAATTACGATAAAATTGTTTTATGTATCAATGTAATCCAAACATCCAGTAGATTTTGCGGGATACGCTCAAACAAAGTTCAGACAAACATTTTCAACGTTTTTTTTTTTATTTTCGAGTTTATTGTTTATATTTCAGCCATCTACTACACAAAGCCAATATATTTCCAAAATCTATTTAATGTATAGATTTTAATGGTTGCAATTTTAATATATGTATGGATAAGATTATCTTCCAATAATATAGGAACGATTATAAAACACATTGACTTACTTCCTCGAGTTGGTACAGACAGATCTCCACTGTCTGTTATGCAGTAGTTGGACTCTTCCGGCCAGTATGGAGGGTCCGTCGACGAGGCGAATGTCAGGGAATGTTTTCGGCTGCTTCTGCGGTTCTTCAGTGCTGGTAAATGATATACTTCGACCAGATTCACCCTGAAAAAAAATCGATGAATCCGATCAACAATATGCAAACAGATAAAAATAATATCACGATTTCAAGTCTGGATATTTTATAAGCTACAATTTATAAATTAAATACATTTTTCAAATAATAATGCTATTTTCGGAGAAACTTTGTTTTTTTTATGTGAAAGTCCAATAAAAATCGATTTAGGTCGTCAAATACCATAACGAAATACCACAAAAATTTTAATTTAAGACACACGAATCGTTTAGAAATTTAATTAAAAAAAATAAACTTTTTTGTTTTTTTCTTTTCGTTAAAGGTGAAGTTTTTAAATAATAGTGATAGATTGTGTTATGTATAATAATAGACGATTTATTATTTAGGTAGGGCAGATGAAATCATATGCAGCAGCTTATATTCAATAATTTAAACTTGAGAGTAATTAAAAGTATAATATTTGTAAGTGGCCATTACTGAATGACTCAACATTGTGATACCGAAAAACTGGGTCAATTAAATAAAAAAAAACATTTCCGCTATAAGTAAGTATCAAACCAGTTATCAGAAATATCATAAAAACATTAAAACACCATTCTTTTGGCTGTTTTATTTGTTAGGTATAGTCCTGAGTATCTAAAAAAGGAACCCATATGTCCGTTTTACACTTCCGCTGGTGATACAAATGCCCGCTTCTACCAAATTAATCATATTAGTTTGTTACCGAATATATTTGCTTTTATCTTCCAAATATGTTTAAATAAATCATTAAAATTAAAACACGTTTTGGAGATACAGTTGAATAAATTACATAATACATTTTAGCGACGTGCGAAGTATCGGACTAATATAGTCTTAATACCTTTAAGCACAAGAGCTATTACTTGTATTGAGTAGGTATGTGGTGCAACGAGGGTCCGAGAACGCAGCCAGTGGTTCGTGACGGCATGAATGGGATACGTGTAAAGGCAGGAAGCCGTCCGTGAAGTGCAAGGGCATTTATACGTAAAATACGAACCCATCCGTATTACATATGCCATCATTATAATGGTATAATTTAAATATTTTGTAGGTATTTATTACTAGATCCAATCATACGATTGGTTTTCTTAAAACTGTGTGGTGTATTTATTTTTAACTAAGTTTAATTTGGTTAAGATCTATCTAGATAATAAAGATTTCTTATATTAGATATCTTTTTAAATAAAGTAAGAAACATAAATTATTTAATTATAATTACACAGTTTTTTAAGTAGTATGTGTTAAAGAATGTTTAAGTACAATTGAAACCTACGAAGTTTAGGCCCCGTCGTGTCGGTTCAGTTTCACTAAAGTCCTTAACATTTAAATATAATGTACCTACCTATGTAAATACCAAAACACGTAGCAACTATATACCTATGTAAAACATTTTCATAATTGCAGTACGAATTTATGGAAAGATTAACTATCGAAATGAATCTTGAGAGTGAATTAGGTATTTACAACTTGTATAAGTGTAATATTTAAGGCAGGTCGGCGACCGTTACAACACGGCTGGTTAATGGCGGCAAAATAACAAAAAAGAACAGATGTATCGTCAGAGGACGACACAAGGACGTATTGGAAAGTACCGACCTATATGACTCAGTGGGGTCAATGCATCGGAACTTGGAATTTTTGGAAAATAAGTAACTAACGACACCTACTAGACTATCTTTTATTTTATCACTGACCTAACATAATAACATTGTAGCTTATTATTTATATTGTACACTAGGGGTCGCTCGCGACTTCGTCCGCGTGGTTTTTAGTGTTGCCGCCGAGTTCCATACAAAATTGATATTTAAAACCCTTAGGGGTGGAATTTAAAAATCTTTTCTTAGTACACCACTACGTAGAAAAACAAATGTATCCTCCAATTTTACTATCTCTACGACCTGCGGTTTAGACTGTAGGTATGCTATAACTAAGTCAGTCAGAACCTATGAGATTATATTAAATTTGCAGCATTTTTCATTGCTGCTTAACTTCTATTAGTCACAGCGAGATGATATATACCCTATAGCCTTCCTCAATAAATGGACTATTCAACACAAAAAGATTTTTTCAATTCGGGCCAGTAATCCCAAAGATTAGTGCGTTCAAACAAACAAACTCTTCAGCTTTATAATATTAGTATAGATATAGATACATATCTTCTCATAATTCATATTTCTACCATAAAAAAAAACTATTCACATTTACTTGACTAGCTTTTATTTTATCAAAAAATAATCAGTTTTTATTATTTTCGATTGTAAATAACGAGTTTCTCAGTAACATCTGTACAATTTCATTTTCGATAACTTAACAATGTTTCATTTCCAAGATGGCGCTTTTGAATTAAGAAATAGCGTTGTTTGAATGTGTGACACCTGCAAGTAATGACCGTTTAGGACGACCATGTTGTTCCTTCTTGCTTCCGGCGCGCAAACAATGAGACACCTCGCATGGAATATTAAATAACTAAGCTTGGAATTTCGTGAATATATTTATTCTATAACAGCTAAAACTACGATGTACTACATAATTACAAATTACTAAACTAACGAAAAAACTGTATAACCTCCAATATTAAATGTCAAGGTTACAAACATAAATGTTAGAAATTTCAGAAACGTTTCTAGGTATATTTTATGCTTTTAATGAGGGGTTATTCGTCTATATATTATTACTAATTCAAATTCAAATTCAAAATATCTTTATTCAAGTAGGCATTTACACGCACTTTTGAATCGTCAATTACATTAAATTGGTCAGTATAGTCAGTCTGTGAGTAAGCTACCACCAGCTCGGAATGCTGTTCTGCTGAGAAGAGCTGGCCAGAAACTCAACAGTTGCTCTTTTTATGTGAAATTAAACAATGTTTTACTTATACATTATAACATCAATCCTACAAATGAGTCAATGATCCAAGTTCCATACATTTCGATCATCCAAAAATTCTTGAATTTTATAATAAGATTTATTAATTAATATACTTTTAATTTTAGATTTAAAACTAAGAAAAGGAAGATTCAAAATATATTGTGGAACCTTATTATATATGCGTACACTGGAGCCCATGAAGGATTTGTTAACTTTTTGAAGTCGAAATTTAGGCGTTACGAGTTTATTTTTATTTCTTGTATTTATCGTATGTCTGTCGCTGATTTTAGTATAAGTATTAAAATTTTGACGTATATATAATATATTATTAAAAATGTATTGAGAAGCGACCGTAAGTAGGTATACCGATTTCTTTAAAAACATCTCTTAGGGAGTCTCTAGCTCTTAGATTACAAATAGCCCGTATAGCTCTTTTTTGTAAAACAAATATAGAATAATTTATTTTATACATTACTGTGTTACACTGTTTTATATTTACATTATTCTTAACCCATTTTTACTCAATGTTGCATTTCAAATGTGTTTTTTTTTTGTTTTAAAAAAAGTTTAATTATTTATTATATATGACACACTTAACAGTTTGCGGCCAATATGGTATAAGATATTCTGCACAATAATAAAGATCTTGCCACTCACCAAAAAAATTAGTGTGTTTTTTATGAACACAAAATAAAAAGTGTTACTTATAATTGATCAAATGCCCGAATTAGAATTATAATTGATCGAATCCCTGCCCGTATCGGTTTTTTACATTCTATATTTATATAAATTTAAATAAGCTTAACATGGCTATACATGTTTAAAATTATTTTCAAAAATTGATTTCGATAGTGGCATCTTTTCAGTGTTTATCTATACTGCAAAGTTAGAAACATTGGTTAGGATTTTCGAAAGAACCGAGACGGACAGCGATACGGTAGCTCAGTTGGTAGAGCAACGGGACGGTTTCCCAGTAGTCGCGGGTTCGAATCCCTGCCCGTATCGGTTTTTTACATTCTATATTTATATAAATTCTAAGCCGAGTCTAAATAATTAATTCTATGAAATGTAAAGCAGTTTCGAGAAGTAGAACTGAAAAATGGATTCAATTTTTTTTATGTGGTTCGATAATGAAATAGCCAATTATGGGGTTCCAGTAAGAGGGAAAAAGTGGTGGTGGCCACTGTTCATAAATTTGATAGACACTGTATTGGTAAACTCGTGGAAAGTTTACAATAAAAGCCATCTTTGAATCAATTGGAATTCAAATCCTACGTTGTTGTAATTTTGATGAAAACCGAAGAAGCCCAACTTGCAGATAATTCGCATTTTTTAGGTAATTCAAATAAAAATCTAGGAAGACCAGCCAAAACCGCGTTACTTTCCAATATTCGCTTCGATAATATTGGTCATGTCATAGAAGAGCTCGAAAGTAAACGTCTAAGATGTCGACAATGTAGAAGTACAACAAATTATATTATGTGTAAAAATCACTAATACTCTAGCGTTGTTAGACTTGACTGTCAAAATAAAGTTCAGTAATACCAACGTTCCTCAGACGCAACATTTTACAGAATGTACAAATCATTAATCTTTTTTTTTACTATTTTGCTCTTTTTGGATGTATTTATAAACGGAATAAACAATTAAACCAATAAATATGTCTTTAATTTTAACCTTGTGAGTTTAATGTTTCTTATCAAGAACAAAAATTAAATGGAAAATAATTAATATGTTTAATTAAGGACGCTTTTACAATACTCATAGGTAGCAAGTCGCATCACTAAATAGACAAATTTCAACGGAGATACTACCTCCTGACTTGGTGGACTGACCCAAAGGTAAGGTATGATGGATGGATGACACTGGATCTCCTAGGATCTAGACCAATAGAATAGTGCGCCAAGTATAGGCTTGTTTTGTTGGTTTTGACAAGATTTAAACGCTTCCTTAATTATTATTATTATTAAGGACGCGTTTTGAATCTGTAATCGCCCACAAATTAATAATAAGTAAATATTGTCAGACGTACACACTGTAAGTATCATCACAAGAAGTGTAAGATCTCTTTTAAAACTAAGTCTGTAATTCTGATACTTTATTTAGGGCTACCATCACCTAAAACTAATTATCGAATTAAACAAATAATAATAAGTATTAAACAAGTATTACAAGTTTAACATTCCGTCTTTTATCGGTTGAATTAGCAAAACTACTTTATTTAAATACATAAAGTGAAGGTAAAACATCATGCGAGTTCTTTACACTCATTGGGATGTAAAAAAAAAGTAGGCCTGTTTTTTATAATGTATATTTACCACAGCAATGACGTTCTACAAGTTTATATACTAAGAGATTTTATTTTGTTTAAACCAAATTCCTTTGTAAGCTTTATTTTTATTTTTAAACAATGGTTTAGTCACGCTTTTCATGATCACAAACAGAGCGGGACGCAATGATATCTCAAACCAAATATCTGCAGGCGAGTTGGTAGTTGTCAGTTGTCACCGCGGCTGTAACAACTAACAATATGCTATCTAACCTTTTTGATACAGTATAATGGCTGATACTAACACACACATTAACATAATAATATATCTATGTAGGTAGGTTCGTATGTACCTATAATAAAACTAACGATTTTTAATGAATAACTACATCTTGTTATTTTTTTATTGTTTGACTGTTTTATTAAGATTTTTTGAATGTATGTTTTCAAATAAATAAATGTATCTTTATGAATACATTTGCTACTAAACATACCAAGAATATCGTATTTAACGTTTGGTACCACTGACAGAGGCCTCACGACATTTATCAGTCGTGCATAGAGATGAGACATTAGACTTGATCAGTCTACCTTGAATAGTTGCTATGCCTGTAAACGACCTATATCTAAGTATTTAAAAGATAAAATATTTAATATAGCAGTATATTTAGGTACTGGAAAGAGTTATTCAACTTTATGAATGACAGTAGGTCATTCACGGTTGTTGCAAAATCCATTCAGTAACTTTACAATGGTTTTTATAACGATAAAAAATAAACAGTTGTGAACCACTCTCTCCTGTAATACATAAAATTATTACGCAGTTACCATTGAATAATTGTTATCCGTGACTTCATTTGCTCGGTTAACAAAGTTATAAATGTAGGGATAGGAAAAAGAAAACAGAAGTGTAGAAGATATTGTTAACACACAGATATATGTAGATCTTACTACCCTAATCATTTGAAAGCAGCTTGTCTAGGCTGGCTTGCTTCCTGCATTTGAATTCAATTCTTATCTTAGCTCGCAGAAATTGTAACACTTGTTTCTATAAACATAAAATTGTTATTGACCTAAATGTCCGGTTTGAAGTGCGCGCCCGTAACTGACGTAAGCACACGGAATATAATACCGATTATTAATATTATTTTAATGAGGTATTATACGGTTTTTACTACTTAATAATGTTTAACTAAGGGTTGTTTTTATTTTATATGCAGTCTGTCGTTCTCATTTTATTAGAAAGTTGGAGACACGGTATACTACAAAAGAATTGACAAGCCAAGTCGTTTCCGTCTTATGCAATATTATTACTAAAGCGTTAGTATGGTTTAACATGGAATTGCAGTTATTTATTAGAATAGGATAATGAGTAAAATAACATTCCCATTGTGAATATAAGCCAACAAGCTAACCAAAAAATAAATAACACATAAATAAAAAAAAGAATAAAAAAGTTAATAACATTTTGTTACTTATACTATTATATTTTTGTTTATTTAACTTTTATTTATGTTTTATACTAGGTCATTATACAGTCATACTAGTACATATATAGTCATTTTTTTAAACTGTTATTTTTTTTAAGTATATATTTTAGTTTTTTTATTCTTTTATTTTTTTTTTCATTATATTGTTTTGTCATCGGTCCTAGGTATGAAAAAATACAAATTAAACCGACAATTCAAAGTTGGTTAAAATCATCTTCAAATTTTCCGGTACAAAGATAGATAGATAGTTACATCCGAAGCTAATAAAAGCGGATTAAAAAGAAAGAAATTTACGAATTAACACTTGTTTAAATGAATATGTACAAAAGCTAAATCAATAATTACTTAATATGTATATAAGTAGGTAAGAAATGTTCAGAGCTGAAAGCCAATTATGAAAATCCTACTTAATATTTAATATACGTACTAATATTGTATGATGTAGGTAGGTATGCCTGTTGTGTTACATGGGAATATCAACTTCACTGTAGTGGTTTAGTAACTCTATGTGTGTGTACCTTTACTATTACATGGTTAGTTCTCAACTATTAGTAGTATACTATTGTATAGTAATGATTACAGACAGTGTTAAAGCTCAGTAGGTAGTTATAAAGATGTTGGAAAATATCTATTAACATGTAAATTTTAAATAAATATAAAAAAGAAAATATAAATGTAAGTGGGAGAGCTGTGCATTGCGATTGTGAGTTAAACAAATGGTCTTTTTATTTGGAACGTGGATAGTTTTTGTAAGAACTTTAACATCCTCATAATGATATAAAACTACATACTCGTTAAAAAAGTAAATAATATATTGGTATTAATAAGTACAGTACAGCATTTCTGTAAATACCGTAAATATAATAATAATAATTGTACACCCAAATGTACCTACATATTTGTCGGTCTTATAACCAAAGAACAAACACCGCCAGGCAACCCATAATATAGGTACAGGTACAACAAAATATCCTTAAACTTGTATACCATATAGGCTTGAATGGAAGCTGCACTCATAAAGTACCGGTTGCAACCTGATAGTGCGCCGGCGCATTGAGGTTGCGAGCAACCGTCTCTTACGTAAGAATTGACCCTTCAAGCGATGCAAGCCTTATGTGTAATACTGCAAGACGAATGAACAAATCTTTCAGACCGTATAAACTATAATGTTTGAATATGATGAAATTTAATGAAATATCTAGATACATATTATGTGATATTTATGTCTGTGATATTTTGCAACCTGTAAAAGATTCACCAAAATTAAGAACTAAACTTATCAGAATAATGTCAACTACCGACCATAATTTTGACTTATTATTTACTAGCTTTTCCCTGCGGCTTCGCACGCCTTAAATTCGTAGTAAAACAACTCCCCTTTCTCTTTTTTTGTATTGGCTTCTATATGACTTATTTTAAGTGATACGATCAAAATTACGACATCGGCAGACATCGCTCGCTGTCAAAAGTATATTTAAAGTTTTTAATAAGGATACAATATTAGGTACTTTAATTATTTTTATACCTCTCTTGTTTTTACTTAAACGTCCATTTAAATACTTCTTAAACAGAGTACTTAATAACGAATCTAACCATATATCACACTTACAGATTTTCATTGAACATAATCAAAATATTACCATGTAAACTTGAAAAATTCTGAGCTACACAATCGAAGTTATTTTCACCATCAATTTGCAGGTCTAGTTTTATTTAAAAAAATCTATTTTAAATGATACACATTCAGTTAGTTATATGCATTAACAAAATATTCAATACTGAACATTCACAAAAGCCATTTTTGAGACGGTTTGCACGGTTCCATACCAGAGAGCGTCGGCCGACCGTACCGCCTCAAACACGATGTCCCTATATTGTAAATCTGTAATATCTTCGAAAATACTCATTTAAATTACATGATGTAAAGGGCTATATTGTTCCATATTTAATGTAAAATGTATTTAAGTTACTTAATGATATATATATATATATATATATATATATATATATATATATATATATATATATATATATATATATATATTATTTACGATATTATGCATATGATCCTTCCTCTTGAATCACTCTATCTATTAAAAAAAATTGCATCAAAATCCGTTGTGTAGTTTTAAAGATCTAAACATATATACAGTCATAGGGACAGACGCGAAAAGCGACTTTGCTTTATACTATATATAATATAATGATAATGATTAATAATTGATCGAAAACTTAAATACTTAGCTTTTAATTCTTTAATGTTAAAGAAAAACCTTCGTGATAATGATATTATGGCCTATTTTAAATTTACTTAATTAAATACAAAAAAAATCCACTATGTTCAAAGTTGTACTTTACATATACATATATGCAAACATACATAAATAGTTGTACTCAAAACAGTAGGTTTCTAAGAAGAACGGGCAAGTAAGACTTTTATAAAGTATCTACTAACACTTACTAATAATACATAATTCGCATAATTAATTATTTTAGATCTAATACATATCTGCTCTAGTTTTTACACTTCCCAGAAAACAGATTTTAATGGACATAATGTTATCATATAAATAGACAAAAGGACAGAAATAAAATATTTTGAAATATATTTATATTCGTATGCCTCTAAGTAAAACAGAACTCAACAACATGGTAAATTATGCCTCGCTAATAAAATCATTGAGATTGTGTTTTGGAAATTGTAGTTATCGGCGAACGAAGCTGCGAGATAAAGCTAGTATTTTATATATTAAATTGTAAGATTTGTTCAGTAGAGATGGCTTATAATTATTATATTCTATTGTTCAATTTCAGCCATCAAACAATTCTAATTTATATTATATACCAGCTGTGCCTGCGACTTCATATGCGTAGATTTTGATAAAACGGATTTCTATGTATAAAAGTTATTTACATTAGGTACTATGTACTTCTTTCGTGTTGCGTGCACAACTAAAAGAGAAACAGATAAACAGACAAAAAATTCCTAAAGGTTAGAAATGAATTGTTAATTATCCGTTCACATCCTGTCTATATATATTTTAATATTTGAAATGTAGGTACCTACATATAATAATACCGTAATACTGATCGCTGTCTGGACACAGAAAATATTTTCAAAAATTCATAATGGTGGACCTTTATAATAAGCAGGAAACCCAAAACAATGTTTTTTCATTTTGTCTATTCGTCTGTATGTTTGTATGTCTGTCTGTATGATAGTGCACGCTAATCTCAGAAACAGATTAACCAGTTTCGATAAAATTTTCGGGATTGTATTGTCATGGGCTTCACTTTATATTTAGTGTTTTCATTTTACCACTCGGTTAATAAATAAAGAAATGAATAATCTCTTATTTTCGTACTATTGAAATAGTGATCAGAAATAATAATATCTTTGCCTTTTCAATAAAAAAAAATACGAAATTGAACTAACTACTCTGTAAAAAATCCTAGTGATTAAAAATAAAAAAATATATAAAATTAAAAGAGAAATACACGCAAAAGCTAGTTGCCGAAACGTTTTATCGAAACGAAATCTACGCGTACGAAGTCGCAGGCACAGCTAGTGTATAGAATAAGATCTGCATAGTACTTATTACGTGATGGACATAACTTATTTATTCCTTAACCGATTTAGATAAAATAAAGACTACATGTTAAGTGAAGAATATTACAATATACCTATTCTCGAAAATTGTATTCAAGTTGGTTAAGCCATTTCTGAGATTAGCGTGCACAAACATACAGACAAACAGACAAAATGAAAAACCATTGTTTTGGGTTTTCTTGCTCTTATAAAGCCCCCCAAACATGACTTTATTTTAATATTTTCATGTACAGTTTTCGATCAGTAACAATTTTATTATATGTATAGAAGATGTATAATAAGACATTGTCTATGTGATAATTAAAATACGCTGAGTTTTTCAACAACTTGTATTAATTTGTTTTAACTTACGTTAATATTTATTTCAAATACGTTTTGAGTTGAGTAAGTTGCTTTTTCAGTGAATTATTTTACATTTTTGTTTTATAGAAGGTAATTTTTAATAAAAATAAATACTGAATAAAATAAATACTGAATAAAATAAATATATCAAAAACGACTCCTATATAAAGGTTCTTGTAAACTTGTAAATCAAAATCGTGACGTTCTTCTAACAATGGGTTCATTAACCTGAGGAGAGATCGTTACTCGTAAGACTCCTATTTTCCGAGTCGTGCGATACTCAGGAAACTACCTATAACAAAATCGATTTACAATAAATTCTACTGTACTACCTATAATCTGAACATTTTATATGTGTTAACAATTAGCAGGTGGGTATCTATTATATATTATATAAGTAAATTAAAGTCTCTGTTTATTATTCCAAATTAACAGCTTTTTATCAAATTCATATAAAACTATATACGGTACTTAGATACAGAAAAAAAACATTCTTTAGTTTTTGTCGTGTCTTCCTGCCTATCTATTTGTTTGTTTGTTTCGGCTAATCTTTGAGAAGGCTTTTAACAGGACTTTCACTCGCTTAGAAAAAAATCCAAAAAAACAAAATTGAAATCGGGAATAATATCAGATTCTTAGAATTCAGGTGCACATAGAAAATTCCACGCATTCGGAGTCGCGGGTAACATATAACATACTAGTTACTATAAAAAAAGCGTGTTAAAAATGAAAACATTTATATTTTTAACAAATATATATTTTTCATTTACGTGGTTCGCTTGTCGTTTTCATTGTTTCATTTTATTTCGCATATTACAACAATACTGAGATAACAAAAACTATGATGCAGGTTTTTGTCTAAATGTTTGAATATTTTTACAATTTCGTTTAGAATTATCTTATTAATATTAGACTAGCCAGCAAACTCATCTACATTCCCAGTATAAGTAGGTAATCTTCACATACATTTTAAACACTCGATACTTTTACTCTATTGTTATAATAGAAAATCAATATAAACAACAAAAAGAATATTGGATACCTACTTATTTCTGTAAAAAAAAAAAGTGTAAAGGAAAAAAAGCTATTTCGACCTCAAAATTATTATTATTATTATAAAACAGTTCAAGTCTATAATAGCCTATGTATATATAACCTCGATATTATTTTATCATAATAACTATATATAAATAACTTATTAAACAAAGCAGGCAAATTGTCAATAAGTAATGCAAAGTAATCAAAGAATATGCCGTCATAATACCTATGTCCTTGACCCTCGTAATATTAGTTATACACGAGAAATTAACACGTAGGTTTACTTTCCAAGAACTAATTATTAATAAAAAAAATTGCACAGTAGCTGAAAAAATGTAAACAAATTGATGACTTCAGGAAGCTAAAACAAGTCTCAGGTGACATTACTCACGTTTTAGTAGACAACGTCAATAAAAATAGCAATATATCTCTTCCACAAATCGATTTAATAGTAGTAAATTCGTTCATTCGTTCATTCAATTTCAAGTAAACGTTTTAGAATGACAAAATAGTAAATTTAATTTTAAGAGTTTTATCGTTTAATTATAACATTGACATCAGTAACACTTCAAAATACTCGATAATTTTTTATTATGATTTCACTCTACTGTATAGTTTCACTCTCAGTGAATCATAGTGAGTCATATGAAGCATGACAAGTTAGACAAACATCTACTCGTTAGCTACATGTGGTTTGAAGTACCTGTATTATCGTTTACACTTACGGCTTAAAGAAATAGGTATAGATCTATATCTATAAGGCCTAGGCATAAATAAGTGTACATAGATTGTAGCCTATTTATTTAAAAATATGTGCGTTTAGTGCATTTAAATATAAATAAAAAATGTCGACACCCGTAATTTTTCGTACTAAACAATTTGGTTTAATAAAAAAATCTTCTTTAATCTATATGTTCGATTTAACTCAGCAGTTAATTTTTATATAAAGTTTTTATTCTATTATATTATTAAATTTAGTATAACATATGAAACTATTCACCTCTTTTATCACTGCAATATAATGGAATGTTGCAGTTTAACCGCAGTTAGTCAGGACACATAGTTTATGGTGAACCCGCACGATATCTATTTATAGGACTATCGATTGACCGACATCATTAAACAATCTCTATTTCTACGACCTCACAGAAAACAAACCAGGCTTATTATTGCTATTAGCGAGTATGAATCATGGCGCCAAGGTTGACCGTACTACGAGATGTACGTAGTTGGGAGAGTCAGTCAACCGAGGGATAACTGTAACCATGCCAGTTAACTGCTAGTTTGGAGATAAGAGGTTATTCACAGGTATTAATACTAATAGTAAATCTTTCTTACATCGAAATTTTTAGTTTAAAGTTTAATACAAAGAATCAATTTTCGAGTAACAAGCACACGGCTTTGTTGATAACTAGTAAATATAAACAGCCACGTTAACTCCAGGCTTCACCTGGCATTTAGGACAAATATTATTATTAATAAAGTTAGAGGAAGGTGTAGTTTCGTGGTAATTATTAGTAGGTACTGCTAATTATATTATGCCAGATAATTTTACTCTGGAGAAAATTCTACCTTCTTAGGTGAATGTTATTTAATTTTAGTACTGTATTGTTCTGAGTAATCCGAATCGCCGAATAGATGTTATAGTTGCTAAATTTGTATTCTATCTAAAAACTGTTATTGTGCTGTATACAATGAACATATTTTAATATATATTATAAAATATGAAACAATTTTTTTTTAAAGAGTGTTCTCGTGTCACGCAAAAATTTTTGGAATGATTTTAATGTAATTGGTCATGGTGGTCATGTGCCCCGGTCAAATATTAAAATTCTTTTTATTTCGGAATATTTCTCATTTTATCAGAAAAACTAAAAAAATATTTTGTTTTTAATTAAGAATACAACGTCAGACCGATTTGAATGAAATTCGTTGTGGTGTTGGGTTGTCAAGATAATATACAAGTAGGTATGATGTTCTTTACTCTGGAAAATTATCTTTAATCTTTAGCCATAGGTAATTACAATATAGTAACTAAAAATAATGAATTTGTAAAAATGTTAAAGGATGATAGATAGCTACAAATTTGAGTCGGAAGCGGTAAGAGGGAAATAAGAAGCTGACTGAATAAATTATAAATATACCTAATATTTAATATTAATAATCTGTTTATATTCTACACCTGTTTATATTCTACTAGTATATAGTTTCAGTTCCAATTCCTTTTTAAAATCTATACTTCGACCTAAAACTTCATATACTGGGAGACAGCACTACGCTAAACTTTAATCAAAAATTGTCCCCACTCGGTTATCTTTGTTTACAGATCTTGACACGAAATTGATAACAGCAGTCCTAATTAAACAACACACTTGGAAGTTTTGGCTTCAATAATGTAGCTATATTCAATGTATTTCTCAAATACCTAAATGTTTATACTTCTAAAAAGTTTTTAACTACTGGAATAATTCTTAATTGCACAACTAATTCTTGAAATAATTAAGGAAAGTGATATAACTTTAAAACAAAAAAAAATGATTTGAAAAGTAAAAGTGAATTAATGTTTTTTATCATTCGGCAACCTGTCGCTACACTACGCCCTACCCCTCGTATGAGGCAGGGGTTTTTTGTCGCGTTTTGACGGTTTGAATAAAACAGGTTTTTTTTTCAACCCTGTGTATAGTGAAAGTATTTACGGGTGGAATCTATAATTTAGTAATACACTCATAGCTGTTTTTTTAAATTTTTCATTCTTACTAATGTCCAACATCCTGTACCAACAACAAACAACTACACACTGACTGATATGTTGGTCTAATTGTTTATCATAGTACTAGTATACTGTGTAATTTCCTGTAAATACATCACTATGCACTATTTGTGGAGCGTGAGACATTAAGGTACTTTTACTGTTGAAACATTGGACATCACACAAAAAGAATTGATTTCAAACACCATT
The DNA here is from genome assembly GCA_959347405.1 of Napeogenes sylphis. Lineage (NCBI taxonomy): Eukaryota > Metazoa > Arthropoda > Insecta > Lepidoptera > Nymphalidae > Napeogenes > Napeogenes sylphis. Next base: position 36,530,833 of record OY365780.1, on the reverse strand, counting down.
TCTAATTCAAATAAGACCTTGGGTCATTACATGATAATTTTGTTATGAGAGATACAAAATTGGTTTCTCATTAATAAAAAATATATTTTGTTTCAAGTGATTTAAATGATTATAACCAAACAATCTTTTTTAATTATGATGTCATGTAGACGGTTGAGTCATATTTTTTTTCGCGACAGTTGCCTTAAAATCTTAATTTTTCTTTAAAAACATCAGTTAGATATTTTGTTTTGACAAGATTGAATGATAATTATTAATCTCATTCATCTTTCATTCATTAGAAGTACTGCACTACGTAAATGATTTTAAGGGCAAGATTTCAACAAGATTATGACTGATTAAATTAGCTGCTGTACGGGTCAGGTCAGGTTATGCCGCCAATATCTTTGAACATCTGCTCGTATGCGTGTCCTTAAATAATAGTCTGAGTCATAAAAGAACGTAGGATAAAATATTGAATAGGTAGACAAAATAAAAGGATAGGTAGGATAAAATAAGGATTTCTGGTTGGCCTTCATTTACGCTACTATTAAAAATTGTTTCAGAAAAAAATTAAATCAATAAATGTAAATTGCGAATTTTGTGTAAGTACTTCGTATTTAATGTTTTATCGGTGCAGTGATCGCAAATATTTGCCTCCCTTTTGTGAATTTCAACATTTATTTGCTAGCATTATATTTACTTTATTGCAACAGGTGATAAATCAATACTGTATAAAAGTGATACCATTATCAGGGCAAGTACGTGCCCTTATCACACGCGTTTATCTTTTGTTATCAAATGAAGGGACAATTTGACTTACTTTATAGAATAGTATACATTTTCTTGTCCTTATAAAAAGAAAATTATATTTTGATTTTAGACGGTAAAAAAACTTAAATAAAAAGTCAAACAGAATCATATATCTAATTGGATTAAAATTTATTTACACCTTTATTGAGAATCCTATATGTTCTTATTGGAATAACATATTTTATAGGTTCTAAATGTTCGAAAGCTACTTACAACAGCCACTAATTTCCCTCGAACTGTGATGCCAATCATGGGAGCAAATTTCACTTCCACGCCTGGTTCTATGACCAATTCAGCTTCTCTCTCCACAAGTAAATCATCTCGGAGTAAGTATGGACTACCTTCGGTCTTCCAAACAGTTCTACCACTGGTCACAACTCCACCGGGCAATTCCGTTAGTCCTGATGACTTGTTTAACATATACGGGTCTGTCTCTTCCACCCGTATCTCCTGACCATCACAGTAAACAAAACATAACACTAAAAACACCGTCCGCCACTTGTATTTAGTATCACTGAACTGACTATGTCGTTTTTGCACCCCCATCTTTTTATACATATTTATTCACTAATAATCATTTCACTAACACAGCAGTTTGCACAATTGTTAATTAGCATACCTAGGCAAACAAGGCGCAGGTACACAAAGCCTGGAACCCATATCGTCAGACTTTCTTGAGAATATTAAATCAAATTAATATAAATGTATACTTTTAAAATCGAATGTATAGTTTGTGTAGTAAATTCAAAGAGTTTTTACTTTCCTTTATATTAGAGTTTTAACACAACAGCTTAACAAAGGCGGATCGGAATCTTTGTGAGGAAAATAAGCGAAAACATGCGCCACCGCGCGACCGTTGAATAAAGTGGTTTGGCCGGTTTTGTACGTGTACTGTGTAGTTCCCTCCTCTCTGCCCTTCCTCCTCCCTCGCTTTTACACTGTGGTAGAGTAGATATAACGTACTCTGTGGATAGAGCCTCCTCCCCTCCACTATTGTTTTTATCCTGAGTTCTCTGTTCTTAGCATTCGCTTTACGATTCATTTACAATTTCTAATATCTGTGAATGTCGATTATTCATTCATTCATTTAGTACAAGTTAACATTTTAATTTTTTATAATAATTTAGCCTTGAATCTTTATGGCATATATATAAATATTTATACATGTAATTTTACAGATATATTTTTTGTTAAGTGTACATAAAATTATTAATTAGTATAAAAATATATTGGACTTGCAACATTCTTAAATGGTCGCCGTTCAATTTCGTTCACTCTTTCTTTACCATTCAATCATCAACTTCATTGATCCGTTTTTCATATTTGACTAAAATAAAAATAGATTTTATATAAATATCTTAAAATTAATTTCAATAAATAGTTTTAGTTTAGTTTAAAGTGTACCTAACCTATTAAACAAGTAAGTATTCATTCTCTTAAAGCCACAATTTTTATTTTATGATGTCGGATGTCGTGGCATCATTATTGATGTGACGACATCTTGTTTAGTTCATTGTATTTATCTATTTCGCCGCCGACGAATTGTGTTCTTGGTTAAGTTTTTAAATTTAATTGTAGAAAACATCACCATGAGCTCCGGAGGAACACGCGTGTACGTTGGCGGACTCGTGGAAGGTATCAAAAAGGAGGATTTAGAACGAGAATTTGATAAATATGGCAAATTAAATTCCGTGTGGGTCGCACTTAACCCCCCAGGTTTTGCTTTCATTGAATTTGAGAACATGCAAGAAGCGGAGGATGCTTGTAGCGCAATGAATGGCTTTGAAATGTTAGGCGCGACATTAAAAGTAGAGCTGTCGAGAAAACGAGATGGGCCGCGTCGTGGAGGCGGCAACTTTAGAGGTGGTCGTGGGGGCAACTTCAGAGGGCGCTCCTTTGGAGGCTCGGGTGGGTTCAGATCCGGGGGCGGCTTTGGGGGAGGCGGCCGACCTTTCAACCGCAACAGCCAGGGTAACGGCTACGGGTCAGGGAACGGTGGCGGCGGCGGCGGTGGCAGTAACTTCAGATCTAGGTCACCACTCTCACGATTTTAATTTAATTTTAGTTAATAGTTAGGTTTAGTGTTATTGCAATCTGAAGCCTTCCAAGTGTTAAAAATTCAATGTCTACTTAATACTGGGGGTTTATTGCTAGTATGATTCCTCATGAAGTTGATGTCTTAGGAATTAGAGGTGAGTAATTCTTATAAATTTTATTGAGTATGGTAGTTAGCATGGACCTTAGGAGTAGTATTTAGTTGTATAATGTTGTGAAAGATATGTATTTGTATACTGCAGTGAAAAACATAACCTATAAATCATGTTGAAATGGTTGAATTTATTACAAAGTTGAATAAACTCTGTCATTCATTCAACATATCATTCAGATCAATGCATCAGGTCAGATTCATACTTTGCTTTTGTTTGAAAAGTAGCTTTGATAATTATCATGTATTATACTGTTAAATATAGAGAAACTAAGTTAAATTTTTCATTTCCTCACAAAATATCTATGTAAAATAATTTTCCTATAAATCACTAATATTAGTTTGAAAAGTTGGTGTTGCCAATCCTATAATTTCTTATTTGGTAATTTTTATTTGCTTCTGTATATTTCTTTATAGAAATCACTCTGTATAAGTTTGACATTTCCATAAGTTTTGAATATCTACACTTAACAAAATAAATTCAGTATTAATTTACAGCTAGAGTAACTCCCAGCTAATAGTCAATTTCATTTGTTTCAGTTCCTTTGAATAATTTCAAATGCTGAGTCTACATCAAGCATAATCGTCGAACAATCTTCAGTATCTTTAACATTTAACCTAAGGCATGTTATGGGCTAAGTTTCCTTATGTATAAATAAAAAACAACAACTCCGATTTGTATTATTTTAATTACATAATGTTAAAAAATAAGAATTCTTACTATTATTTTCTAAAGATTTATGAAGGGCTACTGAGGCAAGCCATGAGTAATTCCATTTTGTTCAGGAAGTTCTTGCCTTCCATTTTTTCCAGTTTCACTTCCTTGAAAGCCCCACCCAAGTTTTCCCATTTTTTATCTTGAACTAATTCACTTACAAAGAAGTCTTTTTTAGGAGATTGAGCAATAAACACTTGAATTCCAACTGACGGCTCGCATCTGATTGCTATCATTCTATCACCTGCAACCAAAATTTACATTATAGGATATAATTTACAATAACTTAAAAACTAAACAAATCGTAACTGATAGTCATAAACATATTTTTAAAGGATTGAACATGTGATTAAGATTATAACTAATAATAAAAACGTATACTAAAAATAAAATGTATTATAAACATTAATTAAATGTGTTTGTGAAAGTGTGAAATTATATTCTAGACCAATGATTACATGTTTACTTCAAATTTACCTATCTTGGTTATTTGGGTGTTGACTTGATAACATACATTTTGTACATAACTTAGTGATAAATCATTGTTTTGGATACAATGTACAAGGAAAAAAATATCTCTCCTACAATGTACTATTGCAGTGTAGACAAAAAAAGCTAACATTAAATGCCTATTTCCTTTCATTTATTAATTTCATACCACAATTATCAGCAACATGGTCCATTATATTTTATTATTTTCAGTACCCTAACTCCTATATCATGAATATAAGTCTCAACTTTTTGAATTAAAAACAAAAATATATCTAAACTTATTAAAAGTTCTATATTGTTGGCTTCAATGTTACTATAAATGTTTCCTGTTTTTAAAAACGAATATTAACCTTATACCTTCTTATTTGTATTAAATTTATTTTATAATTTGTGGTACTGTTGTATATTTCTGAGATGGTTTTCCCAAATTATAATAGCTGGCTGGACTGGGGAAATAGGATGAAACTTAGCCGGTATTGTATGTGTTTAATTTAAACTGTGCTTCTTAAACTCGTATTCCTCTAAGGAAGGAGGTATTAGTACGATGCGGCGAGGCCAGCAGAAGGCGTTGCCCAGCGGGTCCACGGGCCCGCCGTTCTTGAGCTAGAAAGTGGTAAGTGGTGGTGGTACGTACCATGCGGCGAGGCCAGCAAGCAGGAGGAGGCGTTGGCCAGCGGCTCCACGGGGCCCGCCCCAAGGTGCGCCGAGCTGGCCAGCAGCTGCCAGCCCATGCAGCGACCCACCGCCTGCACGCCCGTCATCTGGTGCTGGTATATCTGGAGCATGGACGGCTTCTCAGTACACGTAACATTTAGGATAGTTGTACTAAGAGTTCTCGACCGCCGTTTTTCACGTAGGTTTTTATTTTTTATGGAAATACGATATTATTTTATTTTGGAAATATATTTCCTGTGGTCTGCTCATACTTATATACAAAATCTGTTTTTGTGTCAACTCATGAAAAGTTTTATAACTTAAATAAGACAATAAGCTCAAACCACATAAAATTACATTATCTGTGTTTGTGTTAAAAAGGTTTTGAAATTGTGTTCCACAGATGAATTTCATTAGAAAAATACATTTATTATTATAAATTAAACAAAAATAATACAAAAATATTGAGAGTAAATTATTGGTATACATTTTAAAAGACAAAATATGCCTGTATTGATTCCAAGTTACCTGGCAGAAAATGAGGTCTCTGAGTTCTTGCAGCTCGTACGATAAATTCCTTACTTTGCCGTCTCTACAGATGCATTTTAATGTTTTTTCACCGACATGAACTACTAAAGACGTCCGACACACTGCATCATACCTGCCAATAAAACCAATAAATTATCAATATTTATGAATAATGTAAAACGAAGTATACCTAAATGTCACGATATAACTGAACAAATCTAGCACTCTATAATGATTGTATCTAGATTTTTTCTCCTGTAAGTTTCTAACTTTCAGTGCTTATAAAACTTACCCATAAGCCATAATATTAATTTTGACACACGAGTGTGTCGGGCTGTTCAGAGCGTTCCAGTGCGACACTATGAGAGGATCCTTTACCTAAAAACATTATAAATTAAATCAATACACATCCAAAAATAAATGTAAGAACCCTTAGCGTTACCGCACCTCCTTGGCGATGGTGTCGAGAACGTACTCCCCGCGACGCCTCATGAAGAAATGTTGCGCCTGCTGCACTATCTGCTCCAGCACTGACTGCTCGCGAGACATCTCCAGCAGCTCGTGGCGATCAGCTCCCATGGGACCTGCGACCACGAACGGTGTACACAGGTGTGCGTGTGTCGCACGTTCCAGTGTGTGTGTCATACCAGCCAGCGAGCGTCGCTTGAAGGGTTCCAAGGGTCCAGTGGCGGGGTGCGGGAAGGGGTGGTGCGTGTTGGCGTGGTGTGTGTGTGTACGTGCGTGTGTGTGTACGTTGGTGTGTGTCATACCGGCCAGCGAGCCTCGTTTGGAGGGTCCGAAGGGTCCTGTGGCGGGGGTGGTGCGTTTTGGCGTGGTGTGTGTGTGTGTGTGTTTGGTGTGTGTCATACCGGCCAACGAGCGTCGCTTGGATGGTCCGAGGGGTCCTGTGGCGGGGTGCGGGAAGGGGTGGTGCGTGTTGGCGTGGTGCACGGCGCGCAGGAGCTGGTGCAGGGAGTGCTCCAGCACATGGTCGTGCTCGGACTTTATGTAGGTGCCCTGGGTCTGGAAACGTACACGAGGTTGACGAATAAAATCAATCGATATTGAACTTTCAAGTGTCAAAGTCGTGCTATTTTTCCTCTGTATATTTAATCTCATTCGAATTGGAAACACTAAGAATTCGTTCAAAAAGTTTATAAAGTGCCATAAAAGGATCTATCTCCTTGTACGAGTTTTCTCCTGGGACATAACTGGTGATTTCAAGAGCATTGTGTGCGATATTTAAAACTTCATATACGTCTTACTGGTTTGTTTTCCACTAGAACGAAACACGATCATTGTCTCAAACGTTGTGTTCTCGAAAATTCGTATGTTTAACAGTAAATAAATCTGTACATCGTTAGATAAATAGGACTGCACGACCACAACAATTTTTTTTTCACAAATGCCCTCAATAGAATAATATTCCATGAGTGACAAAGCGCCTGCAAAATAAATTTAGTAATTACGCAAGAGAGTATTGAACGTCAAAAGTTTTCGTTTAGTGATTGTTACAGTACATACGTAGATACTTCTATATCGTTCATCTGTAAACACACCACATTAAAATCGACAATATCTTTAACCTACTTTTGGGGATGCTGTGAAGATAATAACGATTCGGGCGACTATCTTAAGTGTGTTATGCACTAAATCTTATCATTCGGATTGTCTCAGCTTGTCTACCGATGTAAACTCGTTAGATACGTTGAATTGGGAATGCCCATTGTGCATTACTCAGCGGCCAAAAGGCAGTAACAATGATAATACCCCGGTACGCTTCAACACTAACATCACGATGCGTGCTGGTCAGAAGCAGAAGGTAAAGTCACCACCGTCAACTGTACTGTCAGCCCTTGACATCCGTACCATGTTTCAGTAGTACACTCTAAAATTGTCTTCTAAATGAGAACATGAAGAAACCAAGAAGGTTCGTGGTCGAACTACGTAAGGAACGTAGTGACTTGAAATCAAATGTTAAGGATCTTAATGCACGTATTAACTACCTCGAGCAAAGCGCGCGATCGTCCAATGTGTACAATGTGTACTGAACGAAAAACAGTAAATTTAATATTTACTCAACTGGGCGCAGTGATCGGATGTGCTGTTTCACAGGAGCAAATAGTACATTGTAGTCGTATCGATAAAATGAAACCTAATAACTCACGACCGAAACCAATTGTGGTTCAGTTCACTAGCAAAAGAGTCCGTGATGAGTTCCTAGCTGCCTCGATTAACTTTGTTGAAGTTAATCGAGGCAGCTAAGAACACAAAACAAGAAAAGCTCAACAGTTCACACCTTGGCTACAGCAGCGAAAAGACCGCGATTTATGTTGTTGATCATCTATCCCCCACGAATAAGACAATACACGCTGCCTCCAGAGCGATTGCCAAAAAGAAGGGCTACAAGCACGTATTGGTTATAAATGGTCGAATTCTAATGCGACAGACGGACTGGACTCACTGAATAAACTTTAATAAAGGTGAAAATTGAATATATCACTGTTACTGTATCGCACGTATCTGGGTATGTCATTTTAGAATTCAATACCTTATCGGTATATTATCAGAATGTTGCTTGCGTACCAAAACTAATATGTTCATACAAAGATTACTTTTGTCAAAAAATGACAATGTTGTATTGACTGAAACTTAGCTTAATAATAGCTGAATAATAGCTAATATTGAATGGTCAGCTGTTTGATGGCAGATACGTCATCTGCAGAAGAGATCGGGAAACTGCTGGCTTCTGTAGATATGAAGAGGGGGGAGGAGTATTGATCGCTGTCAATAATCGCATCTTTTCTAGAATATTCCAAGATTGGGAAAGTCAATGTGAAGATTTATGAGTATTAATTGATGGTTCAACTCCTTTGGCACTGTGTCCTTTGGCAACTCATCGATGTTAAAATGCTTTACAGATAACTTTAATCGAATTTCTGACCAATGCTACTCGCACATAAGTATCTTTGGAGATTTCAACTTATCAACTCTGAATTGGGTTTCTGTAGGCGATTTGTCGTATCATGTGTCACCACTTTTCCAATATTTTATAGACTTTGTTAACCTAAACGACTTGAAACAATGCAATAGCATTACCAATTATATGGGCAGAACTCTTGATTTAGTATTAACAAGAACTGTATTGTGTGGTGTTAGAGAGGCTGTTGATGCGTTGTGTCCTATCGATCTACTACACCCACCTCTTTTTGTAGATTTCTGGTCAATTGATTTTGATCCGCCAAAATTAAAGTAAAACGCTACAAACAAGCCAAACTTCTATAATGCTAATTATGACTTAATCAATAATTATCTAGCCGAAGTCCATTAGCAGGTACATTAGCTTTATCTAGTGATTGCTTGTCGACACTTAATATGTCTCGCAAACAGATACTTAAGAAATTGCTCAATCTTAATATACCTAAGGTTATGATCGGATCCCACCTTTATTCGTTGCCCGTTGTGCTGAAAACTGGCAGAACCACTCTTTATCATCTTTAATTGCTCTGTTACATCAGGCATATTTCCTTCTATGTGGCAAGCAGCGCAGGTCGTTCCTATATTTAAATCCCCCAAATCTGATCTAATTAGTAACTATCGATAACAATGGACAGGTCGACGCTCTGTACACTCACTTTAGCAAAGCTTAATATAGATAGAGATAGAGTTTCACACCAAATTATCCTAAAAAAATGGTCGGCGTACAGTATTGTGGATCCTATGTGGTCATGGTTAGAATCATACCTTTCAAAAATATATTTCTACGTAGTGGTAAATGGTTTTAACTCCACACAACGTATCATAAATTCCGGAGTACCACAAGGATCTCACCTCTCTTTATAACATCTTTGTTAATGACCTTCTTTACTTCATTAGGCATTCCGTCCCTACCTTTTATGCTGATGACCTTAAGCTGTGGAAGGTTATTGGCACAGAAGAAGATGTTTCTCTTCTACAAAGCGATCTTAATGTTCTTGTGGATTGGTGTGGAAGAAACGGTATGGAACTTAACGTAAAGAAATGTATCACATAAAATTCACGAGAAAATTATTTCCTATTTCGTCGGTCTATTTTGTAAAACGATGTGAGACTAAAGGGAATTAAGGTAGCAAAGGACTTAGGAGTGATTGTGGATGGTAGAATGACTTTTGTATATCATATTGATGACCTAGTAGGAGGAGCTTATTAACTTAACTATTGGGTTTTGTAATTAGAAACATCAAGCCGTTTGAGCGCAGTATAACTGTCTGGTAAGATCAGTTGTCGTACATGGTTTCTTGGTGCTGCGGCCACATTATGCTTGTCATATTTTACGAATAGAACGTATTCAGAAGCGGCTGGTTCGACATTTAGTTTTCAACCACTACAAGGATAAGTACTCACTGTCTTATCATAATGATTTAGAGTTACTCAAAATGCAGAGTTTAAACAGCCGTCGAGACTTACAAGATATCTGTTTCTTTTACAAAATTATGGGAAATCATATAAATAGCTCTGAACTTTTGGAAAAGTTCATGTTTAGAGACCCGCTGCCTCGCAAACTAGTTGAGCCTCTCTCTCCAATTTGAGAGCTTTAGAACAAGTTTAGTGGATCCGTTGATGAACACAACGTGCCTCTCCTTCCATTAAAACAGCATTAGCCCACGAGGTGAATTAATTCTTTTTCATTTATTTTTTATTATTCTTGGTATTTAGCACATAATTTAGTTTGTATGAAATATTGTTAAGTCACATAAAATTAACCAGCATGCGGTGTATACCTGTAATTTGATTGTGCAGTTAACTCAAATAAGACTAAGTTTTATTTTTAATTTTTACCGTAGATATAAGTAATGTTGTAACAATCGTTGGTGTACGAAGTAAATAAATAAAATAAATAAAAAAATAATGTATGGGGGATAATTCCACTCCAGGCGTGTGACGTACCTTCGTCCCGTCAGTGTTGTTGTTGTTCTGTCCGTTGTTGTGGCAGAGTCCTATCATCAGCTGTATGCTCGGTAGAATCTGCAAAATAAGTAAGTAAGCCGTCATCATAATATATTGAAACTGAAACAATTATATGAAAAATATAAAATTCATCAAGGTACGTCGAGGTCGGAGTCACGGGCCCCGCACATGTTGAGAAATCTTTAATTTTATATTTATTACTAAAAAACGTATCTACGGATACGGTAAGATTCGGTAGCTTAATTGCTAAAGCGACGAGACGGTCTCCCAGAGGTCGCCGGTTCGAATTCCGGACCGTGTCGGTTTATTATTTATTTTAAATTCCAATAAGCTGAACATGGATATAATTGTTTAAAGATAATTTATAACAAGTATCTGTAGAGTTTCCTGCCGGACCTACTTCATGGAGCTACCCATTCGCAAATAGAGTTTGAAGTTTCGTAGACGTAAAGTTCGGCCATCCGAAATAAAAACCTTCGGCTTCGGATCTGTTCGATCGTACTTACGGTCAACATGATCCTGTTCCCGACGACGATGTGAGGGATGGAGGCGTCCAGCTGCACGGCCTCTGCCGCCAGGCGGGCGAACAGCTCCTTGCAGTACAGCACGTTCTGCGCCGCCTCCAGCTTCTGCTGCCAGTGCAGCTCCGCGCCGTCACCGGGCAGCGAGCTGGGGCAGCTCAGCGCCGACGAGTTCAGGGTCACCGTCACCAGGTCCTCTTGCTCTGGGGAACGGTGATGATGCGGATTTAGTTTTAGATAGAGGACAGAGTCGAATTGAAAATATGATCTTATTTTTCTCTGAAATGATTCCTCTAAAATCTGTATGTTCTCGAGAGTGCGGAGTGGAATACCTTTCTGGCATCGCACCGAGATGAAGGCGACGCCCTGCAGCTCGGGCGGCACGGCCACGCGTAGGGCGGAGGGCGCGGAGGGTGCTCCGCCCGCGGCCAGCGCAGCCGCCACCGCCTCCTCTGGTGCCTTACTCACCTGCAGACGGACAAGGAGGCCATGTTTATTTTGTATGAAAAGGTAAAAACACGCCTTTTTTACAGGATCATTTCAGGACCTCAAAAACGCCAGTCTGGCTGAACTTGGACCCGGCAGTTCTGTAACTCAGATCGCCAACGATCGTGTTTGATACTTTTTTGAGCCTCCAGTTCTGTCTCAGTCTCAGTAGGTCGATGTGAAAGTCGGGCATGTTGCGAGTCATCCTCATAGTTTCGCCGGCTCGAAGTCTTTCTACTCCATTGAGAAGGACCGCCCCCGCTGCAGATAGAGCCTTCTTACGACCATACACTTGAACCATTGGACGGCTCTCTACCTGATCCGCTTGTATTGGATCTAAAACCTGAAATGTTTGATTATCTTTCAGCTTCAATTGGCAAAACATAATATATAACTGCCTCGTTGGACAGACATGTATGTGATGAGCATATATCAATATTTCTGGGTTTGGTAATTTATTAAATATATTCACATTTATAATGTGTACTTTTATGTATTTGTAGACTCTTGTCTAACAGCCTTAATCCAAGCAAATAATTTGCTTATATAAGGGTTAGATTAATGTGTGTAATTTGTCCAGTGATATTATTATTATAATATTTGTTTTACTTTTATGGTTTGTCAGACACAAGTACATCTATTATTAGAAGCATTAGAAATAAAGTTTTAAAATAAATATGTAACCCCTAAGTAATCTGTCCCGTATTATTATTATTATTATAACTTTAAGAATAACATAATTTATTATTGAATAAAATAAAAATTAAAGAATTACTATATTTATAAGAAATTGCTAAGAAAACAAACATCATATGATTTATAGATGACTCCTTAGTGTAAACAGCTGTATACATTTCAGCTTCATTGCCATTTATTGCTTAGGTAGTTCATATAATTAAATTAGGACAAAAATAGAGGACTAATATATACATTTTTGGATATTTACTTTTCAACTTAAATTTGTCTTATATTGAATCTAAAAAACAGATGAATTTAATGTATTTTTAAAATAAAAACTTAATTTACCATATATCTTTTTTCTTTGGCAATGCTCAAGACATCGGCGAGCACTGAAACTTCAGTAAGAGCATTTCTAAGTTTATTTCGTACAGAATCCCAAGGCCACAAACTGGACTGGTACCCCGGCTCTTTGTCTTCTTCAGACCGCACTTCTGAGCTGCTCTCCCCTTCTTTCTTGATGTTGCAGAATTCATCATCAGTTTTCGCAAAATCGATTTTCTGTGCCAATCTGGCAAGGTTCTCGGACATCGACAAAGGTCTATATACAGAGATTTCGTAATATAATAGTTTGATAAGATAAATAATAAAAAAAAATTAAAAGCATATAATATAAAACATACGCTTGATATATTTCTTGTCCATCATAAGTAATTTCTTGAATTTGGTTTTCTATGGGCGCCTCTATTGATATGTTTACAGAGTTTGCCATTGTGATTTTTGTTTTTAATTTGATATTATGTATGTTTCGAAACCGTAGTGTTCAAAAATTCAACACATCGCATTCACTTGACCACCTTCTTCTTAATGCACATTTTTTTTTAAACTAGATTAGTTTTAGTGTTCAATAACTATAATAAAGTTATACTGAGAAGCAAGATAGCAAATATTATAATAAATATAAAAAACAAATCCTATTTCATATATACACATATAAGTGTTCTATTTGACCATTTTAGCCGAATTGTGATAAATGCCAATAACATTTATACTCGTTATGACATTGTCAAATGTTTATGTCACTTCTGTTTTCTTCGTCTCTCTTACTTAAACGAACATTCTTAAGGTTAATGACTATACAGCCTTATAACATCTATAAATATCAATAATAATATTATATCCAGCTCTTCTTTTTTTGTAAAAACATTATCTTATTTCGATCAACTATTAAATATGATATAAATTTTGAGTTGTCAAAAAATATACACTGTTTTTATATTGTTAAATATGGTTGGGTAAATTTATTACCTGGAAATTAAAAACAATAATTTATATATATAGAAATTAAAAATAAAGTGTAAGATATTTTAATTAAATACTCAGTGCAAGAGATTTAAAAATCATGGTGTGAGTATCCGATTGAATCTGGAATTCTGGAATCCAGCACTAATTTTGACATTTCTGATTTTTCGGTGGTCCCGTTTCGTCGTGTCGCGAGTATGTGGGAATTTTCGTTTATTGCCAATAACAAAGATTAATAATAACTATATGATGAATACTGTCTGAATGTCTTATGTTAGTAATCTATGAATAAGTGTTAATTCGTGGCGTGTCAGTATTCCTTGTGTCTTTGCTAAGTGAACCGTTGATAGTTATCTTAGATTCGTGCTGAGAGAGGAAGATGACGGTTTATATCTACGATATTGTTTTGGTTTCCGCATAATTGTGTTTGATATTCAAGATGACTACATCTAAATCATCTAAAGTATCCATAAAACCGATTGAAGTGTCTAAAGCTTTGCAAGATGGGGAGAAGTTCATCAAGTGGGATGAGGCTAGTATATTAGAAATGTTATATTTTTTTTTTTTAAGGAGCTAATAAATATATTTTTAAGGTTTTATTATAAAATTTACGATCATGTTAGTTATAAACTCACCACATTTTCAAACTTTAACAATATATTTAACTAAATGAGATAGAAAACCTTACTTCTGGTATTCATATTTTTATTTTTAATGATCTTAAGGAATTTGAAATAAATATCAAAAAAAAATTCAAAAAGAACAGCTGGACATGAAAAATTTTTTTTATTTAACAATTTTAATTATTTTTGCTAAGGTTATTTCTTACTTAATTAGTCAATTGCACTAGTACTGCACTCATAAGTTTGTCATAAAAATAGGATAATGTAAATATTTATTGTCATTAAAATGAGATATACATATATTTAGATAATTGTGAATAATCATTAGAAATGTTAATATTCTTTGGTTTAACTTTTGCCGAACTGAATATTCGGCCAAATTATTCGGTTTACCCTTTCATTGTTTGTTTTTCATAAACAGGTTCTAACAAGTATGTTACATGTGGCTTGTGGCAAGACAAATAAATACTTTGGTTTCTGATCAAAAATGTTTTTTGGATGTTTAAAATAAATGCTAATTTAAGGTTTAAAATAAACTGTTGACTATACTAAATACTAATTGTAGGTAAGGAATAATAAAATTAATATATTGACCTGACATTTTTCAAAATAAATGATGATTTGACGCTTAATTGCTTTATATGATTAAGCTTATTTCAACACATTATTTATAAGATTTCCTTGACTTATACTATGACATAAATTTTAGTTTTGTTTATAATTCTTTATCATGTCTTGTAGCCAAGAAAATAGAAATAGTTGAACCAAACATATTGGCTTCAAAACCAAATAACTCGGCCGTATATGAATAGTGACAAAGATGCCAAATATGCCGAATACCGAATACTTACTGAATATTCGGCGCAAGTGTACATTATTTTTGTTATTCTTTTTGTTGTATAAAAACTCAATAAGGTAAAATTTGATAATAATATTGTAATATTTAAAATATCTTAAAGAAAAGGCAACTAATTCTTAGGTTTTATTTTACAATTTACAAAATTGAAATAATCTATTTGTATTTTTTGTTGAAATAATAAAAGAATTTTGAATAATTGAAATAATAGGTCTTATAATTATAGTTCTTTCTATAGGACTCAGGAACAGGCCTCCCCGTGACACTACGTGTGGACCCAAAGGGATTTTACTTATACTGGACAGATCAGAACATGGAGGTTGAAATGCTAGATATAGCAACCATCAGAGATGTGAGGACTGGAGTCCATGCTAAACTACCCAAGGTAAGTTATAGAAATGTTGTAGCATAAGTAGTAGTATTGTGTATTGTAAATAAAGTTAACGAATTTCTTTATTAACTAAAGAAAATTAGATTTTTGATATTAAACTAAACAAACAAACATACAAATCATAATTTTTTCTTACACCTTCTGAAAAAATTTTTTTAATTATTATTTTCTCCCAGTGGTCACTTATCAGAACATGGATATAAAAATATATTTTTAGAACTAACCATACCTATCTTTATTCATTTTATATTCTTTGGTTTTCTAATCTCAACCAACCAAAATAGTTTTTTAATCAAATAGTTTGTTTTGCACATAACAGCTGCATCATGTACTTCCTGATTCCGAAATATCTCATAAAATTAATCATTTTTTTCCAAATTTGGGATATTTCACTATTTATATATATATTTATATTTCTTTTTCTCTGTTAGCATAATATAATTTGCCAGTGTAAGATCTTAATGAATTATATATAGTAGTAGTATAGTATAGTATAATATATACTTACTGTATAATATACACTTAGTATATAATATATACTTACTATATAATATATACTTACTGTATAATATATACTTGCTATATAATATATACTTATTGTATAATATATACTTGCTATATAATATATACTTACTGTATAATATATACTAGCTATATAATATACTTACTATATAATTCCTTAAAACAGGAAAACATACAAAACTGAATAAAATCTTTTTAATTCTACCAAATATGAGAGATATTATTGTTATATTTTCAAAAGATTTCCAAAGTGATTTTTTATTTAATTTTCAGTTGCATTTAGTATTTAATCCGCTCGAGAACAAGCAGTTCTAACAATTATATAATATGTATATATGTTAAAATATGTCAATACCTATATATTAAATGTTACTTGTTTTGTTGGGAAAGTTTCAAATTGCCTATAGGTAGGTATTGAAAATCATCAAAGAATTTATTATATTTCACATATTTATCGGCTACTGAGTACTGGCCACTGGCTGCTGATAGATGTCATTTATGTCTGTATTAATATAAAGGCCCTGCACACAGTAGTGAAGTTCAATAATAACTGGGCACTGTGTAAATATAAAGTAAATATTATACTAGTGAATAAAACATCTAAATAAGTATTAAGAGTAATATTAAATATATCAGATTATATAAATTAATTTGTGAATATTGTTGACATTGTATAAAAATTATTAGAATATTGAATAGCGAACTGCAAACCCAAGTGTTGGCTATTTGGGTTTTGTTTACTTGTTGGTAAAATGAACATGAAAGCTGAAAGCATGTTGAACAAATAAAACTTGCTACATTTACCAAACTTACTACATTAAAATAAACTCACACATAACGCTTTAACAATCAAATGTTTGACTTGTTTCATGGCTACTTACTATACAGAGACAGACATACAGGCACAAGCTAGAACTACAAAAAAGGGGCACCTAACTTCTAACAAAATACCGAATAATTATTTTAAGATGATATATCTTCGAAGTCGTAACAAACATATATTATTTCTTACGATTACGTTTTACATGAGGTAATTGAATATTGTATGAAGGACTGAAACGTCTCATCGGAGGTTTCAGGGGACATATAATATGTAATAAGTACGTATGTTTTCGGTGTATCATACCAGATTCGTGAAGGTCTTTGCGAATCTTACTGTAATGGTCCAGGGTCTCACCCCTTTAGTGTTACCCGGACACTTATCTAACTTATCCATGGCGCGATTGTTAAAAAAAAAAACGATTATAAATTCGACAATAAAAACGACATGAAACTCTTTGCGACTATACATTATTATAATGATAAGTTAAACATAATGATAATATAGCAAAAGCTCACTTAAAAGTGTCTGAATGTTATGTAATTTTTAACTGTCTGTCGACGGGAACTGCTGTTGTAACATGTTTAAGGTTTAATTATGAAATCATTGCGTGTCACGATGGGCGAGTAGTATAAGGGAAGTACCTCTGGGATTCCATTTATAAAATGTACACGACTTAGTAAACATTTACGAGAACAACTACCTACTAAACGATAACCATCTTATATCTTCTCGAGGATAAAATAAACAATATTAATCACGAGATAAATCTCTCGAGCTACTGAAACACTACTAGGACACAAATTATTAAGGCACTTGTCGACTAAGGGTGATTGACTGATTTTCATGGATTCGAGTATGAATTTCATATAGAAATATTTAGACAAATTCTATAGATCGAAGAAATCAGAATTCGTTAAATTTGAAATTTAACATTGACCTATTAAACGATGAGATAGTGTAGTGTATAGAGAGATGTAGTTTTTTTGGTGGAATTTCAAAGATCGGTCGAATTGGCAATAACAGTGCCCAAAAACGGCTTGTTGTCTATCGAGTTTAATTATATGTTTTCAAGTAGAGTTTTGATGAGCGTTTAAGTCATAGCCACCAAAATAATAAAATAAGTCTTTCGCTAGCTTTACAGGTAAATGACCAAATATCATAGAATAATTTGCGCCAACAGAGGCAGAAAAAGATTGGTTTCATGTTGGACTTGTACTAGTTGTAACCTTAATTAAATTATTTGAATTATACATGGGTTTAGTATATTAGTTTATATACTATATTTATATATTGTGTACTGTTTATTCAGTAACCTTGTTGGCCTGCGGCTTTACTCGTAATGTTTTGATGTTTGTCTACGTCCTGGTCTAAGGGTATCTAAGGTTGATCTATTCGAAGAACAAAGGATCCGCTTAAGGCTTTGATTGTGTTGTTGAAGTTCCCGTCAATATTTGGTACATTTTTGTCTGAATTATCATTTCAAACGGCTTTTGTTCAAGACAATATTAATCTGATGTGATTGTGTGAGTACGAATACATTTATGGTAGATGCGTGTGTACACTAATGTTAAATTAATTATAGTACTACCGTATTACTATCATTATTAATTACAATGGGATGTATCTTGGAAGTGGGATGGGATGTATGTCTGTTCTGTTTAGTGGTATTTGTATTAATTATGTATCAAAAGTAGAATTATATACATATGTACAGAAGTTATTTTATGTTATCGGCACTGAACACGGTCATAGATAAATTGTAGAAGTAGAAATAAACATATTCTTGTTTTTTGCTAATAAAAAACAAATATAATAATAGTAAAATTTTGAACGATGACTCGACACTGTTATTATATGGAAGGATGTAGTGTAATGACTCACTGACTTATTAAGCACACTTGAATCTTTTGACCCTAGTAGTCTGAGATGATTGCAGAGGTCTCTATGATAATAGGGATGATGCTATGTATACTTCTTCTAGTTTCAAATCCAGATCAGACCGTGACGTCATTATGAGAGTGACCTTAAATTCGTGTGTTGGTTCGAATAATATTAAAAAAAATCTGGTTCTGAATTTCTAGGTCTGTCCAAAAAATTCTTTAATATAAAATATATGTTTGTTACATAATATAATGATAATTTGCACAGAATTAATCATTTTATTTACATTTATATAACTTAAACTTAAATAAATTAATAAAATAAGTATAGATGAAAATAGACAATAAATTTATTATCACTATCAGACTGCTGATCAGATCAGCGTAGATTAGGACAATTCTGTTAGTCTATAGTGACCAGTTATTATGTATATTATCTATTTAATCACTATGACTGTAACATATATGTAAGTTAAAAGGGTGTCCATGAAGTTTCGTAAAAGTTTTTCTTGACGGAGATATTGTTATGAGGCGAGTCTATTTTATAAGTGCTAAGTATATTTAGAATACAAAACTTTTTAAATAGTTTTTCTTTTTTGATATAAAACCTTTTAAACTGGAAGTAAATAAGCTGTAATAATTATGAAAATATATTATTATGAAAGAAACTAAATAACTTTTAATATTCATAAAATAACGTAAATTAAAATAACTTTGCCTTGATTTGTTTAGAGATTCGTTATTTACGTTAAATGTTTTTTTGTATTAAAACATGCATTTTATATATGAAGACAGATTCTTGTTCTATTTATGGTACACTCTCATCTCGCTGGGGAGTGATTGTCTCGTCTGTGTGTATTTTTCCTCTCCTCTCGAGATATTAATACGTTATTTCCTTATACTTTTATAGTACTCAGTTTAAATTGCAATCTTTGGATCTATATTCAATCTTTGCTACACGTAGGGTTGCCATCTGTCCGGATGTAGCCGGATGTTTTTCTTTTTCAGTTCTTGTACGGAAACAATTGCTAAGATGATGTGCACACTGTGTAATTTAAAAATCATATGTCAAAAAATTTATAAAATGATTTCCAAAGAAAATGACGTTCGGATAAAGTAGGTAAAAAATAAAATATAGAAAATTGTAGTTTTAATAATGACGTATTCGTCTTTTAAGACAAAATGTCCGATTTTATACAGCGAGAGTCAGCATTTTTATTTTAGAAGTTGGGAACCCTAAATACACGTGAGTGATCTTAAACTCAAAATGAAGTCTGTACCAACTTGAGATTAAAATGAGATCGTTGTACTAAGTTATGCCTAAACTCGTCTCACAAAAGCTTCATTCAAAGACTGTCCTTGGCACGCAACTAGACAATGGAATCTGTTTTCAACGTTGTAGTTAATATTTAAACTAGTTTTTGTATCTAAATAATAAATGTTTAAGTATGAAGAATAACCTTACTTTATTTTCTTTTTATTTTAACTAATGACTACTATTAAATATATTTATACGGTATGGTATGGTATATATGGTACACTTCACTGTATACATATTTAAACTATAAAAGTTAATTAATTCTGAAAATTCGCTACTTATCAGCGTAATAATTAAAATAAAACTTGTCTTCATCTTTTATATATATGTAATTAAAATATATTTAAAATTATTCGTATGATTTATTTAATTTTTATTATTTTACATTAGGACAGCAGAAAGATAAAAGTTAGTAATATATTAAACGAAATCTTACATAGTTTCTAGTATGCACTTCGAAAACAATTTGTAACCGAAGTGGGTAGTTGTAAATAATTATGAACGTCGCAGATACTAGGCTGTTATATACTATCGTATATATTGTAATAGTAATATTAGTATCTAAGTATGATGTGTTCGTTCAAACACTATCATTATATTCATTATTTACTCATAGCTATGTTACGACTAATGGAATCCCACGTATTATCAAGGAGTGGTCATTATGACCGCTTCCACAGCTAAAGAATATGGTTATATTTGTTTGTATGTTACCGCTTCGGGTCAGAATGGGGATCGTTAATCGTAAGTATCGATTCCTCAGACTTAACATTTTATGGTACTTGGTACATGGGTCATTTTATGGTACATAGCAGATACATGGAATCTTATATAATAAAAAGCTTTTAATTTCCAAATACATATTATATATAGGTATATGTTGCGTATAGGTATTAGGTACATAAAAGTCATGGCCCCGCGCGGGTACAGACTACAGGGTTCCTCGAAATGTCTCTATTTCTATGTCTCTCGCCTCTCTCATCAAGTCTCGGTCTAGAATCATATATTGAATGGTTTTTTTTTTTCTAAAATAAGCTATTTAAGTATGAATAAAGCAATTTGTAAAAGTACGAGCAGGTTCTATCGATAATTATTAATTTCAGGAGGTGATATCTTATCAGATGTTTTTGATAATTTCCAAGGGCTTCATGTCTGAGTCGGACTGTGTTTTGGTGCTTTTAATTATGTTGGTAGGGAAACTTATAATTTCAAAGTTAGTTTCGAAGCTTGGTTCTAGAACGGTCTATTGTGAGTTCTAAGAGCGTTAATTATTACCTATACAGTCAAAACAAAGAACATTTGATAAACTTATTTTAATATTTGTTATAGAACTTTCTAGTCTTCATTCTTATCTCTGTATGTCAATCTGTTTTCTTGTTTTGCATAATACAAGAACTTAACCCATTCAAGTAATTTGCTTGGAACTAAAATATGGAAAAAGTTAATAAATAAATTAGAATTGTTATTGCCAAAACTTTATTTGAATGCGGTAGGCGTTGTATTTTGAATTGTGTATAATGATTGCTAAGTTTCGTAAGTGCGCTTGGTTTCAAGATTCCCACAAGTTAGTATGTTTACTTTTTACTGTAATTATGTTGTTATTCATATGTTTGTTCAAACCAATTCTTATTATTTAATGATATTTTTAATTAATTTAATAACTACATAGTTTATGTAATTAATTGATTAACATTATTAAAAATAATTGTTAATCAATATAAATTTTAATAATGTGTTTTTTTTTTTGATAAATAAGTTTATTATTCATATAGATGTTTATATATTTAATAAACATATACGGTGTTTTTAATGATTAGGCATGTTATGAAATTAGTTAAATACTATTTTAATAAAATACTAATGATGACGTTGTTGTAGTTGGCCTATGCATTGTACAAAAAAATATAATATAATAAATAAAATAGTTTATAAAAACCGGTAAAGTGCAAGCCGTACTAATATCAATGTAAAACGTAAAAAAAACACCTTTTTTGTATTTAAATCCGTTTTTAGAGTTCTTTGTTATAGCGGCAACAGAACCACATCATCTGTGGTATATTTGACTGTCTAGTTATCACGGTTGAAGAGTTACAACCTGATGACAGACAGCGATGTTTTAGTAATAGGGTTCCGTTTTTGCTCTGTGTGTACGGAACCCTAAAAATGAGATAAAATTTGAAAGCATGCAAAGGCGAAATTTTACCTTGAAGAAATCTCTTCAAGTCAATGTTTAATTTAATATAAACGTACTCGTAATATGATGGAGAACGTAATACACAGAGTTAATAACAATACTAGACGCGAATAAATTTGAAATCATCGAGAGATGAAAAAGATTAAATGACTATAATTATGACACGAGTTCAAGAAAAAGTAAAAATGAATGTAAAGATTCTTCTCAAAATAAACCACTTGTCCTTGTAAGCATTTTTATAATAAGGCCGTTTCTATGAGACTACTGATACACTAAAAACAGTCGCATTTTTCGCGCGTTTCTTCAACCAGTGTAAACAATATTTATTTTGATGACTCAAGAGTGTGTCGTGTAGTGGTTATTCATGATGTGTTTTATCCATGTACATGTATGTATGTATGTGTTTTTTTATATCTAGACATATTACACAATGTTAATTTTGGTCTTTATACAGGGTTATTTGTAATTAGTTGGCCAGCTCTCGCAGGCAGTCTCTCTACTTCAATCCCAACAACATTTGTTCTTGATAAACAACACAAAAAAAAGAAACAAAAAAGAATTGCCACCTTTTTTACTTATTACTCTGTATTTTGTAAGAAGTACTTAAAAGGTCAACGCCCGGGCGCTGTACCGACGCGACGGTCAGAGTTAATGCCAGTTCAGAAACAACAAATATATTTTGTATGGGATAACTTATATTTAAAAAAATATAAATTTTAAAAAGTTGTTGAACAAATGTTTTTGGGATTGATGTTGAGAGGCTGCCTGCAAGAGGTGGCCAATTGATTACAAATAACCCTGTATATAGTATTTTCATTTTATAAAGATATGAAAATATGAGGATAGATGTTTTTTTTTATTTTCTATAAAATATTTTGTATTTTAACGTAAATATATTTTGGTATTTTTTTTATTGTCATATTTTCAAGCATGCATATTCGTACTTCACCAGATATGCGTGAATGAGACGAAACTCCGTCTCACTCGTTATTATTTCACGACAATATATGTACATACTAATGTAAGGTAGTGCTGGTATGATGTAACACAGACTACTTAATTCGATTTTAATTTATATTCTCGAATAAACCATTTATATTGTATTTCATTCTCAATCTGCCACCGACACTACCTCCCCTACTCAAATTTTAAATCATAAACATATCATTAAAATTGGTACAAATACATACATTACTTTATTATAGTTGTTCCAATGTCTTACGTTTTCTTGTGAATTTTAAAAAGCTTTCGATATCTTGACGTAGATAATAAGCTAACATCAAACAAAAAATATGAAAATCTGTTTACCCAAAATCTGTTTATCTGTTTTCCAAATTTGTTTATCTGTTTTTTTGTGAAAATTTGAGTTATTTTTTCGTATTAAAAAGTACTGTATATGTTGACCAAGGTAACATACCTTTAACCATACCAAATTTAATCGATGCCGTTCCGTATTTTTTTGTTGGCTAAATCATGTTGCTTGATGATTATTAAACAGCAAAACATACAACCAGACAGATAAATATTAAAAATGTACTTATAAGTTCTGTTTCATGTACTAGACGTAGTAATTAGTCTTTTTTAATATTAAATAAACTTAAAAAAATATTATTACAAAGAATACAAGGACAAAGAAGTCGTTTATAAAAATTAAACATAAAGGGTGTACGTTTAAGATATAAATCTTTAAAACAAATATTAAATATTTCTTACTACAAAAATAAAATAACATAACAGTAAGGAAGTGATTTTGAACATCGTACAGCTGGTACAATAATAACGCGAAATTCTCTAATATTCAATGTTCAATAATACAAGGCTCTTTGCGTTTAAATTTCTATTCTCCTCTAGAATTTCAATCCTAGCGTTATTATAGATACTAGTTGGGAAACCAGCCTAAAATGTGTCCATCGAAAAAAAAGAGAAAGTAAATGAGGCTACCTATCTGTCTCTTTTTCTTGAATGAGTGATTAGACAAAGATATGTATCAGTCTCTCATCTTGCCTCTTTTATTATTTGTCAGACACTGATATTCATAGGCCTCCTCATGATTCCCCTATTATATGTATACCTATTTATTTTATGATTTCAAGATATCAGATAAGAATTCGTCTAAATTTGATGTTTAGGACACAAAAAATAAAAGAATAACTTGTATTCAAAAATATGAAAAAAAAAAACAATTAGACTGTTACTTTTATATTTCACGGTTAAAACAAAAAATTAAACTACCGTATCGCTGTCGGTCTCGGTCAATTGGTAGAGTGACAGGACGGTTTCCCAGAGGTAGCGGGTTCGAATCCCAGCCTGTATCGGTTTATTTTTCATTCTATAGAGAGACGAAGCTTCTTAGCAATCCATGGATTCACCGTGCGGGTGCCGGGCCCATCGCGTTGCAAGGAGAGGAGTGCAAGCAGTGCCTGGGACTTGCGACCCAGGAGTAGGTTTAAGGGGCCCCTTTATTATGCGCAAAAACGCTCACCTTCACCCTCCACACTCCTCTCCCTACCTAACCAAATTTGGAAAGAACCTACTAATGCCGCCTTTGAAGTACGTTCTAGAAATGAACCGATGCTTGTTCTAGAAAGGCCAAGATCTTTAAGTAGGCTATAGAGAGATTTTGCTGTTATACCTCTCGCTCCCACCTCTACCGCGTACAAACTAACTATAAATTTATTCCTGATCAGTTCGTTGGTTAGTTCGTAATACTTATTGAGCTTGAATGTGTGATCCCTTGGGATGTTTGTTTCCCAAGGAACAGTAAGCTCCACAAGTATCACGCGCCTCAGATGTTTCGAATACAGGAATAAGTCCGGTCTGGATGACGAAACACCAACATCCCCAGGGATTTTGTAATGCTTTTCATACGTGTCCATCATGAGAATCCAATCAGGAGCCGCGCCTAATATTGAATAAGGCTTCGCTTTTGATTTTTTGGAGGAGCCTTCTTTTACGAATTCTATAGATCGTTCGGTGGTTGTTATACCCTTCCGCGCTCTTGCTACTGAAAGACTAACCGCTTCCCGTATAATTTCTAATACCTTGTCGTGGCGACGCGAGTATTGAACCTTTATCTAGAAGTACCCTACACCCTACTAATAGGTGCTTCGCGGTTCCTATTGCCTCCCCACAGATGTTGCAAGACTTTTCGGTGGCTTTGCCCCATCTTACTAAATTACTTTGATCTGGGAGAGTCATTTGGAATGGATTAAGATAGAATTTTAATAATGCTGGGGACCAATCATAAATTAAGGTGCGCCACTTCAAAGCTAGTGGAATACAAAAATCTCCTATGGTCACCCATTCGTTTTGAATTTCTAGGCTCATCGCGTGGAGTCGGTAATTATCGTTTTCGTCTTGTCGAATAAAGACGAAAGATATAATTAAAAAAAAATATATCTCAAAACATATACTTTGTAATTCTCTCTGAATAATAGAAAATCTTCCTCATTCCTCCTTCATTCACCTCATAATTTATTTTTTAATCGAAATATGTTCTAAAAGTACATCGTTTCATTAATATGATTTTCGATTCAGAAATTGAATTTCAATCCCTTTGAAATTTTTCCTTTGAGCTTCTCCTACCTACCGACATGTACATAGTACGCCGAATTAAACTCCGATCTAGATAGGTTGTAGGTCAGACATTGATTTTAGAAAAGTCCCATATATCGTACCGAGTATTGAGCTGATATATGACTTACAAATTGCTAAAAGGGTTATTGTACTCGATGAAAATAACTCCTGCTTGAATTTCAGGAATTGTGAATGATACTTGTTGTTATTATTAAAATGTTGCAGCGATTTGTCATGGAGCATAGCAGGATTGAGAGTCATGTTGGAGAATGACGTTTCAGTAAATATTATCATTATTGAAACGCGCAGCTTCTCGCGTAATCTATACTTATATTATAAATGCGAAAGTTTGGATGTTTGGATGGGTGGATGTTTGTTACTCAATCACGCCAAAACTGCTAAACGGAATTTGATGAAACTTGGTAATGTTGTAGCTTATGTTCAAGAAATACTAACTTTTGCATGTGGTTTTGTCTGTGACGTAACATAGGTTGTAGCGCGATTACGTAATTGCCGATGGAGTTTTAGATCGTTTAGTTCATTGACATTTACGGCCATCAAGGGCTACAGGTAGGAATAGGTATAAGCCAAACAAATATAATATTTGCCGTCCACATGGACGGAGTCGGCAACAGCTAGTTTCAAATATTCCTAAAATCTTTCAACAAATATCATTACTTTAATAATATAATAAACACTCTTCTGTGATGTAACAAGAAGTAGTATATTGCCGTAATATACTTTGATTTCTGCGATCCTGTTCAAATATTGATAATTTGATAACAGTACCCTTTACGGGTCTGATTTGCCGCTGCCGGTGTTATTATTAGAGTTGAATAAATATTAATAAAACCTTATGAATTATAACTGCTTCTCTAAAACTTTGGGAGTAGTAATTTATATGATTTGGTGAAAGCAAATTTTGGACAGGAATCTTTCAGATCGTTAATTATTTTGTAGGTTTATTGCGTTTTTATTTTCTAAGTACAGTTTTTTTCAATAGAGTGAGTTATTTTTGGTGATCAATTCATTTCATTTTGTCGTAGGTTGTCTTGCGCCTGTTTTTATTATATGATTATTACTTTCCGCTAATCCCACGCTTGTATGATAACGTACAACATCCTGCGGCATTTTATTATATATGTATGTCTTAATTATCAATAACGATAACGTGTTAATATACCGTGACTACGAAATTCTGAGCAAGTATCATGTCCTACCTGAGTTATTGAGAAAATTGAGCGATATTTTGGGTTGCATATTATCCTAGTTATTTGAACTAATTATGTACTTAGTTTTAAGAATAGATTTTCGCATTTTTGATAAATCTTAATTTGTATAAACTTTAGCTAAGATAATTAAGTATAATTATAAAAATTAAAAATCGTAGTAAACGTGAGAAATTTCACTTCTAAACTTAAATTTAAATAAATATAGAATGAAAAATCAGCTACGGGCAGGGATTCGAATCTGCGACCTCTGGGAAACCGTCCCGTCGCTCTAGAGATTGAACTACCGTAGGTACTTGAACGATATTTCAATTTGTTTATATTATTCTCGTAATTCTCGTAACTACTTCCCTACCGTCCTACCCAACACAATAACTGTCTATTTAGGACTCGTGAGATAGATCTCATCATTTAGTTTTATGCTTAAATAAATATATTCCAATCAGAAGTAAAGATCATAACAACCCACGTCTTACTTTATTGTTTTTGAAGATGTATTCGTTTGTCCTTATACAAACAGATATATATATATATAAATACTAGCGGCTCCCACAGACGTTGTCTTGTACACACGTCTTTAATTTAAAAAATCAAACTTTAAAAAAAACATATTAAAAAGTTATCACAATGTATAACGTCATTACATGTACATTTATCATAATTCGACAAATTGATACCGTATGAATACGTAAATAAAGATTTTTTGTTCGAATAAATGAATTTGTTCCAATATTTTTTTTTAAATTTCACTTTTTACGTAGCGAAGCACGTATCGGGCCGCTAGTACTAAAATATTTTTCTTATTTCTATCGCAACGCCAACTGTCAGGGCAGACTATAATTAAATTATAATATTATTTAATATTTGACATTGCCATGGTAACGCAGTCCGTCAGAGCCAATGTGAAACATTCCAAAATCACCACCTACTTACACATTAAAAATTAATCAAAAAACCATTTTCCAGTGGACCAAATTGTGAATCTAAACAATAGGGAACATGCAAAAAAATTTAAATGGTCTCAAATATTTTTTTTTCGATTACTTTTTATCATCTTATTATAATAAAATCATTTTTTTTAAATTTACTAATCATTTAAGGCCATAAAATAATTTATGAAAAGTGTAACTTTAGGGAGCGAAATTCAAAATTCCAAAACGCGCCACCATTGGTCGAAAGGAAATGTGACGTCATTTGACACACCATTCAATATATCGGCATTTAAGTTCATACTGTGGTATCAGTGTGACTGAGAAAAATAAATAATTTAAACCTATATTTTCGTGCTTAAAGGTTTTATTAAATGATACAATTGTTTAGGTAATCTTAAAAACATTTTCTAAATACTCAAACAACTCTAACAAAACAAATACCTACAAACTCTTTTTGAATAGCAGTTACCATGCTACTACACAATACATTTTTAAAATGTTTCTGCCTCTGAATCATTTTTCACTTCACTTGACTCAGATAAATAACTTGGTTGATAATCAGCAGATATAGAAGATATAAGATGCTATAGAAGTATTATCAGCTGTGTTTTCAGTAAACAATTTTCTTTTTAAAACAGATAGTTTTACTTTAAAAACTGTTGTGTAACAATGTTGTGTGTTAAATGAGGAAATGGTGACAATGCTACATTTTGTTTTTCAGCAGGTATATTTACATTGATACCTTTACTTCCATACTTCGGTTTAATATTAACTTGCACAGCTTAGTCACTTGGTAATTTATCTTTAATATGCGAAAAGCAAGGCTCTGCCTTTTGATCATCACATTCAATAGGAGAAGTACTGAGTCTTGGCTGATTAATATCACAGACATTTGTATGGGTAGTACTAGGACTTACTACCTATATCACTTCTTCGTAAAGGTCACCAATTTTTTTAAACACTACATTTGATAGCTAACTCTTAAAAGGCTTCATTAACCGATGTCAATCTTTGCCTTTTGACTATGCACATTCTCATTCTATCAGCTGTTATTTTTGCCACAAAAATATATAAGGAACAACTCCTTTCTTCAAACTTAGATTACATCTTTCTCCTTGTTGTTTCATTACACATATTATATTCAATACAATTTGCTGTATCTTCCTTAACCTGAAATAAATCGACAGACCATAAAAATTGCGTAAAACAAAAAAAGATTACGGTTTTTATAGAAAGTTATACTGAAATTTGTAAGATAGGTTAGGTTAATTTTAAACTCAAATTTTCTAATGTTTAATACTTACTATAAATTTAAACTATTAGATTAAACTTATTATAAATAAAGTATACTTACGTTAAATTGATCTTCACAACCATATAAACACGATTTAGGACATATATTATCCCTTTTAATTACCATACACCATTGTTTTTGTATTTTCGCATCTCTTGGAATACAAAAAACACTTTGTCGGGTGTTTTTCTAATACTATTTTTGCACTCCGGTACTATACAATACTCGTAAGATGATTTTTATCTTCTTCCATGACTTGTAAAGCAATTAAAACTTAAAATATCTATAAAATTGCTAAAAAGTTCATAGTAAACATTCACTGGATGTATCATTTGATGCAAAATGGCGGTGTTTAAACGGGTCAAATTTACTCAATGTTTTAATTTTCACTTTGAAAAAAAACTAGAATCTTTTCAAGCCTATTAATATTTTTTTCTACGATATAGAGAGGTAAATGATTAATTTACGTCAAAAAAAAAATACGTGAATGTTCCCTATTCTCAAGTCCCCTTGAACACACACAAAGAATTTCATAAAAATCGGTCCACTCGTTTAGAAGGAGTTCAGTGACATACACACGCACACAAGAAATATATATGTATATATATATATATATATATATATATATATATATATATATATATAGCTTCTTCACATTAATAGATCATAAAAATAAAACTATGAATATTCCTAATCAATATTTTATAATAATATTTATTGTCAAAGTGATCTAATGAAATTATGAATCTTATCATTATGCAATTTCTATTTATTTGTTACTGAGGCAAATAATTTTCAGTTTTTATACGAAAGAGCATAATTTTAGTCATTTGTCTAAATTTAATTCTTATACAATTCCTACAATACAGGTGACAGTGCTTTTAAACTACTCGTGACGTCATGAGCTGACGTGAGATTTTAATGAAAATTATTTTCAATCTACAATATCTATATTTATTATTTCAGTAATAAAATATTATAGTTTACCGTAGGCGTATATGGATATATCCCTTCAGAAGTGGAATATGAAGACCAAAATCTGAATATATATTATATTTTTCTTATATATACCATTATTCTGTATCGTAGGCATATATATAAATAAACCCTTTAGAAGTAGTTTAGATATATAAAGACAACAATCTCAGAGGAGCGTCATAAATTTCCGAGAAAATGCAAAATCATTATATCATTTGAGGAAGATTGGATCGCGACGTTCTATAATAAGTTGGCTATTTATATACCTTCTGTATAGATTTGATTTATTCTTGTTTAGTTTACATACATACACACATATACACACACATACACACACACATACACACACACACACATACACACACACATACATATATACATAAATACATTCATCTGACCGGAACACTGATATGACTCTTGTAATTAAATTGTTTTTGGGTCAACAAAAATAATCCAAACTATATCACATCGTTCTAAATATTATTATACATATTATCTTTGTCACTCTCAAAGTATAAATAATATAAATTTTATTGAACCCAGCGAGGAGCGAAGCTCTTGTAGTTGTCTTCCATGCGATCTGCCTCATGCTTCTTCTGAACTACTGAACCTATTGTCATCGATTTTTTATTTCATAGCAGCATTATCATGTTGTACTTAACGAGTATTTACGTACTTACGTAGCAAAATGTAGGTACGAATAAAATTGAACCTGCGCTGAACTACCAGCAGCAATGGTAAACATAGCGATAGTTTTAGTGTCAAAGATTTGTCTAATTAAAAGACTTTTATTCCTGGGCTAGATCATAGTGAAGTGTCATGTTTATAGTTAGCACCACTAGTTATAATAATATTTGTATTAAAAATATATAACAATGTATTGTCTGGAGGATGTAGCGCCTGGTTTAGAATAATTTACCGTAACAAGAACAATTGTTGAACTAGTTTTTCCATTTGGTTTAAAAAATATTTTTACTTTTAAATTTTAGGAGTTTCAAAGCACGTCTAATAGATGTCCACCATATATCGAATGCTCAATTTACCGAGACGGGACGGTTTCCCGGAGGTTGCGGGTTCGAATCCCTGCGTAACAGTTAATTTTTTATTCTATATTTATTTAAACATGATCTAACACCAAACATTAAAATTGATTGTTTATAAAAGATGTCTTGTTTCCGTGTTATTTTGAATAGAATGTGTTTTTATTCATCAATACCATTTATCCTTGTCCTATTTCAGGTCTTCCATGCTCTTCTATCATCTCAGTGCAGACTTGCTTCTCTGCCATGTCATTTGCACTCACTCCGTCCAAGTCTTCTTTTTTTCTTTTCTTACTGAACTCTTCTCGTTATATTATCATTTCTTCTTTTTTCATTACCATGACAAACGATTTTGTTTCATATTTTCTATGAAGCTACTTTCGGTAAATCTTATTCATATCATTTTCATATAAAATATCCAATTACAAAACCAGAGCTTATTTGAGAAATAATTACTACGCTTATTAATTACACGTAATTGGAAGTCTGATATAATTTTTAGTTACTTGCTTTACACATTTTAATAAGGACTTGTTTTCAAGAAATATAAAGTAGTCAATTTACAAATTAAACTCACTACATATTGTCAGATAGCTGGCATTGGGTATATATATATATGTATATACATACACATATAGTATGCAAAACTGTCTATCGGTCTGTAATGTCCATTACGACGGGTGATTGATGATCGTAGAAATAACGAAACAGACATTTGGCTGACGCTTTCTGGAACTCTAAGGGTTGGTTGGTATCATCGGTAGCTAACAATATTACACATACGTTTATATTTCTTAGGAAGATTATATTATATTGATACTGAAACTGGCTTATTTTAGTATCTTAGAATTTTAAGCGTACATATAATAACTTAAAAAATGTGTAAAATAAATCTTCAATGGAAATTTTAAGGCGAATTGCACTCTAGTTAGATCTAAAAAAAATGTAAATTGATTTTATTTCAATTTAACTTTCAAATGTTAATTTATTGGTAAATACGATAACAATAGGTATTTTGTTCGTATTTTTTAATCAGTGATATCGTCGTTTAAATTTTATGATTTGGTTTATATTTATAAAATTAAAGCAAATCCCACTAAACATAAAAAGGTAAGTATCTAAGGTTTTATTGTTGAGATAGTGTCGTCACTCAACTTAATTACAGATGTTCATCTCATTTCATTTGCTAAGTGTTTCCTGGGCACTGAATGTTTTATGATACACTAGCACCAATCACACTTTGCCATTTATTTATATATGTCTCTCTCTCATTGAAAAAAAGAAATCCCTGTAATAATTAACATAAAGATAGCAAGAAGACAACAAGACCTCTCCACGAGGCTTCAAGTTCCAGATATTATATTTACTAGAACATAACATACATTAGGAAGATATATATATATATTTAATTTCCATTTATTATCCATCGAGGGTTTATATTGTTTATGTTTATATCATTTTAATTATAAATGAAAAGTTATTTTAGCTTTGGATAAATAAATTTAAAAAATGACGACAATTATAGTCGATACATTTTTATCAAATACTGTAGCTTAAAGCTACTTCAGAGTACTTATGAATTAAATAAATGGTCCTGGTAAATGTTTATCATTATTAATAACTTTATTTAATAAAGTTAATAACGAAAAAGATAAACCAAACGAAATTGTTTTCTTACCCGAAGGCGACTCAGATGATAGTATTTTTTTTGTTTATTTTTAAATTCTGCCATCAAAAAGCTTAGAGAAACATTTATAATAAAAGATCTCGATTTGTATTTAATTTTCTTAATGTACTATTTAATTGTTAGATTTTCTTACTTACATTATGTTTTCAATTATCTATAAAAATTTTAGCATTTGTTAAGCTTATTTCATTCTTAAATAAATAGGCATAGAATGTAAAATAAATGGTTATCACTGGGATTTGGATCTATGATTTCTGGACAACTGTTCTGACTATTCGGGTACCTACCCTATTGCTATCCGCTTCGGGGACTAAAACATTCTACAAATTTTGATCGTCTTTTTGGGGACGGAGATGAAATATGTTAGACTTCTTTCAAAAATCCTAACCAGTGCTTTTAACTTAACAGATTAAATTAGCATTGATATTAATTTAAATAATGGTTTGTTTCAATCATTTGTACATGAGTTTTAATTTGTAAAAATCCTTTTTTTTATTCACTGCAAAGACTTCATTTAATATTTGTTGTTTGTTTCCCAGGACCCAAAGATAAGAAACGTGGTGTTGATCGGATCACAGGGATCTCTGGAGGAGAAGACGGTCACTGTGTGCCACGGCCTCGACTTCGTTAACATCACATTCGTCAATTTCTGCTGCACCAGGAAAGAGATTGCTCAGGTGAGTTTTATGAACCATTTATTTATTCTAAATGTCATAGTAGTTAAAAAATATTTGAAAAAAAAATGGAATTTTTAATAATTCTGACCAAGTTTCTGACTGTTAACAATCTAAGTTGTGAAAGCTAAAAGCTTTGTTGGATAGATTTGCGTTTCGTACCATATACCTATAACACCATCGAACTCCTGAGGGGGTTCTCTTTATCCTACCCTCTGTTGGCTCTACATATTCCAAATATGACGCGGTCGCTTTAAAATTAAATGTTCCAGTTCATATGACAAAAAAACACGCAACAAACACCGTATAAAATGATAAATTACTTTAATTAAATGAATTTATGAACGTTAGACATTGTTTTGTATTCGTATATAAATCTACTTGTAGTTTAATTACTAAGTTGCTAGCTTCAGTAATAAATTTAATAACATAATTGAGTGCAGCGAAGAGCGAAGCTCATGTATTGGGTTTGGCTGCAATGCGATCTCCCTGATGCTTCTTCTCCTGAACTACCTACTGAACCGATTGTTTCGGTTTTTTGATTTTATAGCAGCATTATCATCGATGATTTAGCAACAAAAAATCAGTGATCGTTCGTGTACTTCTGGAAAAATCGCTGAAAAACAAAACTTCGCAAAATGTACGAATAAAATCATTAAATTTGCGCTCAACTAATAGTCAGAAGGGCTGTCAACATAGTTATGGTAATGTAAACCATATCTCATCCCTAATTTATGACATTACCAGTTATATGTCTATTGAAATCTATCTCACTATCCCGTCTGCTGTAAGACGCGGCCGACGACTCACTGACGATGAGGAACCTACTCGACACTACCATGTACTACCCTCAAAAGAGATTTTTGTAACCTCTTTGTTTGAATTGAATATATTTTTTTACAAATCTTACGATAAAAATAATATTACAAATGTAATTTTAATAAATATTACGTGTTGCTTTTTTTGTATAATAATTTTTTAGACGGGGATAGAGATTTTTCAGCAAATTGTAAAATATTTGAAAACGTTTTGCCTTAATTAATTATATCAAGAGCTGGAGGAGACGGCTAGACTATTACAGCTTCCAGTTGAATTTTCAGTCTGAATTTCAGTTTGAAGCTCTGTATCCTCTATTGTTTTATGGCCTTTATTATAATATTGATTTACACGTAGACTTTGATTTCGAGTACATTACTAAAATATAGACTCGTTTCTACATCGTGAACCAACAATATAAACCCTGAAACTTTCTTGAAGATGTTTTATTAAGGAAAAGATATTTATAATATAAATAGTAGTTTTTCTTAATTTCGAAAACGATTTCGAACGAGTTGTATAAGAGCAATGAAGTACATAAAAGTATACTTTAATAAACATAAGAATAAGATTTAATCTCATTCTTACGGTTCAAGCAGTGAGGTTGTGGAACACAATACCGTATACAATACGCACATCTAAATCAATATCTATTTTTAAAAACGAGTAATTTATCACTATCTATCCATGTAAAATAAAATTTAAAGTTTGTATGTTTACATTATTTTAGTTAAGAATGTTGTAATGTTCTCACTATTTTCATATGTCACAGGCGCGCAGATATACTGCCACTCATTTTTGTACTCTCTTTTCACAGGTCTGATGGAAGAGATTTCATTTTGTATAAATATAAATGTATAAATTAATGTTAAAATATGTTTATCTAATAAGTATTCTGTGTGTACATAAATTTTAAATAAAGAAATAAATAAATGCGTTGATAAGGGACTTATCAATCAGCATATGAAGTAACAAAAAGTAAACGTTCATACTAGCAATATTACTAAAGTGGTAAAACTTAATTCACTTTGGAACTTGAAAGTGCTGTCTCAGACAGATAAAGTAAATCTTATTGTTGTAGTGAATATTAAAGACAATAAACGGATCCAACCTGAACTCAATCCGTGAGTACAGATCCAAGCTGTATTCCAAATTATCTATTAGCAGATCTCTACTAAAATTCCATTATAATAGATTTTAATACTTATATAGAAAATATAATTTACGCAACAATCATATTAACTGTAGCTTGTATTAACTATTTAGCTGGTTCTAAAAATCTTTTTAGCTTTTTAACAACAATTTTCGCTGAGCTTTTTACTGGAAGTGGCCTCTCTTGATTTTAATAGTGCATATTTTAAATTATCTTCTCTTTCTCATTCCTATCATGATTTGATTTATTTAATTCTTATAATATGTATCCGTTCTTCAAAATACAATACCACTATATTTTTTGCAACGTAGTTTTGGAGGAATTGATAAGAACTGACTTTGTAAGCAGACATGACAGTTAGATTGGAATTCTGTCACTATATCTGCCTCTTTAATAACAGTAAAGTTAAGATATTCAATCATTTGCTAACCTTACTATACGATAGGCTCCAATGCGAAATAAATAAAGTGAAACATTCCTACACATTGTTTCAGTTAACTGATACCTTGAATAATATAAATTTAAATTAAAACACGGAAACCAATGGCACTAGTCACAATAAAGTTTGAAATCGATGCGATATTTGAAATTTAAAGGAGTTCATAGACGTTGTCAAATTCGGGACGGTCAATATAAACCGTGTATTCAATTTTTAAAGGCACTTAACTGTTTAGCTGTCTTCTCGTTAATATTAACAAAATAAACTTTCCAACGTCAAGAATCAACAGCAGGTTCTGTTATCGCAAAAAGTTTGTAAGTCTACGGATCGAAATTGAACGAAAATCTTCCTATTTAGTTCATCAATATGCGGTACTCAGGATAAAGGTTTTGAGACGATGAGTTTTTAACTTTTCATTAAAAGGAATAATAATGACATCTAACCATATTGACGGAATTTTTGACTAGTTGATTGTTAATTTCTGATTCCCAAAGGCAAAAGTTGAGTTTTTAATAATAAATATTTTTCTCCAGTTTGATATAAATACTAAATCGTTATTAATACGATGAATACAAGAAGGAAAATCAGTTAATTTAGTATCCTCCATATTCTGTATTCCGTATTCCTCTTGAAAAGAGGAAAGAGAAAAGGATACAACATACATCCTTGCAGTACTCCTGTCTGTATCAAACAATGAGTGTGTTAGTTGTCAACACGAATATCTGGCCGGCTATCATACAAGTAACAATGGAACCAGTCAGAACTCAAGACGGTTAGTAACAGAACTAAATCAACCAAATCAAATGAATTACTAAAATTTAAGTATCATAATAACTGAAAAAGAATATATAATAACTAGCGTTTTGCTACGGGCCGGCTTGACTTTCGAAATATTCAATAATCTGAATGTCAAAAAAGCACTTTTATTAACAAGTGTTCCAGAAATAATAAAAATTAAAGATAATGATTATCCATAACACTGGGTAATATCTAATTATAATTCTTATTTCCAGTCTATTAAATCTGACGATTAAATGTTACCAAGCTACATAACTTACTTACGTACCTTTAGATAATTCCAAAGTCTCCGGAGGTAATATCTCATTACACTTAACACAATGGGTCTAAACACGAATGACCTAGTTTTTTTGTCTCGGAGATTAAGTAGCAGCCACTATGTGTGCATTTTCAGGTCACTATAAATAATACTTGTATCATATAATAAAAATATTACATGTAGAATATGTATATAAGAGTTATACAAAAGTGTATTATCGTTGTGTATATGTAGGAATTTTGTAGGGTAGTAGTGAAAAATGTTGTTTGAATTTTTACTAATAACTTGTTATGTGCTACTTACTAGCTCTTATTTTAATACTGTGAGTTTGTGATGTCGAATGCCGGTGTGCGGATAAATCAACAATGATTTTTTTCACACTGTTAAATATGAATGTACTAAGTTAAGATTAGATTAACGTATTAAGATAAAATCTGAAAAATTAGAATAATAAAATTGTTTCATTTACATATTATTCCCGCATTATACATGTGTATGTGTGTGTAGACAAGCTTTTGTGTAGTGATGAGTTTTGGATTCTGTTTTGCAAACGCGTCCTTAACATAAATCTTAGAAACCCATTTAAAATATGAAGCTATAAATCCTTGGATTCAAGACTTCGTAACAAGAAGTTATGGCTGTACCAATTCTAAGAATAATTTAATTGGTATGGAGATAAATACTATAAATATATATGTTTTATATACTAACATTTACAGAATAAGAAGTAAGATAGATGCCGAAAAATCTTGTAAATGTAAAGAGAACATCTTATTGTTCTGGTTTTTTAATAGAAAAAGACATGACCCGACAGAATCAGGGGATCTGGTGATGCCAACGTGAACAGAATACTAATAGGAGGGAGGTGGAGGCATGGCTATATGTTTTAAGATTGTTTAATGGAACTGTATGGAAAATAATTACGAATATACCTTACATATAAAATGGTTCGATATATTATATTTCGTACGTGTTCACTTCCATATATTAATTTGTAATAGTTTTTACTTATAAAAGGTACCAACTCACTGACTCATTTAAGCTCAGTGTAACTTGATCTTAGGTTCTTTTTTTTTTTTTTTTGTACTGACTATGTTGTTAGCCAATTGGCTATTACAGCGTCACCGGGGGAGTGGGCGAGTACTGAGACGAAAGTTTATAGTTATACTTGTATTTTGCCATGTTTAGAAATCTAAATCCTAAATTATTTTAGCTTTCCGGTTTATAAAACCGTGATATAGGTTTTATAAACTAATGAATTAAAAAAATATATTTTTTTCTCTTTTTTATAAATTAAAAAAATATATTTTTTTCTCTTAAGTTTAAGTTAAGTATAAAATCGTTAATAAGGACATAAGGTAGTATATTAAGATGCAACTCTCATGCAAATCTCTTCTACAACACCGTACTTCGAAGTTTAGTTAGAAAATATTTGCATAGTTTAATTTTATGGAACCTGACGTGTCTAATACGTAAAGGACTCCCCATTGTATCTCGCAGACTTCCTGCAGACTGAAAGGTTACCTAATTTTCAATGACGTATCAGACGGACAGAAGATATTGACAGGAAATTGATATTAAACCGAGAGATTTCCATATATTATACATAACTCTGTACGTATGTAGGGGAGCCAGCCTAAAATGTTTGATCAAACTAAAAAGAGATAGGTAGATCGAAATCTGTCTCTAATTTTACGTTCGTACTTTCCAAATTACGATCGTAATGAAACCCCTTCAGGTGATTGAGAACAGGTTTACACGGATTGCAACCGGGGCGCCGTGGTTCGTACGCAACATCGATCTCCACAGAGACTTAGACCTTCCGACCATCGCTCAGTACTTCAAGGGGCTTTCTCAAAAGTACTTTGAACGTGCTGAGCGACACCCGAACCCACTGGTGGCTGACGCCGCAGAGTATAGACCACGTAAGACTACTTTAGTCAGAAAAAGAAGAGCCAAGTTGGTACTCGTTGACCCTGACGACGCGTTCACAGTAGGTAATAACGTGTACGCGTAGGCATAAGTGACACCACACAACATACAGACACACCGTCTATACCGGTATAGACGAGGTCCCAACTGAGTAAGTGCTCCGTTGCTCCGGCGTTCTGCCGTCGGAGGACGCTAGTGTCCAAATTTCCTTAGCTTCTCTCCTGACTAACGACGCCCCGAGCCGAGGTCCGTGTCTCAATCTGAGACGCCCTCGGGACGACGTTCCCCATGGGGCCCATCTGGCCTCCCCTTTTTAAGGGTGGGTCTCCCGACCCACCCGCTCCCCCGGTGACGTTGTAATAGTCAACAGGGCTAACAGTATAGACATACAAAAAAAAAATACCATCGTAATGGTGACCAAATGGTGACCAATTCACATTTATAAGAGTTACATATGTTTCTTTCATCATAATGTTTTCACAGTATGAAAAAAGAGGACAACTGTTACGCACAATTTAAGTTTTCAGATTTAGGCTACTTCTATGCTTTACTTATTGTTCTGAGAAAAAAACTCAAACATTTAGAATATGTTCTAAGAAAGATGTCAAAGTATTTAAATTAAAAACGCGTCATAAATATTTCTTTGTGCAAGTGTGATTAGACAAAGTCAAACGGTTTGTCATCTTGCATCTTTTTTATTTGTCTGAAACTGACGCTCATAGGATTTGCCTATGGCTCACTTATTCTATGAATAATAATTCTATGGTGATTTCTCCCTGCAGAGTTGGAACTAACAAGAAATATGTGAGATGATAGGGTTTAGATTTTCTTTTTTAATTTATCAAATGTAAGTTTAAGAAAGTCGATATTTTTTAACAATTTATTTTTACAGAAACGGTGTACTAGTAAGTTATTAGTTTATTACTGTTTATGTTTGAATGTATGTAATACTATTTATTGTCTTAGCAAGATTTAGGGTAAAAAGAAAAGTAACACCACGGGAAAATTTAAATAAATAGGGTGATTTGCCGTCGCCTGTTTTTTGTCAATAAAATGTATATTTGAACAAAACCTATAGGTTATCTATCTTGTATTAGGAATACACTAATGAGTCCTGTAAAGTGAAAATAATAGGTAAACTGTCTGAATGTATATCTGAAATCCAATTACTGTTTCGAAATATACCATAACAGGGGCACTAAATGATTTACTAGTACACTCAACAAGTTCATAACTTTTAGTGACCGGTTACTTGATAAATTAAGTACTTCGCTATCCTCTTTGAATCTCAACTGAATTGTTCTATTGAGCTGAAGTTAGTCGTAAAATTGGTTTTGATCTCATCGGATTAATTTTAATTTTATAATATCTGATAACTATTGAAGGATCATTTACCAAATACATTCAAAAATAGCTGTGGGTGTGACTTCGTACTCATAAATTTCGATTTCCGTAAAACGTACTCGTCCAAAGTTTCACCAAACTCCGGCAAGTAGTTTTTGCGTGTAGGAGTATTTCTAGTTTATATTTTTCGTTTTTAATCACTGATATTTCTTTTACGGAGGTAGTCTAATTTCGAATTTGTTTTATTAGAAAGGATATTATTATTCTCTGAGGAGAGGACCACTATTTCAATTTAAAAGAAAAATTTTACCACAATGGTACGAAAATAAGAGATTATTAACTTATTTATTGTTAACCGATTTAAATAAAAAAATACACTAAATGTAAAGTGAAGCCAATGACATTATATTCCAGAAAACTTCATCCAAACCGGTTATTCCGTTTCTGAGATTAGCCTGCACAAACGTACAGATATACAAACAAACAGATGAACAGACAAAATGAAAAAACATTGCCCTGGGTTCTCTTGCTTATAAAGGTCCACCATTAAAAATTTATGAAAATATTTTCAATGTACAAAAATCGTTAATCGTTGTCAATTTTATTAGGTTAGTAGCTATGCCTGCGACTTCGTACGCGTAGATTTACATACCAATGTAAGTAAAAACTTTCAAAGTTTCATCGAACTTAGTTAAGTAGTTTTTGCATACCTATAGGAGTATTTCTAGTATATATATTTATGTATAATTTTATATTTAATCGCTGGTAAGTAGCAATAGTAGATTATTAACTCCTTTATTCGTTACCAGATTGTTAAAAAAAAACAAAATGTTAAGTGAAGCCCATTACAACATATTTCCGAAAACTGCATCCAAATCGTTTAATATGTTTCTGAGATTATCGTGCACAAACATACAGACATATACAGACGAACAGACAAATGAAAAATCATTGTTTTGGTTTCTCTTGCTTATATAAATTTTTGAAAATATTTTCTGTCTACAGACCGCGATTAGTTCAGTTTTTTGTATTGTTATATATAGATAAATTTCTTGAACACTTTTAATACTTATATCATTTGATAGAGTAAAAAGTGTGCAATGAAAGTAACAAACTAAATGTTATTCAGAGTGACGCTCAATTTGTTATGTATAAAAGTTATTTAAATTGGCTATATATTTTTTACGTGTTGCGTTCACAACTAGGGGACAAACAGATGAACAGATTTTTTTTAATGTTAGAAATGGGCTCTGTTAGTTATCCATTCGCATCCTGGCTATTTATATTATAAAATTCTCACTGATCCATTTCTGTTCATAGAAAATATTAAAAAAAAAAACATCATAAGGGGCCTTTATAAGAGTAAGAGGACCCAAAACAATGGTTTTTCGGTTTGTCTGTATAACTATGTTTGTGCAAGCTAATCTCAGAAACGGCTGAATCAATTTGGATGCAGTTTTCAGGAATATATTGTAATGGTGTTCACTTAACATTTAGTGTTTATTTTATCAAAATCGTATGTTT
Organism: Napeogenes sylphis; assembly: GCA_959347405.1. Lineage (NCBI taxonomy): Eukaryota > Metazoa > Arthropoda > Insecta > Lepidoptera > Nymphalidae > Napeogenes > Napeogenes sylphis. The sequence continues at coordinate 36,489,230 of OY365780.1, read as the reverse complement.
AATAGTGTTTTTTAATTTTTTTTCCATGTACAGAAATGGATCAGTGAATTTTATTTTATGTATAGAAGATAGGTATGTAAAGATTTATATAAATATAGAATGAAAAATAAACCGATTCGGGCAGGGATTCGAATCCGCGACGTCTGAGAAACCGTCTAAATCCGTTCCAAATCTAAAAAGCTATTTCGGTCAAATACTTTACAATAACAATAAATGAGAAAAATTGGTTATTTTCATCATAATGCGATATAACTCTTCTCAGGCGCAGGTCAGTGAAAAGATGTTTTATAATTTTTCAATTATCTCAATTTATTTTCACGAATGATATTTAAATCTCATATTTATAAAAGAAGACAAACATCTCTTAAGATCTTGTATAGTGTAACATGATGGAGACGATGATAACGGACCTGCGCTCGGGGATTTGTAAATGTGCAGTTGTGCTTCGAGAATTAATATAAATATTATATTTATATAGAACTTTGATATTCATTCATATATATTCATTTATATGCTACCTATTGCTATCTAATTCGACTGAACCCTCACCCCTCTCCCGACTCTTATAAAAAATCAATTTATCTTTTTTATACTGAAACAATTTTCCGCAGTATATAACCTAAATATTGACCGAGTCAATAACCTGTAATCATACCAAATTTCATCCAAAACCGTCTGAAAAATATTTTTTGCTCGATTCGAGTACAAATAAACATAACAATTTTAAAACATTGCTTTTAGTTCAGTCATCTTCGATCTACGGAACACTTGCCACTTGCTTTTGTTTTTTTATTAGTTAAAGTATTTTGTGACGTTTCTTCTACATTATATTTAAATTAATATAAACTTCTGAGTTATTTTGGTCTTCAACGGACGATCTTAATTAAAAATTTGTTTATATTTGGATTTAATATTGAAACCTTAAAAAAAAACAAAAAACTTAGTTTTAGACATGTTTAGGAAAATGTTGTCGAAGTCTATAAAGTAAAAGAAGTAGTTTGTCCTTACAAAACTATTTGTAGGCAGTAGACTGCATCCATAAACGAGTTGGTTTGATCAGCACAGTATTATACTTAATTCAGACAGCAATTGTCGCTATAATTCGTACGGTGAGTGAGAGAGTCGTATGCCACAACCTTATCCCTTGCTCTCTCTGTATCCGAGTCTCCTACATCATCCTTAAAAGTAGCCATGCATTTGTCAATGTCCATATTTGTTGTTCGGACCACCGTACCACGTAACATTAGATGAATCGGACTCGAAACACAATAAAGATATAAGATGATGAATATTAAACTTGGTACTGAGGATTTCAATTTTATATAATTCAATCGAACTTGCAATTTATTTTAAAGTTTATAAACAACGTTATTAGATATAGATTGAATCATGATTTAAACTCATTTTATATTTGGTTAAATATCTGTTTCGCCTCAGTTATGAAAATATCTAAACGAGGTGATTTTAAATAACTTCTATAATCGATAAAACGCCGACTCGCCTCACTGAAATTCCTGAAGAATGATCTATATTTCGTTTTCGATTATAAATACTTTTGAAAAGTTTTAAAATCAGGTTCAATTTTTTTTAACGCACACGTTTCCCAAATGTCAGAAAAGGTGGTTATAAATATTGAAGTCTTAAAGTTTTTTATTTTTTTTATCTACCAGTTGGATATCAATGTACCATATACCAAACTTGCTCCGGATTTTAAGTGTATCTTCCCAACCTACAGCTGTAGACTACCTTATATGTTATGTTGATTCGAATTAAGAATAAATCTATATTTTGTGGACAAAAGGACATTCAAGCCTGTATATACCTGGTATGCTCAGAAGTTCTTTTGATACAAGTTGGGTTCGGAAAAGTACAAAGAAAACTTTACTAACTACGTTTATATGAAATTTAATACTGTAAATGGATATTGAAAAGTTTTCATTTGTGTCTCCGTCCACAGCTCTGTGGCTAAGCGCTTTGTTCGAGGTTTTATTGGAAAAAAAAATACTTATCTTTTTAGCGCAGCTTTGTGGGGGTTTATCCTGTACCTTTATAGACACATGTTCTATATACAATTATTCATATACATATATGTAACCAGATATAGATTATAATACGTGTCAGCTCTAAAAGATCATTACCTAAATTAGTGTCGTAATAGATAGATGCTGTATAATCTTTTGCACGAAAATCAGATATATCTGAAATATTATTTATGCTTTTAACAAAAATGTGTTTGCTTATGAGTTCATTCCCAATCTGTATTGTTGCAGAGCTGTACCGACAACAACATGCTGCAACATTGAATTGCATTGCTGCAACATTATCTGTACGATGACCCCCATTTATCATCACATTAAATATTAACAAACCGTACAATTTTGTTTTGTTATTACAGATCACAGCTGTTTATTTTTATGTTAGAGATAGGATATTATAATTAGAATATGCCCACAGTATCTTTATAATCAGGATATGTTCAGAGTATCTATATAATAAAAATGTGTTATATAAATTGTGTATGGGAAAACAAAAAAAAAAAAAAATATTAATTTTAAGTCGTACAACAAATATTGTTGGGATTGATGTAGAGAGGCTGCCTACAAGCGGTGGCCAGTTAATTACAAATCACCCTGTATAATCACAATATGCTTACGGACAGAAATACGGACACACAGTTCCAGTACTGTGAGTATGAATATTACGGAAGCTGCTCTGACTTGTATAGCAAATCATTGTACCTTGTCGAACGTTATTGGTATATTGAAGAAGTGATAAATTATGATTATGTTCTTATCTTTTCCGTGTACAATAAAATATTTTATTTCTTCTGTGTATGTGATTCCTTTAAATTAATTGAGTTAACTTCGCAACTTCTACTCTTTGGTTTATGAAGCTATATTCCATCACGGCTCTGGGCCTTCTAACAGTAAAAACTAAATTTCAAAAGTTTCGGTAGATTTAAAGTTACGCAAACAAAGAACAGACATATAAATAAGATTTGAAAAAAATTATGTATTCATTATTTACAATTTTTTGAAGGCTTCTTTCTGGACTTATTTTTCTAAACTTTTTTATTACTTGTATTTAGAAGTTACTATTTGCAACTTTATTTTTAGTGCGAAATGAGCACTTTAAATACCTGCATTATAAATCTGATCATACAAGAAAAAATAATAAAAAAACTATGTTAGTAACGCAGAAAAATAATAAAAGATAAGAGAGAGCATAACCTTTGACGGAAACTATCTTTATTGTATCTTTTAGATTATTTTATTGCAGGAGTTTGCAAGAAATGTTTCATTTACCAACGTATATATAAACCTACGTATAAAAGAGAGTTCATAATTCATTTCAATACAAAGTGCAGACTGAAAACCATGCAGAATTCCAGAATTTTATATTCTAAATATGTTTGTTGCAATTATTTACCATTAAAGATCTAATAGCAACTCTGCTACTTGTTCTATTATTCAGTTCTAAATAGTTTGTCTACAACATTTGAATTATATACAATAATATATTTCTGAAAGCTTTGCTCTTAATATGTCAAATCCTATTAGTTATATCTATATTTGGCCAAATTCCAGAATATTATATTTGTTCATAACTTTTATGTTGTAATGTTACTTGGCCCTTTTATAATATTTTTGACCTTTAACCGCTTTGTCACATTAATGATATTGTCATTCATTTTTAAGCCAAATAAAAAAACAATAATGTAATAGTTAATACAGAAAATATTATTTTATATATTAATTTTAGTAAATAAAGAATGAAAACTTCATTTATACTGCCAATAGTAGGTAATGCCACGATAGATCTACTGTCAGAGTGACGGGACCGTATGTAACGAGTCCAGGGTTCGATTCCGGCCCTTGTCGTTTTCACTTAATATTTATAGAAACTTAACATATTTAAACATGTTTATCACTATAAATTTCAAACTCTATATAGTAAACTTTTGAAGGTGAAGGGATTATCAAGACCAATCACGGGAATTAGTGCTTAATCCAGTGACGATTGATGCAAAATCAATGAAATCCTATCCTTAACGATATAAAACCTAGGTATTCTACGTATTGATTTTACTCAAATGATATCAAATTTATTTGTCTTAGATGTGGACTGAGGAGCTGTTCGCGCTGGCTTATAACATCAACCAGTTCAACAACCCCACCATCAAGTTTTTGGAGAAGTTGCACACCAAGATAGTTCTCCAAGCTGATAAATCGGGCAAGATTCTGGTTAAGAAGTAAGTGGTCACTTGTAATATTATATATATATATATATATATATATATATATATATATATATATATATATATATATATATATATAACGTGTTTGATAATTAAGATACTTATAAAGAGCTCCTTGAAACCGTTGACACTTCAGATGTAGAGTACGATATTGCACATTTGAATAAAACTATTTCACAGATCTAACTCGCGTATAATTGAGTTTATATTTTAAATTATAAACTTTCAATTTAACCCGACGTTTTTAATGCTGCATTAAAAATAGTTTCATTTAGATGTACTAGTAGTAAAAGAGTTAATTTAAAATAAATATTATTAACAGGATCATAATCGTTCAAGTATTTATTTTGTTGATTCTACTCTGTATTTTGAATAATCTGAATGATCTATGGATCTACTTCTTTTTCGTGTGTCAAACCTAGTCTTGCCAAAAATATTGTAACAAAGAAAAAAATATTTTTTTAATTGCAAATAACATTTATTACTTTTATAGTGTGTTAGTTTAATACACAGATATAAAACAATTAAAAATATAAAAAGCTTATTAGAAGTGGTATTTATGAGCACGGTGATTTTGTTTGCTTATAATGTTGATCAATTGTAAACATTTTCTCTTCCCTAAACAAAATTACTCTTTGACCTCCCTTTGCGTACCGCTTCAGTAGTTGTTTCGATTTTACCACCCTATTCGTCTTTAATTTATCAGTTAAGAAATGACCAGTGCGTCTCTTATAGGCTGCAAGCCCTAAGTTATCTCTTAAAATACGCGACATGGTTCTAGGTGCTATCTTCATTTTAAAATCTTTTGGATTCGGACAGGATTTCTTAGAATTCTTTCCCTTACTGCTTTGACCACCGTTTTCGTAAGAACACTACGTGGATGGGCAGATCTTTCTCTGTCACAAACAGAGGAAGTCTCATTGTACCTATTAATAACCCGGTACACAAATATTTGACTTATACCAAGTGTATGGAGAGTTTTAAAAATTGCATTTGACTCCATACTCCTACTTTGTGTAATGCAATCACAGCGATTCTGTTCTCTTTATCACCCCACTCCATTTTAATATCACAAAATATTGTACAATGTATTGGCGCCAAAATGAGAAAACACATTGAAAAATGACAGATTCCAAATTCAAATGTAATATTTTTTATTTTTAATTGTAACAGTATTTATGGCCAAACTAAGTAATTAAAGAGCGTAAGTGCGTGTGTGTGTGTGTGCGTGCGTGTGTGCGTGTGTGTGTTCTTATTGTTCAATTGGACTTCCATTGTTATAACTAAAGGTAAATTCGATTGATTCATTCTTTAGACAAAATCCACAGCATTTTACTTTAACACAAAAGACAGTTAACAGCAAATTTAAAAAACATTATTTTATATTTTTGAGCATTAATTTTATAATTTTAAAACGTTGTAGATTTAGATATTTTAAGTTCAAAGGTTTAGACAACGTTACCTCGGGCTGCCATCACTGACGTGGACATTTGACATTTGGTATTTTGCTCTGGATATTTTTAGTTCTAAAATAAAGATCGTATGTTTTTACAGTTGCTTTATTATTTAGAGGTGTTAGTTTTTCCGGTTGAAAACATATCTTTTGTATTTTTTAGACTTTGAGGTATTTCTGTGTCGACTAAAATTCTATACGTGATTGAGGTCGTTTCTAAAAATATCAAGCTTTTAAAATGTCAAAGTTCAACTTAGCATCTAATTTTAAAATTCCACATTGCCTAAAAAGAATTAACTGAATTTAAATTTAAAAAACGAAATTGTAAAAATCACTAAATAGGTATATCCAATTTTACAGACATTAGTCATTTGTGATTGGCAAAATTTCAATGTATGCTGAAACTTTTATGCCTGTTTTCCAATATGAGGCTATTATATTTCAGCTTTATATATTTATGAAGGTCACTAAACTTTAGACGGTTAAAGATTTTGAACCGTAATATACTATATTATTTATTAATATTCGTACTCAATGTTTTAATCTTGACTTTGTTTTAGTACAACATATAAGAATAATTAAAAAAAGAGTCCTTATTTCTGTAAACAAGACAAAGTTAATAAATACACGAATTATTAATAAACTTATGTTAATAAAATAGTACAAATGAATCTCGTCTCTTTGTATATAATAAAGTTTAGAATTAATTATGCTAGATTGTCAGAAGTCCCAATTAAATCCCCTGTCCCCGTACAAACGTGACTGCCCTAATGGATACACTTCAAGCCATGGGACAAAGGGAAGCTTCGACGACTGTTGAACCGGCTTAAAATACTGTTTAATCCAATTATCTACTTATTTAGAGAGTAAACAAATAAAATTCTAAAACTGAAATTGTATTTACAGGATTTATTCGGCATTTAAGATTATTCATAAAGGATGCTGTGAACAACACAATCGCGTTCAAACACCTTTAAGTTATTATTATTCGTCATACATTTAAGATGCATTAATAAAAAAAATATCAGATTTAGATGAAAATATTTTGATATTTACCGGATTGATATTTATCTACTTTAAAGACGCATGTATCTTTCTTTTTTTTTAGACATATCTGGACATAATTATATGAAGATATATATCGAACAATGTTCATTTAAAAAGTAATAACCCTTAACTGATATATTTTTTACGGTTTACGCTCTAACGTTAGGTTTTATTTCTTTTGTGTGTTTTTTCATTGAATAGTTTCGAATCCCGCTCCGTGACTCTCTCATATCTATATGCCACTCTGATTCATTGTCTGTCTGTGGTCTCGTCTCGTGGTAAAAGACAAAAAAATGATTTCTAACGTTAAGCTTCTGATTCAACGCTTCCATGAATGCTAAAACTGTTTTTATATAGTTTGAATTATGCATTGTATTACACTTGCTTTATTTGAAACACCTGCTTATCAGTAGCTCTTAAAGCAATATTACAATAATCTTACTTTTCATTTTCGTTTCATAACATCCTGAAAGTAATCTGGCTTAATAATGATTCGATAAAAGAGAAAGTTTTGATGACGTCATCCTAAATCATTCGTTCTTTTATCACATGAAAAATAAAATAAATTGTTTAACTGATATCTAATTATCTAGAACTGCAGGAATAGAAAAGCATTCGTTCATTCGCGTCGCTAAAAATAAAAAATATGATATTAATGTATACATTTACGAAGTAATATAATTGTAAAATTGAACATATCTTCTTCAAACTATGATAGTTTATAGTAGTTTACAGTGGCCCTGCAGGTATAGACGTTCTGTTTGAAAACCTAGATACACATACACACAGAGGTTTAAGCACAGAAGTTGAAATTTTACAATTTTAATGATTAAAGATAAAAGATTGGATAAGTCGACTTTTCCGATGTAGAGCTGTCAGGCATTCAACATTAAATTTATTGTTACGATATAACATCCACTCTGGGAATTGAATCTGCACCAGCGGTACATGTTAGCAAAATCGACGATACACTGAAGATATTTGTTGGAGTATTTCATAAAGATGTTTAAAACTACATACATGTTATATAGATTTAGGATACAAACATTTTAAAACCAAGTTAATATTAAAGGACAAGATTAACAATATCTATAAATTTAATAAAAAATATGATTAGAAGCTGACTTGTTTGTTTTGACGTTTGTTTAATATAAGTTCTAATAGTTATTGTGAAATTATCCTGAACTTATAGTCTTATTAATTTTTGGGATGTAATGAAATTATTACAATTTTTATTAACATTATATTTATAATATATAGATTAGGGGACAATATTGAACCTGACGATTTGCCGACACTACACTGCGTTTTTACGGGTATAAATCGAATATTCTATGGTTGGACCGTTTTGAAATAATTTTATGGATATAGGAAAATATGCTATTTGAGAATGATTCTGTAAATGTACAGTTGTTATATTAGTAAAACTTTATTTTAGAAATACTTTAGGTATAGGTCATCGATATGGACTGATAGTTATCATTTTAAAAAGGGAAGCTATTGAATCTTTTAAATGACCTGTTGATATAGTGGTTAGGTACTCTGACTGCTGGACCAAAGCTAGGGGGTTGGACTTCCATATGGGACAATTCCTCGTATGATCTACATGTTCTTGTCCCGAGTCTAGGTCCATTTGGTATCCGTTATTTATAAACTTGTAAAGCCCATAGAGACACTAAAAAAAATAATACCCAAAAATGTCTTTTTTTAAACAAAACCAAAAAACCATAATGCTAGTGACCTGGTAAATAGTAACCTGGTTATGTAAATTTTATAAAAATCACGATAAAAGTATTTTAAAAGTCAAGATAAATGTTATCGTTCATCAGTGATAGTTAAGTGCGGTTTCGAGTAAAGTTTACTGTCGATATTAAATTCTAAATATTTTATAAAATTTGTTTTAGTAACGTTAATTCACAAGTATTTAGTATTCTTAAACATTATCTAGTTTATATCCTGTTGACGCATATAATATGTTAATCTCATTGTGAGTAGGTACTAATTTGGTCCACAGATAGTGGAAGTAATTCGGATGCTGGGATATGTTTAATATCTAATATCGATTTTTATCTTGTTCATTTCTTAATATCAGGATTATTTAAGAATTACAACAAATGTTGAATTGAGGTACTATAGACTATTTCGTAATTTGTGATATTTTGGACTTGTTATGCAATTTGTTCCTTTGGCGTATGCATTGAAGTAGGAGTGGAGTGGAGATATACAAGGTTTTAGATTCCTTTTCTTATTTAAGACAAAAACTAGTGTTGGTGCGTTGTGTGCATCCTGAACTTTAAGATCTTGGATCTTAGGAACCGTTGGAGGTAGATGACTAATTAAATATCTTACTGACAGACACCTGCATCTCATCTTGCCACGGATACGGGCTTGTTGGGTTAAATTTAAAGTTTAAAATGTATTACGATGATTCCAGGGCTATTTGGTCTAAGCAACTTTTTCAGCGAAGTATTAATTATATACATATTAGGAATCAACGCTTTTTATTATTCCAAATATGTATATAACTAGATTTCTAAAAACAATACGCTTGGTCTAAATAGTTCTAAACAATACGCAACTTAGGTCAGTAGAAAATAGTTTTATTTAGTCTTAACATCTATATTAAAATCTCCAATTATAATAATATTAAAAATGTTCAAAAAGTTGATCTTGTATGTGGAAAGTAAACGATAAATGGTCATAAGAGTAGAATATAATTTTAGTACCATAAAGTTAACATGAACTGGATCAATAATAATAATAATAATATTGGGTTTTCAATCTGTGTAACGAGGTCATCTTTTGTATTTATAAATATACCATCATATTGATTTATGTATTTTTTTTGAGTACACCATGTAGCTGTTCAAACTAGAAGTTTTTATTACTGTTTTATCAACATTCTGTTAAAATTATAACTTTCGATAGAGTGAATGTGTATGTATGCAATTAGTGAAATTAGTGAAACAAAGATTTTTTATGTTTAATTTTTAGTTGAAAGTTAGTTAAAGTTGAATAAGTGACTAGAGTTTTGTCATATTGATAAGTAACAGTGACTTTGATTTTGTTAATGGGGCCTACCATGAACTCTTATAGCAGTATTACAATAATCTTACTTTTGATTTTCATTATATGATACTCTCACACTACACATAGAATTATATGATATTCTCAAAATTACAAGGGCTTTAAAGGGTATTTCCATTTACAAAAACGATTTGTAAAATCATTTCTGTATTTTAATTAGTCTAAACTGGTTAACTATTATTATATGATTATTTTTACTGTTTACATACATTACACTTAACTCATTTATTATATTATAAATATAATGGTATAGTGTTCAACTCAACACCACCCCTTTACTTCAAAGAAAGTCTATCATTAATATATTTTTATTAATATTAATTAATTAAAACGTAAGACGTGAATTGACTATTTGTGACGTATAATATTCTCATAGAAGAAACACATAAGTATCGCAAAAAAACAGACGAATGTTGATGCTTCAACAAATGTACACAGTCCACTTTAAAAATAATAACTTTAGTCTTCTTAACTTGTTTGGATCGTCACTATATCGCAAATAAAATTATTCTCCATAGTTGTTTCTGCTGTTTTGAGTTCATTCTAGATACAGCAAAACAGACCTTGCAAACATCAATTTCTCACCTAAAACTCGTATTTATTTTCTTTGTTACTATAATTCTAGTCTATTTCAGACAATCGATGTATTTTAAATATTATAAATTATATTTCATAATTTCTTCTTCATATTATAATTATGAATTTATTTATTAGTTTCAATAGCAAGTCCATAAAATCGTATTGTCCAGTATGTAATTACAATTCATTATTTAATTATAAAACTCTAATCCGATAATTTTATTTTTGGTTAATGTAAATTGTAGATAGATAGATTTAATGGTATGTAAATTGTATTTTGTAATCCACATTCCTGTCATTTTCATTATTTAGTATTTCCATAGCAACCAACTGTCAATCCACTCGAAACGTTTCTTTTCAGGTGATAATAACAATATTTTTTTTTTTTTTTTTTTTTTTTTTTATACAAAACTAGGTTAATGCTTGACTACATTCCACCTGATGGAAAGTGAAATGTAGTCTTAGGTGGTAAAGCGCATTAACCTAGCAGCCTATTCACTCTCCTCTTGAAGACACCCACATTATATTTTGCCGGAAATACCGACGCAGGCAGATTGTTCCAGTCCTTCGCTGTACGCACTAAAAAAGATGAAGCATAGCGCTTCGTTCGGACAGGTGGAATGTCCACAACGTAGGGATGGATACCCGCCGTGCGTCGGGACGTCCGGCAAAAGAACGGGGATGGGGGAATTAGGTCGTGCAATTCCTGCGCACACTCACCAAAATGTATCCTATAGAATACTGAGAGGCTAGCAATTCTACGCCTGTGTTCAAGGCTGTGGAGTTTGGCGTCAACCAATTTAGGGTCGCCAATAAGCCTCTTTGCTCGCCTCTCAATTGAGTCCAGAACCGCAAGATGAGTCTTTGCGGCACCAGCAAATATATGGCCACAGTACTCTACACACGACCGGATCTGTGCTTTGTATAATACAAGAAGCTGTCCCGGTGTAAAGTACTGTCGCACCTTCGCAAGTACGGCAAGCTTTCCCGCAGCTGCTCTTGCTCTGGACTCAATGTACCGACCAAAGTTGAGGTTCGAGGAGATCTCAAAGCCTAACAACTGAAGCCAGTCACTGTATTCCAAGGATACATTCTGGAAAGTAGGAGCCAAGGTGAAGGGGCTCCTTTTGGCGGTGAACAAACACGTCTGCGTTTTGGTGGCGTTGAATTTGACAAGATTGGCATTGCCCCATGCAGAGACTGCCTGAAGTTTGTCATTCAAACGTTGCACCATGGCTTCTCTTTCAGACTGTACTTGATCTCGACTAGCCCGAGAACTTGGCAGATATCTTTCTACAACTGTGCTGTCGTCTGCATACCCATAGATACCGGGCTTCAGCAGATCGTTAATGTGCAGCAGAAAAAGAGTTGCAGAAAGAACGGACCCCTGAGGTACTCCGGCATTTATTGTCAAGGGTTCCGAAGAACACCCGTCGACAACAACACGGAGAGATCTCTGGCTCAAAAAGTCCGTTATCCAGTCAATCAGACCAGGAGATATACCGTACGCTGAAAGCTTGCTTAAAAGGCTCACATGCCAGACCCTGTCAAAAGCCTTCGAGACGTCCAGAGAGACGGCGACCGCTTCTCCGTTCCTCTCGATGGCTTCGCCTAAAATGTGTGTTGCGTACGCTAGAAGGTCCCCAGTGGACCTATTTCGGCGAAATCCGTACTGTCGGTCACTGAGGAGATCGTTACCTTCTACGTACGCTAGAAGCCGCGAGTTCAATACACGCTCCATAATCTTGCAGAGTATGGAGGTGATTGAAATGGGCCTATAATTGGCAGGATCGGCACGGCTGCCTTTTTTGGGCACGGGTTGCACGTTGGCAAGCTTCCAGGATTCCGGCACTTTTCCAGTCTTGAAAGAGAGGCGATACAGACGTGTCAATACAGGAGACAACTCACCTGCGCATGTCTTGAGCAGAATGGCTGGTATACCATCAGGACCACTGGCTTTATTCACATCCAAACGACACAATGTTCTCCATACCTCTTTGTTAGTGATGCGGATTTCAGGCATCGAAATACCGCAGTGAGGAAGATGTGCTGGAGAAGCATTGCCAGTGTCTAGATGCGAATTCTCAGCAAACAGAGAAGCAAATACATTCGCTTTCTCTGTTGCTGTGTGGGCCAGGGATCCATCAGGCTTCAGCAGAGCAGGCAGTGAGGGTTGGCAGAAGTTCGACTCGATCGCTTTGGCAAGAGACCAGAAAGCTCGACTGCCAGTTGGTCTGACAGAGAGCTTTTCGCCATTCTTAACGATCCGATCAAGACGAGCCTTCCGCAATGCCTTTTTATAGGACTTGGCAGCTTGGTTAAAGGCTCTCTTCTTTGTACTTACATCCGGAGTTTTGCGGCTTCGAGCATCAGCCCAAATGAGGTATGCCGAATGTTTACGGTTATGTGCATGACGACATTCGGCATTAAACCATGGGCGAGCTTTGCCACCGATGGGTACGTCAGCAAAAGGAATAAAATACTCCATTGCCTGATGCACCACATCGGTTATAGCATCCGCGCAACTCGACGGATCCAAAGAAGAGAAGCAGACCTGCCGCCAAGGATAAGACGCAAAAAAGTGCCGCATCTCATCCCAATCTGCTGACTTGTATTTCCATACTCGCCTAACACCATGTGGTTCGAAAGCTGGTGGGGAATATGTAAATACAGATTTCACCAGACAGTGATCGGAGGTTCCCAAAGGGGACGTGACCTCTACACGATACCTGTCCGGATCAGTTGTCAGCAGAAGGTCCAGGCAATTGGCTGTATGGCCTTCCACATCTGGTACCCTTGTCGCTTGCCTCACCAGCTGAAAGAGGTCCAAGGACAACGCAAAGTTCCGCGCTTCTCTTCCAGCATGGTCGGTCTTCTGGTACGGGAACAGCCAGTCCTGATGACAGGCATTAAAGTCCCCCAGAAAGACGAGCTGCGCCGAAGGGTACTGATACAGAGCCATATCTGCAGCCTCACTGAGATACTCAAATAAACGAGTTGTCTCCTGGTCACCGCTGTGCGAACGGTAGACACAGGAATACAGGATTTTTTCGTTTCCTGTGTCCACTAAAACCCATAGGGAAGAAAAAGTGGGGTCTTCAAGGTGACGGAGACGCTGAACACAGAGGTCGTTCCGCGCGTACACACTGACTCCGGCCCGTGAGCGAAAGTTGTGCTCTAACGAGTAACCGGGATAATCCAAGTATGCAGCGCTCAAAGGACATTGTATCTGCGTCTCCGTCAAAAAGAGCAAGTGCGGCTGCTCTGTCTCCAGGTGGTGGTGGACAGCTAAAAGATTTGAGTGCAAACCCCTGATATTAGTAAGGTGCACTTTATATGAGGAGGAGTGCAACCGCTGTGTAACCTTGTTCTTTTTTCTTAACTTTTTCATAAAAAAATAAATAAATATAAAAGTGAATAGGGATGGGAAATGGCAGTTGAACGAGACGGTACGTATCGAACCCGACGTCGAAATTGGTGATGTCTTGCCACTGGGAGGCTAGTCTGGAGACTGCGGGGACGCCCGAACCCCCCCAGGGATCGCCATCGGGCCTCCTCGTCTGGTCGCCAACCAGCACGATGGAGCCACCCTGGGATTTTTCACAGCTGGCGGGGCAGCCTTTCGTGGTTGGCTATCCCACTAATTGGGCCCCCAACTATCTGCGGGCGGCCAGCGGAAAGCCGTCGCTTCGGATCCCGCTACCCTCCTCGACTAGACACCCGACAAAACAAACACCAACCCGACGTCAGACCGGTTCGCCAACGCACCGCAACTGTTCAGACCCATTTCCCATAAACGGCTTCATCGAGCAACGTGCCGGAACACGACTAGGTCGTTTTGCGGCACGACTCTGCCCGATGGGTGGTAACTTTGCCGGCGACCGGATGTTATGGTCTACCACCAAGAGAGTTATAATAGTTAAATGGTGCGTTATTATTTTTAATTTCTAGATGGTATCAAAAGGTATCAATTTTAAAACTAACCAAGTAAGCTAAAAGCTAAGTAAGTATCATTTGCAGCACGGTGTAAAAGAGATGAACCTATACGAAATAAAAGTGTTGTCTCTAAGCAGGAATAAAACAATATTGTTTTATAAAATTCATGGTACGAATCAAAGTAATATTAATGTAATATTACTACAAAACTTCTTAAAACTATGACAGTTTTTAAGAGTTCATGGCAGGCCCCAATGTCTAGTAGAAGTTATTCAAAATAGTCGCCTGTCAAGAAAATTATAAAAATGTCCTGTTTTTTAATCAAAAGCTATGTTCGTCGAGATGGTTCTTAGCTATCATTGGTCAACATAGAAACAGTCGTCTCCAAGATAATGTTTATTAATGAAAGGTTCTTATGCAATAATTAACTGTTCCCAGCGGCTTCTCCCGCGCTATATTGGAAAAAAAGCCTTGTTATGAAGGCCAAAAGGTTTTTACACTTACTTACTCAGGTAAAGTACTTTATTAGAGATAGCTGTTGCCCGTGACTGTGTCCACGTAGACTTTAAAAAATAATTAATAGGGCTTATGATCGTAGTCATACAGAGTCACGGGCAACAGCTAGTGATAATATAAATCCCTTCATCATAGTGTTATTAGTGATTGTAAATCATTTTAACTCCAAATATTTATATTTATTAATGTTTGTATATATACGACAAAGTCTTGAATCATGTTACATAATAATATTATTTTCATTCTTTTTAGATATTTTTTTTGTATCGGGAATTTTTTGAAAATTATTGTTATTTTTTTTTTGATAATTTATTTTATTCCTTATTTAATTTTTATGTATCATAACACACATACATATACTGTATGTGTTATAGTATTATAACACACATACATATACGTACGTGTTCTTGTCTAGGGTATTTTTTTTTTAAATAAATGTTTTTTTCCCGATTAAGTAGAATATATGACGATAAAAGATGTGACAATGTTCTGTTTAAGATATAAGTTATTTTTTTTTTTGCTTTTTTATGTTTAGTATTGTCATAATACTTAAAATCTATACCTATAATAATAAACAGTTTAATAAGTTTTTCTCCACTTTGTTTCTGATATTTTGATTTTAGTTTTAAAAATCGAAAAAAATATATTTTTAGTATAGTACCATCAAACTTTAGTTTTAAAGAATTTTTCCCAAACTTTAGTTAATATTAATATATTTTATTTAAAAAAAATAATTTCCGCACTAAAGAATAATACGTATGGCGGGCGTTTTACCAATATTAATAGAAGATAAAAAGAAACGACAACAGGGTTATATAATAACTACCTGCCCGCTTAATTTAGAGATATATTAATTCGAAACACTTACTAAAAAAACATTAAATATAATGAAACCACCGCAGTTATAATTATGATTCGTCCTGAATTAAATTTTCCTCGTTTCTTCTAGGGGGTAAATGCATAGATCCGTAGCCTTACAACTGACCTTAAATACGTACAAAATAATATCCTATTACTAGAAAAAAAAACTGTCATCGACAGTTCATGAAAACTTTAGGTACAGGATTACCTAATGGGTTAAACTAAAGATTCTCCAAAAATGTCGTTGGAGCCGTCAACCGTTTATGAACCTATAAGGAACATCATACATACTTCTTATAGGTATATCATTAATAGATATAGAAGATAGAATCCATATTCGAACAAATATTTATTCTCGTACAGGAATCGAATCCACGATCTTGAGCTCAGTGTAGGGTCACTGAACTTTAGAGCAACAATCTAACCAATAGAATATAACTCAAGCTGTATAACTTCTATATATAGACAGTATGAACACCGTTTTGAATATATGTATTACGTTTATCTACAAAAGAAATTTTCCATTTCTATTTTGGTATCATCAGATATCCTAAAATATTCAAATCAGCGACGACATACGGTTCATCTAAATTCAAAAAGAACTATGTATTAAACTAACAATGGTTTAGATTGCTATATTTAATTATGTAGAGGTTTTTTTATAATTTATCTTATATTAAGATAAAAACGCGAAGCTTAATCACATGAAAAGTTAAGGACTTAAATAGACAGGCTATAAATATTCATAATCCACATAATGGCTTTAGCGTTTGTTTAATATTTTTTATTAGCTTTTGCTCGCGGCTTCGCTCCACCGACAATTAATATATAATAATAAATCTACCACATGTTCAGATTTATGTGATTTTTTTATTTATTGACTACCACTATTGTGTATTTGCCAAAATCGTAAAAAGTTATGATTTTGGCAAATACAACGCCACATGCAAAATTTGGCGTAAATAAACATATAGAAGGAAAGTTAGAAATTTAAATGCTCTTATATTATTTCTGTTGCGCATTTCTAGAATTTTTAGTTTTACTATGAAAATTATGTTTTTCTGTCGTATATATTAGCTATATGTATTAGCTTTTTGTAGAGTATAATTTTTTTAAACCAAGGTTTACGTGAAGGCAGCCTTTATTTTACTTTACAAACTTTAGGAAATTCGTTTTCCACCTATTTCATACTCTTAGGCCATGACTTTCTAAAATTATGTTGAATCACATTTTCATTGTAATTTTATAAAGATCTATAATGAATTGTATAATGTCAAAGAAATTCATTGAAGAATTTAAAAGCCTCGAAGAAAGAACCACCCTCTTTCAATCACCTAGGGGATGAATTTTCAAAAACTTTTATGTATACCCTTCGTATGTATATATTGATATTTATATAACGTGATTTATAATTAATTTTTATTGTAGATATTGTATTAATATGGTTTTGTTATAAATATATGTAAATACCGCGTCTGTCTGTAAATATGTGAACAAGACTAGTTGCACTTTGACTTTTTCTTCTAAACTGTAGGTTTTTTCAAAAGAAGAACATGTAAAATAATTATTCCGAATCGCTCTACTGTTTTGTAAAAATTTCTCTTAGTGTGATTATTTATATTATGTATAAATATTTTACCTATAAAATGATTCAAAGTGGTAAAGTTAAAAAAGTTAAAATAAACCAAATAAATATTTTAATATTGGTTAATCAAGTTAATTCTAATATTATTCAGGATATTATTTCCACAAAATAAATTAAACAATTTTGATGAAACCAATGAAAGATTATATTATATAATAGATTATTGATTTGATAGGACCTACATAATATAAAAAATAATTTGTGTTTTAAACATGCAACACCAAAAATATAAAACCAAACTAATAATCATAAGTTTTGCTGATATTATCATAGCATGTAATGTTCTCATATTTTTTACTTGTGCATTGTAATATTACAAGAACCATCTAATCTTTATAATCGTTGTACTAATTTAGGTAGAATTTCTGAACACGCAACACCAAAAAGTATATTTTTGTAAATTCGACGCTGACAATTCGACACTAAGGTATTATAAAACATTTTGTTTTGATGTTTCTTGGTTCAAAATACTGAATAGAGACATGTTAGTAATCAAATGTGATATGTATTAAAAATACATTCAAATTAATAGCCCATGTTAACACTATCAATGTAAAATACTCGCGAAGAGTCGTGTAAGTACCTAATATATTTAAATTGTAATATGTGTGTTTGTGTAGAGGTCGTATATTTATTAGTTAAGATTAAGATTATTATTTAGTAAACTGTCGAATTCGGAGTAGATAGTTGCAATGTAGTAAAACGACTGATAGATTATTTACATCCATTATTTATTCATTTATGTAAAAAAAATACAAAATAAGAAAAATATATTCAAAAAGTGTACAAAGGCTTAACTTGTCTTTTAAGAGATCTCTACCAATATATCAACGGAAAAGTGTTTTTATTCATTATTATGAGGTCTGGTATAATAAAACGTCATATTTTATATAACTAATGCAGTATATTTGTTTTATATAAATTGGCTATATAGAACAAAATACAATTTCTTATAAATATTGAATTTCAAGGATTCTACTTGTATTTTTTTTTTCCGGTAGAACGATCCCGGACTCTACTGTAATTTAATTGGGACCTGGTCAGTTAAGCAGTAAATAATATTACGATTATTTTTTATCGATTAATTATTATTAAATTCCTAGTTACAATTATCGTTACCTGGTAGTATTCCGAATCCTAGCACTGATAAAAAAAACTTTATTGTTAAGCATCTTACCTTCATCTCTGTTTGATTTGTCCTTATAACAATATTTTTATTACCCTATTCTAATACGTCTATAATGTAACCAAATTCAATAATAATACCAATAATAGTGAGTACAGCAATAACAAACAATAATAAATAAGAATTGTTAAGTTCAATCATTGACATAGATAGCCGATGAGGCGTACAGATCTGCGATTAAGAAGGTTTCATTATTTCTATTGTGTAGGAAATCTATATCGGAAATAAGATTTTATTCTTAAACATCAGAAATACTACTAATTATGTTATATATTAATAAAAAAGTTTTAACTCAGTGTAGGGTCACTGAACTTTAGAACAACAGTCTAACGAATAGAATAAATTCTAATTCTATTTTAACTAGTTATTCAAAGTTCCCACACTTAACTTTAACGCACGCTTTTAAACTGTCGGGCCATTGGTCGACCGATGGATTTACAATGATGTCTCCAAAGATTTCTTGAGCGTCTCAATATTTGGGAGACGCTTAGAGCAAGCCATGTTCTCTAGCACAGACCTCAATTTATAGTCCAAAGGGTTTAAGTCCAGTCTAGCCGAAGGCCAATCATCAGCCTTTATGAAGTCTGTAGCATTTTGCCCAAGCTTAACGCTCGCCTTATGACCCGGGGCTGAATCCTGTAGGAATGTCCACACTTCGTTTTTGAATAAGGTGTTGCTGAGAGGTTCAACTAGTGCTTCTAAGACGGTATCTTGGAACACTTTGGCTGAAGTTTTCTCTCCTTTTTTGCAAAAATGGAGTTTCGTAACCCCTTGTTAGGTGACACCACACACCCCACCAAACCACGACATATGCTGGATGATGGCCTCGCTGAACTTTGGTCACTAGCTCGGAAGCTTCTTTAAAGCTTTGTGCATACATTTGATCATTTTGTTTGTTGTAGTGCTCCAATTTTTCTGTATTTTTCATCCGCGTATCGAAGTAACAGCTGTTTTGATCTTTCGACTATCTTTTGTTTTAGTGTCTCATTTAAGGTGTCAGGTGTATCTCTGGTATGCCCCTAGACCTAAGTCTTGTTTTATAATCTGAAAAAGTATTCTCGTTGGGGTCTTCGTATCTCTGGAAAGGATTTCTGCTTCATTATGGGATTTCGACGAAATCTAGGCCTTGGCTGCATTAAGGGTCTGGTTTGTTCGAATAGACCGCGGTCGGCGGGATCTCTCACGGTCATCAACAGACACCTTTGGATGGTGCGATGCACAAACATTCGGCTAATCCCTAGCTTTTTCAATGTATCAAAAATGTCGGCTGGCTCTCTGGCTCTTTAGTGCCCCACACCATGTTCAAAACAAATAATTTCGTATCAAAAAACATAGAACAATGGCGGGAAAGAAGTTAATTATTTTATCGTAGAAGCTAATGTTCGAAATTCAAATTAATATTTTTTTTAAATGTATTTAAACACCCAGTAATTTATGGCTAAACTAGTTATATGTAAATTTTCTACATCAAGTCATCGAACTCTATATAACTAAGTCATAAGCTACGGTTACAGCAATTAAACCACTCGTAGATGTCAGACTGCAATTTACAATTAATAGCAATTAAAGCTACGCGGTGCTACGGAAGTAAGTTCGTAGACAATTTGTAGCCCTGCGGGCTACGAATTCTCGGAGTACATTTCATTACACAATTGTAACTTTATTATTTTTCTTTTTCTTTATATAAACTTAACTATTATTTTGTTTATATATTTTTTGACGTCGGATAATAGTATTTTATAAATGATATTGTAATTTTATCATTCAGTAAAATAAAGTTTTGATTTGATTTTATAAATAAAACAAATCTTTCTAAACGGCTGCTCTGATTTCAATTTAAAGTGGATTTACTTGAGTGAGGCCGACAGACGGACATCGCAAGCTATAAAATTAGCCGTAATCCTTTTAAAAACAACTACTGGTGAGCTTCTCATGTTTTTCTGACCGCAAAATATGTTTTGGTAGTTATATTTTTTAGGTCGATTTTAAGATTATCCTATTCTAAAGTAAATTTTAATGTAGGTCTAAGATTAACATTTCTTGAAGGTATTAAGAATGAATGCATTGTAATTACTGAGGTATCTGGTTACGACGAAGAAGAAATTCCCTCTGTAGTGACACGAACTGCTATCTTATAATTTTATTTAATTAAACTACAGTACTAAGAAACAAAATATAATAACCAAAACTGTGACCTTTATAATAAAAAGAAAGCAATTCTCGTCTGTATGTACAGTTTATAAATAGTTAATCGTTATTGAGCTCGAAGCCGCCAGGACCTTTCAAATATTAAAGGTTAAAATGTAATTCTCCTTTATTGGTTTATCTTAAAAATCTTTATATTAATATTTTTTTTATCATAATTGCTACATTTAATATAATATTTTTTTTATAAGTTTTTATTAGATCGATCCTTATAAGACGTACATTTTTTAACCGATTACAAATGCTTGAATGCTGTATCTCTTTTTATGTAATTTTAATTTATATTGTTTAACTTAGATTATTTTGTTATTATTAATAATGAGGTCACGTTGCTCTTCTATCCCATAATACCTCATAGAGTAGGTTTACTTAGATAGGATGAACTTTCGATTTGGGACCTATGCGATCACACCATAGGGGAGAACCGGCAAAATACCACCCGTGGATAATTAAACTTTTTTATAATATTTGAAACCAATCATTATTAATATATGAGAAAAATTTGTATTCGAATAAGGGTGGTATCAAAATAAGACTAGAATAACTAAGCACCCACGACTAGTTCTATAATATTCTCACATTTATAGGGAATTATAGGATAACTTGAAACATTAATAATTATAATAATTACATAATGTCTTTTTTTTTTTTTATGTGATAGAAGGCAAACGAGCAAACGGGTCACCTGCTTGTAAGCAACATCCGTCGCCCATGGACGTCTGCAACTCAGGAGTTACAAACGCGTTGCCGCCCTTTTAAGAAGGAATACGCTCTCTTTTTGAAGGTTTCAATGTCGTATCGGTCCGGAAATACCTCGGGAGACAATTTATTCCACAGATTGGCTGTGCGAGGTAAGAAACTTCTAGAGAAGCGCACAGTGGTGGAACGCCAGCCATTCAGGTAATGGGGATGGTGGTTCTGTCGCGATGGACGATGGCGAAAATCTGTGGGTGGTATTAATTCGAACAACTCTTCAGAGCACTCCCCATGGTATAAGCGATAGAGGATGCAGAGAGAAGCTACATCCCTACGCAACGCCAAGGGATCAAGCCGATCGGAAAGATCTTGACAGTCGATGATTCGAGTCGCTCTCCGTTGTATGCGGTCAAGAGGAAGAAGCTGGTACTGAGGTGCACCTGCATAAAGATGAGAACAGTATTCCATCTGCGGCCGAACCTGCGCCTTATAAAGCGGCAGGCGATGGGCCGGAGTGAAATATCGTCTCGATCTGTTCAGTATACCTAGCTTCTTTGAGGCCAATTTGGCCTTGCCCCCAATATGACCGCGGAACTGGACCTCGCTCGATATATCGACGCCAAGGATTCCAATACTGGCTGCGGCAGTTAGGGGAGTGCTCTCAAATTCTCAAATGAAGGTGATACGGCAAACGGTGTCTTTTTTGCGGTGAACGCGCAAACTTGTGTCTTTGTAGGGTTAAATTGGACTAGATTAAGCCCCAATCTGAAACTTTTCCTAAAGTTGTTTCGATTTCAGACACAAGTTTATTTCGGCTCTCAGTGACGTTTGCCCGTGAAATATTAGTGCGGCCGGTATAAAAGGCATCACCCGTACTATCATCCGCATAGCAATGAATGCTGCCGCTTTGCAGCATATCATTAACATGCAGAAGAAATAGTGTAGGTGATAGCACACAACCTTGAGGGACACCAGCATTGACAGAATTGGAGTTGGAGCAAGCACCGTCAACAACGACTTTCATGCTTCTGTCTGCCATGAAACTGGTGACCCAGGTTGCACAATTTCACGGGAAGCCCATAGGAAGGCAGCTTCGAGAGAAGCGCTTTATGCCAGACCCGATCAAAGGCTTTTGCTATGTCCAAGCTAACCGCCAAGGCCTCTCCCTTGGTCTCAATCGCCTGTGCCCAACGGTAACTTAGATATACTAAAAGGTCACCAGCTGAGCGACCCCTACGGAAACCGTATTGTCGGTCATTAAGCAGCTGGTGGTCTTCTAAGTACCGAAGGAGCTGGCAGTTAACAATGGATTCCATTGTCTTTGAGAACAAGGAGGTAATGGCAATGGGTCTATAGTTGGACGGATCCGAGCGATCACCTTTTTTAGGGATCGGGTGCACTAAAGCTGTTTTCCAGCAGTTCGGGACGACGCCGGAAGAGTATGAGAGCCGAAAAAGACGCGTCAAAACCGGTGCCAACTCCGGAGCACACGTTTTTAGCACAATGGAAGAGATTCCACCAGGCCCACAAGACTTGTGAATGTCCAGGGAAAGAAGTGTTTTACGCACTGAGCGTTCATAGAACCGGACTTCCGGCATGAAGCTCTCGCACTGCGGTATGTTCGGCGGTACGTTTTCCTGGTCATCCAGTGTCGAGTTGGACGCAAAGAGTTTGCCCAGGAGGTCGGCTTTTTCTTTAGCGTCATGAGCCAATGAAAGGTCTTCCCTGCGCAAAGGGGGAAGGGATGGCCTACAGAAATTTCCTTTGACAGCTTTGGCAAGAGACCAGAACGCACGAGTTCCGGAAGGAAGGCTCGTCAGTCTCTTGCCAATTCTGGCGATGTACTTTGCCCTGGCTATGTCTCTTTTGAGGGACCTGGAGGCAAAGTTGTACTTCTTTTTTAATTCGCTGGTCTGTACATCCCGTGCCATCGCTGCATTTGCCCAGGCTTGGTAGCAATTCCGTTTTCGGCTAGATGCTGCCTTACAGAATCGACCGAACCAGGGCTGGGATTTGCCACGAATGGGAACTACAGAGGATGGAACAAATAGTTCCATACCCTGCAGAACCACATCAGTGACAGATTCGGCAACGATGTTGGGATCATCCGGCAAGAAGCAAACCTGCCTCCAAGGGTAGGATGCAAAAAAAGACCGCATCCCATCCCAATCTGCTGACCTATAATGCCATACACGTCGGTAACCTGCGACTCGCAGTCGCCTTGAGCCGTTGAATGGCACCATACTCCGGATCAGGCAGTGGTCCGAGGAACCCAATGGGGCCACAACGGAGACTTTGTAGCCATCCGGATGAGAGGTCAGCAGAAGGTCCAACAGTGAAGGCTTGGCTTTCCACACCTGGGACTCGCGTATGCGTTGTTACCAGTTGTGTCAAGCCATAAGCC
This sequence comes from Napeogenes sylphis, assembly GCA_959347405.1. Classification (NCBI taxonomy): domain Eukaryota; kingdom Metazoa; phylum Arthropoda; class Insecta; order Lepidoptera; family Nymphalidae; genus Napeogenes; species Napeogenes sylphis. The sequence continues at coordinate 36,465,357 of OY365780.1, read as the reverse complement.
AGGGCTTGTCCGTGAACAGATCTACCGGCATGATCGGTTTTACGTGAACCCAGCCAATCGGCGTGGTGGGCGTTAAAATCACCAAGTATCACGATCTCTGCGAATGGGATCTGTTGCAGTACGAGGTTGGCATCACCGCTATGAGATCTGTATAGGCATGCGTAGATGCGAGGGTGGTCGTCGCTGTCTACGCGGAGCCACAAGATGGAAAGGTCCCTACCTTCAAGATTGCCGAGGCGACGAGAACTGATATCATCTCTAACACACACACACACACACCAGCCTTGGGAATAAAAGTATGTTCCAAACCGTACCCCGGATAGGAGAGGTACGATGTGTCTGTTGGAGATGATATCTGCGTCTCGGTCAAAAAGAGCAAGGCCGGCTTTGCTGTCTCGAGGTGGTAGTGGACAGCGTGGATGTTGGAATGTAGGCCCCTAATGTTGCAAAAATCCACGGCAAGAGTGGCAGGGGCTGTCCTAATATTATTGCTCTCGCCTCCGAGCGCGGTTGTGCCCCCCCAGAATACGAGGGGCAATCTGAGCGTCCAAGCCCAGGTACTTTATGATCTGAGCTTGGACGCCCAGAGGGGGATCCTCCAACCCTACGGCAGTTGGTACCCCCCTGGGGTAGTTTCTGTTCTAACTGCACTATCATGGAGAGGGGGAGGGGGGTTGGGCCACCGGAAACCTCACTCACTCAGTGAAAAATCAAATCCTGGTATCAGAGTGAGGTTGTGGGATAACACCGGTCGAGCCGGCACATTCGTGCCGAAGCATGGCTCTACCACAGAAAAATCTTCGTCTTATCATCGAACTAAGTAACTGTTTATATTTGTCGAATACTGGAGCATCATAGTATCAGAAAACTTGTATAATAATTCACATCAAACCCCTCTTAAATAAATAATTAAAATATTAGATGAATATCAACATATAAATGTTTATAAGTAAATAAATTACTTAAAGGAAAAAAATACATAATTAATTTCTCCATAATGTTTAAAATTCCTCATAATATATATTATTACTGATAAAAAGTAATTTACAATTCTCTTTCAGTAATCTCCAGGGTATAGCAAAATAAATCACAGTCTTTTTAGGAGTAACTTCAATGTTTGTAGGTAACCTTATTTAGTTTTAATGTTAGAGGTCTGTGGGGTTGTCAACATTACAAGTTGGACCCATGGGTGTTGTTACTTGCTACATTTAAGGCTTACTTGGTTTTCTTTCAATGGGTTTTGATACTTGTTTATAAAAAAAAAATATGATGTTTTATTTTTGTCGCCCCGTTGGTCGAGTGGTTAGCGCACGGGCCTAACGTATAGCGGCGCAAAGAGACCCGGGTTCGTTTCTCGACAGGGACAGGCATGTAAGTGTAGCGTAGATGTGTGTGATTCTGGGTTTGGTCGTTTATTAAATATATTCGTACTATTTATAAAGTGTATTTCTATGTGCATATTTGTATAGTTGTCTTACGCTATTAACACAAGCAAATAGCTTATAGCAATTAGCTTATAATGTTTTATTTATGGTATAAATATGTATGAAGTTAAAATGGTGTGCCCCACATAAAATCTTAAAGAGACGGTTTAAAAACTTTTCCTGTAAACTTTATTTTCTCTTTAGTAGTGTCTTTAAATATTCAGCTCCTGAAAGCTTAGTTGGAAGCGTCTCAAGCAACTAATTTACATATTGATAGTTTTGGTAATAAACTTCGTCTTTAAATATACCACGAGTTAATCTTGTTTACCGATTTCTTACTTTGTTATTGGAAATTTATTGTATTGAGAAACTGAATGACGAGACAGTTACAAAAAATATTTATATTGAGATTAGATAAAGCGCTATAGAAATTATAGACAAAAAATATATGATAAAAAATTCGGACCCTCGATATCTGGGAAACCGTCCCGTAGCTCTAAAAATTAAACTACCGTATCGTATTCTATATTTATTTAAAATTTAAATAAGCTTAACATATAACATGTTTAAAGATAATTTCAAACATATATTAATAAACCAAATAACAATCTAATATATCTCTCCAGCATAGTTCGTCTGTTTGCACAAAATAAGGATGATAAGAAGAGAGTGGAGAAGGCGCTGAGTGAGACAGGTCTTCCGACGAGGAAGAATGAGACTATCAGTAAGAACAAGTTCAACTTTGAGGACTTCTTCACCCTCTACAAGAACCTCACCCAGCGCACTGAGGTGCACAAAATATTTAATGACCTGTAAGTATATTATAATAAAACCTTATACTTTTTCATTCTTTTTAATTTTTATGTTACAATGTTAGTTATATATTTTCTTATATTTTATTCTGGTTCAATTAATGTTATAATTTTCAAATGGATTCCAGTTCACTAAAGGATTCCTACGTTCTTTTTAGTTAATTATTATATTACTATTAAAAATGTCATGTTATTACATAAGCGTACAATTATATATATAATAATAAAAGGTTTTAATTTTATATTTAATATATATGTGGATCGATAAATAGTTTTGAATAATACAATTTTGTTTAATATAAATTAATATATAATTACATATTCAAATGAATAATACTAGTGTTAAATTTAAAATAACTACAAATAGGAAAAAAAGAAAAGAATTTTCAGCAACTGTTACTTAGGATAGGTTTTAAAAACGAATTTATAAATCACTCGCTGGTCAGTGACATCGAACTAGATTCAGTGCCGTCAGTGTGTAAATAGATCGATATTACATAGTGTGCATCGCCACAGTGTATTGGACTTTACCTGTATGTGTGTATTACCTATCACTGTGTGTGCGTTATACTCCTAAGTCTTTTTATCATCGCTTTCGGATAATGTTCAACAGTTGAGATGTCTTACCCTCTTCATTATTAACACTTTGACTCTATCACAAAGCTTGTCTGTCCGATTAACAAAACGTTGTTGTATGTTATACTATTATGGGGTTTGTATTGATATTAATATATATGTTTATACTTTTGTGGCATTAATGTTTATCCTCGATCCGGCAGGTTTTTGTATTCTGAACACGATTTTTTGTTCCCACAAGTCTATATCCAAAATATAACATCCTGTACCAATCTATATCTCACAAATACCACGATACAGTAGCGTGCTTTGTTTAACTCGATATCGTTTATATAATTTAGAAAACCGCCTTTGGCGAGGACTGTGGTTGAAATAGGGTTTTAAAAACATTTTTACATTATATTTTGCAATTCATGAAAACATGTAATAAACCTAAAGAAAATTAATCGTATACGTTATATACTTCAATATCGTGTTTTAGAAATTAGAACTTACTATGTTAGGTGAACTTAGTTATACCTAAATGTCATTATATGCTTTTCCCACAAGCTTTAGACCTTCAGTTAAATTTAACCTACTTTACATATTTACTAAACCTCTGTTCATTGTTGAAGTTTCTCTAATTCTGAAACTAAAATACCCCTTCACTACTTCACTTTTAAACTACGGAGTTCGCAATCAAGAATTTTCAATTAGATATTATTTACAGCACGGGGGGTAAACCACACTTGTCGGCCAACCAGTTGGTGGATTTTCTTAATGAAGTACAAAGGGATCCGAGGTTGAATGAGATTCTTCATCCTTATGCGGACCTCCAAAGGGCCAAGGACCTGATAAAGACTTACGAACACAATAAGTATCATCAGCAAAGGTCACAGCTGACGTTGGATGGATTTTTAAGGTAAGGGTCATTATAGGATTTATATAATTAATTTTAAGTTAAAATATAAAACAATGTACCCTTCGTGTGTCTGTCACAAACACAAATACTGATTTTTTTTCTGTTTATATAAATGTATGAATGTTTCATGTTTATTGGAGAAAACATTACTGTGATTATAATTATCGTGTTAGTTGGCAATACTCGCTCCACCACTAATGTAGCACCATCAGTAATAAATATAATCTAAACTATATATAACTGCCTCGTTGGTCGAGTGGTTAGCGCAGATGCCTAACATATCGCGACGCAAAGAAGCTCGGGTTCGATTCCCGACAGGGACAGGCATGTATGTGATGCACTAAGATGTCTGTATTTCTGGGTCTTGCCGTTTAAATGGTTAAACATATTCCAAGTATTTATAATGAGTATTTCTATGTATTTGCTTCGTAGTCTAACAACCTTGTGTTACAAGCAAATAATTTGCCTACTCAGGGGTTCCATCAATTTGTGTAATTTGTCCAGGGATATTATTATTATTAAAACACAAAGTTTAATTAAAACTGAAACTGTCAAGCAAAGTTTTATAAAAGAGTCAGTAAATAAAAGAACTCTCGCAGCATAGTAATAACCTCATCTTACTGGTTACTGGATTTATTATATCTACTGGCATACAGCATATCGAGCACATGAATATAGGGTGCACTCCTGACCGCCATGACAGCCATGACAGCGGGGTGACAGTATACACCACTATATTGAATGAACACTGCATGGGAGTGACGTCTGACGTCTATTGCTTTGGGGGGAAGGTTCGAAGGTCGTTTGAGGTATTCGAGTCGAGTTGTTCGTGTCCAATAAAAGAAATTGTTCTAGAAAGTTCGTAAAGATAAGTTAGTAAATGTTATGTCCACAAGATGTAGAGTTCCTTTTGGGTAATAGGTTCCTGATGTCGGAAGACAACCCTATAGTGGCTCCAAGCAAGCTAGACCTGTGCGATGACATGGACCAGCCCATGGCTCACTACTTCATCAACAGCTCACACAACACGTACCTCACGGGGCACCAGATCACCGGCAAGTCCAGCGTGGAGATATACCGCCAGGGGTTGCTGGCGGGCTGCAGGTGAGGGTTGTATGCACACTTGTTTATGCCATAGTTAACATATTTTGTCTTATAAATAGTACCAATTTTTTATACAGTACTTCGAATTGCAACGTTTTAGGACATACTTTTCTAATAAAACCAATTAGTTTTCAAAGAGACATATGACTTCAGTTTGGTATATATCTATTTTTTTTACTTACTGTACTTCCATCCGCCTTGTGAAAATTCGTGAGCTGGCAAAGTATTTGGAATCTGTTCTGAAATCTTCCATTCGTGTAATATTATAAAAAAAGAGATGATCTCGTAAATAATACGAGCACGTGGAGCATCAAGTGGTTAGGAGATTACATTATTTTTAAAGGAATCGCACAAAATGTGTATTCTTAAATTTTATTCGTTTTATAATTTATATTCTAATCTATGTATGTGTATATTTATGTATATAACGTCGTAAATTAGGAGTTATATGATTTCGCAAATAAATCTAATTATGTCAGAAATCTGTAAAGCAAAAGTGCAATATCTACAAAATTAAACTTATTTGCAGAAAACATTATATTTTTTGTTTTGTATTCTATTAGTTCAGGCGAATATCAACTCTGACTAAACTTGACATAAACAATGTCAATACACAATGAAGTATTATGTGTAATGTTTATTTCCTTAATTTAAAATATGTTTTTTTATTTATTTTTTATTTATTTTATGTTACAATAAAACGTATATGTGTAATATTATATGATAGCATTGCTTACATCCATAAAAAAACTGTACACCAATTACAGCTTATTTATTTTTAGTTATTTATGTCCATTCTATAAATCATCCTAAGTAATGTAATTTTTAACAGTTTTTATTACAATTCAGAAAAAATATTTCGCAGTGGTTATGAACTCAATTTACAACAAATCGCCATTTTTTAGCGCTTACGTTTGTGTCCGAGTGATAGTTACGATAACGATCAATAGAATAGATATAGTTTCGTTAGCGTTTCTTAACAGTAAAACATGGTTAAGGCTACGTCCGAACAGACAAGCGGCTTGCTTAGCGCCTAGTGACTAGTGCTTAGCGTCAGTCGATATTCACAAACGTGTGGGTTTCTAGTCACTAGTCTCTAGGCGCTAAGCAAGCCGCCTGTCTGTGCGGATGAAGTCTAGTTATTGACAAAACGATAACGACATGTATTGCCCATACCTTTTCTAATGTTTCTAAAACGTTGACTATAGAAAGACAATTTGGCTAAACCCTCTTCGTAAGAATGTATATATGTATATTTCGTAAGAAACTCCAAATTAATGTAATAACATATTAATAAATAATATATGTTACCGATGTTAACGACCAGTAAACATAAACACTAGCTTTATTGAGTCGATTCTATATACGCGAGTTATTTTTAAATGCTTGGGTAATTTAGGAAGATTTTTGGAAAATTTTATTTGAGTTTGAGTGTGCTATCCAAGTTTAAAATAAATGAATAACGTAGTAATCTTTTATTATTAACGAATAAATTAAAAAACTAAATATTTTAATAATTTTATTTGGATCCTAATTAATATTGAACACATAGTTACGGTTTACTCAATTTAATAATGAGCACGGCTCTTGTAGGCCTCCTATTATAATTAAATTATTATACCATATAACTACTATTATAATAACATACTATATGTATGTTATTTGATACAATATATTAAATTCTTATATACTTTATTGATTTGATATTATAATAATATCGTCTAATACTTATATTGGTAATTGGACCTGTTTGATTCTCTAAAATGTAAGATGTTCCTTAACTAGGAAAAATTTTTTGCTGGTAAGTTTTTGGCTAAGTCTGTCGGCTGTTGTTAGATAGTTTGAAATATAATATTACGTTATATAGTTTTTATATTATATTTAGTCGAAATTATCGAGAACTTGTATTTTTAACCCCTGACCCAAAAAGAGGTGTTATAAGTTGGACCTGTGTATCTGTGTGTTTGTCTGTGACCACGTAGCAGCCAAACGCGTGGACAGATTTGAATGCGGTTTTTTTATAATCGAAAGCTTGGTTCTTCAAGATGATTCTTGGCAATGTTTTGTCGAAATAGAAGTAGTCGTCTCCAATGGAGTTTTTGTTGGTGCTGATGAAAAGTTCTTATAAAATATTGATAATAAAAACCTAAAGAAGTGAAATTTATGTGTTCGTAAGTTCATTTAGTACAACTAAGAAAAAAATAAAAGAATTTTAAAGAGCAGAAAAAAAAATTTAAAACTCCCGATACAAAAAGACCTCTAAAACGAATAAAAATAATATTATTATTGAAGTCGTTCGTCGGGGGACCGCTAATCAAAAGAACAATTCAAATTTCAAGTAAGTTACCAAGATAAATGAAATAATAATATCAAATCGTGTAGTCTAAGTCCTCATTCATTAACTTCGAAAATCCTGTAAAATGACGCCATCGTCAACGAAGAACGGTTTTTTTGTTTCGGGGTTTTTTAAAAAATCTAAAAGTGATTGGCTAAAATATCCTTTTACTGTAATAAAATATTCAGACGTTAAGAACGATAAGATTTTTGAAATTTTAATGAGTGAAACTGTTCAGGGCCCTTATTCTGTATGATACACGAGATTTCTTACGAATAACGCGTGACGTCACAACGCGCTGTAAACCTAAACGCGATATATAAACGCGGCAAGATGTGAAATTGAAAATTGTATGCAATAACGTATTCGCTATGACCAGTTACGCACCGCGTTACGATAAAATCGTGGAATCGTGTTCACTATGACAATGTCAAATATTAAAACACGTTGTCGTGTGTTATGGGCTTGTTTTCAAAAGTCAAAATTAACGTGCTTTGAGCTTGCGCGTTTATAATAACGTCAGTACGTTTTGGTACTTTTCTATTAAAATCAATTTATTAATTATTCAATTTAACAAAGTATTATTAAAATTAAGAAATAACGTACATTATTTATAATAATTATAAACTATATTTTTTATAAATGTTGTTATTGTAATAAATGCGACTACTACCAAAGCTCTGTCATTGTTTCTTCATTATTTTATATTTATATTCTATGTTATAGGGATAATTTAAAATACCTCTTAAAGAGAGATTTTATTTATTATGAAATTAAAACATAATTGTAAACACAATCAATAACACAAAACACTCAAAACTTGTAACTTTAAAAAATGTTTCTCAAATTGTTGTCTATGACGTATAAATGGTCTTCTAGTTTTCTTCAACACCGACTTTGTAATGCAACAATTATTACACTAAATAATATAAAAATCTCAATGTAAATTCTATCTGAAACTTTATTCTCTATTATTTATTATTTATTTTAGGATATTTGTCTGAGAAAGTAATGTGGTAGACATTACAATGACATAACATTGATATTTGATGACATTACAAGTATTTATGTCAATTTATATACATCATAACGCGTTCTAAACTTTAACGCGCCACAATATAGAGTTGACAAATTGTATTTTGCACGCCACACGGTGAGTTATCTATGTGCAGTCTTTGATTTCACATTACGGGTACGTCAATTAATCTAACATCGGTTTTTATTCGAAGGTACCGGTTTTAAAAAGATTTTTATTATTTGTTTTTAATGTGTGTTTTTAGTAGGTTTATTTTAAATAAAGCGTTACCTTAAATTTATTTTCAAGCTACAGTAAATCTTATTTTATAATGTTATTAGAATTTTTGAAGGTTTGAAACCAAAAAATAATCTTAAAATCTTTCTAAATTACCGATTAATTTAGAACGAAAATAGGAAGAAATTTTAAGTAACAAGTTTTGAGTGTTTTGTGTTGTTTATTGTATTTTTAGTTGTAATTTATAGTTAGGTAATAAATAAACTCTTTTTTTAAAGGCATTTCAAATGATCGTTTTAATACATTACATAACGATAAAGCTACAAAAGAACCATCATACATGTTTTGGTAATGCTCGTATTTATTAAATTAAAAATAATTGTAAAGAATGTAAATTATAATTATAATAAAGAATATAAGTTATTTTTTAACTTTATAATACTTTTTAAAATTAAATACCGATATATTTATTATTACGTGCTAACACTTACCACGTTTTTTGTAAACGCGCGATTTCACAACATGTTATTTTGACATTTAAAAACAAGCCCATAACGCACGACAACATGTTTTTAGATTTGACAATGGCATAGACAATACGATCCCATGAAGATTTCACGAATTTATCGTAACGCGGTACGTAACGCGACTATTTGCTTATAGAGAATAAGGGCCCAGTGTGATTTATTTTCATTTTAACATAAAATTCAGTGAGCAATTAAAAATATATATATGTATTTATATGTCATATATGTATTTACATATGTATATATTGTGTATGTATATTGTACACATACATAAGAATATGTGTAAATCTTTTACTTCATAGGAAGTTTTCCCCCGAACTAAACTCATGTCATTTTATCTTTAATATAATTTCATTAATTAGCTCGAAGGTGTGACGCCTACATCCACACATACTCATACATATACGCATACACGTATAAACATACATAAATAAACACCCACATACACCTTCCCATGTACAAATCTTAGATCTTATCTTTTAATGTATTAGAAATCACATGTCTTATTAACTCGCAATTACTAGTTTCTATGAAAGTAAAGGATGGTGCTATATTTAGATAAAATATATCAATTTGATACCGAAATGTAGAATTGTAACCATTTCATACGTTCAGATTCGTATCTGTGCCAATACAGTCGAGTGCTTCTGACAGCTTCACTGGTTCGTACCGAGTGTGTATCTTGATGTTGGGTTGGAATACTTTTGTTATATTTTGCGATGTTTGAGATATAGACACTTTATATTGAAGTTTACATCAATGTTATTTGCAATTAAAAAACATTTTTTTTTCTTTGTTACACTATTAATGGCAAGACTAAGTATATAATTAAGCCCAACCTTTTCACAATTAAGAATATCCAATGTAAATGCGCTATATTCATAGAAGGGTGCTGGTGAGTGTGACTTTAATGAATTTTGTTTGTTATGAACAATGGATGGATGGAATGTGGAACTTCTGTTTTTTAATATTCTGTATAAATTTCATTTCAATTTCTCTAATCCTGAATTTGTATAATAATGACGTTTGTGAAACATTGTTCACAATTTAAAAACACCTGACTGAATTTTTGTGCGGTTATTCTCAGTCCAGGGCGAGTTTGGAACCCTCGTAGCTTTAAATTTAAGTTGGGGAGTGTTTTTACAAAAGGGTTTATTTCGCTAGAATGCTGTCGAAAGAGACCTTCCGGATACTGCCATTTGATGTACACGATCAATGTTATAAATTCGAAGTGAAGAAAGAATAAATCTTACTTAAGTCTACATATGTCGTATTACCAGGTGTGTGGAGCTGGACTTCTGGAACAGTAGAACTGAAGAACCAGTGATAGTGCACGGCTACACGTTTGTACCCGACATCAGCGCCAAGGAGGTGCTAGAAGCCATCGCTGAAAGCGCCTTCAAAACTTCTGACTATCCCGTTATACTGAGCTTCGAGAACCATTGCAACCCACGCCAGCAGGCCAAGATAGCCAACTACTGCCGCGACATCTTCGGAGACATGTTGCTGGACAAGCCGCTGGACTCACACCCCTTGGAGCCGGGTGAGTCACAGAATCTGGAATGGTGATCACACTAACACACACATACAAACATACACAAAACAAAATCACAAAATCTGATATCTATTGAAGATATATAAATTATTATTATATATTGTGCTCATATGTTAGTGCGGTTTTTACGATAAGATATTTTAAGATCATTAATAAAAAAAAAATATTTTATGACTTCAATTATGAATACTAAAAGCGCTGTTAAAAACGTATTCTTTAAATATAATCTTGGTTTTATTTAAGTAGTTAACCACGTACTGATGATTCTTTTACTACACTCCTTGGACGTTTTATTCTACAAAAAAAAAAACAGTCGTTTTCATATAGCTACTATAAACCAAGGGAACTTTAATGACTGCCGACATCATAAATGTTATGTCTAACATAAATCCTTTATCGGAGCATAAACGATCTATGAAAGTCTATTAAAGCACTTTGATGTTAACACCTGATGCTCGTCTCACAGTATTGGGAGTAAACAACTTGATATTTTGAATTTATACTTATATATAGCGTCCAGAAATAATGTTAAAAATATCTCCTTTTATAAAACCTTTAAAACCTTTTTCGTTGATAAATAACTGATTAAAAATATCAGAAAAGCTTTTAGGATAATTATACAGAAGCATGTTCGAAAAAAACACAATTGGAGAAATCTTCGCTGCATTTCCAATATTTTAATTTCTTTAAAAATGCATTTCCTTCAGCTTTAGCTGACGCAGGCTGTATACATTTCAGTTTACATCAGCTTTTAAAGCTCGTCGTTCACTCGTAATTACCTCTTAATTTTTATTTTATTGAACTCTTTAGAGATAATCTTTTATCTCTTCATCTCTTAACAAATATTTTTAATTGGATAAGTATTATTATTGTTATTTTTCTTAGAAAAATAAATATATACGTATTTCTAAACATTTCAAAGTTTAAATAATGGCAATAAATAATATAGTATTATGAATAAGTTTTGGTTTAAATTAAATTAAATAAACTTTATTTGGACATCACATACATTATTATAAAACAATACAAAATACAAAGCATTAAAACAAAGAAAATAAAATGAAGTAAAAAACAAGTAGAAAGAATAAAAATTTACTGAGACATCCAAAACGGATGACCACTCAGCTGACCACTCAGCTGACCACTCAGCTGTTGCTGGAATACCTATATCACTCCAGCGCTAATTATCAGTGGCCGCCCTGCCATGGCGCAACATACACTAATGACAATTAATTTACCTAACAAAATTACTTAAAACAACATTTACAATCAAAATAAAAAATATATATAACATTAAAATTATATATAACTACGTATGAAATAAAAAATACAATAAAACAAGAAAATTAACCAAGGAATGGTATAAAAAATCATTCCTACGTTCACCCTATCCAAAGAAAGAGTGGTTTGAATACTAAATTCTGGAATCGCCTGTCGGATTAAATTTATTTAAATTTTGATAGGTCTTTGAGGACAGCAACATCACAATACTCTAACAACTAGTTTTAAAAACGGTATTAAAATATACATATGTCTAAAGCAATACAGATGATAAAAAAAAATCCTATTACCAGGTTTTAACCATAGTTCTAAAGTATGAATGCTCTGTATCCCTAGTACGAGTTTTGACGTTACGAAAACTAGGACAGATTACCAAATCGTAAACCAATAAATATATATATTTAGGTATTTAGTATAATTCTGTAAATCATCCTAAATAATATAATGTTTTGGTAGACTGCAGTCTTCGTAACGTCACAACTCGTGCTAGGGGTACAGCAGTTGGTAACGATCGTTTTATAGCTCGGGCAGATCTCACAAGTTTGTAAATCATTATAGTTACAAACGAAAACTCTCAATTACGTGCTTACAAGTTACAGAAAGTATATCAGTTGTAGATAAATACTAAATATCTCTGGAAGTAAATAACTCATAACTCTATTCCAACTGCAATTAAATATGAACTTTTCTTTGCACTTTCAGTACAACCGTCATCTTAGTAATTGATTTTTATTTGAGGTTCGATTAATCTGCTGTTATAAGTAGATTTCTTGTTATAAAAACTGTTTCTTTCAGTTACATCTTATAATTATAGATTATGCATAATTAATTATATGAATAAAATATTGCAGGAGGACAGCTACCATCGCCGAATTTATTAAAGAATAAAATAATAATAAAGAATAAGAAAAAGCACCACCACCATCACAAGAAGGAGGAAACGGAGAAGAATGTGATGCACGGAAACGGAGAGGTGGCACGAGGACCGGTGAGTAGAGTCGTAGTAGAGTCGCGGTGGGGATATTGAGAGCGATCTATCAAGATCGGTCTAGTATGAAAGTTAAATAATAATCGTAACTTTCAATTATCAGTGCCACCATTTTATTTGTATTAAAACACCGCGTCTGGTTCTTAACTGTTAGAGAATATTACGAAAACAAAGTAGCGAAATAAGTCCTCGTGCTTTAAACATATACAGGGTCACCGGCAAGGCGCACTTATCCAAAAAGGATAGCTAATCCTCACATGTGATGTTAAAAAATATTATAGAAGAAGAAATTCCCATAAGATATAAAACAAACTTTGGATCGTCTTCTCGTAACGGTCCTCGATCTTACCGGTGCCCTTGAACAAGCGGCCGGCAGATATTTCACTGTCTATTCGGTACTCAAACCCATCATCCTGGTCGTGCAGCTCACCCAGCAGGGGTCGAAGGACTCGTCCGAGTCATCGGAGACGGAGAGCTCCAGCGAGGAGGAGGGCGGGGAGGTCAGCGCGGGAGGAGCGGCTGCGGCGGGGGAGGCGGCCGGGGAGGCGGCGCGGGAGACGCACGCCGCGGCGGAGATCTCCGCTCTCGTCAACTACGTGCAGCCCGTGCACTTCTCCTCCTTCGAGAACTCGGAGAGTGAGTGGGGTTCACCGGAGCGCGTCGCTTCAAACCATATCACAGTGGAGTCGACGGCTGCGATGGGCGACTTCACCTTTACAACGATGGAAATTTGATATTTTCAGAAAAGAGTCGCTTCTACGAGATGTCGTCGTTCGACGAGAAGCAGGCCACGGCGCTGCTGAAGGAGAAGCCCGTGGAGTTCGTGAACTACAACAAGCAGCAGCTGTCGCGGGTGTACCCGGCTGGCACGCGCTTCGACTCCTCCAACTTCATGCCGCAGGTACGCACCGTCCTAGACACCCGGGACATTCTTAAGAGAACCTATTCTCTAATTAAATTATTAATATACTTATTAAAGATTTCATTTTATACTTCTATCGGTGAAGTCCCCCCGGAGCGTTACCGTCCGATCCTTCCGCAGCTGTTTTGGAACGCGGGCTGCCAGCTGGTGGCGCTCAACTACCAGACGCCCGACCTGGCCATGCAGCTCAACCTGGGCGCCTTCGAATACAATGCGCGGTCGGGCTACCTGCTGAAGCCGGAGTTCATGCGGCGGCGCGACCGGCGGCTCGACCCGTTCGCGGAGAGCACGGTGGACGGCATCATCGCGGGCTCGCTGTCGGTGCGCGTGCTGTCGGGCCAGCTGCTGGGTCGCCGGGCCGCCGTGTGCGTGGAGGTGGACCTGCTGGGGCTGCCGGCGGACACCGTGCGCAAGAGACGCACGCCGCTCGTGCACAACAACGCCATCAACCCCGTCTACGACCACGAGCCCTTCGTCTTCAAGAAGGTGCGTACCGGAGGACCGAGCCGGCGCTTCAGTTTTAACTATCGATAAGAATTTAATGAAAATATCTGAAGTAGCCTCTTCCGACTCCGGGTCCCTGAGTGTAGTTCCTCCCGTGCAGGTGGTGCTGCCGGAGCTGGCCATGGTGCGCGTGGCGGCCCTGGACGACGGCGGCCGGCTGGTGGGACAGCGCGTGCTGCCCGTCAGGGGGCTCTGCTCCGGATACAGGCACGTGGGGCTCCGCACGGAGCTGGGCCTGCCGCTGGCCGCCAGCCTGCTGCTGCACGTCGAGGTCAAGGTGACGGCCGGAGACGACACTCTCCATAACGTTTATGTCCATCGCTAGTTCGATATTTTCATTTAAACTTGCCGATAAGATAAAAATTAAAACCAAATCATATGAAAATATACTTGAAATATAAATAGAATAAAATAATTGGTCTAATTCGCGATATAACCCGACGGCGGCCTGTTCGTGCAGGACTACGTCCCGGAGCGCCACATCGAGCTGGCCACGGCGCTGGAGAACCCCATCAAGTACCAGAACGACATGGACAGACGAGCACAGCAGCTGGCCGTGCTCACCGACGACGCTGACGAGCCCCGCACGGACCAGCCGCCAGCGACGGGCGCCGCCTCCGCCCCCGGCGTCGGCCCCGCCCACGTGGAAGTCCCCGCCCTCGCCACCGGCTCCGCTCCCGCCCCCGCCGCGCACGCAGTGAGCCCCGCCCGAGGCCAGGGTGGCGACAGGAAAGAGAACGACGCGGGGAGCCGGACCACCACGGAAAAGGGTGGGTTTTGATCCCGTATAATGGTTTCTTGTATTTCCTTTTATCTGTTTTAAGTTCTTAGCATAATTTTTCAACATTTTACGTATAGTTTTTATAAATATGATCTAATCGTAATAAACTTGAAAACAATCTCTACCCGTTCCGCTCCTATCGAATGAAATCGTTAAAAAGTTTGAAACGACCGATTGGTTTTTAATCTTTTAGAAGAAATCGATAAGATTAACGGCAGTCAAGCGACGCCCGAAGACATACAGGAGGCGCTGAAGGAACTGTTAAATAATAGCAAGATAGTGAAGGACAAGGAGGCCGACCTCACGAGGAAGTTGGACGCGCTGAGGAGGAAGAGCACGAAGACGAGGACGGTGTCCGCCAAGCTGTTCGTCAAGAGACTGTCCACTAGGAACATGTACGTCTCGCACTAATTCAATCTTACTAGAATGAAGGTGTATTCCCTCGTTCGTGTCACATTATTATCACGCTTATTATTTGAATCCAATGCAACATAGTCAATCGTCACGTTGTTCGCGCGAGGGGCCCGTGACAGGAGGTCGTCAAACTCCGATACGTAACACATTCGAGGCGAACATCAATATCAATTAAACACGATATCGTATCGTCGATTTACAAAACCACACCATACACAATATTAAGATATTTTATGAGGGACTCCTTCCGGCGACCTTTACGGGTCACCAACGACACTCAACAATCAACATAAAAATATTTTTTTTATTAGTTATGTTATTGATGATGACCAATTGAGGCACGTCCCGTAATGTCGTCTCCAGGACGGACGAGTCGGACGAGGGCGGTGTGGAGGCGGAGCGAGAACTGCGACTGAGGCACCACCACAGCCTCTACGCGGCCATCGACAAGCAACTGCGGCTCGACCACCACCACCAGATGAAGCACCTTACTGTATGTACACACACGCACACACGCACACACACACGCACTACAAAGTTGGTATTCTGCAAACAAGTATATTCATCTATTAAATTCTGTCTCGCTACCGACATCTCATAAGTATGATCCGAGTCTGTTGTGTATTATTTTAATTACTGTCGAAGAGAAGTAAAAGATAGTTTTAAATTGAAATTGTTCAATATTCGTATCGAAGGAGTCGTTGGAGGCGCAGAAGAAGGAGATACTGGTCCGGCTGGCCAACACTCGCCGGGAAGAAGTCAAGACATTGTCCAAGACGGCGCGGGACAAGGACGAACTACTGCGAAGAAAGAGAGAGATAGATAAGGAGGTAATTATAATACGACAACAGTAGCACAAATAGACGCAATTAATCGAGGCGAGTTACGACACGATAGCTCAATCGTTCGGGTGACGGCGATGGACTCCCGAAGGGAAGCGGGTTAGAGTCGTGCTCGTTTCGATTAATCGTTATTGTATGGTATTAAAATAAAGCTGTATCACCGTTGCCGTCCCTCAGTCGGTGGAGCGAGGAGTGAAGGAGGTGTCGGACCTGGAGAAGGGCCACGCCTGCAGCAGGAAGCAGCTGGTGTTCGTGCACGAGAGGCTGCTGGAGGCCCTGGACCAGAGACGAGAACAGGTCACCGCACCCGCCACCACAGGAGCTGGCTCCAGTACTAGTTTTGACGTTACCGAGATTATGATAGTTTTAAAAATCGTCGAATCAATTTCTGTTGATATATTTACAAAACTTAAAAATAATAAATATATTATTAAAACTATAATCGAAAACTGTAATAGTTTTCGTAACGTCAAAACTCGTACTAGGAGCACAGATAGTACAATGTGTAAAACTGACTACAACACGACAAACAAAAATACTCCGCGCGATTACGACATTGAGTCTGTATTACTTATTTAATTTTAGTATTATTTAAACAACACTGTGAGGTCCGTGTGTCACGGTTGGTTGTTGTTGGTTGTTGTTGGTTGTTGTGCCCCCACTTGAGGTATTAGTGCAAGGTCCACTCACCGAGGGGGCCCTATGTGTATGTGTGTGTGTGTCCCGCTCTCTCGGGCCGGAGTCAAACCGACGCTCCTTGATACTTTAAAACATCGACTAGTCTAAACAATAAACAATATTACAATTAAATAGAATTAGTATACTATCGTAGTTGGCGTTGGGTTTCCAAACCTCCAAAAGTAAAAATTTATTAGTATGTCTTTTTACTGATCATCCCAATATTTAGTAATTTGGTGTTAAATGCTGATCTGAGCTGATTTTTTTTTATTACGAACATTTTGTTTCTACTTATTTTATTTTTATTATTTATATTTTTTTCTAATTTAGATAGGTTCGTTAGAACCAAAATATGTTGGCACACTTGGAGAGAAACTGTGGATCGAGGTTAGGCTAGGATAATACTAAAATAGAAGTTAAAGAACAATACAACACGATCTTATCGTAAATAAGCGTAATAGGTCACCAGAGGTCAGTCCAGCATTCATGCGTGTGTGTGTGTGTGCGTACGTTCGTGTGTGCGTGTGTGTGTGTGCCCCGTGACTTCACCGGACTGACTGATGTCAAATGAGTACTGAGATGTAATGAGAGTGAGTGTTATACTCTATGAGAATAATACACTGAAAGGAGGTTCATATTGTTTTTAAAAGCGCTTGACTCGTGATAAATGTTCCTAACGATACTACATCTTTGTTATGTTGTCATATTATTAAAATGCAAAACACCCTCATTTTCTGAAAATGGTCTACCATTTTCTTATTCTTCACGTTTATATAAATGTAGAATGGAAAATAAACCGTTACGGGTCGGTCTCCCGTATCGGTTTTTGTTTTATTCTATATTTATTTAAATTAAAAAAAGCTTAACATGGCTCTACATGTTTAATCATATTTTCAAACAATGTACTTTATGTTTTAGCAAAAGACGTGTATAAAAATTTTAAAAAATATTGTATCATTCCAGGACTTACAGAAGTTGGAACTCCTGTGCCGCCCCTCCCCCGAAGGCTAACGCTGGCCGGCCTGGCTCCTGGGTCGCCGTGTGTCCTTCGCCTGTACACTTGTACACCTGTACACCTGTACGTACGTCTGTACATCTGTACGTACGTCCGTACGCCTGTACGCCGCTGCGTGTTAATTTCCTTTAGGAATCTGTGATATTACCTCCTAAGGAGTTAGCGGAGTTACATCTCCGTCCTCCGCAATCTCATAGATTTAGTTCGTTCTATACTTTTAGTGCCGAGTGACGTCACGGAGCCCTAATTTCCTCAACGAAGCCGCCGCGACGCGTGTCATGACTCTCCTTGCATTTAATTAGCGGCTTGAAGTCGATGTGCCAGATACAGTTAGGAACCACTCGTATTACACTTCAATACTTCATACGAAGTTATCTAACCAACCTTACGCTCTCGAACCACACACACACGCACACACACACACACACACACACACACACACACACTTAGATCTATATATACTTCTACATATTGCTCTTAATTTTTAAGACATCGAGTTTTATAGAAATGTTCGGTGAATATTCGAGAGCGTTTGATAATGTAATTTACACACAGAGCTACCATAGCAACGGCACACACGGAGGGTACTTGTGGATTACACTTATTATAATAGAAGCTCATTGCAAGGTTTATTTACCTCGTTACATGTTTCGCTCTCCCCGGAGCTTTAGTTATAGTTTGTTTCCCCAGTATCAACTGCTATGAAAAAATTACATATAATATTTATTACATAGTTTTCGGTGACACTATTAATATATAGGTTGTAGATTAACATTCCATTCGATGTTATGAACTACGTCTAGTCTATACAGATCTGATTTAGAAAGAGAAGGATATATGTTATGGAACCGAAAGATCTATTTTATGTTTCATAATTTATAAAAAGATATAAGTTGTTCGAAGTGAAAACGATCAAATTGTTTTATATAACATTTTTGGATCTCCTACTTGTCATCTCGTCACAAAATATACATATTTTTCTTACACAGTAATTTCAAAAAATATTAAATAAATATTTGTATTTTTTATGTACTCTAGAATTATTTTCGCACAAAGTAATGCCATCTTGCTCAATTACTGTAAAACTGAAAGACGTGCCGATAGAATGTATCGTACAAAATATAGCACATATAAGTATTTTTTTTATATTTTACAGACAATCAATACTGCCCCGTATAAGAGACGGTTTGTAAACGAACAATAATTGTTAATTGTTTAAAGTGTTGTTCAACTCGGCTTTTCGTACTTAATATTGTATTTAAAATGTCAAATAATTTAGTCTTCTTAGTGAATGAGTTCCGTCTGCATTAATATGAAACGAAACATCGCAATAATAGTGTCTATGTTTTCCTCTTTGTAGATGTAAGATGGTAATGTACGTAGTGGGTGAAATTTCGTACGTTGAATCGTTCAATCATTCATTCATTATCATTCACTAAATGATTGGCGCGGGAAATCAGTTTATTCACAAATTATATTTTTTGAAACGAAATTTCACAAGCTATGAATATACGAGACATTGCAATAATAACTTATGATTACAGCGTTATTACATAAATAGCGATTTATTAAACGTATTTCTGTAACGTCGAGTTCGTTACGTTATAACGTGGCTTTACAATTGAAAGGAATCTTAATAATGAATGTGTTAAAATGTAGGTCGGACAACACCTCATACCATCAGTCCCGGGAGTTTCTTATATGAAGTGCCATGTCATTATAGCTCTTGTATATTTTCCTGGAGGTTATGGTAAAACTTTTCTATACCTTAAGAATGAAACAGGGACTCTTATCATCAATCGCTTCAACATTTTAATCTCTATTTGTATACACTCATTGTATCGTTCTTCGTACATTCATTCGTTCATTTATTCTTTCATTCTCGTCGAATGATTGTATGTAAAATAACAAGTAAGTTTTAGTGAAAGCCTTGTAATACTAAGAAGTTAAAACTGTTTGATTATAGTTAGTAATGTAGTTTACAATGTCTGGTAAGAAAATATAAAAAAAAATCCCTAAAATAGCACAATAATAAAACTAATCCAGAGTAGATTCTGTTATATGTATGATGTAATCATCTGTGTTACAATAAAAATAATCATATTTCTGAATTGTATCGAAGCCTTAATGCAGTAAGTGTATACAGACGCGGTAGTTCAGTAGAGTAGTGTCAATGTTAGTAGTAGTAGTACGCGACACTTCTTGCCTTGTATATTTGTGTAAGAATGTAAGTCTGTCCGTCTGTTTCGTTTTTGCCATTTTTCTTTGAACTTTCGGCCTAAAATCATATGAAGATTTTTTTATTGATATGAAGTTATATTTATTTTTTTTAAATTGGTTATTTTTTTATTAAATGCCTTCTTAAATGTATCTAGTAAATACCGTGTAGTGTGTTAATAGCCTTTATATTGAAAACCAAACTACGCACATAGAACAAACTTATTAATATCAAAAATATATAACTTTCAATAGTATTATTTGTTAGAAAATGATAAACTATAAGTACTTATCATATCCTATACTTTGCCAATTAGTCTGTAAGAGTTGTATCGTAGAAAAGCAGCTTTCTTTGCTTCTTAAATAATATATTATTCTTGTTAAAGTAACTTAAAGTTTCATCACTCGTGGACCATCCACGCCGTATTAAAAAAAAGGTAACACTTGTTAATACTGAATGAATTATTATATAAAATCTTTTTGACTAATTAAAATTCACATAAAGCTATATACAAAAGATGTTGAAGAAAAAATATATTTTCTAATTTAAAAGTTACATCTAAAAACTTCTTAAATACAATAAACTTTGGCGTTAATAAAAAATAGCGTCAAATTTTGTACATTTTTTGGAAAATCTATTTCCGTACTATTTTAAGAAAAAAATGCCCCAAAATTGCATGTATTCGTTACAATGTTTTTAATATACTGTGTTTTTCTTTAGAAAAATGTTACTTAAAAAAAATGGTTTTACGTATGAAAATAAGCATTTTTCTAAAATAAAAATATGCATGGAAAATATATTTAATATTAATAATAATATTAGCAAGTTTTCGATGTTTTTATATCTTCTACAAGGCTTCTGTCCACTAACTGTTTCCAATTTAATAATTTAACATAGATATAAGGTTCGTTCACTCCGCTTATAACCATCATATCAGTCAGTCAATCAGTCAGTCAATCAGTCAGTCAGTCAGTCAGTGTTATTAAAATACAAGGACAGCTAGTGATGTTAAAAAGAATTTTTGGGGGGAAAATAAAATGAATAATTTATCTAGCGGAGTGTAACTAGTGATTGACACACTTCTTATGATCTACTTTTAAGTATTTCGATATGGGTTGTGAATAAGGGCTTGTGCACATTTTCTTTAAGACCTTCAACGGAAGCCGTCTAGTAAAAAAAAATATAATGTTTATATAATGCCGATTATTCCATACTGTAAAAAAACAAATTTATTTTAGTTAAGTTTGCCATTTTTATTTTATATGTTATAGTATGAACTGTTTGTATTATACAAGGTCGCCATGTTGTATAATACGTCATGTTACTTGCTGTAATGTATAATATTAGAACTTTTTTTGTAATTTTTAATTATATTGTAATGTATAACACTTTATTTTTAAGTGTAACACGCATTTTCTATTGGTGTGAGTTTGAAACAAATTTTAATACGTGTGGGTTTTTTGAGTCTATTATACTTTATGTTAATAATTATTGTTTGTTATTTCAATATTTAAGTTTTGATAAAAAATAATTTGAGATCGAAATCAATTGGTATACAATATTGATCTTTACCAATAAGTGGAGGAAATTAACATTTAATTTATCAAAAATATTAAAAATGATTTTATAGTATATTTCTAATTGATATACAAAAATATTCCGTTCCTGAAGAACACGAGAGTGGTAGCCTTCAGGTATAAATATTTCAAATTAAGCTGTTTTATATAAAATACACGAGTCTCTCTAACTGCCAGTAGCTTACAGACTTGTACTTATTTAAAGATATTGGTTATTTGGTACTAATATTATATCCTAATATATTTGAAAAGAAATGCATCAATAATCTATTAAAATTAGATTTTTTAATTTGATTATACGTTCCTAAAAGATTAATTTTCAGTAATATCAATATATTGAATGTTTTAACTTACAACTTGGTTCCTTGTCATATATAAGTATAATAGTCGGTGGAGTTGTCTGGACGGCTTTCACTCTGAACAGATCTAGTCATTTTGAATTCTGTGTTGTCTGTGTACATGAAGTGTGCCTGTGTATGGGTAGACAATATAATCAATGTTATTAATATATTATAGGGAAACTTATCTATTAAATTTGATGTCTGTTCTATGTGTTTTATTTATTTGTATCGTAACCTAATTTTAAGAAAATTATTCTGATCAACAAGAAATATGATTCATATTTAACTTATAATTCATAATATAATTAATTCCTTTTTAGGTGTAATACCTACCTACACAAATGTTGAACCCTTATTAGGGTTTCTCCAGTTTCTACAGACATCATCACGATGATCAGAACTAACTACAACTGACTACTGGCTGGAGCTGAGCTCTACGTGCCACATGATAAAAACTTATTATACTTAATAACGCAAACTGATATCATACAGCGTCGAATGAGAATGAAGATATGTTCAAATATGTCAATATATTTATGAAATGAATGAATCACTCCAGAAATTACTCCATTAATAACATTGAAACTAAAATCTAAGTTAGTACAAAAATATTTAGCGATAGACAGCTTTTTAAGTTTATCTTTTACTGTTAACAAAAAAAACCAATACTAATATTTATGTTTATGGCTATTAGTGAACATAAATACATGAAATACAAGTACATATATTTTACAATGAAGACTTACTATAGAATGCATAACCGTTAGCTATTCGACAAGATCGGCCTTTGACCTTCTTCAAGAAGTTGGTTAAACACCGCTATCTACACCTATCTCTTAGTTCTGCATAGTTAATATAATAAGCCTTAATGTATCATTTGTATGTATCTTGTTTCATTTATAATTTTATATAAGTTTTTTTGTACTGTTGTAATTTATTATAAATAAACGTATATATGTATAGTGTGTGTATGTATGTATGTATGTGTATATATGTATGTATATGTATGTATGTATGTATATGTAGGTATGTATATGAATGTAATTTATAATAAATAAACGTATATATGTATAGTGTGAATATGTATGAATGTACTTTGTACTAAGTATTTTATTATGCGTATATTTGTATTAGTATTATTATATTATGCACCAACCTTCAATCTCTCTCATGATCCGATCCTATCAGAATAAGGTTGTCTGGAAGAGATCGCTACCTGGCGATGAGACTGCCTTATACGTATATATAAAAGAGCTCTTAATCCTACTTATCGGTATAAGTAGGATTAAGAGCTTTTTTTAATTTTTATATTGTTTTTTTTTTACTGTATTTTTAACTATGCGGTGGCAATAAAGTATATTATTATTATTAAATAATATTTTAGTTACTTAAATAATGTTTTATTTGTTCTTCGATACAATCATTATTTTTCACATTCTTGTCTGACCTCGTCTTCTGACTGCTATCTGACGTAATAATACGTCAAATTACATTTACAAAATCCGTAGTAATCTCTCCATAAAATGATAAACAAATAGAAAACAAGTAAAAAACCGATCCAAACCAAATTCAAAGTAATTACTTAATTGATGAACCTATAGTGTATTTAATAAATTATCCGAGAAGGCTTTACTTTTAGTAACTATGTTCCGTCCTATTTTAATCTTATTAAAAGCAAATTTCACAATTATAATGCCAAAAGTAAACTACCAAAACTATGTAATGTCGGAAGCTTTGGCACAAATTGAAAGGGATTGTGAGAAATATTGCCCAGTTCCTAGATTTCCTCCTAAAAAGGTTTGTAAGAATATATTATAGCAGATATACGAGTTAACATGATATTCGAGATAAATGAATTTCAATATATTACTGCATCAAAACAGGTAACAATAGTAGGGGCTGGTAGCGATGTGGGATGCATCACTTCACTGTTCCTAAAACAAGAGAAACTTATAAAGATACTAGCTCTGTATGACGATGAACCTCAACACAGAGTGATCGGGATGGCTAACGACTTATCCTATATAGACACCAGTCCGGAAGTGGAAGCTTATCAGGGCAGAGCCTTTTTGAGGACTGCGCTCTATGTGTGTATTTTAAATTTTATTAAATTAAATTTTAATAAATACTCGTATAGCCGTTTTCTGAAAGGACAGAAGTTGTATTTCCTGCACGTATCGGTATATTGTTTATTCTATATCTATTTATTATTTAAAATAAGCTTAACAGGACTAAAGATGCTTAAAGATATTTGCAAACAGAAATTGATCAATTTCTTCTCTTCTTGCACGCAAAAATATCAACGTGGATTTCATAAATCTGGTCCCCGTAGAATGCAGACGTAGTACTTATATGTGGCGGTCATTACGTGATGCCTCCCTGCTGCAACATCGAGGACAGAGACCTGTTCTTCCAGAACCTCCAGCTAGTGCGGACTATCACAGTCGCATGCGCACAGTTCTGTCCACATGCAATCATCGCTTTGCAGACTCCGCCTGTCGACTGCAACTTTGCTCTTTGCATCAATGTAAGTAAATAATAAACAGACAGTAAATCTAAATATATCTACATAATTTGCAATGAATAACTTAAAGCAAGATAGATCCACGCTTGGAACCTGTGTAAATTTATCTGCTTTTTTCATGATATTGTAAATAATATAATATTGCCTAGTAATTCATTAATATCCTAATTAAACCACCCAGACCCTCAAACTAGCGCGAGTATACGACAGGCGCAAGGTTTTAGGCGTGAATGCCGTCAACACCATGAGAGCGAACCAGCTGTTCTGTGCCATCACGGGTTGCGACCCTTCTAAGAGTACGACCCCCGTTATCTGCGGAACTGGTCGATGTACTAGAGTTCCTGTGTTCTCGGCGGCTAAAGCTTGCAACTTCCCACAAGTATGTAAAGTCTTAAAAGTAACTATATTCCATTAATTTTAACGTCTATGCAGTTGTTATAATATTGTACATTTTATTAAATAAAGGTTATTGGTGATTGGTTACAAAGGTGATTATCATATTACTGGTTTACACTTTACGGTTTATTAACTAAAGCTACCAGGAAATTAAGCTTAATATGCGAATATAGAGCTAAATATAGAGTTCGTGCTTCCGGAGGGACTCTAATATTTGATTTAATAAATAGCCTCAAACAATAGCTATCCTCATATTACAAAAGTAATTTACCTATCAAGTTCAATGTCAAGAGACGGTCTTGACTTCGATTACCTACATTATGTTACCCGTACATCGTTTTCATTTGTTAATAATATTGTAGCTTGATGTTGGTAGTGATCAATTTGGCAAATGATTCCGTAGCGTTTCGCTGTACATAAAGATAACAAATATTAAATGAGAACATTATTTTACTTTATTTAATATAATTATTCGTAGACTCAGGTTGACTGCTTGACAAGGCTAGTGAGGGAGGCAGATGACATTATATGTAAGGTGAAGAGCAATAATGAACAAGGACATCTATCCATCGGTTTCTCCACGGCCAGATTTGTGATCAATATTATGAAAGGTTATTGTATTTAAATTATTATTGCATTAATTTATCACCTCCTACCTGTCCATAATCCAATTATTTAGCTGTGCACACCTAAATAAATGGATATGTAATTTTTTTCCACACTCTATCTATCATATGTCATCTCAGTACAGACTTGCTTCTTTATTATATCAATGTTCACTCATTCTATCCTTCTCGTCTGCGATCGCCTTTTTCTATGCTTTCCATCCACATTCATACTTAAGACATCTTTTTTCAACTCTCCGTATTACATGACAATACTATAACTAAAGATTACTTCTTTTTTTTTGCTGTCTTTCATATACTCTTTTATAACCTAACATTCTGGTTAATACTACATGGCAGGTATATTACTATCTTATAATTTTTCCAATTCATTCTAGCAAGTAGCATTTTATTGCAGTAACATGACGCAATTTCATCCACGGTTCCGGTGTTCCGCCATGTCCAGTCTATTTCGCCATGATTTTATATAACGTTCCTTGGAACATTACTTCAGAATCATGGCAGAATAGTATCTTGATACTGAATATCTGAACAAATTATTTGAGATTATGTACTACTTGATTTTATTGACGATTGGCAGGCGTTCTATCTTTGATCTTACTAGCCTGACCAAGAATCTTTACGCCATAAGGTGCAATATGTTGCGAGATTCTGTGTCTGGAGTTGGCTACTTTTCTAGATATATATTTGTCTTTTAGATCAATTTCTTTATGGCTAGACCAAATATTTGAGAAGCTGGCCAGAGAATTTCGCCACCTGTTCCCGTAATCGTTATGTCCATGCACTTTCTCAAATTCTTCATTTATTCTTTCCACATATACATTAAAATCTCTACCTTCATAAATTTTTTCGCTCACTTGAATATCCATTGCTAAGCATCAAACACCTCTCAATATTTTTCTTTCATAGGTATGAAGGTACTTACCTTTTCTTTTATATCTATAATCATAAAATGATATATGTAAATTTTGTAATATGTTGTACCTACAATGAAGCATTTGAGAAATATGTTAAAACAATCTTACATACTCTCCATTTACAATTAACTTATCCGGAAGGCCTCTTCGAGAAGCCAACGTTCATAGACAGCGCGCTAGTGGAGCAGGCGCACCCGGAGAAGTGCTACAACATGCCTGTGTGTGCAACGCCGGTGACGGTGGGACCCGCTGGCGTGATGCAGTACTCCGTGCCCATCCTCAACGAGGCGGAGACGCGCCTGCTTGAGGACAGCAAGTAAGGAAAACGATTTAGACTGTATTTGCCGTCCGTGTCTTACGCTTTTAAAGTCAAACCGCTGTACCGATTATGATATGTTTTGTTACATAAATAATTTAAGGCCTGGAGCAACTAAGGAGACAAAGCAGATAACTCCTCTGACTGCTTTTTTGGTTGCTTTGATAGCGCTGTAATTAAATAAAATTGTTTATTCACGGTCAAAACCGCGCCAAAATGGTAGTTATTTTGTTTGCATATTATGCTTTCACTCCTTAAATACTATCCGATACGATACAGGAACATACATAGTATACTTTTCGTCTCGAAACCGGTGTAGAAGGGACACAATATACTTATAGTACGAGATCCCACTACAAATTTGTGCACCCATCGGTTTTATGATTAGTAGAGTAGGAGGCTGACTTTCTGTTTCTGGTTGTTGACGAAAATACTTGCGGGGATATTAAATACACAGTATACTTTTCGTCTCGAAATCGGTGTAGAAGGGACAGAATATACTTATAGTACGAGATCCCACTACAAATTTGTGCACCCATCGGTTTTATGATTAGTAGAGTAGGAGGCTGACTTTCTGTTTCTGGTTGTTGACGAAAATACTTGCGGGGATATTGAAAGAGCAGTTCACAAATTTTTAGAAAAGTAATAAATAAAATAACTAATAATAATAAATATATTTATTTCCGAAATATAACGTTATGTATCTTATTGATTTGGTCTCTCAGTATAAATCTTTGCTTTTAGATTTTGCTGAAGGTTGAATATACGTCGAAGCCTTACAGAAATATCGTATTGAAAAGTTTGAAAATAAAATTATAACAGCTTTTGACGATCTATTAATATAGAGTCATCGATAGAAACACCAAAAAGAAAATAATCTATAAGTATGGCATGGAAACGTTACGATTAGCCAGCAACCCTTATTTGTGGCTAGATTTAGTTAAGCAGCTTTATAAACAGCAGAAAATAGCTTTAATTTGATATATAAATAATAAATGTTGGCTATGAATGTATCAATATACCAAAATCATACCTGTTTAAACCGGGCTGTGAGGAGGTGCGGCCGAATGCACAAAGGTAACCTTGATTTTTCAGAATCTTTATATATATTGCCCTGAAGTATACTATATTTTATTTACAATCCAAATGGGTACAATGTTTTCCGAAAAAATTTTTTTTATAATTTTTTAAAAGTATTAATTTGGCCACTTTTTGATGGCAACTTGATAAATGTATATTCTACTAATCATAAATATACGTATAAATTTAGGTTTTACTACAAAACAGATGGGTGCACGAATTTTGCAGAGAGATTTTAGGCTATTAGACAATTGGTCTGTCACGAGACTGATTTTTGCTTGTGTTAAGGGTGTTAGACAACGATACAAATACATAGAAATACACATTATAAACGACCAAACCCAAAAAAACAGACCTCTATGCTCATCACATGCATGCCTGTCCCCTTCGGGAATCGAACCCAAGCCCCATTGTGCCGCTATACATTAGGCGTCTGCGCTCCACCACTCGACTAACGGGGTGGTTGAAACACTCAAATTATTACTAACTTAAAAAGACGGAAACGTTAAAGCTAGTGTAAAAGTCCACTGGCTTGGAATTTGAAGGGGAAGGTCTTTGAATACGATTGATCAAAATTATCGTACATATTAAGCAAAATAAAAATCTCATTATTTTGTTTATTCAAGTTAGTAACGAATGAGTACTTTACAAATTTATAAATGAGGTAGGTAGGGCAGATACTTTTAATTGTATTACAATAATATTTATTATTTTTAATTATTAATAATTTTAATTTAAAGTTGTACTAATGGGCGCACAATATTTTTGATTAACACGTGGCCGGCTATACTACCACTAAAAATTTACTTAAAATTTAGTCTCAACTTCGCGTGGAGGTTATGATGTTAAATTGTACATGAAGTTATTTGTTTTTACTTTTAACATTACGCCATCTGTTGACTTGTTTGGATCTAACAGATTATTGGAAACAAATAATTTGCAATAAAATAATATTGCGACTTAAATTGAGATGTAAGTTATCCTATTTCTCAAGTTGGACCAAACTGCACACGGTGTGCAAATTTGAATAAAATCGGTTACGTAGTTTAGGAGTCCATCGCGGGCAAACATCGTGACACTTGAATTATATATACTTAGACACAGCACAAGTAAACCCGCTGGTACACAAACATACGTCGAAGCCAAACTGAATGATAGGTTTGTTATAGACTTTGATTTATCTTAATTTATAGATGCGATTTGGAGGACATGTTAAACCTGGGTCGTTGTCACGCAGTTGGAGACGAGTACGTCGATCATTCGTCAAAGATATGTCCGTGCTGCGTGTGTAGTCATTGTAAAGTCGACGAGGTTTGTGAACCTAACAAAAATAAATAAGAAACACAATAGTTGCAAATAGGTATAAATATAAGACAATATTGTCGCTTTTTATAAAAATATGTGTAAAAACACGTCTTAAGTAACTGTTGGATATGTCTAAAAACTAAATCCTTGAATAATAACTATTACTTCATCTTTGTGTTTTTCATTATTTTAAATGAACTTAGTGCTTGCTTAAATTAGTTTTTGTATGATCTCCAATGATGTTACGTTATTACGTACAGATATTAGTTTTTTTTTGTAATATTTTCATAGTTTTTATACAAATATGAAATAAATAAAGTGTGAGATTTCTTAATAAAGAAATGCTTTGAATAAAGAGTTCAAGAGACACAAGGACACACGTCTAGTTTGTTAATTTAGATAGGAATTGATCACATGTTCTATTTATGCAATTTGAACAATGAGCAATTTAGATAATCCAGAACGATTTAGGAATTTTAAAGTCTATATTTTCGCTAGATTAAATTGTTATGGATAAATATTTTTCGAAATATCGAAGGTATCAACCTACTATTTATAAAAGTATTAAAAAGTTCGCTTAAATTAAGTTTAAAGCATTCAAATAAGAAACGTGACTCTTGTATAACGAAAATTTTTTTTTGTAACTTTTCCATTGGGTGACTTCACTTTTAATAGGTTTTATATAACACTGACAAACTTTAACGAATTAAATTAAAATTAAATAAATACTATATATAGTTATAAATTATAACTTTAGAATGAGATGAAGATTAGCATGAAAACATGCTCTGAATGAACAATTTTGCCAATAAATTTAAAAAGCTCGGTGAACTTCGAATATATTAGTACTACTTAGAATAATAATATTATATCATTTGTATCGAAATAGAGTTCATTACGATATGTGATCCCGCGACCTTGCTAGGGCGAGGTCAGCGGGGAACGTCCCCACAAGCCACAATGGATTATCCACTTTACCAGGAACACAATTTACTGGGGATACGCGGGTCTAGAACAGCACTAGTAAGGTCCATTTTGGGTAAAGGAATTATCTGCAGCTTGAATCTACAATGTGCAAAATATATAATTCAATGTTATTTGTTTGGACTGGGAGTTTTTATAGAGGTACAAAATTGGAAAGGATAACTGTAAGGGATAATTTAATTTCTTACAAAGTGCAAAATAAATCGCTTCTTCTTCTGTTTTAGACTCCATTATTTCCTTTGCCCTTGCCGACTTCAATGTCAGGAGCAAGTGTCAGTTTCTGAATATTAAGTAGTTAGGTTGTAATAATAAAAAAACAAAGCGCAATGTTTTAGTCTGCCTCTTAGTTTAGCTTTAACATATATTTTTTTATAGCAAATAAGATGTCTTTAAGAATATAAGGTTTTGAGGTTTTTTGGTTTTTGCTTTTTTTTGTATATCTTGTACGGTGTATTTAAAATCCTAAATTCAGGATGTTATTAACTAACTGCATAGCTCATAGGTAATTTTCTGATTAGTGATCTTCATTGTCAACTGTCAATTGATGAAGATAATTCAATGTCAACGTTTAACTGAAACAGAGGCTAGGTTAGGAATATTTTCTTTAAAACGTATTTAAAAACTATTACTTATTGAATGCTTAGTAATATTTTATAAGATAACCAAACGTAATAATTGTTAGGATAAATTTCTTCAGTAATTCTCTTTGCCTTCACTCCCATACGACTGGGCTGATTTTGATTAAATTTTTGGTCTGTGTTTGAATTGGTCTCTGTTTTTGATTACATTTTTGGTGTCTTTTTTAATGGTTTTACAATTGGATAAAGAAAATTTATCGACTCTCATCTGCTCTTTCAATATTTCCACTTTCAAAAAACTTTGTGTTATCGAAAAACATTGTTTATTCTGACTATAATAAAAACCAAACATATAAAATGTCCCTACCAGATAGCGCTGCAGTATTTCAACTTCTATACCATTCAACCAAACCAAAGAGATGGAAAATATTTTCGATCTATCCACTTTTTGTTACAACCTCTAGATGGTAATAGTGGTGATGCAGCATTTTATCATATACCGTTAAACCCACATAGTCATGCACATGAGTATGCACATATAATGAACTATGGTGAAACAATTTGAAGACAACTCTGGGTTCTTTATCTGGGTTGGATATCTTTGGTTTTACAATTGTACCATGAAGATGTCATTGCGATTAGAATCCATGATTTTTTTACTACAGGACATCTGGCGAGTCCGCTAGTTTTATTTAAAATAAGATATTATATTATTTATAAATAACAAAAGAGAGCTTTATTGACACGGCGGGATCTGTATCTTCGTTCTTTGGGATACTATCCCTGTCTAGTTCTTTTAACTTTCAAGCCTTTTTAAACTAATGAATAAATAGTTTAAATAAACTTAATATAACAAACATTTATAAACAAGTTCATATAAGAATATAAAACATTTTATATACTTATACGTATATAAAAGTGGAAATGAATTCTTAAATTTAGATTTTACTTGTTGACCTCTTAATACATTATATTGTTCTTTGCAACATTGTTGATAAAATTTATAGATCAAAATGTTCTTATAATTAACTACAGAACAATTAGTAATTGAAATGAATCCACGTGCATCTGTGATATTGAAAGAGTTACAGTTGAGGTGTGGCTGAAGGGAGAACGGGAACATACAGTTATCATAAAATCGGGTAACGTGCGGTTTCTATGTATTATTCGTATTTTTTTGTTTAGACCAACAAGTGTTGTACCATTTTATAATCCTGATTAATGATGCCAACTTTTGATGGCCCTTACCAAGGTGCACTAGTATTTTTTTGAAGCAGACCCTGTCAATGTTTACAAATCTTGAAAATGTTAAATTTATAGTTCGATAGAAAGTCATATATCTAGGAAACTTGGACCAATGTGTTATTATCTTTGATTGTGATTGCAGATATGTTATTTTTGGCTATGATTACAAAGTTTAAAATAATAAAAATAATAAATATAATAATAAAATAATAATAATAAATAAAAATATTGAAAATACATGCATATATGCATGTTTTTTTATGATTGTTACCATCTATCGTATCACCCGGTTTCGGCTTGACTTGACTTCTGGGACACCCTGTATACAGCACAATAGATAGATAGATAAATTATGAACCGAGCATAATATTTGACATATTTTATATTTATTACAGTGAAATTATAGTAATATTGTTAAATATGTCTGTTCTTTTTAATATACCTTCATGTTTTCGCGTTTTTTGAAGCAAGAAATAATAGGAATTTGTTCTCCGCTATTACTGGGACCGCATGTTTTCCTTGAAGGTCTTGGGGTGTATTAGCCCCTAGAAGTTACGTTAGGTATTACGTTGAATCACGTTGTACGGTTCGCACGCTTCATACTACGTTAATATTAACAAAAAGGTTATTCTTTTGGATTAATGCTATCAGTGGAGTTCTGGTAATATTCTCAGTATATATTGAAATAAGTAAAAGCAAAATCATACTTTAAGGATAATCTTAAGCCAAGCTAATATTAAAAAATCTATTTATGGTATTTGTACTTTACATTTTTATTTGTATGTGTTTTAATCATCATTTAATTTTTTACACTATTTTGGGGAGTTATGGCTTATGTTTAAGAATTTCATTATTTATATTGTGTATCTTAAAGTGGTAGCAGAAATAAAAATGGAGGAGTGTAAGGAAAAATACTATCCAAATTGTGACAATCAAGTGTGGCTCCGGTCCTGTGAAGTTGAAGTCACAGAGCCTATAACTGGTGAAGTTTCAGGTCAGTACTAAATATAAAAATAAGATTTTGTGTATAATCATTAAATTCACAAGTTTTATCTTTTAAGATTAAATAACTAAAAAGAAACTACAACAAATAAACAAAATTGTGAAACAAATTTTAATTTTATTTTATTTGCTTTATAAGATTTACATGACTACCCATGTTGAAAAAGAAATTCAGACTTTATTTTCGGTTGTGGCATCTTTTCAATGTTATTTTACACTGAAAATTTCAATCTTCGGTTAGAATTTTCGAAAGAAACTTCGACAGAGGATAACAATAAAAAACGATCATATAGTGAATTCTAGAATACATAGAGGCCGGTAAGATTAGTGAGCGATGGGAGGATTTCTCAGAGGTCTCAGGTTTGAGTCCTGGTTATTCATTAATCTTTAATTCTATATTTATCTACAATTTAAATAGTTTAATAATTTCAAGCATATTTTAAACGAATTTTCTGGTACATTAAAATTGTTTTTAAAAATATTGCAGGAGAATTTCCGAAATGGCTTCGAGGCAGTCTACTTCGTAATGGGCCTGGCTCGCTGAAGGTCGGCTCTTCACGTTTCGAGCACCTGTTTGATAGTTCTGCCTTACTTCATAGGTAATTAAAAATATTACTAAGACACTTTTCATTTTAATTGACATGATTGTCTTCAAGCAAAAACGCCGAATTATTATTACATTTCTTTTATAATATTTCGTATAATATGCTTCTAACATAAGTACACGTTATATGTGTTCTTAGATCTAAATATAATACATAATGGAGGCTTATTGTAAGGTAGAATAAGCCTTTACCCAAAAAAAATATTTATTTAGTCATAAACAAATATTATAATATAAATATAAATGTCCATAATATATATGATCGTTACTGGTTTCATTTCGTAAGGTTTTGAAACTCGCATAATATTTTTTAAATTTTAATATATTGGAACAGAAGTACATATTAAGTTCATTGCAAATATTTTTGAGGTACAACACAAATTAAAAATAAAAAAAAACGTTCCTCAAAAGTACGGTTTAAAGAAAACTTGAGATATTATTTTGTTACTTTTTACTAGAAGATCCCCACATGAAACACAGCTAAATTAGCTAATTTACAGCAGTTACTTTGAAACAAACCATAAGGAAAGTACTAGCAGGTTATTATTTGCTAATCCTGCTAGTCAATCTAGTCGCCCTATAGTGGCTCTTTCTGCTTATAACTGAACGACACTGACAGATCGTAACTGAACAAAACGCTACCGACAGATATTTTTTCAGTGATTCATATTTAACTAATCAAATTTAACCATTTAAATCTATACAACTAATAACTGTGTATTCTAATATCTATCTCGGCAAGCAGCAGTAGATTGGAGAAGTGTTTTAGACTTTGCACCATTTTTATAACGTTGGAGTGTGTAGGTTTATATAATAATTTACTTAATATTGTGTTTCTCTTGAAATTTTATAGCTCCCCCATTTTTCAAAAATATTTCAGCACTTCATGATTGTTATTCCTAGGTTCAACATCCAGGAGGGACAGGTCACATATCAGAGCCGCTTCCTAAAATCAAACACGTACGAGAGGAACCACGCGGCTGGTCGCATCGTCATCACGGAGTTCGGTACGAAGGCAGTTCCAGACCCTTGCCATACTATCTTCGACAGGTAAAACCTATTAGGGAATATTTATGATCTCTCAAAATCAATTTATGATTAATATAGTAGATTTTTGAAGTTGTATAGTTTTTAAATGATGTGTCCGTATCGTGTAATGAAGTTATACGCCATACGAAATAATTAAATCAAAATGAAATACACTCAAGGTACACCAGGTAGGAACGCAGTCCCTTCGACTAATATTTTTTATTTAAGTCCATGAAAGTATTTAGTACAAGATAAATAAAAAAATAGTTATCTATACATGTAATAAAATTGTCACTGATCCATTTCTGTACATGGAAAATATAAAAAAAAAATATATCATAGACCCCCTATGACATATTTTTATTTAAAAGAGCAAGAGAACCCAAAACAATGGTTTTTCAGTTTGTCTGTTTGTCTGTATGTGTGTATGTTTTTGCACGCTAATCTCATAAACGGCTTAACCATTATCAGGAATATATTATTACAGTCTTTACTTAACATTTAGTGTTTATTTCATCTAAATCGGTTTAGAAATAAAAAAGTTATATCAATTTATGTCAATCACGTAATAAGTGGTACCATGCAAATCTTACTTTATACATGTAATAAATCTGTAAAGAAGTAAGTAGTCTTTGTACATTGAAAACATTTAAAAAATATACCAGGATGTGAAGTGACTAACAGAATCCATTTTCAGCTTTTTCAAATCTTTGTCTGTTTATCTGTTTGTCTTTTAGTTGAGCACACAACACGAAAAAAAATATTTTCAAAAATTCATACAGGGGGACTTTTATATAAGCAAGAGAACCTAAAACAATGTTTTTTCTCTTTGTCTGTTCGTCTGTATGTCGGTATGTTTGTGCACGCTAATCTCAGAAACGGATTAATCGATTTGGATGCATTTTTTGCAATAATAATAAATAATAATAATAATAATAATAAAGCCCGTTTATTTCCGTTCTTACATTTTCTTTCAAGCGTTATAATAGTATTGTACACTTATTACAATTACACATATGACTTAAAAAAATATATAATAATTTAATTAATTTGTTTTATTATTTCTTTTTATTTGTAATTTATGCGCTTTCGTTTTCATCGGTACCATTGATCGGAACCCCTTCTCGGGTATAGGCCTCCCCCAGCTTTTTCCAGACCTCTCTATCTGTAGTTTTAATTCTCCAATCTCTTCCTGCTATCGCTTTTATATCTTCAATCCATCTTTTACTGGCACGCCCTTTTTTCCTTTTGGTCCTTCCCATGTAATTGTCTCCAATGTCCACCTTTTGTCGGTACATCTTGCTATATGTCCTGCCCACTGCCATTTCTGTTGCAGAGCATGTTGCAAGGCGTCTATTAGTTTAGTTTTTCGTCTTATGTTTTCGCTTTTTATTTTTTGTATTTTTCTTATTTTTAATATGCTTCTCTCCATTGCTTTCTAGCATGTTATTAGTTTATTTTTTATTTTTGTATTGTATGCCCACGTTTGGCATCCGTATGTAAGAGTAGGTAAGACGCAAGTATCCAAAACCATTTTCTTTAGGTGTAAGGGAAAATCGCCTTTTAATATTTCCTTCAGAGTCCAAAACTTATTCCAGCTCATGTTAATGCGTCGCTCGACTTCCAGTTCTTCGTTTCTGAGTTCAAATGACAATCGTTTACCGAGGTAAATGTAATTGTTTACATATTCGAGTGGCTTTCCGTTTAGGTGTATAGCGTTTGTATGGCTGTTTGTTAATATTTTAGTTTTTTTCTCGTTTATTTTGAGGCCTACCTTTTCACTTTCTTCATTTAAAGTACTTATCATTTTTTCAAGTTTTTCATATGTTTCGGCGAATAAGACAATATCATCCGCGAATTGGAGGTGTGTAAGTAGATCTTGGTTAACTCTTATCCCTTCCGAATGCCAGTTGATATTTTCAAAAATGTGTTGTAGTACCATTATGAATAGTTTTGGTGAAAGAGGATCCCCCTGTCTCACTCCTCTACAGACTGGTATATCAGGACCGCGTGTCTCTAGTTTAACTCGGCTTACGCTACCATCGTAGACGTTTTTCAGCACTGTTAAGTAATTGTCGTCAATATGGCATTTATTCAGAGCTTCCCAGATAGCATCATGAGAGATCGTGTCAAAGGCTTTAGTGTAATTGATAAAGGCAATGTATAGGGGTTTGTTAAACTCTTTATATTTCTCTATCACTTGTTGCAGGACTTGTATATGGTCTGTCGTAGAAAAACCGGAACGAAAACCTGCTTGTTCTACTGGTTGGTGGTTCTCGATCTTGGGACTTAACCGGCTTTGTAGGATTGACATGAATAGCTTTTACACACTCGAGAGAAGACTAATAGGACGATAGTTAGAGATGTCCTGAGGGTCTCCTTTCTTGTATATCAGTATTATATCGGATCTTTTCCATTGAATCGGTACCTGACCTGTGTACAGAATCTTGTTAAACAGGTGCGTAAGTGGGCGAGTTAGCAGGATATCGCCAGCTTTTAGTGCTTCATTTTGTATGCCATCAGGACCAGGTCTTTTGTCTACTTTGAGTTTCCTTATGTGATTGCTGACTTCTTGCTCATCCACCGGAGGCAAATCGTTCTCATATTGAGAGACTATTCTATTCATTTTCACTTCTGTTGTACAAGTATTTGTTTTCGCATATAATTATTTGTAGAAATCCGTGGCGCATTTCATAACATCTTTCCTGGTTTTTATTTCCTTTGATTTCGGTTTTAATTCATGAATATGGAAACTGCTCGATTAGTTTACTTCAGTTACTTTCATAGCTTAATGTCATACGGTATACTCTTACGGGGCAATGCGACTGACATTGATACCATATTTACATTGCAGAAGAGGGCTGTTCGCGCAATATATAATGAGACCAAGAGACTCTTTAAGAAACAAATAAAAAGAATTTAAAATTATGACTGTTTACAATCAATATATTTATGAAAATTTAATTTACGTTCATAAAAATATTTCAAAGTTCATTAAAATTGTGATTTACATAAAATTAATACAAGACAAAAAAATAAACTCGCTATGCCCGGCACTAGGCTCCATAAAATAGGTAAATCCTTTAAGGGTAATTGTATACGTTTTTATAATAAGCTCCCAAATGAAGCTTTAAGCATATCATTAAATAAATTTAAATTATATGTTAAAAATAATTTAATAAAAAAATCCTACTATAGTGTAAAGGATTACATCGACGACGGTATGGCCTGGGAATGAATCTGTATTGTATTGCGAATAGCTAGTAATCTCCGCAATTTGTTTTTTGTTGTAAATTATTTTGCTTTATCGACCTTCTGCATCACACCGATTCCTTAGAAGTCACTACTTGCGGTAGCATCGGGAGCCGGGTTGCCTCCCTCCCTCAAATATGTGCGAAGGGGGTCATGGCTGGCTCTTGTGTTATGCTCGTGAACGGGTGCTGCTTGCGGTGACTGGTTGTGTGGCAGGCCGAAGATTTATATATATATTTTTTCTGTTATTATTATTTAATTTTCGTTGCCTGAAATCATTAGGCTTCTTTTCCGATTGATTGCGACGGTTCTAGTTGTTCCAAATTTGCATTTAAGTTTGACGTTTGTGAAACAGTGATCACAATAACAAAAAATATATCCGGCTGAGTTTGTTGTGTGTTTCTTCTCAAACCAGGACGCGTTTGGAACCCTCATAGCTTTAACATTAAGATGGAAAGTGCTTTTTCAGAAGGGCTTATTACGATAAATCTAGTATCGTAATAGGCCCTCCTAACACTTCCATGTTGACGTACACAAGTGATCACTGATTATGATTCTAAGTGGAAAAGATATAAATAAATAAATAAATAAATAAATAAATAAATAAATAAATAAATAAATAAATAAATAAATAAATAAATAAATAAATAAATAAATAAATAAATAAATAAATAAATAAATAAATAAATAAATAAATAAATAAATAAATAAATAAATAATTAAATAAATAAATAAATAAATAAATAAATAAATAATTAAATAAATAAATAAATAAATAAATAAATAAATAAATAAATAAATAAATAAATAAATAAATAAATAAATAAATAAATAAATAAATAAATAAATAAATAAATAAATAAATAAATAAATAAATAAATAAATAAATAAATAAATAAATAAATAAATAAATAAATAAATAAATAAATAAATAAATGAATGAATGAATGAATGAATGAATGAATGAATGAATGAATGAATGAATGAATGAATGAATGAATGAATGAATGAATGAATGAATGAATGAATGAATGAATGAATGAATGAATGAATGAATGAATGAATGAATGAATGAATGAATGAATGAATGAATGAATGAATGAATGAATGAATGAATGAATGAATGAATGAATGAATGAATGAATGAATGAATGAATGAATGAATGAATGAATGAATGAATGAATGAATGAATGAATGAATGAATGAATGAATGAATGAATGAATGAATGAATGAATGAATGAATGAATGAATGAATGAATGAATGAAT
The DNA here is from genome assembly GCA_959347405.1 of Napeogenes sylphis. NCBI lineage: Eukaryota > Metazoa > Arthropoda > Insecta > Lepidoptera > Nymphalidae > Napeogenes > Napeogenes sylphis. Next base: position 36,426,183 of record OY365780.1, on the reverse strand, counting down.
GAATGAATGAATGAATGAATGAATGAATGAATGAATGAATGAATGAATGAATGAATGAATGAATGAATGAATGAATGAATGAATGAATGAATGAATGAATGAATGAATGAATGAATGAATGAATGAATGAATGAATGAATGAATGAATGAATGAATGAATGAATGAATGAATGAATGAATGAATGAATGAATGAATGAATGAATGAATGAATGAATGAATGAATGAATGAATGAATGAATGAATGAATGAATGAATGAATGAATGAATGAATGAATGAATGAATGAATGAATGAATGAATGAATGAATGAATGAATGAATGAATGAATGAATGAATGAATGAATGAATGAATGAATGAATGAATGAATGAATGAATGAATGAATGAATGAATGAATGAATGAATGAATGAATGAATGAATGAATGAATGAATGAATGAATGAATGAATGAATGAATGAATGAATAAATAAATAAATAAATAAATAAATAAATAAATAAATAAATAAATAAATAAATAAATAAATAAATAAATAAATAAATAAATAAATAAATAAATAAATAAATAAATAAATAAATAAATAAATAAATAAATAAATAAATAAATAAATAAATAAATAAATAAATAAATAAATAAAGAATCCGGTTTTTGTGTGTGATCAGTTTCTTATAGCCTTTTCTCGTGCTTCTATAAGTATTTGGGTTGTTTTCGATTATTCTGCGTCTGTAATCTTTATAGTCTTTATCTATTGCTTTACTTGTAGTTTTTAAATAGCGTGCTAAGTTCTTCCTTCATTTCTTTAGTTTTTTGCCTAATTTTCAGTAGTTCATTTCGCCTCGTGAGAAGAGACCTAGTAGAATCACTAAGTATTTTATTAACAGATCTTAGTTCTTTGTTTTCTGGTCTGCATGCAAGGCTGGTTTTGATTGTGTCGGCTAGTTTGTTGTAGAAAGTTTGAACTTTGTTGTGTAGCTAGTTGGTGTATGTTACTTTCGAGGTTTTCCAAGTAGAACGTTATTTCCTCACTGGTTTTTGGTATATTTGGTTGCGCCTTGAATGTTTTTCTCCCCTTTTTTTCTTGTTCTAGCACGTATGTCGCTCTGACTAAGCGATGATCAGATGCGAATCCAAAGCCGTGCAAAACTTCAACATTTTGAATCCGCTTGGGATGATTTGACAATATAAAATCGATTTCATTTCTTAAGTTGCCACCGGGGGATACCCAGGTCCACTTGCGGTTTTTCCGAGCTTTAAAAAAAGAGTTCATTATAGATAGATTCATTATAGATAGATTTTTTGCAATAAGGAAGTTAATAATCTCTCATTGTCCATCATTACCAGTTTGAAGGTTTATAGTTTATACATACATTGGTAAGTACAAAGGGTACGTTTTATCAAAATCAAAATTTACGCGGACGAAGTCGCAGGCACAGCTAGTTCTAAATAATAATGCTTTTAATACAATGGCAACTTGAAAAGTACAGAAAAAAAAATAAAAAAACTTATATTATTATTGAACAGTATGTGAGAATTAATATTAAAATATATAAAAGGTAGTATGGAGGCTTAACGTGTAGCAATGTCTGTAATAGTCGATGCTATTTAGGGTACTAACTATTAGATATTCAAGTGTATATGACACTTGAATATTTAATATAAAATGTTTATATGAAATTTCTTAACCGTAATTATACATTATTTATATTATGTGAGAAGAGCAAAAAACATATGATAATGAGCGGAAGAGAGAGAAGATTTTAATAAGAATATAGTTATATAATTTTAATAGATTTTTAAATACTTTTTAAGTAGGAAAAATAGGAAAATAAACCCATAATTAAAACAGTTTTGAGAAGAAATAAAAGGAATAATACAAAACAAACCGAATAAAATAAATTTAAACTTATAAGTCTCTAAAGTGGCGTGTAGAAGTTCCCTTATCAATACTATGCATTGGCGAGGTGGAATGGTATTAGAAAGAGAAGGGATGAGAAAACGGTGAGAAAAAGAGAAGGGATGAAAAAACGGGATATCACTTCCGTTATAAATTCTTCTTACTGTTTTACTATCACATTTTTTTCAGTTCGGTCACGCAGTAATATCCCTATTTCCTCCAACCCTTTTTTTTGACATCAGGTACCCATCATGGGTACACACCTCCATCCAGGGGATGATAGAGGTGATTATGTGAGACTTCTACTCACTAAACCTGACGGTTGTCGCCGGCTTCAAAGTGGAACCGACGGGCCTCCAAGAAGAGCAGACACTCAAGCAACCCAGCGGGTGCAGCGGTAGGATACCCACCGCTGCACCCGCTCACATGCCGGAGCCACTGGAATGTCCAGACAATAGAGGTCCAGACCCTAACCTCCGCAGACGGCATCTCCCCCACCAAGAAAGAGACTGTCACGCACCCCTCTCAACAGCCACAGGACCAAGAAATCCCACAGCTGACCCTGGCAAAGAAGGCTTGCGTCCCCCCACCTAAGCGCCCAGGCCGCATTCCACCGACGGAGGCCGATGGAAACAGGCCTGAGCCCACCCCTCCCCGCAGACAGGCCACCCCGAAAGGCAACTTGCCTGCCTGCCAGCCATGAACCGGGCATAAACCACCGTGGCCAACGCCCACCGCTTCCGGTATAGCCAACGGGAGAACCCGAAGGTTTTCATTAACCATTGTTGCCCAAGGAGCATCACAAGGAGGTTCCCGGCGTCCGCCCCCCATCTTCTCCAATCCTACCGTAAAGAACTTCGTTCCAATAAATGAAAAATAAAACTTGAAAATTGAAACTTGAAAAATAAAAATAAAACTACCTCTTTTTCTGATACCTGTACTTTCCAAAAGCCAGTAGTAATGGACGCACTAGCATCTGTCAATGTTGTCGGTAAACATGGTAGAGTTATTATACATAGAATAGTGGAGTGTGAGTGCGAGAGTCTAATAAATAACAAAGAGGCAAGATGAGAGACCGATAGTAATCTTTGTATAATCGCACATGCTAGAAAAAGAGACTGATAATTAGCTTAATTTACTTTCTCTTTATAGTATGGACAAATTTTTAGGCTGGTTTCCGTACTGTATGTTTAAAAACACTGTGGTAAATTTTCTTTGTTTCAGATTTGCCGCTCTTTTTAACCCAGGCGATTCGATTTCGGATAATGCGATGATTTCAGTCTATCCCTTTGGAGATGAAATGTATGCATTTACTGAAGGACCAGTTATACATAGGTATTGTAATAAACCTCACATAATAAACTTATATATATATTTATACATAAACTCTAAATATTGACGTTTGTGAAACAGTGATCACAATAACGAAATACTCGAGTGAGTTTGTAGTGTGGTTCTTCACAGACCCAGCGCGTTCTGAACCCTCGTAGCTTTAATTTTAAGTTGAGAAGTGACTATACAGAAGGGTTTTGATCAACAAGTACTGAACTTCTGACATTTTCATTTCACGTACACAAGTGATCTCTGATATAGTAAATAAATATACATGAACATATTATAACCTTCGCAAGTACTAAAGCTATAAGTTATTATTTTATTTTTCCATAATTTGACTTGTTTGTAGAAACTAGCCACATAGGCTTCATATGGAAGAGACATGATTTTAGTAGATACTTAATAATAATTCGTATATGAGCACTAGCCAAGTCAGATCTTAGGCTTCAATATATCATCCCGAGTTACAAAAAGAAATTATATCTTTAGAAATAACATATTTTATATTGTTAAAAATAAAAAAAAGACTGATCGTTGAACTTGGCTCCTATTTAGATCTCAATTCTTTTGTCGTTAAAGTCAATAAAGGAATATATAACAATATTGAACTTGGCTTTCATTTCACATTAATGTTTTTGGTGGCTTAAAAGATTATTTTGACATTTTAAACAATTTTTACTGGCTGTTACTGTCATTTTAAGTTTATAATAATTGTAATTTTAAACAGGATAGATCCAGTAACATTAGACACAATGGAGAGAAAGAATCTAACGGAAAGCGTCGCTCTCGTCAACCACACGTCTCACCCACATGTCATGAGTAATGGTAACCATCTTGTGTTTATAAATACATATTAATAATACTACATGACTACTTGTACAATAAATCATAATTACACCAAACTTTATAAAAATCAGGCGTCTAATAACGTAGCAGTCATTTGTTTTCTGTTTACTGTTACTATTTATTATATATAGATTATAATATTATATATAGATTTTTATGTTGTGTATACATTATTATATTATATATAGATTTATATAAATATAGAATGAAAAATAAACCAATACGGGCAGGGATTCGAACCCGCCACCTCTGGGAAACCATCTCGTCGCTCTATCAATTGAGCTATAGTACAGAGCTGTCCGTCTCGGTGAATTAAGCATTCCATATGTGATCGTCTTTCATTCTATATTTATTTGAATTATATGTATATATATATATATATATATATATATATATATATATATATATATATATATATATATATATATATATATATATTCATAAATTAAATTCTCCATATTTTTTAATGAAAACCATTCAAAACCTCTCAATTATAACATAGGTTTATTTCAGGGTTGTTGTATTTCGCCAAATTTATTTAACATACTAACATACCTACATAACATATGATCCGAATCTTATAGTAGGCGGTCAATGCGTTAGTACGGTTACGGAAGCGGCTCTGTTTAAATTTTTAGATAAAAAAATCGATTACCAAGCCTTATTTCATCGTTGGATGCAATAGTCGATATCTTTTTAAATGGTCTTTTTAAAGGTAAACCATCAACCAATAAGTAACCTCAAAAAAGCTTGGATATACGATTATGTTTTAATCCTTTATTCGACAAGACAAAAACGATAACTACCGACTGCACGCGATGAGCCTAGTAATTCAAAACGAATGGGTGACTATAGGAGATTTTTGTAATCATATTATAGTTTGCTTGTACGTGGTAGAAGTGGGAGCGAGAGGTATAAAAGCGAAATGTCTCTACAACTTACTTAAATACCTTGGCCTTTCTAGAACTACCATCGGTTCATTTCTAGAACGTATTTTTAAAGGCGGCATTAGTATGTTTTTTCCAAATTTGGCTAGGTAGGGAGAGGAGTGTACGAGCGTGTTTGCGAATCATAAAGGGTCCCCTTAAACCGCAAGTTCCAAGCACTGTTTGCAAGGAGAGTCCTTGCAACGCGATGGGTCCGGCATCCGCACGGTGACTCCGTGGAATGCTTAGAAGCATCGTTTGTCTTCAATATGGATTATATTTACCAGGGCTTCATGATTCAGTCGATCTGACAATTTATATACTTATGTATACCTAACATTAATTATTTACTTTAACAACTCAATTGACAATGTTGAATGAAATCATAAGAAAAATAAAAAAACAATATTATAATGGAAATTTAATTTTAGGTGATGTGTACAATGTTGGCATGTCGTTCGGAAAAGGCAGACTACAACATGTAGTTGTTAAGTTTCCATTTACTGAAAAAGGTGAGTCGCCGCATTAAATTTATATAAGAAAGCCTTTTTTATAAGGGAGCGTAGAATTATTTTTATTCAACCTGTTTCAGGAGATATGTTTGAAAATGCTCACATAGTAGGCACTTTGAAACCGCGCTGGTCTTTACATCCGGCGTACATGCACACCTTCAGTAAGTTAGTCAACATATCACTTGTTAAGTTCTTTAAATTATCAACCACTGCATGTCTTCCCGCGCAGCGTTAGACACCACGACCAGAGGGCTAGCCCTGACGTTATCTCCCCTCTGGAGAGAGGAGAGGAGAGGAGTCTCGGGTTGAAATTATAATGTCACTGCAATGAAACCTTTATTTAAGCCAAAAACGGTTATAAGACGGTTTCTGAAATTTCTATTATACAGGGTTATTTTTAATTAGTTGAGCACCTTTTGCAGGCAGCCTCTCTACATCAATCCCAACAACATTTGTTCTACGACTTTTAAAAAAACTTGATAAATAACTCAGAATAAACGAACAAAAAAAATTTTTGCTCCCTCGATTATTTATTACTCTGTATTTTGTAAGCAGTCTAAAGTATAGGTCGCGGCAGGCTAGCGAAAGTCAGAAACTGTTAAACGCGCGCGCCAGCATTTTTCGTATAGCTTCATCTCTTTTACACCATGTTGCTATGGAAATACTAAATAATCAAAATGACAAGTATGTGGATTACAAAACACAATTTACATTAACCAAAAATAAAATTATCGGATTAGAGTTTTATAATTAAATAATGAATTGTAATCACATACTGGACAATACGATTTTATGGACTTGCTATTAAAACTAATAAATAAATTCAAGATTATAACATGAAGAAGAAATTATGAAATGTAATTTATAATATTTTTAAAATACATTGATTGTCTGAAATAGAAGAAGTAAGAATGAAAAGAAATACGAGTTTTGGCTGAGAAATGGAGCATTGGGGTCCTGATCTTTACAAGGTCTGTTTTGCTTTACCTAGAACGAACAACAACTCGAAACAGCAGAAACCATGATGAAGAATAATTTTATTTGTGATATGATATAGTGACGATCCAACATGTTAAGAAGCCTAAAGTTATTATTTTTAAAGTGGATTGTGTACATTTGTCTGTTTTTATAGTACCTACTTATGTGTCTTCTATGAGAATATTATACGTCAGAAACAGTCGATTCACTTCTTACGTTTTAATTAAATAATATTAATGAAAATTATGACGTTTTTCTGTTACGCGCCATCTTCAAGAAATTCGTAAGTAACTTATTGTTTTATTGTCATGATATAAATATTAACAAACGAGGTAATATGATATGTATAAAGTAAGTTAAAGTGAAGTTATTGTTTTGTAAAAATAATATTTATTTGGTTTCGTTACAGTGCCCTTATTTCATAAACCAAATAAAAATATTGAGACATTCAACTTGTGGACAACTTCTATTGGAGATTTTGTTTTTTCATTAGATTCTTAAACAGTTAGACAATATGTGTTTCGACTATTGTAGAAAATATTTTAATAAATAAAAGTGGAAAACGATGCTATTTTTTATTACACCTTAGAAAATGATCAAGTTCCAACGTGCATAGCCGCCGTTGCGTCACCCCGCCACCCCGCCACCCCGCGCCCCGATGCACGTGGCCTTGGCACATATTTTGACAAGTTGCGTGGCCTCTCTTTGCTCAAGTTTAATGCACGTTTAGAGGCAATAAATAAATTTTGTATGGGAAAAACTAAATTTTTAAAACTATTAATTTTAAAAAGTCGTAGAACAAATGTTGTTAGGATTGATGTAGAGGGGCTGCCTGCAAAAGGTGCTCAACTAATTAAAATAACCCTGTATATACATATAATAAAATTGTCACTGATCGATTTCTGTACGTGAAAAATAAAAAAAAACAATGGGGACCCTTTATAAGAGCAAGAGAACCCAAAACAATGGTTTTTTATTTTGTCTGTTTGTCTGTATATCTGTACGTCTATATGTTTGTGCACGCTAAATTTAGTAACAGCTTAACCAATTTGAATGCGGAATATGTTGTAATTGCCTTCATTTAACATTTAGTCTTTGTTTCATTTAAATCGGTTACGAAATTAAAAATGCAAATCTTTTTCTTCTTTATCTATTGGTAAATGGTAAGTACAAGTGCTGCCGCGTGGTGTTCATAATTTAAACTAGCGAAAGCGGGTCAGCTGTCATAAGTGTATTGTTAATTTGGATGGTATTGTGAACTCTAATTAGCAATTTTTTTAATTTTTTCAAATTGTTGGTTGAAAATCAAAGTAAAATTAAAATGGAAGATACTGTTGATAATTCGGGTGTACGTTTTTCCCCGAAAGAAAATAAAAGAAAAGCTTATTGTTGTGCTTAGTTACTGTAAAATTTTTGAGTTTCTAAACAAATATTGCAAGGATTCCCGATTAATTGCTCGAAAAGTTTCTCACAACATTCTCTTAATGGTCGAAAGGGTTGTTCAGAAAGATTATGTAGGATTGATGACGAGGATGAGTGTGAAATCAAACTTTGGATAAGTCGTAAGTTCTCAGGAGAGACAGTTTCAACAGGAGGTTGCAGTGGAGCATGTCTTCCAGTTCTATGAAAAATACATTCAAAATATTGTGTAGAATAGAAAGTAAACATAACAACATGATTAAAGAATCGGAAATTTAGATGAAGTAAATGTTACGTATAAATCATGATTAAAATTGATTAAATTATTCCATAAAAATAGAAAAAAAATTGAAATTAATTGGTGAATATGTACAAAATTAATTAAATTAAAAACAAAAATTATTCATATAAACAGTGAATTGTAAAAATTGTTTATGTGAAAATTTACTTCATCAAAACTTTCATTAAAAAAAAAGAATCAATCATAAATAAATCATTCACGCTCGTACACATGCACTGATAAAGCTGATTTCAAATTCTTCGAAAAAAGTTTTTCTCTGATCGACTTCTTGACATCATCACTTAGTTCCTCATGATTTTTTTTTATATCAAAACAGCTGTGTTCACTCAAAGGCTTCGGATGATATTGTTCCAAACAAGCGTTGCGAGGTGCACTCCAAAGACATTTTCTATCTGTTGATGAAACGATTTTGAAGCCAGTCAAATCGTTACTAAAATAAAGAAAATATAATTTATTGAGCTTAGCAGTAAAAATTAAACATAAAGAAACATTTTCAATAATTTAAACGTACCGTGAACAAAATATCAAAACACCAGCACTATGTTTACATCTTTCACTTAACCCAGCTGTACAGCTGCATACTGAGGAAATAACCTTACCAGTTTTACTAATAACTGTAGTTATTTCATGAGGATCTCCTCGAGTATTAGATGATTGAATACAATAAGATAATAATTCATATTGCTCATCATTTTCATTCAAAATTCCCGTGTAGATTAAATGATTAGAATTAACGACTTGCTCGCCTTCAATAAAGTTTCGGCTTTTCGTTGTAGAGTCCAAATGATCTAACACTTCACACATTGATAAGAACATTTTTTTTAAATTTATTTTTAACTCAAATTTTATATTTAACTTAACTTAATGTCCTTTCATTAAGTTAATAATTAATAAGACTTTAAAAACGGATTTGTTTACATACAATTTACATATGTCATTAATCAGCCGACCCGTTTTCGCTAGTTCAAGATATAGCCACCAGTTGGCGGGACCGCAACTCCCAGTTACCAATAGGTACATGTAATAAATTTGTAGAGGAGTAGTCTCTGTACATTTAAAATATTAAAAATTATATAGCCATGATGTAAACGGATAATTAACAGAATCCATTTTAAAATTTTGTTGAATATTTATCATGCACGCAACACGTTAAAAATATATAGCTAATGTAAATAACTTTTATACATAGAAATTAATTGTCACTCTGAGTAACTATTAGTTTTCAACTTCCATTGCACACTCTTCACTGGAAGATTTCACGTACATGGAAAATATTTTCAAAAATTCATAATGGGGGACCTTTATATAAGCAAAAGAACCCAAAACAATGTTTTTTCATTTTTTCTCTTCATCTGTATGTTTTTATGTCTGCATATCTAGGACTATGTGCTTGTGCACGCTATTCTCAGAAACTGGTTAACCGGTTTGGATGAAGTTTTCGGGAATATGTTGTCATGAACTTCACTTTACATTTAGTACTTTTTTCTTAATTGAAATCCGTTAACAAATAAAGAAGTTAATAATCTTTTATTTTCGTACCATTGTGGTAAGATAAAATTGAAACAGTGGTATCCCTCAGGGGATAATAATACCCTTTCTAATAAAAAAAATACAAAATTGGACTGACTACTCTGTAAAAAAACATCTGTGATTAAAAATAAAAATATATATAAATATTGACTAGAAATTCTCCTACACGCAAAACTACTTACCGGAGTTAGATGACACTGTGAGCGGTAGGTTTTATCGAAATCTATGCGTATGAAGTGGTAGGCACAGCTAATATAACTGTTTGATGATTATCAATATTTGGTTTTATACAATACGAGTGTCTTACAATGTTAACTATAAGTTTTAAGTAATCTCTACTTTCAGGTATAACAAACAAATACTTTGTGATCGTGGAGCAGCCGTTGGCGGTGTCTGTCTGTGGGCTGGTGAAGAATCAATTATCCAATCAGCCACTAGCGTCTTGTCTGCAATGGTATCCGGAATATAAGGTTAATCATTTATTTTGTTATGAATTTTAAAATAAACTCTCCTATTTATAATATGTTAAATTACATTTTTTTATTAATCATTGACACTTTATAATAATATAAAAAACCATAATACAACAGACAAACATAGTTCTAATATCTCGTGAATCTGGGAAAGAAGTAAAACGATATGAGACGGATACGTTGTTCTTTCTCCACATCATCAACTGCTTCGAGCATGACAACACTGTGGTCTTGGACCTCTGTGCTTACAAGGACGCCAAGGTCCTAGATGCCATGTACATACAAGCTATTGAGGTAAACCTTGAGGTCCCTTTTGTAAACATCTGTTTCACTTATCAATTTAGCACCAAACTGCATTATTTGTAAATAGTCTAGAATCGTATTACGTCTACAAAAAGTACATTATATATTATTAAAACGCAGGATGAATTTAAACTAATATGGGGAGACTTGAACAGCTTGCGTTCATCTGTGATTCCATCCGATTACTACTTTGGTCGTCAAATCTAGACTGAATAGGATACTACTAAGTTAATGAACTTTACCATTTATGGCGACATTTTCACTTGCCATCAGGAAAAATGTATTCATTAACTTATAACATGTTAAAAAAACAATAAATAAACTATATAAACATTAATCGTCAATAAATATGTTTTGTCACTAGGTTTATTTGTCAAAATCTATTGAAGAGTAGGCTTGTAGGTCATTTGGCAGACAATTTTGACACATTCATTAAATATTATCATATCTCAAATAAAAATAAAAATCTAAACTAAGGTTTTAGTTTACAAATATATTTTGCAGAACATGCAAAGCAACCCTAATTATGCAGATTGGTTCCGTGGAAGACCGAAGAGACTTGAAATGGATCTGAATGCACCAAATCTGACCAACGTAGAACCAAGGTTACTGGCTGACTTGGGATGCGAAACTCCTAGAATAAATTACGATTTACACAACGGTAGGTATCAGTCAAAGTATAACAATGACATTAGCAATAATACCTTGTGTCTATCTGCCCTTATCTTAACTGTACGTACGTCTTAATTGTCCCAATATGTAAATTTTTTATGCTGTTCTACGACTCGTCATCTCCGTGGAGAGTGGTAACTTGCTTCTTCGTCGTATATTTTTTCACGCATTTCATACCTATCGTCTCCTGCTGCTCTCTTATTTTATATTCTTTATACATTTTCTTCTTTATACTTTTATCTCTTTATTCTATATACATTCTTTTTTTTTCTTTCCCATTAGATAAGCATTCCTAAGCATTATTAGGTTTATCAACAAACTTAGTTTAGCTTAACGTTGGAATTGTATAAACTGTTTAAGAAATGAATAAAAATAGTATTCTCAATATAACTGTAGTATCAGTTTAGTAATAACTTACTCGTAAATATCATAAATGAATAATCATTATTAATAAAGAAAATAATAAAAGAAAGTTAAAAAAGAAAATCAAAATAAATAGTAACAAAGAGACAATAATAAATTAATAATAATAGTTTTTATTTTTTATATTTTCACATTTCAGGGAAACCATACAGATATTTTTATGCGATCAGTTCTGATGTGGATGCCGAAAATCCTGGATTGGTAATGACAGATATCGATTGAATAAAGTATATTTTAAACGTAACTTAATATTTTGTAAAAAAAAACATAAAATTTATTACATCCGTCGTCTAGATATATATTTTAGATAAGTAAACAATAATTAAAAACATATTTATCAAGCTCTGAGATCCGTTAACCTCTGAATTGTTTTTAAGATAGTGTTTTTACATATTAATTGCACTTTAAAAAATACTTTTAGATAATAAAGGTGGACACTGTAACCGGAGACACGATAACCTGGTTTGACAGAGACTACTATCCCAGCGAACCCGTGTTTGTTCCTTGTAAGGACGCCAGGGTAAGCTAAGCTAAGCTCAGCTTTTGGATCAGGTCAAATCTAACCTCAAATTCTTTAATTTTCTCTTTCATATTCCGGGTTTATTTCAATTTTAACACGGTTAGACAAGCTGGTTAGTTTTTAAAGATCAGTCTATTTCTTATAATCCAATATGAATTGTTTCAATCTATTTGTTATAAGTAATGAATTGTCAGGATAGAGTTCTTCTAGTTTGAATCTCACTTTGTTGGTGGCAGGCGGAGGATGACGGTGTGTTGTTGTCGGCGATGGTGCAGGGCAGCAGGGTGCGGCGGGTGTCGCTGGTGTGTCTGTGCGCCCGCACGCTGTGTGAGCTGGCTCGGTGCTCGTTCGACACACCCTCGCCGGCGCCCAAGTGTCTCCACGGATGGTTCCTACCCGCCTAACTGCTAACTGTTAACCTCGGATAAAGAACTTCTTATAATATGACATTACATTTGATTAAATTGATCAATTTACAAGATAATTTATATTTTCTTATGATAGATGTTGATGGTCTCATTGCCTCGGATTTCTGTATATTTCCGTATTGTCGCATTTTTTTATAATATTTTTTTTTTAGCTTTATACTAATGGTATATTTAATAAAGATAGTCCATGATTTATTTTGTTTTAATAATTTCATTAATACATTTAGTAATATAGATATGAATTAAATAAAATAACCCAATTATGTTTTAAAATATATATAAATATGTATAGCCATGTTAAGCTTATTTAAATGTATATAAATCTAGAATGAAAAATAAACCGATACAGGCAGGGATTCGAACCCGTGACATCGACCGAGAGGTCGCGCTTTGTCACTACTCAAACCCAAACTCGTTACGTTTCAAACAAACTTCAAATTAACTTAAAAACTAACTTCTATTTATTCCATTGATCAAGGTAATAAATTCGCTAATATTTCACACATATTTAACATATTTTATGATTTATATCTGGGTTACTTATAACTGAAAAAGAACTAACTATCTAACAATGTTTCAGCTTCATTACCATCATAAAATTTTAAAAAATATATGTATAATTTCATGTTTCTGTCATGTATCCTAACATTATTGATTGGATAGTGTAGCTACATGACATACGGTTTAGCAAACTCATGTCATAAGTAATGTGTTATTACTAATATTAAAGTACCAGGAACACAGACACACAAAGAAGTTATTTATTTATATACAACTGCATAAAAAACAGACGATACTTAAATAAGCTCCGCGTACATATAAAGTAGTACCTAAAGTGCGAGAGTCAGGGCGGTTGGGACTTCTTTTATATATATATATATATTACTTTCTCCAATTTTTTCTTATGTTATACAGATAATATAAGAGAATAAGAACGGAAAAATACTATACTTATAAATTATAATATTTATTTATTAACACTCATTAATATAACAAAGTATAACTATAAAGGTTTTATTAATGTCACCACTTTAAGTAACATGTACAAAATAAAAATATTTACAAGTTTGCATGTTTTTAATTGAAATTTCATGTAAAGCAATTTGTGATTCAAGCAAAAACACAATTTATATATAGAAAAAGAATAATGACGAGTTCGAGACTGGATATACAAGGTTATTTGTAATAAGTTGATCACCTCTTGCAGACAGCCTCTCTACATCAATCCCAACAACATTTGCTCTACTACTTTTTAAAATTAATAGTTTTTAAAAGTTAAATTTACCCATACTAACTTAATTTGTTGTCTCTGAACTGGCGTTAACTCTGAGCGTCGGTATGGCGATCGAGCGTTGACCTTTTAAGTAGGTAGGGCGGGGATATTTGAGCAATTTTTCACTTAATCAGTTAAAGTTCCTCAACGATAATTCGTAATGGCTTATGATGCATACTGATGGACGAGTAATTTATCCCTTAGCATAGTGTCCATAATAATTTATTTCTGATAATTCGAATCTGGAAGCTACATGTATTTTAATGCAGAAAGTCAAGTATGCTCAACGTACCCCATATGTGAGGTAAGTTGAGCAAGGGTATGGGGCTAGTTGAGCACGTTCTTAGCTTAGCTTAACTATTAGATTCAGACTTTTATATTTATGTAATTACTTTAACATAGCTTATACATAAAGTAAAATAAAATATTTAAGAAATCATGGAGTCACGTAAGCCGTTCTTTTTGGCCTATCTTATTTACAGTCCAAGAGGGTGGAACTGTATTGCCAAATTTAACAGCACTCTCAAAGACGACGAATGTCTTTTGGAGAATATCCATAGAAGATTGGTACCGTTTGTAACCAGTATTTTTAAAGAGTCTTCTTGCGTGGCAGAAAATACATGCCTCGGTGTTGCATAACCCATGAACGTATCACCGCCTTCATCCGTCATCCGTTTGAATCTAAATTATTTGGCAGCGGCATAGCCACTTTTTCCTCTTCTTTCACAGCTTTTGCAGCCTCATTTAAGTCTTGAGTAGTATCTGAACCTCTTGTAGTCTTTTTTTTATAAGTCCTCATGGTAAAAAAACAGTCCTACAAAAAAAAACCCCAACCCGAAATTTTAAAGCAAAAGTAAATTAATAAAAAACCATTTAGAATTATATCCAGATTCTCTATAAATATCAAAACTTCAATAAATTTACCGAAGATTAACACTTACCTGATTGAAAACGGATAAAATTTTAATATCACAGACGGAATATCGCGGCTTCAGATGATTTTACTTTTTAATAACAGAATAAACAATGCGCTTGGGTACTTTCCTCGATCGCCCAGTGGCTACTTTTGGTCTAGGGATGAGTTCCTTTCCCGGAACCCCTTCTTTTCGCTATATGTTGCGTTCGCGTGCGGTGGATAGTTTTCGAGATATTTTGATTGCCCAACTTACCCCTACGCTCTACTAGCCCCGCCCTATCTACTTTTAAAAAAATACAGAGTAATAAGTAAAAAAGGGAGCAAAATTTGTTTGTATCGTTTTTTTGTATTGTTCCGGAAGGCAAAGAAGGCGCCGATCCATCCCGTTTATACATAAGAATATAATTACTTAATGCTAAATTCAGTAACGACGCGGTAGCTCTGTTCGTAAAGCGATGGATACAGCATCCCAGGGGTCGCAAGTTCAAGAATAATGGTGTCCGTGTTTAATTCTCCATTATTCATATTTTTTTAATTTATTATAACTTGCTGTTAACTCGACTATTATTGAGGTAAAACAATAACACAATTATTTTAATTCCCTTAACGACGACTCTTAATACTTTTAATAGAAATAATCATTAGATCAAAGTACCTAAGTGTTAAATTCTTTATAAAAATATAAAAATATAACCTCGCAATTGCAATTTTAAGAACTATTTGCAATGCAATTCTTAAAAGTATATAAAAAATATATTTAAAATAGTTTATTTTTGTTAATCAAGCTTAAAATGATAAAAAATCTATAAATAATTACGCTGTTGGTATATATTTTTTTCATATGAATAACTTATACCTCAGCAAACGTGTCCAAACTGATCGGGTAGAATAGTCTTGATGCCAAGAGCCACGTAAATCCTGGTCAGCATCAGCAGAACTGGTTTTCGAATCCTTATATTGGATTGCTTCTCCCAGCCACAAGTACCAGAACACAGAAACCCAAAGAAGTTATTTCTTTATGTATATAAAACTACATAAAAAACAGACGATACTTGAATAAGCTCCGCGTACATGTAAAGTAGTATAGTGCGAGAGTCAGGACGGTTCGGACTTCTTTTATATATATTTTATATACATATATACATATATATAGAGATTTTTTTTATACATGTATTATTACATATATATATATATATATATATATATATATATATATATATATATGTAATAATATATGTATAAAAAAAATTCTCATTATTTATCTGCTGTATTAAAATTAACATGTGATTTAAATATTTTGCATTGTGTCACTTTTTGGTAAGTTATTTTATATTTTATTTAAATATACTTCGCTTACTTTCTATAATTTTTTCTGTGATTATTTTCTTGTATTATCCAGATAGTATAAGAGAATAAGCACGGAAAAATACTATACTTTTAATATTTATTTATTAACACTCATTAATATAACAAAGTATAACTATATAGGTTTTATTAATGTCACCACTTTAAGTAACATGTACAAAATAAAATTATTTATAAGTTTGCATTTTTTTAATTGAAGATTTCATGTAAAGCAATTAGTGATTCAAGTTAAAACACAATTTATTTATACAAAAAGAATAATGACGAGGTCGAGACTGTATATACTGGGTTATCGGTAATTGGTTAATCACCTCTTGCATACATCCTCTTTACATCAATCCCAACAACTTGCTCTACAACTTTTTACAAACCTTGAAAAACAAAACAAAAAAGCGTAACATATACATATTTATAGGTACAATAAATCTACCGAGTGCTAGATGAACTAGTGTACTTATATCGCATTGTGGAAAGGCTGTTAGTGAGCTAGTTCTACCATCTGATCTGACACTTCTATACGCTACTTTTGGGGTCAAATAGAGCTCTGAAAATTGGATAATAAAAAAGCGTATTAGTACTTCAACCCCAGGCAGCGTTCATGATATTGTATATTCCGTAGGCCTGACGCGTCATCTGGGAAATAATTAAATAAATATATGAGTAAAAATTAACTTATACGTTAGTTACGAAGTACTCTTAGAGTAAAAAATATTATTACACTTATCATTATATTTTTACACATTCACAAACATAAATAAAGTTTATCCTATTTTTTTGGGTTTCCGGAAGGCAAAGAAGGCGCCAATCCATCCCGATTATACATAAGAATATAATTACTTAATGCTAAATTCAGCAACGACGCGGTAGCTCGTTTCGTAAAGCGACGGATACGACATCCCAAAGGTCGCAAGTTCAAGAATAATGTTGTTCGTGTTTAATTCTCCATTATTCATATTTTTTTAATTTATTATTACTTGCTGATAACTCGACTATTATTAAGGTAAAAAAATAACACAATTATTTTAATTCCCTTAACGACGACTCTTAATACTTTAAATGAAAAACAATCATTAGATCAAAGTACCTAAGTGTTAAATTCTTTATAAAATTATAAAAATTGCAATTGTGAGGTTATCCTCGCAATTGCAATTTTAAGAACTACTTGCAATGCAATTCTTAAAAGTATATAAAAATATATTTAAAATAGTTTATTTTTGTTAATCAAGCTTGAAATGATAAAAAAATCTATAAATAGTTACGCTGTTGGTATATATTTTTTTCATATTAATAACTTATACCTCAGCAAACGTGTCCAAACTGATCGGGTAGAATACAGTCTTGATGCCAAGAGCCACATAAGTCCTGGTCAGCATCAGCAGAACTGTTTTTCGGATCCTTATATTGGATTGCTTCTCCCAGCCACAAGAATATATTGCTAGACGAAAAGATTCGCTCTAAAAGTAATAGTATTACTTGAACAATTGTATTTTTTTTTATGCAGAGTAAATAAAAAAATTACAAGTGTATACACAAGTATTATGAATCGAAAATATAATCATATTTTTTTTGTCAATTCATGAAAATAATAAATGTGACTATTTATATAAATATAGAATGAAAAATAAACCGATACGGGCATGGATCGGTTTATGTTTAATTCTATCTTTATATAAATTTAAATAAGCTTAACATGGCTATAGATGTTTATAGATATTTTGAAACAAATGTGGCTATTGTCTATAAACGTTTTGCTGAACCGGAAATGAGACAAAAATCATAAATGTTTCCACCTACCTTCTCTATCAAAAGAGTACTGTAATAACAAGGTATATAAAAGTGCAAAATAGCTCCAGAGAAGAAGAAAATAAACTCAAAGTTGATTTCCTTTTCACGTAAGGACTGAAAAAAATTAAATATTTATTTTATTCTAAATTGTCTTAAACATAAAATCTTTAATAAAAAAATCTAAATTATCTAAATCTTTTATCGTATTCATTATATCATGAGTAAGGAAAATATATCAAATTAAAAACAAAAAAATATTAATAAACTCAAAATAATAAATGTCTAATATTTATACACCCAAGTCTAAGTAAAAAAGTTCAAGTACCTGAGTTACTTCAAAAACAGAAAAAGGTAGAAGAAATGTTGTTGTTTTCATATTAAATTCATAAAGTATGATAAATATTTTCTGTACTGTTTTAACAAATCTGCCAAATATAAGAGATTAGAATAATTAAAACAAAACAAAATTGATAAGAACCTGTTAATATCTTTGTTTTATTTTCTCTTATCTGACTTTTAAGACAGAAAGAAAGCAAAGGTCAATACTTTTAAGATATTTCGAAATTTTAGACCCAAAACCAAGGTTTTATTTAACCAAACCATATTAGAATTACATATTATATGACTGATTCATTATATTAAATAAATTACTTGTAAATATTCATTAATTTCATGTTGATGCTTTTAAGTTCATCATTTATCTCTTGAACCGAAGAATTTTTGGA
Organism: Napeogenes sylphis; assembly: GCA_959347405.1. Taxonomy (NCBI): domain Eukaryota; kingdom Metazoa; phylum Arthropoda; class Insecta; order Lepidoptera; family Nymphalidae; genus Napeogenes; species Napeogenes sylphis. The sequence goes on along the minus strand of OY365780.1, from coordinate 36,407,561 downwards.
AAAGATCTTCATTATCCTTCTACTTAGTAAGTCCAGCTGACCACAAGTATGAAGCATGAAAATTGGTACCAGAGGGTCGAATCCAATATACACAGATAAAGAATACATATCAAACAAAAAACAAACAGTAAACAATACAAAATACATCGATCGATAGCTTTTGTATTGATCAACAAAGCCTGGGTACGTGAAATCAAACATGGGAACTAATTCAAATTCACCCTTAATATACAACCCCACCATTTCAATAGTAGCTTTAATTGGGAACATGAAACTGGTGAGAGAGGCAGACGCCAACCAGAATAGACATATTTTGACTCCTCTTTTTGTATATTTTAAAATGATTTCCTTCTCTTCGTCTTCAACATCTTCAGCTACCTTGTAGTCTTCGTTTAATTCATTTATAAGCTGTCTTATGGAGTCGTGGTGGTATAAGAGAACTGTGTGTTTGAAGGTTACAGTTATAGCTACGATCGCCATGACACCGTTTTTAATGGCCTCAGCATATTTTTTGGACCCTATGTCGTGAGATATAACAGAATTAATGAGAAGAACACAGCACGTCAGCACTAAAAATCGAAAAAAATAATTTTTAAACAGCCACATTTTGGTTTTTTGTCTGTAAAACGGGTGGGCACCGTTCAATCGGAGTGAACGAGTGGATATTTTGAACATTTCGTCAAACTGTATTGGAAAAGACATGATGTCTTACTTTCAAGTATAAGTACGTAAGATTATAAGCAAGTATGATTACTAATAAAGAATAATCGAGAATATTACTGAAATGAAAAGTGGATGTGGTTATTGAAAACGGTAATGGCAGGTCCATAATCAGTTTAAAGATGATTACAGAATAAAGAAAATATGTTCCGATATTAATTTAGATTGACCTGTAGTTTTGTTAAAGAGGTAAATACACAGGCTCTCGTCGATAAACAAGCAAATGGAAAACTCCGTGGGATGATTGACAGATGTGTAATTTCTTGATTTATATTGATATCTACATTTTATATTTCCGAATACGTATTTATTTATATTAATAAGGTAAGATACAAGATATTAATAATAACGTTGAAACTTTGAGAAGGTTTTTAACTTCCCAATTAAAACATATAATCCCTTTTAAAATTTCTACATATTTTCTAAGAATTTGATGAGATAAGGTTTGTGTTTACTTATTAGTTGCCTAGAAAATTATTTATTATTTTATGAAGAAATGTAATCTTAATATAACTTGTAAGTAACATATGTAGAGAAGCCTCGCAAACAAAGTACTGTATTCAAAATGGCCACCTTTGCCTCTGAGACGTATCTTCAGCATGACCAATCGTTTGGACCACGATTCTATGGATTTACTCACTGTTTCCATGAGAAAATAACCCTTTAGAGGAAACTTTTTTGTTTTAATATAATTTTCACATATATAATTAAGTATTCAGAACTTGGCTTAAATGTTTCTTGATGTTTTTATTTTTAATATTTAATCACAAATTATAAAATTATTTTGCAGGTTGTCGACTTAGTTAATCGAGCAGTTTCTTTATTTCTTATGTGTTCAATATTATTTACTCCTTTTTGTTATCTCGCGACAGCTATCAAAATATCACCTAAATTATTAAAATAAACATTAAAATATTTTATACTTTATCTCTGCCAATGTGATAAAACGCAAGTTTGTGAGAATGATATGTTTGAACGCACTAACTAGAACTACCAGTCTTATAAGAGAAAATGTTTTTGTATTTGATAGTTTATGTATAAAATATTACATTACACTAAGAACATCCAATGTGAGAAAGTAACTGTTAAATATATATAATTTTTAATTTTCATTTTAAATTTTCATTTTAGGTATCAAACATATTGTATATGTGGGTAATGTGTCTCATATCTAATACTTGATGAGTACTTCTGTATGAAGAATACCAATGTTTAATTACTGTACTGTACTGTACTATAGAATAGGTAGACGGAGTCGTCAGCTGGTGCTTATTAAACATAAATATAAAGTTTACGTACACTCACACAGAGATCTTAAAATATAGTCCCTAAAATCTTGAATATTTTTCTCGACACTCTATAAGGTGACCAAAGAGTCAGTTCTTCAACTATACACAATCATCATGTTAGGCTTGGTCTTGTACTTGTTTTCATGAGTGTTCTGATACATGGTTTATGATGTTTTCCTGGAGATGATCTCATCAACTAGAAGGCTATTTTTTGTGAGCATATAGAGGTTAGAATATTATTTATAATAAACTAGTTACTAGCTAGTTTTACTATGTGTTTCCTGTTTATTATAATTGTCTATAAAAGAGTTTAGCTAACTTAAGCTTATTTAAATGTAAACTAGGACTCAAATGTATTATTTTGGAATACAATCGTTTCGCTCTGCCTGTGTTTTTGTATTTAACGTTCTATATATTTTGTAAATTTAAGCTTTACAATGGTACATAACCTTATAAATAATGTAATCATTAATTACGGTTGAGGTATTTTTTTATGTTGTTCTGTACTGGAAAGTTAAAATAATTGGTTAGGATTTTCGAAAACAAACCTAATACATGAATCATCTGTCCCAATAAAGAAGACTTATAAGAATTAAGAGAATGATAGATTCATCTAAACGGGTAGAGGCACGGTAACTCAAATGCCAGAGCAATGGGATCCCAGAGGTCGCAGGTTCGATTCTTGACCTTGCTGACGAATTATACAACTTAAGTATACTTAAAATACATTTTTTTGAAAATATCTTTAAACATGTATAGCCATGTTAAGCTTATTTAAATTTATATAAATATAGAATGTAAAAAAAAAAAAAATCCCTGCCCGTATCGGTTTTTTACATTCTATATTTATATAAACTTAAAATACATGTTATTACATTGTTAGTAGTCATTATAATTAGTTATAAGAAATATATTTGATTAATGATCTTAGTATAATGTCAGATGATTTTGTATTCGAGATGAACTATAATTATTGTTACATTAATTTTGTGTGTAGTTCCAATAATGATTATTAATGATTTACAACTATTTTATCTCTCACGACATTTTACGCTTTAATTTATAGAATTTTGTTCTTTATTTATAATCCTGATACCAATCTTAATCCCGATGCTGTAAATTTAAATTCAACATTCAGATAGGTAACTACCTATCTGAATGTTGATTTTTTATCATTTGATATATTTTTTTAAATGAAATGATTTTAGTATTCTATTAATCTTCCTCGAAAAATTGCTCATGGTGGTAGTCACTTATTCATCAATTAGTTATCAAATAGGGCTCTTCCATGAATATTTAGTGGGTACTTAATAACAATCCGTATATAAGAGCCGAGTCAGACCTTAGACTTCAAGACAGAGAGACGAAACTTCTTAGCATTCCATGAGTTCACCGTCCGGGTGCCGGGCCCAACGTGTAGCATGTAGAGGAGTGTCTGGGACTTGCAACCCAGGTGTAGCTTTAAGGGGCCCCTTTCTTATGCGCATTTCATTTCAAACGCTCGCCTCCACTATCCACACTCCTCTTACTACCTAACCAAATTTGCAAAGAACCTACTAATGTCGCCTTCGAAATACGTTCTAGAAATGAACCGATGCTTGTTCTAAAAAGGCCAAGGTCTTTAAGTAGGCTATAGAGAGTTTTTTCTGCTATACCTCTCGCTCCCACTTCTACCGCGTACAAGCTAACTATAAATGTATTGCTGGACAGTTAGTCAGTTCGTAATACTTATTAAGTAATGTGTGATCCCTGTCTATTGTTTCTAAGGGAACAAAAAGCTCCACAAGTATCACGCGCCTTAGATGTTCAGAATACAGGAATAAGTTCGGTCTGGATGACGAAACACCAACTTCCCCAGAGATTTTGTAATGCGAAAGCATGTATGAAAATACATGTCCATCATGAGAGTCCAATCAGGAGTCGCGCCTAAAATTGAATAATGCTACGATTTTCTATTTTTGGAGGAGCCTTCTTTTACGAATTCTACAGATTGTTTAGTGGTTGTTTATTTATTTATTTTATTTATTTATATCTTTTCCACTTAGAATCATAATCAGTGATCACTTGTGTACGTCAACATGGAAGTGTCAGGAGGGCCTATTACGATACTAGATTTATCGTAATAAGCCCTTCTGAGAAAGCACTTTCCATCTTAATGTTAAAGCTATGAGGGTTCCAAACGCGTCCTGGTCTGAGAAGAACCACACAACAAACTCAGCCGGATATATTTTTTGTTATTGTGATCACTGTTTCACAAACGTCAAACTTAAATGCAAATTTGGAACAACTAGAACCGTCGCAATTAATAGGAAAAGAAGCCTAATGATTTCAGGCAACGAAAATTAAATAATAATAACAGAAAAAATATACATATATAAATCTTCGGCCTGCCACACAACCAGTCACCGCAAGCAGCACCCGTTCACGAGCATAACACAAGAGCCAGCCATCACCCCCTTCGCACATATTTGAGGGAGGGAGGCAACCCGACTCCCGATGCTACCGCAAGTAGTGACTTCTAAGGAATCGGTGTGATGCAGAAGGTCGATAAAGCAAAATTAATTTACAACAAAAAACAAATTGCGGAGATTACTAGCTATTCGCAATACAATACAGATTCATTCCCAGGCCATACCGTCATCGATGTAATCCTTTACACTATAGTAGGATTTTTTTATTAAATAGTTGTTATACCCTTCCGCGCTCTTGCAACTAAAAGACTAACCGCTTCCGGTACGAATTCTAATACCTTATTCTGGCGACGCGAGTACCTATTGATCTCTATCTAGAAGTACCCTACACCCTACTAAAATGTGTTTTGCGGTTCCTACTGCCTCCCCACAGATGTTGCAAGACTTTTCGGCGGCTTTGTCCCATCTTACTATATTACTTTGATTTGGGAGAGCCATTTGAAATGCATTAAAATAAAATTTTAATAATGCTGGTGACCAATCATAAAGCAAGGTACGCCACTTCAAAGCTAGTGGAATACAAAAATCTCCTATAATAATATAACTATAAAGGTATAACTTTAGACAAAAAACTCCAGTGGAACCCCCATCTCTCAACTCTCGCAGGCAAACTTAGCTCAGCCGTCTTTGCAATTAAAAAAGTAAGACAATTAACAGATGTTAATACGGCTCGATTCGTTTAATTTAGTCATTTTCATAGTATTTTGTCTTACAGTATTTTACTATGGGGCAGCGCTGCCCAAAATAATTCTATATTAATTTTACAAAAAAGAGCTATTCGGGCTATTTGTAACTTAAACTCTAGAGATTCCCTGAGAGACGTTTTTGAAGAAATCAGTATCCTTACAGTCGCTTCTCAATACATTTATAGTAACATACTATACATACGTCAAAATTTAATTACTTATATTAAAAACAGCGACAGACAAACGATCAATACAAGAAATAAAAATAAACTTGTAACTAACTAACTTGTAGATGTGATGTTAAAAAATTATAATAAATCCAAGTATTTTTGATATACTTATTGATTGGTTGTCTACCTTTTGAGATCATTTAAAAAGCTATCGACTATAACATCCAACGATGGAGTACGGCCTTGGTAATCTATTTTTTACCTAAAAATTTAAACAGAGCTGCTTCCGTAACCGTACTAAGGCACTGACCGCCTATTATAAGACCCGGATCGTAAGAGGTATATTTGGTATTCCGTCTACCCAGACACAGACTAAAACATTTACTTGTTTTTTTTTAATCCGCCCATCCACGTACAGAAATCCTCAACTACATTTAAAAGTACCTGACATTGTTATGGATTACGTGTCAGTATCGCGAGATCATCTGCAAAAGCTAGTATGGATTCTGTGTATTTATTGTTAAACTTAGACCTATAGCCCCGCTTTTTTCGTGTTTAATTTGTCTATTAAAATATTTATTAATTTATCTATTAAAATATTAATAACTATGTTAAATATAATTGGAGATTCTCCAATTATATTTATTGTTGTATTTGCAACATCCTGAAATAAACCTATGTTATATTTGAGTGGTTTTGAATGTTCATTAAAAATTATAGAGAATTTTAATTTTGAATAGTATGATGCAATAATGTAGCTAACTACCGTGGGAGAGTTATATCATCTACAACTAACATCATCAGTTCATGTCGTACTGACCCAAAGGCGTTCTCTAAGTCTATCCGACAAACCGTAATCTGTCTCTCGGTAGTTAGATAGTATCTTTAAGGTTTTCCAATATTAACGTATTATGTTCCAGGCATCCAGAAATTCCGGGCAAAAATCCGTTCTGGTGATTAGGCCTGAAATATCTATTATTAATCATAATATAAAAAAAGGAAAAAATACTTTGGAAATTGTATTTCTTAGGGCTATCGGTCTAATATCCTTAGGAATATTGAAATTGACGTATTTCGAAATGAGGACAAAAAAGTCTTTTTTGAATGATACCAGTATTTGCTTTCTTGAACAGATTTTACCGAATATACATATTTAAAAGATGTTTATGGAGCGACGATCATTTTTTATAAACTATATAAGGGATACCATCCGGACCTGGTGTTGACTTAGATGGTTTCATTTTAATTATTTTATTGATTTCCTTCAAAGTTGGTGGGTTGGCATAAAAAATTTCAGTAGGAGTCTCAGGCACTTCGTATTTGCTTTACAATGATCAACAATTTGCTCGTTGGTTAAGAGAAGCTTACCTTTTTCATCTTTGAAAATGTTTTTTGAGTATTTATACGGATTTTTATCAAAGTCTGGTAAAACAATACAGCCGGGAAATACATATTTAATAGTCATCTAAGGAATTGTTTGTAAATAAAAAGTTAACGAATCAGAATAAAATACGGTATTTCAAAGGGTTATTTGTCATGTTCAAAATACTAGCCTTACTCTGCGTACTAAAAATGCACTGCGCTTACATATTGTCGGACCGAAACAATCTAATAAGAACACCCCACACTCTTGCAATTTTCACTTGTTGTGGCCAATCAGAGATGGTATCATATTTACCTAAGCAGTTATTTCATTCTTCAATTTAGTAAGCGCTAGGTCAACTAGTGTACTAATATCGCATTGTAAAAAGGCTGTTAGTAAGCTAGTGCTCTCATCTGATTGGTGGAAACTTAAAGATATTTTTTTGAAAATCACTTGTGTCCTGTAGATTGTATAATGTTATAGCTCTTTTTCTGTGTCTTCAGCGTCTTATAGATAAATATAGATCAAAAAGCGCAGGCGAGCTTTCTCCTCTTACTCCTCACTCTAATCTATAAGCTTTAGAAAATAATACTCCCCATTGCAGATTGTTGATATTTTTTTCATACTGATACTAATTACTATTACCTATACTTTTTGAAATTATTTTTTGTAGCAGAACTAGTTTTAAAGTATATCAAATCAATCTCGCAACAATGACGAATACGGAGAAGTTGTACTCTTACGATATGAATATTTGGTTAAGAAGTTGTGAGGAGGAGATTAAAGAACCTTTGACAGGACGAATTACAGGTGGGTGGAAAAGATTTTTCTCAGAAAAGTAAATAATGTTATGAATTATTTATTTCTACTATTTTATTAACAATCGTGTCAAATCTTCGTTAATTCCAAATGTTTAGATATTCGTGTTATAATATTTTGACTGATTGGTTAAATTATTAATTTAGTAGTAGTAGCTGTATGTTCAAGTAACGTGACATAAAAACACTGTTTTGTCTGAGCAGTTTTCTTTGTTAAAACTGTATTGACAAAAAATGGCAACAGGAGATTCTGAACCAGATTCCCACTGGTAATGAAAAGTAGATTGACATAATGGAATTTTTTTTTTGGTTTCCTCTTTTGTTTTTCAAATCCAAGTATTTTTTGAATTGTATTTTTGATCTCCTGTTCTCTTAATAGCACTATTATAAGAGTCAGTTCATTGATGCTGTTGCCTCTATTTTCAAGGTAGTATCCCGTCTTGGCTTGGAGGTACTCTCATAAGGAATGGCCCTGGATGCAATAAACTAGGAGACTCTCAGTATGACCACGTCTTTGATGGATTGGCGTTGTTGCACAGGTCTATAATATTTATTTAAAATTATCTGCTATAATAGCTAATAAAATATGGGGTTTGGATTTTGTCAAATTATATCTACATTATTGTAGAGATCCTCTACTCCACGTCCTCCTCCCCTCCTACTCCTCCTCTTCCTCCGCTGCTTTCCTCTCCGGTATTGCAGCAGTCTGGATAATGAGTCGTTTTCGTGTAATTTCTTTACTTTCTTTACAATCATATATAAATTGTTATTTTACAGGTTCGCTATAAATAATGGCCAAGTGACCTATCAGTGTAAGTTCATTAACTCCAACACGTATAAAAGAAACACTACGGCCAAGCGCATCGTCGTTACAGAATTTGGTACTGCGTCTGTGCCAGACCCTTGTCGGAGTATATTTGATCGGTATGAGGATTTAAGTAATTTTTAATTAAAAAATAAACCCTCACTTCGTCGCTTGAACCTATCAACAACTATATCTATTCTACACATATATATAGTTATATTATATATATTGTCACTAATCGAAGACTGTACATGGAAAACATAAAAGCAAGAGAACCTAAAACCATGTTTTTTTTAATTTTTTCCGTTCGTTTGTATGTCTGTATGTTTGTGCACGCTAATCTAAGAAACGGATTAACCGGTTTGGATGAAGTTTTATATAAAAAAAAACTAGAAATACTCCACACGCAAAAACTACTTGCCGGAGTTTGATGAAACCTTGAACGGGCACGTTTTTTATAATTATAATACAACAGCACAGCTAGTAATTATAAAAAAAATGTATGAATTTGTAATAAAATGTGTGATGATAGATTATTTATTCAGTGGGGGAGAAAAAAAAGTTGCTGACAACATAAAAAGAGATGAAATAAGAAATACATTGATGACGTATAAAAATGTCACATTGATGACGTACAAGATAGTTGTGTGTCAATCAAGCCTTAAATTGTTTCAGTGTTTCATCGGCATTCACCTTAAATACAGAGAAGACAGATAATACAGCTGTTTCTGTATATCCGTTTGGAGACCAAGTTTATGCCTTGACCGAAGTACCTATCCTGTACAAGTATGTTTTAATTATTTCAACAATAGTATTTTAATTTTATTAACAGAACATTATAACAAAAAAGGAACAATTCTTATTTTCATTCTACGCATTCTGAACAATATTATTTTATGTAGAATAGATCCAAAGTCGCTGGAAACTACAGGCAAAGAGGATATCCAGGACTCCTTAATAGTCTTTCACACGGCTCACCCGCACGTCATGTCTAACGGTGAGTAATGAAATTTATTTTAATACTCTATGTGCAAGCATATAGAAATTTGTATCCAGAGTATAAAAAATAGATCCTCAAAAGAATTTTTTCTACCTAATTTGTAATGTTATATTCTTTAAAGTAAGTCTTTAGTACAGTTATTTTATTTGGTTGTATCCTACTCTATATTTTATTAAATTGCTGCCACGAAAGTAAAACATAATAAGTATGAAAACTCGTCTTCAATAAAGATCGTGCTATAAAAAGTATTTGTATAACTTATTAATTTTGTGCCTGATTTTTATGATTTTTATTTATATAGTATCATAAGTAATAGTAATTCATACTTATTTCTTATTATATACAAAAATGATTAATTTATTAAATAAATAAATTCAGAATAAGGTCATTATTTTCAATTTACAGGAGACGTTTATAACGTTGGAATAAGCAAGTCAAATGGTATTAAACATGTCGTTGTGAAGTTTTCTTACAGCGATAAAGGTAAATAACAAACATTTAGTTGCAGCATTATACCAATATTATTTAATACTATCAGACATTAGTTAGGTTTTTTGAAAGAAGCCTAATAGATGTCCCGTCCCGATAATGACTATTATATATAGAAAGTTAGATTCAACGAGACGGGTAGCGATAAGATAGCTCAATTGATAGAGCGACGGTACAGTTTCTATCAGTCACAGGTTCGAGTCCTGCCCGTGTTGATGAAGTTTTCATTAATATTTTTTTAAGTTTTACGGTAAATCACAGTCAAGTAAATTGTTCTTTGTAAACAGATGTTTACAACCACTAGATGAACTAACCAGTAGTTAAAAGTAAAATATTATTGCGTGTTTGTTCTTCTTTAAAATGACAAAGGGTTAGCGGAACAATGCATGGCCTAGCTTTTAAGATAACACTGATGATGGTTTTAGTGAAAAGCTGAAAAAAATTAATAAACACAGTTTAATGTTTTTAAAAATCAGTAGCGGTACTAAGTAACAGTAGGTCAGTAAATAATACATAAGTATTATTTCAGGAAACATGTTTGATTCAGCGGAAATTGTAGGCACCATGACACCGAGGTGGAAGTTGAACCCGGCGTACATGCACTCTTTTGGTAACTAAAGCTAGTTAATAATAATAATAATAATAATATCAGGACAAATTACACATATTGATCTAACCCCTAAGTAAGCAAATTATTTGCTTGTGTTAAGGGTGTTGGTACAACGATACAAATACATAGAAATACACATATAAATACTGAGAATATATTTAATAAACGACCAACACAGACAACGATGCTCATCACATAAACGCCTGTCTCTGCCGGGAATCGAACCCGAGCCCCATTGCGCCGTGACACGTTAGGCGTCTGCGCTAACCACTCGACCAACGGGGCGGTTAATGGTTTAATATTATGGTAATCAAAGTTTTCAATACTTATAATTTTGCCAGGTATAACAGAAAACTACTTCATAATAATTGAGCAACCGCTGGTGATATCACTGCTGGCGCTGGTAAAGCGACTTTTTGTCAACCTGCCTTTCTCATCTGTTCTCACCAGCTACCCGGATGAAGAGGTTTGCCAAAAATATTGTATGCTTGTGAAAGCGTAAAGAATTTAAACCTAAAATTTCTTTTACTTGGTAGATTCGTTAAGGCCGTCTTAGAGTTAGTCAGACATAATTTTTAACTTTATCGAGTTTTGAGACACTTTACTTTAATCTAATTAAAGCAGAGGATTCTACAAAAATAATATAGTTATTTTAAGATTTTTAAATAAATTTATGAATTAAGTAACTGTATACGTAGATTTTAGTTGAATAAATAGGAAGATTTGTTTTACGCTAAATGTGTAAATAAATGATTCTATTTGACCGATTTTGTATACAAATACCATAATAATACCCTTAAATCCGAAAAATTATATTTATTCTGGAAATGTTTATATTACCAATTTGAAAAGTCAATAGTTTTTAATTTAGAAATGATTCTCTGCTCTGTTTCTCACTCCTGATCGAAACGTTTTTTTATATTCATAAAGTTTCTATTTATAATTAAGATTGTTGATTAAAATTTAAAATTCTTTATAAAAGTTACATTATAAACTGTTGAGTAAACCTAACTTCATTTATTTTCAGACTCAAATAGTTCTAATTCATAAGAAAACTGGAGAACAGAAAAGATATACAACTGACAGTATATTCTTCATGCATATTATTAACTGTTTTGAGTTGGATAACAAAGTGGCCATTGACCTGTGCAGTTATAAAAATGCCAAAATAATTGACTCTATGTACGTTAACGCGATAAAGGTCAGTACCTATATTTTAACTAAAACAAACTTATTGAACTGAAAAAACATCGACCGTATTTTAATATATAATATACATACACTTTGATTGTTCATCTGTTTGTAAATATTCTGTTAATGAAATTTTTATTGATCACTATTAAAAATTATTTTAAATTCAATTAAAATAATGCTATTCATATATTCCGTTTATAATATAATATATATTTTCATTTTAATTGTATATTTTTTCCAATTACAATACATAAAAAAAACACCAAATTACTTAAACATGTATAAGAATCGAAGTCTAAACTCAGTAGAATACACTTTTTTAATGAGGGTGAGAAACTACTGTCATAAAAACTATTAACAACTGTTGGTCACACCAGTCCATGCAGAACAACCCTGACTACGGTCAGTGGTGTGAAAGTCGGCCAAAACGTATTGAAGTTCCTCTGGATGCACCAAACAACAAGGTCAAGGCCACACTGATAGCTGACATAGGCTGCGAGGCTCCGAGAATTAATTACGAAGCTTACAATGGTAATTATATTAATATTATAATAACTAATATAAGAGAGGTAGGTACTATTTAGAACAACAGTATTAAATTTCCTGCAGTTCTTCTCCATGGCCTTTTAGAACCTTGCAACTAGATTGGCGTTTTACTGTGAATTTTAAAATTTCGCATTAAATTAAGCCGATAAATTAAATTTAGTATTCAAATTCATATTCATATTCATATATATGTATATATATAGTTTATTTATGTATAAATACATATATACAATGTTAAAATATGAAGTATTTAAGTATTTGATATATATACCTATAAAATAAAAAATTTATTATTAAAAGTTAGCATACATACATTTCTTATATTTTCTGACTAACGCGTTCCTACTAAAACACTATTGTAATGGCCTACTGTTCTTTTTATTTTTTTCACTCATCACGAGCAAGGTTTCCAAGCCATCTTGGTATTATATTCTATAATGTTGTATTGTGTCGCCTTCATCGCTCGCCTGATGAATCTCCTGTATGTATATGTTTGACTATACATGTTTATAGAGATTTTCAAACATTAGTCGCTAATTAATTGATTTATATACCTTTCAGGTCGTCCATACAGATATTTCTACGGTATTGGATCAGATATTGACAAAATGGGGGCAGGAAGTGTGAGTGCTTATTTAATATTTATCTATCCAATATATTAGCAACGAATAAATTAGTGGCAACTTACAATTTCTGTTATTAAGTCATTATTATGCCAAAATGATTCAACGTTTTGTTATTTTTAATATATTTTTTGAAATTATGGTTATAAAAAAATATTTTTCTTCCAGCTACTTAAGGTAGATACAAAGACAGGAGATTTTCAAACCTGGCAGGAAATGGATGCCTACCCCAGTGAGCCAGTGTTTGTGGGTCGTCCTGATGCTGTGGTAGGTCTACATACATTTAATATCCTATATGTGTATATATATATATATATATATATATATACATATATATATATATATATATATATATATATATACATATATATATATACATATATATATATATATATATATATATATATATATTGTAATTCGAAAATAAAATTGACTTTAGTTTAGTTTTTCAGCATTCTTATCTGATTCTTGGATCCCAACTTAAAATTGTAAAGATTAAGTAGATTTCTGATGCGGTCTTTCTTACTGTTTTAGTTCACAAATGGTACATGATTATTGTTGGTGTAATGGTTAGTCACCCTGATTGCTGAACCAAAGGTTGTGGGTTCGATACCCACACGCTTCAATTTTTTGTGTGATCGTCTGATCCACAGTCTGTTTTCACAATTCTTGGTGTACTTGATGTCCGTTATTTATGACAATGTAATTTCTAATTCGGGAGTTGTTTTTTTTAAAACCAACCAAAACCTACCTACTCACACTTGATTATTACAGGATGAGGATGACGGAGTACTGCTCAGTGCTGTAGTGTGGGGTGGTGACGAACACGTGGTGACACTATTGGTGCTGAACGCGCACGACATGTCCGAGCTAGCACGCGTGCAGTTCAACACGCCCTCGCAGGCTCCTAAGTGCTTTCATGGATGGTTCTTAACCGACCAGGGTACCGTTTAGACGCTATCAGAGTAATTAAATATAATCATAAAAAACCGTTATCCCATGGTTCTTTTTTTTATGCCTTGAATCTGTTAACTTTGTTTCTTTTGATTCGTTTTTTAATCATGGAGGTATTTTACATAGATTATATAGCCAGTCTAAAATAGATCCATCAAAAAAAGAGACAGCAAATGAGGCTACTTGTCTTTCTCTCTTTTTAACATGTGTGATTAGATCTATTTGACAGATCACCGTACAAAACAAATATACCAAATATTATTTTTCAATTCTTCGGTAATCTCCTGACATTATAATAACGTTTTGTTTTTATATGTTGCCTACATGTTTTTTTTTACCTTTGTAGTACCTACTCCAAAACCGATACTATCGAATTTAAACTGAACGTTCTTCTGTAATTATATTATTCATACTAGCTGTGCATGCGACTTCGTACGCATAGATTTCAATTTCGATAAAACGTACCCCTTCATAGTTTTAACAAACTCTAGAAGTATTCCTAGTTTATTTTTATATACTACTAGCGAACCAAGCCCGCTTCGCTGGGCTAACCCTTACTTTACCTGGTGGCGAGTTACATCAATGGGCATAGCATATTCGTTTTCTTCGAGGAAAAATACATGGTCATACCAATTTTTATGACAATCGGTTGAACGGGGCGGAAGTCGATATTTGACAGCGCTGCCTGGTGGCGAGTTACATCAATGGACATAACATATTCGTTTTCTTCGAGGAAACATACATGGTCATACCAACTTTTATGACAATCGGTTGAACGGGGCGGAAGTCTATATTTGACAGCGCCGCCTGGTGGCGAGTTACATCAATGGGCATACCATATAAACCTTCTCCGTGGAAAAATACATATACATACCAATTTTCATAATCATCGGTCCAATAGTTTCTGAGTTCATCGATTTCATATATACAAACATCCTTCTTTATATATATAGATTTTATTTTTAATTGCAGATTTTATTTTACAGAGAATGTATACCAATTTCGTATTTTTTTTTTTGGAAAGGATACTATTATGCCCCAAGGGGAGAACTACTATTTCAATTTTGAACAAATGTGTTACCGCAATAGTATGAAAATAAGAGATTATTAACTTCTATATTTCTTGACCGATTTAAATAAAAAAAAAACACTAAATGTGAAGTGAAGCTCATGACAAAATATTCCCGAAAAAATCATCCAAAACGGTTAATCGGTTTCTGAGATTAGCATGCACAAATATACAGAGATACAAAAGTACAGATAAATAGATAAGATGTAAAACACTGTCCCCCATTATGTTTTTTTTTAATAGAGAAATTATCTTTTGATAAAGTGAAGAGTGCAATGAAAGTTAAAAACTAGGTAAATGTTACTTAGAGTCCATTTCTCTGTATATAAGTGATTTATTTAGGCATACCTATATTATTTTCGTGTTGCGTACACAACTAAAAGAAAAACAGATAAACAGAAAAAAATATTAAAAATGTTAGATATGGATTCTGTTAGTTATCCCTTCACATCCTGGCTACCTATTTTTTTAATATTTTCAATGTACAGAGACTATTCCTCTATAGATTCGCATGGTACATATTACGTGATTGATATAAATTGACATAACTTTTTTATTTCTAAACCGATTTCAATGAAATAAACACTAAATGTTAAGCGTCGACTACTAGTATATGTTATTGAAAACTGCATCAAGATTGGTTAAGCCGTTTCTGAGATTAGCTTGCACAAACATACAGACATACAGACAAACAGAAAAAATGAAAAACCATTGTTTTAGGTTCTCTTGCACTTATAAAGGCCCTCCATTAAGTTTCTCTTAATTTTATTCATACTTTTAATATTACAGAAGTCGATTAGTGACAATTTTATTAAATAGCACCTGTTCAATATATATTTTAACGCAATTCCTTAGTATATAAATAAGTTGATTTAGAAATTTGAAGACACTACAATAGAACAATATTGTTATTTAATGTTTCACAAAAAGATGTACAGACTATTGCAGGGGCATACAAACTTTGTTATTATTGGTTCTACTTGAACATGATTGGTAGACGCTATGCTTTCACCTGGTGCCATTTTGGAATAGACAATTTTAAAGACGCAATATTGCTAAGCCTAACTTAAGTAAAAACTATAACTATCGCAATAGGTTCGGCATAAAGACCTTATGATTTTATTTAATTAAAATTGCAAATGTGTTTAGTGAGATGACCCAGACATCAGCACACGTGTCCGTGAACGAGTGGTGTTTGGGTTGGATTGACTTCCTTGGCTTTGGCAGCACACGGGTTAGTCATCACGAGTCGCCATATTTGATGGACGGGGAAAACTTTAACAACTGCCTTATACAATCCTTAAAAGTCATTACTTGTAAGGAAGCTGTATAAGGTAGTTGTTAAAACAAGAATAACGATCAAAATCAAACAATTTTCGTAGGTTGCTAATTGTATAATACCGACGAACTACATATTATTTTCTTTAGTGGACGTTTTGAAAAATAATGTTATTGAACAAAGTTGACAGTTTTCGTTTACGGCAACGTTGTCGTGTATTGCCATAGAATTATTATACACTGAATAGGGCCATGGGCAGGCCTATGAGTATCAGTGTCTGCCAAATAATAAAAGAGGCAAGATGAAAAACCGATACTTGTTCCTTGTCTCTGTCTAATCACAAATGCAAGAAATAAGACAGGTAGATTTCTATGTAAAATAACTCTATTAATACCAATCACCGATAACGAAAACATCATAATTCGATTTGGTTACTCACCTTACCAGCAACGTAATACTGGGCAGCGTCGACGAAAAAAGTTTTGACAACGTTGTAATAAAAATGGTGCTCAACGTTATTAAACGTTAAAAGAACGCTAATCTATAACGACATACATATATAAATCACACGCTACTATCCCACTTTTAGTGTTGTTACTTCGAACCCCACCTGTTTTAAGAACAATGCTGATTTGATCATTGTATGACCGTCTGGGACGTCCTCCTACATCCACATTCACGGTATAAATCACTTTGGTTATTCTTCTTTGGTCCATCCGCTCTACATGACCAAACCATCGTAACGTTCCTTTCTCTATATTGGTCAATACATACACTTTTACGCCAATTTTTTTACGAATCTTTTACAATATTTCTCACTATCTCTAATTATGCGGAATTTAATTTAATGTAATTGCATATGAATGCGCTTGCTAACTTCTGACTAATTCTGATATAACAGGTTCTTATGTGTGGAAAAGTCAACTAGACACTGACTACCCACCATACTAACAAACTGTCTTATGTAACTGCCTTCAATATAGTTATATTAATCCAAATGTTCTTCATTTTTAATAACTCAGAAGGCGTCACCTTTCTAAGTCTAATCGTCATGAACATTTAAGATTAGAATGTCTTTTTCATTGCACTTGAATACCATTTTAGCATTATTCAGTATACTATTATATATTTGTAACATAATCTAGAATACCAGGAATGCTCATAACAACTATTCGTTTACCCTTTAGATTTCCTTTTAAAAAGTGCTATTCTTGTTTTTGAAACTAGCAATGATAGCTGAATGTTACCGGAGATATCTACTATCAGAAAATTTTGCATGCTGCAGAGATTCGGCAACGTTAGTGTGGGTCTGGCGAAGAGCTGCTACGGTCTTCCACTTCTGGCCTTAGAACATCACTTCAACTCAGGTCCTTTCGGGGGTCTACTGTGGTTTGTACAGCTCCTTAGAGGTTAGATGGACGTGCTAACGTCTATCCGGTCACCCGACTGTCTAGTAGAGTAAAATTGCGATGACCGCCTGTCATAAGGTGAGCGTGCCTTACAGCTCCGGTGCCAGCTCGAAACTGATAATTAGCTTCTCTGACCGTGAAAATGACCGTGCCTACAACTCCGAAACCTGCCTTCTGGAAAAATGTAGCAGGGTGGTCACAATTGGAAGGGTCAATGACTTTGATAGTCTTGTGAGCTTACTAGTGTTGCAGTGCCGACGTCGGAAGATTGCGGTGATATGACCTGCCGTATAACGGTCCCTGTCCCTTGAATCTTGCATAAACTTGAAATGAATAGCGGCTAAAACTTTATAACCAGAAAGTTTGAGATACAATAAACAAAATCATTAAGTCAAGGAAGCTAGGTAATACAAACCTTTCACCCTATTATATTTGTAATGATAATTTTTTCGATAACCAGTTTTTCTTATTTTTAATGCTTTTATTATTTCTGATAATTTCGAAATATTATTTTTTTGTTGATATTGACCTCCTACCTTTTTATCATAACTCTGATATTAGTTTGTACATTTTTATACCACTAGGATGCATGACACTTTTCAACAATGCCGTTTTCAAGAAACTTTCTATCAGGAACCACCAAGATGTGAAAAGAACTTCCTTCGACGGTGTTCAGAAACGACTAGTGGCTTTAAAAAGATCTCCTACACCCTCCTCAAAGGCAGGCTACGCTTTTGTGCATCCTTTGATAATGCAAAAGATGGTGGGCGCAAGTGATTACCTACCATAAGTTTATTCTCAGGCTAGTTTGATATAAAAACAATATCTCTAATAACTCTCTTAATATAAAAACAATATCTTCTTCAAAACCATGACATAAGATCCATTCAGTGTTATCATATATGTAAAGTCTCAGATTTTTTTTTATATGATCAAGGGCAATGCTTGACTACATTCCACCTGATGGTAAGTGGAATGTAGTCTTAGGTGGTAAGGCGCATTGTCCTAGCAACCTATTCACTCTTCTCTTGAAGACACCCACATTATATTTGGCTGGAAATACCGACGCAGGCAAATTGTTCCAGTCCTTCGCTGTACGCACTAAAAATGAGGAAGTAAAGCGCTTCGTTCGGACAGGTGGAATGTCCACAACAAAAGGATGAATACCTGCCGTGCGTCGGTACGTCCGGTGATGGAAGGGAGACGGAGGAATTAAATTGTATAATTCCTGCGCACACTCACGAAAATGTATCCTATAGAATACTGAGAGGCTAGCAATTCTACGCCTGTGCTCAAGGCTTTGGAGGTCGGCTTCGACCATTTCGGGATCGCCTATAAGCCTCTTTGCTCGCCTCTCAATTTAGTCCAGAACCGCAAGATGAGACTTTGCGGCACCAGCAAATATGTGACCACAGTACTCTAAACACGACCGGATCTGTGCTTTGTATAAAACAAGAAGCTGTCCCGGTGTAAAGTACTGCCGAACCTTCACCAGAACGGCAAGCTTTGCTGCTGCTGCTCTTGCTCTGGACTTAATGAACCGACCAAAGTCAAGGTTCGAGGAAATCTCTAAGCCTAACAACTGAAGCCGGTCACTGTATTCCAAGGATACATTCTGGAAAGTAGGAGCCAAGGTGAAAGGGCTCCTTTTGGCGGTGAATTGACGCGTCTGCGTTTTGGTGGCGTTGAACTTGACAAGATTGGCATTGCTCCATGCGGAGACTGCTTGAAGTTTGGCATTCAAACGTTGCACCATGACTTATCTTTCAGACTGTACTTGATCTCGACTAGCCCGAATAATCGGCAGATATCTTTCTACAACTGTGCTGTCGTCTGCATACCCATAGATAGAGGAACACCCGTTGACAACTACTCGGAGAGATCTCTAGCTCAGAAAGTCCGTTACCCAGCCGATCAGACCAGGAGATATACCGTACGCTGAAAGCTTGCTTATAAGGCTCGCATGCCAGACCCTGTCAAATGCCTACGAGACGTCCAGAGAGACGGCGACCGCTTCTCCGTTCTTCTCGATGGCCTCGCCTAAAATGTGAGTAGCATACACTAGGAGGTCCCCAGTAGACCTATTACGGCGAAACCCGTACTGTCGGTCACTGAGGAGATCGTTATCTTCTAGGTATGCTAGTAGGCGCGAGTTCAATACACGCTCCATAATCTTGCAGAGTATGGAGGTGATTGAAATCGGTCTGTAATTGACAGGGTCGGCACGGCTGCCTTTCTTGGGCACGGGTTGTACGTTAGCAAGCTTCCAGGATTTCGGCACTATTCCAATCATGAAAGAGAGGCGATACAGACGTGTCAGTACAGAAGACAACTCAGCTGCGCATGTCTTGAGCAGAATGGCTGGTATACAATCAGGACCTCTGGCTTTATTCACATCTAAACGACACAATGTTCTCCATACCTCTTTGTTAGTGATGCGGATTTCAGGCATCAAAATACCGCAGTGAGGAAGATGTGCTGGAGAAGCATTGCCAGTGTCTAGATGCGAATTATCAGCAAACAGAGAAGCAAATACATTCGCTTTCTCTGTTGCTGTGTGGGTCAGGGATCCATCCGGCTTCAGCAGAACAGGCAGTGAGGGTTGGCAGAATTTATACTCGATCGCTTTCGCAAGAGACCAGAAAGCTCGACTGCCAGTTCGTCTGACAGACAGACAGCTTTTCGCCATTCATAGCGATTCGATTGAGACGAGCCTTCCGCAATGCCTTTTTGTAGGACTTGGCAGCTTGGTTAAGGGCTCTCTTCTTCGAACTTACATTCGGAGTTTTGCGGCTTCGAGCATCAGCCCAAATGAGATATGCCGAATGTTTTCGGTCTTGAGCATGACCACATTCGGCATTAAACCATGACCGAGCTTTGTCACCGATGGGTACGTCAGCAAAAGGAATAAAATACTCCATTGCCTCATGCACCACATCGGTTATAGCATCCGCGCAACTCGACGGATCCAAAGAAGAGAAGCAGACCTGCCGCCAAGGATAAGACGCAAAAAAGTGCAGCATCTCATCCCAATCTGCTGACTTGTATTTCCATACTCGCCTAACACCATGAGGTTCGAAAGCTGGTGGGGAATATATAAACACAGATTTCACCAGACAGTGATCGGAGGTTCCCAAGGGGGGAGGTAACCTCTACACGATACCTGTCCGGATCAGTTGTCAGCAGAAGGTTCTGGCAATTGGCTGTATGGCCTACCACATCTGGTACCCTTGTCGCTTGCTTCACCAGCTGAAAGATGTCCAATGACAACGCAACGTTCCGCGCTTCTATTCCAGCATGGTCGGTTTTCTGGTACGGGAACAGCCAGTCCTGATGACAGGCATTAAAATCCCCCAGAAAGACGAGCTGCGCTGAAGGGAACTGATGCAGAGCCATATCAGCAGCCTCACCGAGATACTCGAATAATCTAGTTGTCTCCTGGTCACCGCTGTGCGAACGGTAAACACAGGAATACAGGATTTTTTCGTTTCCTGTGTCTACTAAAACCCGTAAAGAAGAAAAAGTGGGGTCTTCAAGGTGACGGAGACGCTGGATACAGAGGTCGTTCCGCGCATACACGCAGACTTCGGCACGTGAGCGAAAGTTGTGCTCTATCGTGTATCCGGGATAATCCAGGTGCGCAGCGCTTAAAGGACATTGTATCTGCGTCTCCATCAAAAAGAACAGGTGCGGTTGTTCTGTCTCCAGGTGGTGATGAACAGGTAAGATATTAGAGTGCAAGCCCCTAATATTACTGAGGTGCACTTTAAATGAGGAGGAGTGCAATCGCTGTACAAACTTTTTCCTTTTTTGGTTTTTCTTCATGATAAAAAAAATAAACGTGAATAGGGATTGGAAATGGCAGTTGAACGAGGCGGTACGTATCGAACCCAACGTCGAAGTTGGTTAAGTCATGCCACTGGGAGGCTAGCCTGGAGACTGCGGGGACGCCCGAACCCCCCCAGTGATCGCCATCGGGCCTCCTCGTCTGGTCGCCAACCAGCACGATGGAGCCACCCTGGGATTTTTCGCAGCTGGCGGGGCAGCCTCACGTGGGTGGCTAACCCACTTAATTGGCCCCCAACTATCTGCGGGCGGCCAGCGTAAAGCCGTCGCTTCGGATCCCGCTAACCTCCTCGACTAGACAAACGACAAAACAAATACCAACTCGACGTCAACCGGTTCGCCAACGTACCGCAGCTGCTCAGACCCATTTCCCATAAACGGCTTCATCGAGCAACGTGCCGAAACACGACTAGGTCGCTTTGCGGCACGACTTTGCTCGATGGGTGGTAACTTTGCCGGCGACCCGATGTTATGGTCTACCACCAAGATCTCTGATCTCATGTCAAGACGATCAATTGTAAACCTTCATCGTATACGATTTGGAGAAGAATTCTCGTGAAAACATGTTGATATGGCGCAGCTGTTCCAACAACACTGTCATCAGAACAATCATCTTTTAATTCTTTTTCAATGCTATTTCGCAAGTGTCCGTTGAATTCTTCGTTAGGATTGCATTTAAATCACGTATTCTTATTAGATGGTAAATTATTATTATATTTTAGAACAGTATGGCTAACATCTGTCTGTATTGTCGGTCAAAACTCCAACCATAAGTGTTTCATTTAAAGAAAATCCTTTAACTTTCTTTTCAGATGCATTAAGCATCATACGAACGTATTGTGACAAAGTTATCGTTTCTGATCGAATAACGTCGTCTCTGGTGATTATTTTTTTTTATTTTCATAATGTAAGTACTTATTTATGACTTCAGTATACTACCAAATTATACTCCAAAACATCGGAACAGTATGTGAATAAACGTCTTTTTATTGACTATTTAGTAACAATATCATAAGATACTATTGATATCCATTAAGTGGTTAGTATTTTAAATTATTTTGGTTCTGATGAATAAATACGACAACTTTATTAATATGATTAAATACGACAACTTTATTAATTTTAAGTTGTTGTTATTATATTTGTGTGTGAAATGAAAACTCCAAAGGCTTTGTACATGAGAGTATATTATATGCAGAATATTTACAACTCTATTATCCGAGCCAAAAATTTATAAATGTGTACAATTCGTTACATTTATGACGTCATTAAATAATTCTACCTTAAATATCAATATTGATCTAATATACACTGTCGCGACACTGGACGTCGGGTCCAGACTCGACGCTCTTTTAAAAAGCTCGGACGTCGCTCGGAGCGCGTCGTCTACACACCGCGTGCGCTCTGCGCGACGAGAGCGTACTACACATACGTAGCGTACTGTGCGGATGCATCGCGCTCGGAGCAAGGTCCGGGAGCCGGCTCTCCTCAGAGGAGCGTCCTCACTTGACAATCAATTAATTGCAGCTCGGACGGTGAGGACGGCGAGCGGCTCGCATTATCTAACACACACCACTCGTGCTCTTCAGTACAATACACGAACACGGTACAGTACACGAGTAAGGAACAGTACACGAATAGGGTACCGAGACACGGTACAGTACACGAGTACGGTACAGTACACGAGTAAGGTACATACACGGTAAAGAACACGAGTACGGTACCGAGACAAGGTACAGTAAAACGAGCAAGGTACCGCGACAAGATACAGTCCACGAGCACGGTACAGCACACGAGTAGTGTACCGAGACTCTGTACAGTACACGAGTACGGTACAGCACACGAGTAGTGTACCGAGACTCGGTACAGTACACGAGTACGGTACAGCACACGAGTAGTGTACCGAGACACGGTACAGTACACGAGTACGGTACCGAGATAAGGTACAGTAAACGAGCACGGTACCGAGACAAAGTACAGTACACGAGCACGGCGCAGCAAACGAGTAGTGTACCGAGACTCGGTACAGTACACGAGTACAGTACCCCAGCACGCACACCACTCGAGCTCCAGAGGCTAGTTTTGCAAATACATTCACACAAAGGTCACGCGTGCACTGAGACTTAGTCTAAGCGATTTCTAATAATCGATAATACAATAATACATCTCTATGGCATTCCTTTGTATCGCAGTCGATTACGGTATCGTACTCTTAATAAAAAATTTAAATGTAAATTTTAAAAACAAAAGTAATGAATATAAAAATATAATCTGTAACAGTAGAAAGGAAAAAAAGGGTCGGCGGTCCGTCGGGCGCGGCCGCTAGCTAGAGCACTTGGTCGTGCCGTCCAGCAGCTTGCGCCACAAGTCGAACTGCTCGTGATACTGCACCTCGTGGATGGCGATGCCTCTATGGACGGCGCACGTGTGAGTCATCTTCTCGTTGTAAAACTCGGGCGCATGGCTCCGGGCCAGACCCAGCTTGGCCGCCAGCACGCCCGTCACGAACACATCCTCCAGGCGCAGGTAGCGCTCGTCTGGGGCCGCCAGCAGCAGCGCCCGCACCGCATCCGCCGTCAGCAGGTAGGCCGGGCCCGTCGCGAAGTCCGGGAACACGCGCCCCGGGAACTGCATTGGAGACACGTAGTACTTTGACTCGGTGGTGCGAATCGGGGGCGACTCGCGCAACACCCTGCCCCAGATGGTGCGAGTGGCGTTGGCGCGGGCGGCCGCGAACCGCAGCAGGCGCGGCACGTTGATGAACATGTCGTCGTCCGTCTTGAGCAGGTGGGGCGCCCGCGGGCAGTACATGTCCGCCCACTCCAGCATCGACAGCGTCTTCAGCGTCAGGTTGGAGTACGAGTCCACCGAGCGGCCCACGACCAGGTCCCCGTACAGCGCGTCCTCGGCGTCCAGCGAGGGGCGCAGGCTCGCGGGCGGAGACCCCAGCACGAAGGCGAGTGCCACGTCACGATGGGCGGCGTAGTGGCCCCACGTGAGGCGCACGGCGTCCCGGGCCGCCGCGTGCGAGGGAGCTGACGACACCAGCACCAGCAGGCGCAGGCGCGCGCCCAGCGCCGGGCACAGCTCGGGATGTGGGCGCTCGTGGCCCGCCTCATACACGTCGCGCACCAGCACCACGTTGTGGGCGGGCGCCACCGTGGCGTTGGTGACCCGCGCCGCCACTGGCCCGGTGGAGGGCGACCGCGGGGGCGAGGGAGGGGCGTCCGACGAGCCGGGAGGCGCGACAGGTGCGGGAGGCGCATGGGGCGCGGGGAGGGCGGAGAGCGCGTCAGTGGAGGCGTGGGCGGGCGCGGGTCTCAGCGCGCGAGGCGCCGGCGCGGGCGCGTGGCTGACCTGCAGCAGCAGCAACAGCGCCCCCAGTGCGAACAGCGCGGCCGCGTGCGACCGCCGCAGCGGCCCGAGAGCGCCCATCGCGGCCTCACCCGCCGTCGGGCCGAAGGCACTCCCGCCTCTGAAAGTGACGAAGATAACTTTTACAGAGGTACGAGTATATAGGAATAATTCGTAGTTTTTAAATAATAGAAGTACGACTGTAGTCCCTCTGCCCTTATCGGATTCATATCTGTTATGAAAAATTTCAATAATAATTAAAATACGTTATTATTGTTGGTGAATATAAAATAATGATAATTATCGTGTCAATAAATGTTAGGGAAAATAGGCTGTATGGCATTAGTTCCTTTGCCTAACATAATAATTGTAAAACATAGTCACATCTCTAATCTATGATTTGCTAGCTGTTGACTGTTCGTTTTTTGGATATATAAGTGTGAACACTGGTATTAGTTAAAATGCCTAATGGTGATCAATAAAAATATATATAAAACTAAAAAGGCTCTACTACCTACTTCTACAGTCTACTCCCTCTGCGCTCCCATAAAATTAAGAACCTTCAACAGGTTATGGGCCCAGAACACGGAAGGTAAGAGCAATAAAATTTATAACTTAGAAACTGAAAGCGTCAAAATGGCGTCAAAAGACGAAGAAAATTTCTGCATTCAAAAACTTTTAGGCAAACAAAATTTTGCTATTTGGAAGTTTCAAATAGATATAGTGGCAGATTTTCCGAATAGGACCCGCGCGCTAGGTAGGAATGGCCACCATATCTGGATAGAGCATGAAAAGAGGAATCGATAGATGGTGGTATCAGCGAGCGAAACTGATTCTATGACTTTGAAAAATTGAATAAAATTTTTAAAAATAAAAATTGAACGTAAATAAGTTGAATAAAAATGTAAATTGAAACTTGTAAATAAAGAAAATTTTTGATTAAGTTTTGTTAAGTTTGGTTAGGTTAGGTTTTTTTTTTTTTTTCTTTTTCTTTTTTTTTTTTTTTTTTTTGTTAAATTTGGTTAGGTTAGGTTAGGTTAGGTTTTTTTTTTTTTTTTTTTTTTGTTAAGTTTGGTTAGGTTAGGTTAGGTTAAAAAAAAAAAAGGTTAGAGTCATTTTCGCTAGCTAAGATTTTGTATATATCACCCCCACCCCTCCTAGTGTATGAATATATCCATAAATTACGTTCAGGGGGCGGGTCCTATTCGGAAAATGTGCCGATATAGTTCTTAAATCAATGTCGATATATGACATGGTACTTGGAAAAATCCAAATCCCAACCGAGGCGGAACAGATGAGTACATGGCATCAAAAAGACGCTAAAGCCCAACGACTAATAATATGCTCGATTGATAAAAAATGCTTGCCACATTTACTTAGTTGCACTAACTCAAAAGATATGTATAAGAAACTTTGCGCGTTGTTTGAACAATATCAAGAACAACAAAAATATTCATTAATGCAAGATTTTTTCACATTTACATATAATGCACACTTGGATGTTTGTACAAATATCAGTAACTTAGAAAACATAGTATTTAAATTGCAATCACATGAAAATAAAATAGACGAGCAAATGAAAATGGCTAAGCTATTGACAGTCCTACCCAAAAAGTTTTGCAACTTTGTCACAGCCTGGGAATCTGTACCCCTAGAACAAAGATCATTTGAAACCTTAATATCTCGACTCATGATGGTACAAACTAGACAAAAGTTAGATTCCAACTTAATACCTGACAATGTAGTCTTTAGTACTAAAACAAATAAAATCTTGAAATGCTACAAATGCAATGGCCCGCATAAAGCAAAGTTTTGTAAAAGTAAAAGCATGTTCTGCTCAATCTGTAAGAAAAATAACCACCGGGAAGAAAACTGTTTTTTCCGCAATAAAAATAAGAAATCAAAAGAAACATCCTTATTATTCTTTGCAAATGATAACTACACCACAGACTCATGGATAATAGACTCAGGAGCATCAAAACATCAAAATCAAAGAAGACATATACATAAAATTACCAGAAGGGTTTACAGCATATGTGGGCAACAACCGGCCCGCGGGCCGGATCCGGCCCGCTGTATGATTTGATCCGACCCGCAAGACATTTTGTAAAACCTAATTAAAAAAAATATATTACACTACTTACTCATACTCACGGAATCAAATGATCGAGCAAGCCGAGTGGCGGCGATCATCAAAGAGTGAGGCGGCAAACATAAAAGCCTTTGATAATAATATTGTCGTATTATTTCATGTCTGATACATAGATATTTGCAATAGTGCAAAAAATTATGAACACTACTTGACAACACTATTTTAAAATGAACTACTTTTAAACGCGGCCCGCGAATGTATTTGCACACTAAAGTTTGGCCCACAACTTGTCAAAGGTTGCCCATGCATGGTTTACAGGCTCAAAATATTGTAAAAAAATATGGGTTGAAGCAGTCACCCTTAAACTAGAATAAAAGATTTACTAATTATTTGAAAACGCAGTCTCTATATCCTCTGAAAAATGACAGATGTATATTTACAAATGAAGATAGCTCAATCATTCTTGGAATATATGTTGATGATGGATTATTACTTGGAAAAAGTATAATAAAAATCTCCTAAAAGAACTGCAAAAAGTATTTTGTATGACATCTAGTAACGAAGATCCTAATTCATTTCTTGGAATAGAGAATGAAAGACAAAATAACATATTGAGATTAACTCAAGAAAATCATATAGAACAAATAGCACAAAACTTCAACATGTTACAAGCTAAAAGTGTTCCTACACCTATGTCAGTTGGTGCAAATAATCACCAAGACAATGATATTCCTAACAAAAATTTTTGCTATAGAGAGCTAGTTGGCTCGCTACTGTATATAAGTAACAGGACAAGACCTGACATCTCCTTTTCTGTCAACATGTGTAGTCGCAATGTTGAAAATCCTACTGAGAGAGATGTAAATAATGTAAAGCGAATACTAAAGTACTTGATTGGCACAAAAAATGAAGGTATACAGTTCTGTCCAAATACCAATAGTCTGGAA
Source organism: Napeogenes sylphis (assembly GCA_959347405.1). Lineage (NCBI taxonomy): Eukaryota > Metazoa > Arthropoda > Insecta > Lepidoptera > Nymphalidae > Napeogenes > Napeogenes sylphis. The sequence continues at coordinate 36,379,827 of OY365780.1, read as the reverse complement.
GCATACTGTGATGCCGATTATGCAAATGATACTGAGACAAGACGAAGCATCAGTGGCTATATCATCTTATTTAATAGAGGCCCCATAGCATGGTCTTCAAGGAAACAACCAATAGTAGCAATGTCTTCTACAGAAGCAGAGTTTATTGCTGCTGCTGACTGGTGCAGAGAACTCCTGTACTTAAAGAACTTAATAAGTGAAATATTAATAGTAGTGTAATATCAGTGCAACCTTGTATGTGGATAATCAAAGAGCAATTTCTATAATAAAAAATGGTCTAGTGAATAAACGATCTAAACATATAGATGTGCGTGTATCATTTCATACATGAGAAAGTCAATGAAGGACTATTAAGTGTTAAATACTGTCCAAGTGAAAAACAAATGGCCGATATACTAACAAAGCCATTGTGTAATGTAAAATTTAAAATTCTGAATAACTATGTAATATGTAGTATAGATATGTTTTTTTTTTTACTTGTATAATTTATGTGTTTATGTTTAAAAAGAAAAGTGTCACATCAAGGGGGTAAAAGGCATAGATAAGAAAATATGCTAAGTATTTTTCTAATAAAATAATTAACTAATTCGACATTTTTCTTTAAAAACAAAATGTAGTTTGTTTAATTGCCTAGATAGTCGATGTAAACTTACATTACTTACACACTTTAAATAATAATTCTGAAAAGGATAGAGGACTTAGACTAAAATTTATTCAGACCTTGTATGGTAAACTTATTTAACCTGAGGTTTATCCTAGAAGGTGTTAATTTACATACAGTTTAGTTAAAATCTTGTTTCAACAAACTGAGTAATGTAAGGGAGTGAATTTTTTTTTTGTTTTAAAAATTATTATTTTTTTCTGGAAAATAAATGTCTTATGGTTTGTATTGTCAGTGATAATTAATGCTTCGTATGCCGAGAGCGTAGATCTGCGCTCAAAATTTGACTCCGTCAGATGCCGGGAGCGCAGATCTGCGCTCTATACAAAATAATAATTCATATACAGGTTGTTTAAGTTTTGCGAATTTATATCATTTAATAATTTATTTTTTTATGTTGGAATATAAATATGTTTTGTGTATATATGTAGTAGAGTGTGAATGTGACGTGTGAAATTCAACAGTTCAATTATATCAAGAGCCCGTAACCCGATTGAACTGAAACTCTACATACACATTTAGTTCTTATTGAAGTGCTCGATTACCCCATTCAAAATTCAATATGTCGGACAAAACAAGATGGCGACTGATTTTTTTACATGGGTATCAATTAAAATGGTTTACGGAGAACACGATAAGTGCAAAAAATATTTTATTGAAAATCCAATATGGCGGACGTAACAATATGGCGACAGATTTTTTGACATGGGTATCATATAAAATGGTTTAACGAGAAGAACACGATAATTGCAAAAATATTTTATTAAAAATCCAATATGGCGGTCAAAACAAGATGGCGGCCGATTTTTTGACAAGGGTATCATAAAAAATGGTTACCGAGAAGAACACGATAAGTGAAAAAAATATTATTGAAAATCTAATATGGCGGTCAAAACAAGATGGCGACTGATTTTTTGACATGGGTGTCAAATATAATGGTTTAACGAGAAGAACACGATTAGTGCATAAATATATTATTGAAAATCCAATATGGCGGACGTAACAAGATGGCGACTGATTTTTTGACATGGTTATCAAATTAAAATGGTTTACCAAGAAAAACACAATAAGTGCAAAAATATATTTTTGAAAATCCAATATGGCGGACGTAACAAAATGGCGACTGATTTTTTGACATGGTTATCAAATTAAAATGGTTTACCAAGAAAAACACAATAAGTGCAAAAATATATTTTTGAAAATCCAACATATCGGACGTAACAAGATGGTGACTGATTTTTGGATATGGGTATCAAATAAAATGGTTTAACGAGAAGAATAAGTGTTAAAAATATGTTTTTGTAAATTCAATATGCCGGACGTAATAAGATGGCATCAAACTTAATTTTTACCATAGATATCGAACTGAAGGCCTCAAAGAGCAGAACACTAATTTAATTACTTTATAAATTGCCACCTTTGCAAAACCAATATGGCCGCCACAATAAATTGGCGTCTGGATTTTTTACGACATGGGTATCTAATCTAAATGGTTTTCAAAGAAGGCCACTATATTCGATATGACATTATTAGATAAGCATAGAGAACTTATTTATATATACCGAGCGTAATCACACAAAATGGAAGGAAAGAACACGATAAACTAAATATCTTCAGTCTGAAATATAAAATGGAGTACGTCGTAGTATTGTGAACTAAACTACAGAATAAATTTATAAAAATCCTTATTTTTATCAACTGTTTCAACTGTTATACTTATTTTATTTGGTGTTACATTTTTATTGGGTTTTTAAAAGCGTGTCTACAATTAAAAAACTAATAACAAACTGAAACTACAGTTTTCTTTTTAATCACTCTAAATGTCATGAATTAACCCCTAATAAAACCCTTTTTAAAAATAAAAAAATTATAAATAAAATAAAATTTATAAATAAAAAAAAATATAAATAAAATAAACTAAATAAAACATCTCATTATAAGAAACAGAAAAAATCTAAAGCAAAAAATCAAAATGTTAAAGAAATATTAAAAATATATATACATTTTTTTAAATAATGTATTGATTCAATTTGTGTTAATCATATTACATATTGAATTGTTTAAAAAAAAGGCAATAATGGTTAGGAATATGATTGTTTTTAGATAAATTCAATACAAACAACATTTCTGAACTATGGTGTTTAAATTAAAAACATTCATGTATATACATTATTGTACAGTGGCTACATATCCTTAAAGTCTATATTATAGGTATTACATGGGTGAATAGACTAAACCATTGCCTTCAACTGTTTGCTGTAAAAAAGTACAAAATATTTGCAGTCACAAATTTATTTTTCAATCAGCAATGGCGGGCAGTTGCAATTATGGAAAAAAGAACATATTAGAAAACAAATGTAAGACTCCTCTCTATGTTGTGTCTACTCTTTCAAAATGTAATAAATGTTACAAAGAACTTCGGTTAAGTTTTAATAATTCGACTCTCACAGAAGACAAGTAAGTTCAATAATTATTTTGAAAGTGATAACTTTAGAAATCGTTATTTAAATATTGTGTTATAGTTAGGTATATTTTGAACGTTTTGAATTTGTTAGTTTGCACAAAACGAAGTTATTATATATATATATATTATATTTGAATATTTATGATATTGTAGTAAATTTCCCAGCGGCTTTTTTTCGATACAATTCTTATAGAAAAAAAAATGTATATTATTTGTTTTTTTATTTACGTATAATTAGTCCGTTTCTGTAATCTGTTTTGTAGATCTTCGCAAAACGCAATTTCTTGGCTACACGCAACTGCCTGGAAAGAATCACTTAAAACACTATTCAATCCAGGACTAGTATGACGAAGGAAGAAAATGGTTTATATAACAACAAGAGACTAAATCTCAACATATTTGAAAACTTGTCATAATTGAATTTCTGAAGACTTCAATACATTTACAAGCAGTCCATAAACATACACCGACTAAACTTCTAGAGATTTGTGGAATATATAATTTAGTTTCTAAGACGTTTCTAAGTAATTTCTCATTCGTTGTACATTAATGACATGTTCTATGAATCAAACAATATTATGTCGGTACTAAATGTTTTATCTCGATATTTGTAAAATATTTTTTTTTGATAATTAATTTCTACGTTATGCAGTCAAGAAAACAATAGGTTTTATTTTTTTAGTCTGTTTATCTATTGTGTTTGTTTCCGTATTATAAAAAAATATATTATAATACACAATATACTAATAACATATACAAACCTTTCTTTGAAAAAACTAATAAATGTATAGGTTATAATTAGAATATGTGTATCAAAACTACCGACCGGATTTATATGCAATTTAGTGTGGTGTTTGCTTGTTATCTAAGTCTATCTTTCAATCCCGAAAATATGGGAATTTTCATGGTAAAACCACAAAGACCCACAAATATACATATATTTATATACAATATTAAAAATGAATAGATTTCTTTAAATTTGACTTGTTTTTTGAGGAAATAAAAAGATTATGTCATATTTCCCTTTAAATTTTATCATATTTTCCATTTTATTTTATATATTATCATAACATAGTAATTTTGTGTTAAAAAAATAAGAACAACCTGTATAGTTTCTACCTAACCTAATTTTTAAGGAAAACTTAAAATTTGCTTCTCTTGTTTGTTTTATTTGCGTCAAAGATTAGTTACAGTTAATATTAAGATAAAAAACAATTCAACCAATTAAGAATACAAAACTAAACAAAAAATTTTTTTCGTGCAAAAAATATGTTCTTGGTCTAATGTTGGCGGCAGACGACGCACTTTTTACATTTTGAGCCGCGGCATACCAGGGGTTAAGGGGGTATGTTGGTGAATATAAAATAATGATAATTATCGTGTCAATAAATGTTAGGGCAAATAGGCTGTATGGCATTAGTTCCTTTGCCTAACATAATAATTGTAAAACATAGTCACATCTTTAATCTATGATTTGCTAGCTGTTCGTTTTTTGGATATATAAGTGTGAACACTGGTATTAGTTAAAATGCCTAATGGTGATCTATAAAAATATATATAAAACTAAAAAGGCTCTACTACCTACTTCTACAGTCTACTCCCTCTGCGCTCCCATAAAATTAAGAACCTTCAACAATTATGTGTCATAAAGTGCGCGCATGATAACTTGGAACTGTCATATTAACTAAAAGCTGAGTTTTATTAAAAGATAAAATAGTAGATTTAAAACGGCTCGATTATCCACACATGTTTACCTAATTATAATGTATATAGTAAGTTAGAATTTCTATAAAACACCAAGATAAAAGTACCTCTTAGATTAGATGAACTATATATAGTATAGTAACGGATGTTTAGTTAGATTATTTCAAAAGTTTCTATACGTCAACACCCGTGAGACTGTCTATTAAGACTCACAATATGTATACCACTGGTGATCCGATGTTAACTAACTCAGTGTATTTTTATTATGTGACTCGATGTTCACTAACTGTATTTGTATTTACCAAACAAATTAAATGATTTTCAAAATAGTGATTTTATTTAAGTGTCAATAAAATACTTCCTAATTGCTTCGGTATTTAAAAAAGTCACTAAAGAATGTTATTGAAAAGCTAATATTAAATGTTCGTATAAACTTATATATAATTTATTAATCCTGTTATCGTCTCATTAGTACCCAGAAATCATTATCAAGATAGTTATCAAAATCTTGACTAATTAATTATAACTGACATTTGATTTAGGAAATAGATTTATACAATTTTATTGACAAGTAAATAAAAAAAAATCAAGGAATTAGCACTTTACGCCCGAGTCACGTTTCGTAGTGTTTGATTAATAAAAAACCACTGATGAGACACGATCAAGGTGGATGTAAGCTTCATCTTGAACACTTATTTTTTTTCAACTACTTGTGATTTAGAAAAAAGCCTGTAAGAAATGTTGGACCTCTTACGTCAGGTGTGACACAACACTATGTAATTTAAAAATAGTTGTCAGTATTCCAATTTGTTCGAGGAAGTTTAGTTAACAATATATAATATATGTATATCAACTACTTCGGTGAGGGTTCAGTACCCATAGTACTAGTTTTGACATTATGAAAACTATGGCAGTTTTAGAAAACGTAAAGCAAAGAATTAAAACGTACGTAAAACACTCTACGAATCAATATTAACACATTAAAAAAATATTAAAAATATTATTTAGGATGATTTATGGAAGAATACAAAATAACTCGTACTATGGGGTATTGATAACTTACTTTCGAGCTAAACTAAGACCGTATTACCAGCGTTATTTAATTACTTACAGTTAATGTTACTACATATACTACACTACCGCCCCGTTTGTCGAGTGGTTAACGCAGACGCCTAACGTATAGCGACGGCAATCGGGCTCGGCTTCGATTCCCGACAGGGACAGGCATGTATGTGGTGAACATAGATGTCTGTATTCCTGGGTTTGGTCGTTTATTAAAAATATTTGCAGTATTTATACGTGTATTTCTATGTATTCGTATCGTTGTACAACACCCTTAACACAAGCAAATAATTTGCTTACTTAGGGGTTAGATCACTTTGTGTGATTTGTCCTGTGGTATTATTATTATTATATATATTAAATTTATCATCACATAATGTTGTAATTTGATTTGCATGATTAACATGTTTAGTAAGATAAAATTCGTAAAATTCTCTCAGTAGTTTTATGTTTATTATTTTATAACAAAAACTATCTTTGTGGTTGGAAACGTGGCACGAAGCAGGACAATAGTAAGATAATTAAAACAGACCATTAAGCGTTATGAATATAATAACTTAACTTCATACATAAGAAATATATAACTTGCAATGTTATAATTTATGTTGTTTATCTTCTTTATCAGCACAGACTGATTGGAAAATTGAGTATTTACTGGAATTCTGGTTTATATCTTAATATATAAATAACGTGTCACGTTGTTTGTCCGCGATGGACTCCTAAACTACTTATCTGTGAATCCAAACAAGTTTAACAGATGGCGTTGTATCTGTTGACTGGATTGAGTTACTGTTCAACAGATGGCGTAATGTTAAAAGTACAAATGTGTCATATACAATTTAAAATCATAATCAACACGCGATGCTGAGAATAAACTGTGAGTTAATTTTTAGTGTTAATATAGCCCGCCACGTATTACTTAGACTGAAGTATATATAAACTCATATTATAATGAACATAATACAGTCAAATTATACCTGCTTCTTCGTTGAATCTATTTATGTGAGACGGGTCAACCAAAAATATTGTGCACCGATTAGTGCAAAATTAAATTAAAAATTTAATTATTAATAATTTAAGATAGCAAATATTATTTTCAAAAATTTAAAACTATCTGCCCTACATACCTTATTTATAAATTTGTAGTGTACTCATTTGTTACCATCTTAAATAAAATAATAATAATTAAATTTAAAATTAAAATTAAATACCTCTATACTGTAAGACAATTTTGATCAATCGTGTCCTTCAAATCCCAATCCGGTGAATTTTAAGACCGGCTTTAACGAAAATCTTCTTTGGTAAATAATAATTTAATTGTTGCAACCACCCTGTTGGTCAAGTAGTGGAGCGCAGACGCCTAACGTATAGCGGTATAGTGTCGTATAGCAAAGCGTGTTGTAGTCAAAAAAATTGAAATACTCGAACCGAATATATTCGGCATCAAAACCGAATAGTTCGGCTGGATGCCAATTGCGAAAAAGATGACAAATACCGAATACTTACCAAATATTCGGCGCATCACTAATAATTATTATATTACTGTATCAAGGGTTAGGTAATGGTAGTAGAAAATCAGTCATAGAGATCGCCATCTTCTTTACAAATTGCATCTATGTAAAAATAGATATAGCGGTCCACATCATTATTTTTAACTCCCGACCTAAAAAGAGGGGTATTATAAGTTTGACCTGTAAATTTGTGTATCTGTGTGTCTGTCTGTGGATACGTAGCGGCCAAACACGTAAACGGATTTTGAATGCGGTTTTTTTAATCGGAAGCTCGGTTTGTCGAGATGGTCCTTAGCTATGTTTGGTCGAAATAGAAGCAGTGGTCCCCAACATTTTATTGGTGCTGGCGAAAGGTTTTTATACAATATTCATAGTAAAAACCTAAACAGGGGAAATTAGTATATTCGTAGGTTCATTTAGTACAACATAGAAAAAAGTGAAATAATTTAAAAAAACAGAAAAAAAAATAAACCGATACTAGATGACGTCTAAAAAGGATAATAATTATTATGTACTTATTGAAGTCGTTACGTCGGGGGACCTTTGTACGTACGTTGATGAGTGTCTATTTTACAAAATTTTCGGAGCTAATGAATGAGGTCTTTGACTATACGATAATTTCAAAATATTGTTATTTCGTTATTGGCCTTGATAAATTTACTAACATTTTGAATTATTCCTTTACTTAGCGATCGGGGGTTTTTTAAATTTTTATTTTATTTTTTCTAATACCGTGACTTCTTAAATAGTTTACTACAATGTAATAGGTATATCCAAAACCTTAGCAACCACAGCAACGCGTGGCCGAGTCTGCTAGTAGAATATAGACGATAGTAAGTTTGAGTAAAGCTAGATTCAAGTAGAACTGTAGGTACTTATAGATATGTCTGCTTTGGATAGGGTCTGATCAGATCTTCAGACCATGTTTTATACAATTCAAGTACCTAGTAAGAAATTATGTAACATAACATTTTTAATGCAAACATGATGTAATAATGATAATATTATCAAAATTTCAGGTTTTATCTTTCTTATAAGATTATTACACTAAATAGTTGTTAATTTATGGCTTCGATATTATTATTTAATAAAGAATGTTTTATTACGAAATTAATATCACAAACTGAATACATATCTTTATCATAAAACAAGCATAACAGAAATAACCCTGTGACAAAAATTACAAATAAACATAAATTAACTAAATATACCAAAAATATATATAAATATGTATAGCTATATATTTTTAAAAATTATATATATATATATATACCTACAGCTTTTTTTATATAAGTTTAAATAAACTTGACATAGCTATAGAATGTACCTGGTGTGATCAATACATACGGTGAATAATGTTATATTATAAAAAGTATCACGCTTACATAGAATCTGATTTAATCTCCTTCAAAGTACTCTCCTTGGCTAGCAATGCACTTATTCCAACGTTGACTCCATGACTGGATGCATTTCTGGAAGGCATCTTTTGGAAGGGCTTTCAGCTGCTCGGTCAATGTTCAATGCCAAATTCAAATTCAAATTCAAATTCAAAATATCTTTATTCAAGTAGGCATTTACACGCACTTTTGAATCGTCAATTACATTAAATTGGTCAGTATAGTCAGTCTGTGAGTAAGCTACCACCAGCTCGGAATGCTGTTCTGCTGAGAAGAGCTGGCCAGAAACTCAACAGTTGCTCTTTTTAAATAAAATTTAACAATGTTTGACTTATAAATTAAATATATTATATTATAACATCAACCCTGCAAATGAGTCAATGACCCAAGTTCCACACATTTTGATCAACCAAAAACTCTTGAATTTTATAGTAAGATTTATTTAATAATATACCTTTAATTTTAGATTTGAAACCAAGAAAAGGAAGATCTAAGATATCTTGTGGAACCTTATTATATATGCGTATACTCAAGCCCATGAAGGATTTCTTAACTTTTTGAAGTCTAAATTTAGGCGTTACGAGCCTATTTTTATTTCTTGTATTGATAGTATGTCTGTCGCTGTTTTTTTATAGTCATTTAAATTTTGGCGTATATATAATAAGTTATTAAAAATGTATTGAGAAGCGACCGTAAGAATACCGATTTCTTTAAAAACTTCTCTTAGGGAGTCTCTAGCTTTTAAGTTACAAATAGCCCGTATAGCTCGTTTTTGTAAAATAAATATAGAATTAATTTCGGCAGCGCTGCCCCATAGTAAGATACCGTAAGACAATATACTGTGAAAATAACTAAAATAAACGAGTCGAGCCGTATTAACGTCTGTTAATTGTCTTACTTTTTTAATTGCAAAGACGGCTGAGCTAAGTTTGCTTGCGAGTGTCGAGAGATGGGGGTTCCACTGGAGCTTTTTATCTAACGTTATACCTAAGAAAGTTGTCGAGTCAGTCAGTTCTAACCCTTCATTGTTAAAATCATTACCATTGTTAAAATCATACCATTGCCAGCAATGGTATCAAAACGTTTTCCTTTAAGCACACTTTTTGGGAAGAGCCAGTAGTCGCACGGTGCTAAATCCGGTGAGTATGGTGGATGTGGACAGACAGGAACATTTTTTTCTGCCAAAAACTCACGAATGAGAAGCGAGGAGTGACACGGCGCATTGTCGTGGTGAAGAAGGAAGCCATTGGCCCATTTTTCTGGCCGCTTTCTTCGTATGTCGTTTCGCAAGCGTTGCAGTACGCCCTTATAAAATTCCGAGTTTACAGTTGTTCCTCTTGGATCGAACTCTGATCGCACTATGCCCTCACTATCGAAGAAAACAATGGTCATGCACCTTGATGTTTGATTTTGACTGACGTGCCTTTTTAGGGCGAGGAGATGAACTGGTTTTCCATTGGGAACTCTGCATTTTGGTCTCTGGGTCATAGCCATAGACCCAACTCTCATCTCCAGTCACAATTTTTGCCATAAAATCGAAATGCGTTGTTCGAAAGCCATGTTGCGCGACAGACACGATAAACACAACCTCACTCTAGCGGCTCTGACAGCTGACTGACATGTTCAAACGTGATACAACTTGTCCCTGCCTGTGTCAGCGGATCACGCTACTTAACAAATTACAACATATGGCTGTAGCATCAGCTATTGCCGGTATAAAAATTCGTTCACCGTACATATTGATCACACCTCGTATGTGTTTAATATAGAATGCCTAATTCACTGAGACAGACAGCGATACGGTAGCTCAATTGGTAGAGCGACGGGACGGTTTCCCAGAGGTCGCGGATTTGAATACCTGCCCGTATCGGCATATTTTTTCGTTCTATATTTCTACAAATTTAAATATACCGATTCGAAACAACAATCTGTGGGTCACAAAAACAACTACCCCGAGTGGAAATCGAACCCACGACCTTTATCTCATCAGGCAAGTCCACTAACCACTTGACCTTACCATCCATACTTATTGATTATTTTCCGTAACAATGTTTGTAAATCATGTACCATAATAACTGTACAATCAGCTGACATATCAGTTTCAACGGTACGTGTGACTAAACTATATTAACATGAATACCGTCCATTCAATGTTGAGCAGTCGACCGGGACACATGTCCCTTTTACCTGCTCCGCCTACCCGCGCCACCTACCTGGGCCGTCACGCTGACCGCCCAGCCACCTGCACCGACTGTTCGTACACCTGCGCCAGTCAAAATAACGACCTCCATTGTGTGCAAGCAAGCAGTGTGATTGTGTTTGTGTGTGAGTCATCGCCGCAAGCACACCTGCGGGCCGGCGAGCCTGCATAGGGGTCCAACAAGTCCGACGTCGCCCTAGTTAGGGTACGAAACGCAATACAAAGACTTCGTCGTAATAGCCTGCATCGTGTAAGTACACAGTCGATAGGGTATTAGGCACACCTCTGTCACCTACTGACAGAGATTTGATAGGGTTCACGTTAGGCACTCGCCTCACGCAGGGAGGACGGCTCATATCTCCGGGCTCCACCATGGACCCCAAATCCGCGGCGGAACCCGAAGATCTGTCCAAGTCGCAGTTTTTTGGTTGGGTCCACGGAATTGTGCCTGAATTATGCCTGCAGTACTCTGCCCTGTTAGGCACCGAGTCTCCGCCCTCGACCTCGCGCGCCGCTTTCGCGACCGAGAGCACCTCCGACATGGAGGTCGAGACCGCCACTCCTACGGAGCAGACGGCCTCGGATTCCGAGTCGGGGAGTTCGTCCCCTTCCTCGGACGCTGACGAGGATGACGGTTTCACGACCGTGCAGACCAAATCGGCCAAGAGGAAGGCGACGAAAGCGCTCTCCTCGAACGTCCCGCGAAAACGGGCCTCAAAACCCGCTAGTAGCGAACCCGCTTCGCCCGACCGTTCTTCGGGCCCGGGCCCGACTCGCGAACGCGCGCCGATCGCGCCCGAAGCGCCCGCGTCCACGTCGCCGTCGTCCGCGCCGTCAGCGCCCGCGGAGGCGCCTTCAGCGCCACGGAAGTCCCCCGCGCCGCCGCCGCTTAACATAAGGGACAAGTCTAAGTGGGACACTCTGTCCGCACTTATGACGGAGCACAAGCTCCATTTCACGTCCGCCCGCCGACGGTATCCGCGTACAAACCGCGTCGTCGGACCACCGCGGTCTGACTCGTCTCCTCCGCGAACGTGGTTACGGATACCACACCTACGCGCTAGAGGATGAACGCCGCTTAATGGTGGTCATCCGAGGGCTCCCCGTGGAGCTCACTACGGAACGGATTTTCGAGGACCTTAAGTCCCAATCCTTCCCCGTCATCTCGGTGCACCGCATGTACCGAGCGACCACTAGGGTCCCGTTCGATCTCGTACTCGTTCATCTTGAGCTTTACCCGGAAGGAAAGCAGATTTTTAACGTTAAGACAGTCTGCCAACTCTCCGGCCTTAGGGTCGAGCCTCCACGCGGTCGCGGTTTTCCTGGTCAGTGTCATCGCTGCCAGCTCTGGGCATTCCCAACGTTTTAGTCACGCGCGTCCAAGGTGCGTCAAGTGCCAGGACGACCACGCTACAGCCGACTGTCCGCGTAAGGGACCGGTCCCTGAGGATCCTCCCAGCTGCGTCCTGTGCGGACAGAAGGGCCACCCCGCGAATTATCGCGGGTGCTTCAAAGCGCCGCGCAGGACACAGCCGGCAAGGCATCCTCCTCGGTTCGTCCAGCCTCCATGGGCTCCTCTAGCCTCTAGGAGGCCCGCGGCCCCTCAGGCATCCCAGGCCCCTCAGGCACCCGCGAACGCGGTCGCGAACGCTTGGGTGAAGCCTCCGAGGATTAACCCACAACCCGTCCCCCAGCCGATACCGTCGCCTCCGGTTCGTAACTCCACCGACGGAGTTGCGAGTTCGCTTGCGTGCGTCACGAGCCTCTTCGGTGTAATAGACATCGAAGAGCTCCTAGTCTTTTCGAACGAAATTAGGGGTTTCCGCGCGGAACCCTCCCGCGAGGATGGAAGTGCTCCTCAAGCACGCCGTTCTAATCAAATCGATATACGAACACACGATGTCAACATGATGACATCGCGTGGAAGGGTAAAACCTCGCTCTCTGACTGTCGCTACATTCAATGCGAACGGGCTACTTAAACAGATAGATCTAGTGCGCGACTTCGTGGTCACGCACCAGATAGACGTCCTGTTAGTACAAGAGACCTTTCTGAAGCCGTGTAATCGTGATCCGCGCATCGCGAATTACCGTCTCGTTAGGAACGATAGGGCAACCGCGAAGGGGGGAACCATCATCTACCACAGAAGGTCTCTTCATTGCACACCGCTCGATCCGCCCCAACTAGTTAACGTAGAAGCGTCATTATGTCAGGTGGGTATGACCGGCCATCAGTCGATCATACTAGCATCCGTCTATCTTTCTCCCAATAAAGCCTTAGTTGAGAGGGACCTTAAGTCCTTATTCCAATTAGGTAACGCAACCATTCTGGCCGGCGACCTAAATTGCAAACATCCCCGCTGGATCTCTACTGTCGCAAACAGTAGACGAAATCTCCTTGATAGGCTAAGTTACAAGGCTGGTCTCAACTTCGAGATCACCGCGCCTTTGACTCCCACGCGATACTGCGACACAGACTGCCGACATGACAGACCCGACGTGCTAGACATAGTACTCTTGAAGGGCGTGACACTCCAGTTACGTTCTATCGAGACGTTATCCGAGCTAGACTCTGACCATCGACCGGTCCTATTTCAGCTAGGACTTCCCCCCGTTCTAGGGTACCCGCGACAAAAACAATTATTAACTGGACGAAGCTTCGAGAGCAACTCCATTCCCCCGTATCAGCGCACATCCACAAAATTCCTGACCAGCTTACATCGGTCGAGGACGCTGTCGCAGCCGCGACTAACTTCACAGAACATTTGGAAGATAGCATAGGAAAGTCCTCGAGGGAGGTCCGAGTGAACTTCGAGGGTTACCGAGCACTCCCTCCGGACATTAGACTTCTCATCACCCGTAAAAACGCCGCGATTAGAGCCCATGACCGATACCCAACAGACGACAACCGACGGAGGCTGCGCCGTCTCCAGAGGGAGTCGAGACAAGCTCTCGATGACTTCAGATATAGCGGCTGGGAAGGGACGCTTGCGACGCTCTCTCCAACACACCAGGCATTCTGGCGGTTGCAGAGAGCGTTGAAGGCGGACACTGTCTCAGATAGGCCTCCCTTGGTTGGACCTAACTCCGCCATCGCGTTTGACGACCCTGACAAAGCTGAGTGCTTAGCCGACAGTCTAGAGAGCCAGTGCCGTCTTTCTGCTCAATCGGTTGATCGCGATCATGTCGAAATAGTCGAAAAATCGGTCAATATAATGTGTTCTCAGCCACCGGTCGGTCCGCCAATCAAGGAAACGAACCTAGACGAGGTGACGTCCATAGTTGGGGCGCTTCACGCCAAGAAATCGTCAGGTCCCGATAGGATCACTAACAAAGTGATAAAGCTCCTTCCGCCTCCTTTAATTTATCTATTGGTTACCATTTTTAACGTTCTACTGGCCGGTTGCTCGTTTCCGGCCCAGTGGAAAGAGGCCATAGTGATAGGGTTCCATAAGCCGGGCAAACCCCGGCATCTGCCTAGTAGTTACCGTCCCATTAGTCTTCTTAGTTCCTTAGGGAAAGTATATGAGAGAATCATCCTCTGTAGACTTAGATCGGAAGTCGAGAGACTCAAAATCATCCCAAATGAGTAGTTCGGCTTTAGAGCCAACCATTCATGTTCCCATCAGGTGCAACGCCTCACGGAGCACATACTGATAGGGGCCACTGTGAGGGCCAAGAAGCTTAGGACAGGAGCGCTCTTCCTCGATGTAGCTAAGGCGTTTGACAGGGTCTGGCACAATGGACTGGTGTACAAATTATACCAGTTCAAGGTGTCGGACAGACTCGTACTCATCATACGGGACTACCTGTCGAATCGCTCCTTTCGCTACAGAGTGGAAGGCGTTTTGTCCACCCCCCGCCCACAACGTTAGATAGAAAGTTAGTTTTCACTGCGCATATTAGGACCGTTCGTAGCAGAGCGGCCTACATATTAGGTCGTTTATATCCGCTGTTAAGCAAGCGGAGTAAAATGTCCCTTCGCAATAAGGTGACACTTTACAAAGCTTGCATACATTCCGTCATGTCCTATGAGAGTCCCGCTTTTGCGCACGCTAATCTGAAACCCCTTCAGGTGATTAAGAACTTAGACCTTCCGACCATCGCTCAGTACTTCAAGGGGCTTTCCCAAAAGTACTTTGAACGTGCTGAGCGACACCCGAACCCACTGGTGGCTGACGCCGCAGAGTATAGACCACGTAAGACTACTTTAGTCAGAAAAAGAAGACCCAAGTCGGTACTCGTTGACCCCGACGACGCGTTCACAGTAGGTAATACGTACGCGTGTACGCGTAGGCATAAGTGACACCACACAACATACAGACACACACCGTCTATACCGGTATAGACGAGGTCCCAACTGAGTAAGTGCTCCGTTGCTCCGGTGTTCTGCCGTCGGAGGACGCTAGTGTCCAAATTTCCTTAGCTTCCCTCCTGACTAACGACCCCCCGAGCCGAGGTCCGTGTCTCAATCTGAGACGCCCTCGGGACGTCGTTCCCCATGGGGGCCCATCTGGCCCCCCCTTTTAAGGGCGGTTCTCCTGACCCACCCGCTCCCCCGGTGACGCTGTAATAGCCAACAGGGCTAACAGCATAGTCAGACAAAAAAAAAAAATGAATACCGTTTCTTTAAATAATAAAACGCTATTAAAAATATATACTTAAACTATCAAAACATATTTAAACAGGTTTATATTTTAACATAGATCAAGACTATTTGTCCAAATGTGCATTCAGATTCCTGTTGGCTGCACTAATATAGGTAGTTATCACCAACCAGTGGCCAAACCGCCGGGTCAAGGCCCTCCATAAAATAACGGCCTCACTCACACACACACACACACCTGTCACTACGTAACCCACACTACCGCAATTGCGATTTATTCAATTGTATTTTAGTTTTATATTAGTAAAATTATCATTTTGTAATAGTAATTAATAAATTCCTAGCTATTACCTATTCTAGTTGTATGGATCTGTGATGTGCCTGATAATAGTAACTCGTAAAAAATATAATATAAGTCTGGTCAATGCTCTGTGAAATTGCGCCTGCGCACCACATTAACAACCACTTGATAAGCTAGTAGCTTAGCTACAGGTAGACGTTTCCTGTACTTATTCACTACATGTTTTACCATGTTAAATAGTTGTATAAAATTATTTCTAAGCAATTATTTAATATTGATATTTAATCACCTTCATCATATTTGTATTTGTAATAAACAAATATTTTTATCATCTAAGTAGATTTCAATACGTAACCTTCCAATTCGTTTAGATAGTTCACAAAACACCACATACAAATAATATGATGGTAAGCGGATAGTTGTGCAAGATATTGCGAACTGCGATGAACCGCGCAATCATTTCTTTCATGATTTGAAAATGGTAGCATCGATGCGTTAATTACAATAATCTAAGTGTTACATCGAATAGATAACCAAAATTGATTGTGTTTCAATAAAATTTAACACGTACCTTGATAAGGCCATTATATATTTCAGTCACTCGATAAAAATATTACAAAAATTGTAAATTTATCTATTTAATAAATATATTAAATTCTGTGAAAGTAATACGAGTCCTACTTAACTTAAGCTAATGTTCCCACAATTGATTGGTGAATATCGAATAAAGATTGCGTCAAGTCTAAAAGTAATAAATATATATATATCGCACCTCCGCTCAAATAGTGTCATAATTCAAAAAATCAAACTTTCGAGTAATAGTAGGAGAGCTAGTGGCCCATCCGAGTAACGGTATGCCTGTGAGGCTTGAAATTCTTATAGTGATGAGTCATAGCATGCTAAGTACGGTAACCATCGCCTGGCAAACATCAGCCCTGCACGTCATCAACCCCTATGTTTTTAAAACTGTAAATAAAATTAAAAAAAAAAACTTGGCGCTGTAAGCTTGAAACTTTTATATGATTTTGTTCATTAGAAGGGAAGTTTAAAAAAAATTTACAGGCGTGTGCAACGAGCACAAGTACCTGACAGGTGAACCGAAAGGTGTGTAATATATAAGTTGAAATATTTTTTTTCCTGTAAAGTTGAAATTTATATATGTGCTTGTCTAGGCTATTTAAAGTAAGTATGTACAATGACAGGCGGTTCTGGCTAGCACATGTACTTGACAGGTGAGGGGAAAGATGCTAGAGGAGTGCGAGATAAATTAATATGTAAGAGTAAAAATCAAGGGTAAAATATATGTATTTTATAAGTTTTAATTAAATCTACATAAGTTTTTAAATTAATCTCCATTTTCATCTGATAAGTCATCATTACTGTCATCATAATAATAATAATAATAATAATAATATTATCAGGACAAATTACACACATTGATCTAACCCCTAAGAGGAAAAAAAAACCTTATCAATTATTAGAAAAGAATATTCAGTTTCAGAAGGCATTTGCAGCATTAGGAAATCCAGAAATAATAGAGAGAAAAGATGAGGTTTTTCCAGTACTTGAAAAATTTGTTTGCCAAATGTACGGGATGAAATCTGCAAATTCAAATGAAACACGGTATGAAACATTTTTCAAAACATATAAAACAAATAATTCTAAGGTGTTTATGAAAAAACTTATTAGTTATGACTCCTCAAATTTACCTCCGTGTCACCGGGAACTACAACAACAATTATTGCGATCTGTATACATTGCAAATGTTTGGCAAAATAGTCATTTAAAAGAGCCAACAGTTCTCAAACCTGAAAATCATTGTTGGAACTTAGTGGATGGAGAATATGCTTTTAATTGGTTTGAGGGGGATACATTGCCTTCTTCCATCTACGAAATATTACAACAGCCTCCTGATACTGCCGAAAATGAGTCAAGTGAAACTGAAGAACAAGTGAACGGTAATACACAACTTTTTCATTTAATAAAAAATATATAGAATTCTATGTAATTAAGCGCAAGATCCAAGATATAATGTATTTATTAATCTATTCAAACTTTGTTTCCTTTCAGAAGATGACATCTGACATGAAGATACTTATGATGATTTAACCGCCCCGTTGGTCGAGTGGTTAGCGCAGACGCCTAACGTGTCACGGCGCAATGGGGCTCGGGTTCGATTCCCGGCGGAGACAGTCATTTATGTGATGAGCATAGATGTCTGTGTTTCTGGGTTTGGTCGTTTATTATATATATTCTCAGTATTTATATGTGTATTTCTATGTATTTGTATCGTTGTCTAACACCCTTAACAGAAGCAAATAATTTGCTCACTTAGGGGTTAGATCAATGTGTGTAATTTGTCCTGATATTATTATTATTATTATTATTATGATGACAGTAATGATGACTTATCAGATGAAAATGGAGATTAATTTAAAAACTTATGTAGATTTAATTAAAACTTATAAAATACATATATTTTACCCTTGATTTTTACTCTTACATATTAATTTATCTCGCACTCCTCTAGCATCTTTCCCTTCACCTGTCAAGTACATGTGCTAGCCAGAACCGCCTGTCATTGTACATACTTACTTTAAATAGCCTAGACAAGCACATATATAAATTTCAACTTTACAGGAAAAAAAATATTTCAACTTATATATTACACACCTTTCGGTTCACCTGTCAGGTACTTGTGCTCGTTGCACACGCCTGTCAATTTTTTTTAAACTTCCCTTCTAATGAACAAAATCATATAAAAGTTTCAAGCTTACAGCGCCAAGTTTTTTTTTTTAATTTTATTTACAGTTTCAAAAACATAGGGGTTGATGACGTGCAGGGCTGATGTTTGCCAGGCGATGGTTACCGTACTTAGCATGCTATGACTCATCACTATAAGAATTTCGAGCCTTACAGGCATACCGTTACTCGGATGGGCCACTAGCTCTTGGACCATAAATAGCGTTTGAAAATTATACTAAGCAAAAATTTCAATTTTCGGGTCATAACTCAAAAACTAATAAAATTAGCGCTATACGTTTTTAAGTAAGTTTAAATGGTTTATGAAGATCTACCAAATGGTCGGGTAGGTAGCTTTAAAAGATTTTTTTTTTTTGACTTGTGACACTTTAGAGATAATAAAAGTAAATAATTTACAAAATATTGTCTTATTAAAGAGTTTTAAAATTACAAATTTTGGAAAATACAATTGTAAATATAAAACTAGTGGTTGTCACTAACTCAGCATTATATTATACCTAATATAAACATACTTTTTAACCCTAGACGAGTTAAAAACTAATCGAATTTAGTTTATGTATTTCACGACTGCATACGTATGTAACTCGACTGTAAATTTATTTTTGTTCTGCCCGCAACAACTGTCCGAAAAGAAACTTAAATAAATTGGTTCATGGTTGGTATGACTATGCAATTTTATTTTGATAAATTTAAGGAAGCTGCTACCAATTTCATCTGCACCTCGGTAGCCTTTACCCTCTTGCCAAAAGTAGCATTCAGTAATAGTTTGATTTACAATAGGTTTACAAAAATAACATTAGTAATGTTATTCTTTTTTCGTCCTGTATTTTCTGCCTTCAACTTGCTTATCGTGAAATTCATGTTCTTTAATTTGCTATTAGAGTAAAACACTGAAACATCATTCCGAGGTAACTGCAAAACAAAACATTTTGTTCCCGGAGTTGGTTTCAGCATTTGATACTTGTAAAATTGATAGACAGACTTCGTGAATCGTGAATATCTTACTTGGTTTGCAGTATTTAACAAAATGGGTAAGCTAGATAAGGATGCACTTGTTCTGTAAAAAGATGAACCTAAACTGGATAATCAAGAACTTGAAGTACATGATGATGGTGAGCGGCGATGAGGAAGGACCTTTTTCTTACTTTTTTACGTTCTATGTTGTAATATGGATCTTTACCTGAATCATCTGTTTCTACCTCCCCAGTTCGTTGTTATAAACATTATGTTATAAACAATACTGTTGTCAAAATAAAAAGGACATTTAGCTTTTCCTTATCATATAGGTATAATGTCCAAACTCATTTCAATATGAAAAATATAATAACTTTTGACTTACCTTAATTAAATAAACTGTCATATGTCGACAAAGTTCACTATAATTTAATAAAAAATCAGATTATTTAAAGTTTTGTCAACACATATACCGACATAAATCGACAACCAACATTCTATACAATATCCAGACAGACGAAAACCTTGCGCCAACAGAAACGTGACACTGTATATGTTTGATAAGACAATACTTTTACTTATCGATATATTGTCACAAGCCCAATATAGAGATAAATAATCATCCTTTGACATTATTTGAGATAAGATTTTGAAACTTTCTGAAATGAATAGTGCTATAAAAGAGATTTTCATTTTTTTGAGTTGTGACACTATTTGAGCGGGGGTGCGATATGTATAGTGCGACATCGACTCTGAAGTCAATGTAATTATACTTTTAACCTCAAGCTGCTTAGCAAGTCAGTTATTTGACATATTTTTTTTATTTTTTTATTTATTTTTTTTTTTTTTTTGTAATGACTATGCTGTTAGCCAAGTGGCTATTACAGCGTCACCGGGGGAGTGGGCGAGTATTGGGACCCGCCCTTGAACACGTCGTTGAACGTTGAACGGGACACGTCTGCTTTAAGGGTGCCTATAAGAGGCCGTCCTCGGCTTAAGACAGCGTATTTATAGGATGGGATAGATGGGTATAATGACTAACGCCCCCCGACGGCAGAACGCCGAGGCAGCGTGCGTTGTGGGCCTCGTCTTCGCCGGCGAAGGTGGTGTGTGTAGGTGTGTGATACAGTGTAAGCTAATCGTCTGTTTTCAGTCGTTATTTGGTCATCTGAGTCGATTAGAATCGACTTGGGTCTTCTTCTAAAAGCTAACGGGGTGACTCTAGGCTAGTAGGTGGTCGCTTCAACCACCAGTGGGTTCGGATGTACCTCGGCCCTATCGAAGAAGCTCTGAGAGAGCTCCTTGAAATATTGCGCTATTGTAGGTAAACCTAGGTCTTTATGGAGGTCTGCATTGCGCATATACCACGGCGCGCCCGTAGCAGTGCGCATGAATTTATTCTGAATCACCTGAAGGGGTTTCAGATCGGCGTGAGCGAAGGCGACACTCGCATAGGACATGACGGTGCGTATACAAACTTTGTAAAGTGTGACCTTATTTCTAAGGGACAGTTTACTCCGCTTGCACACGAGGGGATAGAGTCGGCCTAGAAAGAAGGCCGCTCTGTTCCTAACCGATCTGATATGTTTGCCGAAAGATAATTTACTATCGAACGTTACTCCTAAGTATTTGGCTTCTTTTTGCCAGTCTATTGGTCGGTCAAAGATTCTAACTCTCCTTAGCACCCCCGTGTCGACCCTTACCCGACAGAAGAGCACGGCGGTGCTCTTCTGTGGGTTTAACTCGATCCTCCATTTCCTAAACCAATCACCAAGGGTGTTGGCCGCGAATTGGAGGCGAGCGGCGACGGCACGAGGGTCCCTACCGGAGGTAAAGACTGCGGTGTCGTCCGCGAATAAAGCTAATTTGATACCCGGTGCGAGCTTAGGAGTATCGCACGTATAGAGCGTGTATAGGCTGGGCGAGAGGACGGAGCCCTGGGGGACTCCCGCCCTGAGGGGGCGGGGGGATGACAGTGTTCCCTCTACTTTGTAGCGGAAGGAACGATTCGAAAGGTAGTCTCGTATTAAAAATACGAGCCTATCCGACACCCTGAGTCGTAGTAGCTTGTACACCAACCCATTGTGCCAGACCTTATCAAATGCCTTCGCCACATCGAAGAAGAGCGCTCCTGTTTTGTTACGGTTAAATTTACGCCTATGAGAAAGAATGTGCTCCGTTAGGCGGTGCACTAGGTGGGTACACGAGTGATTGGCACGAAAGCCGAACTGCTCATTTGGAATTAATTTTAACCTCTCGATTTCCCTATTGAGCTAATGAGAACTATTTTCTCATATAATTTGCCTAATGTATTAAGTAAACTAATCGGGCGGTAGTTATTTGACAAGTCTCGTGACGTATTTTATACAAGTTATGATTTTTTTTTGAATTCATCCCTCTTGAGCGGGATAGGCAAAGGGATAACCCATACAGCCAAGTCAAGAATAGTCTAATCAGAGTCTAAAAACTTCAAAGACTAAAGCCAAGTCTGTATTTAAAAAAAAAAAGGCCGAAATCAAGTCTGAAGTTTTTTTTTTTTTTTAAATATATAAAGGCCAAAGTCAAGTATGTAGTTTCATGTTACATTAAATCCAAGTCCAAGTTAATTCTTCTTCCATTAGTTTTCAAAGCCTTTGAACCGTTGACGTAACGAATCCATAAAGTGCATCATACGTTCCAATATTCTTTAAGATCTGCTGAATATTGCGCGGCACGAATTCAGGCTTTTCATATATTTCCAATAATTCATTAATTAGCACAATCCGTTGCAAAGTATACTTTGGGCAATCAAAGAATAGATGGTGTATAGTCTGATTCAAACCCGAATGGCAGTCTGTACACTCAGGTGACAATATAATGTTCATTCTAGCCAAGTGCGCATTAACTGAGCAATGTCCCAATCTTAATCTATTAATAATTGCGTAAAATTCCCTACTCTTATAGGTCTTGTGTCCATATGTATTAAACCAGGGTAACGAGCAAATTTTATTATTTATCTCTGCATACCAAGATCCTTTTGTTCTAACTGTTTCCTTCCAGTGTTCATCCCACTCTTCCACTAGCTTCCTTTTCAATTTAAGCATTAAGTCCGTATACGGTATGGCAACATTTTTTGGAGTTCCGTTGACAGATTGAACATCTGTCTTAGCAAGGGCGTCAGCGTTTTCATTTCCAACGACACCAACGTGAGAAGGTGTCCACATTAATGTAACGTTTATATTAATTTTCGTCAAAGCAAAATATAGTTCTTTAATAGCGTAGATAGTATAGTTCGTATTCACATTATATTTACAGGTTCGAAGTGCACTTATAACACTCATGCTGTCCGTGACAATAATCCAATTAGAATGTGAAGACTGTTCTTTAATGAATTCCAGAGCAGATAAAATAGCCAAGGATTCAGCGGTGAAAATTGACACTTCCGACGGCAGTTTGTAAGCAAAACCAGTTTTCAAATAAGGTATGTAAAACGCCATAGAAACGCTGATGTCAGATTTGGAGCCATCTGTATAAATACACTTATGAGCTGTGTATTCTTCCAGTTGTGCATAGACTTCCTCCTTTCTCGACCACGATTCACATGAGGGTCTATTGTACAGAATTTACTCTCATAACTACCATTAAAACAAGTCCAATTTCCAGTACTCTTACAAATTTGAAATTGCTCATCTAAATTAAATATTTGAGAGAAATCATGAAGAATAAAAGGGGTATTGGATTGATTAGCAGGGTTGTAAACTCTATAATAATGAGTATTTTTTTTAAATTAAGGAATGACTTGACAAGGAGAGTAACTTTAATAAAAATCTTGATTTTAAATACTTAAATCTTAATGATAAAGGAGGAGTACCGCATTCTAGTTGCAAAGAATTTATAGGTGAAGTTTTCATTGCATCAGTAATGCATCTTAGATTGTTATTCTGAAGTACATCCAACTTTCGGACCAGCTTGGAATCAGAACCAAAACAAAGAAAGCCATACTCAAAATGACTCCTAATCAGAGATTTGTATAAAATTAACAAAATTTTAGAATCCGTTTTAGCTAAACATTTCAAAATGTTAAATGCTTTGGAAGCTTTTCCAATCAAATATTCTATATATTTTGTCCAAGAAAGGTTGCCGGTAAAAATGACCCCCAAAAACTTCACTTCATCAACAACGGGAAGAGAAGTATTATTATAAATAATATCAGTGAAATAAAATTGTTTACTAAATATAACAACTTTAGATTTTTCAGGACTAATATCTAAATGTAAGTAGTTAAAATAGGTACTCAATTTGACAAGAGCTAAGTTTATTTTATTTGAGACATTACCATTGTTAGAGCCAGCTGCATATACAACCAAATCGTCAGCAAATTGTAAATTTTGCACATTAGAACCTAAAATACAATTAAGATTTTGAATACACAAAATGTATAATAAAGGACTTAATATTCCACCTTGACACACACCTTTATGAGAAAGACGAGGTCCAATAAGTTGTTTATTTAATTTTACATAAACTTTTCTGCCATGTAGAAAATTAAATACCCAATTAACAATTTTTCCAGGTATACCAAGTCTCAAGAGTTGCTGCACTAGAAGATGATGATTAACATTGTTAAATGCTCCCATAATATCAAAAAACACCCCAATGAAGACCTGATGTTTTTTAAAAGAATCATAGATGTCAAGATGCAAATGAGATATACTCTCTCTTGATGATCTACCTCTACGAAATCCATATTGATTGGAAGGTAATAAATTATTAGATTCTATAAAAAATTCTAGTGTGCTTGATCAACTGCTCAAATATCTTAGCCATGCAAGAAGTTAAAGCTATTGGACGATATGAATCTGGTTCATATCTGTTTTTGTTGGGTTTAACAACAGGAATCAAACAGTCAGCTTTCCAGTCAGAAGGAATCAATAAATTAGACCACAATAAGTTGAAAATACTCAATATAACATGCTTCGAATTCTTGGAACATTTTTTTATTACTTTATATGGTAACCCATCGAGGCCAAATGCTGTATCTCTTCTACTATTAACAGCTGAAACAAATTCTTGAAAAGAGAAGGGATTTGTCATGTAACTAGTATTACTAGCAGAGACATAATTAGTATTTAAAAAAAAAATCCCAACTTAATTTCTTTTCTGTAGTAATAGTAAATTTTTTAAGTGCTTGCATTTTCTTAAAATTAATGTCATTTAACTCAGTTGGGTTATTTTTAAATTCTACATATGCTTTTCAAGAATTATCAACAGCCACCAAACATTTGTTAATCCACCAAGGAAGGGGAATTCTATTTTTTTTTATTTGAACAATATAAAGCAGTTGTACTTGTTTTTCTTCTAGGAGCAGGGGAAGAAAGGGTTATTGCTAAATGAATGCAATAAATTAAGTCATTATAAGACTTAAGAGGATTCTCAAAATCAATACTAAAACCCTCCAACAAAGTATCAAGGTGAGTTTGATAATTTTCCCAGTTTACCATATGATAATTATGATAGAAATTACTGTTAACAGAATCTAAAGGAGAATTTACTAATCCGACCGTCATTTTTGTAATTACAGGTAAATGATAACTGCCAAGAGGATCATCATATACTGACCATTCACAAACTAATGCTAAAGAAGGTGAAAGTATTGTTAAATCAAGAGCATTTTTCTGCCATCTATTAGTGCCATTAGTTGTCATCTGGCCCGTGTTTAACAGTACAAGATTATTACTATCAATACACTCAAGAATTTCTCTTCCTCTAAAATCAGTACTACTACACCCCCAAGCAGAATGCTTGCCATTAAAATCTCCAGCTAAAAATAAGGGACCAGAAAGACTATTTATTAAATTATCTAATTTTACTTTACTGAAGGGTGGAACACAATTTCCAGGACTATAGAGACTAACTATGGTCATTTCTTTATTTTACCATATTGTATTCTAATAGCTATATTTTGAATAGAGTCATCAAATACTGTATTAATTTGTCTAAATTGTAAAGTGTTATGAACTAAAATTGCAACCCATTGTGATCATTACCTGAGTCTAATCTAACTGTAGTATATCCTTTAATATTAAATGTATGAGATGGCTAAAGCCATGTTTCACATAAAATAGCTATATGTATATTATTATCAAATAAAAAATATGTAAAATGATTCCGATTACTTCTAATGCTCTGTGCATTCCATTGTGCAATGTTTAGCTGATCCATTATAGTTAAGTTAATTTATTATTGTTATTAGTGAAAGTATCTAATAATATAGCTTTAATGTTTTCAGTACAAATAATTTTTTCATTTGTTTTGTTTTCAGTTATAACTTTAACTATGGTATTTAGTAATGCATTTAAAATTTGATCAGAGTTTAACAGTGACAAAAATTGTTCAGAAGGACTGGACTTAGATTTTCCTAGGGAAGGAAATGATTTCTCAGACAATTTCTCTGCATATGTTTTGGGAATAAATCTTTTCTTATTCTCATAAATTTTTTCCTGTTTTACCGGACAATCATTAGATATTGATATGTGATTGCCCTTACAATGGCAGCATGTGGCATCTTTTACTGGTGAAGAGCATACTTTGTAATTATGGTTGTCACGACAAATTGAACTGCATTCTTACAAAATTTAGCTATGTGTCCATACCTTAAACATTTCAGACACTGTTTTACCGGTGGGATGTACGGCCTCACTGCAAAGCGCCAGCTGTTGAGGTCGACGCTATCAGGAAGGACGGGACAGGAAAAGGTCAGGGAAACAGTCTTTGTTGGCTGCAAGAAGAATTTATCATCAAGTTTTACCCTTTTCATGAATCTTCTTACCGCAATTATATTTTTTGTGCTGGTAATAGCCGAGTAAATTTGCTCATTGCTTAGGTTGGTTGGGACATGCTGGATGACACCTGTGACTTCAGTTGCAGAAGCAGGAATGTTAGCCTGTAAAGCATATGATAGGTATATATGTAATATTGATACATATAATATTGTTATTATATTGTAATTCTGTACGTAGGTAAAATAAAAATATTATTTATGAAACTACATAATACTGTTGACAATAAATATGCGAAATATTGTTGTAGCAATAGATTTAAGAGTTTAGAATTATTTAGAACTATATATCATTGTTATTACTAGTACATTATTAAAGTAGTAAAAGATATTGATTAGACGAACTATCGGAAGTAGCCTGAAGATATTAAAATATATTGTATTTACATATTTTATTAGGTAAGCCATAAATGTGTGAAAGATATAAGATTGTTATAAATATTCTAGGCATTTAAAATGGTTATGTACTATTATATTGTTATTATGAGATAATTAATGATGTTTAAAGTTATGAATATGACCAATCTCTAGAAGCTGCTGTTGGCGCTTCTGTCGATGTTATTATGTTATAAATATGGCTGTAAGCCTCTATTAAAGGTAATCTGTATTGGACAACTGGCAAGATAAGTGATTCTTATACTTACATTGTTTATAATATGTGTAATAACTATTATGGGTATTTCATCGTATTGAGTTATTGGTAATTGTGTCTAAATAATTACACAGTAATGACTATATTACTGTATTTATTATATTCATGTACCGAGAGTCATTTGGTTATATTAAATGATATATTTGTTTAGATCTTTCTTTTCTTTAAACTTATCCAGATAATGCATTGAAATATATTATCATATTAATAGTGTGAAGTAGCTTGGTTAAATACTTTATACTATATTAATTCAGTGGTTTTTAATTATAGAATCTTACAATATCTAACACATGCGAATCCAAAAACTTTTTATTTGACAAGATCGCATTGGCAAAAGACGGTCTCTCAAAAATCACACCAATTTTATATTTGTTCATACGAACCAATTGTTTTACGCGATTATTATACCTCTTTATCGCATTCGACAAAGACATCATATCCCTGTCGCCAATAGGCTTTTCTTTGATATTATTTTCTAGGAAAACAATGTATTCAAAATTGCCCCCCTCTTCTGGATAAAACCGAGTATAATCCGGCAGCCGAAATTCTCTATAACGATCAGCCTCATCCTCAGAACTCGAGTTTTCAGAACCGCTACCCTCATAATCTTCCCCCTCCTCTTCTCATCTTTCTTTTTACGCTTCTTTCCGCTTCTTTTCCCCATTCTAAAACAGTCGTATTAGTTTTTACAAACCAATAAAACAAGTTTGTTTTTCAAACAAGATAAAAAAAGGCGCCCTTTCAGTTTCTGACAACCGCGCGAATCACAAGTTATGAACTTGTCAAGTCTGACTCATAGATGACAAAGGAAAGACACTTTTTTTTTTCTTTTTTTTTGTCTGTTAATGATGTTGGCTATTACAGCGTCACCGGGGAAGCGGGTGGGTCAGGAGACCCGCCCTTAAAGGGGGGGCCAGATGGGCCCCCATGGGGAACGACGTCCCGAGGGCGTCTCAGATTGAGACACGGACCTCGGCTCGGGGCGTCGTTAGTCAGGAGGGAAGCTAAGGAAATTTGGACACTAGCGTCATCCGACGGCAGAACGCCGGAGCAACGGAGCACTTACTCAATTGGTACTGGTACTGGTACTCAGATGGTGTGTGTCTGTATGTTGTGTGGTGTCAATTATGCCTACGCGTACACGTTATTACCTGCTGTGAACGCGTCGTCGGGGTCAACGAGTACCGACTTGGGTCTTCTTTTTCTGACTAAAGTAGTCTTACGTGGTCTATACTCTGCGGCGTCAGCCACCAGTGGGTTCGGGTGTCGCTCAGCACGTTCAAAGTACTTTTGGGAAAGCCCTTTGAAGTACTGAGTGATGGTCGGAAGGTCTAAGTCTCTATGGAGATCGATGTTGCGTACGAACCACGGCGCCCCGGTAGCAATCCGTGTAAACCTGTTCTGCATCACCTGAAGGGGTTTCAGATTAGCGTGCGCAAAAGCGGGGCTCGCATAGTACATGACGGAACGTAGGCAAGCTTTGTAAAGTGTCACCTTATTGCGAAGGGACATTTTACTCCGCTTGCCTAACAGCGGATATAAACGACCTAATATGTAGGCCGTTCTGCTACGAACGGTCCTAATATGCGCAGTGAAAACTAACTTTCTATCTAACGTTACTCCTAGGTATTTTGCCTCGTCTTTCCAAGGTATCGGTTTATCAAAGAGTTTGATTCGCGGGAGGATCTTTGGGGGGCCCCGTTTGAAGAGCACCGAAACGCTCTTCTCAGGGTTTACCTCGATCCGCCATTTCCGCAGCCAACTCTCGAGGGAGTCGACTGCGGATTGGAGACGTTGGTATATCTCCCAGTGATCCTTAGAGGACGTGTAAAGCGCAGTATCGTCCGCGTAAATGGTAAGGTGCACTTTAGATCACGGCCTAGGAATATCGCTAGCGTAGATGGAGTAGAGGATGGGCGAGAGAACTGAACCCTGGGGGACACCCGCCCTGATGGGGCGGGGGGTTGACAAGACGCCTTCCACTCTGTAGCGAAAGGAGCGATTCGACAGGTAGTCCCGTATGATGAGTACGAGTCTGTCCGACACCTTGAACTGGTATAGCTTGTACACCAGTCCATTGTGGCAGACCCTGTCGAACGCCTTAGCTACATCGAGGAAGAGCGCTCCTGTCCTATGCTTCTTGGCCCTCACAGTGGCCCCTATCAGTATGTGCTCCGTGATGCGTTGCACCTGATGGGAACATGAATGGTTAGCTCTAAAGCCGAACTGCTCATTTGGGATGATTTTGAGTCTCTCGACTTCCGATCTAAGTCTACAGAGGATGATTCTCTCATATACTTTCCCTAAGGAACTAAGAAGGCTAATGGGACGGTAACTACTAGGCAGATGCCGGGGTTTGCCCGGCTTATGGAACCCTATCACTATGGCCTCTTTCCACTGGGCCGGAAACGAGCAACCGGCCAGTAGAACGTTAAAAATGGTAACCAATAGGTAAATTAAAGGAGGCGGAAGGAGCTTTATCACTTTGTTAGTGATCCTATCGGGACCTGGCGATTTCTTGGCGTGAAGCGCCCTAACTATGGACGTCACCTCGGCTAGGTTCGTTTCCTTGATTGGCGGACCGACCGGGTGCTGAGAACACATTATATTGACCGATTTTTCGACTATTTCGACATGATCGCGATCAACCGATTGAGCAGACAGACGGCACTGGCTCTCTAGACTGTCGGCTAAGCACTCAGCTTTGTCGGGGTCGTCAAACGCGATGGCGGAGTTAGGTCCAACCAAAGGAGGCATATCTGAGACAGTGTCCGCCTTCAACGCTCTCTGCAACCGCCAGAATGCCTGGTGTGTTGGAGAGAGAGTCGCAAGCGTCCCTTCCCAGCCGCTATCTCTGAAGTCGTCGAGAGCTTGTCTCGACTCCCTCTGGAGACGGCGCAGCCTCCGTCGGTTGTCATCTGTCGGGTATCGGTCATGGGCTCAAATCGCGGCGTTTTTACGGGTGATGAGAAGTCTAATGTCCGGAGGAAGTGCTCGGTAACCATCAAAGTTCACTCGGACCTCCCTCGAGGACTTTCTTATGCTGTCTACCAAATGTTCTGTGAAGTTAGTCGCGGCTGAGACAGCGTCCTCGACCGATGTAAGCTGGTCAGGAATTTTGTCGAGGTGAGCTGATACGGGGGAATGGAGTTGCTCTGAAAGCTTCGTCCAGTTAATTATTGTTTTTGTCGCGGGTTCCCTAAGGGGGGGAAGTCCTAGCTGAAATAGGACCGGTCGATGGTCAGAGTCTAGTTCGGAGAGCGTCTCGATAGAACGTAACTGGAGTGTCACGCCCTTCAAGAGTACTATGTCGAGCACGTCGGGTCTGTCATGTCGGCAGTCTGTGTCGCAGTATCGCGTGGGAGTCAAAGGCGCGGTGATCTCGAAGTTGAGACCAGCCTTGTAACTTAGCCTATCAAGGAGATTTCGTCTACTGTTAGCGACAGTAGAGTTCCAGCGGGGATGTTTGCAATTTAGGTCGCCGGCCAGAATGGTTTCGTTACCTAATTGAAGTAAGGACTTAAGGTCCCTCTCAAGTAAGGCTTTATTGGGAGAAAGATAGTCGGATGCTAGTACGATCGACTGACGGCCGGTCATACCCACCTGACATATTGACGCTTCTACGTTAACTAGTTGGGTCGGATCGAGCGGAGTGCAATGAAGAAACCTTCTGTAGTAGATGATGGTTCCCCCCTTCGCGGTTGCTCTATCGTTCCTAACGAGACGGTAATTCGCGATGCGCGGATCACGATTACACGGCTTCAGAAAGGTCTCTTGTACTAACAGGACGTCTATCTGGTGCGTGACCACGAAGTCACGCACTAGATCTATCTGCTTAAGTAGCCCGTTCGCGTTGAATGTAGCGACAGTCAGAGAGCGAGGTTTTACCCTTCCACGCGATGTCATCATGTTGACATCGTGTGTTCGTATATCGATTTGATTAGGACGGCGTTCTTGAGGAGCACTTCCATCCTCGCGGGAGGGTTCCGCGCGGAATCCTTCATTTCGTTCGAAAAGACTAGGAGCTCTGTGGCGAATCGATCGTCACATCACTACATATGTCCCATCCCTAAAAAGGAGTGACTTTAGAGAGTTAATTGGCACCAAGTGCCAATTGATATAACATTACTTATTAAGTAGACAAAATGTATAAGACTTGAGCAAATATAGAAATAGTATCAAGTAACTCTGTTATTATCCACTGCCCCCTTTTTCTTATGATGGAATAAGAACATTCCACATTGGTGACCCCGACAGAAGACCACGCTACTTATGTACAAATTGGTTTCACATTGAACATTTTTGCCGGCAACGTGCTGCATTTATTACCAAGTACTGTACCTACTGTGATCCTACTATCTCTTTTCGTATACATACATCAACGAAGAACCTGCGATTTGAGAGTTACAACTAGAGAGCCCACGTGAAAATCGCATATAGCTGTAGCAGGCATCTTCACGCAGTCACACCTCCACGGATCATCGTCATTTGTTTATTTCTTCGTGTAGTGGAGTGCCTGGAGCATTAAAAACCGTAAAACCTCGGATTAGAGTTACAGTGAATGAATTAATATGATCGATGTGGGATATTGTTTTTTATACTATAAATTGCAATGTTTACCCAAAAACATTTTTGTGCACTCGATTTTTTCATTATTTAATAAAAATATTATCAAAAAATATTTTTTGACCATATATTTTCCATTAAAAGAGTATTTTTTTTATTTAGATGTTAAATATGACCTGAGTAGACATATAGGAACCTTATAGAAATAGGAAATTCAAAGATACCTATGTATAACAATAGCAATTATTTTGTATTGCTTAATTTGGTTAGATTGAAAACTACAGTTCATTATTGAATTAATTAAATCATAAATAAATTAAAATTAAAGATGAGATTTTATAAGAAAAAATATATGATAATAATAAATCCAATGCAATTAATTAATTATTAATTGTTTTTTATTATATTTCGAACAATGGATAAACCAACGGCTAGGAGCATGGCTGATGAAAATAGCTGCATAATATGTATATGGAACCTGGGTTCATCTTCCAAAACAAATTCAAATTTAGGTGAGATGATAAAAATTAATAGAGCAGTAACCTCTTTACAGGCTGCTTCAACCGAAAGACAAGATGGATTGTTGTGCTCATTCAAGTTGTCGACAAAAATATATTAATAAAAAGTATATTGGAATGTATAAAAATAAGTTCCATGAAAATCTCTCATTATCGCCTTCAAAAAAAAAACTTCTAAGTACGAGTAGCATGAATTTCACTAACTTCAATTGGGAAAAAACTGTTTTATTTGCGGACAAGAAGCTGATAAAACAAAAGAAGCAAAATTAAATAAAGCTCGGCGTAGGCAGATTTCATACATCAAAACTCCAACTTCAATGAATCCATCACGATTTTTATAGCCGTTCAGAAAACTGATTATTATCGAGATATCCATAAAAGGATTTCTGGTATAACCGACTTACAGACAGATCAAAATATCATTCGGATTGTTATAGTTTGCTGAAAAATTCAATTCACCTCAAAAATGTTGAAAAGAAAACTAATCCGAGAATTTCGATGGTAGATGCAGCAATGGAGCAAATATACAAATACATAGAAGAGAATGATGATTGTCAATTTATTATGAAAGAGTTGAAAAACGTCATTACTACAGAGCATATCCCGGATGAAAAAACTATTAAAAAACAACTAACAGAACGCTTTCACGATGATATTATCATTTCAATTAAATTTGGGTCCAATACCATTATGTTTTAAAAAAATTAACCATGATTTATTAATAGAAAATTGGTACAATCAAAAGTGTAATAGTAAACAAGAAGAATTTCATATTCTGAAAGCGGCGAGCGAAAATATTCTGGGAGATATAAGAGCCCAAATGTACAATAATGAAAATTATACGCCAAAATGTTTCAAGATGTTGATGATTCAGTTCCAAAATCTTTAATTTTTTTACTATCTGAAATAATAATAAAAGATCAGAAAAAATCCAGAAACAAATCCGAGATATCAGAAGAAATGTAAATCGATAGCGCATACAATCATATCAACTGTACGACCGAGATCTTTTTTATCGCCACTTCATATTATTTTGGCTGTGATTTTTCATAGGAAATTTGGCTCTAAAAAAGTAATAAATATATGTCAATCTTTAGGCTCCTGT
Source organism: Napeogenes sylphis (assembly GCA_959347405.1). Classification (NCBI taxonomy): domain Eukaryota; kingdom Metazoa; phylum Arthropoda; class Insecta; order Lepidoptera; family Nymphalidae; genus Napeogenes; species Napeogenes sylphis. Next base: position 36,346,547 of record OY365780.1, on the reverse strand, counting down.
ACTTCGTACAAAGAGGCTACGTTATACGAAGCTTCAGCAACTTTTACAGCTCCACCAGAAATAAAACCTGGCATTTAATTTGTCTATGATAATGCTGATTTCAATTTGAATCGTTTGGGGGGGCACCGGAGACATTTTAAATATTGGAGAGCATCGAGTCGAGGAGGAATTGATTAGTGAGAGCCTTACAGTTCGGACCCCCAAACGGGATCGGTAGTTTACGCAACTCTGATAATTGTATACCTACTAAGTAATTTGTGATAACTGATTACCTACATTTAATACAAAAATTGTCATATTGTGTCTGTGTGGTTTAATTGCCTGAGACCTACGCCTCGGATCCTGTACCAGAAGACTCCATCAAGAACGAGCGAGCCACTATTATGCCTCTATCTCCGAAAGATATTTATATAAACAAATTTTGTACTAATATTTTTTTTTCTTTTAATTAATCGTAATTAATTACCTCATTTTTTTAAATGTACACAATAGTGTACGTTTCATTTATAATTAATAAAATAATATAAACTAGCCGAGAAATTCCATTATTTATATTATCTTTGAAAAAGGTTCCTATATGTCTCCTCCGGTAAGATTTAACATCTAAATAAAAAAGAAATACTGTTTAAAGTGAAAATATATGGTCAAAAATATTTTTTTTAAACAATGAAAAAATCGAATGCACAAAAAAAATTGGGGTAAACATTGCAATTTATAGTATAAAAAACAATATCCCACAGCAATCATATTAATTCATTCACTATAACTCTAATCCGAGGTGAAAACCGCCAGGCACTCCACTAGTGCAACGGGACTAACAGGCGTAACCGTCATCCTGATTTCGGAGTGTTTTGCATGTGCTGTGCTGCATGTTTTTTGCATGTTCAGGGCCTTGTGAATATTGCCTGACGTCAAACAGACAACCGTCGGCCTCCCTTGGACTTACTCACGCAAGTTATCCCTAATTCATGTAAAAATAATTCTCATATCTAACTTCTGATTTTGTCTCTATACTAATACATGATTATTTTCAACATTATCTACATATATGTAATTGTACTAACCTTAAGCTCGGTAAACAACGTTTCATTTATTCATTTTTTCTGGTAAAGGGTTTATATACTCCATGTTGCTTGTAAATAAATTCTCACATGCTAATAGAAAATTTTGTTAAGATTATAATTAATTCATGCAAATTTTATTCCTAAAAGTTACTAAAGTTTCTTTAATATTTTCTGTCTTCTACAAAGAATAATATTAATATTTTGTTTTGTATATAAGATTTTTTTTTGTTTATTTTTTTACTTTTGATAACCTACACTTGGATACCTACTTAACATTACCTATTGCTATATATTTTTTTTTGTGTACATACTTGCTTAAGTGTGAACTTATAATTAATTTTAACAAACATATTGTTTCATTCTACTTGGGTGTGTGGTAAGGCTATATTTGATTTAACATCATGGCAGAGCATGAGCTGCAAGCACAATTACAGAAACTTCAGGCTGAAAATGCTGAACTACATAAACAGCTTGGTATCAGGTAAAAATTAGGGCAGTCTCTTTAAAATTGCCTACATTCTGGGCGGAAAAACCAACTTTGGTTTGCACAGGTGGAGGCACAGTTTCAAATAGCAAATATTGTTCGAGACTCTACTAAGTATAATTATGTGGTAGGACACCTAGACCATAGGCTTGTAGGTGAAGTTGAAGACATCATAACAAATCCCCCAGTTGAAGGAAAATATGAAAGACTTAAAGAGTTGCTCATTCAGCGCCTTTCATCTTCCCAGGAAAAGCGGATAAGACAATTGCTCAGTGACGAAGAACTTGGAGACAGAAAACCATCCCAATTTCTTCGTTATCTTCGGTCACTAGCTAGTCCAGCATTGTCTGATGACAATATCATCCGCCAACTGTGGTTGCGCCGTTTGCCACAACAAACTCAAGCAATATTAGCAGCACAAGCAGAGTAAGCAATCAAGTAGCTGCGCTTTCTAGACAACAGCGCACGCCCCCAAGTGACCTATCAATTTCTTCCCATAGGTCCTCACCTGGTAATTCTAAACTTTGTTGGTACCATAAAAGATGGGGAATCAAGGCTACTAAATGCAGCAACCACTGCAATTGGAAGGAAAACGAGAACAACAATCAGTAGCGGCGGCAGCTGATTGTTATAATGAAAGCCGCCGTCTTTTCGTTTCTGACCAAGTAACCAAGCGCCGTTTCCTCATCGACACCGGATCAGATTTATGTTGTTATCCACACAGTTGGCTACCAGCGCGTAGAGAGGCTACTAATTATGACCTCAGCGCTGCCAACGGTAGCTGCATCAAAACTTTCGGCACAATTAATCTTAGGTTAAATTTAGGTCTGCCTCGAGATTTTCGTTGGCAGTTTGTAATAGCTGATGTCAGTGCACCCATCATCGGTTCTGATTTTTTGGCCTTTTACCACCTTTTGCCTGATTGCCGCAATAATAAATTAGTCGACGGTACTACTGGGATTTCTTCTTCTGCGTCCACCGCATGTATCGATCAACCCAGTATAAGAGCAGTAGTGTCTGGTAAGTCTATATATACCAACGTTTTAGCCGAGTTTCCTGATATTTTGCGTCCACCTGGTCTTCCTAATGTTATTAAGCACGACACAGTGCACCATATCAAGACCACAGATGGGCCCCCTGTTAGTTGCCGGCCTCGTCGTCTAGCACCTCAGAAACTTATTTTGGCTGAAAAATAATTTAAATAATAATTTAAATTTCGAGAAATGATAAAATGCGGAATAGCTAGGCCATCTAAGGGTGCGTGGTCGTCACCTCTGCACTTAGCTATTAAAAAGGATAGTACCTGGCGACCTTGCGGCGATTACCGTGCTTTAAACGCCAGGACTGTTCCCGACCGATATCCGGTTCGTCATGTCAATGATTTTGCTTATAATCTTACAGGTTGCAAAGTATTCAGCACTTTGGACCTCGTTAAGGCTTATCATCAAATTCCCGTTTTCAAAGAAGATATCCCCAAAACTGCCATAGCTACCCCATTTGGCCTCTTCGAATTTCCCTTCATGAGCTTTGGGCTGAGAAACGCTGAACAAACCTTCCAGCGTTTCATCGACGAGGTTACGCGGGGCCTAGATTTCTGTTTCCCTTATGTCGACGATATCCTCGTTGCTATAAAAATGAAGCACTCCACTTGCAACATCTACGTATCCTTTTCAGGCGGCTACAAGATTACTGAATAGTGGTGAATCCTTCCAAGTGCGTCCTGGGTGCGACTGAGGTAACGTTCTTGGGTTACCACATTAACAGTGACGGCACGCGCCCCCCGCAGGAGCGAATTGAAACATTACAGAATTTTCCACCACCGGAAACAGTACAAGGCATGCGCCGATTTCTCGGCATGTTAAATTACTATCGCCGTTTTGTTCCGCGTGCTGCCGAATACCAGGCACCGTTGATAGAGGCTTTAGTTTCAACTAATAGCAAAGGAGCATAACCTTTTTCGTGGACCTCTGAGCTGCTTCAGCAATTCAATACAATTCTTACAAGTGTAAGGAAGGTTTGTCAAAGGCCACTTTACTTCAGCACCCGATTAGCAACGCCAAATTAGGTTTATTTACAGATGCTTCGGGTGTTCACATCGGTTCCTGTCTACAACAACCTCTCTCATTTTTTAGCAAAAATTTGACTCAGCAGCAATCGCAATGGCCAGCTTACTATAGAGAATTGATTGCAATATACGAAAGCGTTCAGCATTTTCGACACATATTAGAGGTCCAACATGCGACAATTTTTACTGATCACAAACCACTTTTATATGCATTTCTTCAGCGCCGTGAAAAGCTCCCTCCTCCACAGTTAAATCAGCTATCATTTATAAGTCAATTTACTACCGACATACAATATATTAAGGGAGAGGACAACGTTGTCGCTGACGCTATGTCACGTATTGATATCGATGCCATTTCTGCAGAATTTGACTACGAGGCTCTTGCTAAGTCACAAACTTCAGATCAAGAATTAAGCAATTTATTACGAGACGGTTCAAGTCTAAATCTAAAAAAAATTTGCACACCGGTGACTAATATTTCGGTTTATTGCGACGTCTCTACAGGTAAATCTCGACTTTATTTGACCCCCTCTTTTCGTCGTGCTGCTTTTGATAAATAACATAACTTAAGCCATCCCGGAGCAAAAGCGACTACGCGTCTTGTGACTGAGCGTTTTGTTTGGCCTTCCATGAACAAGGATTGCCGAACTTGGTCTCGTTGTTGCGACGCATGTCAACGCAATAAGATTTCTCGACATAATTCTGCACCAGCTGGTATATTTGATACACCATCTGGCCGATTTTTACATGTCCATATAGACATCGTTGGTCCCCTGCCAGTGTGCAACGAATACCGTTACTGTTTGACAGCTATTGATAGGGTGATCAGATGGCCAGAAGTTTGGCCTATACGTACAATCACTGCTGAAGAAGTAGCTGAAACATTCACAAGGGAATGGGTGCCGCGGTTTGGGGTACTATCCGTTATTACTACTGATCAGGGCTCGCAGTTTGAATCCGAATTATTTCAGCGACTCATGCTACAATTCGCAACTAAACGTATCAGGACAACCTCATACCACCCTTGTGCAAACGTAATGATTGAGCGTGTTCATCGTCAGTTAAAAGCTGCTTTAATGTGCCACGAGGATTCGTGGATCAGATCTCTTCCAATGGTTCTTTTGGGTATGGGTTCCGCATTCAAAGAAGACTTAAAGGCTACTGCTGCCGAAATCCTATATGGTGAACCCTTGAGACTACCTGGTGAGGTTCTTAAGTCCTCCCCCAGTCTCCGATAAAGTAGTAGATCCATCTGACTTTGTTGTTCAGCTGAGGCACAAAATGTCGGAAATGCGGCCTATTCCGGCATCGCGTCACGGAGAACATTCTTCTTTTGTTTTTAAACATCTTTCTGCAGCATCGCATGTTTTTTTTAAGGGATGACACTGTTCGTCGAGTTTTGCAGCCACCATACACCGGACCACACGAGGTGCTTAGACGTTCGAGTGATGGAAAGACCTACACTTTAATAATAAAAGGAAAATCAGTTGTCGTAAGTGTAGATAGGCTCAAACCAGCTTTCGTGGACAGTGATCATCTAGGTAAGGTTTCTAAAATTCCCACTCCAATTGTGTCCATCCCACCGAAGGAAAGTACCTCATTACCTTAATTTCAAGCTTCGGAAACTAACCAGCCTTACACCACACGCTCGGGTAGACGTGTTAAATTTAAAAAGTTTAATTAAGAAGTCCGCATATCATGTTAATTTTAATGTGTATTTTATTTTTTGTTGTTATTTTGTTCCTTTTGATGTAATTTTGTTTAATTTTTAAAGTGAAACTTTTATTACATCGTCTCAAACTTTTTCGTCTGTGTGTTGCATGTCGCGTGACGGTCGGCCGATTTCTTATAAGTAGAATGAAATACTTCTTTATTATAATAATATTTTTTTTTTACACATTATATATTACCAACATATTTTTTATATGTATATAACAATTATAAAAACAGTATAATTTTATAAATATAAATTTCTTACTTATGAAAACTTCGACTATTGTCGAAAGGAATAGGTTCTTTTTTACACAGAATACACGTTTTTGTCATTTTATTGACTCAAAAAATATACTTTAAATTAAACAGTATATAATTTTGTATAATTTGTAATCCAATTTTATCTTAGGTTGAAACATTAGATTAGCATTTCAGTAAAAATGACAATTGGTCAGTCAATTTACGATTACGAATTACGCGCGAGACGACGACGACGAAGCACGATACGAGGACGATGAAGCACGATACGACGCCGACGAAGTACGATACGACGCCGACGAAGCACGATACGAGGACGATGAAGCACGATACGACGCCGACGAAGTACGATACGACGCCGACGAAGCACGAAATTTCGTAAATAATAGAGACGGATAGGGTTTTTCGATCTACCTATCTCTTTTAAGTTCGATGGCCACATTTTAGGCTGGCTTCCCCACTCTATGTATAATATCTCTATGTTGTCGCTTCGGTCTTAATACAAAATAACCTATAAATAACATTTGTATGTTTTGTTTTGTTTTACAAAATGTAAATACAGTTAGTGTGTATAACGATATATAGAAAAGGCTATTATTGAATTGTATAGAAGAAGCAAGTTGTGACAATTATTATTATCTGTTTCATTTATAACCGTCTACGATTCATCGGATTCATACAGTAAGTATAAATAACGTGATTTAAAAGCGCTATCAAAGATAACTATTTAATAGTATAAAATAATAAATAATTGAATGCCTTAGCATTTATGTTAAATTCCCCAATATGTAGCTTTAATTTACTTGTTATCAATTGACCAGTTTGTTTTTAAGAGATTAGGGATGGGACACTGTCTATTAAATTTATTTTTATAGATTATTTATTAAAGTTAAACTTTTATTACATCGTCTCAAACTTTTTCGTCTGTGTGTCGCATGTCGCGTGATGGTCGGCCGCGGAGTATTGATAAAGTGAAAGGCGCTCGTATCGATGCGGTTTTTACTAGATACATTGAAAAAATCGAATGTAAGTCACTGTTCACGTTGTAGTAATCGATACTACTATATATAGATGATGCATGTGTAATATATTAAATATTTATATAATATTTACATGTACATACATATTCGATATATAATATTTTTATTATTTAATACAATCTTATAAACAATTAATTTATATATTTAATATTTCTCGAGGTACATAGATATTTATACATATTACTCTAAACATCATATATATAAACAATTACACATTAATATTTAAACATATAAACAAACATAATAACATTCACTTAATTTAATAAATTAACAAATATATAACACAAAAATACTTACCATTATATTAGCAGCCGTGTCGGAACCGAAGTGTCGGAGACGATACGCCGAACGCTGTGGACAATTCCAATTGACGTCACTCAAGCAAACCGGTCCAGCGGCCGACCGATCCAGCGGCCGCGCTCCTGCGCCGCCCGACAGTCAGAAACCTACCTTGACGCCAAACGCATGTCGCTTTGCTCCACGCGAAACTCTGCTTACCGCTTATAATTATTATTCAATTATTACCAACCTGCTTACGCTTTGTACCGCTTCGTATCATTATATATTGTGAATGTGATTGGGTCGTTTTCTTTAAATCACCATCTACAACGACCTATACTGGTGACCCCGGAATTGGACGAAGATCGCAACTTTCTCCTGGATTCTTTATTCACAATTAGCGAGTGAAAACCGTAAGTGAAGCATTAAATATTATGTCTGACAACGGGGATAATAAAGAGGCATATAGTGATGCCGACCACGTGCAGAGAGATAACGGTGCCCGCCATGCCACTGGTGCCGACACATTTCGCGTCGGAGTTCGACTGCCACCATTTTGGCCGCAGGAACCTGCCGTATGGTTTGCACAAGTAGAAGGCCAATTTATTTTATCGAATATTACATCTGACTCGACGAAATTTTATTATGATTTGTCACAACTTGACCATCAGTACGCTGCAGAGATAAAAGATATAATTATCTCGCCACCGTTAAGTAACAAGTATGAAAAGTTGAAGAGCGAGTTAATTAAACGCCTATCGGCTTCTCGAGAGAAAAAACTAAAAGGTCTTTTACTGCACGAAGAGTTAGGCGATAAGAAGCCGTCTCAGTTCTTGAGACATCTACAGCACATTGCTGGACCGGAAGTGCCTGAAGATTTTTTGAAGACCATCTGGACGAGCCGCTTGCCACAAAACATCCAAGGAGCTATAGCAACCCAGCCACAGGCTTCCCTTGACTCCTTGGCTGATCTAGCAGACCGCGTATGGGACATATCACCAGGTACACCTCAAGTAGCTAGCACTTCTATTCAGCTCGGCAACGCAGTCATAGAGCAAATGGCTAACCAGATCGCAGCACTTTCAAGGCAAGTAATGGAACTCTCAAGCGAAGTTAGATCCCGTTCTCGCTCCAAGCACAGAGCTGTAGGTGGGCAGCAGCACCGTCGACGCAGTCAGCCACGCGATAGCAGTCACCAGCGCTCACAGTCCAACTATCGCAAGTTTCCGGTGTGCTGGTACCATTTCAAATTTCAGTCGCAGGCGACTAGATGTGTCAAACCCTGTGACTTTATCTCGGCAAACGAGCAGGGCAGTCGATAATGGCGACTGACGATTGCCCGAGTTCCGGTCGCTTGTTTGTTACAGATCGACAGTCAAAGATGCAATTTCTCGTAGATACCGGAAGCGATCTTTGCGTCTTTCCTCGATCTGCACTGCGTGAGCAACGGCCCAGATCAAGTTACCACCCACCCATACACTGCACACCGCGAAGATTAGCACCAGACAAGCTAAAGATAGCAAAGCTGGAATTCGAAGCAATGTTAAAAAATGGCACAGCAAGGCCATCATCAAGTCCCTGGTCTTCGCCACTACACCTGGCACCGAAGAAGGATCATGGCTGGAGACCTTGCGGAGACTACCGACCATTAAACGCGCGTACAATCCCAGACCGGTACCCCATCCGCCACATACATGACTTTGCCCATCAGCTATCCGGTTGTACGACCTTCTCCACCATTGATTTGGTTAAGGCTTATAACCAAATACCTGTTAACACAGACGACATAGCGAAGAATGCCATCGCAACGCCTTTCGGATTATACGAATTCCCGTATATGACTTTCGGTTTGAGAAACGCTGGACAGACATTCCAAAGGTTCGTAGACGAGGTCACGAGGGGCATGAACTTCGTATTTGCCTATCTCGACGATTTCCTAATCTTCTCGGAAAACGAAGTAGCGCATGCGGAACATCTGAGACTACTGTTCAGAAAACTAAGGGACTACGGAATAGTAATAAACCCTTCGAAATGCACGTTTGGCGTATCAGAGGTCACTTTCCTCGGATACCACATATCGGCAAATGGCACAAAACCCCTAGAGACGAAGGTGGAAGCTATTGAGACATTCCCGGCACCAAAGACCGTCAAAGAGCTGCGAAGATTCTTAGGCATGATCAATTTCTACCGTAGATTCATCCCTCAAGCAGCACAAATCCAAGCTCCTTTGCACGACCTTTTGACTGGCTCAGTGAAAGGTTCTCACCCTATCCTCCTAAAAGACGAGACCCTGAAGGCATTCAATGACTGCAAGAAAAGCCTTTGTAATGCAGCACTACTAGTGCATCCAGATAGCAACGCAGTGCTTGCACTGGTCACAGACGCCTCAGATACGTCACTAGGGGCGGTATTGCAACAGAAGAAGGGAGACGCTTGGCAACCGATAGCGTTTTATTCAAAGAAGATGAGCCAAGCCCAACAGAAATACTCACCTTACGATCGGGAACTGCTGGCTATATACAGTGCGATTAAGCACTTCACGCATATGTTGGAAGCACGAGTTTTCACGGTATACACCGATCACAAACCATTGTGTTTTGCTTTCGCATCACACAAGTCCAGCTGCTCACCGAGACAATTTCGTCACCTCGACCTTATCTCGCAGTACACCACCGACATCCAGCATATATCGGGGAAGAACAACGTGGTTGCGGATACTTTGTCCAGGATAGAAGAATTGGAGAAGCCGATCGACCTGGAGGAACTAGCAGCAGCCCAACGTAAAGATGAAGAGTTAAAGCAGATTTTAGACGGTGACACAACCCATACCATAAAATTAAAAAAGATGATGATACCAGGTTCCCTCACCGAGCTTTACTGTGATAGCAGTACCTCTGTTTTGAGACCCTACGTCACTCCGGAATTTCGCCAGCAAGTTTGTAAAAGCCTACACTCGCTCAGTCACCCTGGAACAAAGGCAACAGCGAGACTGGTATCAAGGAGGTTTGTTTGGCCTGATATAAATAGAAACTGCCGCGAATGGACACGAGCTTGTACTGCCTGTCAACGCTCAAAAGTGACGAGGCATGTTAAAGCACCCCTGGGGACTTACCATTTACCTAAAGCCAGATTTTCGCATGTTCATATTGATATAATTGGACCTCTGCCGCCATCTCAAGGCTACCGCTACTGCCTTACTGCTATCGACCGATTCACGCGGTGGCCAGAAGCAATTCCGATGATGGATATCACAGCTGAAACAGTTGCTAAAGCACTTCTGACCGCTTGGATATCCCGATTTGGTTGTCCTGTAGACATCGTTACGGACCGAGGAAGACAGTTCGAGTCAGCTCTCTTCACATATTTGGCTAAAATAGCGGGATTCAAACACAGACGCACTACGGCATACCACCCTGCCTGTAATGGTATCATAGAAAGATTCCACAGGCAGTTAAAAGCTGCTATCGTCTGCCATGCGCAGGAAAATTGGACAGAATCCTTGCCACTCGTTCTGTTAGGCATCAGAAGCGCGTTCAAAGAAGATCTGCAAACATCGTCCGCAGAACTAGTATGCGGGGAAGCACTGAGATTGCCTGGTGAATTCTTTCACCCCTGTACTGCAACAACTACCGATGTCACCGACTTCACTGCGCGATTGCGTAATATTACCCAGCAGCTCAGCCCTGTGCCAACTTCAAGGCATGGAGATCAAAAAACCTTTATATTTAAAGATCTGAAGACAGCCACTCACGTCTTCGTAAGAGAAGATGCTGTACGTGGCGCGTTAACGGCAGCATATTCTGGACCACACGCAGTTGTAGAACGAGGAGACAAAGTCTACAAGATAATTATAAATGGGAAGAAAAACACCATATCTATAGATAGATTAAAACCGGCATATCAGCTTAAGGACAGCCCTAACTACACCGGTAGCATTCCGCAAGAAAAAGAAAATAAAGAGATTACCTACCCCCAGCAGACGAAAGCAATACCAGATAAGGCGACTATACATACTAGATCTGGTCGACAGGTGAAATTTCCTGACTATTATCGCCCGTAGGACGGTCTCTGGGAGGGAGTGATGTATTAATCGATACTACTATATATAGATGATGCATGTGTAATATATTAAATATTTATATAATATTTACATATACATACATATTCGATATATAATATTTTTATTATTTAATACAATCTTATAAACAATTAATTTATATATTTAATATTTCTCGAGGTACATAGATATTTATACATATTACTCTAAACATCATATATATAAACAATTACACATTAATATTTAAACATATAAACAAACATAATAACATTCACTTAACTTAATAAATTAACAAATATATAACACAAAAATACTTACCATTATATTAGCAGCCGTGTCGGAACCGAAGTGTCGGAGACGATACGCCGAACGCTGTGGACAATTCCAATTGACGTCACTCAAGCAAACCGGTCCAGCGGCCGACCGATCCAGCGGCCGCGCTCCTGCGCCGACAGTCAGAAACCTACCTTGACGCCAAACGCATGTCGCTTTGCTCCACGCGAAAGTCTGCTTACCGCTTATAATTATTATTCAATTATTACCAACCTGCTTACGCTTTGTACCGCTTCGTATCATTATATATTGTGAATGTGATTGGGTCGTTTTCTTTAAATCACCATCTACAACGACCTATAACGTATTTTAGTTACCATAAAATATTGGTTACATTTATAAACTGTGAAATTCATGATGAAGATGGAATTGATAATAGAATGATTGAAAATAATTGAAAAACGGATCAAAATGACTCAACGATTATAAAATATTGTTTTCAGTGTTTTAATATGTGTATATTATCTAAATAATTGTTAAGTATTATGTATGTCGTACTCTAAGACACATAGTTCAATAAAAATATTAGTTGGAGACCTAGTCTACTTTTATCATTTCCCATTATTATTCCCATTTTCTAAGTATAAAATTAAGATTGATGAAGCAACTTTTATACCCTTAATGGAATATTATTCCGAAATTTTTTTTTAAAGTAAAACTTTTATTACATCGTCTCAAACTTTTTCGTCTGTGTGTTGCATGTCGCGTGACGGTCGGCCGCGGAGTAGGATAAAGTGAAAGGCGCTCGTATCGATGCGGTTTTTACTAGATACATTGAAAAAATCGAATGTAAGTCACTGTTTACGTATTTTAGTTACCATAAAATATTGGTTACATTTATAAACTGTGAAATTCATGATGAAGATGGAATTGATAATAGAATGATTGAAAATAATTGAAAAACGGATCAAAATGACTCTACGATTATAAAATATTGTTTTCAGTGTTTTAATATATGTATATCATCTAAATAATTGTTAAGTATTATGTATGTCGTACTCTAAGACACAGAGTTCAATAAAAATATTAGTTGGAGACCTAGTCTACTTTTATCATTTCCCATTATCATTCCCATTTTCTAAGTATAAAATTAAGATTGATGAAGCAATTTTTATACCCTTAATGGAATATTATTCCAAAAATTTTTAGTTAAATGTCTATAATGTGAAAAAAAGTTTCACTTTTACGGTGATTTCATAAAACCACACAAGTTTTTTTTTTCTTTTGTGTGTTTAGAATTTACAAGGTTTGTGCCAATGTTCTATACTACCTGTGTTTTAATTTACTCCGTGGGGGGGTAGTGTGGCGAATCGATCGTCACATCACTACATATGTCCCATCCCTAAAAAGAAGTGACTTTAGAGAGTTAATTGGCGCCAAGTGCCAATTGATATAACATTACTTATTAAGTAGACAAAATGTATAAGACTTGAGCAAATATAGAAATAGTATCAAGTAACTCTGTTATTATCCACTGCCCCCTTTTTCTTATGATGGAATAAGAACATTCCACAGCTCTTCGATGTCTATTACACCGAAAAGTCTCGTGACGCACGCGAGCGAACTCGCAACTCCGTCGGTGGAGTTACGAACCGGCGGCGACGGTGTCGACTGGGGGACGGGCTGTGGGATAATCCTCGGAGGCTTCACCCAAGCGTTCGCGGGTGCCTGAGGGGCCTGGGATGGCTGAGGGGCCGCGGGCCTCCTAGCCGCGGGCTAGAGGAGCCCATGGAGGCTGGACGAACCGAGGAGGATGCCTTGCCGGCTGTGTCCTGCGCGGCGCTTTGAAGCACCCGCGATAATTCGGGGGGTGGCCCTTCTGTCCGCACAGGACGCAGCTGGGTGGATCCTCAGGGACCGGTCCCTTACGCGGACAGTCGGCTGTCGCGTGGTCGTCCAGGCACTTGACGCACCTTGGACGCGCGTGACTAAAACGTTGGGAATGCCCAGAGCTGGCAGCGATGACACTGACCAGGAAAACCGCGACCGTGTGGAGGCTCGACCCTAAGGCCGGAGAGTTGGCAGACTGCCTTAACGTTAAAAATTTGCTTTCCTTCCGGGTAAAGCTCAAGATGAACGAGTACGAGATCGAACGGGACCCTAGTGGTCGCTCGGTACATGCGGTGCACCGAGATGACGGGGAAGGATTGGGACTTAAGGTCCTCGAAAATCCGTTCAGTAGTGAGCTGCACGGGGAGCCCTCGGATGACCACCGTTAAGTGGCGTTCATCCTCTAACGCGTAGGTGTGGTATCCGTAACCACGTTCGCGGAGGAGACGAGTCAGACCGCCGTGGTTCGACGAAGACGCGGTTTGTACACGGATACCGTCGGCGGTATTTCGGGCGGACGTGAAATAGTGCTTGTGCTCCGTCATAAGTGCGGACAGAGTGTCCCACTTAGACTTGTCTCTTATGTAAAGCGACGGCGGCGCGGGGGACTTCCGTGGCGCTGAGGGCGACGGGGACGCGGGCGCTTCGGGCGCAATCGGCGCGCGTTCGCGAGTCGGACCCGGGTCCGAAGAACGGTTGGGCAACGCGGGTGAAAACCCTATCGAATCTCTGTCACTAGGTGGCAGAGGTGTGCCTAATATCCTAACGACTGTGTACTTACACGATGCAGGCTATTACGACGAAGTCTTTGAATTCCGTTTCGTACCCTAATAAGGGCGACGTCGGACTTGTTGGACCCCTATGCAGGCTCGCCGGCCCGCAGGTGTGCTTGCGGCGACACACAGACCTATTAGGTACTGTAATGATTTTTATACCTTTCTTGTTTTTACTTAAACGTCCATTTAAATACTTTTTAAAGTACCTAATAACCATTCTAACCATTTATCACACTTACAGATTTTTATTGAACTTAATCAAAATATTACTATGTAAAATTGAGGAATTTTGAGCTACACAATCGACGTTATTTTTACCATTAACTTGCTGTTCTAGTTTTATTAAAAAAAATATATATATATATATATATATATATTTATATATATTAAATGATAAACATTCAGTTAGCTATATGCATTAACAAAATTTTCAATACTGAACATTCACAAAAGCCATTTTTGAGACGGTTTGCACGGTTCCATACCAGAGTGCGCCGGTAGACCGTACCGCCGCAAACGCGAAGACCCTAAATTTTAAATCTGTAATATCTTCGAAAATATTTATTTAAATTACATGCTGTAAGGGCCTATATTGTTCCATATTAAATATAAAACGCATTTAAGATACTTAATTACATAAGGATTAAAGCTGTTTTTTTTTTTTTTTTTTTTTTTTTTTTTTTTTTTTTTTTTTTTTTTTTTTTTTTTTTTTTGTCTGTCTATGCTGTTAGCCCTGTTGGCTATTACAGCGTCACCGGGGGAACGGGTGGGTCAGGAGACCCACCCTTAAAAAGGGGGGGCCAGATGGGCCCCCATGGGGAACGACGTCCCGAGGGCGTCTCAGATTGAGACACGGACCTCGGCTCGGGGCGTCGTTAGTCAGGAGGGAGGCTAAGGAAATTTGGACACTAGCGTCCTCCGACGGCAGAACGCCGGAGCAACGGAGCACTTACTCAGTTGGGACCTCGTCTATACCGGTACAGACGGTGTGTGTCTGTATGTTGTGTGGTGTCAATTATGCCTACGCGTACACGTTATTACCTACTGTGAACGCGTCGTCGGGGTCAACGAGTACCGACTTGGGTCTTCTTTTTCTGACTAAAGTAGTCTTACGTGGTCTATACTCTGCGGCGTCAGCCACCAGTGGGTTCGGGTGTCGCTCAGCACGTTCAAAGTACTTTTGGGAAAGCCCCTTGAAAAACTGAGCGATGGTCGGAAGGTTCAAGTCTCTATGGAGATCGATGTTGCGTACGAACCACGGCGCCCCGGTTGCAATCCGTGTAAACCTGTTCTGAATCACCTGAAGGGGTTTCAGATTAGCGTGCGCAAAACCGGGACTCGCATAGGACATGACGGAACGTATGCAAGCTTTGTAAAGTGTCACCTTATTGCGAAGGGACATTTTACTCCGCTTGCCTAACAGCGGATATAAACGACCTAATATGTAGGCCGCTCTGCTACGAACGGTCCTAATATGCGCAGTGAAAACTAACTTTCTATCTAACGTTACTCCTAGGTATTTTGCCTCGTCTTTCCAAGGTATCGGTTTATCAAAGAGTTTGATTCGCGGGAGGATCCTTGGGGGGCCCCGTTCGAAGAGCACCGAAACGCTCTTCTCAGGGTTTACCTCGATCCGCCATTTCCGCAGCCAACTCTCAAGGGAGTCGACTGCGGATTGGAGACGTTGGTATATCTCCCAGTGATCCTTAGAGGACGTGTAAAGCGCGGTATCGTCCGCGTACATGGCAAGGTGCACTTTAGATCGCGGTCTAGGAATATCGCTAGCGTAGATGGAATAGAGGATGGGCGAGAGAACTGAACCCTGGGGAACACCCGCCCTGATGGGGCGGGGGGTTGACAAGACGCCTTCCACTCTGTAGCGAAAGGAGCGATTCGTCAGGTAGTCCCGTATGATGAGTACGAGTCTGTCCGACACCTTGAACTGGTATAACTTGTATACCAGTCCATTGTGCCAGACCCTGTCGAACGCCTTAGCTACATCGAGGAAGAGCGCTCCTGTCCTATGCTTCTTGGCCCTCACAGTGGCCCCTATCAGTATGTGCTCCGTGAGGCGTTGCACCTGATGGGAACATGAATGGTTGGCTCTAAAGCCGAACTGCTCATTTGGGATGATTTTGAGTCTCTCGACTTCCGATCTAAGTCTACAGAGGATGATTCTCTCATATACTTTCCCTAAGGAACTAAGAAGACTAATGGGACGGTAACTACTAGGCAGATGCCGGGGTTTGCCCGGCTTATGGAACCCTATCACTATGGCCTCTTTCCACTGGGCCGGAAACGAGCAACCGGCCAGTAGAGCGTTGAAATGGTAACCAATAGGTAAATTAAAGGAGGCGGAAGAAGCTTTATCACTTTGTTAGTGATCCTATCGGGACCTGGCGATTTCTTGACGTGAAGCGCCCTAACTATGGACGTCACCTCGTCTAGGTTCGTTTCCTCGATTGGCGGACCGGCCGGTGGCTGAGAACACATTATATTGACCGATTTGTCGACTATTTCGACATGATCGCGATCAACGGATTGAGCAGACAGACGGCACTGGCTCTCTAGACTGTCGGCTAAGCACTCAGCTTTGTCAGAGTCGTCAAACGCGATGGCGGAGTTAGGTCCAACCAAGGGAGGCATATCTGAGACAGTGTCCGCCTTCAACGCTCTCTGCAACCGCCAGAATGCCTGGTGTGTTGGAGAGAGCGTCGCAAGCGTCCTATCCCAGCCGCTATCTCTGAAGTCGTCGAGAGCTTGTCTCGACTCCCTCTGAAGACGGCGCAGCCTCCGGCGGTTGTCATCTGTCGGGTATCGGTCATGGGCTCTAATCGCGGCGTTTTTACGGGTGATGAGGAGTCTAATGTCCGGAGGGAGTGCTCGGTAACCCTCGAAGTTCACTCGGACCTCCCTCGAGGACTTTCCTATGCTGTCTACCAAATGTTCTGTGAAGTTAGTCGCGGCTGAGACAGCGTCCTCGACCGATGTAAGCTGGTCAGGAATTTTGTCGAGGTGCGCTGGTACGGGGGAATGGAGTTGCTCTCGAAGCTTCGTCCAGTTAATAATTGTTTTGGTCGCGGGTTCCCTAAGGGGAGGAAGTCCTAGCTGAAATAGGACCGGTCG
Source organism: Napeogenes sylphis (assembly GCA_959347405.1). Lineage (NCBI taxonomy): Eukaryota > Metazoa > Arthropoda > Insecta > Lepidoptera > Nymphalidae > Napeogenes > Napeogenes sylphis. The sequence continues at coordinate 36,329,522 of OY365780.1, read as the reverse complement.
ATGGTCTCGATAGAACGTAACTGGAGTGTCACGCCCTTCAAGAGTACTATGTCGAGCACGTCGGGTCTGTCATGTCGGAAGTCTGTGTCGCAGTATCGCGTGGGACTCAAAGGCGCGGTGATCTCGAAGTCGAGACCAGCCTTGTAACTTAGCCTATCAAGGAGATTTCCTCTACTGTTTGCGACAGTGGAGTTCCAGCGGGGATGTTTGCAATTTAGGTCGCCGGCCAGAATGGTTGCGTTACCTAATTGGAGTAAGGACTTAAGGTCCCTCTCAACTAAGGCTTTATTGGGAGAAAGATAGACGGATGCTAGTACGATCGACTGATGGCCGGTCATACCCACCTGACATAATGACGCTTCTACGTTGACTAGTTGGGGCGGATCGAGCGGAGTGCAATGAAGAGACCTTCTGTAATAGATGATGGTTCCCCCCTTCGCGGTTGCCCTATCGTTCCTAACGAGACGGTAATTTGCGATGCGCGGATCACGATTACACGGCTTCAGAAAGGTCTCTTGTACTAACAGGACGTCTATCTGGTGCGTGACCACGAAGTCGCGCACTAGATCTCTCTGCTTAAGTAGCCCGTTCGCGTTGAATGTAGCGACAGTCAGAGAGCGAGGTTTTACCCTTCCACGCGATGTCATCATGTTGACATCGTGTGTTCGTATATCGATTTGATTAGGACGGCGTGCTTGAGGAGCACTTCCATCCTCGCGGGAGGGTTCCGCGCGGATTCCCTCATTTCATTTGAAAAGACTAGGAGCTCTTCGATGTCTATTACACCGAAGAGGCTCGTGACGCACGCGAGCGAACTCGCAACTCCGTCGGTGGAGTTACGAACCGGCGGCGGCGGCAACGACTGGGGGACGGGCTGTGGGATAATCCTCGGAGGCTTCACCCAAGCGTTCGCGATCGCGTTTGCGGGTGCCTGAGGGGCCTGGGATGCCTGAGGGGCCGCGGGCCTCCCAGGGGCTAGAGGAGCCCATGGAGGCTGTGCGAACCGAGGAGGATGCCTTGCCGGCTGTGTCCTGTGCGGCGCTTTGGGGCACCCGCGATAATTCGCAGGATGGCCCTTCTGTCCGCACAGGACGCAGCCGGGAGGATCCTCAGGGACCGGTCCCTTCCGCGAGCAGTCGGCTGTCGCGTGGTCGTCCAGGCACTTGACGCACCTCGGACGCGCGTGACAAAAACGTTGGGAATGCCCATAGAGCTGGCAGCGATGACACTGACCAGGAAAACCGCGACCACGTGGAGGTTCGACCCTAAGGCCGGAGAGTTGGCAGACTGCCTTAACGTTAAAAATTTGCTTTCCTTCCGGGGAAAGCTCGAGATGGACGAGAACAAGATCGAACGGGACCCTAGTGGTCGCTCGGTACATGCGGTGCACCGAGATGACGGGGAAGGATTGGGACTTAAGGTCCTCGAAAATCCGCTCAGTAGTGAGCTCCACGGGGAGCCCTCGGATGACCACCGTTAAGCGGCGTTCATCCTCTAGCGCGTAGGTGTGGTATCCGTAACCACGTTCGCGGAGGAGACGAGTCAGACCACGGTGGTCCGACGAAGACGCGGTTTGAACGCGGATACCGTCGGCGGTATTTCGGGCGGACGTGAAATGGAGCTTGTCCTCCGTCATAAGTGCGGACAGAGTGTCCCACTTAGACTTGTCCCTTATGTAAAGCGGCGGCGGCGCGGGGGACTTCCGTGGCGCTGAAGGCGCAGGCGCTGAAGGTGCCTCCGCGGGCGCTGAAGGCGCGGACGACGGCGACGCGGACGCGGGCGCGATCGGCGCGCGTTCGCGAGTCGGGCCCGGGCCCGAAGAACGGTCGGGCGACGCGGGTTCGCTACTAGTGGGTTTTGAGGCCCGTTTTCGCGGGACGTTCGAGGAGAGCGCTTTCGTCGCCTTCCTCTTGGCCGATTTGGTCTGCACGGTCGTGAAACCGTCGTCCTCGTCAGCGTCCGAGGAAGGGGACGAACTCCCCGACTCGGAATCCGAGGCCGTCTGCTCCGTAGGAGTGGCGGCCTCGACCTCCATGTCGGAGGTGCTCTCGGTCACGATCGCGGCGCGCGAGGTCGAGGGCGGAGACTCGATGCCTAACAAGACAGAGTAGCGCAGGCATAATTGAGGCGCAATTCCGTGGACCCAACCATAGAACTGCGACTTGGACAGATCTTCGGGTTCCGCCGCGGATTTGGGGTCCATGGTGGAGCCCGGAGATATGAGCCGTCCTCCCTGCGTGAGCAGGGAGGCGAGTGCCTAACGTGAACCCTATCGAATCTCTGTCAGTAGGTGACAGAGGTGTGCCTAATACCCTAACGACTGTGTACTTACACGACGCAGGCTATTACGACGAAGTCTTTGAATTGCGTTTCGTACCCTAACTAGGGCGACGTCGGACTTGTTGGACCCCTATGCAGGCTCGCCGGCCCGCAGGTGTGCTTGCGGCGATGACTCACACACAAACACAATCACACCGCTGGCTTGCACACAATGGAGGTCGTTATCTTGACTGGCGCAAGTGTACGAACGGTCGGTGCAGGTGGCTGGGCGGTCAGCGTGACGGCCCAGGTAGGTGGCGCGGATAGGCGGAGCAGGTAAGAGGGACATGTGTCCCGGTCGACTGCTCAACGGTGAATGATTAAAGCTGTATTTCTTAAAATCGCTTCGTAAATAACCTATTATTTTGCGTAAAAAGTAAAAGATAAAAATTTGCAAATGTGGATTATCCCTAAGAGAGAAACATATACCATCGCGGATTTCCTTGTAGAAATTTTTAAGGTATGCAATACTAATCTAAGCATACATACAAACAAACATAGGGACAGACGCGAAAAGCGACTTTGCTTTATAGTATGTAACTTGCTGTGTGTGTTTATAGTATGTACTTCGAACGCGTAGTTTTCGATTTTGATAAAAAGTACCCTTTGTACTTACTAATGTATGTAAAAACTATAAGCCTTCAAATCGGTAAGAAGCAATGGTACGACAATAAGAGATTATTAACTTCTTTATTTGTTAACCGATTGTTAAAAAAAAAAAAAATAAAAAAAAAAATAAAAAAAAAAAAAAAAAAAAAAAAAAAAAAAAAAAAAATACAAAATATAAAGTGAATCCCATGACTATATATTCCCGAAAACTGCATTCATATCGATTATCGTTTCTGAGATTAGCGTGCACAAACATGAAAAAAACATTGTTTTGAGTTCTTTTGCTTAGGTATATAAAGGTCACCCTGTATGAATTTTTGAAAATAAAATTCATACAGGATGAATTCATACTTTCGTTTTGTGTTCACAACTAAAAGACAAACAGATAAACTAACAAAAAATTTTAAATTGCTGAAAATGGATTCTATTACATATTACTTCACATCCTGGTATATTTTTTTAAATATTATCTATGTAGTCTTTGTACATAGATAATATTTAAAAAAAAAAAAAAAAAATATACCTCCTCCTCTACAGATTTATTACATGAATAGAATAACATTCTCATGGTACCTATTATCTCACTGATGTAAATTGTCATAACTTTTTGATTTCTTCACCGATTTAGATAAAATAAAATGTTAAGTGAAAACTGTGATAATATATTCCTGAACCGCATCCAAATTGGTTTAGCCGTTATTGAGATTAGCGTGCACAAACAAACAGACCAACTGAAAAACCATTGTTTTGGGTTCTCTTGCTCTTATAAAGCCTCCCTAAGATTTTTTTTTATTCCATGTACATGAATGGATCAGTGACAATTTTATTATATGTAAAGATGATAATTTTTTCGATAACCAATTTTCCTTATTTTTAATGCTTTTATTATTTCTGATAATTTCGAAATATGAATTTCCCCTTTTTTGAGATTGACCTCCTACCTTTTTCTCATAACTCTGATATTAGTTTGTTCATTTTTATACCACTAGGATGCATGACACTTTTCAACAATGCCGTTTTCAAGAAACTTTCTATCAAGAACCACCAAATGTGGAAAGAACTTCCTTCGACGGTGTTCAGAAATGACCAGTGGCTTTAAAAAGAGCTCCTACACCCTCCTCAAAGGCAGGCTACGCTTTTGTGCATCCTTTGACAATGCAAAAGATGGTGGGCGCAAGTGATTACCTACCATAAGTTTATTCTCAGGCTAGTTTGCCTTTCTCTTAATATAAAAACAATATCTTCTTCAAAACCATGACATAAGATCCATTCCGTGTTATCATATATGTAAAGTCTCAGATTTTTTTTTTATATGATCTAGGGCAATGCTTGAATACATTCCACCTGATGGTAAGTGGAATGTATTCTTAGGTGGTAAGGCGCATTGCCCTAGCAACCTATTCACTCTTCTCTTGAAGACACCCACATTATATTTGGCTGGAAATACCGACGCAGGCAAATTGTTCCAGATCTTCGCTGTACGCACTAAAAATGAGGAAGTAAAGCGCTTCGTTCGGACAGGTGGAATGTCCACAACAAAAGGATGAAAACCTGCCGTGGGTCGGGACGTCCGGTGATGAAAGGGAGACGGGGGAATTAAATTGTATAATTCCTGCGCACACTCACCAAAATGTATCCTATAGAATACTGAGAGGCTAGCAATTCTACGCCTGTGCTCAAGGCTTCGGAGGTCGGCTTCGACCAATTCGGGATCGCCCATAAGCCTCTTTGCTCGCCTCTCAATTTAGTCCAGAACCGCAAGATGAGACTGCGGCACCAGCAAATATGTGACCACAGTACTCTAAACAAGACCGGATCTGTGCTTTGTATAAAACAAGAAGCTGTCCCGGTGTAAAGTACTGCCGAACCTTCGCAAGAACGGCAAGCTTTGCTGCTGCTGCTCTTGCTCTGGACTCAATGAACCGACCAAAGTCAAGGTTCGAGGAAATCTCTAAGCCTAACAACTGAAGCCGGTCACTGTATTCCAAGGATACATTCTGGAAAGTAGGAGCTAAGGTGAAAGGGCTCCTTTTGGCGGTGAATAGACACGTCTGCGTTTTGGTGGCGTTGAACTTGACAAGATTGGCATTGCTCCATGCGGAGACTGCCTGAAGTTTGTCATTCAAACGTTGCACCATGACTTCTCTTTCAGACTGTACTTGATCTCGACTAGCCCGAATACTCGGCAGATATCTTTCTACAACTGTGCTGTCGTCTGCATACCCATAGATACCGGGCTTCAACAGATCATTAATGTGCAGCAGAAAAAGAGTTGCAGAAAGAACGGACCCCTGAGGCACTCCGGCATTTATTGTCAAGGGTTCCGAGGAACTTCCGTTGACAACTACTCGGAGAGATCTCTGGCTCAGAAAGTCCGTTACCCAGCCGATCAGACCAGGAGATATACCGTACGCTGAAAGTTTGCTTATAAGGCTCGCATGCCAGACCCTGTCAAATGCCCTCGAGACGTCCAGAGAGACGGCGACCGCTTCTCCGTTCTTCTCGATGGCCTAAAATGTGAGTAGCATACACTAGGAGGTCCCCAGTAGACCAATTACGGCGAAACCCGTACTGTCGGTCACTGAGGAGATCGTTATCTTCTAGGTATGCTAGTAGGCGCGAGTTCAATACACGCTCCATAATCTTGCAGAGTATGGAGGTGATTGACATCGGTCTGTAATTGACAGGGTCGGCACGGCTGCCTTTCTTGGGCACGGGTTACACATTAGCAAGCTTCCAGGATTTCGGCACTATTCCAATCATGAAAGAGAGGCGATACAGACGTGTCAGTACAGGAGACCACTCAGCTGCGCATGTCTTGAGCAGAATGGCTGGTATACCATCAGGACCTCTGGCTTTATTCACATCTAAACGACACAATGTTCTCCATACCTCTTTGTTAGTGATGCGGATTTCACTCATCAAAATACCGCAGTGAGGAAGATGTGCTGGTGAAGCATTGCCAGTGTCTAGATGCGAATTATCAGCAAACAGAGAAGCAAATACATTCGCTTTCTCTGTTGCTGTGTGGGCCAGGGATCCATCCGGCTTCAGCAAAGCAGGCAGTGAGGGTTGGCAGAATTTATACTCGATCGCTTTCGCAAGAGACCAGAAAGCTCGACTGCCAGTTGGTCTAACAACAGACAGCTTTTCGCCATTCATAGCGATTCGATTGAGACGAGCCTTCCGCAATGCCTTTTTGTAGGACTTGGCAGCTTGGTTAAGGGCTCTCTTCTTCGAACTTACATCCGGAGTTTTGCGGCTTCGAGCATCAGCCTAAATGAGATATGCTGAATGTTTTCGGTCTTGAGCATGACCACATTCGGCATTAAACCATGACCGAGCTTTGTCACCGATGGGTACGTCAGCAAAAGGAATAAAATACTCCATTGCCTCATGCACCACATCGGTTATAGCATCCGCGCAACTCGACGGATCCAAAGAAGAGAAGCAGACCTGCCGCCAAGGATAAGACGCAAAAAAGTGCAGCATCTCATCCCAATCTGCTGACTTGTATTTCCATACTCGCCTAACACCATGAGGTTCGAAAGCTGGTGGGGAATATATAAACACAGATTTCACCAGACAGTGATCGGAGGTTCCCAAGGGGGGAGGTAACCTCTACACGATACCTGTCCGGATCAGTTGTCAGCAGAAGGTTCTGGCAATTGGCTGTATGGCCTACCACATCTGGTACCCTTGTCGCTTGCTTCACCAGCTGAAAGAGGTCCAAGGACAACGCAACGTTCCGCGCTTCTCTTCCAGCATGGTCGGTTTTCTGGTACGGGAACAGCCAGTCCTGATGACAGGCATTAAAATCCCCCAGAAAGACGAGCTGCGCTGAAGGTAACTGATGCAGAGCCATATCAGCAGCCTCACCGAGATACTCGAATAATCTAGTTGTCTCCTGGTCACCGCTGTGCGAACGGTAGACACAGGAATACAGGATTTTTTCGTTTCCTGTGTCTACTAAAACCCATAAAGAAGAAAAAGTGGGGTCTTCAAGGTGACGGAGACGCTGGATACAGAGGTCGATCCGCGCGTACACGCAGACTCCGGCACGTGAGCGAAAGTTGTGCTCTATCGTGTATCCGGGATAATCCAGGTGCGCAGCGCTTAAAGGACATTGTATCTGCGTCTCCATCAAAAAGAACAGGTGCGGTTGTTCTGTCTCCAGGTGGTGATAAACAGGTAAGATATTAGAGTGCAAGCCCCTAATATTACTGAGGTGCACTTTAAATGAGGAGGAGTGCAATCGCTGTACAAACTTTTTCCTTTTTTGGTTTTTCTTCATGATAAAAAAAAATAAAAGTGAATAGGGATTGGAAATGGCAGTTGAACGAGGCGGTACGTATCGAACCCAACGTCGAAGTTGGTTAAGTCATGCCACTGGGAGGCTAGCCTGGAGACTGCGGGGACGCCCGAACCCCCCCAGGGATCGCCATCGGGCCTCCTCGTCTGGTCGCCAACCAGCACGATGGAGCCACCCTGGGATTTTTCGCAGCTGGCGGAGCAGCCTTTCGTGGGTGGCTAACCCACTAATTGGGCCCCCAACTATCTGCCGGCGGCCAGCGGAAAGCCGTCGCTTCGGATCCCGCTACCCTCCTCGACTAGACAAACGACAAAACAAATACCAACTCGACGTCAACCGGTTCGCCAACGTACCGCAGCTGTTCAGACCCATTTCCCATAAACGGCTTCATCGAGCAACGTGCCGAAACAACACTAGGTCGCTTTGCGGCACGACTTTGCTCGATGGGTGGTAACTTTGCCGGCGACCCAATGTTATGGTCTACCACCAAGATCTCTGATCTCATGTCAAGACGATCAATTGTAAACCTTCATCGTATACGATTTGGAGAAGAATTCTCGTGAAAACATGTTGATATGGCGCAGCTGTTCCAACAACACTGTCATCAGAACAATCATCTTTTAATTCTTTTTCAATGCTATTTCGCAAGTGTCCGTTGAATTCTTCGTTAGGATTGCATTTAAATCACGTATTCATATTAGATGGTAAATTATTATTATATTTTAGAACAGTATGGCTAACATCTGTCTGTATTGTCGGTCAAAACTCCAACCATAAGTGTTTCATTTAAAGAAAATCCTTTAACTTTCTTTTCAGATGCATTAAGCATCATACGAACGTATTGTGACAAAGTTATCGTTTCTGATCGAATAACGTCGTCTCTGGTGATTATTTTTTTTTATTTTCATAATGTAAGTACTTATTTATGACTTCAGTATACTACCAAATTATACTCCAAAACATCGGAACAGTATGTGAATAAACGTCTTTTTATTGACTATTTAGTAACAATATCATAAGATACTATTGATATCCATTAAGTGGTTAGTATTTTAAATTATTTTGGTTCTGATGAATAAATACGACAACTTTATTAATATGATTAAATACGACAACTTTATTAATTTTAAGTTGTTGTTATTATATTTGTGTGTGAAATGAAAACTCCAAAGGCTTTGTACATGAGAGTATATTATATGCAGAATATTTACAACTCTATTATCCGAGCCAAAAATTTATAAATGTGTACAATTCGTTACATTTATGACGTCATTAAATAATTCTACCTTAAATATCAATATTGATCTAATATACACTGTCGCGACACTGGACGTCGGGTCCAGACTCGACGCTCTTTTAAAAAGCTCGGACGTCGCTCGGAGCGCGTCGTCTACACACCGCGTGCGCTCTGCGCGACGAGAGCGTACTACACATACGTAGCGTACTGTGCGGATGCATCGCGCTCGGAGCAAGGTCCGGGAGCCGGCTCTCCTCAGAGGAGCGTCCTCACTTGACAATCAATTAATTGCAGCTCGGACGGTGAGGACGGCGAGCGGCTCGCATTATCTAACACACACCACTCGTGCTCTTCAGTACAATACACAAACACGGTACAGTACACGAGTAAGGTACAGTACACGAATAGGGTACCGAGACACGGTACAGTACACGAGTACGGTACAGTACACGAGCACGGTACCGCGACAAAGTACAGTACACGAGCACGGCGCAGCACACGAGTAGTGTACCGAGACTCGGTACAGTACACGAGTACAGTACCCCAGCACGCACACCACTCGAGCTCCAGAGGCTAGTTTTGCAAATACATTCACACAAAGGTCACGCGTGCACTGAGACTTAGTCTAAGCGATTTCTAATAATCGATAATACAATAATACATCTCTATGGCATTCCTTTGTATCGCAGTCGATTACGGTATCGTACTCTTAATAAAAAAAATAACTGTAAATTTTAAAAACAAAAGTAATCAATATAAAAATATAATCTGTAACAGTAGAGTAGAAAAAAAAGTGTCGGCGGTCGGTCGGGCGCGGCCGCTAGCTGGAGCACTTGGTCTTGCCATCCAGCAGCTTGCGCCACAGGTCGAACTGCTCGTGGTACTGCACCATGTGGATGGCGATGCCTCTCTGGACGGCGCACGGGTGAGGAGCCACCTTCTTGTTGTAGAACTCGGGCGCGTGGCTCCGGGCCAGGCCCAGCTTGGCCGCCAGCACGCCCGTCACAAACACGTCCTCCAGGCGCAGATAGCGCTCGTCCGGGGCCGCCAGCAGCAGCGCCCGCACCGCGTCCGCCGTCAGCAGGTAGGCCGGGCCCGTCGCGAAGTCCGGGAACACGCGCCCCGGGAACTGCAGCGGAGACACGTAGTACTTAGACTTGGTGGTGCGCTTCGGGGGCGACTTGCGCACCACCTTGCCCCAGATGGTGCGGGTGGCGTTGGCGCGGGCGGCCGCGAACCGCAGCAGGCGCGGCACGTTGATGAACATGTCGTCGTCCGTCTTGAGCAGGCGGGGCGCCCGCGGGCAGTATGTGTCCGCCCACTCCAGCATCGACAGCGTCTTGAGCGTCAGGTTGGAGTACGAGTCCACCGAGCGGCCCACGACCAGGTCCCCGTACAGCGCGTCCTCGGCGTCCAGCGAGGGGCGCAGGCTCGCGGGCGGAGACCCCAGCACGAAGGCGAGCGCCACGTCGCGCCGGGCGGCGTAGTGGCCCCACGTGAGGCGCACGGCGTCCCGGGCCGCCGCGTGCGAGGGAGCCGACGTCACCAGCACCAGCAGGCGGAGGCGCGCGCCCAGCGCTGGGCACAGCTCGGGATGCGGGCGCTCGTGGCCCGCCTCATACACGTCGCGCACCAGCACCACGTTGTGGGCGGGCACCACCGTGGCGTTGGCGACCCGCGCCGCCACCGGCCCGGTGGAGGGCGGCCGCGGGGGCGAGGGAGGGGCGTCTGACGAGGCGGGAGGCGCGACAGGTGCGGGAGGCGCATGGGGCGCGGGGGGCGCCGGCGGAGCGGGAGGGGCGGGGGGAGCGGAGTGCGAGAGCGGCGCCGGGTTCGCGGGGAGGGCGGAGAGCGCGTCGGTGGAGGCGGGGGCGGGCGCGGGTCTCAGCGCGCGAGGCGCCGGCGCGGGCGCGTGACTGGCCAGCAGCAGCAGCAACAGCGCCCCCAGTGCGGCCAGCGCGGCCGCGTGCGACCGCCGCAGCGCGCCGCCGGGCCCGAGAGCGCCCATCGCCGCCTCACCCGCCGTCGGGCCGAAGGCACTCCCGCCTCTGAAAGTGACGAAGATAACTTTTACAGAGGTATATAGGAATAATTCGTAGTTTTTAAATAATAGAAGTACGACCATAGTCCCTCTGACCTTATCGGATTCATATCTGTTATGAAAAAATTCAATAATAATTAAAATACGTTATTATGTGTCATAAAGTGCGCGCATGATAACTTGGAACTATCATATTAACTAAAAGCTGAGTTTTATTAAAAGATAAAATAGTAGATTGAAAACGGCTCGATTATCCACACATGTTTACCTAATTATAATGTATATAGTAAGTTAGAATTTCTATAAAACACCAAGATAAAAGTACCTCTTAGATTAGATGAACTATATATAGTATAGTAACGGATGTTTAGTTAGATTATTTCAAAAGTTTCTATACGTCAACACCCGTGAGACTGTCTATTAAGACTCACAATATGTATACCACTGGTGATCCGATGTTAACTAACTCAGTGTATTTTTATTATGTGACTCGATGTTTACTAACTGTATTTGTATTTACCAAACAAATTAAATTATTTTTAAAATAGTGATTTTTTTTAAGTGTCAATAAAATACTTCCTAATTGCTTTGGTATTTATAAAAATCACTAACGAATGTCATTGAAAAGCTAATCAAATATTAAATGTTCGTATATACTTATATATCATTTATTAATCCTGTTATCGTCTCATTAGTAGCCAGAAATAATTATCAAGATAGTCATCAAAATCGTGATTAATATTATAAACTATTTAATTATAACTGACATTTGATTTAGGAAATAGATTTATACAATTTTATTAAAAAGTAAATAAAAAAAAATCAAGGAATTAGCACTTTATGCCCGAGTCACGTTTCGTAGTGTTTGATTAATAAAAAACCACTGATGAGACACGATCAAGGTGGATGTAAGCTTCATCTTGAACATTTATTTTTTTTCAACTACTTGTGATTTAGAAAAAAGCCTGTAAGACATGTTGGACCTCTTACGTCAGGTGTGAGACAACACTATGTAATTTAAAAATAGTTGTCAGTATTCCAATTTGTTCGAGGAAGTTTAGTTAACAATATATAATATATGTATATCAACTACTTCGGTGAGGGTTCAGTACCCATAGTACTAGTTTTGACATTATGAAAACTATGGCAGTTTTAGAAAACGTAAAGCAAAGAATTAAAACGTACGTAAAACACTCTACGAATCAATATTAACACATTAAAAAAATATTAAAAATATTATTTAGGATGATTTATAGAAGAATACAAAATAACTCGTACTATGGGGTATTGATAACTTACTTTCGAGCTAAACTAATACCGTATTACCAGCGTTATTTAATTACTTACAGTTAATGTTACTACATTTACTTCACTACCGCCTCGTTTGTCGAGTGGTTAACGCAGACGCCTAACGTATAGCGACGGCAATCGGGCTCGGCTTCGATTCCCGACAGGGACAGGCATGTATGTGATGAACATAGATGTCTGTATTCCTGGGTTTGGTCGTTTATTAAAAATATTTGCAGTATTTATACGTGTATTTCTATGTATTCGTATCGTTGTACAACACCCTTAACACAAGCAAATAATTTGCTTACTTAGGGGAGATCACTTTGTGTGATTTGTCCTGTGATATTATTATTATTATATATATTAAATTTATCATCACATAATGTTGTAATTTGATTTGCATGATTAACATGTTTAGTAAGATAAAATTCGTAAGGTTATTTTGAAGGGTACAGCCTCTCAGTAGTTTTATGTTTATTATTTTGTAACAAACACTAGTTTTGTGGTTGGAAACGTGGCACGAAGCAGGACAATTATAAGATAATTAAAACAAACCATTAAGCGTTATGAAATACAGGTTTTATATAAAAAAATAACTTAACTTTATACATAAGAAATATATAACTTGCAATGTTATAATTTATGTTGTTTATCTTCTTTATCAGCACAGACTGATTGGAAAATTGAGTATTTACTAGAATTCTGGTTGATATAGATGATAGTAAGTTTAAGTAAAGCTAGATTCAAGTAGAACTGTACTTATAGATATGTCTGCTTTGGATAGTGTCTGATCTAAAGGGTTTCCTTCAGACCATGTTTTATATAATTCAAGTAGTAAGAAATTATGTAACATAACATTTTTAATGCAAACATGATGTTATAATGATAATATTATCTAAATTTCAGGTTTTATCTTCTTATAAGATTATTACACTAAATAATTGTTAATTTAAGGCTGTTATTAAATAATATTATTAAATATAATTATGTTTCAAAAGTATAGTCGTACCTTAGCAAAAGACCCTGATAGAAGTGTGTCTAGCGCGACCGGCGTCCTCTAAGAGCATTGTCGTCGAAACTACCTTTTTATACAAACTTCGTCGCGAACTACATATAACAAGCATAACAGAAATAACCCTTGTGACAAACATTACAAATAAACAAAAATTAACTGAATATACCGAAAATATATATAAATATATATAGCTATATATTTATATAAATTATATATTCCTACAGCTTTTTTTATATAAATTTAAATAAGCTTGACATAGCTATAGAATGTATGTGTATAATATAGAATGCTTAATTCACCGAGACAGACAGCGATACGGTAGCTCAATTGGTAGAGCGACGGGACGGTTTCCCAGAGGTCGCGGATTTGAATACCTGACCGTATCGGTATATTTTTACAAATTTAAATAGGTATAGCGATTCGAAACAACAATCTGTGGGTCACAAAAACAACTACCCCAAGTGGAAATCGAACCCACGACCTTTATCTCATCAGGCAAGTCCACTAACCACTTGACCATACCATCCATACTTATTAATTATTTTCCGTAACAATGTTTGTAAATCATGTACCATAATAACTGTACAATCAGCTGACATATCAGTTTCAACGGTACGTGTGACTAAACTATATTAACATGAATACCGTATCTTTAAATAATAAAACGCTATTAAAAATATATACTTAAACTATCAAAACATATTTAAACAGGTTTATATTTAAACATAGATCAAGACTATTTGTCCAAATGTGCATTCAGATTCCTGTTGGCTGCACTAATATAGGTAGTTATCACCAACCAGTGGCCAAACCGCCGGGTCAAGGCCCTCCATAAAATAACGGCCTCACTCACACACACACACACACCTGTCACTACGTAACCCACACTACCGCAATTGCGATTTATTCAATTGTATTTTAGTTTTATATTAGTAAAATTATCATTTTGTAATAGTAATTAATAAATTCCTAGCTATTACCTATTCTAGTTCTATGGATCTGTGATGTGCCTGATATCAGTAACTCGTAAAAAATATAATATAAGTCTGGTCAATGCTCTGTGAAATTGCGCCTGCGCACCACATTAACAACCACTTGATAAGCTAGTAGCTTAGCTACAGGTAGACGTTTCCTATACTTATTCACAACATGTTTTACCATGTTAAATAGTTGTATAAAATTATTTCTAAGCAATTATTTAATATTGATATTTAATCACCTTCATCATATTTGTATTTGTAATAAACAAATATTTTTATCATCTAAGTAGATTTCAATACGTAACCTTCCAATTCGTTTAGATAGTTCACAAAACACCAAATACAAATAATATGATGGTAAGCGGATAGTTGTGCAAGATATTGCGAACTGCGATGAACCGCGCAATCATTTCTTTCATGATTTGAAAATTGCTGCATCGATGCGTTAATTACAATATTCGAAGTGTTACATCGAATAGATAACCAAAATTTATTGTGTTTCAATAAAATTTGACACGTACCTTGATAAGGTCATTATATATTTCAGTCACACGATAAAAATATTACAATTATTTTAAATTTGTAAATTTATCTATTTAATAAATATATTAAATTCTGTGAAAGTAATACGAGTCTAACTTAAGCTAATGTTCTCACAATTGAATGGTGAATATTGGTTTGTTGCACTCCGTCCCCACGAGAGACGCATAGCAATCAGCTGAGGATAATCAAATAACACACATACTGTGCGGGTTGCGATGAAATTGTTCTTCATCTTATTTTCCTCGTTACATCCGGTTCTTCAGACTACATACTATCGTGTTACATGGCCTCATTGATATCGTGGTTTCAATTTTCAAGAGCAAAGTCTTACCTTCGAGTTCTGTTAATCCAAACGATTTTAGATTGTAAATTTAATTGTATGTTGAAGATTGCGTCAAGTCTAAAAGTAATAAATATATATATGTATAGTGTGGCATCGACTCTTCAATGTAATTATACTTTTAACCTCAAGCTGGTTAGCAAGTCAGTTATTTGACAAGTCTCGTGACGTATTTTATACAAGTTATGAACTTGTCAAGTCTGACTCATAGATGACAAAGGACAGACTCACAGCACACTTTTATATATAATGCAAACTAGAAAAAATATCAACACTACTACAACATACATATAAAAGTCTGCATTCTTTTAAGTATCGTATCTTCTAGAATCACTTCGATAACCTATTTAAAATATTTGAAGTACAAATAGCAGTGAAATACCTGTATTAGTAGGCTTGTTATAAATAGTCACACCTATTAATAGCAGTGAAGTTGTGAAGTGAAGTACACACCTGCCCCAATATTTGAAGCTGTGCTTGAAGCGAGTGAGTACTACAAACAGGTTGTCTATTTACAGCATTACAACTGGGAAACAGGATCAATCAGCCTCTCCATAGCAGACAAGATAACTTCATTTGAATAATAAATTAATAAATATTCAGACATGTCCACAGAACTAAATCTAGCGAGCAAAGATTGTTTGGTTACCTACTGTACAAGTGATAAAAATACATACATTATTATGTATTACTTTATAAAGATAATACATATCTAATAACACCAAGACCCTAGAGAAACGAATATTTTTATATCACAAATATTATTCTAGTATCGAACACACAAACTTTTCATTGACAGTTTTCGTACCCAAATGGTAAAAACAAAAACCTATTACTAAGACGCCTCCATCCGTCTGTCACTAGGGTGTATCTCATGAACCATGAATGAAATATTTAAGGAGGCTTCCCGAAAACAAACGATAATTTTTTACCGTTTTTTATAGATAACGGTCCGGAAAACTTCGTGCGGGAGTCCGACCGCACTTGACGGTGTTTCAGACGATGTTTTGCTATATTTTCTAATACTAGTTGAAGCAGTGGTATGTGACGAAGATCCTTAATAAGTAGTGTATCATATACTAAAATTGTATTTCTAGAATTATGTCTGGTATTGTTATCTATCTCAAGATATTGATAATCATTTCAAAACTTATTTTTATTGATGTGTATCGTTATTTTCAGTTGCTGTTACTTTTTTAAGATACATTTAGTCCTAACAGTTGCCAGTTACTTTGTTCGCTTCAAGATTCAAGTTACCGCCGTCTAACATCGCTCGAAAAATGACAAATCCAGACATTTTTATTTTATTGTTATCAATTATTAAAGCCTAAGTCAATATTTTTTTTTTATATGAGAAAATGTATCTGAATAAAAGTAATTTTACAGGTATGTAGACTCAGTAAGCAAACAAATCAAAATTTTGTAATAATCCGACTAGTAGTTTTTGCCTGATGCACGAATTTAGAATCAGACCAAGAGACAAATTTGGTTATAAATTAAAAAGCAATATTTTTCCAGAAATGTACTGACATAACTATTTTATTTTATGTATATGTACTTATGTAGATTTTATACGGAACAAATATTTGTACCAAATAGTTTTGTAAGTATACCACAATATGATCGTAAAATAATACGAACAGGGAAGGAAAATAAGAAACATTAAATTATATATTTTTAATAGTTTAGTTCATGACACAGATCTCACATAATTTGTAATAAAAAAACGGTTTTTCTGTTTGTATGTTGGTGAATCAATCAAAAACTACTACTGGATTGTAATGTACCTGGAGGATGGTTTCCCGTTGGTTGACACGTAACATAAGTAGTCATAGTTTTATATTAAAATAATATTATTAAAGTACATACTAGATTTTAATTCAGAAATATAAATACACGTAGGCAACACTGTGTCCATAACCAAGTAACAATAATTTTATAAATTTATCAAATTCCAGGAATTTCTGCGTAATCGTTTTAATTTATCAATAAAATTACGAGAATAACTTGTTGTTTGTTTCACGTACCTACATTTTTTTAAGTTTAAAAATACCTGTCACCTTCAGAAAACAGAATTAACTGGTACGTAAAAAAAACAACAAATTCTACGGCCTTCACCGACCTCGCTCTTAACCTGGGGATTACCAAATCACCTTCATATAGCAGATGATAAATTTAATACTTAAAACACATTTAGATTTGTTACTCAGGAATAGCAAGATTGATAAAATTTATGCAATAAATACACATGCGACTGTGTGAGTGTATGTGTCTGTGTGTATGCGTGTATGAAGGCCAGACAATCAAACTCGGTCTCACGATTATTGTAATGTATTTATAAATAAGTTTCGTCCTGAAGATTTGATAAAAACGTACTGCCTTAGTTATGACTCACCAAATTAGGTTCTCTTGAGGAAATAATAAAAATCGGGCTTGGGGCACTTCTAAGTAATATCTGAATCAATTAGGAAGGTTTTGTTGCTTATTTTGATCATAAAAATAAACGATTCTTTACCGGTTTTTAATAGTATTTATATTCATTGAACTTTTTTTAAATAACTTCGAAATAAGTCCTTCCTTATCCTTAAGAATTTGTTAAAGCAAAAATAATATTTTATTTTAGAATTCCTCACTATTTTTTTTATTCATTATCTCATAATAGTAATTATTAATGTTTGTTTTATACATAAATATTATTAATCAAGTATTCAATATTATATTATTATAATAAGTATGTAATTGTAACTTCATAAATAAGTTTAAGGAGTATCAATGTTGTTTCCTTCCCGTATTGCCATGGACCTACCATTTGCAGCAATGTAAATAGTCAGATGTTTATAAAAGAGATCTATGTATATTTGGGATTATGAAAAATGACTTTCAAATAAGGTTTCAGATTTTATCATTAATTACAGAATTAGGTTCTCTTATCCGTTTATTTTGTGGGAAAACAGCACCATAAGTACAAATTCAATTTCTTAGAAGAGCACCAAATATATAACTGACATTAATGCACCCATTTTATTATCCAATCTACAGTGCACTATTTGACAACAAAAAATAGCAAAAAAAAGTGTCTACTAATCAGATGACAGAATACAGCTCCTAAATTATACAGTATGATATAAAAAGCAGTTCCTGGTCACCCAGGAACTATGTGGTAGACAGAGAGACAGTGTCATATACAATGACGTTGATGTTGATATTATGTTTGAGATATTATGAACAGTTGTCTAAATATTATTGTTTTATTTAATATTATATGTACAGAACTTGTAATATTGTATGTACTCCCCACGGTACTGATAACTGCTAATGAAGTTTCCCTACAATCACCACTATTAATTAATACCATATAATTTACATAATGTATCACAAATAATGATATATATACTGAACTAATTAAATATATAATTACTTTGATTAAAGTCAAATGAAAATCAAATGTTTAATCAAATGTACATTTAATGTAGTTTAATCAAATGATTTTGATATAACAATTTTAAACAATTAACAGTTATATCCTGACGGACAGAATTTGTACCTATGATCTCTGTGTGTTTGTTCCCATTGCTCTGGAGTAATCTTAAATATCATTAAACTTAGCATTATATAAATAAATTAACAATCTCATTTGGCATTGATGGTGCATTTTCATTATATCCAATGATTATTTGAATGATTGAAATAATGTGACCAGCATATGCATATAGATAATTCTAAATAAATGTTCTTATATTTTTAGTGAAATAATTAAAGTTCATCCTATAATTTGATAGCTATACCTTTTTTAAACATTTTTTATATTTATATTTATTAGTTTGTTATAAAAGAAGTGTTTTAGAGGACTTTTTTAATATAAATTATAACAATTTAAGGAACATTTTACGAAAACCAATGTAATTTCAATTAAATAGTAACCTTGAAATAGAACAATGGATGAAATGATCTGTAACAGATGTCAGGGCAGGTTTACTTAAGATATTAAATCTATTGTATTAAAATTATTATAGTTATATACAGGCCAATATTAATTATTATATACAGGTCATTTTAGATATAAATTATATATAATAATGACATTTATTTATGAATCATTAATAAATCAGAGTTCACTATAATATTGTACAATATTGAATATTTTTTCAAAATTAAGTCACTTATGCAAGGCCACATGCAAAAGCTTAATTGAATATTTATTTAATCTCTACACTTTATCTAAACATGTTTCCAGCATTAAAATAACTTGTGTTTTACTAATTAATAGGAAATTGTAATTCAGGATAGATATGATAAAAAAATATGTAAACTTGAATTCCATAACGTGTTTTTTTTTATCAATTAGATATAACATTACTTATGTTTCGAAATAGCTTCAGAAACTAAGTCAATCTTGAATTTAATAAAAAAAATAAGATTCTAATAAGATAAACCATTTTTCTAAATTTAAATAAAAGATTTGTTACATTAGAAACGAATTAGATAAAACTCTCAACAGAATTTGAAAATTCTAAGTAATAATTAAATTTTTAAAATCTTACAAAAATGTCAACATAGTAACAAATACATTAACAAAGCGAATGCACTTTAAAATATTGTTACTGAATTTAAGTGCGTTAAATTGGGTTTAACAATGAACGCGCAATTAATAAAGTAGTAATAGATGGCATTTAAATTCTACTCACCATAATATTGCAAGGAAGCAGCAGGTAGCGCGGAGCCAGGAAATGTAACAGAATTACAACTTTCTTGAAGAAGTGGACAGTCACAATACAAAATTTATAATTTTTATTCAAATTCAAATTAACAATGCATATCGCATATGCGGAGCCCCACGCTGTATGAACTATGAACTGTGAACTATATACATAAATCAGCCTGACAAGCCACAACGGACAACCACCTCTTCCTAACTGCCGCCTCCGGCCTCAGGGCTCAGTTTGACCAATATGACATTGACACAAACATAACGGCATAATAGAGAACTGCGTTTTGTTTTTGCTTGTTTTAATAGTTTACATTGTAATATATTAAATAAGAATAAGTATCTCACAAATTGGTTACTTTTGGTGTTAATTTTTTTAGATTATTCATTTTAATTATTAGTGATTCTGATTTCAATATTGACTACGGACCCTTGGACTACGTTAGAAGAATGATTTAAATCTTTTCATTTATTTGATATAAACCTATTATTATTATATTGAATGTGTTTTGTGATTTAATTTCTGAAGTTATATTTAAAACTTAAAAAGATTTGTTTATTTACTACAAGTGTTTTACAAGACAGTATTAAACGATAATAATAATTAATTTAGCATTTCGTATTGATTAATTTTGATTTGTCCATGACCATTTATCGAAGAAGGATTACAACACACCAATTTTAGTTATAGTTTTAGTGCAATTGTTTTTTATACACTAGGAGTTACCAGTGACTTTGTCTACCCCTGCCTTACCCTCAGACTCAAATTATAAAAAATCTATGATCTATCATCACTTAAAATGTATGCCTAAATATACTATTTACTTTCATTGTAATGTAGCTAAAACAAACACAAAAAATGCTCGTGGGAATGCGAAACGTTCAAAATTGAAAAATATGCTATATTTTTACTAAGGTAATGATGAACCTTTTTTTAAAAGTCTGTCACGGTATAATACACCTCGTATTATTCCAAACTAAGTTTTAAGTTTTCCGAATCATTCAATATATTGACTTAACACTAAACCAAATTTCATCGAAATCCGTGAAGTAGTTTTTCTGTGACGCGCGAACCCAGAAAGAAAATAACAACACAAAAACAAATAAAAATTGTTTTGAGTTCTGCATCATGTACTAAACATAACGCAATTACTTTTTAATAAAAAATGCATTTCGCAATGCACCTGCAATCTGTTGACTTCTTTCAAAAACAGAGCTTACAATCTGATTTTAAACATTTACAGCAAGAGCTGAACCAGGCTCAGGACGTAGACACAAACAAGATATTTAAACGTAAGGTAAATTAATAAAAGAAATGTGTATACCTATTTCCTAGCGTGTTGGTTCCTGTTCTAAAATAATTAGATATTGTTAAAAATATATTATTATAAATACAAATAGCACAACAATAGCGTGTTAAGGGTTGCCAACTTTTTTTGACGAAAACAAAGTATAAAATGGTTTTGAATAGGAAAAATAAAGTATTTGAATGGAAAAAAAAAGTATTTTTAAAATTTTATTCTTTTATTGCCTTACAAACGTATTTTTATGTGGTCTTACCGCAAGCTCAAATTCGTTTCTAATTAAATTTATTACCATTAAAATGTTCAAATTCAATTTCATTTTTCAAAGACATGCTAGGAAGTATGGAAAGCCAGTTATGTTCGCTAAAACCAAACCATTTTTAACTCCCGACTCAAAAAAAGGGGTGTTATAAGTTTAACCTGTCGATCTGTGTATCAGTGTGTCCGTCTGTGGCATCCAAACGCGTGGTCAGATTTAATTGCGGTTTTTTTAATCGAATGCCTGGTTCGTTGAGATGGTTCTTGGTTTGATCGAGTTAGAAACAGTCGTCTCCAAGATATTAAGGCTTTATTGGTGCGGGCTCTTATGCAATATCGATAGAAATACTTAAACAAGTAAAAATGTGTGTGTGTTAGTTATCACTTCACATTCTGGTATATTTTTTTAAATATTTTCAATGTACAAAGACTACCTTTCTACAGATTTATTAGATGTATAGAATAAGATTTTAATGGTACTTATTACGTGACTGCCATAAATTGACTTAACTTTTTTATTTCTTAACCGATTTAGATGAAACAAACACTTAATGTTAAATGAAGACTGTGATAATATATTTCTGAAAACTGCAATCAAATTGGTTAAGCCGTTTCTGAGATTAGCATGCACATACATACAGACAAACTGAAAAACCATTGTTTTGGGTTCTCTTGCTCTTATAAAGACCCGCTATGATGTTTTTTTTTTAATAAAAAATTTAACATGTACAGAATTGGAAATTCTATACATGTAATACATTTGTAGGGCAGTAGTCTTTGTACATTGAAAATATAAAAAAAAATATACCAGGATGTGAAGTGATAACTAATACACACACATTTTCACTTGTTTAAGTATTTCTATCGAACGAACAGAATTCATTTTCAGCATTTTTAAAATCTTTGTCTGTTTGTATTTTAGTTGTGCACACAACACCAAAAATTTTTTTCTAAAATTCATACAGGGGGACCTTTACCTAAGCAAGAGAACCCAAAACAATGTTTTTCATATTCTCTGTTCTTCTGTATGTCTGTATGTTTGCTCACTCTAATCGATTTGGATGCAGTTTTCGGGAATATATTGTCATGGGATACACTTAACATTTTGTTTTTTTTTTGAACAAACAGTTAACAAATAAAGAAGTTAATAATCTCTTATTGTCGTACCATTGCTGCTTAGCAGTTAGATGATTTATAGATTTTACATACATTGGTAAGTACAAAGGTTACGTTTAATCAAAATCGAAATCTACGCGTACGAAGTCGCAGACTCAGCTAGTTAATTATAAATCGTTATGTTCATCTGTTCTAATTCATATGGTAAATAGTTAAATACATACCTATAAAGATAATATATAATAATGAGTATTTTGTTCTATGTATCGCAGTAAAGCCTGGAAATAAAGTATTTTCACATACTTTATTTGCATGCAAAAGTATAAAGTATAATTACCAAAAATAAAGTATAATACTTTATTATAAAGTATGGTTGGCAACCCTAAGCGTGTATCATAATATCCAGAATCTATAACAAATAATGCAGTGAACACAATTATTATTAAGAGACCTCAAAGTTCCTTAGTGTTCTGAAAAACCTTTAGAAACTGAAATGAAACTTACTTTTAGACTTTATAAAAATTTAAAGCTATCCGTGTTAAATAATAAATTATAATTTAGTATTTATAATATGAATTATTATACTATAAGTACTTTACAAACTGCAGACTTACAAGTCAAGTATACTAGATAACTCCTCATTATAACATTCAGATGATTATTTAAATTATATATTTTATTCACTCGCTATGTATTTTGTCATGGTTAATATAACGAAACCTATATAAAAGTCATAACAATACGATAACGTTATAAGGTAGCGCCATCTAGTTAGAAAGTTCGAACTAACTTTCTTATAATAAACTGTTGTTACACGATTTTTTTAATTTGCTAGGCTTATAGATTGTAGTTACAAGATTAGACACTTAAAGAAAATTAGAATGAGTTTCTTTCTTTAATAATATTATTTTGATATAAATGAATAATAAAATCTTACTTGTACAATCCTGATAATTGTACTTGTACAATCTTGATATATAACGTCGTCTGGCATTTATTTATTAAATAGCATTATTTTAAGATACTTTTAATTTATCTTCCCCCTAAATACATAAACATATGAACTATAAAGAATTGCTTTTCGCATATTGAAGATAAATAACAGAGTGACTAAGCTGTGCGAGTCAATATTAAACCGAAGTATAGTAAAGGTGTAAATATAAATATACCTGCCGAAAAACAAAATGTAACATTGTCACCATTTCCTCATTCAACATACAATATTGGAACTTTACCATAAAACTGTTTTAAAAAGAAAATTGTTTACTGAAAACACAGCTGATAGTACTTCTGTATTGCATCTTATATCTTTGATATCTGCTGATAATAAACAAAGTTATTTATTTGAGTCAAGTGTACTGGCAAATGATTCAGATGAAGAAACATGTTAAAAATGTAATGTGTAGTAGCATGCTAACTGCTAGAGGGAACATGCAAAAAAATTAAAATGGTTCCAAATATTTTTTTTTCGATTACTTATTATCATCTTATTATAATAAAATCATTTTTTTTAATTTACTAACCATTTAAGGCCATAAAATACTTTATGAAAAGTGTAAATTAAGGTAGCGAAATTCAAAATTCCAAAACGCGCCACCATTGGTCGAAAGGCAATGTGACGTCATTTGACACGAAATTCAAATTATCGGCGTCGAAGTTCATACTGTGGTATCAGTGTTACTGAGAAAAATGAATAATTTAAACCTATATTTTCGTGCTTAAAGTTTTTATTAAATGACACAATTGTTTAGGTAATTCTAAAAACATTTTTTCAATACTCAAACAAACAAATACCTACAAACTCTTTTTCAATAGCATTTAGCATGCTACTACACATTACATTTTTAAAATGTTTCTTCCTCTGAATCATTTTCCACTTCACTTGACTCAAATAAATAACTTTGTTTATTATCAGCAGATATCAAAGATATAAGATGCAATACAGAAGTACTATCAGCTGTGTTTTCAGTAAACAATTTTCTTTTTAAAACAGTTTTATGGTAAAGTTCCAATATTGTATGTTGAATGAGGAAATGGTGACAATGTTACATTTTGTTTTTCGGCAGGTATATTTATATTTACACCTTTACTATACTTCGGTTTAATATTGACTCGCACAGCTTAGTCACTTGGTAATTGATCTTCAATATGTGAAAACTAAGGCTTATGATCATCACATTCAATAGGAGAAGTACTGAGTCCTGGCTGATTAATTTCACAGACATTTGTATGGGCCGTACTAGGACTTACTTAGTATATCACTTCTTTATGAAGGTCATCATTTTTTAAACACTACTTTTGATAACTAACTCTGAAAAGGCTTCATTAACCGATGTCAATCTTTGCCTTTTGATTATGCACATTCATGAG
Source organism: Napeogenes sylphis (assembly GCA_959347405.1). Lineage (NCBI taxonomy): Eukaryota > Metazoa > Arthropoda > Insecta > Lepidoptera > Nymphalidae > Napeogenes > Napeogenes sylphis. The sequence goes on along the minus strand of OY365780.1, from coordinate 36,305,083 downwards.
AATGTTCTCTCAGCTGGTGTTTTTGCCACAAAAATATATGAGGCACAACTCTTTTCTTCAAACTTAGATTACATTTTTCTCCTTGTTGTTTTGTTATACATATTATATTCAATACAATTGGCTGTATCTTCCTTAACCTGAAATAAATCGACAAAAATAAAAATTTCGTAAAACCAAAAAAGGAATATGGTTTTTATAGAAATTTATACTGAACTTTTGTAAGCTAGGTTATGTTAATTTTAAACACAAATTTTCTAATGTTCTATAGTTACTATATATTTAAACTATTAGATTAAACTTATTATAAATAAAGTATACCTACTTACGTTAAATTGATCTTCACAAGATTATAAACACGATTTAGGACATATATTATCCCTTATAATTACCATACACCATTATTTTTGTATTTTCGCTTCTCTTGGAATACAAAAAACACTTTGTCGTGTGTTTTTCTAATACTATTTTTGCACTCCGGTACTATATATTACTTGTAAGATGATTTTTATCTTCTTCCATGACTTGTAAAGCAATTAAAACTTAAAATATGTATGAAGTAACTAAAAAGTTCATAGTAAACATTCACTGGACGTGTCATCGTGACGTCACAAAAGCGCGCGCAAAATGACGGCGTTTGAACGGCTCAAATTTAATCTATGTTTTAATTTTTAATTTGAAAAAAAACTAGAATCTTTTCAAACCTATTTATATTTTTTTCTACGATATAGAGAGGTAAATGATTAATTTACGTCAAAAAAAAATTACATGAATGTTCCCTATCGCAGAGTTTGTAACTGTTTTGTTAGAGTTGTTTGAGTATTGAGAAAATGTTTTTATGATTACCTAAACAATCGTATCATTTAATAAAAAAATTAAACACGAAAATATAGGTTTAAATTATTTATTTTTCACTAAAACACAAATACCACAGTATGAGCTTCAATGGCGATAATTTGAATGGCGTGTCAAATGACGTCACATTTCCTTTCGACCAATGGTGGCGCAAATTTGGAAGTTTGAATTTCGCTCCCTAAATTTACACGTTTCCCAAATTATTTTATGGCCTTAAATAATTAGTAAATAAAAAAATATTTTTATTATAATAAGATGATAATAAGTATTCGAGAAAAATATTTGAGAGCATTTTAAATTTTATGCATGTTCCCTATTATAGATAATTGTATATTATATATTACAACAAGGTCCTTTTTTTCTATTTCAATTACAATTTTTAAATATTCAATCAATACTAGCTTAGATTCTATTCGCTTATCTCATAAAGGCATCCCTTAGCGGCAAATTTTATTAAGCGAGTGCACACGCCCGGGTGCACTTTGATTGAAAACGAATTGCTTGTTATCAGCCCGCTACAATACATCCAGGGACGATGTGTTAGGTACAGTGTAGACTCAGCCTCGTACCGGGGAGGATGAAGGAGCAAGATTCCTCAGGGGCCATCGCGTTTGCGCTGGTCTATCTCACTTTTTTCTTGGATAATGTTCTTCTAACAGTACTGGGTTCGTTTCACAATGCTATTTTATTTTTACTTGGTTACTAGCTAAAAATTAATTGGTTTTACTTTTGATAAAACTCAAATGGGCTTTTGATAATAGATTCCGTATTGTTTGTCAATTTATTTTTATACCGCAAGTCTAAAGATTATATTTTGTTTTTTTTATATAGTTCCCATAATCCCGGACTGGGTGCGCGGTGAGTCCCTCCAGCTGTGGTCCCAGCACGACGCGCCGCTCGCAAAGCTGCTCAACAGCACTGTTAGACACGTCACCCAGGACATTGGTGACTATAACGATAAACGAAACGAACTAGGTGCGTAGGTCTTAATAGTGTGGGGTTTCTCGTCCCAGGAGAGGGCGTGGGATCATCTCAGTTGCTGGTGGGCGCAGTGCTGGGCGCGAAGGCCGCAGCGCAGCTGCTGTCGTCACCGGGAGCAGCGTCGCTGGTATCTCATCGAGGCGCCGCCACGTGCCTGCGTCTAGCCACCGCCTTGCTAGCCATCGCTGCGCTCAGTGAGTTCTCTACATTTTTTAAACGTATTTTGTATAATAATGGTATCACAGGACAAATTACACACATTGATCTAACCCCTAAGTAAACAAATTATTTGCTTGTGTTAGGGTGTCAGATAACGATACAAATACGTAAAAAATACATTATAAGTACTGCGAATAAATTTAATAAATCTTTGTTACGATTTTTTTTTTCGTTTGAATATATTTTCGGAATTGATAATGCAAGTGAGCAAGTATAGTGTTGATAAAATCAACAAAAATAAACCGTAAATATTGTAAACTTTTAAGATATAAAATATCAAGGATAGTTTTTTATTTTAAAAAACTATCCTTGATATTTTATATCTTATAAAAATGTTATAAATTATCGTTATGTTTTAATATATTCATAAAAATACATAAGGAACAACAACATTAAACAAACTAACCGGTTTACCGAATCCGGTGCTAGTTAATTATGAAATAGTCTTCACTCTTCATTTCAAAGATTTCATAAGCTGAATGTGTGTGAATGATCAAACTTTAATAGATCTTTGTCCAAATAAAAAGTTGATTTACAGTTTGCACTCAGTTAAATTGGCTGTAGAGATCCTACGCAAAAGAGAATTGAATATAAAATTTTAAATAAACGAATAATGAAAATCAACTGATACCGGCAGGAATTTCAATCTTCGTCACATCGTCGTCCACACGTCGGATCCGGCCGGATCAATGTGAAACCGTCCGGATTAGGAATTGCAATCCGGAAAACGGATCCGATAATCCGCGGCATTTTTATGAGTGGACCGGATCCGGTATCAACATACCGGAACCGGTGACAGTACCTAATCTCTGTTGCCCGTGACTGAGTCAACGTAGACTGTAAAAATAATATTTATATGGCTTATATTCCTAGCTTAAAAATATTATTTTTACAGTCTACGTGAATGGAGTCACGGGTAACAGAGAGTCATAATTTAAATTTTATTTTATGAAATCGCTATCTAACACCCTTCATATTGATAGGCTCTTGGATGGGTTTTGCTTGTAAAGATAATTTTTAGACCTCACAATATGATTTCCAAAATCCACCATTTTCCCTTTTTAAATATTGGGTATATTGTCACTTGCGGCATCAAGGCCGCTACCTCATACCGATACCTCATACGAGAAAATCCTTTAAACCGTTATAGTTGTAGCGAACATACAAATAACATATTTGAATAACATAACACTCCTTCTAAAGCAGTCAGGTAATAAGAACGATTTTCACAAATACTTACGTAAAATTTAAAGAACCAAACGATTAAATACAGGATCTCCCGTGTCAATTACATAATCACACTACAAACTAAATTATGTCACAGACAAAAGTTAGTAACACCTAACAACCTATGTTTTATTCTGGTACATGAGCAAATATAATGCGAAGTTTCATCAAAATCTGTTCAGTAGTTTTGGCATGATTGAGTAAAAACCATACATCCATCTAACCATTCGGACTTATATGTTAGTAAGATAAGATAAGAAGTAATATATTCTAAACCACCTTTATTAAGTATAGTCACTTGGTTTAATTACTAACAGTTCATTTTTATCTGAAAAGCGGAAATCAACCTGACTGGACCAATCCGGCCAGATTCGACCGGATCGGTGGAAAACCGGTCGAATCCGGCCAAATTAAAATGACGCCGGATTGCAATCCCTGAACACAACAGATAGGTACGCCATGCTCCGATCTCATGAATAAGAACCCCGATTGGTTCGAAAATAGTCAATCGGATTTCAGTATAATTGACTTATGTCAATTATACCGGAATATGCTTGACTACTTTCGATTTATTTTTATATATACTAGCTGTTGCCCGCGACTCCGTCCACGTGTACTGTAAAAATAACATTAAATGTCTTATATACCTGCGGCTCGTGACATCTTTTAAAGTGTTTATGAAGTGTATAAATAAAACTGCGGACTGATCAAGAGCTCCCGTGGCAATTACGTAATCCCGCGACAACCTAGGTTATATCACAGACAAAACGTGCAAAAATATGTATTTATATAGCATCTTATTTTCGTTGCTGATTTAAATAGTTTGTTAAACTATAAAAGTTTTTTATATTGGCGCAACTATAATACTTAGATGTGCCCTACCGCGGACTTTTCTGTAGATAATAATGTGGTCTACAAAATCGTAGTACATTATTTTGCTCCATCATCAATAATTATTGCAGCGCACGCTTTTTTCAAAATAAAATATAGCCTATGTTTCTTTGGAAAGATGTACATTCATAATGGTGAAAGAATTTTTAAAATCGGTCCAGTAGTTATTGAGCCTATTCATTACAAACAAACAAACAAACAAAAAAATATTACCTCTTTATAATATTAGTTTAGAAGTTTAGATTTACCCAACTGTACTTATTACAGTTGGGTAAATATACATATATAAAAATCATCATATCGTAAAAAGCTAATATACTATAAATGACGATAGTCATTAGGTTTATTATAATTTACTAGTTAAACTATATACATTTATGAGATTTTTATTTCAAAAAAATGTTATACTTGCTACATATCTAATAAAAATGTTGATAACGCTAGAAACCCTCTAATAAATGTAATGATAAAATACCAAAATGTTGACCTCATAATATTTGTTTGTAATGTAACGAAAGTAACGAGACCTCCTTCAACATCAAATGCCAGATATTTTATAATTGTGTGAAGGCACTCACCCCAATACGCTCTGTAACTATGTCAGAAAATGTTTGTTTGTTTGTATGATGGATCGTTGACATGATAGTATATTGGAAATGGTTTGGAAATATTAAATAACTCACAACAACAGTTTTTGAAATTGTTGTCTGTTTAATTTTTTTAACTAAACGGCTTTTGATGAGGTTTAGTGTTGATAACTCCTTATTTATTTATATATTTATTTATTTAGTCTTTATTGCCTAAAATAGTACAATAGGCTGACTTAATGCTTAAAAGCATTCTCTACCAGTCAACCCGAGAATACAGTGCAAACATAGAGTAAGGCGCTTAAAATATAAAACATTAATACAGGAAAAAGCAACATTAGAATAAATTAAATAAAACTTATATGCATATAACACATTGCACATAATGTATACGATAAATCATAAATACTTGTTTTCAATAATTCAATACACTTACACAAATACATACCCTATACATACATAAACATATTATACAAACATATACATATATTTAAGTATATACACATACATATAAATATATACATATATATATACACATCAATTCACAATATAAATAATGATATATATAATAAGAATAAGTATACACAAAAACGTAATAAATACACATTTTAATTATTATTCTGTAGATGTTCATAAAAATGCAGATAAACTGCCCTCTTAAAAGCCATTCTGCTGGGTGATCGTCTAATGGTTTCAGGGAGGCTGTTCCAGAGTTTAGTTGTGTGAACTGGGAAAGAGCTTGAGAGAAACCCAGTATGGTGAAAAGGGGTGAAGAGTTTTAGATTTGAGGTGGAGCAAAGATGAAGGTCATGAGTATTTCCCAGTTATCGAAATTTAGATTTCAAATACTGGGGACAAAGTGGATAGTTTAGAATAGTGAACAATTGACACAAATATTTTGAGGACTTTCGCTCTCGTATAGGAAGCCATTTAAGTTTTGAACGGTAAGGAGATATGTGGTCATATTTGCGAAGACCAAAAATAAAGCGTATACAGCTGTTGAAAAGACGATCTAATTTGTTTAAGTGGCATTCAGAGATGTTAGAGCAGCAGACATCAGCATAGTCAAAGAGAGGAAGGATAAGTGATTGTACTAGCAGAGTTTTAGTCCGAATGGGTAGAAAGTTCTTGTGACGATACAATGCCCGTAGAGAACAAGTAACTTTGCGAGAGATTTCACTTACGTGAACATTCCAGCATAATGTAGAGTCAGTGTTTAGGCCTAGATTTTTTACAGCAGATGAAAAAGGAATGTTTATGTTGTCATAAGACAGTGACATTAAGTAGCTGTCGCTGACTACCTAATAATATATCCTGACATTTCAAAGGGTTAACATTAATACCAAACTTTAAGCACAAATATGTTGCAAGTTAGAATTTAAGGAAGCAATGGCATTATTAATGTTGTCAGGCTTAACATGTGTGTAAATTTGCAAGTCGTCGGCATAAAGATGATAAGAGGTAGTGAGATATGTTGTAATAAAGTTGATAAATAAAGAAAATAAGAGTGGAGAAAGTATACCGCCTTGTGGTACACCAGCATTCAGGTCACACCAATCAGACAGAGTACTGTCGATGCGTACCGCTTGCTGGCGACCGCGAAGATAGGATGAGAACCAATTTAGTTCGTTGGAGGAAACATTAAGGTGTGAAAGGAGAGCAACAAGAATGTCATGATCAACCGAGTTAAAAGTGTTAGAGAAATCGAGAAACTAACACGGTTAACTGACCACCCTCCATTGCATCTCGGAAATCTTCCACAACCTTGAGTAGAGCAGTGCTAGTACTGTGGCCAGGACGAAACCCAGACTGGAACTCAGACAAAATATTATTATTAAGAACATGGGAAGACAGTTGTTTATATACTGTTGCTTCCAGGACTTTTGATAGGTAAGGTAAAATGGAGATAGGTCGAAATTCACTAGGAGTAGTAGGATTGTGAATTTTTGGGATAGGAATTATCTGCGCTTTACGCCAAACTAATGGAAATGTACAAGTGGAAAGAGAGGTATTGATAATAAAGGTTAAAGTAGGTAGAAGTACGTCAATCAAAGTGACGATCATAAGTCTAGAGATTTCATCCTCACCAACAGCATTCGATTTAATCGAGAGCACTGTTTTTTTAATTTCTTCCTCAGATACTAAAGAAAATGTGAATGAATTGAAATTGGGTGATGGCATGGAAGGTATAAAGGAGATAGTACGATGTTTAGTATTAGTATTAAGAGTTGGGACTGTTAAAAAGTGTTGATTTAATACGTCAGGGGAACATAATTTTAAATTTGGTTTGTCAGTAGAAGTGATTAGACCAAAGTTGCTTAAAAACTTCCATATGTGTGCCGACGAAGAATCAGAAATTATTATTATTATTATTTTTTTTTAATTTATTTACTTATTAATTTTTACAACTCTTTGTCTTAGATCTAAACTCGCCAAACTTTAATGTTTGATGGCGAGAGAATCGCTCTTTAATATGACCAATATTACAATTCAATAGGTACATTCTTAACTAAACTAAATTAATATTTAACATCTAGATCTATTAACTATTTTGCACAATGGTTTTTAATTTCATCTTAAGTGAACCTTTACTAATCTTTATTTTTTCCCGCAATAAGTCAAATTTGTTAAACACTTTAGGTACCAAATACTTCGATGTTCTTTTACCATAATAATTAATTATCTGTGGTTGGACCAGTTTATTTTCTCTAACCCTACGTGTGTTATACTTGTTTGTGACATTAACTTTATATTCATCTAAATCAGTCTTTCCCAAAGTGGGCGATAACGCCCCCTTGTGGGCGCTGGAACCTTAAAGGGGGGCGGTAAGGGACCGAGAAAGATTTGGGGGGCGCTGGTGTCATTTAGGGGGGCGATAGATGATTTGTAACTTTATCTTATTCATATTGGATAATTCACTAAAAATAATATCCTTCTACTACACAACATCCATTTATTTTTTCCCACAAGTCGCAAATTCGTATCTTTACCCGTATCGATTTATTTTTCATCTATATTTAATACAAAGAATACGCTTTCAATAGTTATACAAGTTTATAATGAAATGAAATTAAAATGAAATGACGCTAGATATCGCAAAATATCTTTGCGTCAGAAATTCAGGGCACGCTGCTTTGTCGTTATACATCAGATCAGTCAGCATCCGTGCGGGCTTCCTCCCGACCTACCATGTAAACTCGGACTTATACTAATAACCTTTGTCGAAACTCATGATTGCCTTCGACGTATAAAGAACGGAAAAATGGTAGGACCTGACGATCTTAGGATAGAAGCTTGAATATCGTTTAGCTCTGTTGGTGTGCTCGTGCTTACTGACCTTTTTAACCATATTTTGAACACTGGAAAGATGCCTAAGCAATGGCGACATAGTTTTTACACCTATTTACAAGGGAAAAGGCCGTCTTCAAGACTGTGGTAATTATAAGGGCATTAAGCTTATGAGCCATGAAGATCTTCGTGCACATGAGCGATCTCAGGCTCCGCCAAAAGTGCACTGTCTCTGAGTCTCAATGTGGAATTCAGCCAAGATCCTACTGGATCTTACACACAGTACTCTGTGGACGCTATTTTAGTCTTCAGAACTCTGATGGAAGTATACTTAAAAAAAAGAGCTCTGCGCGTAACCTTTTTAAATTTGCAGTAGGCCTTTGGCTGTGTGCCTCGTCAGTGTATCTGGTGGACATTGTGATTTAAAAAAATCCATCCATCCTTATATTGAGACTATCAGAGACATGTACCACGACTCCTATGGTTAGGACCTCCGTTGGCGACACCAAACCCTTCCAGATAACAGTAGCGGTTCCCCAGGGCTCAGCCCTTGGTCCGTTCTTGAATGTCCACATAGTAGGGATGTATACCCACCGTGCTTCGGAACGTCCGGTGATGAAGCAAGGAAGGGGGATGGTTAAATTAAGTCGTGTCGTCCTGCGCACACTCACCAAAATGTATCCTATAGAATACTAAGAGGATATTCATTCTAAGCCAGCGTTCAAGGCTGTGGAGGTTGGCTTTAACTTATTCAGGGTCGCTTATTAGCGTCTTTGCTCGCCTCTCAATTGAGTTCAGAACCGCAAGATGAGACTTTGCGGCATCAGTATATATGTGACCACAGTACTCTACACACACGACCGAATTTGTGCTTTAGCAAGCAAGTAGCTGTCCCGGTGTAAAGTACTGTCGGACCTTCGCAAGACCAGCAAGCTTTCCTGCTTCTGCTTTTGCTCTGGACTCAATGAAATGACCAAAGTTGAAGTTCTCCAAGCCTAACTACTGAAACCGGTCACTATATTCCAAGGAGGAAAAGTAGGAGCCAACGTGAAAGGGCTTCTTATAGCAGTGAACAGACACGTCTGCGTTTTGGTGGCATTGAAATTGACAAGATTAGCATTGCCCAATGCGGAAACTGCCTGGAGTTTGTCATTCAAATTCACCATGGCTTCTCTTTGAGACTGTACTTAGTCTCTACTAGTTCGATAACTTAACAGATAACTTTCTTAATATAACTAAAACTTAGCAGATATCTTTCTACAACTGTGCTCTCATCTGATACCTATACCCATAGATACCGAACTTCAGATGATCGTTAATGTACAGCAGGTAAAGGGTTGCAGAAAGAACGGACCGGAGCGTAAGTTAAACCTGAGGAAGGGTACGCTTGAGAACGGTGGTCTTAAACTAAATATATCGAAGACCGAGTACATGGCTTGCAGGAGCCCAGACTCGAATACTATCCATATAGGTCCTGAGAAAGCCGTTAAGTTTGAAAAGTTCAGGTAACCTGGATCTGTTATGCACGAGCCTGGAGGCATCGATTACGATTCCCAAGGCCGGATAAGCGCTGCCTGGAATGGTGTAGTCTGTAATCGCAGAATATCGCCTAAAATCAAGGGGCTGATAAAAAGGAGCGTCATCCGACCGGTTCTTATATACGGCAACGAATGTTTGCCAGTACTATCTTGGCACACACATTAAATTCAAGTCACGGATATGACTGACTGAATGACGAGGGAGGAAATGTTACTGAATTGAATGTGCGGCGTTACGCGGTCAGACCACATACGTCAAACATTCATTCGAAGTAGTCCAAGATCAACGCCTGAGATGGTAGGGCCACGTAGCGGCCCGTCTATGAAATATCTCGGATGGAAAAGCCTTGATATATCTGTTCCTGGAGTGAGATCTCTGGACGTACTCTGGACGTACAAGAAAGTTCTGGATGGATGTCGAAGACCGTGCAAAGTGGAGTATGTTGAACAGGAAGACAGACCTTGATATATGTCAGGATGAAAACCAGGAAGATGAAGAAGAAAACTTAATTGTGAAAAGTTGTATTACTATTGATCAATCTTAACTGTTGTTATTTTTTATAAAAGATGCCTTTCATTATGAAAAGTTCTGTTACTATTGCTCAATATTAAATGTATTTTTTTAATCAAAAATACTTTTAATATTGTAAGGTGTGTAAGGTATGCACACTTTTAATAATGTGCATTATTATTGCTTTTTCTGGTAAGATAAGTCTCAATTAGAATATAGGTTTAAGGAAACTAAAGGAAACAAATCTAATCTGTTATTCAAGTTTTTAAGATGAAAAAAATTGGGGGGCGTTACAAAATAACTGACTTTCAAAGTGGGCGTTGGACGAAAGAAGTTTGGGAACCTCTGATCTAAATTATAATAATGCACACCTATCAAATAATCTATTTTTTTATCTATGGGTATAATTTTACATATCGGAAATAACTTATTATACTCTTTGTTACACTTATTTTTAACATTTTTACTGACTAGATATTTTAACAATCTTATTTGTATATCTTTAATGTCGCTCAAATATGTAATAAATGTTCGACCATATATAAGGAGTCCATAACTAATTAATGAATCCGCTAGTGCGAAATATACTGTCCTCAATGTCTGTTTGTTCAATGATTTTTTTAATTCGTAAAACTTACTTAACACCGATCTTAGCTTATTACATATATCATTGACATGTAATCTCCAGTTAAAATTTTTGTCTATTGTTAGTCCTAAATATTTAAATTTATCCACATAATCTAATTTTATACAGTTACAGTTGTATTTATTGTTATGTAAGCATTCGTACGTATGTCCTATCACAGTAATATGTTCAACATTTACCGATTTAGCGATTTTGTTGTATGGCGAGTGTATATGCATACATTTAGTTTTTTTAAGGTTCAATATAATTCCATTGTCATGTGCCCATTTACTAATATTTTCAAAATCGCCTTGTATACTTATTTGTGCCTCAGTTATATCTTTGGAGGCATACACAAGACACATGTCACCAGCATACATAAATACCTTACATTTACGTACGACATTCGACACACTGTTGACATGCATTATATACCCTACAGGGCCGTAAACTGATCCAGTAGGTACCCCCAAATGGACATCAGCCTCTTTCCCGACTACACCTGAGATAACTGTGCTTATTTTTCTATTGATTAAATAGTTTTTAAACCATTTATTCATGTGACCGCGTATTCCACATTCGTCCATTGCCTGTAATAAGATGTTATGGTCTAAAGTATCAAACGCCTTTTTAAAGTCAATAAATAGTGCTATAATTTGTTTTCCGGAATCTAAACACTCATTAATATAATCTGAGAATCTGCCCTAGCAGGGCAGAGACAGTATTTCTCCCTCTTCGAAAGCCATGTTGAGAGTCATTCAGTATATGGTGTTGTTCTAAGAATCCGCTAATCTGTCCTACTATGATTTTCTCTTTTATTTTGTCTATAACTGACAAGATTGAGATAGGCCTGTAGTTTATATATTCTAAGTGACTACCTGATTTGTATATAGGACGTATGATAGCTTTTTTTAATTGGTCAGGGTAAATACCATTCTGTAAGGACGTATTTATTAATGTGGCTAAAACAGGACTTATCTTTTTACGTAGATATATAACGTCTTGTACCCGTATTCCATCTGGACCGGGTGCTTTTTGACCCGACAATGAACCTATGACCTTTTCTACATCTGACGCGGTCACCCTATTGTATCTATAGCTTACATCGCTCGGTATTCCATAGTTATTTCTATCTAAAAACTTCAGGTTGCATACGTGTTTAATTCCTTTAATTTCCTCTGTAAATGTTCTAGAAAAATTTGTACAAATTTGTTCTATACTATTTGTTTTTCCTAAATGCCTTAAGACAACATCATCCAAGCTATCTTTTTTTCGACCTAACCATACGTTTAAATTTGACCAGATTTTCCGAAAATCTCCATTACATTTTACAATTTGTTCCTGTCTGTATTTATTTTTTGCAATATTTATTAATTTATTTACTATATTTATAATAAATTATTGTGGATATATTGGCGTTTAGCACCTCTTACCATCTGATTACACCGATTCCTTAACTTTTTATAGAGATTCCAGTTAATCTCGCTGCGATTACGCTTAAATTTACCAAAAGCACCATCACGTTTTTTCATTGCAGCTCTAATCTGTTCTGTTATCCACGGAGATCGGAAATGTCGTAATTTAACAGCTTTTACTGGAACGTACCTGTTATAAATGTTCAAAATCTCTTTATTAAAATATTCAACATATCATTTACATTAGTCATATTTAGGACATTCGACCAGTTTAAGAGAGAAGCATCCGCAAGAAAATTCTCTAGGTTTAATTTAGAGAAACTCCGCAAGTGCAACACTGCAGGCTTAAACTTAGGAGGCTTCAGGGAGTAGGATATGAATAAGAGATCATGTCTAGGGAAGCTAGGAGCGGATAGTTGACCATGTTTGATGACCTTGTCTTTACAAGACACAAGGATCAAATCAATCCAAGTGTCGGGAGAATCTATATTAAAATGGGTTGGATTTAAACGTAGGACAGATAATGAAACTGAGTGAAGGATTGACTGGAGTTTACGGGAAGGAGTGGAATTAATCAGAAGGTTGGTATTAAAATCTCCCATAACTATGTGATTTACATACTCAGAAGTAAGACTTTCAAGAGTTGATTCTAAATCAGAAAAATAGTCGGTAGTGGGAGGACAGTACACAACTCCTAAAAGAGCCTTAGTACCCGTCAAGTCGATTTGAAGAAATAGGTATTCAGCGGTAGCTGAACAGCTGGTACTAGTCGTAGCTAAGATTATATATGGTATATTAGAGCGCAAGTAAATAGCAACACCACCACCCCTTTTACCACAGCGATCGGAACGGATTAAGACATAGTCACGCAATCTTCTTAATACGAAAAATCTCACATTGTTAACGGAATCCATAAAATATATTCATTATTAACAAAATTCTAGAGTTTTTATTATAATCTAAGTATTATAGTTACGTAGATATGTTAGGACTTTAGGCAAGTACCTAATCCTATCTGTGCTAATTCTCCCTAAGCGTTCGGCGTGTGTGCCGGCGGGGGTGTCAGCGGTGTTGTGGGTGGAGGTGCACTGTGTGCTGGTGCTGGGCGGGCCGTCCAGGGTGCAGGTGCGGCATTAGGTGGCGTGGCGGGACTGGCGCTGGTGACTCGGGCTTTGCCCCACGCAGCACACCGCGCACTCGCCGCTTTGCTAGGCGCTGTCGCACTCGGTCTGCACCACCACATACTGTCAATGCTTTTGATTTGGTGGGTATTATTGTAATATTTGAACATCTCAGGAGTGTTAGTGGGGTATCCGGTCGGTGGTGCCGCGTACAAACTGTGGAGCTCGGCCGCGCCATTTCAACTAATAGCTTTCGCACTGCTCTTTAACTTGGGTACTGTTTTACTTTTAAATATAGTAATTTTTTACTTGTTTCATTAAATGAATTAATTAAAAATACCTATTCGTGACAGCTCTACAATACATCTATCTGAACAAGGAAGAATACAACATGGTGGGTGTAAATAAATAATCAAACTTATTTGTTTTGTTTAATAAGTAGTTCAGTTAAGGTACTGCTCACTCCTGGCAGGTGGCGCCTCCCTCCCCCTCCCCTTCAGGAGGGGCGCGCGCCCTGTTGCGCGAGGCAGGTCGTGGCGCTGCCGGTGCGTGCGCTGGTGCCATTCTACTCACCACCAGCGTTATGGCCGCCCTCGAACCCTGTCTGCCACTGTGGATCATGACAAAGTTCCATCCCCAGGTCATGCTCATTTCGATAAACAGTATTCGGTTCATTCTGCGTATAAGTGCGGGTGTACGTGTGTATGTGTATGTATATGTATGTGTGTATGTGCAAGTGCATTAACCTACCTTACATTTGTGTTGGAATGCGTTTCCTAAAATGATAAAACAACGAAACGTTTATCCCATGAGAATTATTTGCAATCGGTTGGTAATTCACAACTTCATCGTAACTACCCTGAACTATCTCGTAGCGCTGGGCACTAGGCGCGGTGTTCGTGCCGGACAGCGCTGGGTACCTGGCGGCTAGCACGCTGGGCAGCGTGTGGCAGCGTGCAGGCGCCGAGCGCGTCGCCGTCACCGCTGTGGCCTGCGTCGGGATCGCGGCGATGCTGCTGCCACTCGCTCCGTCGGTACATCACAATTGCTTTATTTTGGTCAATTTGATCTTTCGATCTCTCGTTACCTCGTTCGTTGTAAATTCTCCTTTATTCTTCGGAGTTAACCTATGGTCAATGTCTTAGGTAGGATGGCTATCGGTGCCTCAGTGCGTAGTGGGCGCGGGCCTGGGTGCTGCGGACGCCGCCTTAGTACCCGCCCTGTTGGCGCGCGCTCCGCCGGCCGCCCTGCCAGCTCGCGCCGCCCTGCTGCAGGCCGCTTCCAGCGCCGCCTACGCCGTCGGTGATCACACGACTCGCATTTACAGATCGAACCTAAATGGCATACTACGACCGCTCACGGGATATCAGGACCTATGCTCCGAATTTGAATGAACTTTCCTTGCTATATTTAAAGTTATAGAAAAAGTCGTTTTTAAGCAACTATCTACCTTTTTAACATCCAACCATCTCCTTAGTCCTTTCCAGTGCGGTTTCCGCACTGCACATAGCACATCCACAGCCTTACTTAAGGTTACCGATGACATACGGTTCGCTATGGATAACAAAAACCTAACTATCCTCGTCCTTCTTGATTTCAGCAATGCTTTTAATACTGTAGATTTCGACATACTACTAGGTGTTTTGCGCAGCCTTAACATATCTCCACCCGTGGTTAACTGGTTTCACACTTACCTTTATGGTCGCCGACAGATTACCTGCTGTGATGGTTCCTCCTCTCAGTGGGCTGATCTATCTGCTGGTGTTCCTCAGGGCGGCATTTTATCCCCTTTACTTTTTTCCATTTTTATAAATGAATTATCTAAAATATTATCTTCTCCCTACAATCTTTATGCAGACGATTTACAACTATATAGGCATTCCTCTCTTAATGACATTAACCACAGTATCGGAATAATAAATAATGACTTGAACAATATTAGAGAATGGGCAGAGTCTTTTGGACTCCAAGTGAATCCGAAAAAATCACAAGCAATTGTAATCGGCAGTAGATTTTTTCTTAATAAATTGCACCTCAACCAACTTGCTAGTGTAATATACCATAACACTGTCATAACTTTTTCTGAAGAGGTTAAAAATCTGGGATTGACTTTCGATAAATATTTATGTTGGTCAGCGCAAGTCAATGAAACTAGTAAGCGAGTTCACATGTCATTCCACTCTCTCAGGCGTTTGCAGAATTTCTTGCCTCTGCGGACTAGAATCTTACTAGCACAATCCCTCTTGTTACCCCTCCTCGACTACGGTGACGTTTGCTATCTGGATGCTTCTGAAGAGCTACTCAATAAATTAGACCGCCTTCAAAACTTGTGCATTCGATTTGTCTTCGGTTTACGCAAATTTGACCACGTTTCAGATTTTCGGCGTCAACTGAAGTGGCTCCCCATCCGCCTTCGCTGGAATATGTATATATTGACCACGCTATACAACGTTCTTAAAAAATCCTCACCTCCTTATTTATACGAACGTTTCCGTCTATCCTTGCCTAATAATCGCCCCAAACGCTCCTGCATCAAAGTAAAAACTTTTGATATCCCCTCTTATAATACTACTTTTTTCTCCAAATCCTTTACTGTAAATGCTGCGAGGTTATGGAATTCACTTCCTAACGACATTACAAGTAGCCGATCTGTCCTTACTTTTAAAAAAAAATTAAAGCAACACTATCTGTCACTGTCTTAAGTTTTATGTTTATGTAAGTTTATGTAAGCGATCTATATTCTTTAATTATATATGTATTATAGTTATTATATTTGTCATTATATATTTTACTGAATATTTATGTATGAGTAAGTGTATGTTATGTATATATTGTTAAAATTTATGTGTACCTATTTCTGCCCTCACAAATGTTCTTTTCCAACTCTCATGGGTAGCTGGAAGAGATCTCTTTATAGGGACAAGCTTATCCTATGTGTACTTTTATGTCATTTTTTTTGTTGTTTATGAAATTTCTGGTACATGAAATAAATAAATAAAAAATAATAAATAAATAAAATATTTCATCCATCCGTTGAGACAGATAACTTTCTCACAGAGATACAAAACGTCCGACATGAGATGTGATCGTTTACATCTCACAGTCCATAGAACGTGAATATAGTTCCGATCGTCCCTTCTTCACACGGACTACAAATATAATAATTATAATAATTATAGATGAATAAAATTGTAAGGCCTCCGCCCTCCCCCGCCCAGGGCCGGTGGTGGGCGGCTCGGTCTCGTGGGCGGCGGGATTCGAGCGCGCGCTGTGTGTTCTGGGTGCCGCCAACGCCCTCTATGCCGCGCTGCTATACCGCGTGCTGTTAAAGCATCCACTATCGCCACAGGTAAGTCGCTTGCAACGTATAGTTACTCTTTTTGTTTCGTTCCGTTATCTACGTTCTCCTGGGAATCGAATCTTTTTGTGATTGAATCTCCTTTTTTTTCCTCCCACCTCGAAAGATATTTTTTCCAGATTCAATACACTCTGTCCAATATATGTACTTATAGTTTATATGTAATTAGTTCTTGAAATTTTAAATGCAACAATATTGTGTTTTTTTTAATTAAACTTTCGTGTACCATGATGTTTAATTAATATATATTTACCCGGCTATAATCACGTAATATTATCGGAATTTTGTCCGACTAGTTTCGTCGTGAACTCGTCGCGAGACCGCCATGCTTCGAGCTGATGAATAGGAACCGCCCATGGATTTAAAACTAGTCGGGCAAAATTTTGATTAAATTACGTGATCATAGCCGGGTAAATATATATGTACACTGTAACTTCACACCAAGTGGGGCGCCAGTGAGTCTCCTGAAGAGAGCGAAGCTGAAGGCGAGGAGCTGACGCCGCTGAAGACAGCCGGCCTCAACCACCCTGTCAACCTACAACCCTAATTATACAATAATATTCAGATGTATTGTCATTACTCTTTAATTCAGTCATTTTCTGGTATAATAAATTAATATTACATCACTTTTAATTTCATTTCGTTATCCATTTAATATAAATACATGTTAAAAATTAACAAACCTAATAAATTCCTAATGACTCTTATGTCATATTAATGTTGTGATATCCATCACTTTATAGGAACGTCATAATTATGTCATATAACTATTTGTCAAATAATAAACACACGAGTAATTCTTCATAGAATTAATATACATAGAATAGGTAAGCATTCGTACGAGCGTCAGTGATAGATAGTTATTAAAGATGCAAGATGTCACACTGTTTGTCTTTGTCTAATCACACATGCGCAAAGAAATATTCATGACGCGTTTTCAATTTAAAGACTTTGACATTTTTTTAGGACATCCTCTAAATGTTTGAAAGTATCTATAAACATGTATAGCCATGTTAAACTTATTTGAATTTATATAAATATAACATGTAAAATAAACAGTTACCAGGGATTCGAACCCGCGACCTCTGGGAAACCGTTTCAGCACGTTATTAAAAATGACAATTGGTTACTCAATTGCTACGAATTACGCACGAGACGACCACGATGAAGCACGAGATTTCATAAAAAATAGAGACAGATAGAGATAGAGGTTTTTCGATCAACCTATCTCTTTTAAGTTCGATAGTCACAATTTTGGTTTCTTACCTACTCTATGCATAATATCTCTAAGAAATTCTTACAACGTGAGAATGTTCAATACTACCTATATATAAGAATACTACAGTAAAAAATAATATTACATTTTTACTGGGACCTGAAACTACCTACTAAGAGATTTACTACTTTACTCTTTAAAAGATTAGAATAAATAAAGAAACTAATCTTTTGTATTGAATCAGAAATAAGTATGAAACAGGAAGCTCTGGTGACAGAAAAATTGAGGAACCTCCCTTGGTATGGGGATGTAATGAAGAGAGATGAATCTTAAATGACAAAAAAGTACTTCATATAATCGTGGGGGATTGGGGAAAAGTAGAGGAAGGCCAAAGAACAGCAGGTTACGGGATAAGCGTGTCAAATTACTATATTTATGTTTAATCTTTTTATATACTTATTTATTTAAATTAATTAAATTATGAACCTAACAGCATACTATAAATTGCTGATCAGTAATATAACGTTTGCAAAGTTTTGTCTAATCTTTAGTATAAATTAAAAAAAAACTGAAATGATGTGTTCTTTTAATGAGACTCTTTTGGAAGTACATTTTATTTATTTTCTACTACATTTGGCTGTTAATCGAAATTCAAAACATGTTATTTCGTTGACATTTCACACAAACAAGATTCCGAGCAGCTGGACATAATGTTTTAGTAAATTATACGAAATTTTTGTGTTCTAACCAAATTATCTGTTTTACCACACAATGGCCTGCAAGAAACCACTGGGTAAGTAATACTTCAGTTCCCGCATTGCGGAGAATGCTACTAAAAGTGATGTTAATGTAATTTTTTCTGTAGACAATTTTTCATTTACTAAAAAGGAGAGGTTCTAAAATTCTTATAATATTTTTTATCTAAAACTGCTTTGCCTCTGATTGCAGATTTAATAATCTTATTCGCAATAGTTTATCTATACATATACAACAATAGTAAGGAGGGAAAATATATTAATTTTAAAGTAATTGTTACTTTTAAGTACATAACACTGATCTCAAAGTAATAGTATGATTTTTCCTCATTTGTTTGATATTATCTACTAAACGCAAAAACTACTAAACAGAGTTTTGTGAAATTTAGTGTTCATAATCGTATCAGTTAATATACAAGATAATTTTTACTATAGATAAAAATAATTATTTGAGTACCTACCTACAGTAAAACCTCTAGACGGTTTTGATAAAATTCAGTGAGATTAAACCTCATTAGCCGAGTCAACCGATTAGACTGCCATTTAAAGCGAAAAAATATTTTAACTGCTTGGAAAAATACAAAACATGGATTGTTTACAGTGGTAAAAAAAAATACTATTATATCTATAGCAAAATTACAAAGGCAACAGTCTCAAATATAAATGACTGATTACAAAATATTTATAGTTTCGAAAACTATCAGAATACTGATATACTTACTTATAGCTGTTAAGTTAGTGAGAGTTATCTCATTCATACATTTTTACATTGAGTTTCCTATCGGCTGTTTTTTGTGGAACTCATGATATTTGATATTAAAGAAAAATTACTTTGACTTTGGTACATTTTTACAAAGCTATTTTTCATTCGTAGGTCCCGGGCCGGGTGCCTACAAGCTGCCAACGACTGTGGGGTTCCCGGCACACGACCCTTCCCGCTACCGGAACCCCATGTATTCGTTCGGTATGAACGCCGGCTTTCGCGTGAGGCAGCTTGGACCCGGGCCCGCCTACCGCATCGACCGTGTCACCAGAGACGGAGTCGTCTCGTCTCCCAACTGGAGCTTTGGGGCCAGGTACTTACACCAGCTTACAGAATCATATTTTTAGAAAGATCATCAAATGATATGACTTAATTTTATGATATTTCACAGTTAAATAACTATAATAGTGTAATATTTGAAATTGTCTATAAATATATCAAGCAATAGGTATTTAAATATTACGCGGGCAGGGCAGTCATTACCTATGACTTCCGGGGGATATGGTCCTCATCCAAACTGGGATCCCAGAGGTCGAAAGTTCAAGTCTGAATAGGTAGCTACTTCCTCCGAAGGTTTCCGGTTCGCTCAACGTTCCGCACGCCGGGTCCGGGAGCGCACGCTCCAGAACGCTGCCCGCCCACCCGGGAGCCGCGCGCTCCTGAGTACTCCATGGGTGCGAGACTCGGATTTGGCCTCAAGAGAGTCGGACCTGCGTCCAACGCGTACGCGTTAAGGATGGGGCCCGGAACGCCCGCCTACACCATGGGCGCCAGGGTCGGCTTCAACGCCAAGGCCAAGTCTCCAGGACCCGCCGTGTACTTTCAGAGGGACACAGATGTTTATAAAACGAGGTGGGTGGCACGGTACCTTTAGATATTATATTGGTACCTTATCATAATTATCAAATGTGTTTAACGATCGTTCAGAGTCCGGCTCTCGGTAATCATTATATGAGCGTTACGATCGCTTATATGTTGTGCGTGATCATCAGGTCCCCTCACTACACGCTTGGCGCGCGCTCAGAAGGCGCCGGCCGCCCCACGCGTACTCCCGGACCCGCCAACTACCCGCCTAACCTCTACAACATCAAGAAGGTAAAAGTATCGACTACCCTCAATATTCACAATATTATTTTGGGATTGTTTTGTTCTGTTGCTGTATTTGCGTTTAATACGACAATAGTATTTTGTAATCTAAATAACTATAGAATAAATACTGTGTAAATACTAAGTGCTTCTAAATCTTCTGCAAGATGATTGTTTTTTCAGAATCCATACGCATACTCCTTTGGTACTAAGCATGGCGACTACGCATGTCCCATGATCATCAAAGAAGACACGATGGATTGCCTGTGAATCCTCTTATGATAAAGAAAATATAGGAGCAGATCAGGCCAGGGTCATAGTCACAGCGTATTACATAAACAATTAACAGAGGAATAATTTGACAATTAAAAGAGGCCCTGAGAAAAAAATATAAAAGGAGTTAAAAAAAAATTGAGATTTCATCAAACCGTATTTTGTATAATTCTTGTGATATAAAAAATGTATAACTGTAACATGTATCGTTTTTTGTGATAGGTCGAGAAATCTTAATTGAATGTTTAATCATTGTTTGGTTTTTAGATGATTTCATAAAATTTATATTGTTTAAAAAGTTTTCGTCACAACACAACCAGACACAATAAAAGAAATTATAATGGATTATTGATTTATTTTTATTATTATTTATATATGTCTAACAGTTTATGCTCCGCGTTGCAGTGTTGTGTCATGATGTAACATTTTTTCTATAGGTACATATAATATAAAAGTCAAAGTTAAGATAATTTTGTTTAGCTGACTGGACACTTCAAACGAAGGAGTTTTAAATTGATAATTAATTTCATCAATCAGTTTCTCAAATGCCTCTATAAGTAAATCATGCAGTATTTTATTGGAATGTCTACCTGCTGGATACTTTGTTTTCGTAGCAAATAGATCAGCTGGTGGTTCGCCTGTGCTTATTTTGTATAAACATCGTGTATGTATGTATGTACCTACCACCGAAATTTCTGTAGACAAGAAAATCGTTTTGTTTAATTTTTTTTTGTTTGTTGTATTTTGACAATATCACAAACACAAAAAATAAAACCGTTAAGCATCAATTAGTTTAAAGACTACTAAGATCAGATCTGGGTGAAGGGTGGGTGGTGGTTTTCATTTATAAGAATTGGGCAAAGTGGCCGGTCCTCATATTTTAAATACTCAATACCTTCAGTGCCTGTTCAATAAGCTAGTTCTCCTAGACTTCAGTAGTGCCTTTAACACTTTGCTGCAGCTACTTTGCCGCCCGTAAATTTATAGATAATTTGCGCAATACTTTAGAGATTTGAACTGACAGTAAACTTTAGTGACAAACAAACGAAGATGGTTACTCGGGTATGTTTTCCAGAGAAAAAGGATATCCTCAAAGTAATAAATTAATATCCAGAAGAACTTCTTAAATTATAATGATATAATTATAACATTTATTCTATATGTCGGAGATAGGAGGTAATGGTATATTGGTGGCTTGTTAGTTGTTGATGGAGTCTTCTGGTACAGGATCCGAGGCGTAGGTCTCAGGCAATTAAACCACACAGACACAATATGACAATTACTTGTATTAAATGTAGGTAATTAGATATTACAAATTACTTAGTAGGTACACAATTATTGGAGTTTCGTGAACCACCGGTCCCGTTTGGGGGGTCCGGACTCTAAGGCTCACACTAACTAATAATCATTTGTCTCGATGCTCTCGGATATTTAAAATGTCTCCGGTGCCCCTCCAAACGATTCCCATCACGTGACTCATTACGTCACGGCGTTCACACCCCACTATTACAATGATATCAATGGAGTTACTAATTATCGTTAAATTATCGTGATTTGCGACACGGCCATACTGACAAGTCACACGCCCTCGTGTGCATATGTATCTGATTAGGGAACATTCACGTATTTTTTTTTGACGTAAATTAATCATTTACCTCTCTATATCGTAGAAAAAAATATAAATGGGCTTGAAAAGATTCTAGTTTTTTTTCAAAGTGAAAATTAAAACATTGAGTAAATTTGACCCGTTTAAACACCGCCATTTTGCGCGCGTTTTGCGTGACGTCAAATGATATGTCCAGTGAATGTTTACTATGAACTTTTTAGTTATTTCATAGATATTTTAAGTTTTAATTGCTTTACAACTCATGGAAGAAGATAAAAATCATCTTACGAGTATTGTATAGTACCGGAGTGCAAAAATAGTATTAGAAAAACACCCGACAAAGTGTTTTTTGTAATCCAAGAGATGCGAAAATACAAAAACAATGGTGTATGGTAATTAAAAGGGATAATATATGTCCTAAATCGTGTTTATATGGTTGTGAAGATCAATTCAACGTAAGTATACTTTATTTAGGTATAATAAGTTTAATCTAATAGTTTAAATTTATAATAAGTATTAAACATTAGAAAATTTGAGTTTAAAATTAACCTAACCTATTTTACAAATTTCAGTATAACTTTCTATAAAAACCGTAATCTTTTTTTGTTTTACGCAATTTTTATGGTCTGTCGATTTATTTCAGGTTAAGGAAGATACAGCAAATTGTATTGAATATAATATGTGTAACGAAACAACAAGGAGAAAGATGTAATCTAAGTTTGAAGTAAGGAGTTGTTCCTTATATATTTTTGTGGCAAAAACAACAGCTGATAGAATGAGAATGTGCATAGTCAAAAGGCAAAGATTGACATCGGTTAATGAAGCCTTTTCAGAGTTAGCTATCAAAAGTAGTGTTTAAAAAAATTGGTGACCTTTACAAAGAAGTGATATAGGTAGTAAGTCCTAGTACTGCCCATACAAATGTCTGTGATATTTATCACCCAAGACTCAGTACTTCTCCTATTGAATGTGATGATCATAAGGCAGAGCCTTGCTTTTCCCATATTAAAGATAAATTACCAAGTGACTAAGCTGTGCAAGTTAATATTAAACCGAAGTATGGAAGTAAAGGTGTCAATGTAAATATACCTGCTGAAAAACAAAATGTAGCATTATCACCATTTCCTCATTTAACACACAACAGTTTTAAAAGTAAAACTATCTGTTTTAAAAAGAAAATTGTTTACTGAAAACACAGCTGATAATACTTCTATAGCATCTTATATCTTCTATATCTGCTGATTATCAACCAAGTTATTTATCTGAGTCAAGTGAAGTGAAAATGATTCAGAGGCAGAAACATTTTAAAAATGTATTGTGTAGTAGCATGCTAACTGCTATTCAAAAAGAGTTTGTAGGTATTTGTTTTGTTAGAGTTGTTTGAGTATTTAGAAAATGTTTTTAAGATTACCTAAACAATTGTATCATTTAATAAAACCTTTAAGCACGAAAATATAGGTTTAAATTATTTACTTTTCTCAGTCACACTGATACCACAGTATGAACTTAAACGCCGATATATTGAATGGCGTGTCAAATGACGTCACATTTCCTTACGACCAATGGTGGCGCGTTTTGGAATTTTGAATTTCGCTCCCTAAAGTTACACTTTTCATAAATTATTTTATGGCCTTAAAAGATTAGTAAATTAAAAAAAATGATTTTATTATAATAAGATGATAAAAAGTAATCGAAAAAAAAATATTTGTGACCATTTAAATTTTTTTGCATGTTCCCTATAATTTAATTTTTTTGCATGTTGCTTCGCTCGGCCTTTCTGACCACATAAAAAAATCATGAATCTTTCTAAAATCGATAGTTATGATAACTAAAGCCGTTACATAGAACATAACTCAATAAAAGTCATTCCATGGGATTCAAATAATTGGAGTCAAGATAGACATTCCGTATTGAAGTCAAGATAGACATCCCAAACAAGAGTCAAGTCAAGATCAACATTCAAAACTTCGGAGTCAATATAGACATCCTAGGGTGTCAAGTCAAGATAGACAATCCGCATTGGCGTCAAGATAGACAACCCGCATTGGAGTCAAGATAGACATCCCAAACAGAAGCTGCGGCTGCAGTGAAGGCCGCAGCAGCCGCCGACAAACTGGCGGAGGATGAGCGGCAGATTGCGGCTCTGACGGAGAGGGTGACGCTCAGGAAAGTCACTCGCTCGTCGGAGTCGTCGTCTGCCGTCCCTGAGGCAGAGGTCGAGGCAGGGGAACTCCCTGCCTGCGTTCTTAAGGAAAGGATGGCCGATGCGATTGCGGCCATTAGAAGGGTCGGCCGGGTCTCTAAAGGCCTTAGCGGCCGCTGCCAGAAGGCGCTGAAAGATGCCACGGCCTCGATAGTGGACAGTGCGGAGGCCCTTTTGACCCGAAGTACTACGGAGGAAACGGCTTTGCTGCGGGCCCAGAATAAGAAGCTCGCGGCCCAAATGACGGAGCTCCGTAAGGAGCACGAAGAGCTTAAGGCGGAGATGGTCAATTTCCGCCGCGAGCACCTCAGGCGGGAGGTGGGCCTTCCGCATGTAGAGCCGCAACCGCAGTCGCAACCGCGGTCACCGCAGAAGTCACAGGAAGCGGACGTAGTTCGCCTGATCCGTCAGGAAATGGCGAGCTTTAACGCTCGCTTCTCTGTGCTGGAGGGGAAAATTCTGCGTCCCCCCCTCGCTACAGATCGGCGCAGAACACCGGCGCCGACATACGCGGCCCAAGCCGCAGCGCCCCGTGCCGTCCAACCGGCACAAGCGCCCCGTGCCGCCCAACCGGCACAAGCGGGATACAGGAGGGCTGCTAAAAAGGCAGGTGCGACCACTGCTCCGCCTGCACGGGCTTCTGCACCGTTAAGACCCGCCACTCAACCGGAAGCGGAGTGGACGCAAAAGACTCCTGGTTGGATGGGTCTCGGCGCAGGTCGCGTTCCTAGCGCCAAAGCCCTTCCGGTGCTACCGCTGCCTGGAAGGAGGACACGCAGGGGCACGGTGCACCGCTGGGGTAGACCGCAGCAATCTATGCTTCCGCTGCGGTCAGCCTGGTCACAATGCTGGCCCCTGCACTGCCGCGCCGCACTGCGTCATCTGTGCGGCAGCTGGCAAGCCAGCCGACCACCAGACCGGGTCAAAGGCCTGCGCCAGGCCCAAAACGCCGCAGAAGCATGCGAGGAGACAGCCGACTACGATCGCGGCAACCAGCTCCTCGCAACCGGTACACCCGCCGGTTGCGGCAGAACAACTGCCGAGGGCTGGGGAGGGGGCGACGGCCATGGACACCTAGTAATGGCTCTACGTCGTCTCCTCCAAGCCAACGTAAACCACTGCGCCAGGGCTCAGGATCTCTTGCTCCAGAGCATGGCGCAGTGGTCGATCGATCTGGCTGTTGCCGCCGAGCCGTACTTTGTGCCACCCAGAGATGACTGGGTGTGCGACATGGGCCGCTCGGTGGCACTTATTGTGAGGTCTGGCGCCGACACCCTTCCCTTCGAGAACGTCACCCGAGGGCGGGGCTATGTCGCGGCAGTGTGGGGCAATCTCATGGTCGTGGGGGTGTACTTTCCCCCCAGCCTTTCTCTCGCCGACCTGGAGGACATTATTTTGGAGTTGGGCACGGTCGTCAGTCGTAGCCGTCCTCGTCCCGCGATCGTCTTCGGGGACTTCAATGCCAAATCCACGGCTTGGGGTTCCCCGGCCACGAACGTGCGGGGCGAGTTGGTGGAGGAGTGGGCGGTCGAGCAGGGCCTGCTTCTCCTGAACCGGGGTTCCGTGCAGACGTGCGTGAGGCAGCGGGGCGGGTCCATAGTGGACCTGTCGTTCGCGAGTCCCGCTCTCGCGCGCACTGTCCAGGACTGGCACGTTCTGGAGGAGGTGGAGACGCTGTCCGATCATCGGTACATCCGATTTAGCGTCTCCGCCCAGACCTCGGTTGGGCCGGTCCAAGCGGCCCCGGTGGGCGTTGGTGACGGCCCGCGTTGGGCACTGAAGCGGCTGGACAGGGAGGCTCTCCTGGAGGCCTCCATCGTCAAGGCCTGGCTGGACTCTCCAGTCAGGCCGTCCGACATCGACGAGGAGGCGGAGTGGTTCCGGGAGAGCATGTCGCACATCTGTGATGCTGGCATGCCCCGAGTCCGGCCGCTACTTGCTAGGCGCCAGGTGTACTGGTGGTCGCAGACGATTGCGCAGCTGCGCATCGCGTTTGTGGAGGTGCGGCGCCAGTACGCCAGGTGCCGACGAAGAAGGAGTGTCCGCCGCCCCTTTACAGCGGCGGACGAGCAGGAAGAGGCGGAACTGTATGAACGCTACAAACAAGCGAAGAGCGACCTCCAGCTGGCCATCGTTCGGGCTAAGGCCCAGGCCAATGAGGAGATGCTGGAGACTCTGGACCGAGACCCGTGGGGACGCCCCTACCTCATGGTACGGGGCAAGCTGCGCCAGTGGGCTCCCCCGCTGTCCCGGAGTCTCCAGCCACAGCTGCTGGAGGAGGTGGTGTGTGCCTTGTTTCCGGCGAGGCCGGAGCACACGCCACCGGCTATGGTTCCGCCTCGCAATGTGTCCGACGCGGAAGACGACATTGACGACGACGTGCCCGAAGTGACCCGGGTAGAGTTGAGAGTGGCGGTGGCTCGCATAAGGAACACCGCCCCAGGGCCCGACGGCATTCCAGGCCGCGCATGGTTCCTGGTCATGAGGGCTCTCGGGCCCCGACTAGAGGGGCTCTTAAGCGCATGTTTGGAGCGGGGCCAGTTTCCAAGCCGGTGGAAGACCGGGAAGCTGGTCTTGCTGAAGAAGGAGGGGCGCCCCGCAGACTCGCCGTCTGCGTACCGCCCCATCGTGTTGCTGGACGAGGTGTGCAAGATCTTCGAGCGAGTAATCGCCGATCGCCTCGTCCGGCACATGTCTGGGGTGGGTCCGGATTTGGCGGACAACCAGTTTGGTTTCCGCCAGGGGCGCTCCACGGTGGACGCCATCATGCGCGTGAGGGTCCTTGCGGAGGAGGCAGTCACCCGGGGTGAGGTGGTCTTGGCGGTGTCGCTCGACATCGCCAACGCCTTCAACACCTTGCCCTGGAGCACTATCAGGGAGGCACTCCGCTACCACGGGGTGCCGCGCTACCTCCAACGCATTGTCGGGGCCTATCTCTCCGAGAGAGCTGTCGTATACCCGGGTCGAGAAGGATGGGGTCGGCGGGAGACGTCGTGCGGTGTTTCACAGGGCTCGGTCCTGGGACCGCTGCTGTGGAACATTGGATACGACTGGGCTCTGCGCGGTGCGCTTGTGCACGGCGTCGGCGTCATTTGTTACGCCGACGACACGCTCGTCACAGCACGTGGGAAGTCGTACCGGCAGGCGGCCATACGCGGGACTGCTGGTGTCGCGCACGTCGTGCATAGGATCCGGCGGCTGGGCTTGGAGGTGGCATTGCACAAGTCCGAGGCCCTATGTTTTCATGGGCCGAGGATGAAGCCGCCTCCGGGTTCAGCAATCATAGTGGGAGGGGCCTCCATCGCTGTCGAGCCGACGATGAAGTATCTCGGACTCGTCCTCGACAGTCGGTGGAACTTCGGGCCGCACTTTACGCGGCTCGCCCCCCGGTTGTTGGGCGCCGTTTCTGCGCTTTCGCGCTTGCTGCCCAACCTCGGGGGACCTGGCTCCTCCTGCCGGAGGCTCTACATGGGGGTCGTACGGTCGATGGCGTTATACGCCGCGCCAGTCTGGGCGGACGCCCTGACGGCCCGTAATATCGCCGCGCTGCGGAGGCCGCAGCGCGCAATGGCCGTCAGGGCCATAAGGGGGTACCGTACGATCTCCTTTGAGGCGGCGGGCCTCCTAGCCGGATCAGCGCCCTGGGATCTCGACGCAAGGCTCCTCGCGTCGCTCTATTGGTGGCGCGCGGAGGCGGTCGAGCGGGGCGAGCGCCTGGTGCCTCGACAGATTGAGGCACGCAGGGCAGATCTCCGCCAGGTCCTAGTGGCGGAGTGGCAGACGCGCTTAGCTCAACCCACGGCGGGGCACGCCGCTGTAGCGGCGGTAAGGCCCATATTGGAGGAGTGGCTCAAGAGGAGCCACGGCGCCCTCAGCTTCCGGCTGACGCAGGTGCTGACCGGACACGGATGTTTCGGGAAGTACTTGTGTCGCATAGGCCGGGAGCAGACGTCCCAGTGCCATCATTGTGATGATTGCCGCGACGATACGGCGCTGCATACCTTGGCGGAATGCCCAGCTTGGGCTGAGCAGCGCCGTGACTTGGTCGCGGCCGTAGGTGCTGCGGGAACCCTCTCGCTTCCGGCTGTTGTCTCTAGAGATGGTCGGGAGCGAGTCGGGGTGGAGTGCCGTCGCCGCCTTTTGCGAGGCAGTAATGTCCGCTAAGGAGGCGGCGGAAAGGGAGAGAGAGGTCGCCTCCTCTCTACCCTCCCGCAGCAGACGCACTGGGCGTCGTAGGGTGGCCGACTTTCGGCCACCGTAGGGCGCGGCCTGCGGACGACAGACTCGGGGCGTCTTGTCGTCCGACCAGCAGCAGGCCTCGAGGCGGCGGCGTCGTGTCCTTACGCGCGCCCCTCGAAGTGGAGTCCTGCGGCCGGGGTGTCGGCCGCAGTGGGTGACGTGGCCCGCCATGAATCGGCGGGCCGTGACGGGGCCCTCCTATCGTTTTGGAGGGCCAATACCCGTCGGGCGGGTGTGACGAATGCTTCGGTGATACCCGCCCCCCGACACATGGGTACGAGAAGGACACGGTTGGTTTTTAGTCAGTAAGAGTCTGACAGTACCCTCGCCCTTCCCCAAGGACGGGGGTCTCCATGAGGATTTTCCAACAAAAAAAAAAAAAAAAAAAAAAGACATCCCAAACAAGCCAAACAAGAGTCAAGATCAACATTCAAAACTTCCGAGTCAATATAGAGATCCTAGGGTGTCAAGTCAAGATAGACAACCCGCATTGGCGTCAAGTCAAGATAGAAAACCATCATTGACGTCAAGTCAAGATAGACAACCTGCACTGGCGTCAAGTCAAGATAGACAACCTGCATTAGAGTCAAGTCAAGATAGACAACCCGCATTGGCGTCAAGTCAAGATAGACAACCTGCATTGGCGTCAAGTCAAGACAGAGATAGACAACCATCATTGGCGTCAAGTCTCTCCTAGATCTAGAACTAAGATTAACTACTATCACTTTTACTCAATCGCTTTTACTACAAGCTCTACTTCAAGTGGTACTTAACCCTCTGGCATCGCTATAAATCCAAAACAAAGGTTTTTTTAACTTTCTCTGTCATAAGCTCTAAAAATGAAACTTTTGCAACCATGGTCATTGTACAATTTGTCGCGAGTTTAACTTTATCTATGGCATCTTGCCCCGATCGAATATTGCTAGTCTCTGTTGCCGAAAACATATACAAGACGTAAATAATAAGTTCTTACTTTTGCTAAATTAATTAACCGCTTTATTTTACAGCATTTACGGGCCTTGATCGGCAATAATAGGCATTTGCAATATATGATTAATTAATAATTGTAAGTTCGCCCGTGATTACTACACATGCAGGTAGACAAGAAATAAAATATTCCGAAAATCGAATTACAGTTTTTTTTAAAGTCTTGACTGGTCTTAACCGGTTGAATCTTTAGAGCTATCGCGTTACCATTGGTTACCTGAATTTAAAACAAGGTTCTTAGTCAAATGAATTATCCTTATCATATTACGTTTACAAAAATCCGGGATAAAATAATTTCGCGCCTTATCATAATACGTAACAAAATGACGTTAAGTTAAAGTAAATTAATTATCATTAAAAATTAAAAAACAAGATCGTGAGGGTTGATCGCTAATCTAATACTAGTTATCTCAATAACGATAATAAAGAGCTTACCACTATATTAAATCGCTTAATTTTCTTTAACTAGCGATTGTTTAGCGCAAAAATTGGATGTACATCGAAACGAATCACCTTTATGCTGTGACGTGATCGATGATGGATAAATTGCGCAGACATCAACGCGTTGCTCGCCACGTGCCATGCCAGCACCGCTGCCATCGCCACGACCGCCATTAATATCATCAGCACCATCAGCACCACCTGCGCCATCACCGCCATCCGCGCTGCGCCATCATCGCCATCCGCGCCGCGTTGTCACCGCCATAATTTCTCATTTTCTTCTTTCTTCATTAGCAACGATGCCTTCTTTCGTAGAATTCTTCCAACGGTTTGTCATATAATCTAATAAACGACTTGCATAAGCTATTAAATAGGTATTTTCACTCGATTTTCTTGTAATGTGGGTAGATCTCAATTTTAAAGTTTTGAGATAACATAAATTTAACTTGATTGATTGATTGATTTACAACCATTGATTATCAACTATTGATTGATTGTATTGATTCTGGAACTTCATTGTTATTATCTTGTAGTGTGCGTTTCAAATAATAAAATCACTTCATTTTTGCTTGACGTGATATTGTAGCTTCAATAAACTTATCTCGTAGGTAGTTTGTGGTTTTGATGCCCGAGTGAATCCCGGTTCTGATGTCGGAGATAGGAGGTATATTGGTGGCTTGTTCGTTGTTGATGGAGTCTTCTGGGACAGGATCCGAGGCGTAGGTCTCAGGCAATTAAACCAGACAGACACAATATGATAATTACTTGTATTAAATGTAGGTAATTAGATATTACAAATTACTTAGTAGGTATACAATTATCGGAGTTTCGTGAACCACCGGTCCCGTTTGGGGGGTCCGGACTCTAAGGCTCACACTAACTAATAATCCTTTGTCTCGATGCTCTCGGATATTTAAAATGTCTCCGGTGCCCCTCCAAACGATTCCGATCACGTGACTCATTACGTCACGGCGTTCACACCCCACTATTGCAATGATATCAATGGAGTTACTAATTATCGTTAAATTATCGTGATCTGCGACATATATATCTTTAATAATATAATCATAAATAATATTGGTTATTAATAGAGGTTTGCACCGGAGCAGTGAGTACCGGAGAATCACCGGTGATGTACCCGCCAAAATACTCGATTGAATCAATCGGTGAATAACCGGTTAGACTCCGTTGATCACAGTCGAATTGAATATTTTTTTATGTGGTGAAATTAAATAGACATGTTTGAAAAAAAACCAACCAATAAAAATATAGATAACCAATATGTATATAAATATAGAATGAAAAGTTTAAGGTTAGGTACGGTTAAGGTAAAAAAGGTTTATATTTCATTCTATATTTCTATAAATATAAATACACATTTAAAACCTTTAGTCGAAATAGCTTTCAAATATTTAACTGTGCCTGCAACTGGCAACTTCTTTAATGTCGGAGAGAGTATTTTCTACGACAGATCACACACTCAACTATAAAAGAAGTATAACTAGCGGCACGCATCCCTGATGGACTTGACTGCTCAGAAGTCTAAATTAAGGTATATGAGGGGTCTGAGATGAAGGGTGGGCGTACATAGTGCTGATTGGCTCTCCAATCGTTCGTGTTACGTCCCCCGCGCCGATACTAATCCTCGCTCACTTTCAGTGTACATTTGAGTACTAAATTGTTATCGCTATTAATATTTTATTGTTGTTTTTTGTTGCGTTTTTTTGTCCTTTTTTTTGTTTTTGTTAAGCTTGTTTGTGCCTTTGATTGTTTTTTTTATTATACGTAATCTTCTTATATCTTAATAAATCATATCTTAAATATAATATAAAGGAAAGGAGAGGAGAGGAGAGGAGAGGAGAGGAGAGGAGAGGAGAGGAGAGGAGAGGAGAGGAGAGGAGAGGAGAGGAGAGGAGAGGAGAGGAGAGGAGAGGAGAGGAGAGGAGAGGAGAGGAGAGGAGAGGAGAGGAGAGGAGAGGAGAGGAGAGGAGAGGAGAGGAGAGGAGAGGAGAGGAGAGGAGAGGAGAGGAGAGGAGAGGAGAGGAGAGGAGAGGAGAGGAGAGGAGAGGAGAGGAGAGGAGAGGAGAGGAGAGGAGAGGAGAGGAGAGGAGAGGAGAGGAGAGGAGAGGAGAGGAGAGGAGAGGAGAGGAGAGGAGAGGAGAGGAGAGGAGAGGAGAGGAGAGGAGAGGAGAGGAGAGGAGAGGAGAGGAGAGGAGAGGAGAGGAGAGGAGAGGAGAGGAGAGGAGAGGAGAGGAGAGGAGAGGAGAGGAGAGGAGAGGAGAGGAGAGGAGAGGAGAGGAGAGGAGAGGAGAGGAGAGGAGAGGAGAGGAGAGGAGAGGAGAGGAGAGGAGAGGAGAGGAGAGGAGAGGAGAGGAGAGGAGAGGAGAGGAGAGGAGAGGAGAGGAGAGGAGAGGAGAGGAGAGGAGAGGAGAGGAGAGGAGAGGAGAGGAGAGGAGAGGAGAGGAGAGGAGAGGAGAGGAGAGGAGAGGAGAGGAGAGGAGAGGAGAGGAGAGGAGAGGAGAGGAGAGGAGAGGAGAGGAGAGGAGAGGAGAGGAGAGGAGAGGAGAGGAGAGGAGAGGAGAGGAGAGGAGAGGAGAGGAGAGGAGAGGAGAGGAGAGGAGAGGAGAGGAGAGGAGAGGAGAGGAGAGGAGAGGAGAGGAGAGGAGAGGAGAGGAGAGGAGAGGAGAGGAGAGGAGAGGAGAGGAGAGGAGAGGAGAGGAGAGGAGAGGAGAGGAGAGGAGAGGAGAGGAGAGGAGAGGAGAGGAGAGGAGAGGAGAGGAGAGGAGAGGAGAGGAGAGGAGAGGAGAGGAGAGGAGAGGAGAGGAGAGGAGAGGAGAGGAGAGGAGAGGAGAGGAGAGGAGAGGAGAGGAGAGGAGAGGAGAGGAGAGGAGAGGAAATATAAATTTTAAATTAAGACAATACGACTTTTAGGTAATTATTATATTACCCGCTATTAAATATAAATAAAAAGTATATTTGTTACAAAACTATTATGTGCGCGACAGTACATGTGCAGATATCCTCTCCAAATTTCGCTCAGAGCCTAACGTAAATTCCAAGATTTATGTGATGCGCCATACTATTGACATATTGTTTAAATCAAAATCAACATTTATATCTTTATAATTTTGTAAAGTTTTTAATAAAAACATTAATTAATAAAAAGTATTTGATGTCTTGGTATATTCTCTTATGGACTCGCGCTTTGAGTTATATTATCTGGTCAAAAACCATCATAAATTATAAATATCAATTTATTTTTTCTTTATAATGGTTTCGTTACTAATATATTAATATTTAAAGTATAATTTTAAACGAATTTATTATACCTCAGATTAAAGAATAATATTATTAGTAGTTCTCATTTATAACAAATTAATAATGACTTAATTCTCCGGTGATCACAGGCGCAACACACCGGAGATTGCCCCATTTACCGAAGAATTCAATCGGTGACGAACAAATCACTCCGGCGCAAACCTCTAAATATTAACAATTAAGTTACGATAGATCTTGTGTGGGCCGATCCCGGCGGCACTGCAATGCCGGGCCGACCCGTGACGGGAGTGGAGCGAGCCCCGAACATCCCGTCGGATTACAAAAATCAGATTAATATACTGGTCCCGACATGCGGGAACTTTCAGATATTAAGCTGAAAAGAACAGATACTACACTTTGATCTTAGCCAAAAGGCCGAGAAGCGATAACAGTAGAATTTTTTTTTTTTTTTTTTTGTAATGACTATGCTGTTAGCCAAGTGGCTATTACAGCGTCACCGGGGGAGTGGGTGAGTACTGAGACCCGCCCTTGAAAAACCCGGGCCTGAGGGGCCCGGGGGACACGTCTGCCTTAAGGGTGCCTATAAGAGGCCGTCCTCGGCTTAAGACAGCGTATTTATAGGATGGGATAGATGGGTATAATGACACTAACGCCCCCCGACGGCAGAACGCCGAGGCAGCGTGCGTTTAGGGCCTCGCCTTCGCCGGCGAAGGCGGTGTGTGTAGGTGTGTGATACAGTGTAAGCTAATCGTCTGTTGTCAGTCGTTATTTGGTCATCTGGGTCGATTAGAATCGACTTGGGTCTTCTCCTAAAAGCTAACGGGGTGACTCTAGGCTGGTAGGTGGTCGCTTCAACCACCAGTGGGTTCGGATGTACCTCGGCCCTATCGAAGAAGCTCTGAGAGAGCTCCTTGAAATATTGCGCTATTGTAGGTAAACCTAGGTCTCTATGGAGGTCTGCATTGCGCATATACCACGGCGCGCCCGTGGCAGTGCGCATGAATTTATTCTGAATCACCTGAAGGGGTTTCAGATCGGCGTGAGCGAAGGCGACACTCGCATAGGACATGACGGTGCGTATACAAACTTTGTAAAGTGTGACCTTATTTCTAAGGGACAGTTTACTCCGCTTGCACACGAGGGGATAGAGTCGGCCTAGAAAGAAGGCCGCTCTGTTCCTAACCGTTCTGATATGTTTGCCGAAAGATAATTTACTATCGAACGTTACTCCTAAGTATTTGGCTTCTTTTTGCCAGTCTATTGGTCGGTCAAAGATTCTAACTCTCCTTAGCACCCCCGTGTCGACCCTTACCCGACAGAAGAGCACGGCGGTGCTCTTCTGTGGGTTTAACTCGATCCTCCATTTCCTAAACCAATCACCGAGGGTGTTGGCCGCGGATTGGAGGCGAGCGGCGACGGCATGAGGGTCCCTACCGGAGGTAAAGACAGCGGTGTCGTCCGCGAATAAAGCTAATTTGATACCCGGTGCGAGCTTAGGAGTATCGCACGTATAGAGCGTGTATAGGCTGGGCGAGAGGACGGAGCCCTGGGGGACTCCCGCCCTGAGGGGGCGGGGGGATGACAGTGTCCCCTCTACTTTGTAGCGGAAGGAACGATTCGAAAGGTAGTCTCGTATTAAAAATACGAGCCTATCCGACACCCCGAGTCGTAGTAGCTTGTACACCAACCCGTTGTGCCAGACCTTATCAAATGCCTTCGCCACATCGAAGAAGAGCGCTCCTGTTTTGTTACGGTTAAATTTACGCCTATGAGAAAGAATGTGCTCCGTTAGGCGGTGCACTAGGTGGGTACACGAGTGATTGGCACGAAAGCCGAACTGCTCATTTGGAATTAATTTTAACCTCTCGATTTCCCTATTGAGCCTAATGAGAACTATTTTCTCATATAATTTGCCTAATGTATTAAGTAAACTAATCGGGCGGTAACTAGAAGGGAGATTGCGGGGTTTACCCGGCTTATGGATCCCTATAACAATGGCCTCCTTCCACTGATCCGGGAATGAGCACCCGGACAGTAGAGTATTAAATATTGAAACCAAAAGGCAAAGCAAATGAGGCGGGAGGATTTTAAGAACCCTGTTACTTACGCTATCTGGCCCTGGGGATTTCTTAGTCTTGAGAGACTTTATAATCGATCTAACTTCGCCGAGGTCCGTGTCCTCTAAAGGAGGTCCCACTGGAGGTTGAGAGCAACGGCTACGGACAAAACTATCTACGTGCGTGACGTGAGCGTCATCGCACAGCCCTGTACTTAAGGTACATTGCTCCTCCAAGCTATCGGCTAAGCAATCGGCCTTCTCCCTATCTTCGAGGGCTAATTTGTCGCTGTTAGGGATAACAAGCGGGGGCATTACTGAGACAGTATCGCGTACAAGGGCTCGCTCCAACGACCAGAAAGCCTGGTGCGTCGGGGCGAGTCCCTCAAGCCGCCTGTCCCATTCGCGTTCTCTAAAGGAAGCGAGAGCTTGTCTCAACTCCCTCTGAAGACGGCGTAACCTCCGCCTGTTATCGTCGGTCGGGCATCTGTCATGGGCTCTGGTAGCAGCATTTTTCCTATTTACCATATACCTAATATCCGGAGGGAGCGCACCGCGACCATCGAAGGTCACCGGGACCTCTCTCGTGGATTTACCTATATTGTCTGTTAAATAATTAGTAAAATTAATTGAACGGGACTTGGCGGCCTCGACCGAGCTAGTAGTGCCAGGTATTGTGTCGAGATGCGCCGGGACTGGTAATTGTATAAGCTCCTCTAGCTTATTCCAATTTAATATCTTTTTAACTAAGGGCGCTGCTTGTGGAGGGGGTCCTAGCTGGATTAGGACCGGTCTATGGTCTGAGTCTAGCTCTGATAACGTCTCGATAGAGCGCAACTGTAAAGCTACGTTCCTCAAGAGCGCTATGTCGAGCACGTCTGGTCTGTCATTACTATTATCACTAAACGGATAGCGCGTTGGGTAAAGAGGTGCAATAATCTCAAAGTTGAGACGTAATGGATCTGTCAGTTTGTCAAGTACAAGTCCTCTACTATTATTAATAAGTGAGTTCCAGCGGTGATGCTTAGCATTGAAGTCGCCAGCCAGAATGGTGGCGACTCCCATATTGAGTAACGACTTAAGGTCGCTCTCTAATAATACTTTAGTAGGAGAGAGATATACGGATGCTAGTACGACCGACTGATGGCCAGTCATACTCACCTGACACACCGACGCTTCCATATTATCTAACTGTGGAGGAACGAGCGGTACACAATGAAGAGAACGTTTGTAATAAATAACAGTACCCCCGCCCTTAGAGGTTCTGTCATTTCTAACTATATTGAAATTCGCGATTTTAGGATCGCGATTACTAGGCTTTAAAAACGTCTCTTGAATAAGCAAAATATCGATCTGATGTGCGACTACGAAGTCGCGCACCAAAGCAATCTGACGTAGAAGGCCGTTCGCGTTAAAAGACGCGATTTTTAGGGAGCGGGGCTTAACCCTACTTTTGCTAGCCATTTAAGATGACATAGCGGGGAGATTATAAATGGTGTTTAGTAGCGCTGCGTGCTCTAAGAGCGCCGCGCAACGCGCATTTGGATCGCGTTCAGCATTTTTGAGTTTTTGAGACAACACTAGTAATTCAGGAGGGTTGATCGCTCCCAAGATACTAGTTATGTAGCTAAGAGAGCTACCTAAGGACGAGTCCGCCACACCCATAAACGCGCCCGCGCCACTGGCGGGGGCCGCCCGCGCCGGAGCAGGGGGCCTGGATACTAACGACGGTGGTTTGACCCACGCGTTCTGAGGAGCCTTAGGGGCTGAGACGGGGCGTGCCTTAAGGGCAGGATACGCATTGGGGTCCAGAGGGACCCAAGGCGGTTGAACGCGGCGGGAGGGAGCCCTCACCGGCTGCGGCCTGCGCGGCGCTCGGGGGCACCCGCGATAATTCGCGGGGTGTCCCTTTTGCTGGCACAGTACACAGCTTGGAGGGACCTCCGGGACTGGGACCTTACGCGGACAGTCGGCTGTCGCGTGATCATCAAGACACTTCACGCACCGAGGACGGGCGTGACAGAAGCGGGCAGAGTGCCCATATGATTGGCAGCGATGACACTGCCCTGGGAAGCCGCGACCGCGCGGGGTCTCGACTTTGATGCCAGATAGCTGGCATATAGTCCTAACATTAAACACCTCTTTGCCCTCGGGAGAGTGCTCAAGGTGTACTAGGACAAGCTCGTAAGGAGACTTGTCCTGCCGCTTGTACATGCGGTGAACCGCAAGTACGGGGAGGCCTTGGGACTTAAGGTCCTCAAGGATGCGGTCGCTTGAGAAAGCGACCGGAATGCCTCGGACGACTACCGTTAAGCGGCGCTCGTCTTCGAGGGCGAAAGTGTGGTATCCGATACCACGCTCGGTGAGAAGTTTCGTCAGACCCCGGTGGTCCGACGATGAGGTGCAAGACACCTTGATACCAAGCGCCGTCGAGCGGGCCTTGGTGAAGTTTAATTTGCGATCAGTCATCGCCGAGGAGATCGAATCCCAGGCGGACTTATCGCGAATGTACAAAGGCGGCGGCGCCTTAGTACGAGGGGGGACCTCCGCTGAAGAGGCGGAGGACGAGGCGACCGGGTTCGAACCGGAGGCCGAGGCGGTCACCGCCGGCGGCGCAGGGCGCGCGGCGGGAGCGGCGGACGTAACAGGCGCAGAGGGCACCCGCTTACGCGTAGTAGGAGAGGAAGGCGGGGACGCCTTACGTTTCGCCGATTTCGATTTGACGGTCTCGAAACCGTCATCGTCATCGGACGAGGAGGAGGAAGAGGGCGGAGGACACAAGTCCATTTTCTCCGAGCCGGTCTCGGAGGGATCGGGAGATAAAACGTTCGATTGGCGATCGAACGTCTTCAAAACGTGGGGAAAACGGGCTCGTAGGAACTGGAGGAGTTCCTCTAACATCGGGTCCCTAGTATTGGGGTCCATAATGAACCGGGAGATAAGACAAAGGGCCCCCCTGCCAGGCAGGGGGGTGTGTGCACTTTAAACACTAAACTAGTCCCTGTTTTTGTGAAAACAGGGGTGAAATAGCCTAGCACCCTAGCACTAACAAATGTATAAAAAACTTACCCAACGCTGGATACAACAAACCGCAGCACACTGTAACACTAATCCCGACACAAAACTACCGGAACCACTGCAAACAGCCGCACGGAGATGAAGCGCGAGCCGCTAACCGGTGTTGGCGGCGAACGAACGAGCGAAAGCGCGGGAACTCCCCGCGAGAGGCGAGTAACGAAAGCGCGGGAACGCGGTAAACGGACTCACACTACGCGAGGCGGAGGCGCGACGGGTGGCGGCGAGCGGTCGCCGCCGAGGCGAAGGTCGACCGTTACACTAAGGCCTTGAAAAAGACGGTTAGTAATAACGGTCGAAAACAGTAAAGTCAAGTGATTGTAGTTTTAATACAAACTAAACAATCACCGACTATACGTTTGTCGATAATTGTAACCTTGAAAAAAGGCAAACAATTATCGGCGGGAAGATGATAGTCGTAGTTTTAATACAAACTAAACGACCTATATATGAATATGATAAATGAATGAAATCGCGAATCAATTATTGCTTTGTGAAAAACAATAATTGACGAGAGAGCGGACTGGCGTCTGAGACGTACGAGTCGCGCGAGCGGAATCAATAACAGTAGAACAACAATTGAGGAGAGTCATTCACGCAGCAAAAATTTCATCATCGCGATACAAAAAACAACGCAGGATTCACAGTGATATCTAGCGGAGAGATGTTACATAATGTAGAGTCACTCGGGCATTGTTCATCCAAGTAGAAAAAAATAAAGGCTACCCTTGCACATATATTATTATAATTATTTTGAAAGTGTTAGTCTCTTAAAAAATACACTCTACTCTACTGTGAACGTTAGCAAAATGTATTTTACTTCAAGAGTTCTCAATATGACTCTATCACTAGTGACATCTAGCGCCATTCTTGGAATTATTGTACATTTTAATGAAGATAAGAAACACTCGTTTTATTTCTTTGATTCAAAATTAATATATATTCTAGGAATAATAAATTTCGTGATTTCAGCTAAAAACGACTCTTGTTGTTTGATATTTTCTGGATATAAGATTCACTGTAGTAACAATAAAATATTAATTGAGGCAGAAAAATAATATCCATGTATGTATGTTAAGATATTTTAAAAACGAGGACAAAATATGTCTTCATCAAGTAAGTTTTTATAATTTATGATATTATAACAACAACACAATACATTTTGTCTTACTCTACATATTGTGACATCAATTAACGCTAGATGTCGCCGTACACGAGATATGTAATTCTGAATCGCGGTAACAATATTTTAACCGGCAACATGACCCCAGCTCTCTACCATAATAGAGTTACTCTGGTTTCCCTTCAAAACGTATAAATCTTTCGCCTTTTACTAAAGATTTCCGTGGAGGGGAACACTCAAATGAGTCTAACTCAATTTTTTAAAGCCTCACTTCGGTGAGGTTAATAAACTATAATATAATCTAACTCTATGAACTACTATTATTTAATAGATACGATGTCGTCAGATATAGAGTAAAGAACTTGCATTGCGAATAACAATTTTAAATAGAGGACCATAAAATGATCTGAAGGCATTAAACATAATTTGCTTTGAATGCATTTGACGATAGATATATTTAGATTACTAGAGAATCTATACCAATGTACTAGTCGTACATACTTCATAAAGATAATAGATGTATTATTGACCATAAATTTATTTTTTTAATAGTCATATATTATAATTAAGTGGTGGTGTGGTAAAGAAAACCAAATTGCTGTTAGGTATAACATTAGACAGACTAAGTACGGAGTTAATGAAATTTTTGAAACTCTATCCGCTTGGCATTAGTCGAAGTTTGTGTACTATTGACAATGAAACCTTTGTTATCGATAAAAATATAAGTGACAATTACAGACATTATTAAAAATGTAAGTGACATAACAATACAATTAACAGTGACTTAAGACTTGCAGCCTATAAAAGACTAAGATCAGCATTCAACTCGTGTACTGGCACAACTGAAAGCCATTAAATCAATCTATTGTTTGAAAATAAAATCAAAACAACTTCTTAGCGAAGTAAAAGGAGATCATTGAAATCTGACGAGAAAAATGTAACAAATAAATAATGTCTTAAATAAAAATGTGCGAGTTAACGGTCTAAGCTGCTTAGTGTAAGGTTTGTATCTTGTAACAATATATATGCTAAGACTAGCTATATTAGTAAAGTTGACATTGAGTCAGTTAGTTCTAACACTTCCTTGTAGAAGAGTCAACTACATTTCGACATTAGGAAGTGTAAACTCCATGTATTTAGTTCACCTATTATTAAAAAAAATAAATCAAACTAATGATGATCACGTGACGGGTCACTGTTAACTTTGTCATAAATAGACTTATGACGCTCAACTTTAAAAATAAAAGAAATATCATCAGCAAAAAGTACAATGTTACATAGACCTTTTACGAAAAAAGACAAGTCATTAGTATAAAGTAATATTAAAAATGAGTCAAGAATAGATACTTGTGTAACACCCATTTTTAGGTGAAAACCCTCCGATTTATAATTAGTTACATCAACCGCCTGGATCTTTTACTTGAGGTAAGACAATAACATCACTTCGCACTATAACCATATTGGTTAACTATGCAAAGAAATGTTTGATGGTTTATGTCTAAGATAAATCAACTAAGCATCCATCAATTAAGTTTCATCCTACGTATAGGCACATTTACTACGTCTTTGTTCAATAATAGGCCATTAAATTGAATTTTAATTCAATAATTTAATATACTTAGTTTGTTTTGTTGTGCACAAATTTGTTACAATATAATAATAATAATATCGCCTTCCTTTTTGCAATCGTCGTTTTGAGTATGACTCGTATTGATGTTTAATAATAATAGTAATAATAATAATACCGGGAGATACCGCTGCAAACAGATGTGACAATTACACACAATAGGCCAGATTTAATCTATATTGATAAATTACAAAATAAAACATATTTAATCGATGTTTCAGTACCGTCGGATTATAACATAGGTGGAAAAGAGATAGAAAAATTAAGCAAGTACAATTTATTGAAGAAAGAAATTAATCGAATGTGGAACACACAAACAACAATAGTCACAATTATAGTAGGTGCCACCGGAATATAGCAAAAAATTAAGAAAATTATATTAAATGACTAAAAAGTAACATTGACATCACAATTGTTCGAAAACAAGCAGCAATCACCACAAATACAATAGTAGTTAATGTTTTAGGAAATGATATTTATACAGAGAGGGAAACTGAAGCTCTTTATCCTTGAAGGTTTCAAGGCGGGACTTTAGAAATACTGGACTTACCAGTCCGTGAATAACAAATAATAATAATAATACAGGACAAGTTACACACATTGATCTCACCCCTAAGTAAGCAAATTAAAATTATTTGCTTGTGTTAAGGGTTTTAGACAACGATACAAATACATAGAAATACACATATAAATACTAAAAATATATTTAATAAACGACCAAACACAAAAATACAGACATATAGATGTCTGTATTTTTGTGTTTTTGGTCATCACATATATGACTGTCCCTGTCGGCAATCGAACCCGAGTCTCATTATTAGGCGTCTGCGCTAACCACTCAACCCACGGGGCGGTAAATGTTTCTTTTTGTTTGTATATTTTGGATGACTGAAAATATAGAATAAAA
Organism: Napeogenes sylphis; assembly: GCA_959347405.1. Classification (NCBI taxonomy): domain Eukaryota; kingdom Metazoa; phylum Arthropoda; class Insecta; order Lepidoptera; family Nymphalidae; genus Napeogenes; species Napeogenes sylphis. The sequence continues at coordinate 36,262,834 of OY365780.1, read as the reverse complement.
AGTAGTAGACTTTTATTAGTTAAATATTGTAAATATATATTATACACAATAAAGGTAAGGATAATTTCAGGTAAGAACAGGTTTTCATACTTAGTAGTTTTATACTTTACAATGGGGGTATAATATATTTTAGATGTATAGATTCATAAGTAGGATATTAATTTATAATGTATTTTATTTAATATACTAGGTATATGGATTTATAGTACATATTGATGGTAGATATTGATAGTATATAATGATAGTACATATTGATAGTATATAACGATAGTACCTACTGATAGTACATATTGATAGTAGATATTGATAGTAGATATTGATAGTAGATATTGATGGTACATATTGATGGTACATATTGATGGTACATATTGTTGGTACATATTGTTGGTACATATTGATAGTACTTATTGATAGTACATATTCATAGTACATATTGATGGTACATATTGATGGTACATATTGATAGTATATAATGATAGTACATATTGATAGTATATACTGATAGTACATATTGATAGTACATATTGGTAGTACATATTGATGGTAGATATTGATAGTATATAATGATAATAGTGTATACAGTTGTGTTGTGTCGATCCAGGATGCGTAATAATTTTGTGGTTAGTCCTAATAACGCTATTGACTTGGTCCCCCTCCCCCTCTCCTTTTGAGTGTAAGCAATCAATCTCCGATTGAATTAAGACGTGAGCTCTTTGTAACTGCTTTGCATTTCTTTCTATTGTTATTACCACTGCATATAATTCCTTTTTGTTGGAAAACCATCTTCTCTGGAAGATTAACCAGACTCTCGACATTGTCTCTCCATCTAATTGTGCCCCCCAAACCAAATCCGAAGCGTGCCTTGCAAGAAAATGGTTGGCAGGTTTGTTGTGAATCGGCTCTGCGCCACCACATCATCTTTTGTGCCCCTATTTTGTTCGCGGCAATATTTGCATTCTGCGACAATTTAAACGACACTGAGGAATGACAAAATTGGCAAAATTCAATAGTCCTAAATACACTTAGGCTATAGATCTGTCTACCTTCTCTTGTTTCATCACTGGCAAAGACATCAAATTTCTTGCCAACGTATTCCCAAATATTCTAGATCTTGCGTTGGAGTTCAAACGGTCTTTTGGCGATTTTTTTGCTAGCCCAAGTCCTCAAAGTGCGTTCGGCACTGCTTCCGCAGCCCGAGGGCTTAAGTTGGACTGGTCTGCAATTCGATTAGTTGTCGTAACATTTTTCGTTCGAAAAGTAAAAGTAAGAAACATTTTTAAAAATGTAATGTGTAGAAGCATGCTAACTGCTATTGAAAAAGTGCCTAAAATGTTTTTAGGATTACCTAAGTCCTAAACAATCATATCATTTATTAAAACTTTTTGAAAATATAGGTTTAAATTATTTCTTTTTCTCAGAAACACTAATACCACGGTATGACGGCGCGTTTTGGAAGTTTGAATTTCGCTCACTTAATTTACACATTTCCCAAATTATTTTATGGCTTTAAATAATACGAAAATAAAAATTATTGTAACAGAATGATAAAAATTATTTAAGAAAAAAAAAATTAAGACCATTTTAAATTTTATGCATATTTACTATTTTTGTAATAAAATTGTAATATAAAATGTATTGTGCGAGTTTGAGAAATGTCCATTGAAACTTCATTGTTTTGTTTTAGGACCGAAGTGGTTCTACCGATTGTATTTTTTTTGTGGTTAAAGTTCTCGTTACAATATTACCAGAAACAATAAAAAGCTTTATTAATTTTTTTTTTATTCACTTTTTTATAATATTGAATATGAACAAAAATTACAAACTAATAATAATAACAACACTGACAGTTTGGTAAAACCTTTTCACTAGAACTTCTTCATGGCACGTAGGCGGTTGTTCCTGCGCATACCCTCTGTGCGCACGCGCAACCAGTATTCTTTGGTAGTGGGGTCAAGTTCCTCTATGCTCGGTGCACGCCCCACTCGCAGAGACCACAGCCACGATGGGTACTCGCTGTCTGGTTTAATCTAGATTCAAGAATATTATTATTTTAACTGACAAACTAGCTATTTCTTTACACAGTTATGTTATTCTGTAGAAAATGAAAATTTTACTCTGATTAAAATTTCATATGAGAAATTATTATTTTATGTTTTATTGTTGTCTGCTATTAAAATTATTGCGTGACATTTTTTCTTATAAAATGCCCCAGATTCATCTTTCCACAGTCTTGTAAGACGGGTAATCAAGAAGAAAAATATAATAAAGGAGGAATTTTGAGGACAAATATATAAGATTTTTAAATATACATATTATTTTTAAATATGCCTCTATTTATACATAGTCAATGTGACATCTCTATTTGTTTAAAATGTAGAAAAAAATGATTGACTGTTACTGTTTATAACTACACGAGTAATGGTGAATATTTATTAATATGTTATTTCTTTAATGTTTAAATTATGTATTTCTGATTTTGAAAAAATGTTTATGGCAAATTCATATACTACTAATTTACTGTTATTAGTGATGTTTAAATTAAAACATTAGTCTGATTTACATATAGTCAGTCTTACTTGTACATCCTCCCCTGTAGTGTAGATGTTCGAGCCGCAAACATACTGAACCAATTTATCAGGGTCTGACTCTACCGGCAACACTTTCTTCTCCATAGTTCCAATCTTGCCCATCTTTTTCTTACCCTTACCGAGACCCAGAACGCCTGTAAACCATGTATATTTTTTTTTTGTGGTGGAAAAAAGAAAACAGTCTACCTTATTAGAAGAGGTGAACGTTGAAACGTAAACGGACACGTTATGAACTATTAATTAAAAGAAAAATATTACCTCCTGCAGCACTCGTCGTTTTTTTTACCGCATAATAAGTTGTATTTATATGTATTTTAGCTTTACTAATTGTATATACTACATTAGTTGTCTTCGAATAAAACATTAGCGGACGTAAGCATGAACACAGCTGACCTAATTTGTAAAATGTAAACATTATTATAAGTTTTTGTGTGTTATTCGTATTTTTATTTTGATTTTAGATAAAACTAAAAAGTAGCAAGGTTATATTTATGTCATAACTCATAACTATAACTGACATATTTATAGTACTCTGTAGTCTGTGTCACCACAGACTACTCAGTACTCTACAGTCTATACTTCAGAGTTCAAGCATAGATTTACACATTACGCGTTTCATTATTTCCTTCTTCACATCAAAGTTTTTGAAAAGATTTCTAGGATATCAATTAATGGAAATAATCAGGTGATGAAAATATTTAATGTTAACTTATCTTATTAAGTTTTTTTTTCGGTTGTCATAAGTATATTATATAGGTATATTTAATAATAAATAATTTAATAAATATATAATCTTAAAGAATTTGTAGTTGCTATTTAAAAGTTGAAATATTTGTTGGTCGATATTATTATCGATATAATGTTAGAATGGTGCATAATTTTTATTATAATTGAATCATTTAACTTTAAAAAGCAAAACATTAGTAAAAAAATAAACAAGGAAAAAAATATATGTGATACCACCAAGTAGAAGTTTACATTTAGAACACTAAAGTCCAAAAGAATAAGACTACTGTAAGGTAATTACATATTATAATATAAGGTAATTACATTATATAATAACTCCAAAGTTTCAATTTTAACATATACTACGAAACGCTACACAAATTGGAAACCGAGAAAAGAAATCACTGTTTCGATTTTATCTATTTCATTTTCCTACTAGCCAAATGTCTTAAACATATATATAGGGTTATTTGTAATTAATTGGCCATCTCTTGCAGGCAGCTTCTGGAGATAAATCATTCATTCTACGACTCATTTGTTCTACGATTTTAAAAAATTAATAGTTTTAAAAATGTTAGTTTTGCCTGCAAGAGGTGGCCAATTAAAAATGACCCTGTATTTAATTTTATTCTTCACATTAATAATGATTTATGATTGATATACAGAACGTTAATAAGAACGTTTCGCACTATAATATCCTCAAAAACATCAAAACATCACTACATCATCAAAAACTGACCAAAAGCCATAACTTAAAGTGGCGCTTTGCAGCATATATATATGTTGTAAGAAAAATATAGCTATCCTTATTTTTTCAGAATTCTGTATTCTCAAACTATGATAGTTAAAAAGACACACTATATTATCTGCTTTTACAAGCAATGAAAACTGACGTTTAATTATATAATAATAATCTGTATTGAAACTAAAAACACATTTAACAAAGTTATGGTTAGCGTACACCTACAGTAGTCTAGAACTGTGTCGCAAATGTTAGCGCCCACCACATAATCGGACAAGCGTTACAGAAAAAGGTAGAAGGTATATACGAAAACAAATTAAACTAATACAAAAGAAAGTTGAATGTTTTGTCTTTGTTCATAATATGTTAAGATAATTTCATAATAACTTTCACATTATCGTAATTAAGGCCTAGCAGCCAGTCACTTATAATAATGTTACATATATAAACAAGTTCTTTATATATATTTAATTATTTATTTAATCTATTATATAGTAGGGGAGCAATAAAATTATAATGTTGCTGCGCCAGTACAAGTCTAGGCATTGTGTCGAACATATTTTCACTCTTTATCGCTTCCTTGTCAGTAAAGTAGGATCATATCAACTGGAGGGTGAACGACGGGAACCTCCTCGTGGTGCGCCCTGGGTAACAACGGTTAATGAAAACCTTCGGGTTCTCCCGTTGACTAATACCCGGCGCGGTGGAGCTCGGTAATAGGGGTCCCGGTCCATGGCTGGCCAGGGCAAGTAACCTTTCTGGGTTGCCTGCCTGCTTGGGGAGAGGGGGGTTTCTTGCCTCTTTCCATCGTTTAATCGCGTTGTAAAGTTGGCCTGGGCGTCGAGGGTGGGAGGGCACAGGCCTTCTTTGCCAGGGTCGGCTGCGAAATCGCTCCTGGTAGTTCTCTGATAGCAGAGTGGACTGTGGAGTGGTTCCGTGGCTGTTTGGGGGGTGCGCGGCGGTCGCTTTCTTGTTGAGGGAGAGGGCGTCTGCGGCGGTTAGGGTCTAGACCTCTTTCCATCAAGCACTTTAGAGAGGGTTCTTGGTGGGGAGAGGGTCCGGGACATTGCCTGGATCAATCGTTGGCGAGTGCGACGCCATGGTTGCGCTTGGCGATGCTTAGTCTGGGTGTGGTGGGTTCCCGACTTATGCCTTTTTCTTGCTGGTCTCGGCTGATCATCGTGGCCAGCGGTAAAGGCCTGTCGGGTTCGACGTTGAGCCCCCTACATGAGAGTCTGCTCTTCCAGGGGGCCTGACCGGTGGTCTCCTCTTGGGGAGACTACCGTGGTGGGACTGGACAAAGTCGATGATGCTCGCGTCGGGTTTTACACCTGATTCCCTGAGACCGAGTCCAGCCAGAAGGGGGTCTCGGCCCCCTTCAGAGACAGCAGGCTTGGGTGGGGGGAAGGGGATCCCTCCACAATTTTTCAAGCCTGCGAAAAAGGGATGGGTGCTCCTCGTTGCCCGGTGCCCTCTCCGTGGATCACGTCGGGGCATTGCGGTGAGTGCGAAAGCGATCCCGTGGTGTTCCATTATGAAGGCGGCGGCAACCGTCAGGTTTAGTGAATGGGAGTCTCACATAACCACCTCCATCATCCCCTGGATGGAGGTGTGTATCCATGAGGATTCCTGACGTTAAAAAAAAATATCATTGCAAGTGGTTTTGTGTTTGTGGAGTAGTCTTCAAAATAAATAATTTGCGTACAGAAAGAACTTCCCAGAAGCCAAAAATGAGTTCAGTCGGATGTCTTATTGGTTTATAAGCAATAACTTTTAAAACTGCTCTCTGTGCCCTTTCAAGTCGTATGAGATTAGTCTTACTAGCAGCACCCCAAACTGTAACACAGTAAGTGATGATCGATTGGGCCAAAGCAGAGTAGGCTGTCCTTAATGTGTTTATGTGGTTTGGTCAGCGCACGATCTAGGTTTACTGAACACAAAAATAAACTTACGCATCCGTGACGTTAAAAATGTGATGTGCTTTCAACAAGACAAAACACTATCGACAGTGACACCCAGATTTTTGGACAGGAGCAAAGACTCAACATTTGGACGTTGTGACGAGAGCCTAGGTAATATAATTAGGAGATTTAATTATTTTCTTCCTACTAGAGAGAACTTTAAAAGTCGTATTATTTTGAATTACTATGGACAGAATTTCTGTTAATCAAAATGCTGCATATTCTGCGTTTGGACTGTTCGTCACCTCAGAGAAATTTGTATTTTTAAGTTCTGTCGCACAGGCTTGTAAATCATTTTTTCTCTTAATTCGACTTATGGGCTGATAAACCTTTTCATTAACTGAGCTGGAAAAAATGACATGGGAGTGATCTGTGAATAATGAGTCCAAGATTAGGATTACTGAGCTGATTATGTCCTCTAATTTATGTCAATAAGATTTGAAATATTAATAACCAAAATGTGTAAAGACTAAAGAGACAGACCTGAGACAGTGTTGGCAACTGTACAATCTGTCAATCATAACATAACTTATTATTACCTTATTTCTTTGAATAAATTTAATGATTGATTGATCAACTTTCAAGTCACTTATTTTTGTAAAATTTTTAAATCACTCAAATTTTTGCGCCATTTTCTATGCGGTGCACCCATGAGAAATTCAAAAAATAAGGACGTGAAGGGCGGTCGAGTATAATGTAAGTTCATGACAATGTCTGGTTTATTAATATCTAATGCTTTCATATCTTATTTGAAAATATACGATAATTTTTTGACAGGTACGATAATTTCTGTGGTACTATCGGCGCAGATTGGAAAGGAAACACTAGTGAGATCGCACAGATCTTACTCGGTATTTCGTTATTCGTATCACAGAGTACTATAAAGTACTTTATACTTTATGGTCTATGGACCACAGATGACAGAGTTGTGAGTAGTGACTAGTATAGTTTGTCAGTGTAATGTGTATTTTTTAAGTTATATCGTATTACTAGTACTGTTGTTAATAATTATTAGTTGTGGTTGATCGTCGAACACGGGGTTTATAAAGTAGATATCCCTAACTTAAGTGGCTGTGATTAAAATACATAAATCGAGATCAAACTATAATCCAGAGAGCTGTCTAGATAAATATTTTGTGTATTGCACTAGCATTGGCAAAACCCTGATATTTTTCTGAGTCATAAAACTTGAATATATAATTGGTACTTGATGAGATTAGTGACGAGTAGTGAATTGAATTGCAATGATATCGTAACAATATTAGAGCTTCACTATGTTTGAAGACTTCGACGATAAATACAAAGACTTATTCACGGTAAGTTAATTCAAATTTATAATATTAAAACGGTCTTAGTATATACTAACGTGCTTAACGTGCTCTAAAAATGTTCAAGTTTTCAGTTTATTATTTATTAAGTGTCATTAAATGAAATTTATAAAAAAAAAATACGCATTTGCGGCATTATTGACACGGTTCTGAGTCCAGTACAAGTATTGGTCGTTTATTGTGCATTGTTATATTGTGTTCTGGACACTGGTATAGTGCACTGTCCCTGACTCAAGGCCAAAGTTTCTTGAAAGGTGAGCAGTTTCAATTGAATCTTAAGAAATATAAGTATTGAACAACAGTAATTTAGAAGTGAGTTTTTATCAGATGCAGTAAAAATTATATTTAGAAAGTGTTAAATATTTCTTTTTTTTACTTTTATGCATTTTTTTAACAATTGATTGAGTTTGTATTGAAAAACCTCATTTAAACGTTAATATTACAAAAATAATAACCAAACTGGTTTAGCAGTTTATTAAAGAAGAATAGATAATGTTAATAAAGACATTGTTTTCTCTCAATCAAATTAAAAAGCAATAACATAAATGGTATATATTATAGATGTTTCTTGATTAACTATGCTAATTTTAACATTGACTAATAATGTTTTTATAATGATAACACAATATAATGATCATATTTTCACAACAGAAGGATAGGATATGAAACAAATATAACTTTAAACAAACATTGTTACACAAATCATCAAAACAATAACAGCAGTGTTGATGATCACTATGTTTGAGTTTATATCATGATTTATATATTTATAGTTTCTGTTGATAAATTCTTTACCTGTGTGTAGGTATTATAACATATAACTTCATAGTACTGTAAATAAGGGTTCAGAAGCCTTCTATTGTCCCAAGTTCTCTTAGTGTGGATATCAAGAGGTGTCAAGTTTTTGAGACCAAATTATTGATAATAACACACATAAAATATAAGAAACATTAATTATTAGATGTATTCTAATATTAGGGACATTATTTTTGTCAAAATTATAAATTTGTAACAATTTATGATAAACAGGGATACCACAATAAAAAGACCCCAATTGGTCTTCACAACTGATTGGCACAATAGTTGTATCTCAGCTCACAGTGCCTGTGGTTGTGGGTTCAATACCCACACAAGAAAAATATTTGTATTAAAAAGATATATTTTTCAAGGGTATATGTAAAATATGTATATGTTTACAATAAAACAAAATGTTTATGTATTGTTTATCAGTTCTCTAATACTCATAGTACAAGCCTTGCTTATTTTGTGTAGAAATTAAAACATGTAGAAGGGTCTGAAATTAATTATTATTATATATAATCTAAGAAATTTATATTCCAGTTAGCTGACTTTGTGCATTTGGATTGAATATTATATATTATGTACCTGCACTGGATCTTTTCTCATCTCATTATACATATTTTCATTTGATAATACATAATGTAAGTAATTATTTAAAATGGCTATTGCTAGTGTTTTCTTGCATCATAAACAGTTTTTTGTATATAGTAAACCTATAACAAGTTTCGTTTTCCCAATAAAAACACAGATTTTGCATTATTATTTTAGTATATAATAAAAATATTATCAATCTAAACAAATCAAATTTATGACACAAATGCATGTTTTCCTTAAATTTCTTACATAATATTGTAACCTACTTTGATAATTCACTAAGCAATTGTACTACTGTTAAAATTTATATAAAGTAAAATTAAAGTAGTAAAAATATGAGAAATAAAAACATATGTTTTAGACATATTTTTATATGGGGGTTCTTTAAAATTTTTAGTTTATTTTTATATTTTTTCAATTATTTTGTTTTTTCTATGTTGTACTAAATAAACCTACGAACACCGCATCCAAACCCATCCACGCGTTTGATTGCTACGTTGCCACAAACAGACACACAGATACAGAGGTCAAACTTATAAAACTCCTCTTTGGGTTAGGGGTTTTTAACCCAGTAGACAGTAGAACAAGCATTTTTACTCAACTGCAAAAAAATTATTACAACTAGAAATCCAGATAGTTACAAATTCCTGTAACTGAGGTCGGTGTATTCAATTTTTCATATAAATATTTCCATTTTTAATAAATAATTAGAATTTGAACATGTTCCATTATTATTATTCATTTTGCTGATATAATGGAATCTATTATCTAAAGACAATTTTTTTTATTCATCTCATAGAAACACTTATTATTAAAATTATAACTTTTGATGAACTGGTAATGATTAAGGAAGTGTTTTCCTCAACAGCAATACTTTAAATTTTATTTAAATTCAATGGTTTCAGAATTAAAACTGTGTTACAATAAGATCATTTTTGGCTTGAGATACTATGTCTGTTTATGATATAACTATACACTTTTTTTATATCAAAGTTCCAAAGATTACTTAGTTTTTGATTTTGTAATTTTTTCCAATATATTGGAGCACAGTGAGGACCGAAGCTCATGTAGTCGGCTCCCTGGTGCTTCTTCTCCCAAACGACTGAAATGATTGTTATCTGTTTATTTTATTTGATAGCAGCATTATCATCGAATCTTTTAGCAACAAAAATCAGTGATCGGTCATGTACTGGAGGAATAATCACAGAAAAACAACAATTTGCAAAATGTACGATTAAAATAATTAAATCTGCAGTCAACAACAGTCAGAATAGTTGTCAACCTAGTATGTATAAGTAATCCAACTTGTGAATTAAACTATTAACAATAACTTTAAGGATCTAAACACGCACAGCCGTCAATCCAGAACGATGGATTACAAGACTATTCTTTACATCTGCGGCGGTGTCTTCGTAGCACTGCTGCTGCTGGGATGCTGCTGTAGACGACGACGTAACAGAGGAACAGTGCTGTCCCGTACGTACTTACACTTATTATAATATATTTCAATACATAATATTGCACTAAAAATGTTCAAGGTCATTTATTTTTATGATAATGATAACATAAACTGATGACCGTCCATAACGGGAAGGAAATATGTTTTAAAACATTTCCCCGTAGTCGACGGAGATGATTTTGTTTTCATTATCATTATTATTAATAAATTATCTGTATTACTGTATAAATCTGTGGGTTTTTATAAGGTTTTTTAAAATGTTTGTCTTTATGTCCTATAACTCAAAACCTACTTGACGGATGTTGATAAAATGACTACAGAGTAAAGACATGTATTTGAGGAAATAGCAAGCTCTATTTAATGTAGAGAATTATAATAATGAAATATAATGAGTATCTTAATTATATTTGTTTCTAGCCGCCCCGGTGACAGTTGTGACGTCACCAGCACCCTACCCCCAGCAACAATACGTAGTTACGGGTGTGTATATTGAGCTATCGCGTACTAAGCTTTTATTATTTGTTTAAAATGACAAGATTATATGTTAAAAGTTAACTCTTAAATGCCCGAGTGTCTACTGTTTATTAGAACTTAGTTAAAGTTGTATCAGTTGAAGATACCAAACAGCTGATGATGTTGACTTTGATGATGTAAAACTTAAACTTTGAGCTTTTTTTAAATGTTTTCTCATATTTGTGTTATTTCCTTTGTGTCTTATATGTTCTGTCGCCCTATCGTTCTAGGGCCCGTGGGGTACCCTCATCCGCAGAACGTGTACCCTTCGTACTCTCCTGCACCCGCCCCCGGTCCAGCCCCCATTCATCAGCAAAACGTTTACCCTCCGTACTCCACCGCTCCCGGCCCAGACATCTCTCATAACCCCCCCTACCCCTCCAGCAACTACCCCTACCAGGCGCCTTATGTACAGCAGCCGCAACCTTACTCAAGTGCTCCCAGCGCGCCCGACGCTAACGGTGAGTAACACACACACACACACACACACACATACACACACACACATACACACACACAAAACTGCATAGCTATTAACATGTGTATAATATACCCAATAAAAGTTTTGATATGTTTTGTGAAGTAATCAATAAATGTTATTAATCTCACCAGTCATTATATTGCATTGGTTGTTTTTGCAACTGTGTTTATTTTAAATATAGTTTTTTGCTTAATATTACTAGTATTTTATAATTTTTTTATATAAATATTACACGATGGTAATGGAATTTAAGTGAGCAAATGTTTTTAAAAGCCGAATACAAACCTAATATTAATACTAAAATACTAATTTAAAATATCTTACTAATAAAATTCAATTAAGATTTATCCAGAACCTCAAAAGAAATAACTACAAAGCTAACTACTTATGTATGGCAATGTTTAAATAACGCATTTAACTTTAAAATATTTAAAATCATCACTATCAAAGGCATTGAGACGGTCTGGGATAGTTAATATTGTTAGCTGTCTTTATCTATCTCCCGACGAATGTTGTCAGTAACCTTAACGAGCGACTTCTCTGTGATATGCTCATCACGGAATATAGATTTGAAATAATTAAGGAAATTGTAAATATTTTAATGGAATTTTTATTAAAGTGCTTATAAGTATCTCAAGGACAAGGACATCGAAAAGGCACAGTGATGATATCAATAATCGGAATGCTGCGACTTATATTACATTGCCTACCAACGTATAAAACAAATATACATTGTTATAATAATAACATCACATTTAATGAAACACTAAATGGAGAGATCTCAGAATTGTAACAAAGAGTTCAGTGGTCTTAACCTTATAGAGCTATCCTATGAATGATAAGTTATATAATGTTAATGATATTTTAGAAAATGATTTACCAACTCCAAGAGGTTTCATAGACTTCTATATTTATGATGATGATATTATTATGATTTATGTATATGGTATGGTGTATCTCATAATATCTATATTACAGAGCTGGGGGATCTTATAATACGTTAACATAAACTGGATTTAAAAGCTTAAGCATAATCTTCATCCATATTTTGATTTCATTGAATGATTTTAAATCGTTGGTCAACTATGGCACATGTTTAGTTCTAACGGATCTGACGCATGCGCAAATTAATATCAACATTATATGAACCTATTTCGAAACCGATTTCGCCGGCTCACTGATAACAGCCGGGACTTTATATTTTATAAACATTTAATATCAACGCCTACGCCTATTTATACATAAAATATAAATGTCTTATATCGCTACTGCGCAGGTTCAGATAATTTTAATTTAGCAATAACATTTGAATTTAAAAACATTATAGTTTTATTATAATGATGACTGTGGTGTCCCGTCAGTATTCTTCGGCCTGGCCGCGCCCGGGTGGAACCCGCCAGGTACAGACACACTCGCATGTATATGAGTATTTGTTGCATCTTCATAATATAAAGGTCGAACAACGCACGGATATTTTTTTATAAAAGTGACGTCATAACATCTTTTACTGCAATACTGTTTCAATCTTTTCATTTATTTTTTTTTATATCGAGATCAAAGGTGAATAATATTTCAAAGTTAGTTTTAATTTATTTTAGAAACAGTTCCAAATGGCGACTTTTAATTGAAAATAAATATTGACCTATTACAGATTACAAGGGTGACTAATTGTATCAATTTTGAGCTGTCGAATATTGTTCCTTTAGTGTCAAAGAAGGCACAAAAGATACATTCAAGTAAGAAAACAATCCATTTTGTTGTTGTCCAATCCAATGTTGCTTAATAGTCGCATAGATTGCAAATGATTCTTGTACACTTTTGGTTCTCACTTAGGAAGGAATCTTTGCGGAACCGGTTCCATGTCCATGTGTCTTCCACAATGGAACTGGAAACAACTGAGGTTCTTCGCTACATTATAGATTGTGGTAACATATGTATAGTTCTCACCACCTTGGTACGCTAAGCGACCAGCTAGGCGCCGAGTGTCAGTGCGGTCGTTCGCATACATTCTACAACGTTCAATCTACTTAGCTACTCGCTAGGTGGCTCGTTAGGCTAGTCGTAGCCTAACGCTAGCTCCTAAAATGCATTTAATGTTCACAATAATCAACAAGATATTGCGAATGTAAATAGTTACTGCTGTGAAGTGTAAACACTGAGGAGTTTTTAAATAAATAAAACCTTGTAAGTGGAACGAAACATCCTTCTCCAGGAATACCTCTTGATTAATTCCATGAAAGACAAACAAACAGTTTTCAATTCCAAGATAATACACGTAGGTATTATATAATTAATTTCGACGACACATCCCGACATGTGCAAAAACGAGACGCTAGATACGAAACTGCAAAACATGTGATTACATGACACTTAGCGTTCAAAAAATATCTTATCTTAATGTATTTGTATTATATCAGTAGTTTATGTATCCATGAAAAAAAATATAATATATATATTTAAATTACCTAAACTTCTTCAACATAATTACCGTCATCTTCTCTTCAAAGCTTCTATGTTTATACCAGACCTTAATATACCCAATGACTCATTTGATAATTTCGTTATACCGAAAACGAATGTATTTTGTTTTGAAATAATGATTATAGTGTATTATTTTATTCTTTTTAATCCATCAATTCTTGTTACTCAAACAATTTTAGCTTGAATATATTTATTTAATTATAATGACTCTGTCAGTGCGTTTTTCGATCTTATTCTACTTCAGTTGTCTGTCTTGCAGTGTTGTAGCGCTCAGTAGACTTGACTAACTTATTTACCACTGAGTTGAGTGTGTGCATGTTGCCTTATAGAATGTAGTTTATAGTAAAGTAAAAGTGGATCTTTAGTGAGGTTACACTCGATATTTAGAGCCCTTGCTGTTACTCGGGGAAAACCCTTTCGAGAACTATCAATTCACAGCATCTCAGCACGGATATGGAAAGATGACAAGTCGGCTCCATTGTCTCTTATAACAAACTAAAAAACTAAATGAATTAAGTTACATTTATACTATTTAAGAATCATGTTACACACAGCACTATAACTAAAAAAAATAAATTATTGATAGATAGATAGCTTTAAACAGAACTTAGTGGCTGACTCTGCAGTTGGTTCATAAGAAAAATAGTCACTTAATTTGTATATGTATTCAGAGAAATGTTTAAATATTACCAGAAAGTACTGTAATCTCTTAATAAAGTACATACAAAGTCTGACTGATCAAACAAACTGACAACATATATAATATACATATATTGCTAAAGAGCTCTCTTATAATGTTACAGTTATATAGATAAGATGTGTTTTTGATTAATTTAACTTTATGCAGTACAACACTGTTCCAACAGTAAATGTATTTATTTTTTTGAGTTATAACGCTTTTATTGTATCAACTCATGTGTTATCGTGTAGACTGTAGAGGAACTTGGTATATATTTAGTTGATATTTGTTTGTATGTATGAGTAATGATGAAATCATTTAGACGAATGCGGTAACATGAACTCATGTTCATATTTATACATATAAATAAGTACCCATTTCTATTATATATTATTATTTTTATGATACGCTGTGTCCTGATGGAGGGTGCCGTAACCCAATTAAAGGGTTACTTTTACTATTTTTTATCTTTAACTTATTTTTAAATAATTGAACTTATTTAGGCTTATTAAAATTATACGGATTATATAATTATAAATTATCTAACTCAGTAGAAATCTTACAAAACCAAAATATTGGTAACGGACAGGATAAATACATACATATGTGTATTTTATTCAGTTTTTTTTTAGTTCCTCCAAAAGATCATAAATAGACAATAACATCATCAATAAGGAAAATGAGTATCGAAATTAAAATATGTTAATTATATCTTAAGTAAAGTATTTTCCTTAACATGTTATTGATATACAATACAAAATTTCGTTTATGGAAATACCCTAAAATACGACATGGGTTTTGCCCGAAATTAAACCATCGGGTCATTGACTCTTGCACGGATATGTTGATTTGATCTCATTTTAAAAATCAGACAAAGATCTGTATGAGGATACTAGTACGACACGATATGTAGTTACGACTACCATACGATACGATACACACCATTGTTACATTAAATTATCCTTATTACGTTATATTTACATTTAAAACCCTAGTATTAGTAACAATTCTTTAAATATAATGCTAGTCGTCAACTCTACAGGGCACCGCATGTTTTGAAATTAAAATATATGTATTCATATTTTAAAGTATGTTTTTGTTTGATATGAAATTTATATTTACCTACAAATATAAGATATAGCTATGCATGTAAAATATATTTATAACATATTCTACACTTACCTAGCTCTACAACTTATAATAGACAATAATGTATCATTCACGCAAATTTAAAATAATAAGTCACTTCGATTAAAACAAAAATATTAATTATTGAGATTTTATTATGTGAAATGCTTAAATTAAAAACAGTCGTTATGCCTTCAAATGTTATATAAGATTTTAAATTTGCAAAACCCATTCAAGATATGTGCCTACCTATTTTGTTCAAAATGTTAAATCTCATTTTCATAACATTTAAAATAGATATTCCACTTTAATCAACATTACGAGCATTTAATTCCACATACAAAATAATTTAAAATAGATAATATTTACTTAATTTTTTTAACATTACGAGCATTTTCTAATAATTAAAATAATTATATATAATAATAATTTCTTGCAGCTCTCCCGCCATCTTACGATCAAGTTTGCGCCAAACAGCCGCCATACAACCACGCTACGCACTAACGCCGCTAGTGACACTCGACGCTCATTGGATGTTTTGTGTAGGTTCGATGTTCCGACATCTCTCATTGGACGATAGGATGTGAACGTGTAGTCGACCGATAAAAAGCTATAATATACAAATAACGCCACGATATTTCATATATAATTATAGGGCTAAGAGATTAAGTCATAAAAATTAAAATGATTTTGTTAACTTTGTGAAGATTGCATAATTTATGTGTTGTATTTCGTTATTCTCCATTACGACGACGCACGACTTAAATATTATGAATATTTGATATAATATTATAATACATTTATGATAATTAATGTTCAAGTCAATGTAATAGTACGTGTTATGTACAAAAGTGAAATAAAGAACACATTCTTAAGGTGATTACATAACGAATATTATGTACCTGCTATTTTGGTTTTTCATTTAACAAAAAGTTTATTGCTAGTGACAAGTTTAATATGATGTTTTTCCTTCTATTATAAAGAATATTAGTTTTTTTTTGTAATTTAGAAGTCTTGGGCTCAATCTAAACGATTTTATCTTTTATAAAGAAATTTCTAAAGACGTAGATGTTTTGTTAACATTGAAACTTCTATTATATGAGCGTATTCAATTTAATGATTTACTGCCTGCTGATAAAAACTATATAGCAGGGTGTTTTTTTATATTTTCGTATTATAGAGTATTTAGGTAGAAGTGCTATCTTAAAATAGTTTGTAAGTCTGAAAAATATTTTAAAACATCGGCTCATTCAAAAGTATAATAACAATTTAGTATTTTTATATAATTTTCTTTTTCCTATTTAAAAACTAAACTTCCACATCATGCTTTAATACATTCCCAATAAATTATTATAGTTTATTGATAGTGTTCTGCCAATTGATTATCCGCTCATAGTTTAGTTAAAATATATAAAATTGTTCTTTAGATAGAAAATATATTCGTCTGTAACTATAATAGAATTTTTTAAATACACGTAAGTACCAAAACAAATGTATGTTTTTAATTCGTTACTGAGGCTAGAGGTCAATGACCTGGTAATGGAAAATTAACGTATTGTAGATTAACAGTTCTTATGATTCTCATTAAGATTTAAAAATTGCATTTACGAGACATTTCCTTCTCAAATAAATGTAGAAAACTCAAAATAGAGATTAAAACAATTTAGTGAATACTTTTATAATCCTTTTTAATGTGATACCTATAAGAAAATATAATACAAATAACATAGGTACGTTCCGAAAGGATTTTTAATAGGTGTCTGTAAACGTAAATAATAACCTGATATACAATAGCGGTTAAAACTATCAGAAGATTATTAATACAAGGATTAAAAAAATAATAAATTTTGCTCCATACATTATTTGTAAAAAGAATTGCCTGTCTGTCTGTTTAATGTTATGTCGAGTCGTTGACGAACTGTTATATTAAATAAATATTGTTTCAGTAAATATGTTTTTTTCTATAGTATAACCAATTCACTCCTACATACCTACATTATGTAATTTCTAAATGATCCAAAGCTTATTGTATGATTCGAAATAAAACTATACATATCAAGATATTTATAAAAATCTTTTCTTCTGATATATCCAACTTTCATACAAATTATTGTTACAAGTCATTGACTGTTCTTGCAGTAAGACTGGAATGATCTGTCCTCTGACTTCTGAAAATCGATCTCGTTAAAGTCATTTATTAGCACACAACCTCCAGTGTTATTATAGTCAACACCAGGCTATATTTTATACAATTTTGTATTTTAAAATTCATTAAAATACAAACGCATGATTATTAATAGGTTTTATTAGTGTAATTTAGTTTTTATTAGTTATTATTTTTTTATTATCGTTTTATTTTTTGTACACAAATATTATTTTTTTTATTTTATTATATCTTTTGTAATGTTTTACCTTATGTTCTTTTATTTTTTTCTTAAGTTTTTTTTTATAGCAGTTCAAGGGTTAACTGGAAGAGATATCTTCAAGGGACAAGTACGCCTTGTGTTATTATGTACAAAAAAGAGTTTAGACAAACCAGTTGAATCATCTTAGAATAAAACTTCGTTTTCAGACTTCGTGGCTGTTGACAATCAATAAAACTATCGTCGGAAATGTCAGCATGAAACCACTTCATTATGTGGATATATATTATGACAAACTAATAATTTTAACAGAATATCAAACTCATTGTAATTTAAGGCTTTGATAAAGTCAAGTAACACAAATATGGTCAGCTTTTTCTATTAACTTCTATTAAAGTATGTCATCGGTAACTTTAATCAAATTATATGTACGGTGCTTAAAATCCAATCAGACCAGATTTCTTATATATATATTTTTGTAATTTTGGAGCTGTCATTTTATCTCTCTTACCATGGTTTAACAATGAACGAGCAAACTCTGGTGAAACGCTTTGCCGAATTTTGCTTCTAATGAAGATTTTAAACTTTAAAGTGTTTGCTAAAAGTTTTAATAGAGAAATATTTTTGTTTGTAATAAAATAAATAAAATTAAAAAAAATAAAAAAGCCTTTATTTCTTAAATGTGTTAATTTTTTTCTCTATTTCTGTTTCTGTGTTTCTATTTGGTTAGGAACCCCTCACAGGTAAAGGCCTCTTCGAAAGATTGCCATTTATGACGGTTTTGTGTTATCTGTTTCCATTGTGGCCCAGCTACCCTTCTACTATCGTCCTCCCATTGTGCCGTTTGCAAAGTGGTCGGTGCTAGGATGTTACCGTATCAGTCCATCTGTTATCTTTAAGTCTCGCTACATTACCGGCCCATTTCCACTTTATTTTTTTCGCGTAAGAGAGAGCATCATTTTTAAAATATTTGCTTTTATGCCTATGTCCCTTATTTTTTGTACTGTTTTTATATTTAACATACTACGCTCCATACCTCTTAGACATGTTACTATTTTATTTTTTGTTCTAGTTGTAAATTTACCTTTAAGGGCATATCGCTTTTAAATATTTCCTTATAGCTATTTAGCCCAAGTATTTTAGACCCTTTTCTCAATTTCCAGTTCATTATTAATACTATTGAAACTAATTTGTCTTCCTAAGTAAGTATATTGTTCAACATACTCTAGTGTCTCATGATCTATGTTATTATTATTATTTCGATTGGACATAATTTTTGACTTATTGATGTTCATTTCAAGGCCCACTTGTTTGCTTGCTTCGTTAGAGGTACAATCATATTTTGTAGTTGTGAGTTTGTATCGGATAATTTGTTTGTTAAACATAGATCTATAACAACTGAAAAGCCTCTTTTCTCGTCCCCGACTAACCTTACAATAGAAGGTAGTAGAGAGGTATACGATGTCCCGGGGGGCAAGTGCCCTCCTGCTCTTCCCTCGGAACGCCCATGTACAAGAGATATATGCACATGCACAGCATAATATGTAGAATATATCTTAATATATATAAATTACGTGTCACGTTGTTTGTCCGCGATGGACTCCTAAACTACTTAACTGATTTTAATCAAATTTGCACACCGTGTGCAGTTTGATCCAACTTGAAACATAGGATAACTTACATCTTAATTTTATTTCGCAATATTATTTTATTGCAAATTATTTCTTTACAATTATCTGTGAATCCAAACAAGTTTAACAGATGGCGTTGTATCTGTTGACTGGATTGAGTTAGTGTTCAACAAATGGCGTAATGTTAAAAGTACAAATGTTTCATATACAATTTAACATCATAACCAACATCCGACGCTGAGAATAAATTAAGAGTTAATTTTTAGTGTTAATATAGCCCGCCACGTATTACTTAGAGTGAAGTATATATAAACTCATATTATAATGAACATAATGCAGTCAAGTTATACCTGCTTCTTCGTTTAATCTGTTCATGTGAGACGGGTCAACAGAAAATATTGTGCACCGATTAGTGCAAAATTAAATTATTAATAATTTAAAATAACAAAATTATTTTCAAAAATTTAAAACTATCTGCCCTACATACCTTATTTATAATTTTGTAGTGTACTCATTTGTTACAATTTTAAATAAAATAATAATAATTAAATTTAAAATTAAATACCTCAACTTTACGATAATTTTGATCAATCGTGTTCAAAGACCTCCTTCAAATCCCAATCCGGTGAATTTTTAGACCGGCTTTAACGTTTTCGTATTCTTTGGTAAATAATAATTTCATTGTTGCAACCACCCTGTTATTCAAGTAGTGGAGCGCAGACGCCTAACGTATAGCGGTATAGTGTCGTATAGTATAGCGTGGTGTAGCCAAAAAAATAGAATTACTCGAACCGAATATATTCGGCATCAAAACCGAATAGTTCGGCCGAATACGAATTGCGAAAAAGATGACAAATACACTGAATACCGAATACTTACCAAATATTCGGCGCATCACTAATAATTATTATATTACTGTATAAAGGGTTCGGTAATGGTAGTAGAAAATCAGTCATAGAGGTCGCCATGTTCTTTACAAATTGCATCTATGTAAAAAAACATAGCGGTCCACATCATTATTTTTAACCCCCGACCCAAAAAGAGGGGTATTATAAGTTTGACCTGTAGATTTGTGTAACTGTGTGTCTGTCTGTGGATATGTAGCGGCCAAATACGTAAACGGATTTGAATGCCGTTTTTTTTAATCGGTACCTTGGTTTGTCGAAATGGTTCTTAGCTATGTTTGGTCGAAATAGAAGCAGTCGTCCCCAAAATTTTATTGGTGCTGGTGAAAGGGTTTTATACAATATTGATAGTAAAAACCTAAACAGGAGAAATTAGTGTATTCGTAGGTTCATTTAGTACAACGAAGAAACAAGTGAAATAATTTAAAAAAAACAGAAAAGAAAAAATAAACCCCGATACTAGATGACGTCTAAAAAGGATAATAATATTATTATGAAGGCACTTATTGAAGTCGTTACGTCGGGGGACCTTTGTACGTACGTTGATGAGTGTCTATTTTACAAAATTTTCGGAGCTAATGAATGAGGTCTTTGACTATACGATAATATCAAAATATTGTTATTTCGTTATTGGCCTTAATGAATTTACTTGCATTTAGAATTTTTCCTTTACTTAGCGGTCGGGGATTTTTTAAATTTTTATTTTTTTTTTCTAATTCCGTGACTTCTTAAATAGTTTACTACAATGTAACAGGTATATCCAAAACCTTAGCAACCACAGCAACGCGTGGCCGGGTCTGCTAGTATATATTATATATATGTTCTAATTTACATATTATAGGTATATTATGTAAATAAGACAGTATGTCTGAGCACTCGTTGGTTTCGTTTTGCTGAAACACTACTCGATAAAATAAAATTATATAATATAACACTAGCTGTGCCTGAGACTTCGAACGCGTATTTTGATAAAAAGTAGGTACTCTTTGTACTTACCAATGTATGTAAAAACTTTAAACCTTCAAACTGGTAAGCAGCAATGGTACGACAATAAAAGATTATTAACTTCTTTATTTGTTAACCAATTGTTAAAAAAAATAAACAAAATGTAAAGTGAATCCCATGGCAATATATTCCCGAAAACTGCATCCAAATAGATTAATCCGTTTCTGAAATTAACGTTTACAAACATTCAGACAAATTGAAAAAACATTGTTTTGGGTTCTCTTGCTTATATAAAGGACCCCCTGTGTGAATTTTTGAAAATATTTTTTTCGTATTGTGTGCACAATTAAAAGACAAACAGATAAAAAAACAAAGATTTAAAAAATGCTAAAAATTTATTCTATTAGTCATCACTTCACGTCCTGTTATATTTTTATAAATATTTTCAATGTACAAAGACTACTCCTCTACAGATTTTTTTACATGTATTTTATATTATTTTTGTTCTTTTTAGCGGTCTTTTTGCATCGGGGGTTTTTCAATTTTTTTTTCTGCTTTTTAAAGTTATGTTAATGGTTTCTGAATTGTACTAAATGAACCTACAGCCAAAATTTTCAATTGTTTAAGTATTTCTATTAATCTATCTTAATATTATAAACAGGTAAGATTTGTTTGTTTGTTTGAATTGAATAGGCTCCGAAACTACAGGACCGATTTAAAAAAATCTTTAGCATTAGAATCCTACATTATCTCTGATGAACATAGGCTATATTTTATAATCATCATCGTCATCATCACTAATATTATAAAGAGGAAATATTTGATTGTTGGTTTGAATTGCTCCGAAACTGCTGGACCGATTTAATAAAATATTTTACCTTTAGAATCCTACATTATCCCTCTGGTGTACAAGGGTTATATTTAATACGAGAAATATATATATTATATTTAATAAATTAAGGATCCGCGTGAAAGTTTCGACAATGTAATAAATTATAAATGTACCTATTAAGTAACATGATTAAAGACTTTTTCATGTGGGTAGGTAAATAGATAGGTTTCATAAATACGAATATTAATAAATATAAACATTTAGAGTTAAAAAATTTACAATCACTAATAACACATTGATGAAGGATTTTTATGTTATGACTAGGTGTTGCCCGTAATTCTTTATGACTACGATCATAAGCCATATAAGTATATTTTTACAGTCTACGTGGACGCAGTCACGGGCAAAAGCTATCCCTAATAAAGTACTTTACCTCAGTAAGTAAGTGTAAAAACCTTTTGACCTTCATAACAAGGTTTTTTTTCCTATATAGCGCGGGCGAAGCCGCTGGGAACAGCTAATTATTGCATAAGAACCTCTCCCCTGCACAAATAAAACGTCAATATCTTGGAGACGTTATTTCTATTTCGACCAAACATGGATAAGAACCATTTCGAAGAACATAGCTATCGATTAAAAAAAACCACATTCAAATCCGTCCACGCGTTTGGCCGCAAATTTGCCACAGACAGAGACACAGATACACAGATCGACAGGTCAAACTTATAACACCCCTTGTTTTAGTCGGGGGTTAAAAAACAAAATATAAAGTGAATTCTTTTACTATATTACGATTAACACATTTTTTACTTTCTTGTACAAAGTTCCACTTTATTTAAATATCAGGCGACTTAGGCGTCGCCTGATGATGATGTACGAAACCGGTCGCATATAAAATTGTATCATATATTTAAATAAAGTGGAACTTTGTACAAGAAAGTAAAAATTGTGTTAATCGTAATTAAAAATGCAGTTCCATCAAGAATTAACAACATATTCTATAAATTTCTTTTACTATATATTCCCGAAAACTTCATCCAAATCGATTAATCCGTTTCTGAGATTAGCGTGCACAAACATACAGACATACAGACGACAAGACAAAATGGAAAAAACATAGTTTTGGGTTCTCTTGCTTATATAAAAGAAGAACCTTTATTGTATAAATTTTTGAAAATATTTCGTATTTTTTTCGTGTTTTCGTATTTTTTTTCAAGTGCACAACTAAAAGACAAACAGATAAACAGACAGAGACTTTAAAAATGAAAATAGATTCTGTTAGTCATCACTTCTTATCCTGGTATATTTTTTAAATCTTTTCAATGTACAAAGACTACTCCACTACAGATATAAGATTTGCATGGGGTATTACGTGATTGACATAAATTGACATAACTTTTTATTTCTTAACCGATTTAGATGAAATAAACACTAAATGTTAAGTGAAGACTGTGGTAATATATTCCTGAAAACCGCATTCAAATTGGTTAAGCCGTTTCTGAAATAAGCGTGACAAACAAACAGACAAACTGAAAACCATGTTTTTTTTTAATATTTTCCATGTACAGAAATGGATCAGATTTTATTATATGTTTAGATTATGATAATAAAATATAGAGTATTTGAAATTAAGATAATTATTAGCTTTTTAGTAAGATAACACCATTTTTAAAACAAATTGTATGAGTCATCTACTAAAATATATCAATACTTATAGAAAAAGTTAAACCTGTACTCAAGAGTGAGGAGATAAGAACTCACTACAAACAATATTAGACACAACTTTTACTTCGCAAACAAGAATATAAAAAATATTGACTTAGATCCATCGCATACGTAAAATCTTACTTAATAAATTAAAGGAAAATGGAGAAATTATTAACATTTCATACAATGTGTAAAATCAAATTAATCGAATAGAATGCTACGAAACGCTATAAAATATAAAAATCTCGATCTAACAGTTATTGTTTAAGATGTGTCTCTCGCGCATGCGTGGTGAGAGCCGACATGCGACGTCGCGACGCCTTTTCATCCTTATCTCAGGGTTGACGATTAACTATATTAAAAATATAAAATAAATATAATAAGTAAAATTTACAAAAATTGAACTTTACTACCTTCTTTGTGGTTTGCGAAATGCAAGTAGTTTAACACAAACTTACAGAAGTGGGTTCACAGCTAAATTCGCGACTACATATTTAATATTTTGTCGCTAATCATTTGGCATATTTGTTGTTTTAGAATAAGAAAATACAAATGAACAATGAAAATACAGATGAACGATGTCTTTTATGTCTATATAAAATATTATAAAGTATTTGGCACATATTTACCAAAAAAGGACAAATCTCTGTCAGCCCTAGACCGGCGCCAGAGAGCTGTAGCAATTGTTGCGTTGTGTCGGCAGGACTGTTCCTACACTTCAAGACATCAGTGACTTCTCTTGAGGTGAAAAGTTAGTGCCAAATCAAATTATTATTTTGATCATTACTAAATACACGATAATAGTTTGATTAATATTTTAATCTTTTTATTGCTTTGATCAAAGATACGCGCAGAAGTAATGAAATATTAAGTTATAAATAATCGTTCTTTGATGTGATTTATATTATAAAAAAGAAGTGAATTATGAAAAACCTTACAGCTTCTGATTTCTTTTGAACTCAATTACTAGACTGACAAGTAAGTAAAAAATAATTCTTTAATTTGTTATTATTAAAATATTATTGTTAAAAAAATATTAAAACACATTCACAAAGATTACATATTAACATACTAAAAAAATACTCATTCCTAAAACATAATCCAAAAATTTAGTACCTATGTAAAATAAATAATAATACATATCACAGGGAAAGTTTCAGACATTGATCTATCCCTAATTTATTCGCTTGTGTTAAGGGTGTTAGACAACTATACATATCTTGAAAAAAAAATGAGATAGAAAAGATATCGAATCGATAAAACTTTATATAATGTCATAAAGAACTATCCCTATAAATTCTTCAACAGACCATGGGGTCTAAGTACGGAGCCCGGCCTCCCAGCAACACTGCTTACTTCGTGGCGCTGGCTGGCGTGCTGTTCCTATTGCTGTTGTTGTGCTGCTACTTCATATACTTCTGCGTTCGTAGGGTCAAAGGTAGAGTAGCCCATAACAAGTGTACCAGACATGAAGCATGATGATGATGATGTACCTGCTCGGAACACTCTTAATTCTCCGGAGAATTAAGATCAAACTTGAAATGAATTCTTTTTGATTCTTCTTCATGTTCCAAAAAACGTTATTATCTTTTTAGGATTGAAGACGGATTCAATATCTGTAATGCTTACTTATCCTTTTTACTTATAAAATAATGTAGCAATTTCTGTTCTCGCGAAGAATTGAAAAAAAAAAAAAAACAAAAAGTTTCATGCTCTTTAATTCTCGTTTTCTCGGACAATTTGGTAGAATAAAGGAGGATTGAAAAATTTTACATATGAGTTCTTTTTAATACTCTTCAATTCTCCACGGAGAATTAAAAAAGGATGCATTTTAATTTTTAAATCCTTTTTTAAACAGGGAGAATAATTCCCTAAAAAATATAAATTAGACGAGCTTGATATGAGTTTCGTGACTTACTATAAATTATTTTGATCAAGAAATCAAGAGTACAGAGTGTTAATAAATGAATATTTACACCTGGCAACAACGACATTCTCAAGACACATCATGTAGTTCTTATCATTCTTATTGTACGGGGACTGTGACTAGCCAAATCATAACACATTATTATATGGGGTTAATATAAATAAATTAATTTCCTGCAGGCTACAATACAGGTCTAATTTTAGTGCAGGTAACTTTATAATGATTTTTGTTTTGCAACTGTTTTAATTAGTATAAAATACGAAAGACCATACACGATCGTACAAATTATAACTGCATTCCAAGATCTAATAAAAACTTAAATTACTCTGAACAGGCCGCACATCCCACCGTGGCATCTGTAAGTAATACCTAACTATGGGTAGTGAAATATAATCGAAGCTCCCAAATAATATAAATCTGCTAAATAACATAAATAGAAAAAATATTTTAAAGATAATGCACCAGCAGCTGCAGACTGCAGGACAAAAAGGTCCTGCAGTGGAGTTGACTGCGAGGACTTTAGATATTATAAGTGATTACAGTTTTCTTATTCTTTTCGAATCGTATCCCGTTCAATCTAGAGTCGATGCTGTGTAGATAAGCATTAAGTAGTGTTGCTCACTTAAAGTAATTTTATTATTTTCGTACAGAGCTATCCCAGCAACCATTTCCGGAGCCGGTGAAGTCGGTCCGTCCACCGCCGCGAGACCCCCTCGCTGGGCCCGCATCCGGCGCCCGCTCGCCACGACAGCCCGCGGCCTACCCAGTGCGGCCCAGTAAGTACTAGTGCTGGAAATTGATATAATTAATCTAGTCAGATAATTTACAACCGACTTCCATTGCAGATGTTAGGGAGAGCGCAACGGCGATGGCTCATCTGTGTCAGCTCCCACCCTCACACACCGACACCGTCCACCCACGTCCTGCACCCCCCCTCCCTCCGCCACGCGTGCTACCCTCACCACAAAGACCACCACCCTCCAGCGAGGCAAAGTGAGACAGTGCTAACCATCTATATTCAATTGACATGGCGGAAAAGGAAAATCGAAAAGAAAAGAAAAATACACAGATAGAAAAGAAAGAAATAGATATATCTATAATCTATGTAAGACGTAACATAACAAAATACGTTAAAACAATTAACTGTCTATTAAGGTAGTGGAGCTGATTATATTTATAAAAAAAAAAAGTGTAGAAACAAAAAACGACTGCCGCTTTTGTAAGTTTTTTATATTAATATCACTATATACCAACAATTATAAAACGTTTTATATAAGATATATAAATATATATATGTATATAATGCTTTAAATATATGGTATAAACAATACTGCCCGTTGTGCCAAAATAGGTGTCGAGGACCCAGAATATTAGAAACTAAAATAAGCTTAAACAATAAAATTCCTTGTGTAAAAGTTTATACGTATACCTACGTCTTAGATATTTTTCAAGGTCTTGAAAAAGGTTTTGCTTTTTTTTTCAGAGCAATCTTCTTCTTTCTCCTGCCCTTATCCCACTATGTGGGGTCGGCAGAACATGTCATTTTCTTCCACTCAGCTCTATCATTCGTCATCTCAGTCGCCTGGGAGGACACCCTAACCCTATCGCTCGTATCACTTTTTAATGTCCATGCTGTTAAAAGATTTGGCAAAGATTTTATGACCGGCCGCCAGCCTGACGTCAACCCTCCTCGGGAATTATCGTCGATGAATATACCGCCATCATTCGGTAGGGAGGTGTAACTGTCATTTACCTCCTATATCCCTTACCCGCCTCTTACGACATCCACGGGAAGATATGGAGCGCTCCTATTCTAGTCCGGGACCAGCACTTTTTTCAGACCAATGTAACCTTCAAATCTTTTAAGAGTTTTTTAAAATGTTTTTTATATTATTGATTTTTGCTTCTGTTATGTTCATAGAAAATAATAATACTTACAATTTTGAAGCTATGTTGTGACAGCTATTATACTCTTTAGGTATAATTGAATAATAATATTTTAATGATGTAATAAAACAATACTATTTTTAAAAACCAGTAACAATTAGTTTATTCCTAAGAGTAAGGTAATAATTGTAGTAATTTCTGGTTCCAAATTGAAATTTTGGTTACCAAAATGCGGAAATTTTAAACTTTCAAAGATATTATAATTTGATTTTGTGTTGGGTATACTTACCATATACCTCTTTTATAAACCCATGTTGTTCAAAAAGCTTGTTCAATAGGATAGTGGCGTCCTAACTAGTTTTAGGATGGCGAAAGTCCCAGTCTAGGCCTAGAACAAACAGACTGTGGCGGCCTTAATCTAAGTCCAACAGACAGCGGCCTAAGGTTAATTTTAAGATGACGGGAAATGAATAAAGGATCGCCTTTAACTTTTTTATACATCTATAAAGCAAATAATGTTTTTTTTTACATTTTTGTACCATTACGCCTATGGCTAGACGCCTGGAGCGCTTCATCCTTTCGCGTTATGTTAGAGTTAGACAGATATAATAAAAATATGTGTTATTTGATATGCTGTCATATTTGCCGTTATAATACCTCTGTCTCCGGTATGTTTTAATCACAGTTTTTAACTATTATATTATGTATGTACATGTTTCAGAGATCGCTTTTATTAATAAAAAAATATTAAAAACTGCCAAAAAATTATTTATTTCATAAGGCAATAAAGGAAATTAATAGATACCTATAACATTTAGACTTATTTAAAATTTAGCACCTATTGCAAATATTGTACCTGAAATAAATTACAAGGATTCCACTAAAGATAATCATATAAGAAAATTGTAAAAAGAAATTGGTGAAGGCTATTAATATGTATTATCTTCAATATACATACTTCAAATATCTTCAATATATACGATATATCCGAAAGATGTATGAGGAAGTCTCTAAAAACACTTTTCTATGTTTTTAGTATAAAAATATATAAGTTTTGGATAAAAATATATTTTTGTCTAGATACATATTCTTAAAAGTAACTGAGAATATACTTTACAGATACAACAGCAACAAATAATGTTCTAAGTAGGCTCGTTCTTACCTAAAAATAGGTGTTCCACAAGGATCTATTCCTAGCACCTCTTTATTTTTACTTTATATTAATTGCCCT
Organism: Napeogenes sylphis; assembly: GCA_959347405.1. Taxonomy (NCBI): domain Eukaryota; kingdom Metazoa; phylum Arthropoda; class Insecta; order Lepidoptera; family Nymphalidae; genus Napeogenes; species Napeogenes sylphis. Next base: position 36,233,925 of record OY365780.1, on the reverse strand, counting down.
TTTTCTAAGGTCATGTGAGATTGTACTTTTTTCTGATGATACCTCGCTTATTTTAAAAGTTAACCGTAGTAGGATTAATTATGACGAACTAAACAGTGCTCTGCCATGTGTTCTTCATTGGTTCGAAATTAATAATTTGGTCTTAGATATTAAGAAAACTAAATGCATGGAGTATACACTTCCTAATGAAAAAAGTAAAAATTGTACTTTGCTCCTCTGCAATGAAGTGTTAGAACTGGTTGAATCAATAATAACTTTAGATAAAAACTTCAGTGGTACCCCATCTCTCAACACTCGCAGGCAAACTCAGCTCGGCCGCTTTTGCAATTGAAAAAGTAATACAATTTTGAATTAACAGACTTTAATACGACTCGACTAGTTTATTTTAGTTATTTCCATAGTCCTTCGTCTTACGATATTTTAATATAGGGCAGTGCCGACATTGAATCTATACTTATTTATATAAAAAACAGTGATAGGCATAAGATAAGTACCTATAAGAAATAAAAATAAACTTGTAACTCCTAAAATTCCCTAAATTGGGTTTGAGTGTACACAGATAAAGTTATATTATTTTATTTATTTATTTATAACTCTTTATTGCACACAAAAAAAATTAAAAGAACAACAACATAATGGAAACATTTAAACATTTGGTACAAAGGCGGCCTTATCACTAAAAGTGATTTCTTACAGGCAACCTACAATCATAAGGATAATAACATTAGACAGGCAGTACTTGCTGCTTAAATTAATTAAGAACAACATATTATGTACATACATATAATCGTTATATATAGATAACCTAAACAATATTACATACACATACTTACTAACTTCCACATATACTAATACCATATTACTTTATATACAATAGTATATAAAGTATAAGTATTACTTAATCTTACTTATTATTATATAAAAATTACAAAGACAAATGGTGGTTCTTAAGCAGACTTTTAAAACTGTTAATAGATTTAGAGCATCTTATCTCACACGGAAGAGCATTCCATAGCTTGACCGTTATAACAGTATAAGAGTCGCTGTAACATTGCGTATGACATAATGGAATCTCGTACAAATTATCATTTTGCGAACGAACATTCATATTAAGGGAAGAGTTTGAGCCAAGAAAAGAAAAAAAATATAAAAAAAGTATTAAGATGGTAAAGAATTTTATAAAGAAGAGCAAGAGAATGAAAATTGCGACTGTATTTTATCGTAAGCCATTTGAGCTGAAGGCGGTGCTTTGTGATGTGGTCATACCTTCGTAATCCAAAAATAAATCTAATACATCCGTTTTGTAGTCTTTCCAGTTTTTGTAACAGTATTTGTGATCCAAGTAGCACGTATCTGAATAATGAAGAACTGGGAGTAAGAAAGTTTGAGTAAGTAAGGGTTTTTGTCTTGATTAGTAAAATATTTTTCCACCTTCTTAACCTACCTATAGTATTAAACACCTTTTGACTTAACACACATATGTGAGGAGATCAGGTTAGACAATATATATAGAGATAACATCTATTGTGATACCTAAGTTCCTCACAGACCTGCTGAACTGCAAAGTAATACCATCAAAACAAACAGGAGGAAGATGACTGTAATTTAATTTTAAAAGTTGTTGGTGTTTGCCAAAGATTGAGAACTGTGACTTGCATGGATTTACAGACAAACCATATGATCTATACCAATCTCTAATAATCTTTAATGGCTTGTAAGTTCGCATTAAGAAGATATATAGCTTTGTGGATATCAATAACAGTCATAGTCATATAAATCTGCAAGTGTCATCAGCATAAAGATGGAAGGGTAAGGTAAGGAGTTTAGTAATAGAATTTATATAAATAAAGAGTAAGGAGGAGATAATTCCACCTTGCGGAACACCGGCTTCGACACTGCAACAAGTAGATAAATTACTTTCAAGCCGTATGCATTGTTTACGGTTATGCAGATAGGACCCAAACCATTCCACAACATTAGAACTCATATTAATATTTTTAACATGGCCAAAAAAATATCTATGTTCACCATATTAAAAGCGTTGGAAAAGTTTAATAGAGCCATGATAGTAATCTGCTGATTGTCAAATCCTATTCTAATGTCATCACGGACTTTGGTGAGAGCTGTAACAGTGCTGTGACCGGATCGAAAGCCAGATTGGAAAGGAGATAGGATATGGTTTTTACTAATATACAAAGCAAGTTCCGTTTGGATAATACGTTCTAGGACCTTGGATAAAAATGGGAGAATGGAAACGGGACGTTAATATAACTATTTTTTGATTACTCATGCGGGGAAAGTACTATCTTTGCGCATGCTTTTTGGGTCGAAGAGACGCTAATTGCCCACTTCAATAATGTAATGTCAATTTGAGTGCGACAAGTAAACTTTTCGCACCCAAATTTTCATTTCACATTGTCACACGCTAATTTGCAAATTTGCGTGTGACAATGAAAATTTGGCATACTTCAAGCATGCGCCAAAAATAGTACTATCCCCGCATTTGTAATAAAAAATAGTATGTGCAACTAGTGCGAGGTTGTCTTGCTCACTCGAGCGAATGACTTCGCGAACGACTTCGCAACTTCGCACTCGTGGGCAATTGATAACTTCTCGCACTAGTTGCACAATACTACTATACTACTATAAAAATATTTAAAATCAATTTATGTTCAAATACTTGCTATAGATTTTCAAATAATCCAAATATCTCTAATTCTCAAAACATCAAATACATTCAAAGCAAATTATTGTTATTGTTTTCAGATAATTTTCTAGAGGACTATATAATATTGTTATTCGCAATGGAAGTTCCTTACTCTATATCAGAGTAGTAGTTCATGAATTTAGATTATATTTATAGTTTATTAACCTCACCGAAGTGAGGCTTTAAAAAATTGAGTTAGACTCATTTGAGTGTTCCCCTCCACGGAAATCTTTAGTAAAAGGCGAAAGATTTATACGTTTTGAAGGGAAACCAGAGTAACTCTACGATGGTAGAGAGCTGGGGTCATGTTGCCGGTTAAAATATTGTTACCGCGATTCAGAATTACATATCTCGTGTACAGCGACATCTAGCGTTAATTGATGTCACAATATGTAGAGTAAGACAAAATGTATTGTGTTGTTGTTATAATATCATAAACTATAAAAACTTACTTGAAGAAGACATATTTTGTCCTCATTTTTAAAAAAATCTTAAAATACATATATAGATATTATTTTTCTGCCTCAATTAATATTTTATTGTTACTACAGTGAATCTTATATCCAGAAAATATCAAACAACAAGAGTCGTTTTTAGCTGAAATCACGAAATTTATTATTCCTAGAATATATATTAATTTTGAATCAAAGAAATAAAACGAAAGTGTTTCTTATCTTCATTAAAATGTACAATAATTCCAAGAATGGCGCTAGATGTCACTAGTGATAGAGTCATATTGTGAACTCTTGAAGTAAAATACATTTTGCTAACGTTCACAGTAGAGTAGAGTGTATTTTTTAAGAGACTAACACTTTCAAAATAATTATAATAATATATGTGCAAGGGTAGTCTTTATTTTTTTCTACTTGGATGAACAATGCCCGAGTGACTCTACATTATGTAACATCTCTCCGCTAGATATCACTGTGAATCCTGCGTTGTTTTTTGTATCGCGATGATGAAATTTTTGCTGCGTGAATGACTCTCCTCAATTGTTGTTCTACTGTTATCGCGGATCAGCAGTGCTCTCAAGTCTCAACAAGTCGACACGGATTCAAGCAAATCATCGGAACTAACAAGTGTTTCCTGCGAGAAAACCCCGGATAGTTCACCAACCGCCTTCTTCAAGGCGTCGCGAAGAAGCCGCGGCACAAGCGCCGCTCCAAGTTTGCTGCCCGTCCCCCTCGTGCTTTTGTGGGGGATGAAGAATCGTCGCAAGAGAGCCCGCCCAGACATCGCCAACTCATCATGAGTGGCAGAAGCCCCGCGCAACGAGAACCAAACCGTTCGCGTGCCGCAGCAGCCCGTCGAGACAGTGGGGGAGAACCATCCGGCCTCCCCTCACCCCAGCCTCCCGCATCGCCTGTTCCTTACACAGGCCCCGCCCCAAGCCCGATTGCCGGCTCACTATTGGTCGGCCCGTCGGAGACGCCGGAACGAGCATCGGAGGCACGCAGTTGGTCTGCGCGCACTCCCGATGTTTCGGGAAAAGTGCCGAAGACACCCGATCAGTCAACGAGTCGACTTTCCACCCAGCTAACAAATGAAACCCAACGGACCCCGCGCCCAGCCGCTAGAGGTCCAGCTCTAAGAAGATCACCCTCAGCCCCGTCTAGGATGGACGTCGAGATGTCGCCACAGTCGCGGGTCAACTCGGACATGATAATCATGGCCGAGTTGCAACGAAAAGGCGTCGTGTCGCGTGCCCTCATGGAACACATTGCGATGTTCCTGAGGGACCAAAACGAAGCCTTGGAGAGCCGGAGCCGAACAAACATCTCCGGCGCGGGCCGAAACGACCCCGCGAAAGTTTTGAAGACTCCACAGCGCCGCCCCCGATCTGGAGATGAGGGGGACGCAGTATCCAAGAGACAACGCACTCAACCGCAGTCACCCGCCCCGTTCCAGCAGAGCGCCCCGCGCGACAAGCCAGCAAGCTCACTCGTGCCCGCTACTACTGCAACCGCCGCCCCTTCTAGCAGTGCCACGCCGCTGCCCAAACCTGCTCTCAGCTTCGCCGCAGCCGCCAAAGCCAACACCAAGGTTAGTAATAGTGCAACCACAAGTGCCAGTACTAATCCACTCAGCCTAGCCGCGCCCGCATCGGCCCAAACGACCGACGCGCAGAAACCACGTCTACCCCCATTAGTGGTAGAAAATCTCCCGAACTGGGCCACCCATTTTAAGGCGCTCAAGTACCTGCTTGGACATCCCCCTAACGCCCGTCCCTTTGGAATGGGTGTTAGATTTACACCCTGCTCTGAAAGCGAATATCGAACGATACAGAGATATCTGACGGACCTCGAGAAAGAAACCGAACTATCATGGTTCTCCTACGGATTACCTTCCGAGATGAGCCGCAAGGTTGCAATCCGCGGCCTCCCAGTAAGCACAACCCCGGAAGAAATAATTGCAGCCCTTGAAGAAAAAGGATACACCGCCGAGTACGCTCGCCCAATTAAGGCAAGAATGGGGCGCCCGGGGTGTATCTTTATGGCAATAATCAAGAATACCCCAGACCTCATTCCCGGTATATACGAAGTGAACGAGCTCTTGAACATGCCGGGAGTGATCATTGAAGCTTGGCGCGGCAGGAAAGGGCCCGCACAATGCCACCGATGCCAGGCCTTCCGGCATTCCAGCCACGGCTGCCATCGCCGGCTGGCCTGCGTACGATGCGGGGAGCAGCATGCTGCGCGTGACTGCCCCCGCCCCCTAGACGAACCTCCAACGTGTGCGAACTGTGGCGGCCCGCACCCAGCGAATCACGCGGCGTGCCCCCAGTTTAAGAAAGAAGCCCGTTTCAAGAAGGCCGGACTAGCGGCCTTAACCAAACCATCCCGCGACGCACGTGTTACAACTAACACCATTGCGGCTGACCAACACGCCTCAACGCTGATGGCTCCAGCCAATCAGTACATCGAGAGAGCCAGAAGGAAAAAGCGAGGCCCCAGAAAAGGGCAAAGCAATAGGGGCACCAGTGCCCCACCTCCCGAAATTGCGGCGGTTCAGAAACCCGTCCCCGGAGCAGCCACATTCAATACAGGAAATACCCCTAACGAGAAACAACAAGTCATTGAAATAGCCCTCGGCGTCATCAAGGGGGTCCTCACTGCTCTAAGAGACGGACACGATCCGGTGCAGATCCTCCTTGAAGGAATGAAGGAACTCCTTAAAAACTAGAATCTACAATGTCACGCGAATTAAGAGTGATATATTGGAACGCAGCAGGAGCGAAGGCGAGGGTGCACTTCATAAGGCTCATGCTGCAAGAACAAAACATTGACATCGCCCTCATCAATGAAACTCACCTTAGAGTCAACGAGCCCCTCAGCATCCCAGGCTATCAAATCGCAAGACTTGACGCGCCTCCAGAACACGCTCGTAGAGGCCTCCTCATCGCGACGCGCAGATCTCTAGTGCATCACATCTTGCCTATTCCCGACACAACCTCATTCCAGTCGCTGGGCGTCGAAGTACAACACAACTGTAAACTACTCCGCCTGTACGCTATTTACCGACCGCCAGCATCAAAGCTTAAAACAAACGAAGTGCGATGCCTCCTTAACAACTCGACGCCCACCATCGCAGCCGGGGATTGGAATGCCCACCACACAGTTTGGGGCTGTCGAACCACGTCCCCAACCGGGCGCATCCTCCTACAAGACGCGGAGAAACGAGGGTATGTGGTGGCTGCTCCAGACGAGTACACCCACTTTTCTCACGCCCAATCTCACGCCCCAAGCATCATAGATCTGGCAGTTCACCGGGGCCTCGAGGGCCTTCAACTGTCGCTGGAGACACTTCTGGATGCCTATAATTCCGATCACCTTCCGGTCTTACTAACGTTACAGGGAAACACGACATCTGCCACTAGATTACCTCCTTCGGGCCGCACGAACTGGCCGCTCTACCAAGTTATGGTCGAACGCAACATCCAAAGTGGGCCGCTTACATCTCTAGCCGACCGCGCCAGCATTGACGCCGCACTCCTCAAATTTACCGACGCGCTTACACAGGCCAAGGAGCACGCAACCCAGCCCCAGGTGGGAAAGAAACTCCCTCCCATTCCTCATCACATATCAGCTCTTATTACCCAGAAACGCAAGTTACGGAAAGTATGGCAGCGGACTAGAGAGCCGGCCACGAAGACCAGACTCAACGCCCTTATTTTAAGAATAAGAGCGCTTCTCGAGTCGGTGGCCTCAGAGAGATGGCAGGAACGCATCTCGCAGGCCAGTGAGAACAACAACTCACTCCATAAGCTGTGCCGCATGTTACGCTCTAAACCCCAAGCAGTCAGACCCATCACAGGTCCAGACGGCGCGCTACATTTTAGCTCTGAAGGTCGTGCGGAACTACATGCAGACTTTTGGGCTTCCCAATTCATGCCCCACCCCAGCCTCAGAGTGGAAGAACACGACAGACTGGAGCGCATCATTCAAAACTGGCTAGACAAACCTTCATGCTCTACGCTACCGCCTCCCTTGCTCACTCCGCGCCTCATAAGGAAAACTATTGCGGACCTCAAGCCCAGAAAGGCGCCCGGTGGTGACGGCATAACCAACACCATGCTCCGCAACCTCCCGCCGATCGCTTCAGTTCAGCTCACACGCCTATTCAACGCCTCGCTCCAGACAGGCTACTTCCCTAAGGCTTGGAAGGAAGGACACATTATATTGCTACTCAAAAAGAATAAAAACCCCAGGCAAACAGACAGCTACAGGCCCATAACACTACTGAGCTCCATATCAAAACTGTACGAAAAAATACTGTTACCTCACATCCAGGCCTACTTGAAGCCTCGCCCCGAACAATTCGGTTTTAGAGAGGAGCACTCTACCACACTACAAGTCGCCAGGGTGATCCATTTTGCTGCATCGGCCATGAACAGAAAGGAATTCACAGCTGCGGCCTTCCTGGACGTGGCCAAAGCCTTTGACAAGGTTTGGCACCCTGGCCTTCTCTTCAAGATTCGCCGAGCCGGCGTCCCTCACTGCCTCGCGCGAATCCTGGCTGAGTTCCTCGCCGGCAGGACCTTTCGCGTCAGGGTCGAGGGCGCCATTTCAACCAGCCGCCTTATAAAGGCCGGAGTCCCCCAGGGAAGCACGTGGTCTCCGATGCTGTACTCTTGCTTCACAAACGACATCCCAACCGTGGAGGGGACCACACTGGCACTCTACGCGGATGACATCGCCCTACTCTCCAGATCGATAAGAGCAACACACGCCATCTACAAGCTACAAACCGCTCTCGATGCGCTTCCCGACTGGTTAGAGAAATGGAGATTAGCTCTCAATGTAAAGAAGACGCAAACCATCATGTTCGGTTCGTACAACGCGCCTCCACCTCCTCCAACATTACTTAGTCAACAATTAACTTGGTCATGCAACGTTACGTACTTGGGAGTTACCATCGATAAAAGGTTGACAATGTACACCCACATCAAACAAGCCAGGAATAAAGCGAACGCAGCCCTGAATATCCTAACACCCGTCTTCAACTCAAAACTTTCTTTAAAAACGAAACTCAACATATACAAGGGATATGTAAGACCATTACTCACGTACGCAGCCCCTGCGTGGTACGCACTAGCAGGCAGATACAACAGAGCGCTTCTACAAAAGATCCAAAATAAAGCTTTACGCCGCGTGACCGGAGCTCCATGGTGCGTAAGGAACGCGACCTTAGCACGCGACCTCCGCACCGAGAGCCTGGAAAAACACATTGAAACCCTATCCACAGCCGCCTTCAACCGTGCAGACGCATCCAAGTTCGCGCACATACGCGATATAGCGCCTTGGCACACTAGGCCGCCAGAACGAGCAAAGAAGCGACTCCCAAGAGACATCATACCGCTATAATTTCACCTGTTTGAAATTCAAACCCAAACCATTCCCTTAAGACTCCTAATCCTAACTTCGTTACCCCATCCTCGCCTCCGAGTCGCCGTCATGGCCGCTGGTCGCCTCAGCTGGGCCTCCCCTGGTCTCGCCAGGGGTCTCACCCGGCTGGGCTGACCGCCCGGACGGCACTAGCGGCTCATTCCATTCCCTCACAACCGTGAGGGATCACCACCCGAGGGCAAAACGCCCGACCCAACAACGCGCTCGCTTTAGCGTGCGCCGTAGAGAGTCATGGCAAAAGTGCCACGCGCTGTCGCCGTCCCCCCTCTCGCCCCGCGGGGTGGGAGAGATGATAGCCGTACTACTGTTATCGCTTCTCGGCCTTTTGGCTAAGATCAAAGTGTAGTATCTGTTCTTTTCAGCTTAATATCTGAAAGTTCCCGCATGTCGGGACCAGTATATTAATCTGATTTTTGTAATCCGACGGGATGTTCGGGGCTCGCTCCACTCCCGTCACGGGTCGGCCCGGCATTGCAGTGCCGCCGGGATCGGCCCACATAAAGAGCTCTCTAAAATAAGTAGGAATTACTAATTAGATATTACAACTATAGATGTTTTTAAACAAAATGATATTAGTTATGATTCAATTACTAAAGATATATAGAAATGTTAGATATATAGAATTGTTACAAAATGCAGCGCACAAAGTTATTAATAAATAATTAAATGATCAGCTAAATATGAGCGAAATGCCACTGGATAAAGTGATTGATAACATTCGAACAATAAATTCTACATACAATACTCTAACAAAGCAACTTCGCAAAGAAATATGAAACATCGAAGTAACAAACAGTTTGGTGATTCTACACAATGTTTCAAATTTCAAGGCTCTTCCTTTCTTAAAGGATCCGAATTAAAATCAAACCGTTTAAGTCGCAATTTTAAGAATGTTATATATATTATATATTATATAATAATTGAAACTGCTATATATATTTATAAGCGCTGATACAGATGTTTTCATCCATTGGGAATTGCAGTGGTTGTGATTTTACCAGCAAATTTGGGTTCTTAAAAACGGTTTAGGTTTTCTCGGAATTGTAGTCAGAAAGCTCTGTGGTATTTAAGAAATCCTTACTTAAGTGCCGAACAATCCTTCCTATCCTTTTCGGAAAATAATATCAACTGATTATCACAAACATTGAAATAAAATATTTTTGCAAATCCCGGTTTTGGCATTTCCTAGGAATATTTTGCACGTCACATGCTTTACATTTATGTACATATACAGGGTTATTTTAAAATAATTGGCAGCCTCTCCACATCAATCCCAACAACATTTATTATACGACTTTTTATAATGAATAGTTTTTAAAATTTAAGTTCCCATACAAAATTTATTTGTTGCCTCAGAACTGGCATTAGCTCTGAACGTTGGCATGACGCCCGGGCGTTGACCTTTTAAGTACTCTTACAAAATACGGAGTAATAAGTTAAAGAGGGAGCAAAAATTTTTTGGTTTCATTTTTTTATGTTGTTTATCAAGATTTGTAAAAAGTCGTATAACAAATGTTGTTGGGTTTGATGTAGAGAGGCTGCCTGCAAGAGGAGGTAAATTATTTACAAATAACTGTAGTTAACACGACTGTTGTTAAAATGGATTAATGTAAACCAATTTAGCTACAGTCTAGTCTAGGCTATGAAAGAAAAAACAACAAATTGTTCCTACGACAGAAATTATATGACCTGTTAATTCAGCCCTGTAAATGTTCTTCGATTTGTCAAACCAAGGCAGGTAAAAAAATGTTTTTAATTAGCAAATGTTTGCAAAAATAATATCGACAAAGAGCGAGTGGAAGAAGGACGCGCACGAAGGATTCAGTACCGTATATAAAAGATATGTGATGTAACTAAAAAATAGGGTTTTCGGCGTTTTTCGCTTATATGTAGATACTTTTTTCTTTTTTTTATGTCTGTCTATGCTGTTAGCCCTGTTGGCTATTACAGCGTCACCGGGGGAGCGGGTGGGTCAGGAGACCCGCCCTTACAAGGGGGGGCCAGATGGGCCCCCATGGGGAACGACGTCCCGAGGGCGTCTCAGATTGAGACACGGACCTCGGCTCGGGGCGTCGTTAGTCAGGAGGGAAGCTAAGGAAATTTGGACACTGGCGTCCTCCGACGGCAGAACGCCGGAGCAACGGAGCACTTACTCAGTTGGGACCTCGTCTATACCGGTACAGACGGTGTGTGTCTGTATGTTGTGTGGTGTCGCTTATGCCTACGCGTACACGTTATTACCTACTGTAATGTAGATACTATAAAAAATTTCTTCATGCTAAATTTCAAGATTCTAGGTCGACTGGAAGTACCCTTTAAGTTTTGATTCTTTTGCTTCTCTTCTCGAGTTAAATATGCGGCTTACATTACTGTTTCTTTTGATTGAGTGGAAATAGAAGTTTGATTTTGCTACAACTAAAATGTACTAGACCTGAGTATTTGATATGAATTTTTATGAAATACCTCAATGTGTTCATGAAGAAATTAAAGTTAGATACTACTTTAAAATTATTAAATATATTATCATTGGGTATATGAGGTAACTAAAATTTGTGTTTATTCACCGAGATCAGTGTAAATTATTAATATCATTTTGGCAGGCAATTAAAGGCGTTAAGATAAACTAAACCAATTTGAGATACCAATTTTATTACGTGGTGTTGGCTAAAATAGAGTCTATCCAAATTTTCGTTGTAATCATTATTAATATTTATATTTGACTCCCAGAATCGGGTGTCTGTGTGAGTCGAGTGGTATATGATCACCATTAAATATTAATGTTTATTCTCAACTCTATTACTATTTAGTTAAGTATAACTTATTCCACATTCCTAAACCAGCGTCCCTCTGTATCATATTACATTAGAAAAAATAATGAAGAATGTTTACTTAATTTTGTATAAACATTTGTTTCGAAGACAAAAGTAAAAAACTGTTTATATTTATAAAAACCCATTTTACGAATAAATACTTCAATATTTTGTCAAAAGTTTTATTTCCTACCTTCTCAATAATAACGTTTCACTAAAACAAAAAAAATAATTATGTATTCTTTATAAAAAAATGGCCTTTTCACTCGCAAACATATTCAAAAAACTCGCTGACTTGAATTTGTTACGCAAAATAACTGTAATTTAAAAAAAATATTTATGAATGTATTACCGCGTAATACTCATAGATTTATATACTGTCACATTAATATAACATTTATATACAGGGTTATTTTTAATAAGTTTACCACCTCTTGCAGACAGCCTCTCTACATCAATCCCAAAAACATTTGTTCTACAACTTTTTACAAACCTTGATAAACAACACAAAAAAAACGAAACAAAAAAAATTTTTGATCGGTCTTTTACTTATTACTCTGTATTTAGTAAGAAGCACTTAAAAGGTCAACGCTCAGGCGCCTAACCGACGCTCAGAGTTAATGTCAGTTCAGAGACAACAAATAAATTTTGTATAGGAAAATTTAAATTTTAAAAACTATATACTTTAAAAAGTCGAAAAACAAATGTTGTTGGGATTGATGAAGAGAAGCTGCCTGCAAGACGTGATCAACAAATTACAAATAACCCTGTATATATATATACAAAGTAATATTTCCTTTCATAAAAAGGCTAAATATCTCAAAGTATACGAAAAGCTAGATAAATTATTAGGCATTGTTTTCGATCAAATTTTTGTAGATACCTACTATTCTATATATTTTTTTGAATATATAACATTTATTCTATGAGAAGTTAAAATTCTTAATTTATTGATGTATAATACTAATACCCTTATCATACAAAGATTTATCTCATAACGGTTACAAAGTATTTGTTCATTTAAAGTGTGACGTCACCAACTCAACGAGATGGTTAATTCCTACTCTAGAAATAATATATATGTAGTTGTAATTTATAGTTAAGTTTAATTTTACTACTAAAAATTCTAAAAATCGAAAGCTAACAAATAAATCATGACATTAAAAATTCGACCTAGGGGAAAGAGAGGAGAGCTAGTTTCTGGTCCGTAAAGCTTTTAAAAACATTAGAAAATATTAAAATATTACAACATAGCGCATCTTGTAAATGGTGGGAAAAAACTATACCATCAGCTGCAAAATCTATCATAACACATAGTTTTTTAACAAGTATAAAATTCACTATTTATAGCGTAGGAATGACGTTTCTCGTTAGAAGTAAAATTGCAATTTGCAACTAATTTACACTTTACTTTCCCCTTATTTTTATAACAGCCCTCATTAGCTTGTCGGTGATTAAAATATGTGCAAAACATTTCTTAGAACCAGGATAATGGGGATAATGTATAACTCAAATATTGTACTTATAATTTATATAGACTTTCTATCACTTATGTTACTTGTGTTTCTTAACATTTTATTTTTCCACATAATATATGAATGAAGTTTTCGGTTCAGATCAAAAGATAGAGTTATTTTAAATAGTGTTACTTAATATTTTACAATGGTTTGTTTTCAATGGTATCACGAACTACCAAGTCTCCAAAGTTATTGTTATTGGATATTATTATCTTTTGTTTTTGGATAATTGATATTCATTCGCCTCGTGAGATTTATGGTGATAAAAAATTCTTTATCTATTCTGATACTATAATACAAAGATTATAAAACTGAAAACAAAATTCTTACGACAAACATTACTTACAGGCCAAATTACTAAAAAAATAATATTACGATACAGGGCGAAAAAAAAGGAAGGGAACCATCAAAAGTAAAAGGCGCTTGTTTTCAAATTTTATTGTAATAAATAAAATAACTTGTATTTTTTCGTCAATCTCCTACAAATATAAACTTGTAATAGTAAATAGTAAAAAATAATTGTTGTTTTCGAAGATGGTGGGTAAAAAAAATGTAAAAAAGATACTCCGGACTCTTGTGGGTCGGAAGATTTTTCGGACGAAGAGGTAGACAAAGTATTTAAAGTGGGAACCTATTGTAGAAAATATTCTGAAAACTTAAAAAAATCAGAATTCATTGTTTTTCTAAATCATAAAGAAGAAAACATTCCTTTCTCGGACAAAGACCGCTTAAAAATATCTCAAGGTATTCGGAAGCATTGTGTCTCAGGTGTGCTACATCTCAGGCCAATCAACAAATACATACAAAGTGGAAATTACTTTCTATCTCTCCAACAATGCTAATGTTTTTATTCAGAACAAAAAGCTTTAAGAGGAATTAAGCATGACGGATTTCAGCAGCAGACAGAGAAATAACAGGGGTTGTGACATCAGTCCCTATTTCTTTGAGCAATAAACAAATATTTTCTTTAATTGGCAGTTCAAGGAATATAATTCAAGTCCGTCGTTTCATGCGGCGTGTACGAGCTGAAGATGGCGCGGTCTCGTATCGGCCGACCCAGACCGTGGCGGTAACATTCGCTTCTACCGAGCTACCAGAGCACGTGTACCTGGACCACTGGAGACACGAGGTCAGTCTGTATGTTCCTCCAGTAAAACAGTGCCTTCGTTGCATGCGGTTTGGCCACATTGCCAAATATTGTAAAAATGATGAAGTATGCACCATATTAATTCTCAAGACGCAAAATGTTCTAATTGTAGTGGTAACCACATAGCCATCTCAGCTTCTTGTCCTTTGAAAAAGCAAAAAATTGAAGAAAATAAAGTAAAGTCACGAGCAGTTCGATGTTCAGATTTATTTAACGAAAAGTCACTTCCATTGCTAACAGCTAAATCTATTGAAACTCAAATTAGCAATTTAACGAAATTTGACTTATTTATGAATTTAATAGCAGAGTCGAAAATAATATCAAACTAAAATGTACCGATAAATTCCAATTCTATCAAGGATACTTTACGATTTACATTCAATAAAACATCCCATAACAAATAATAATGGAAAACTTAAATATAGTTCAATGGAACGCACAGAGTATATCAAGTCATAGGAATATTTTTACTTACTTTCTCCATAATTATAATATTCATATAGCTATCATTTCTGGAACCTGGTTAACACCCAATCAGAGATTCAATATAAGAGGTTACAGCATTGAAAGGAATGACACTGGCAACAAACATAATGGAGTTGCAATATTATTAATTTATAACAGCATTATATATTCTAAAATAAATACTAGCTTTGATGACTCCTTACATAATATTTGTGTATTCATTGTTATTGGTAATAAAGAGATTAGTATTGTGAGTTTTTTCAACAAAACTAGATTCATTAATTAAATCTATTCCTGGCTCTATGATTTTTGCAGGTGATTTTAATGCACATCATTCTTCGTGGGGATGTTATTCTACGTCCCCTTGGGGGAGAGATGTTTTAGATGTTATTGATGACAACAATCTGGTTCTTCTTAATGATGGTCATGATGACCACAGTAGGCTTATTAAATTGGCATAGAAATGATTTAGATTTGTCCATAGTTAGTCCTTTGTTAGCTTTATCTTGTGAATGGTCTGTTAATGATGATCCACTTGGTAGTTATCATCTTCCTGTAATGTTAAAAGTTGTTTTAAAGAATGATATTACTAATAATAATCCTAATTAAAATGACTTGATCAGACTTCCAAACCCTCCCAACTATAAGTTAGTTGATTGGAAAGTGTACGAGAACAATGTTGAGAGATTGTTATTGGATTTTCAGATTCAGTCATTTCCTCCTTTAGAAGCAAACTCCTTGTTTTGTGAAATTCTTTGTAGTGCTGTTGTCTCATCTATTCCTACATATTACAATCATACTAATAAGAGGAAGGGCAAAAATGATAAATGTTCTGAAGCAATGTTAAATTCTAAACTAGCTTACATAAATTTGAAAAATAACCCATCTTAAGAAACATATATAGAATTTAAAAAGCTATAAGCTTTAAAGAAACTTACTTTAAAACAAGAGAAAGCTAGTAGTTGGATGTCATTGTGTGAGTCCTTTCATTGTTGCACACCTCTTTCTATCATCTGGAAATTTAATAAAACATTTGTTCCTAGCAAACACAATGATGATACTTGGGTTACAATTTTCTTAAAAAATATACTTCAGATTATGTATCCTATAATGAAACTTTTTCTGAACCTACTGGTATTGACATTAACTCTAATAACAATTTTTTATTGCAACCTTTTACTTTACAAGAATTAAAATCTGCTGTTTTTTCTAGAAAAGATACTGCTTTTGGCTTAGATGGTATTCCTTATAAAATACTTAAGACACTTAATGTATTTTGTTTGCAAGTTTTTTTGGACATATTAAATTGTCTTTGAGAAAATAATAAAATACCTTTGTCCTGGAAAAATTACTGCATAGTTCCCATTTTAAAACCCAATAAACCTAGATTGAAGGTAGACTCATATTGACCTTACATCACTTACATCCTATGTAGACAAAATTTTCTAACAACTTCAATTTTATGTAGAAAAAAACAATATTTTACCATCCAACCAATTTGGTTTCAGAAGTGGTTGCTTTTCTAGAGAGAGCTTTTGCCAATTACATTTTGATATTCAGAATAGTATAGTAGATAACAGTTCCACAGCTGCGGTATTCTTTGATGTTACTGGAGCGTTTAATAGTGTAAATGTGCATATTCT
Source organism: Napeogenes sylphis (assembly GCA_959347405.1). Taxonomy (NCBI): domain Eukaryota; kingdom Metazoa; phylum Arthropoda; class Insecta; order Lepidoptera; family Nymphalidae; genus Napeogenes; species Napeogenes sylphis. Next base: position 36,217,730 of record OY365780.1, on the reverse strand, counting down.
TTGTGGAGAATTATTGTCTATCGGTTTGTGAAAAAAAAAGTTGTGCAGTGGATTGTAAAGTTTTATTTGAAAGAAAAGTTTTTGTAAAATATAACTCTTATTGTTTCTTATGTTTTGCTGGTGATAAAAAACTGGTAGATATCTTGTATAAAATGCAAAATAAAAGTATGTGTTTAATTACTGGAGCTTTCAGGAGCACACCTATAAATGTAATGCAAATTGAATGTAACCTTCCTCCAATCTCTATTAGATTTTGTTATTTAAAAGAAAGATTTCTACTTACACTTTATTCCATTCCACACAATCAGCTTTTACATAATCTTTATATTTTATTAACCTCATTAGCACATAAACCTTTACACATTATGCAAGATCTTCCTCAATTCATTAATTTTCTTCAGGATTTAAAGCTTTATAAACCTGCTTCCACTTTTCCTTGTTATGAAGGGTGTTTTGTTGAAGAGGTATATAGTCAGTTGTCACAATGAAAAAATCATCGCTTTATATATATACAGATGGGTCAAAAAATTACTTCAGTGCTTCTTTTGCATTTTATGATAATTTTTTAAATAGTTGCATAGGTTATAGGTTGGATAGTAATGCTAGCATATTTTCAGCGGAAGCAGTAGCTATTTTAGCTGCTCTAAAATATCAAAAATCATAATCAGGGATTCAAAAACTGGCTTGTACTTAGCGACAGTATGAGTGTAATTACCAATCTAAACAATAACAAACTGCATGCTAAGACTAATTATTTAATTTATACTATAAAACAGATCTGGTATGATCTCTATAGTGATAAAAATACAACAGTGAGTTTCATGTGGGTTCCATCCCATATTGGAGTTGTAGGGAATGAAAAGGCTGATTATTTAGCAAAACTGATTATCAACTCGATTTCTCAAACTGCTAACTTTGATATTTTGCTACCTTATTCCGATATTATACCTAAGTTAAAACACAATGAGTCAACAATAGACATATCGTTCCAAATTCATAGTTGAAATAGAAAATAAGGGATTATGGTACGCACCTTTAAATGTTCAAATAAATAGTTTGCCATGGTTTTGTAAAAGTCGTAGTTTCGCTAACAGGAATTTCTACTCGACTATCTCGCGTCTAGGTTTTGGCCACTGCAGACTTAATTTTCATTTGTATCGCTTAAAAATGTTAAAAATAGTTCTTTGTGTTCTTTTTGTTATTTTCATGAAGAAACCATCTCTCATGTCTTCTTTGATTGCCAGGCCTTCGGCATTCAGCGCCTAGTGTTGTTGGACGAGCTAATAAACATTTATGGGCGCTCTGAACTGGTTCCGCAGACTATTACCGATCTTTTTGTAAATAGTTGTACTTGTAAATAGAAATATAATTAATTGCAAATATTATTGAAACACGTATAAACTCTAAAACTTTATGAAGTGACATATCTAGGAATGTCTTATTTATAGTACTCTGTGTGTCTTATGTCTAGGATGACACACAATTATCGGACTTGACATACAAATTATTGAAAAATACGGAAGACTTCACAAGATTATACTATACTAATGAAATATATTATTTACTCAAGAAGTTTTATGGACAAGACAATACAGCTAAAGAATAATTTACTGTTATGAAAATTTCTATCGGATTACTGTCAGATATTAAAAGAAGAAGAGCGTCTGAAAATTATTTAACAATAAAGTAAACTAAAGACGAGGCATCAGGCAAAATGGTTGTAAACCTTAGACTGTCCTGGACAGGCTGTCCGACAGGACAAATTAAAAAAAAAACGATACAGGGCTTGCATGGACACTGTATCATAATATACCTTTTTAATCATAAAGATACACCTATACAACCTGGACCAAGGAGATTAAACCTCTACTTTAAAAAAAAAGGTTTCAATGAACGAATCCGCGGCGACGCAACACACATCCGCACTCGACGTTTGCGCCTTGGCACCAACATTTGAACATCTCTTGTTATATTCAGCGTTTTATTTGCAATATTGTTTTACGTATATATAGTATGAGAGTAGATAAAGTAGTGTATGACACTGTACATAACTTGGTCTTATAACACTTGTGTGATACTATAAAAAAACTCGCCTGCGGCTCGTTTTTTTAAAACACGCTCGTGTGTTATAAGAACCCTTATTATGCAACAGTATTATAAACTACTATTAGTATTACTGATATTTTTATTAACTACATACCTCATACCTGGATTGTTTCTGTATATCGACGCTTTTACTTATGAGTTATGACAAACTCGGCAACTTCTTGGACTTCGAATTAATTTCTTGGACTTCGATTTTTTATTTTCGATTTGGTCTTATTGTTTTTATATCTTGATATAAATATAAAAAAATGAGATAAAATAATATGTATAAATTAAGTTAAAGAGAGCTTATTACTTTGTAAAAGAATATTTTTTATTTATTTACTTATGAAATTCTCAAAGAAAATACGCAATGTTACTAATATAGGTACTATTCTAGATAATATTGGGATCAAAGTAGTTGCATACGTTTTAAAGTATTATTAAATTAAGTAGTATACAGTGTTACTACAGTTATTTTTTTTACTGACTACACATAATTATATATGTAAAAAACAAAAAAAAGTAAATATAGAAAAGTAGTTCTTATATCTGGGTGAGAAGCTTTTTAATAACAAAATTAATATTTTGCAAGATCAGAAAAAGTTACACTGCACTTAGGTATACTATATATATCCTGAACTAAATAAAGATATTGAGAGATTCAACTAGTGGGTAACGCCTATTGGAGGTTCTGTTTTGTCATTAGATTCAATTAATTTATTCCTTTTTAATTGATGTAAAAATTGTAATGAAATAATAAGAGGTAGGTAGTTGGGCTTCGGCTTTGACTTCCACAAAAATGATATTGTACAAAAAATGTGTTTTGATATTACAATATTTAAAAAGAAAAATTAGAAAACGATGTTATAGGTATTTTAAATAACACCTCAGAAAATTAAAAAATAAAATCATGGTCCATAATGATTATTAATTATTATAAATTGAAATTATTCAGTGATCATGTTTTACTGTTATATTTAAATACATATATATTTATTAATAATTTTATTAATCAAGACTTAGTGTTATATTCAATATAAAAAAAATATATTTATTTTTAATTTTTATTTTGAATATAGATTGCAAAATACACCGATACTGGCAGGGATTCGAACCTGAGTATTGGAAGCCTAATAAAGTCTACCGTCCCAATAAAGGCGATCATAATACATAATATACAGGGTTATTTGTAATTAATGAGCCACTTCTTGCAGGCAGCCTCTTTACATGAATCCCAACAACATTAGTTCTGCGACTTTTAAATCTAATAGTTTTTAAATTAAATATTTTTTGCCTCTGAAGTGTCATTAACTCTGAGCACAAGTATGCCACGTACCTTGCGTAGGCAAAATACGCCACGTGCAGCGGGGCGCGGGGTTGCGGGGTGAGGCAGCGGCGGCGATGCACAATATAAACTTGGCCTCAGTCGGACGACGCGGTCGATTAGGAACGCGTGCGCCGCGCGCGTCTTCTGCTCCTGTTGCCGCGCAACCAAATTTAGATTAGTGAGTGCCTACGAAAAACAGTACTGCGATGCCGTACCGATATTCTAATATTGAGTATACTGAGATGGTGCGAATGCTGGCTAGGTGTGATGACAATGTTCGCAAAGCCTGCCGCGAGTATGCACGGCAATTTCCTAAAGTAGCTACTCCTTCGCCTAATACAATGTTATCCGCAACACAGAGATTGCGCGATTACGGGCAATTTCAGCATAAGTCTTGCGAAGTTGGTCGTCCGCCGAAGCACACAGACAGCGTAAAAGAAGAGATATTAGAGTTTTTTCGAGCCAATCCAGCCGCGAGCACCAATGACGCCGCCCGACGTTTTAAGGTGTCGCAATCCTTTGCCTGGAGTATCATTCATAAGGAAGGTAAACATCCATTTCCAGTTCCTCGTGTCAAAGAGAATACCACAATACAAAGTCCAGACAAACCAGACAAACCAGCACGTGTTGAATTTTGTAACTGGTTGTTAACTGAACGTCCTACCATTTTATTTACTGGTGAAACAACATTTGGCTCAGTAGGGTTTTTCAATACTGGCAATGAACATTTATGGAGTTATCAAAGCCCAAAATCTAAACCTCATGATATTCAAGACCGGTTCAGTGTTAATGTATGGGCGGGAATTGTAAATTCCACATTGTTGGGCCCCGTCTTTCTGGAAAAACTGAATGGAGAAACATATCTACAGTTTCTCACAGAAACCCTACCGGTGTTGTTGGAGGATGTACCACTAGCGTCCTTACGTGGTATGTACTACCAACATGACGGCTCACCAGCGCACTTTGCTCGTCCAGTTAGAGAGATTTTGGACAGGGAGTACCCCGGTCGGTGGATTGGACGTGAAGGAGCACGTGCGTGGCCTCCTAGGTCCCCAGATATTAATCCTGTGAACTTTTATTTGTGGGGACATGTAAGAACCCTAGTGTATTCCGGTGGTGAAGTAGATAGCCGCGTTATGTTAATGGACAAAATTGTTTGGGCGTTTGACCAAATGAAAACGAATTCTCAAGTTCTATCAAAAGTTAGTGAACAGTTGATTTTTAAGTGTACTCTTTGTATTGGATGTGGAGGGGACTATTTTAGTTAAGAATGATTAAGTAGGAAGTGAAAGTGGATTCTTAGTGTGGACGAGTTAGATAAATTGTCATTTCGTTTTGATTCACTCTAGGTACTTAGTAGGTAATGTATCGCGACGTTATAACAAACTAACTTCTTTAAAGGTGAACTCATAAATTTAATTTGAAAATGTAGTAATCAGAAATAATTTTAAGATAGGAACTAATTTCGTAGTGTAAATTTTACTTCAATTGACCGGTTAAGAATTAAAACGCGCAACTAGTTAGTATAGGTCGCGGCATCTAGCGTCGTACTGTCATGCACGTAATATGACTTAAGTTAAGTTTTTTTGTTATTTGGAAAAACATTGTAATAATAACCCAATGGTCGTATTGTGTATTAAAATTATGAATTTATGTTGTAAAAATGTGATAATAATTAATATCTAATACATAAAGTTTATATTTAGTTACAATATTCAAAGATTTAATTTTACCAAAGGTATGTAAATGGTATATAAAAAGGTTTATGAAGATCAGGTATAACAATAAAAAAACAAACAATCTTAATGGAAACAAAAAAAATAACAAACTTGAACATTATAAAAAAACAAAAATCAACAGTAATAACAAAACCATTCTGTACTCGAACGTACACTGGAAGCGCGGGGACAGTCGTTTCGATGCGGGGAACAGAATACAAGCGGAGAGCCCGCCCGTCCTTCCAACCTTTCAGTCCCCTCAGATACCTTATTTTTGAGTTCCGCGCAACCAAGGTCAGCGCTACAGTGTCGTTGCGCTAGTTTATGAATGACGAATGAGTTATTTGTGTTATTTATCAAGATTTTAAAAAGTCGTAGAACTAATGTTGTTAGGATTGATGAAGAAAGGCTGCCTGCAAGAGGTGGCTAATTAATAACAAATAACCCTGTGTATAAAAGTGTTAGTTTATGTTTATTTTAATGATTTTAGTTCTTTAAGAGATAAGTAATCATGTGTGTTAATGAAAACATTGTCATGTATATTCTTTCCGTACCAACGTAAATAATAAATAGTATTAAATTAAATCATCCAATCAATTCTTGAATAGTTTATTGTTTTTCAATTTTCACTATGATCTCATATTGCCATATTTTTAGGTTGAAATTCCGACAGAAAACAGGCATTTTATGTGATGAGCAAAAATTTCTATATGTATATGTATTTCTGGGTTTGCTTATTATTGAGTATTTAAAATGTGTATTTCTATGTATTTGTATCATTGTCTAACACCCTTAGCACAAGCAAATAATTTGTTTACTTGGGGATTAGATCAATGTGTGTAATTTGTTCTGTGAACTTTATTTATTTATATATTTGTGTGTCAATAAATCAAATGATGCGATTTATAAAATTCATCGTTGTAACATTGGAGATAAGACTCATTTGTATATTAGTATTAATTTCATCAACAATCATTTGCTTCTTAGTTTCCGTTAATACGATGAAAGTATATCGTTATGACTCGTTAGGACTGATATTTATTTTATCAACAATCATAACCATATTAGCGATACAGTTTCGAGGTATCAATAAACATTTATACCTCGAAAATGTATTGTTCCCTCCATGGAAATCTGAAACTTCATTTACAATACAAATTATGAATATTTAAGTTTTAATTAATTATTTTCTTTTGTATTTTATTAAATTGCTTCACAGCTATTTATTATATATTTGTTATTGGAGTTTACTCCTTAAGAATCGATTTTCATATAAGTCTTATGCCGTCTAAAAACTGACCGTTTAAAAAATACATATAATAAAATGGTGATCGAATGTACTTGTTATCATTTGTGAACATTTTAAACAACACCATCTATTTTTTTTAACGAAAACATTGTAGCTTTACACCGCTAGGTGGCGCCATAATAAATGTTTAAAACTTGTTAATTTACTTAATGTTCTTCTATGATTATAAAAAAAATAAGAGCGTTTAAGAAATATAAGCTTTTTAATAATCCTTCTTAACATATCAAGCAATATTCTTTAACTCATGTTGTCATTTTAGGTACTTGTTACAAAATATATAGTAATAAATAGTCGAGGGATCAATTTATTTTTTGTGTTATTTATCAAGATTTGTACAAAAACGAACAAATGTTGGTATTGATGTAGAGTTGCTGTCTGCAAGAGGTGATGCGCTAATTTCAAGCTCTGGCTCCTGTTCTTGTCTTTGGGACCTGAGCGGCCATGAACAGTCGCTTTTCTATTACTATTCCTAGGTAAGTGATGCTTTTGCTCCAGTTGAGTGAGACGTCGTTAATATCGTTGGAAAAGGATCAGCGCGTCGGCCTCAGAATACGATGGTCTGGAATATCGTCACTTTCAACACTGTCTTTCACTCCACCATCCAATTTGGGAGTCCACCAAATGCTTTCTGGACTTTGAAGGCCGCATGATTTGAACTAGCATTTAGCAGCCGAAGAGAACCATTCACGGAGAAAAAACCATTACAGCGATTATAAAAAAGATTGAACTCTGTGACATCTAGCGGAGTGATGTTACATAACGTAAGAGTCACGGTTTTATCAAGCAAGTAGACTTTTTCCGGTTATATGACAAATAAACCGTTACACGTATAATAATGTATTTATTTATGAAATTTTATTTTTTAATCTCTTCAAAATTACACTCTTCTCTGTTGTGACCGTTAACAAAATTTATATTAATATAAATTTATCACTAGCGGCCTTCTTGGTATTGTTGTACACTTCAATGAAGAAAAAAAACCACTTTTGTTTTATTTCTTTGTCAAAATTTAAATACGAGATAGTCACGAAATATTCAATTTAGTGATTTGAGCTGGAAACATTTTTCTTTTTTATATCTTTTTGATATAAGATAGACTATTAACTGTATAAATTAATAGAGACTGAAAAAGAAAATCTATTAAAGATTTATTAAAAACGAACAAAATGTTTTAAGTATGTTATAATTTGTGATACATATTATTATAACCACAACACAATGCAGTTGGCTTACTCTACATTTTGTGACATCAATAAACGCTAGAGGCCGCTGTACATGAGCTAAGTTATTCTCAATCGGGATAACAATATTTTAGCTAGCAACATGACCGAAGTTCTTCAACCGCATGGCACATCCGGTCCCCAAACTCCTCGAGAAGAATCCTTAGCCCCTGAGCAGTCAACTGTCTCCTTGGTTTATTGCTTTGTCTTTTTATTTGTTTGTCTTTTAGTTGTGCAAGCAATACGAAAAGAAAATAGCTTCAAAAATTCATACAGAGGGTCCTTTATATATGCAAGAGAACCCAGAACATTTTTCTTTCATTTTGTCTATTGTTCTGTATGTTTGTGCACGCTAATCTCAGAAACAAATTAATCGATTTGGATACAGTTTTCGGGAATATATTGTCATTGTATTTACTATATATTGTTTTTTTTTAACAATCGGTTAACAAATAAAGAAGTTAATAATCTCATATTGTCGTTCTATTGTTGCTTACCAGTTTGAAAGTTTATAGTTTTTACATACAAGTACAAAGTACGTTTTATCAAAATCGAAATCTACGCGTTCGAAGTCGCAGGCACAGCTAATTATAATATAAAATGCAATATGACATTATGGCTTGTCAAGAACAATAATAACTGAACTTGGTGATAGATTCGTCAATGGGGGATAGAAAAATGTTTTGACGTCCTGATAAACTAAGCATATAAACAGATATTATTAAATTATATCCCTTTTATTCCCTCCTCCATAAAAAGTATTTAATTTGATAACAGTTTAAACAATAATTGAATGAAGTAAAAACCCAAAAAATACACACAGAATTGGTACAGGATAACGAATAATCATAATAAATCCAGTATCATTAGAAATATTTTCTTTTGATCGATATTTTATGTGGGTTTATTAAAATTATATTAATATACTAGAACCAACAAGATAGTTACCAACTGTCAATTATTAAAATGAAAAGAGCAGATAATTGAAGCAATCAGAAAGAGTCAGGCAAAATCCTTGTCGAACAAGAACAACTTTTTACCACGATTCAAATCACTGTCAATGTATGCCTATATAGGGTCAAACATGAAAAATAGACTCGAAGGCAAAATTATTTTCTCACCCATAGAATTGTTTCATAAAGAAATCTCAGTCATTTTAAAACAGTTAATATTATCTGACGTATCATTTATTTATATTCATATACATTTAATCATTGTAATCATATTTTTAGCATTTTTTCTAAAGCATATACACATAATATATGTTTATTTTCAATCATATATGATCGCAGGAGCCAGTATGATACTGCCGGCCACGTGTTCGAATTTAAGTTGATCTTCCTTTATTTTAGGGGGTTGGGTAAATTGATTAATACACTTTATTAATAAATTTATTTAATGATCAAATTAATTTATTTGATGATTAAACAAGAAATAAAATACAATTGAAACAAGTGTAATGGAATAAACTTTTAATTTCTCATACATTTACGTATTAGCTTGACAAATTCACAAACGCGCCAACACCATAAGCATCATTTTCTTGGTAAATTCATAACATATCTATATAGATATTAGATAATGCATTTGATCCATTCACTGTATATACAAACATTGCATATTGTACCACAAATAAATTTGTTTTCATACAATAAAATAAAACCTCTAAAAATCATTACCTAAATGTTTTTATTCAGATCTTTTTAATGTTTCCTCTAAATGACAATAAATAATTGACTAGAATAACTTAATAACTACATTCAAATAATAATAAAAAATACAAGAAACTAAAAGCAAGCAATACAGTTCTGGTATCTAATTATAAAAATAAATTATCGAAATATCAAAATACATCTCATTCATATAAACATATTACGTAGGTACATACCGTCTGTATGTACATGTTACACGGTCCATTTATAAGATGCTATAAGACAAATATCTTACCACCCCAAATAGTAGGTAATTCTAACTTCATTCGCAGATCAAGAAGAGAAATACTGGGTGTATTCAAAATCGTTTTCTTTTAATCGCTACAGAACTATACCTAGCTATATTTAGAAAATTATGTAAAAATTAAATTCTAATTAAGTGTTGACAAAAACAATATACTGGGTTAACAGCTATCAGAAACAATTTTCAATTGAATCTTAATTTTTTTCTAGAAAAAAATTGTTTTGTTAATTGCCTAGCAATTATTTTGTAAAAAGAAAAAAAAAACATTTTAATCTAAAGAGTCTTTTTACTTATCAACATAAGAAAAGATCTTTCATAAAGCGGTGAAAATAAATCATTTAAAAAAAGGTAAGTGTATGACCTAAAGTATTTCAGTCTCACGTAAAGTGAGTATTTTATATGGCGGTCTCCTTCCCTCTAACCTGAAGCTCCTCCAGGTCTTCCAGCTCCCAATCCAGTTCACTCTCTGGAATTAAATATATGACCTGTTAATATTTTTCTTCTTGTTTGTTCATTTTGTTATTCAATTTTGGTCGTAGTTTGACCTTCATTTTCTTTTAGGAGGCACTAAAAGACCATCCTTTGATTAGTAACTTTGATTATTATTGCTTATTATGAAGTGAATGCCACTTTTCTCGAAAAAAATCAATGAAATTCTTCGTCCACTAAGAATACTACGAACCATAATGTTATAGAATCAATTTTCTTTCCTAGAATATGGGTGGCGTTGACTATACAAGATGTGTTGCCTACGCTTTTACTCTCCTATTTTATAAATAGCGACGGTTCCAGGACTACTTGGTCTAATCGATATTTTTTTCCGAAATGTAGTTATATACGTATTTATATAGGTATATATAACTGCATTTTTGTTAAATGTCGCTTAGACCAAAAAGCCATGGAACCTTCGATACACTTGTTTTTTAATACCTGACAATGCGCCGGACTGAGGACGCAGCGTGGGCGCCAGCACGTCCCCGGCGCTGGCGTGTCGCGGGCGCGGCCAGCACGCTGCCCCCCCTGACCCCCCCGACCCCGCGCCCGCGCGCCACACACCCGCCGCCCCCGTCTCCTCCAGGTACGCCGCCTCCCAGTCGTAGCCTACCACTTCTGAAAAAGGACACTTTGGTGCTTAAGTTTAATTGGAAGCTTGGAGGCGTTGAGTTTAAATCGTCTCACCATTTTACGATAGCCATTTATTTATTTAATCTTACTGAGCCAAGTAAAGGTACAAAAGGCGGACTTCGCTAAGAGCATTCTCTACATATAATACATATACAATATACAGGATACAGTACAAGATAACACAAAGAGGCGATATACAAGTTTAAATCACATAATCAAAACAAAATAATAAAAAAAACATTGCAAAAAATATATGAAACTGAAAACGTGCACAACCAAAACAATGTACTATTTATTATTACAACATTGTTTAAAAAGAAAATAAACATATATAAACCAACAATAAATATAAATAAATAAAAAATATTAATAATAAATTATAAAAACACTTAAATATGAAATAAATATATTACAGGCAGTCTCTCTACGCCAATCTCAACAATATTTGTTCTACATTTTTTAAACTTAATAAACAATACAAAAAATACGAAATAAAAAAAAATTGCTCTCTTTTGCGTATTACTCTGTATTTTGTAAGAAGTACTTAAAAGGTCAACGCCCGGGCGCCATAACTACGCTCATAACGCCAATTCAGACGCAACTAATAAACTTTGTATAGGAAAATTTAAATTTCGAAAACTATTTATTTTTAATAATTAGGTCACAAGGCATCTTTATGTCTGATTTACTTATGCATTTATAAAGCATCTTTGTTAAAGGAACTTATCTAAACTTAGCTGTGTTTGTCGTTATATAAACCTGATATAATAAATTGTAAACTAACCCACAGAAGGTGGAGGTACGGGAACTGTACGAGGGTTGATCAGGCTGGACCGAGATTCGACAGAGTGATGCATGGCACCGGACCTATCACGTTCTGCACTATCATCTATGTTTCTGTCGAAGCCAGCTACTTGAAACTCCGTCAGCGGTATCAACGGCTGCCTCTGCCTGTCCTTACATCTGATCGATTCATTCAGACACTGTTTCGCTTCCTTCGCCCTAAGCACTCTACTGTTCTCTTGTTTATCGTTATCGTTCTCGTCGGGGCTCAAACTCGGCTCTCCGATATAAAAATTGGTCGCATCTTCCGTGGCATCGTTATCCTTGTCGTCATAGTTTGACGTTTCCTTATTTTCTTTTTTGTTCGAAGATTTTATGTTCGCGTAGTGTTTTTTGCAAGGTCGCAGCGAGTCTTCGGGTTCGGTCCGATCACAGTCGCGCTCGGAGTCAGTTCCTTCGCTGGCATGAGACGAGTCATTATCAGACTTGAGCGGAATGTGCAGTTCCCTGGCGGAGCGGTCCCAGTCCCTGCGGTGTACGACCTCGTGTATGACGCTGGGGGCGGAGTGGTAGCGGGCGTCGCGCGTAGGGCGCCGGGAGACTGGACCAGCTCGGATCTCTTCGTGACTGCGGTGCGCTGCTAACGTTTGCTCGGCCTGGCCTGAGGAGAAAAAATAATAATAAAATAACATTCGGAATCGATTATTTGCAGAAATCATTCAAAAGTTTTTAATGATTAAGTCGCACCTAATATGCTATGGACCCAAATTTAATTATACTAATAAAAGGGTGAATAATCCTCCGTTTTAATTTAGAATTAACCAAAAGTCATATAAAAAGTATACTTTTCTTTGTCATAGTATTGAACGCTATATTCCGGTGATTTTCTTCTAATAGTAAACTACACTTCATAATAAACTGTATACCTACCTAGTCTTGCCATAAATATTGTAACAAAGAAAAAAATAATAAAAATAATATTATTATATACTTATTGAAGTCGTTACGTCGGGGGACCGTTGTACGTACGTTGACGATGGTGTCTTTTTTACTAAGTTAATCATTGAGTACTTAGACTATACGATTCTATATCGTAATTTCTTTATTTGCCTTGTTACCTTACATGCGTTTTAATTTCTTCCTTTACTAAACGGTCCCCCGACGCAACGACTTCAATAAGTACATAATAATATTATTTTTATTCTTTTTAGAGATCTATTTGTATCGGGGTTTTTGAAATATTTAATCTATTTATTTTGTATGCTTTTCAAAGTCATAACTCTGGTTTATTTATTGTACTAAATGAACCTACGGACACACAAATGTTTAGTTGTTTAAGTTTTTCTATCAATCTATCCTAATATTATAAAGATTAAAGATTTGTTTGAATTGAATAGGCTCCGAAACTACTGGACCGATTTAAAAAAATAATTGAGAGCCCAGTTGTACACAATACATGACATCTTGTATACGGGCTGATCCGGCTGGGCTAGCCCCATCTTCTAATAGAAGATAGACGTGAAGTAAGCCAGATGCTCTAAACCTTTTTCTCCGTTTGTCCTAGTCTCCTGCACCCCTACCCATTCTCAGAAGTCGCTAAGCAGCTAAAATCTTAAATCTGAATTTATACTTATTCCTAAGGTCCATAGACTGTTACGATTTTGTGATATAGTAAAAGGTAAAAAAGGTAAAAAATAAAATAATTTTCATTATTTGTTAGTTTCGTTGTTTGTTAATTCAATTTTGTTAAGTTAATTGTTTTTTGTTAAATATAGTTTAGATAATTCAATACAACCACTGGGATTGTAAAGTATATTAATTTCATGCCTTCATCTACGATGTAATAAAACTCTCGGATCGTTTATTATTTTTTCTTTTGAAGGGTTTCGACCAAATTCAATTCAAATCCCACAACTATCACATCTTCATCATTATTACTGAAAGCTACAATTTGAAAATCATACAAAAATATGGTTGGTTTTTGTGTGACTCGTAATTACAAAAATACCTATAAATTTATCTTAAAGGTTCATATACTACTTATTTTAATCATCTTTAGCACAGTAGTCTGTTACCTGAAGTACTAGGTAGATGGAGTGATACAGCGCTGGATCCGAAGCGTCGTCGACCTAGGGTCTCACCAGAACGATGACGACAATTAGTTTCTGAAATTTAATTAAATTCTATTGATTATCCACTTAAATATTTCATAAAATGTCCGCGAAATAGTATATCTAATTCTGAATAACATGAACACCAAAAAAGGAAGTACTTAATTACAAATTATATGGCAATTTTTTTAATTGATGGCTAGGATTGTCATTGTATTGAAATAATATAGTCATAAAGTTAAAAGATTATATTTTTGATAGTGCTCCACATTGATTGAATGAATGTTATAAAATTATCACCCTAACAAGAATAGTATCCTACCATATTATTTCGGCTGTAACTAGAGATTAATTTTATAAAATACAACATCACTACAGACTACAACATCACTTATGTAGCAACAAAATACATAATATAATAATATGAAAAACACATAAATGAATTTGCTACATTAAAATTACCGTTAGGGACAACAGGTTTTTGTGGTTGGTATTTTCCCGAACTAGAATCTGGAAGAAATATCCAATATATAATGGTCATATAATATTTAAATACATACTATTATAATATAAAATATAGCACAAAAATAAACATCTGATCATACAATACCATTACATTTCTTCACTCAAACTAATAACGAAGAAAATATACGCTTTTATAATAAACCTGTACAGCTGTTTAATTTGTAGTTAGGTAGTGTGTGTGTTTGTGGGTATGTGTACCTGATCGGTCGTCGTCGGGCCAGCAGCACAGCCAGCACAAGAGCAGCAGCGGCGCGAACACCTCCGCAGCGAGCACCCCACCGGCGCCGCCCAGCGCACCCAGACCCAGACCCGCCATGCTGGAATAAACACTAAAAATATTAATCATACAATTATTAACAGAAACATCTTAAAGTGGAATATAATGTTTTTAGGATTTTTCTGAAGGAGAAAGTAGAAAATTGAGGTAATGATGAGCAATTTTAATTAAAAAATTAATATTAACTACAAATTTCTTAATAAATAAATCACTTTTACAGTCACTAAGAGAATGCTAGATGAATGCTTTGCTTTAAGAGAACAATTCTCCTAATACAACTAATAACATGTCTAATATCTTGTCAATCTACACATGATTACCTTGTACATTTGTTTTATATAACCATAGAATTAAAAATATGACGAAAACTAAGATACAAATAAAACGCGATTTCTAAAGCGAATGACGTACTCGGATTTAGAAACCACAATGTTTGTGTAAATGCTAAACTCGATTGATATAACTTTTTTGGTATAAAAAAACTAAAATGTAGTAAAAATACATACTTACCTCAAATATTACTTAGATTGAAATTAATGACTGTAAATATATTTAATTCTAAACATTATTAACAATTTAAATATTTTTTATCATGAATACATTTACGAAAATATGTTTTTTTATTAAAACTGTTAGTGTGTTTGTTGTTGGATGTGAGGTGAGAGTGTGCGTGGAACTGAACTTTGTGCTAAGTCTTACCAGCTACGAAGTAAGGATTGAAACACACTGCGAGAATTTTAATGAAGCTTTTATTTTTTTTGGAATTTTATAATAATTTGATAATGTGTGTGTTCATCATTTTACCGAAACAAAACTACTTATTCACAAAATTGATGCATTGTTTGTATGCTATGAAACCTTTTTGTTTTAGTACTAACATTTTGTTCAAGTAATATTATATCCTTAAAAACTTTTAATATTACTGGCATTAATAATAATATTATGTGTATTACTTTCGAATCCCTTGAAAATAAATAATATTACATCAAATAAATCTCCCAGTGTGTATCTGTCGGAGGCTGCAGGCGCCGGAGTGTCGCGATCAATCCTCCTTCTTCCCTCTCTGTCACACGTATCTCTGTCTCTCGCACTTAGACTCACTAAATTGTCTTATATAAATAGTAAATAGCACTGTACAATCCTTTTTGATGGTTTTGTTCAAGAGAGTGAAGTAAGTAATGGAAATGTAGTACAACCCTATTTCAAAAATATTTGAAATTATTTATTTATTTTCCACTTATATATACCTACACAGAAAATATATAACATAAGGATAGTATTATTTTAGGAGAAAGTGAGTACAAGTCATGTAAAAGGAAAGTTGAAAATTTTCAGTTTCATTCTATATTTATTATAATTTTATTAAACTCATCACGGCTAAAGACATTTTCAAAAGTTAAAAATGAATGTCAAATACACTTAGACACCAAATAAAATAAAAAAAATATTAACAAATAATTATAAATGTTTTAGAACTTTAGACTTACGTAATTAGGGTTTTACTAACCTGAACTCTGTTTGTTTACGTCTTAAAGAATAAATGTATAAAAAATCAATATTTAATAATAATATAATGCAATATTCCAATAGTAATTACTAATTACGTTCCAATTAATTATTAATACATATATAATTTATTTTAATCCATTTATCCATTCAATAGCAAGTAATTCAGAAATATGTATTATGATACAAATAAATTCTCCGAAGTTACAAAATGACATAATTTGTAACACAATGATGGACTATTGAGGAAGTTCCTGCTCTTTAATACCTAAACCATAGGCACTTGACCTAAATTTGACAATTTTATTAACCATAAAAAAGTCAGTCATTACAGTTATGTATATCTTGGACAAGAATATTTATATTTATTCATTAACAACACAAATAAATTTTGTTGAAATCTACTTAGAATAAAGCTTAAATGTTTAGGTCTAATAAAAAAATAGACTCCAGGAACCTAAATCACGTTTTTCTTTTTATTTTGGTCTGTCTGTGTGTCCGTTACAAACCGCCTATAAATTTTAAACCGATTGAGATTTGGTTTTCAGATGAAAAGTTTCAAATCTAAGAAATAGTAGGTATGTAACGTCTAAATTGTATTGAAATGAAAATATGATGTTAACATTTTTGGAAATATAAAAAGTTTCAGTAAATGAAAGAAAATCATGTTTATCTTCTTATATTTTGTTGTCACTTTTTCTCTTTCTTTTTGTACCCTCCATGTAGTTTCAATCTATATACATTTATCTTCTTATATAAGAACTAAGCACATACGAAATTAATTAATTATCTTATTATGTAACCTTGGTTACAAAGTTTTGATATGAATACAAAACTGTTTAACTTTAACTTATTATTTTTAAGGGTGGTTCTAAATCGGTTAGTTCTTTATAACTAGTCGTTTGTTGTATAGAACCTATTTTGGCTGTATTTTATATACTGTGACTTTGTTGGATAAAAACATAATAAATAATTCCTCGTATTCGTAATAATGCTACACCCAATAACCAAACTTGTATGACCCTCCAAGCGAGGTAAATGACGCAACTCGTCCACTACGCATGCGCGAACTTGGTAACATTTATTTAGAATTCCCTTTTGTTACACGTATTTTGTGTAAACAATCACAAATATTAAATATTTCTTGATTACTTTACTAATTATTTGTAAAATTATGTGTCTGTTATAAGTGTTCACTTCTCTTGTATTTGTATTGATCAGATTGCTCTTTTGGTAAGTTTTTACAATGATTACGATTTTCTTCAAGTTATTTTGTGATTCATTTCTTACATTTTTAGACCTAGTTTATTTTAAAATTGTACTCTGTTGGCGTTTTTACGTAGGTACTATTTTACGGAGCAGTAAGTAGATATTAATTTAAAATACCTAGTATGAAAATATGTATATGTAAAAGTAGTGTTGTTGTATAACTTAATACCTACCTAGTTTTCGAAAAAATAAAATAGTTGGTTTAGGTGTTATCTACTACTATTCAGGTATTAATTGAATTATATATCATTTACCTGATACTGTCATTTACCAATAAAAAGTTTTAATGTGAAACTTAGACAAATCCTATTTTTAAAGTTATTATATTACTTAGGTATATTTATTTTTCATAATTAACCGTAAGTAGGTGATATGAAAATCTAAAATTTATAATATTATTACTGTTATCATTTTTTTTCTGAATTGGTCCAAATGATTGCAGTTAATAATTATTTATTGAGAATAGCTATCTCTGCAATGCAGTTTTTTTAGCAGGTATTTTAGGTCTAATTTAGGTAAAATCGATGTTTTGAAGTTGATCAATGAGTTATATTCAATAGATTTTAATTATTAAACCACATTGAATGTATAAATTACGATATAAATATAATAATACTCAGAAGTAAACTATGTTAAATTCACTAAATACGAAGAATAATCAATTTGGCACAAATACTCAAGAACCGTGAACTGCCTACTTCACCTAATTGACAACGAAAATACTTCCATGTCACGCTAATTAGACCGTTATTAATTATAATATAAGGTCTATAATAACATCAAAAGAATTATCGATACAGAGTTATGTGTCTTGTTATGTATTCGTAGTTTTATAGAACGTAATTAAAAAAAAATTGGAGAGTCTGCCCTTGACATTGGTCTGTGCATGTTTAACTGCTGCTCGACGGAGAGATGGTCTGGGTAACAGACTTTGCCTGGGCTAATCGTTGTCGAGTGCGACGCCACGGCTGCGCTTTGTAATGGTTAGTCTGGGCGTGGTGGGTTCCCGACTTGTCGGGTTCGACGTTCGGTCCACTGCCGTGAGCCCAGTACCCGCTGTGTCGTATCGAGTCAGTCTGTTCTTCTAGTGGGCCGGACTGGTGGTCTCCTCTCGGGGAGACAACAGCGGCGGAGCTGGACTCGGATTTGATTCTAGGCTTTGGTTCGGGACGAGAACTCCTGCTTCTGAGTCACAGACGGAGACTCGGGGACCCGCATCTGAATGGCTTCCTCTTGCCCAGCTAGACCGGTGTCATGAGTTTGGCCTCGGGTGCGGGATGAGAACTCCTAGTCTGGGGTTTTTCGGCGAAACTCGTATCTGGACCTAAACTTTTAATCTTTTCTGGACCGGCTGGAAAGGGACCTCGGTCTAATCCCAATGTAGCAGGCTTGGGTGGGGGAAAGGGGATCCCTCCACAATATATAAAGCCTAAAAAAAGGGGTGGGTGCTCCTCGTTTGCGGGATACCCTCTCCGTGGTTCACGTTCGGTCTGACAGGTTCAGGTTCGAGTCCAGCTCTTCTTAATGGATTTTTAATTTTATATTTACTCGATATTAGATAACATTTTAACAAATCAACTAATAGTGCTTTCCATCGAATTGATTTCGAGGACTCTGGTTGTTTTTAAATTGGTTTACAAATATTGACATTTGTGAATATTTAGAGATCACAAAAAAAATATCCAGCTGAGTTTGATGTTTGGTTTTTCTCACACCAAACGCTTGGTGTAAGAAGACTCTTGTAGAATTAATTTTAAGTTATTTAAAAAAAAGGCTAGCCAACGAGAACTCACTGTGTATGTTGCGATTATCCAGGTCCTAGGAGTTTCTGGCATCATGGCCACGCTCCCACCCGTGTGGTCTGAGATCGAGCGTTACCGGCGCCGGAGAGGACGGGTTACACTCGCAGAGCTCACTGAGATCACTGCGCGAGCGCATCGCTTGCATTTACAGGTAGTGTTTAAACTAGAAGTGGCTGTTTTCAGCCCCGACTCAAAAAGAGGGGGTTATAAGTTTGAATTGTCGATCTGTGTATCTGTGTGTCTGTCTGTGGCAATGTAGCAGCCAAACGCGTTGGACGGATTTGATTGCGGTTCTTTTTAATCGACAACCTGGTTCATCGAGATGGTTTTTAGCTATGTTTGGTCGAAATATTAACAGTCGTCTCTAAGATATTGAGGTTTTATTCATACGGGTGAAAGGTTCAATATATATAATATTGATAGAAATACTTAAGCAAATGAAAATTTGTGAGTCCGTAGGTTCATTTTGTACAATAATGAAACCAGTAACATAACTTTAAAAATCATTAAAAAAAATAACCCCGATACAAGAAGACGTCTAGAAATTATAAAAATAATATAATTATGTATTTTTTGAAATCTTTGCGTTGGGGAACCGCTTAATAAAGGAAGAAATTAAAATGCAAGTAAGTTACCAAGGCAAACAAAGAAAAAACGACATCGAATCATATAGTCTAAGCCGAGTATAACTACATCGGGATTCGTTTTCGTTATTCGTGTTACCGGCAAATACTGTACCCCCTGTACGAGTTTTGACGTTACGAAAACTATGACAGTTTACCAAATCGTCAATTCAAAACAATTGTTATACACTAACAAAACAATTATTATACACTCCATGAATCAAAATCTATTAACATATTTAAAAATATACATTTATCTTTAGTTCTTTCAGATGATTTATAGAAGGAACCTATATATCTAAAGATAAATATAATATTTAACATATTTTTTCAAATATGTCAGTAGATTTTGGGTCATAGAGTGTATAATAATTCTATGTTTTGATTTTACGATTTCGGAAACTAACATAGTTTTAACAACCTCAAAACATACTAGAGGTAGGTACGGTTGACGTAACAGTAAAAACGATGCTCAAAATTATTGAACTAAAATGAAAACGTCTATTTCTACCTACGATGGAATCATTACTAAAGCAGCCTGTCCCTAACCAATTTACTAAACGCTACTTCAATTAGTGTACTAATATCACATTGTGAAAAGGCTGTTACTGTGTTAGTGTTAACATCTAATTGGTGAAAAATTTATTAGCAATTTTTTGAGGTCGAAATAGTGCACTGTAAATTAGATAATGAAATGGACGCATTAAGTTTTGTATTGGTTTATATGATGAAGACTAAAAATAGAGTTTAGTGTCTATAGATTGTGCGAAGTAATCAAACTATATTATAATACGTATTTAATAATTGATTATTAGTTTTCCGATCACAGATGTTGCACCTCCCTCCCCAGGAGCTGCGTCGTCTCCGCGAGCTGCGCGCTCGTCTGGACTGGCCGAGACACCGTCCAGAACTACTGCTGTACACTCCAGCACAACTACGACAACTTATTAGGTTGGTCTACCCCGTGGGTCAAGGGGTTCGGGTTCAATTCCCCACAGGGACAGGCATGTATGTGACAAGCATAGATCTCTGTATTTCTGACTTTGGTCGTTTATTAAATATAAATATATTTTGAATGTGCATTTCTATGTATTTGTAACGTTGTCTAACACCCTTAACACAAAAAAATAATTTACTTACTTAGGGGTTAGATCAATTTGTGTAAATTGTCCTGGGATATTATTGTTATTTGATACTGGTTATAAATATATTTATTAATGAAAAAAAAAAGGGGGTGACAGTGCATCTCATGATGTTCCCATAATTATTGTAAATCTTGTTTCAAACCTTACATTGTCGCTAAGCTTTAACTACAGTACCAGTAATATAACCTCTTGTATCCAGACTAGGCAGTGCGGCGGCGGAGAGCGTCCCCCACCCCCCGCGCCCCACACCCACCAGTTCCTGGCGACCAGGACCGCTTGGGGCGCCCTGGCATCTACCCGACAACAACCCCTCGGTACATTACCAGCTTCTAGAATAGTACTTACTTAGAGGTTAACTATCAACTTTTTCATAGAGACTACAGCGAGTGTTATTTCCTGTGTCAGTCGGAGCCTCGTAGCGCGGGCGGGGAGTGGGCATGGCGCGGGGCACGGGGGTGGGGAGCGGGCGCCCTACTGCTCGTAGCCGCGCTACTGCTCGTGCGCGCTACAGACCGCTGCTTCACACGGAGCTACGCACGCTGTAAGTACCGCTTAGCTTGCTACGAGACGTGGCCTTCAGTAGAATAATAAAAAATAACTAGTACATACTACAAACTTTGCAAAATATTAATGAGCATGTATAGGCTCTACTTTAATTGTTTTAGAGATATTTTTCAATTCTTTTATAAGTCACTTTTCAGCTCGACGAAGGCGGTCTGAAGAATGGCCGACACCTAACGTTCTCGCTACGAGTCGTAAGTATCAACATTCAACTTTTTACCGCTACCTGTCTCAAAACAATAACAACTTTTATTTCAGAACAAAACGCAAGCAGCATAGAGATGGATATCCCTCCCGAGGACACTTACCTATCCGAATCGAGCTCCCCCCCCGATCTCCCTCCCCCCTACTCCGCCTGCAAACTGGAGGATCCCCCACCTCCCTACTCCGCTTGTCAGGTGACCTTCAGCCATCCTAAACAGGAACCCTCAGTGCGATTCTACACACATCAGGATTGTGATGGGGACGCTCAGATAGCTCACTCCAGTAACGGCTTCAATCTCGATACGGGACAGAATAATGAGAGAACTAATAAGATACCGTACTTAGACAGAGAAACTGACGACTCTGATGATTGTAATGGAGATTTTATAACTGATTCCCTCGAGTGTGTCAGTGTTGGGACCGCACCGATGGCGTCCGGGGAACATTCCATAGATATTCAAGATGGCGACGACAGACACGAAGCCTGTTAACTTAGTGCTGTGAATATCTACGCTTATTTAAAATCTTATGATCCTTTATAATAGTTTCATGGGAAACATATAATTAAATATTGAAAACATTATAAGAAATGTACCTCTTATTCATTGTAAATATATAAAGATTATAAAATCAAAATCAGGTTGTGTAGTTTAAAAATATTAAAATATAGTGTAGAAAGTAGAATTTCATATTCAATATTAAAACACTTACCCATAAGTAACTCACGAAAATAAATATCCAAATACCTTTCAAATAAATAGAAACAATAAAATATTTACTTTTAATAAATGGTTTTATTATCACCATTTTTTATTTTTATATGTGTAATAAATAACTATTAATAGGTATGAACTATTAAAAAATATCCATATTCCAATAATAACGAGAGCTATAGCTTAAGTACATTTAGGGTTGCCAACTTTTTTTGACGAAAATAAAGTATAATATGGTTTAAATAGGAAAAAATAAAGTATTTCATTGGAAAAAAAAAGTATTTTTAAAATTAACAAAATTAAATTCTAAATTCTAAAATAATTCTAAAATAAATTTTTATTCTTTTATTGCCTTAAAAACGTATTTTTATGTGGTTTTACCACAAGCTCAAATTTATTACTATTTTTTTTAATGTTTCAAAGTTTGTTTGACAATCAACATGGAAATTTAAATAAATAAAGAATTCGTTTCTAATTAAATTTATTACCATTACAAAATGTTCAAATTCAATTTCATTTTTCAAAGACATGCTAGGAAGTATGGAAAGCCAGTTATGTTCGCTAAAACCAAACCATTTTTAACTCCCGACTCAAAAAAAGGGGTGTTATAAGTTTGACCTGTCGATCTGTGTATCAGTGTGGCCGTCTGTGGCATTCAAACGCGTAGTCAGATTTATTTGCGGTTTTTCTAATCGAATGCCTGATTTATTGAGATGATTCTTGGTTTGGTCGAGATAGAAACAGTCGTCTCCAAGATATTAAGGCTTTATTAGTGCGGGCTCTTATGCAATATCGATAGAAATACTTAAACAAGTGAAAATGTCTGTGTGTTAGTTATCACTTCACATCCTGGTATATTTTTTTAAATATTTTCAATGTACAAAGACTACCTTTCTACAGATTTATTAGATGTATAGAATAAGATTTTAATGGTACTTATTACGTGAATGTCATAAATTGACTTAACTTTTTTATTTCTTAACCGATTTAGATGAAACAAACACTAAATCTTAAATGAAGACTGTGATAATATATTTCTGAAAACTGCAATCAAATTGGTTAAGCCGTTTCTGAGATTAACACGCACATACATACAGACATACAGACAAACTGAAAAACCATTGTTTTGGGTTCTCTTGCTCTTATTAAGACCCTCTATGATGTTTTTAATTTTTTCCATGTACAGAAAGGAAATTCTATACATTTTTTTTTGTTTCCGCGGGGAAAATCCTTTACGCACCGTACCCCTCGCCGGGGAAGCGAGGGGCGTGTGTGGGATTCCCGAAAACGGTGTACCCACTAAAAACCCCGCGGCGCCCCTTCCTCGCCTTATTGGCGGAGTCGTGGGTACGGCTAGCCCTTCAACCAGGATCTGGAAATTCTATACATGTAATAATTCTGTAGGTTTAGTAGTCTTTGTACATTGAAAATATTAAAAAAAAATATATATATATATACCAGGATGTGAAGTGATAACTAACAGAATTCATTTTCAGCATTTTTTAAATCTTTGTCTGTTTGTCTTTTAGTTGTGCACACAAAACCAAAAAATTTTTTTTTCTAAAATTCATACAGGGGGACCTTTACCTAAGCAAGAGAACCCAAAACAATGTTTTTCATATTGTCTGTTCTTCTGTATGTCTGTATGTTTATTCACGCTAATAGATTTGGATGCAGTTTTCGGGAATATATTGTCATGGGATTCACTTTACAATTTGTTTTTTTTTTTAACAATCAGTTAACAAATAAAGAAGTTAATAATCTCTTATTGTCGTACCATTGCTGCTTAGCAGTTAGATGATTTATAGATTTTACATACATTGGTAAGTACAAAGGGTACGTTTAATCAAAAACGAAATCTACGCGTACGAAGTCGCAGACACAGCTAGTTAATTATAAATCGTTATGTTCATCTGTTCTAATCCATATGGTAAATAGTTAAATACATACCTATAAAACCCATAGTGAGTGTTTTGTTCTATGTATCGCAGTAAAGCCTGGAAATAAAGTATTTTCACATACTTTATTTGCATGCAAAAGTATAAAGTATAATTACCAAAAATAAAGTATAATACTTTATTAATATTTTTATACTAATATTAATATTTATACTAATACTAATAATTATACTAATATTATTATTTTTGTTTGTAGTAAGTGTAACTGTTTTTCCTTTTGTCTGTAGGCGATTGTTTTTACACACTGGACTGTTGTTGTTGGTAAGAAAACAATGGTTTTGCTAAAATTAAAGATAAATTAAAATAAACTGGGTATCCATTTTATGCATGATTAGATTATTTATTACTTAAAAATTAAAACACATTTTAATAAAAAGACTTATTCAAGTCAATGAAAACGAATAGTATTTAATATTCTTATCTTATACATACTTTAATATCATCTCCTTGGAGTTTGGACCCCTGTTTGTAATTATTCTGCGGCTAAAGTGCAGTGACAAGTTCAGCGTCACATGCAGGACGCCACTTCGGTCTATAAACTCGAGAGATTGGTCCCACAGGCCACAGGCCACAGCATAACATCTGCACATATACTTCAAATACAAATTAAAACTTATATACCCGAAAAGTTAGCGCTAGTTATTTTATTTTTCATTGGCGTATTTAAAATAACAAATTTAAGTTTTACAGTGTAACGTGTTTCTTTATAACAATAAAAAATCTATTCAAAAGGGTAATGCAGAAAGGATTTCCTGTCTACTATTGGAAATGTTTAATTAGATTATAGATATATACATACGAAACTTAATAGTGTTAATAATTTGAATTGACTTTTGTCACCACAAGTAAGGTGAAACGATAGGCGAAGAAGGTATATTATTATATTTAAATTTAATAATACACGAGTTAAATACTTAAAAATAGTTTTATTTCCACTTTTTATATATTGTTTCTGAATTCTGACACAATCATCACTACCTAAATTGACAGATGACAGATGTCATTGTAAGATGTTTAAAATTTTAAAGAATCTAAATAATTTCAGAGGTTATGATATTTAATGTTAATTATAAGTTACAATTAAATATATTTTACACAAATGTTATAGATTCATAATTGGAAAATGTCTTCGGATCTAGTGCGTCAAGCCCTTGCTTTTGTGGACCCAGAAGGTAGATAAATTATAAAATAATTGTACATTTATTTTTAATAATATATAAAATGAAAAATGAAAGCGTTTCTCTTTTTTAGAAACCAACAAAACTAAACAAATAATGCGTCGAAATCGATCTAAGACTCAAAATAACTTTGAAGGTATGCATTTTGGAATATAATGTTATTTATTATTTCCGTTTTATTTATGGATCAATAGTTGAACATATGAATATATTCGTATTGTTATTAATCATTAATAAAATATATCAACATCCAGCTAGTCATTTGTTCAAGCAGAAAAGTAAAAAAAAGAAGAAATACACCCCAAACTTAAACAAAGACTTGGCTGAGGAGAACATAAAGATATTGTTAGCACTCTCCACCCCTACTGCTGTTGGTACAGTTGATAAGGTAAGGAGAATTATGACAGATTATCCAAATTATAAAAAAGTAATTAGTTAAATGCTTTTTAATAATTATATTGATAATACTAAATTTATGTACAATATGAAATAGAAAACATTCTACATGTGTTTTAGATAGCACTTTAATTTTAACATCATGACATTGATTAGTATTATTTATTTATAAAGCTCACTTTTCTGTACCATACATAAAGTGTTTCTTATGTATATTTATAATTATTATTTATATTTTTATAAAAATAATAATAAATAATATATATTAGTATTGTTAGTATAATTTTAATCTTATCTAGTTGTAAGTATTGTTAGGTTGTGGTATGGATCCCATCCGGGTAAAGACTCCTCTATGTCCCTCCAGTTATCTACTTTTTTTGCTTTTTCCATCCCTTTTTTTTCTGCTATATCTATGAGTTCATCGGCCCAATGCTTCTTTGGTCTGCCAACCCTTCTCCTTTCCCTTGGTCCGGGTCCATCTTGTGGTTTGATATGTCAGATGTTCAGAACATGTTCCAGAGCACCTGTCACCTTGGTTTTTGCTTAATTTTGTTACTATTTTAATTGTGAATTTTTCTAAGTTTCAGAATGGGCCTTTCTATCCCTTTTTGCCAGGTTGTTATTTTATTTTTTATTTTATTTGTATATGTCCATGTCTGGTTACCATATGTTAGGCATGGAAGAAGGCATGTATGGTTGTAGTTGCCCTTTAGGATTTTTCTTTTCTCTGCCCAGGATATCTTCAAAGTTAAGTTTATTCGCCTATTCATTTCTTCTTTGTTATTGGAACTGATTGACACTCCTGATCCCTAGGTAGATATATTTCTTTAGATAGTCAATTTTGTTGCCCTCTGCTTCAATTGGTTTCTCCATATTGATTGTCATTATTTTAGTTGTTTTAGTATTCATCAGTAATCCTACTTTTTAACTCTCCCTACTTTTGTTTGTAACATTTCTTCCAGTTCTTTTGCTGTATGACTAAAAAGAATTATATCATCTGCAACTCTTAGGTGACTTAAGTGTTGGTTCTTTATTGGTAATCCTATTTTTCCAGTCTATATTTCGGAATATATTTTCTAATATAGCTATAAACAGCCTTTACCAATTTTTATCTCTTCTTCTCTTTTATCGAACTTCATTCTACTTGTACTTTTTACATAGATGTTTTTAAATATATTTCTAATTGATGTTACACTTCTTAAGGGCATCCCATATTGATTTGTGAGATATACTGTCAAAGGCTTTTGAACAGTCTACAAAGGTTATATACAGGGCTATTGGTATATAGTTGACCACCTCTTGCAGGCCTATAAGTGGTGGCCAACTAATGTCTTTATTTCAAAGAAGGTTCTTAGCATTCTATGATCTTATAAAAATTTCATATTGTACAAGAAAGTATTCATTTTTGATAATTTGTTTTCCAGGTCATATTGGATCAATCTTTCACCTCTGTCATTTTGTTTGCCATAACCAAACTTACCCATCACTGTGTTTTCATAGCTCTTGGGTTGTCCAATTTTTGCATTAAAGTCCTCTATCATTATTAAAATTTCGTCTGCCGGTTCATGGACTATACTAATCTTTGTAAAATTAATCTATTTCTTCCTTTTTCGAAATGTCTGTTGAATAGGCTTGAATTAATGACATATTGATGGTATCAATTTTTTTGTTTTAATACCGCTATTCTTTGCGATATTCCAATAAAGTTTACAATATTAGACTTAGATATTTCTTTATCAAAAAACCCACACCATGTAGTCCTGGCATCTCTTATGTAGTCTTTGTGTTCTTCAATTTTACAGCCCATTCTCCTCACTTCAGTGAGTGTTACTATATCGTGTTTTATATCCTCTAAGGCAATGACAAGTTCTAGGAATTTATATTATATTATATAAAATATATAATATAAATATTTAATTTATATATTTATATTATATAAAGTTCCAGTAATTTTTCTGTGGATAACAATGATCTGACGTTATAAGTGCATGTGGCAAGAGTTTGCACTTTTTATTTTTTGTTGTTTCTCATTATTTCGTGTGAACATGGAGGGTAGTGGTCATCCTCCCCATGGTGAACAACCCTGCCGCGGGGGATATTCTGTTTCCGGTTTTTGCTAGTTGTTGTTTTAGTTTTCGTAGTTTTATAGGAACAATCATTTAGTTTTTTTATGCTTCCTCTGATCTTGAATTTGTTCTGGTTTTCATAGCTTAAAATGGGGTTTTTCTATGAAGTTTAGCAGATTGTGTTTTATTTGTTGTTTCTTCTTGGGCTTTGTTAAAATTATTTGGCGGTGTAGAAAAAGGTGACGATGGTACTTTTTTCCTTTTTTCTGCTCCATACTTCTCTTTGATTTTTAGTTTGTCATTTCTTCTCTTAGTTTGTCATTTTTTATAATTGTATATTTTCCAGACGCTCTGGCTTCTTTTAGCTTTGGTATGAGTGGCTTCCTTATTTCCATATCCTCTTTTGTGATATCCTCTGTTATACCTTCCGATAGGTCATTTTTTCTTGTTCCTCAAAATTTCGTTTCTGCGCCTTGTTAGTGTAAAAGTAATCTTAATAGGTCTAATTTTATTTTCGGCCTTTATCCCGATTCTAAATAATTTATTTATTTCCCACTGGTCCCATACATTTACTTCAAAAAAAAATTTCAAAATTCAAAATATCTTTATTCAAGTAGGCATTTACACGCACTTTTGAATCGTCAATTACATTAAATTGGTCAGTATAGTCAGTCTGTGAGTAAGCTACCACCAGCTCGGAATGCTGTTCTGCTGAGAAGAGCTGGCCAGAAACTCAACAGTTGCTCTTTTTAAATAAAATTTAACAATGTTTGACTTATAAATTAAATATATTATATTATAACATCAACCCTGCAAATGAGTCAATGACCCAAGTTCCACACATTTCGATCAACCAAAAACTCTTGAATGTTATAGTAAGATTTATTTAATAATATACCTTTAATTTTAGATTTGAAACCAAGAAAAGGAAGATCTAAGATATCTTGTGGAACCTTATTATATATGCGTATACTCAAGCCCGTGAAGGATTTTTTAACTTTTTGAAGTCTAAATTTAGGCGTTACGAGCCTATTTTTATTTCTTGTATTGATAGTATGTCTGTCGCTGTTTTTTTTATAGTCATTTAAATTTTGGCGTATATATAGTAAGTTATTAAAAATGTATTGAGAAGCGACCGTAAGAATACCGATTTCTTTAAAAACTTCTCTTAGGGAGTCTCTAGCTTTTAAGTTACAAATAGCTCGTATAGCTCGTTTTTGTAAAATAAATATAGAATTAATTTCGGCAGCTCTGCCCCATAGTAAGATACCGTAAGACAATATACTGTGAAAATAACTAAAATAAACGAGTCGAGCCGTATTAACGTCTGTTAATTGTCTTACTTTTTTAATTGCAAAGACGGCTGAGCTAAGTTTGCTTGCGAGTGTCGAGAGATGGGGGTTCCACTGGCAGTAGCGGATTTAGGCTTAGGCCCGTGAGGCCCGGGCCTAGGGCGGCAAATTTTGAGGGGCGCCAAAATTTTTAAGATGACTAAAATTTAAAATCGATTGGGTTTTCTGTAAACTGCAAGACCAAATTTTAAAGTTTATTTTATTGCGCTCTTACTATCGAAACATAGTACCATTTTGAGGGTTGAATTTCTTTGTTAAAATAATTAATCAGGCAAGTCCTAAAATTTAACAAAAATATCTAACAAAAAGATTAAAAAAAATTACATTACAAGCAATTTATTATTATTTCTATATTTAATTGTTATGTTAAAAAAATAAATGTTTAATTTATACCTGAATTAGATTTCTTATTATTATTGTTATTATTTTAATAATATTATACACACAACCATATATGTACATAAATGTTTATATATATATATAAATATATATATATATATATATATATATATATATATATTAACATTATTACAAAAGACATTACAAAAGATAAAGGGCGCCATATCGTCTCGGGCCTAGGGCGTCCTCAAACCTAAATCCGTTACTGTCCACTGGAGCTTTTTATCTAACGTTATACCTAAGAAACTTGTCGAGTCGGTCAGTTCTAACCCTTCATTGTTAAGGAATAAACTACAATCTTGACTTTTTACATTAGGAAGTGTAAATTCCATGCATTTAGTTTTCTTAGTATTTAATACCAAATTATTAATTTCAAACCAATGAAGAACACGTGACAGAGCACAGTTAACTTTGTCAAAATTAGGTTTATTACGATCAACTTTAAAAATAAGTGAGGTATCATCAGCAAAAAGTACAATGTCACATAGTCCTTTTACGTAAAAGGGCAAATCATTAATATAGAGTAAAAATAAGAAAGGGTCTAGAATAAATCCTTGTGGAACACCCATTTTTAGGTGAGATCCAACCGATTTACAATTATTTACATCAACCGTCTGAACTCTTTGATTCAAGTAAGAGGCAATAAGATCAAGCGCAGCACTACGCACACCATAGTGATTAAGTTTGCAAAGTAATGTTTGATGGTCCACGCATTCAAAGGCTTCAGATAAATCACAAAACACTCCGATTGCATTCTGTGACTTTTCCCATGCGTCGTAAATGTGCTTAAGAAGCGCGGCACCCGCATCAGTTGTTGATTTGCCTTTGGTGAAACCATATTGTTCACTATGCATGATTTCATTGCTATAAACAAATTCTGACATTTGGTTTAGTATAATTTTTTCAAAGATTTTACTTAAAGTAGGTAAAATAGAGATAGGTCTATAATTTCCGGGTATTAGTCTATCGCCACTTTTGAACAAAGGAACTACTTTACTATTTTTCATTAAGTCTGGGAAAGTACCGGTTTCAATACATTTGTTAAAAATTAAGGATAATTGTGGAGCAATATCATTTATAATACTTATTAGTAATTTTACTGACATACCCCAAAGATCACCGGTTTTTTTCATATTTAGATTTCTAAAAGTTTTAACAATTTCATATGATGTAACAGGTTTAAAAACAAAACATTTATTACTGACTCTTACGTTATTCGTCAATTCGACGATTGCATCACATGGTGAAGAATTTAAATTACGCGTGACTGTTAAAGGAATTTCGTTAAAAAAAGTCTCAAAAATAGCCGCCACAGTTGAATTTGAATTTACTTCAATATTATCAATTTTTAACTTAATAGGTCCATTAGCAGCCCTATTTTTCCCAGAAACACTAGATAAAACATCCCAAGTTGCCTTTATTTTATTTTCTGAGTTTAAGATTTTATTTCTTATGTAAATCGACTTAGCTTGTATGCAAACGGTCTTAAATATTTTAGAAAAAATCCTAACTTTATTCAAGAATACCGGATCTTGATTCCATTGCCTCTCACTATATAAATCATATAACTTATCTCTACTTTTATATATTCCCACGGTAGCCCAATCACTAAATTTAAGTTTCAGGTATTTAGTCATAGTTTTTGGCTTAAAAACATTATTAAATTCTTGTAACAAAAAACCGAAAATGTTATTATATAAATTATTTGGATTATCATCGCTCATGTTTACTTTACCCACTTTTTGCTGAACAGTATTTTTAAATGTTAGGACCCGGTTTTTTGTAAGTGGTCTACAAGTAAACTTTTGGGGCTTTTCACTTTCGTGATTAATTAATAGAGAAAATTTTAGACCACAGTGGTCTGAACTTAAATTCGTCATTACTGTTTCTTCTTCTTAAGTTAAAAGATTTAAACAAATTTAATAAACGTACACTAGACGAATTTTCTTGTAATATATCTACATTGAAATCGCCGCAAACAATCACGGACTTGTTTTTATGACAAATCTAAGTTAAAATATCCTCCATTTTGTTTTCAAATTCATCAAAGTCACTAGAGGGGGGTCGGTACACGCACAAAATAATATGTTCATTGGGCTCAATGCAGGATAGTTCAATAATTCGCTCGACAGAGAACGCCACTACCTATATCTGATCGAGACTTTAACACTACATCGTTACGAGCTAAGATAAGTGTGCCACCGCGAATAGCTTTCTCTCTACAGAACGAACTTGACAATTTATAATTTTGTACATTTATAACATTGTTATTCTTTGATAACCAGTGCTCTGTAATGCACAATAAACTTATGTCATATTTTTGAACAAAGAGTTCCACTTCCAATTCCTTGCCACCTAAGCCTTGTATATTTTGATGGACAATATTTAACAACTTAGGCTTTGTCTTATCCATTAGTTTAAAGTGGAACGCTTATGTTCTGTCAGTAATACATTATTTAAAGTACATTTATTTTTCGTTATATCCCTTATAACGAAGTTTTTTTAAATTAAATGCTACTAAAGTAGCAATCTGTTTTTTATAATATAAAGGCAGATTGTACCTTTTGTCATCCTAAACCTATTATAAATAAATTTATTTACATCAAAGTAAAATAATGCATCACTATGACGGTATGTCAAATTATATAATGTCACATTTAAATTATATATATATTTATTTTGTTGGTCTGAATAAGAAGATGAATATGGAAATGCACAAATTACAATTTTACAATTATTCTTATTATGCAATTTCAATAATTTTTCAATATTATTAATTATTTCAATTTTCTTAATCGACAAACCATCTCCATGTAATAGTACAATAGAACTGTTTTCAGTCAACTTTGAGTCAAAATTATTTATTTTATCTAAATTGTGCTGGTAACTAGCACCAGGTGAGCATATATTATATACATTATTTAATTCCCTACTTAAAAGAGACCCAAAGCCCTGACCTAATTGGTCAGAAAAAACAAAGTAATTATGGTTGTGCATGACAGAGGACCTATTATTAATTTGATTTTTATTCCTTATATTTATGTTTTTATTACTACTTTTAGTATGTATAGCCGAATCACCCAACACCTCAGAGTTTAGTTTAGAAACTACATTTAATTTTTCACTTAAACAATTACAGTTAACATAATTATTAGTTAATGACTCAAACCGCTCTAAGTTATAACTACATAGGTCAACTAAATTACCTGTAGCTTCAATATGTTCCTTAATTTGATTCTGAGAAGATTCATATTTTTTACTTATTGAATGCAATACTTCCTTCCTCCTGAGTGTCATTTGTTTTGTTCTATGGGTGATTCTCCACTAACGGGAAAGTTTTGCATGAAATTTGTCCTGCACACTTTTTGTTTTAAAATTGGGTTTTGAATGTATAGAATGAAAGCTAATTTAGCACAAGCGATTTTCAAGTCTATAAAAGGCCGGAAGATTACTCTGCTTTTTTCAATTTTAGAAGTTTTTTTTTTTCGGTGTTTTTTTTTTTTCATTGACCTCCTTCCTCTTTTGAGGATCATTCTTATAACATTTGTATGAAAATTTTGCTGTTTTTCTCTTTTTTTTTAATATTTATTCTCTCGTCATTTTATATATTTTTTTGGGTGGTAACTTACTGGCATGGTAAGCCGTTTCTAAGCTATATTAGTAATTACTGTACTTACGGATAGTAACTGCATATAATCCATTTAGTAGCTAATTTTATTTAAATTTATATAAAAAACAATCCAGTGGAAACTATAAAAATCCCCTGTGTTGCGTCGAAACAGGGGATTGTAGCCAGGGGACTGTCACCAGGGGACTGTGTTTTCTGGCACTAAACAGGACTGTATTCATTATTTACGAATCCTAGTTTATTTTTCAGCTAAATAAGTAACTGTACGTTTATTTTGGTAATCGATATATCAAAACCATATTCTAATTAGAAAAAATTACCACTCAAACTACTTACCAGGGGACTGTTACGCATAACGGCCCCGACGCGTGATTCAGTAACTATAGCAAAAAATGAAACTACCCGCAAAATGATGTCTCGGTTCTGACTAGATATGAACGAACTTCACACTGTCAGCGACTCATTCAACACAAAATTGAGTCGTTGTCGTAGACTATATAATTTTGTTTTATTTTTTCAAATTAACCAGAGGATTGTGTTCAAATATTTAGGACAACATTCAGGCGGTAATTTCGAATAATTATTATTATATTTACGTAGTATTTGTTCAACATATATAATTTTCAGTATATTTAGTTTTATAATAAATTTGTTACACGCACATAAATATTATTTAAAAAATTGGATTCAAAGTGAAGATTCTGGGATGGGGACGCGCCAGGGGACTGTGTTTTGGGATTAAAAGAAAAAAAGATATAGAACATTTACATGGTCAACAAGTAGGTAGCCTCAAAGATACTAAAATGTACAATAGGTTTAGATATTTTCTTAAATAAAAAATATCCAACACAATGTGCAAATTGCTTGGGACATCAATTTTCCCGTTAGTAGAGAAACACCCCTATACATATATGTAACACTACATCCATGAGTTTTATGTTGTTGTCCTCCTGTTTTTCGACACCATAAAGAATAACTATAAATATCTTGTTTCTAGGTCAAATAATTTTACTTTATGTTTCAATTTTATTCTAAAGCCTCATTTTCCAGCCTAATCGGTGTTAAAAGCTCCTCTAGAGCTTTACTAATAGTTTCAGCTAAAACTTCGGTTTGTTTTTTATTTTGATTTTTCATCTCGTCTTTCATATTTGACCATAGCAATTTATAATAATAATAATAATAATTAATATTAAATAATAATTAATTTCTGTTAGGTCCGTTTGTTATAATTCTTCGTATTAGTTTAAATTTGAAAAACGTTTTTACTTTATTTTTCCCTACTGGGGGTTGATAGTTTTTATTAAATTATAACCTCCGATTGAGCGTTCTTCAAAGATTTTTCTTAGCAAATTTCATTATATCTTAGAATTTATTATATACGTGTATTGTATAGGTACTACTTCTTATTTGTGATTAACACTTTTCCACACTATTATTTACTTTTTCACTGTTTTTATTGCTAAATGCGGCACTCTTTACGCGGTGTTCACAGTTTGACAGCGTGATTAGGATAAAATTTCGTAATTATATTATAAAAGAATTAGGGATTTATGGTAATATTTCTAAAAACTAACAAAATTATTTATATTGTCGATGTATATAAAATTATTAGTCGAAAGTTAGCATAGATTAAGAAAGTTTATTAGATAATACTTAAAATAATCATTATAGAAAAATTTTGATTCATTTTCCAGTTTTTTATTATTATAAAACTAATTAATATGGGTTTCCAAGGAAAATAATTTGACCATACATTGTTTAAATACTTGTATAGAAATCAATTTCCTCATACAGTTAAATCTCACTAATCTGGCACTTCAATAGAACGACATTTCCAACACTCCGGCATCCTAGATATAAACCATTTTACTAAGGATGAAACTCGAAAACGGTTTGGCCAGTGTAGTCGGTTTTAGTTTATAAACCAAAATCAGATAAATTGACTAAAACCCCAAAATCATCTAAAAATTTTGTACAATCCAGTAATCCAAACATTTCAACAATTTGGCACCGTCTGGTTTTTAATAGTGCCTGATTAGTGAAATTATATTGTAATAATAAATTAAGCATATTTTTTAACTAATTTTCAGATTATAGAAAGAGCGATCACAGGCAAGCCTCTAGCAGAGAAAATAGAGATGAAAGTTGAAGAAGAGAAATCCATTCTGTTCCCGGAAGAGACATTCAAAGATTTTGAAAAATCATATTTCTGTAGATAATTAAGAATTAATTTATACTAACTAAATTCAATAAAAAATATAGCCTTCAATTACAATTTAATATTTTTGTGAGAATGTTGCCGATGTAATTTTTAAATATCTCTAAAAAAAACTATTTAGAGTAATGTTGCAGTTCAATGAAAAATAATAATATATTTAGTGCTTTATTTAAAGTTCAGTAAAATTATTGCAAACCTATAATATCTTACACTAATATAAATAAATGCACATTGAACTGAGTATAATTTTAAAATAACTTCTTTCACCTTAGGACAAAAGATAATTAAAAATACCATATTTCTAAACATTATTGCAACACGTCATCCGAGTTGCGTTTTGTTTTTGCAATGTATATTAAAACTTCAATGTCCTTGATAATTAACAATAAAAGTAATATGTTGTTTATCAACAAAAGCGATAAATTAAAAATTAAATAATAACGTCTTTGACAATTGTTAATAGAGATCCAGCCGCACCAAACACACTACACACACAAACCAAAAATGTTATGCTAGTCAATGTAATACTATCAGACACCTGATAACTAATAATTATTTTTAACAATATACTTTACTAATGCAGTCTTAAAGTCACAAAAGCTTAGCACCAAATAACTAACTTATACAGATATATTTTATATAACAGCGTCTAGGTTCGCCATAAACAGGTTTTCTATTTACAGTATTTTATTACAAATGTTTTATATAATCCTAAATAGATGAATGTTAAATGATGTCCCAAATATTATCTATCGCTATGTCGCGTAAGTTATCCACCATGTGTGATCTTTGTTATTCTGTTAACTAAGATTTTTAGCACCTGAAATAATTAAATAATTTATTAGCAAGGAGACAAGCGTCTAGCTCATCTAATGTTCCTCGTAACTATGTATGTTCATCTGTCTCTGTGTCTACAACTCATGTCGATTACGTCTCACGTAGCGGGCAAAATAGTCCGGACGCCAACACTTGCACGAACCGGGTACTAGGAACCAGTCGTAGTATAAACGGACCTGGAAAAAATAATAAATAATTAATATAAAACAAGTTCCTACAGATAAAAAAATACCTGTTCTGTAACCAGTGATACCTGATAGCAACCAAGCGCGTCGTGCCCGTCACAGTGTTGTGGTCTTTCTGAACTACTTTCAGTTTCTTGCTTTTGTGGAAATTGATTGTACTCCTGTAATAAGTAGTAATAATATAATATATTTCTAGTTTGATATCAGAGAAAACAATTCCAATATTTTATAGTAGTAAAGCTAGCGCTACCGGTCTGTGAGTATGAGCAGGTTCGTTGGTCGGCGGCGGGTAGTGCAGTTCGGCCACCAGCAGTGACAGCCAGCGTGGGGAGCTGAGACAACCGCCCTCCAAATAATGACAACGTGACTGCATGCACCTATATATTTTATTAATGTATGCTAATTATTACTGAAAATATTAAGGAATCTCAGTGAGCTTACATGGGTTATAACTGACCTGGTGACTTCTACAGTTTGTGTAAAGTATCCTTCGTATGGTATTTGCACAACGTATCTCCACACTCCTTGATAGTTGCGTGCAAATACCGGCGTCGCATATTCCACTCGTGCAGGACACGGTGTTGGTGGACCCTGTGCCAAATTTCAGAATTTTAAAAAATATATATATAAACCTTTTAAAATAAAATGTTAATAAAGTCACTCTTAGGGATGGAAAATGAAAAGTGAATACACAGTGCTAGAAATATCATAAGCTAATGAACCTCATATCTGTGAGGAGCAGGGTGTGAAGTATGAGTAGTTACTCCGGGATCTTCTCGGCGCTCAGGACCAGCACTATCACCATTGATAGCTCGATATAACATGCAGAATCTGAAATTATATTTGAAAAGTATTTAAAAGGTGCCTTACAAATATTACTAACTGAAAAAAAAAATAGTTTATTATTTAAAGGATGGTTAATAAATTTTTTGAACTTGTATTTTAGGTTTTGAATTACAATTAATATTAAAATATGACCTTCATCCTTGATAACGTGTACACAGAATGAATTATCGAAACGCAATTCCCTGAAATGACATTAGTCGTTAACAATGACAATTGTTGACATTTTCAATTTGTCAATATTTTAGAGGTTATGTCAGTAACTTAGTTGTTTTGAAAATTTATTTAAATGCATTAAATAATATAATTTACGCTTGAAATAAAATGTCTTCAGAGTTGGTGCACTCCTCGCTCGAATTTGTAGACCAACAAGGTAAGTGGATGGACCACTAAATGAATCATTATGTTTATGATCTGGTCGTAATTGTTTTTTTTAGAAGGCAAAACCAAAGCAAACAAGCGTCGTTTTGAAACAAGTCATCAGAGCGTCAGAGGGCAAGGTATGTCCTTTTTTGCATCAATATTATGATTGCGTCATTTCTCTAAATACGATCTTAATAATTAATTTTTACGAAACAATAACTGATAGTTAAATAATCGTTGTTGATTTTATTATCACTGTATTAATTGTCTCGATTTAAATTGTTTCTGAAAGATAATTTTAATTGCAAAACGATTATTCTATAATTTCTACAAACTGGAAACCTTGTGTAATTGTTAATTAAAGAGTATATGTTTACAACTCAAATATTTAATCAAAATTGCATTAAACTGAGTTATTCATAAGAGAAGAATATATACATTAATATGATTATCATTCTTAGTTTCCAGCGACACACCAAAACAGAGATACAAGAAGCAGAAGATAAACTCAGCATCCAGTGAGGATACTGACAGAGGAACTAAGAAACTCTTGGGTCTGTCCTCATCAACCACCATCAGTTCTATACTAGATAAGGCAAATATTAAACTTTATTATGAGGAATGGTGTAAAAATAGCCTTTGAGGCAACTATACTCAGACTACATTTTTAAACTTATGCTATGGTAACATGTCTGTTTGCCTTTTGACAAAAGCCTTCCCCCATCTTCCTTACCCATTTTTGTCTTTAACTAGGAATGGTTTTAAAAATTTAAAAAAATATATAAAATATATAAAAATATAAGCATAAGGCAAATATTAAAATAATCTAATAATTATAAACTAATTATTAAGCTATAAAATAAATTACATGTAATAAAATACTAATACAATCATGGTTATTATAGAAGATAAGAAATGATAATAACATTATTTATTGCAAGAACTAGCTGTTATCAGTTAGTAGTCAGGAAGTCTGGAGACAGACACATTTATAATATATTTATTTCATTTTTTTTTTATAAAATTTTGATTTGCATATTTCAAGTATTTTTTTAAATTAATCTTCTTCAACCCCAGTAATTTTAAGTAATAATCCAGCAATGTCTCTTTAGGTTTAATTTTTTTTTATTATTACATACTTTTATATAAAATATATGTTGCTTTCAGATTATAGAGAGAGCAATAAAGGGAAAGCCAGAGAAGAAAATTGAAGTGAAAATTGATGAACAAAAGTATATAATATTTCCCAAAGAGACTTAACAAATATAAAGCGTTAATAAATTTATAGGATAATATAGTTATGTCTTTATGGACATTCCTGATGCAGTTTTGGGAAAAGTTATTCTTGTGACAACACTCACTTTATACTTCATTTTTGTTTTTTGGATAAACTCATATCCTTTTATTGACGACGGTGAGTTTAGTTTAGTAGTTTAGTTGTAGATATTAAATAATATTCTAACTTATTACTGTTTATCTTAGAGCAGCTCAATAGAATTTTAAATAGATATTAAATGATTATTATAAAATAATAACATATCTATGAAAACTAAGTTATTGTGTTGTAACTGGCTAATCTCCAAGGACAAATTCCTTCACATCATCTTTTTTAGTATCAGTAAAATTCAATCAAAATGACCATCATTTAAATGATTAATAGGCAATAATATAGTGAATCAAACATTTTTTTCAGATTTGTGGATTTATCAGTACATCCCAAATCCAAAGTGGGTGCTACTTTTCTGCGCTACTTGGGGCTTGTTCTTTATAGGGGGACTCATGTCTTTTACTCTATACCATATTTATCCTTACATATTGAATTTATTCCTAAACATACTCTGAAGCATTTAACTTATAAATATAGACCAATAGAGTGCCTATGTCGTGTAGCTAGATCATTTGGCTTAGATTCTTATGTGTTTAAAAATAGTAAATTAGATTTTTATATAAGATATCTAGTAAATAAGAAGCTAATCAATAGTTTGTATTTGACGCACCCACCTTTATCGAATATAGAAGTAGACAAATCTTTACATTTTAATACACACCTAAGTTTTACTATAAAAAGGGGATTCACCACAATTAATCGAGGACACGTATTTAGTATTTTACATACAGAAACATTCTTTATACATAAATCTCAAATGACAACTAAAAACATGTCCAAGTCAGATTGGATTGTGATCGGTATTTCGGGGGTCACCTGCGGAGGGAAAACAACATTATCGAATAGGTTGAGTCAGTCGCTGGTACCAGTGCACGTCATTCATCAGGACAAGTACTTCTACCTGGACGACAGTCCTCACCACATCAGGTGCGAGGGCATGGACCACAATGACTACGACATCCTCTCCGCCTTGGACATGACAGCCATGTACGATGACGTCATATCAACCATGAACGGGGAAAACAAAGCGCACGCAAGACATGAGGATAGAAGTAGCGGCCGATTGGAAATAGAGGGCAAGAAGTTCTTAATACTGGAAGGGTTCACCGTCTTGAACGATAAAGCTATTATGGAGCTATGTCATTTGAGGTAAGATTGTTTAAAAACTAAACGTTGCTAATTATAGCTGTCAGACGTGGAACAATCTAAATTGTTAGTCTTAGATTTTTAAAAGTTTAGACAATAGATATTTCGAGGGTACTATGAAAAAAATATATATATCTATGTGTGAAAAGTTTTTATGAAAGATTATAATAAATAATGCTTAAATTAGTATTTTAACACTTTAAAATCAAATTTAACGAAGCACATAAGGTTGCTTCCTGTAATTTAAATTTAAAAATATATAACAATCTATCTATTTAGAACCATCTATTTAGAACCATCTATGTATTTAGATCCTAACACTTGTCTGATGTTATAAGTAGCTCATATACTACTACTACTATCGTTACACTAGTTCAGTTGTAGTCGTCTTTCATAAGGGAGTCCTTGATCTCCAGGTACTACTTCATCCTGGAGTACGGCGAGTGTTTCTCCCGTCGTTGCTTGCGGGTGTACGACCCCCCCGACGTGCCGGGGTACTTCGAGGCCTGCGTGTGGCCCCGACACCTCGCCTACAGACGTGAGGTGAGCTACTGACTACTTCTGTCAGCTCACTTGTATCATCATTCATTCCTTTTAGTCTTTATGTTGACATTTGCTAGTTTTAATGATGTTTCTATTAAAGTGAGCAATTTTATATATATTTTAACGTGTCGTGTTCTTGTTATTTGTTATTAAAAAATAATAAAGTTGTAGTGTATTCATTAAGCTGTTTTTAGATGATTATTTTTTTTATAAATTAGAACTATATTTATTTATTAATATAATTCATTTAAATTCTTCAACTTCAAATCTTTGTCGATTTTATAAACGGAACCGTCTACCGATATCATAATTAAAAAGAAACACTTCAGCTTGATGACAAAAGTGAACATTTAATGTGTCGTCTTTCAGATCGAAAAAGAAAGTCGTGTAAGGTTCATCGACGGAACCCGCCACGACGCGCTGGAAGTGGTCCTGAGGGATGTGAGGGAGCTGGGAGCCACAGCAGTGGATAGATAAATATACCAGTGTAGCTAATTACTATGTTGTAGGGAATCTATTATTATTGATGTTGTCTATGGTAAAGATCGGAATATCAGTGTTGAACTAAATTATTTATTTCTGTTGAATTGCGATGTTTTTATTGATTCGTGTTGAATGTTT
Source organism: Napeogenes sylphis (assembly GCA_959347405.1). Taxonomy (NCBI): domain Eukaryota; kingdom Metazoa; phylum Arthropoda; class Insecta; order Lepidoptera; family Nymphalidae; genus Napeogenes; species Napeogenes sylphis. The sequence goes on along the minus strand of OY365780.1, from coordinate 36,176,348 downwards.
AAATTCTAATTCTCGATTAGGCAAGATTATTGTTTTGCCCGTATATTATTGTTCTCAAATCGTTTCCCGTGTTGTGACTTACAATTCTAAATTTCGCAGTCATTTTGACAAAAAGTTTTATAATTAAATTATAAGATAATCATCAATTGGACCATTCTAAATTTCAACAACAATTAAAATTATTTTTGCAATGTTTTATAGATTCATACGTTTATAAGAAATGTAAACAATCAAATGCTTACATTTAGCAATAAACATTAAATGTATTTTAAGTTAGTAGTTGTTTTATTAAAGCGAATAGTAATGAACAGAAGCAATAGCGATGGTCCTAAAGGAGGACCTTGCGAGTCCCTGAAATAAAAACGAAAATGTGTTTACAAGTATTAAGAGAGTTGTATAAAATATTGTTACCCATTTTTAAAAAGTTTGTGTGATATACGAGATATTAATTATTTTAAACAGAATATTGCTCGTGCGGATTGTGCATGCTTGAGAGCGTTGTGTGAGTGTGTATGTTGTGTGTGACATGCGTGCAGACATGTACAAGTGTGTGTGTACTCACACTCCCCCGCCGTCACAGAACTTGCGGCTCTCCCGCGGCTGGTCTTGAGGCTGGTCATCGTCGGCGGCGCGATGTTCCGCGCGGAGTGAGGTCGCTGGAACCTCCTCCGAGGACAGGGAGCGTTTGGAGCGCTCCTCCAGTCTAAATTATGGAAAGAGTTAAATAACGTTGCGCATTTACAATACCTAAAAACATTTCTTTTTGAAAAAAACAAGATTGTCTAAAAAAAATTAACAAAAATGAGTAACATTGATTTTCCTACTGTTTACCGTCGAGCTAGTTGTGAACAGATCCCTACCCCGTATATTACTATAGAAGAGTTATCGTCTTCTTACGATTTCTGGAAACCTAAGGTCGTAAGAGTTAGGTTAAACTGTTTAAATGAACTACTTATTATAGAAGAACGACGTTCACTTAGAGAACAAAGAAGTAGAGTAAATGATTGGATTATGAAATATATGGTTTATATTTAAAGACAAATACAAGTTTCGAAACAGCTTTTGAGTTGTAAAAGCTGAAGTAGTGAACCAAACCATGATTAGAAATCAAAACTCGGTTTCATTATTATAAACGTGAGTCCAAACGGGCGCCCAAAAAGAACTTTAGATAATTCTAGTTTCAATCGACTAGTTAAATCTTTTTTATTAGAATTGTTATACCTTTACCAAAATATCAAAGAAAATATATAGTTTAATACTTCTATATTTATACTATATTTAATAATATTCGCATTTTAGATAAGCCGTAAGTTTAAACCTTTAAAATGTAATGTTTCAAAGTCAATTTTACTCTAAAACCCACCTGTTATGACTAACATCAGGCACATGTTCGTGTTCCGTGGGTCCGTGTGTCGCGTGCTGTGTCAAGTGCTGTGGTACGTGCGCCACGCGCGGCAGTGCGTCGTCAGCACGCAGCACCGGCAGCGTGCGGGACAGGAAGCGGAGAGTGTGGTTACGGATCAGCTCACTGGAGGAATGTGGTTTGAAGATAATAAACAACCGAAACCTTATTAGATATCTATCATATGTAAAGTCTTATAAGGTCGATCCGATGATAAATTGATGTCATTACGGTGATAATTATCTGACAGATAACAACAAATCTATCTAGACTGATCTATAGTCGGATGTTGCCGGTTTTCTCTGACCGGTCCGCTTATATTTATATTTTCTTTATATGCTTTAGATGAGAGAGAAAGTAAGTCGCAAGTCGGTAGTTAAATGGTAGGTTATACTGGGAATCCTTTAATAAATGTATTGGTAAGATCACATTACTAAACCCTTAACATATTTTATGTGACTCACAAGGGATATGGTTCTCCATTTGGGCTCTGACCCATGGGATTCCGTGGAATAATTCCTCTGTTGAGGTCTCCGCACAGGTTGTTGGCGCTGACGTGGGCGCGGTCCCCCGCCGCCGCGCACTCCGACGACACCTGCTGGTAGGGAGGAGGACGGACTCTGCAATGAAGAGTAGAACTGTACTAAGAGGACCTTGGAAACCGAGTGCCATGCCAGTATTGTGATAATACGACTACCTAGTAATAGGAAACTGAACAAGCGTGATATTTCAAGTAGAGATTCAAACTTGAATGATATAAATATATACCAGGAAAAGAAAGCTGGTTCTAGTCGGTGTCAGAAGCCCTGTCGGACCTCAATTGGCTAATATATATATATATTTATTTATACCACCTCATTATCTACTTCTACAAGCAATAGCGAATACTTAAAGTAAATAATTGATCACTAATTATTTACGAAAACCTACATTGCGCACTGAAATAAACTAATTATTGGTATTTGAAACCACATTTAAATATGACATGTATGTCATATATTTATATATGAGCATATATGCTCATATATAAAAAGTAACAACCTATCCAAAAATAGGAAAGGAGATCTTTGAGCACGTGTAAAATAAATACAATAAAATTATCTCGTTACTCGTATTTCCAACACAACAACCGTAAAACACATTACAATGTGTACATTAGTGAAAGTAAAGTCAAGTGACTAACACCAGGTAGGTACTGGAGATATAAACAAACGTAAGAGAGAGCAAAATCTGAGGAGAAATCTTGCTCTGGATCTGGTTTAGTTTATCGCAAACTTAATTTGTTTATGGAGTTGTTTGTTTGTAGGACCATTTAAGTGCAGAAATAAAATAATTTAAATATCACGATTATTTTTGATGATTCAGAAATTACGTAGATTCTGCCATTTAGACAATGAATTTCGAATCAAATCGAATCGAAAATTTAGACAATAAATTTACGCTGTTTTTAGAAGAACCCAAAAATATTATTACCCATCATCATCATTATAAGCTAACAAATGCAAGTTTACCGTTATAACGTTATAAGTATATAGAAATTATCTATTCGCTATTTAAATAAAACAAAGTAACCATTCCTTTACGTTAAAAATATAGGTTACATGATACATCTGCCAATCGGTGAATCTGTTCATCGTCACCGTCACATGCTGTAACTACCTGGGAGGTGTGGCATTCGGTGACTCGACAAAGGCGTAGTATCCTTCTGGGGGTTCTTCCGAGTCACTCTGCGGTTCCTCTGGTTGCGGCTCCACGACTGGCTCGGAGACACAGAGTGAGAGAAGAGCCTGGAACAATAAATATTTTACTTTACTTACCGTACTCTCAAAATGATTTCATGATACCTAGCAGAACTAATAGCGTGCCATCAAAAGCCTTAATGCACTCTTACAACTTATAAATTTATAAATATTTAAATACTAATGAGTCGTAAAACTGTATATCAAAGTTTCGCTATCTCCTGAATGGTAACATTATTGCCCATATACGACCAAAGTCGGCGCCAATAACCAAACACCTCTAACCTACTACGATTATGCACCTTATCTCAAATAAAATAAAGTTTTAATTCATTTAATTTATAGCAACTACAAGTAAGTCCGTTATAGTGACCTGCATTCCACAAAACGTTATTTTATTCACTTTAGAGATTTTATCTATGCGAGTTTATTTAAACCTAGTTTGTATACACAGATAACAAATAGGACCTTACTACATTGACACCAAATACATCTACATGAAATGAACGTATCTATTTCATTTTCTCAACACAGACTTTGTTGAACGTTATAATTAAATTTTTAATTTAACACGACGCGACGTTTCGAATGCTTTGCAGCAATCAAAATCGTTTATTTTAATGTGTAGTACTCGTCAAAATCTTAGAAAATACTAAGTAAGTATAAAGTATTGTTAATAATTATTAGAACCTATATCGTAGTTGTTTTTTTGTAACCAATCATACTAGGTATGGGCCGTGCGAAAGGATTTTCTCAAATATAAAATCTAAATTGAATATTAAGATCTAATATGTGGAAACATAATACCTTTTCGCGTGTAGAGTATCCTGTAGAAAATTTAAATGAGATAATTAGTTATTTTCTATGTAACATTTATTTAAATCTTTTGTGGGTTTCGTTGGTAAGTTTGGTAAAGAAAGCCCACACGACTCTATTTTATGTTACAGGTAACATTGAAATCTTATTCGAAGCTTGAATAGGAAACTTTTAGGTTATTACCCGACTCTGCGTATAAAACTGATTACACTTTTGTTGCTGATGCAAGCTTATGGAAGTGTAAACTCTACATGCCATATGCCAAAAAATCTATTGAAGTTTCCTTTAGGAAAGTTTCGGGATGGAGTAAATTTAGTCCCCTAAAGAAAAAGGTTTGCGCGTTTAAATAAAAATCCCACAGTATTATCTCTTTCTGAGTGCGCCTCGCTAGATTTCTGAAATCTGAGATATCAATAGAACGAGGCATTAGCTTCACGATAGATTAAAGGCAGTCTCTGTGTAAAGCACACGTTCGGCCACATATACCTAGAGACTGAAGAACCATGCATCTTTTTTCTTCCACATTAATCACGGAAAGTCTTTCAAAAAACTATTCGATCTGATTCCTGCCACAAAAGCTTTGCACTTAACAATATCATCTCAAATACCTGGATGGGAGGAGTTCTTCAACAGTGAGGTTCTTAAGGAACTTTCTCCCACAAACCGCCAAGATGTGAATGAATTCCCTTTGGTTCTGCTTCAAGAATGCTGCGTAACGATTACCTACAAAAAGAGCGCTCACTTCCTCTTGAAAGGCCAGCAACGCTTTGTGCATGGTCTGATAGTACAAAAGACCGCGGGCAGGGGGGTCATTACCAGGCAACCCTTAATCTCGTTTGGTCTTTATATAAATGCGATAAAAATGACAACATCCATCCATATAACTAAATAGTAACGAGCCAAAATAGGTAGGTACTTACACTTAACGTTTGGGAAAACCATTTTTTCGAGTTCCTTACTTGAAAAAGATTTCAAAGTAATAGTTATTAAAATGATCTCTTTTTTTCTCTGTTTTTTCTTTTGGGTATTACGAAAAATCTACATTAAAGATATTGATGAAATAGGCATGATTATAGGTTATTGCCCCAGACAACATACAGAATACTTATTATCACATTTCGAAAATTATCACTTTTTAACGGTAAAGCCCCAAAGTGATTTAGGTTAGAATTTGTATACCAAAAACTACTGAATGGATTTTAAATTTGATGTAGGACGGCGCCGTGTACTTGGCATTTTAAGTGTTGATGCTTAAGTCAACAAATGGGATGTTTTTGCCCTGACAATTTTCTCATTTGTACGAAAAGCACAAAAATCTTTTAGGACTAGGTATGAACAAATGGATCTCCAATTTGAAATTATGATAGTTTAACAAGTGAGGTGAGAGAGTGCAGAGAATCGTTATTAACAGCTTCATTATTAACATTATTTAAGAGATGGGTTTGATATGTTATTTTTCAAATAAAATCACACTGAAAAAAATATTTAATGATATTAAATGATTAATAAAGTTATAACTTATAAGATTTTTTTTCACTTCTATTGACACTGACCACATTTGCCCTACTAAGGTAAATAGTTCGTATATTATAATATAATACATAATTGTATTTGACACGATTTACGACACGCTACGATATTACGGCAATTGAAGTCTACAAGCTACATTTTAAAGACCATTTTAGTTTCAGTTTGTGATGAAACACCATCATTATACGAACTAGCACCGTAATGTAACTCTTAACCATAGAAAATTACAACAGATATGGGTTAACGATAATCACATTGAAGTTTGACAACTTTCTTGACGAAATTAGGTAGGCTTGTAATTTAAAACAATAATTAGGTTTTTAAATTTATTTTAACCAATTTCTATAAATTATGATATGTAATTTATAAAAACCACCATTAGAAAAAAACTGACACTGGCATTAGAAAGAAAAAAATATACTGACAGTGATAAAAGACGGCCATTAATCATTGCACTTTTTAAAATGGCCGACGACTTCATGACAATTTAAATTTTAGTATACACATCAAAGAATAGGTATCTAACTATTTCCATTCATCATAACAGAGAGAGAAACTCAGTAACACGACCGACAAACAGTGCCGTTATAAGCGTGCAAGATATATACAGAGCGTAACATTTATAATTAAATGTATAAATCATAGCTGGTATAATATACCATTAATAATACCTGTCCAAACGTAATAAAAACATACAAAACTGCAATACCTTATAATATTGTGAGCAAAAGTAATCGCTTAAAACTTTTGTGTTTAAACTATAAACTACGATGAGTATTAAATATTTATAGACCCAGCTGTATTCTCACAAATTATATTGGCAATTACTAATTACAAAATCTAGTTTAATTCACTTTACGCTGCGAGTTCGACATTTTTCGAGCTCATGAGTAACAACCCCGATTCCCGAATGGGTTCAAAACTAGTCGGGCAATATTCCAATATATTTAACGTGAATATAGTACCTATAAAAGTTGCATTATTATTAAATACCTATAGGTATATTATACATTTACTATACGAGACTTGTCTTAAAAACCCACAACTCATAGTTCCATACCACATAAAGGGTTATAAAAAACCCAAGCCCTAAATCACAACGTTAAACGTGATGAAGCAAACTGTGTCAAGAAATACACGCTCAAACACAAGTGACGTCACGAAGTCCGTTAGAGGCCGAGTGACCTTCACCTAGTGCCGGCCACCGACCCCGCATTCCTTATCAACCGTTGTACTTGAATATTGATTCACGTGATTCTATACACAATTCAGTTGTATATACGAAAAATGACATTTAGTCATTACTCATTACTGATTAACAATTCGATATTTAAAAACTTAATGAAAGGTTTAATTAGTAAAAGTAAAAAACACTAAAACATAATTTACGATACAAGAGATAAATTATGACATATGTACTTTTAATTATCTGCATCGTAAAGAAATTGTGTGTCACCGAACTGGTTGCAATTTGATATAGTTAAAAAAGATTGCAAAAAAAGATTTTTGACATATTACCAATAATAATTTAAGATGGCGTTATTGGCGCCAAATGTCGGCCGTTTTGATCAGTGAACAAATTGATTTATTAATATTGAATGTTACCAGATGCAATGTACATCATTTCCCAACAAAAACATTTTTAAAATTGTATGATTCTTTAAAAATACATTTACAGACAGACAGATTGTAAAGGCATAATAGTAATTGAGAATCATCACGTCTGAAGACAAAAACACAGACGAAAGTATTTTTTATATTATCTGAAAGTGATAATGTCCCAAATATAAAAGCTTGTGAAAGTGTAACGGAACCAAACATTTTCCTCCTGACCTCATAGAATACGCAATTACCTTTGTTTTTATGTCTTGGCCGCAATCCTATTCGGTTTAGACGTTTGACAATTATATCAATTCTCTGCACGCACATTTTGACATATTTAGATATAGCTAGTTAAGTGTCTGTTTTTTTTTGACTCTGTTTAACTGTGCTATTATTATATTTTAAGAAAATCCATGTAGAACTGATAAATGTATAATATTCAAATCTATTTTGTAGTTTATAATATTTTTTAAATATGTATTAAATAAATCAAAAGTTTGAAATTTTAAAATGAGAAGCAAACATCAAAGAGATATATAAAAAAAAATTTTTTTTTGATTGTGATAATAAAAATTATAATAAACATAAGTATAATTCTTTAAATTCACTTAAATTACTAAAAATTGTGGGGAAAGTAGTGTTTTATCCACTAGCAGTGTGGTGTTCACTAACTAAGGCGTAGTGGGAGGATGATCACCAGCAACATTTGAATATCTTACTGAAAATAAAATCTTTAAAAAGTAATTTGTGTCATTAACCTATTTGTATAAAAAAAACATACAATTTCTTATTATGTAGTAATTTGAACCATTAATTCTAAACAATGGTTTTTAAGTTTTATTTTCTTTTACCATGATTTTTTTAGGTTTTCAGTAGGGGAGAGTGATACATAATACATCCCTCGGGGCAAAATGATTCCCGATTGTTTTATCTATAAAATAGGGGCATCTGGTCCACTTCGTGGTGAATTTCGTACCATGGGACTCCTTAAGCAGTAAAGCTTAAAGCGTAAAGTAAAGTTTCATGTCAGTAGAGGTATTTGGATAAAAATTGCAAGTAAAAATTCTAAATTACTGCGTTAAATCTTATGTAAGTCCATTTCCAATATTATGTACCTTTTTCCGTAGTGTATATTTTGTGGCAAAAATGTTTGTGACAGTATTTAGTGCCATCATTAAACAAAGTTGTGCCAATTGTGTGAAGTTACATACAAAAGTTAGGTTATGTTTGAACAATATCGTTAAAAAGGTGTTCTGGGGCAAGATGACCCTTCTGTATAAAGGGCAATATGATCCAGGGGATTATTTTACCTCCTTGTATTGAACTTGTTTAAATATTTGAACCGTCACCGTTAAGTAAATAAAGGCAAAATATTTATTAAATTAAAATTTTGCTTTATTACGTATAATGCCAAGGAACTATATTAGAAAGCATCACGGCAGAAGAGGAATGAAAATGCCATGGTGCACGCTTTAAATGCCTTTAAAAGTGGTATGTTGTATATGACCGCTAGCAGACATTTTTCAGTGCTTGTTATAGCTCTCAAAAGACGAGCAAAGGGAGAAAACGTTCGCGCTGAGGGGGTATGAAACTAATGGAAATTTTAATGAAAACATTTACCGAGAAGCAAGAACAAGAACTTCTTCAGCATATTTTGAATAACAAAGAAACTATGTATGGATTTTCGGCTGATGACATACTTTAATTCGCGTACAAGTTGGCTGAACGAAACAGTATAATACATCCGTTTTCGTATACAAAGTGCCAGGCTGGTAAAGATTGGCTCAGAGGGTTTTGGCAAAGGCATCCTAGCCTCACTTTACGAGCCCCAGAACCGACGCTAGCTAAGGCTAGAGCATTTAATTTAATAAGTGATTGAACCTTTGATTTATTAAGACTGTTTATGTAATAAAACTAAATAATTAATAATTTTCTTTTTATTCTACTATACTTAACCATTTGTATTTGAAGGAGTAAAATGATCCTTGGGGATGATTTTTTCCTCTTTCTAGGGATCATATTGAAAACCAGGTTGTACAAAATGATCTTTTACTAGACCTTTACAAAATACGAAATAGTAAAATATTATAAATATTTTACTTAGTTCTATGTTCACTAATTTTTAGGACTATAAACCAGCTTATATATAAATATCAAAAGTTTACGCAATGTTTGATATTTTCGTGACTTTCATTATATACATAATATTATTTTAAATAGAAAATAATAAAGTGTAAAGAGATGCTTTAAGTTTAATTTCTTTCCATACTATAAATATCTTTCTATTGCTTAATAAAAAGATATACACGGACGGACACATAAACTGCATCAAAGTTCACAATTACTTTCGAATCAATATTTTTGATAATTATGCAAAATTTCTAAACAAATTTAAATTGAAACCTATAATTCGGTTCGTTAGCTTTATAACAGCGTATCATACCATATCTTTAAGTGTATGTTTATGAACTGGAGAGGACTATTATTTTTTTAGACGAAATCGATAAATGTAACAAAACTTGGTTTTATTTAAAAATGGTTTTTACATTAAAAAAAAGTTTCAGCACCGGTTTTTTTTTATATGGTGTATTACTTCCATGTGCTCTTATTACACATTCTAAGCGGCTCCGCATAGATCTAATTAGGGTTATCAGTCGGTGTTGTGGAATATTGTTCCATTCTTCTGAAATCGTTATTCTTAGTGCTGCCACTGTTGTGGGCACAGGATTTCTTTAAGCTTTCGCACGTATGGATTTTTTTAAGCTGTCCCAACCATGCTCCATTGGATTCAAATCCGGGCTACGTGCTGGCCAATTCATAGTACGGATCCTAGTATCTTCGCAATAATGTTTCACTAATGGAGCGGTGTGGGGTCGAGCATTGTCGTGCAATAAAGTGAATTTTTCACCTATTAACCTTACGTAATGTAACACGTGAGCTTCTGAAACTTCTGTTTTATACCGTTGTGCCGTCAAACCTACTCTTCGACAATTTTGACGGACCATATCGATGAACACAAGTTCCGTTCGCCCGAACATCGAGATGCCAACCCACACCATACACGAACTGCCTCCAAAACGCAACACGGTCCTCAATGCAACTTTGAGGATAATATGTCTCCCCTCGTTGACGGTAGACTCTTCTGCGACCATCTGCACCATTTAAACATGTCCTACACTCATCGGTGAACAATACGGAGGCCCATTGCTCTTCCGTTCAATTAAGATGTTCACGGGCAAATCTTAAACGAGCTTGTCTGTGAGCTGCAGACAGCTTTGGATCATTTGCTGGTCTAAAAGGGGTGATTGCCGCTACCTTTAGTCTCCGTCTTATTGTTCGTGCTCTCACGTTTACATCACGCTCTTCATTCAGCTCCGTTTTGATGTTAATTGCCGTAAGATAACGATTACGTAGGGAAGTTGAAACAATAAATCGGTCGTCACAAAGGGTGGTTACTGTTGTTCTGTCAGCACCGGGTCCCCTTTTGTGAGAACCTGTCTCTACAAATCTTCGGTATACTCTAATGGTATAAATTTAAATGTCTGGCCATCCTTCTGTATGACAGATCTTCCCGCACCAATGCCACAATTTGGGCGGCTTGTTCCGACGAAGTGTCCATATTTATAGTAATAAAACTTGTATTCTGTTAAAAAGACTAATAATCAATACTATTGGTAATAGTAATTTAAATCGCAAAGGGAAAAAAAAAACAAAAAAGTAATTTCAAACTTTACTCTAATAACGCACGAATTTGAGACTATAAATTTTATTTTCGCTGCTATAACTTAATTTTTTTCCGCAGTTCTATTTTTAAATTTTGTGTTTTTTTATGATTAATGGACAGTCTCGATATTTTCATTTAGTTTAATCAAAAAAGTTTGCGTACTTTTCAAAAATATGAATTCGAAAGTAATTGTGAACTTTAATGCAGTTTATGTGTCCGTCAGTGTATATAAAAACATTATTATGTTGCAAGAACCACAAAGGTATATTTAAAACTGATAACAAGCGAGCTAGAGAACAAACATATCAAACTAAGCTAGGTCGCAAAACTCAACACTTATCCAATATTCAACAGTAACGGGATGCCTGCGCCTGCGCCGGAACGAATCCAAACGGTATTAAATGCATTCTGCACTCAGATGTAGTCTATACCAATGGTACCACATAGTACCACATTACCTTGTTATGACATGGATAATAAAATACTTGTAATATCAACCAATGCATACATAAGAATTGGTTATAGTAGTCCAATTCAGTAAATGTCCAATTTATCAAGACAATCCAGCGATTTCAATGATTATATACTCATTGTCTAGAAAACTCTCCATATTATTTTGAAATTCATTGCGATTTCGCAATGCGCCCACTGACTTTCTACTACAATAATTCTATTATCATGAAGATACATATAAATATATATCTTAATTCCATAAACAGACAGACTATAATGCAATCTAATGATAGTTGAAATTCAAATACATTTTAATATCAATGAGAGAGATCACGCACGGCCCGTAAAGGTAATACTGTTGATGTACCAATAACTGTTTAGCTTTCTTTGATTCTTAGAATACTGACCCATCTTTCTAAAAGTTCTTTTGCTTGTGCAACAGGTTCAAGATGGGATTTAATTAACATTTGGCTCATATTTGACAAGAAAGATTGAAAAGAGGCCACACATCAAACTTTAAAAAAAAGTTCTATTAAGACTTAAAAAAACAATGTGTTGAAATAAATTATAAGAAAGGAATGTCAATAACTATAATTATTTTAATACAGTTTTAAAAATATATATTATGTAAGCTAATGAGAAAAGCGGTTAGCAGAAAAAGTACTTTTTGGTTTTTTTTTCTTTTTTTTTCTTTATCTCCAATGTCTATAGGATGTCATTGAGTCAGTCAGCTATGAAACTGAACTTAACATTTTGATATTGAGATTGTTTTACAAAAAATCATATTTTTTTTTTAAGCTTAACCAAAAAAATACTTACCACACTTGTTCATTCAATTACGAAAACAACCAAAAAAACCGTTCGTCCTAGTCGGGGTCCTGTTTTTATTACACATGTTGCATTTGATTAATACTTTTCAGTATCCCATTTTATTATAGTACTAATATTTTATTTAGATAATGTTTATAGTGCCTTATTTCGCATTTGTATTGCGTTTTTATTTTAGGTAACTTATATTTTTGATAAAAAAAAGTGTACACTAAATTATTATAAATTCAAAAAAGAAATATTCATTGATAACATACATTACATACATATATTATTTATTATCACGATACTGTTTTATAAATATTTTAATTGAGTGGGAGATTTCCTTATCTATTTTTTTTATATTTTAATATTTTTTTTATTATATAACATTCACCCCAGGACAATTTTGTAAAAATATATTAGAATGTCAAATATTAAGAATTATTAAAAAACCCATATGAATATATTATAATCATATATCTATAATAAATCAAAATAAAAAAACTTACCAAATAAATTAAATATCGCGTGGCTGAATACATTTTAACAACTTCACTTAACACTCACAGATCACCTAATCATTTATTTTAATTTAAAAAATATTTACAAGAGTCGCGTCAATCTGTGCTTTCTTGACGTTAGTAGTGCCGCGCTCGCACTGACACGGACGTCAGATTAGTAACGGTAAGATGGAGGAGAGAGGCCATACACTGTTTGCTAAAGCAACAGAACCGGTGAAATGATTCGGTAAATCCATGGTTATAGTTAGTTATCCTAACTGATTGCATCTTTATCTCCGGGGCTAAACAAGTTAACAAACTAGAAACATGAATTTGAATTAGGGAACGTTAATACAAATTAGAAAATAAATTAACTTTTATATAGTTATTATTTATTTATGTAACATCTTACTTATAAAGATAATAGCATAAAAATATCCAAATGTGCAAAAGATCAACTTATCTCTTACTAACTTATAAGAGATCTTTCCCACTTATGAAAATATTTAGGGCAAATATTTGGTCTGGTAGGTTCATTTAAAAGAAAGAAAATATCTAAAAGAAAATAAATTTAAAGCTTTTTTTTTTTAGGTGTGTCTATGCTGTTAGCCCTGTTGGCTATTACAGCGTCACCGGGGGAGCGGGTGGGTCAGGAGACCCGCCCTTACAAGGGGGGGCCAGATGGGCCCCCATGGGGAACGACGTCCCGAGGGCGTCTCAGATTGAGACACGGACCTCGGCTCGGGGCGTCGTTAGTCAGGAGGGAAGCTAAGGAAATTTACACTAGCGTCCTCCGACGGCGAAAAATAATATCTAAAAAATAATATTTCGTAGGATAACCACACTACTAGTGCTAGTTGATATCTATATGTAGATGTCAAATTTGCAACAACCTACCTCATAAATATTAGATTAGTAAGAATGAATACATGATATAAAAATCTATATAAAGACAATAATAAAAACAAAATATCAACTTCATAATAACAAAGACAATCTAAATTTAGAGACTAAATAAATAAAGCTAAAGTTATAGAAGTAATAAAAAACCGTATTCTAGAAAAAAAGCCCAGGCTCCGACAAAATTACCAGCTAAGCACTGAAAGTCACTTACACAAATATGGCTCCACAATTATATGTTTAATTTGATACTCCATAACTCTAAAACGTTCTCTCAGTGGGCAGAAGCCAATGTCATACTGATATGTAAAAAATGAGACCCCAAAAATATTGACAACTATAGACCAATCCGTCTACTACCCAGCCTTCACAAACTCTTCAATGCTATCATCAACAAAATAATAAACACTGTACTAGAACAAGAACAGCAGAAATCTTTATATATAACTTATCGACTACCTAAAATATTTCGGTAATAGACATATTTAGTATATGGGAAAGCTTGAAACAGCAGGAAGTTGAAGAAGAATGTATAAAAACTATCCAAAGTATAAAAAATAATATAGGAAAAATCACACTCGAGTCCATTGGCTCGGCTTTTTCTATAAAAAGAGGAGTAACACAGCGATTTAACCCTTTCTCCAATACTGGTTATAAATTATATTAACAAACATAATTAGCAAGTTGGACTGGAGCAGATCAGGAATATATGTAAAAGAAGCCTATTTAAGCCATCTCAGATTCGAAGACGATCAAGTGATTTTGACAAAGACAGCTAGCCAGGTGCAGATAGTGATAATGAAAGTCTCTACACCAAGCCAGTATCAGGGTGGGACTAAAGATGAGCTGATCTAAAACAAAAATAATGACTAACAATAGATGGAAAAGACCTTTTTTTTTTTAACGTCAGGAATCCTCATGGATACACACCTCCATCAAGGGGATGATGGAGGTGGTTATGTGAGACTCCTACTCAATAAACCTGACGGTTGCCGCCGCCGTCATAATGGGACACCACGGGATCGCTTTCGCAGTCACCGCGATGCCCCGACGTGATCCACGGAGAGGGCACCCCGCATGATGGAAAAGACCTAAAATAATTAACGGAGAACCAATAGAACAAGTAGAACAATATGTATATTTGGGAAAATTAAGTTAAGTTGCGATAAAACCAGCGACTTTTTAGAAATTGAACAAGAATTCAATTAACGTGGAACAAGTATTGGAAATTAAAAGAAATTTCTGAAATTAATGTGCCGACAGAATTATGAAGTCGCGTCTTCTACCATGTCTGACATATGGGTGCCAGATTGAAAGTGAACCCTTAAAGCTACAAATACTATCTTTACCTGTGGTACAAAGGGTGCTAGAGAGTAGTATGTTCAATATAAAGAAATCCAAAATAAGACATCATAGATAAGGAAGAACACCAAAGCCACTGACGCTCTTATCCACGAACGAAAAGTAAAATGGGAATGGGCTGACCACGTCGTCATATCAACAGACCACAGGTGGTCCGCACGTGGGTCATCATGGCACGGTTCGCCGGGCTAAAGAAGCCGAGAGAGACCACTGACTCGCTGGGAAGACGTCCTCAAACAGACAATCGGCACGGACTGGAGAAACGACTCGGAAATAGAAATACATCATAACCATAAATCACCCAAAAAGAGGTTTTTACTAACTATACATAAACACATTTAATATACTTTTTTCTGCGTAAATCTTTACTAACTCTATTTACTATTAATTTAAATGTTGTAAACCACTAACAATTAAACTAAACATACATTTGATATTTTCACTTAGTTCTTAAAACTTGTTGAAGCTATAAATAAAACGCTTATTTCTTTATATAATTATTATTTATACATTATATAATATTCAATGCATAATTTTATTATTATTCTGTTATATACTGTTCATATTATACATAGAGTAGGGAAACCATAAGCCGGCCTGTAAGTACGAGTATCTAACAAATAATAAGTGGGTAGATAAGAGACTAGTCCGGTCAAAATAGACATTGAAAGTTACATTAATTCGCACCTTGCTAAAAATTGGCATGAATGTTGGGAACCCTATTATATACAATTTGTCAATTATCCACATCAATCCGAAGTGTGGAAAAAAAAATTCAGGGTCAGATGTTGCAAAAATCGGTTTTTTGAGTTTTCCAGCTAAACGGTAAGTCTTATAATAAAAATAAGTGAGACAAAAATTAATTATCATGCAATTATCTATAAAAATTGTTAATACACTTTTTTTCCTAAGAATCACCATTTCGGAGATACAGCGATGCAAAATGTTGAAAAAGTTGTATTCTTCATATTCTGAAGAATACAGACGAAACGAAACGAAACGAAAAGGAAACGTTTGCATATTTATGCATACGTTTCCGCGCCACCCGTGAGGTAGTGTTCATGGCGCGTTTTTTCTTTACGTGGTTTCCCCGGTAGGCCTATTCCACGATCTATTGTGCTTCTGTTGAGTTAAAAAGCTATTGTATTAAATTATAAACTACTATTGTAAATAACAAGAGTATGATATGAGTAGATTAGTAATGCGTAAATTGAGAAAATTATTCGTCTGATCAATACTCTTCTAATGGAATATAATCTATACTGTCTTGCTCTTCTTCTTCTTCTTCTTCCTGCTGGGTACAAATAAATTGTTCAAAGTGCGATGCATCAGATGTCTCCTCGCCTATATCGTAAGAATCCTCTTCTACTGGCAATTCAACATTGGAGCACGATTGGCCTCGACAACTGATACATGCTAATGAACAAAACAAACCAATTTTTTTACAGCCGCATTTAGCATTACACCCCGTTTTATAATTGCAAAAAAGTGTATTGAGGAGTTTTTCCGGTGCAGGGAAGTCTGAACTGGTTCCAATATATTGCCAATTAACTTCCAATCCCAGTCTTCTGGGTTTAGTTATTACCAAGCCATACTTGAACTTGATAATATACCCGAAATAGATGTTGATGAGCAGAAGCAGAGGTTGGAGGAAGACTAATTGTACTTGTTTCTTTTTATAGGTATTTTTTGCAAAAGATTGTATTGAAACTTTGACTAAGCACAAAAAATTTTTTAAGGTCCGTAAATTGAAAGAAGCAAGCGAGTTCCGTTGGTGATTACAGCTTGTCGAGTAGAGGTACTTTCTTTGAAAACGTCAGCAGAATCAACTAAATTTTGTCTCTCAAACAATTTCAAAACTGATCTTTTACCTCTCCTGAAAAATGCTGATGTCGTGTCGCAACCAGTTACTGCATGTAGAAATAAGATATGATTTGGGCATTTTGAAAAAGCAGATAAACTCTTGGATGAAATTATTTTTGATTGTTGTTTAGCCTTCCCAGATTTTAAAAAATATTTTTTTTCAGTTGGCGTTCGAGCAGTAAGTAATACAAACAAATCAACATCTTCACCAACAAGAATAGTTGGATTTGTCGAGTTAAATTGTTCTATTGCTGTTTCAACTATCAGCACATCGGCATCATTATCAGCTTGTTTTGCAGAGATATTTTCAGACGCAAAATTTTTCTTTCAACATTGAAATGAACCGAGACTTGTTGTGTGTATTTGCGAGAAATTTCTGTTGGCTTGTAATTGTCATAAATTCATCAAAAATGACGTCCGAAGATGAAGGCCGCACGGTCATATAAAATGAGGGACTGAGTCTTTTTTCGAGTTTATATTTTTACAACGTATGTATACGTTACGAAAATTAATAGTTTTACTTATATTTCGTTCTGTAACGTATATTACGGTAAATGACATGCATATTATGAAGAATACAACTTTTTCAACATTTTGTATCGCTGTATCTCCAAAAGTTCTTAGGAAAAAAGTGTATGAACAATTTTTATAGGTAATTGCATGATAAATAATTTTTATCTCACTTATTTTTATTATAAAACTTACCGTTTGGCTGGAAAACTCAAAAAAACGATTTTTGCAACATCTGACTGTGAATATTTTTTTTTCCACACTTAGTATTGATGTGCATAATTGACAAATTGTATATAATAGGGTTCCCAACATTGATGCCAATTTTTAGCAAGGTGCGAATTAATGTAACCTTACCCCTATTTTTGATGCTAATTTGACCGGACTAGACCCATACTTATTTTGCGATGCGCACATTTTACTTCGGCTTCCCTACTCTATGTATCTAACTCTATGATTTTTTATTGTAATTGAGGGCAGATATATTAGTTTGTACGCCTGCAAAAATGTTACAGCAAATACGTTTATTTTAGTACACAGAAAGACACTACAGTAGCAATTGTTTGTTGGTTTAATATCACATGTTGAATTCAACTATTTTTAATTAATTTTTACTAAGCGGTCAAAGTAAGTTTCAGGAAATGTCATTTTTAGCCAACGATTTAATTTTGGATTGGGTTCTATGATTGCCTGCGCTGCTATGGTGAAATACCGAGCAACGTAACTTTAAAAAACGTCTTAACTTGAGAACGGTAAAACATATTAAATAAATACATTATACTTTTTGTTTGTTCGTTATGTTAAGTATCTTTTTTGTGCAAATAGTTTTTTTATTAGAAGAACTTTGAGGTTCGCATTGCAATTATATGCATCCTCTTGAATATTATAGAATTTAAAAATTATATTTAACGATAACATTTGATACAAATTCTAGAACATTTTGGTAATCTCAAGTGCCTGGTGATACAGATGCGACCTTCTCTTTCTTGTGCCTCGAAAGTGGTATCTGGGTATTATCAAATGGCGTCTTCCAGGGTTATCTGGTCTTAGCGACATTTGCGAAGTGGAATAATATACATATTTGGAATCAGTGAATATATACTAAGATAGCTCCATTGTATAATAACTCCATTTCATAAAAAAAGGTCGCTTAGACCAAATAGCTCTGGAACCGTTGATATGTAACTTATTCGGGATCTTTACTTCGTGGTCGGTCCGGCACTTTAATTTAATGGTCGGGGGAAAAAGTATTTCCGCAGATACTATGTATGAACTTGAAAGGAATTAAACTTGGACTTGGACGATAAAGCAAGACCACACCCATCTTTAGCTACTTAGCAAAAACGATGAGATTTTGGCTGGGAGGTATTTATGCATCCTCCGTATAACCCTGACGTTGCACCTTTAGATTTCTACCTGTTTCGGTCTCAACAGAATTATTTAGGATCTGTCAGGTTAACATCAAGAGAGGACTGCCAAAACTATTTGTCTCGTTTTTTTCTTGAGAACTCCCAAAATTTGTACAGCAACGGGATAATGTCATTATCACACACCTACATAATGTCAAAAAGTTATCGAACAATATGGTACCTATACTATAAATAAATGTAAATAAACTTTGAAAAAAGAATATGTTGACTTTGTATATAAAATGCTAAGAAACTTTTGTCCTCCTAAAATATACCTATTATGGCAAGTGGACAAATAACACCGCAAAATAAAAAACAGTGATTCATAAGGAAAATAGACCGTTTATATGTATACACTATACACTGTCTGAGATATACAGCGTAGGTGCTTTGAATCTTCGATTTATGTTATAATGTATTTTCTTACTGAATTAGTGCCCGCAATTTTTTTGTTAAAGTTGAACATTTCTTAAATATCAGAAGAAACAAACTGATATTCCAGATGATGTGAAATAATCCTCGTCCTGCTATCTCCTGATTAAAGAAAGCTCGGAAGTCTTCGGAATAGAAAAAATAAAATCATGGAATAACATACATTTTGGGAAAGGAAGCGGTGAGAAGTTTCAAGAGATTCAGGATGTTCCTAATCTTTAATCTCAGTGGGTTTAATTATATCTAATATATAAGAATAAATTATGGTTCAATGGTAAATTATGGATATGAAGGTACTTATTAGGTACATACTAGACATATTACAGCAAATAATATTTTTAATTAAAGATAAATGTTAAATGAAACGTAGATCTAGGTAACTCCGTGTGTACTAAAAGATATCAAAGGTTGTGGTGAGGACTGAAGTGTGACGATCAAGGTTAAACTATAAATCTAGAACATAACAGTTATAATGTTTAGGATAAAGTTTACAAATTGAATATTCATTAAAACCTACAACCTAAGATATAAAAATATAATTTATAATCTTGCATTTGTTAAACGACTGATTTTGCGCGTAGTTTAGTTGGACTGACTGACTACTTAAAAACTAATAACTAAAATCGTTACAGAGACTTTGAGATTACTCACTTCTTATAATGACAAATGGTAATTGTTTTTGTTATATTACCGTAATATTTTTCGAAAAAAAAAAGTTGCCTATTTCCCTTTCCATTCCATTTTATATCTGTTTGTCATATTTTATACAAATCCATCAAATTATTTTGGCTTCAATTTAACTTTAAAATGTAAATAGAATTATACGTCAGCTTAATTCATTAAATCAAGTTTTATTTCAAAGAGTATCACTATTGAAAATACTCATATAAAATATCTTTATTCAAGTACGCATTTACGCACTTTTGAATCGTCAATTCTTATAATCAAATGGTCGTCAATTACCATAATCAAATAATATAATTAATTAAATCAGTATAGTCAGTCTCTGAGTGAGCTACCACCACCTCGGATTGCTGCTCTGCTGAAAAGAACTGACCAGAAACTGACAGCACTTTTTAAATGTAATTTAACTATGTTTGAACATTCCGTTTAATAAAGGAAGAACTTAAAATGCAAGTAAGTTACCAAGGCAAATAAAGAAATTACGATATCGAATCGTATAGTCTAAGTCCTCAATGATTAACTTCATAAAATAGACACCATCGTCAAAGTAGGTACTACGGTCCCCCGACGCAACGACCTCAATGAGTAGGTACGTAATAATATTATTTTTATTCTTTTTAGAGGTCTTTTTGCATCGAGGGTTTTTAAAATTTTTATAATAAGATTTATTTAATAGTACCTATACTTTTAATTTTAAATTTAAAACTAAGCAAAAAAAAATATTTTAATCTAATTTGTAGAATTGCATGATAACCTTATAAATATTATCTGACCAGATTGAACCAAGAAGTTGTAAATAAACACATACCTCCTTAATATGCAGAGTTAATCTAGTTAGGGATTTCCCGATACACAATTTCGTTTTCCTCAATTCAATGAATGTTAAATTATTTGGTGATAAGCAATAAATGGTTGTAAAAACAGGTTTGGTGGAGCTTGAAAATAAATGAATTTGCTTACAAATATAAATATTTTTTTTATTTGTAAGATCAAGATGGTTCATCTTACGTTGTTGTCATTTGAGTTGTCACTTTTGGTCCCGGGAAGATAGAGACTGGAGAGTAATAAGAAAAGACAATGGAGAGTAGAATTTGGAAAGTCGAAGACAGTTTGAAGAGTTCCTAAGGCTTCGTACTAGCTTATAATTACGCACTTTCATCTCAAATAACACATTTTATTACAATGGGCTATTTAACAATAGGATAAATAAAGTGTCAATTATTGTTATTAGTATATATTACGAGTTTTAAAATGGTTATTTATTAAATTGGTTAAAAAATAAGAATTAAATAATTTAAAAACACGAAAATAAAAAATCTTTTATTTAAGCATTTCTCACGTGACATAAAACGCTCCTGCTTGGTTAGATTTATGATGACGTCACTTGCTTGTAGACCACGTTTGCCTACTTGGATTATATTAGCTTTCGAAACTATTCTATAAAGATGAATTGTTGTTGATGAATTTTCTATAAAATAATTCTGATTTTTATGCTTCGAAGTAAAAAAAAGGTGGAAACAACTTAGTAAGTATACTAAGTAGGTAAGTATACTACTACTAGTAAGTAAGTATACTTTAGTAGTAACTAATTAATATATTAGTATAAATTAATTATATCATAAAAAAAAATATTATCATAAAATTCTACAAAAGTCCAGATCTTCTAGTGTAATGCTTATTGTAATCATAAGACTGTAGCCACAATTTTTAACTAAGATTTTGAAAAACAGCGGAAATATTCGAAGTGACTTGCATAACACATTCTGTTAAAAACACTAGAAGTATTTTATTTAACCTCCAATTAATCAAAATAAACTCGGCGTCACAAAAATCGCACCTCTATGTTTTTTTCAGTAAATCGCTCCTAGAATCTAGCACATAAGTACTACGTATGAAAAAAATATATCATTCTAAAGTGCACTTCAATACCTTTATATTAATTACCTGTATCATTAAAAAAACAATTACCATTTCTAACCAGGGACCAATCAAAAAAATGTTTAAAAAAATGCTCACTTAAGGAGCACTACTTGTGCTACCTTATAAGGGTATAAAAGCTCATGTAAAGGTAAAAAATGGTTCAGTCGCTACTCAGACTTCAGAGTGAACACACCGGAACAACATACGTAAGAGAACAGTACCTGAAGATGGATACAACCCCTGATAAAGCCGCTCAAATCATTGCGCTATTGCAATCAGGACTGCGACAGGTTGACGTTGCTCGACAGTTGAACCTTAGCTGATTCTCAGTTCGACGAATATACCAACGGTTCCTTGAGACTGGTGGCTATACTCGAAGACGTGGATCCGGAAGAAAACGCTGCACGTCAGAAAGAGACGACCGCTTCGTTGTTTCCACATCCTTGCGGCACCGCTTCAGCAATGCTGTTGAGTTGCAACAAGAGCTCCGATCAGCTTGCAGAACGTCTGTGAGTGTTTCTACGATTAGAAGAAGACTGAAAGAAAAGGAATTGAGAGCTCACAGACCTGCTAGGGGCCCAAAATTGACCGTGCAGCATCGAAGAGAGCGGTTACGATTTGCCCAGGAGCATGTCAACTGGGCGAGTGAACAGTGGAAAGCCGTTCTCTTCACCGATGAGACACGAGTATGTCTTTTCTGCAACGACAGACGCAGAAGAGTATACCGAAGACGAGGAGAGCGATTTGCCCAGGCTTGCATAGAGGAATCCGTCGAATACCGAGGTGGTTCCTGTATGTTCTGGGGTTGCATATCCGTCGAAGGGAAAACGGAGCTTGTGTGCGTCTCTCGGACTGGTGGTGGTCGCGGGCAAGGGTCGCTGAATGCTCGGCGGTACATAACGGAGATCTTACAAGACCGTGTGGTTCCGTATGCTGGTTTTGTTGGCGATGGGTTCATGTTAATGCATGATAACGCCCGTTGCCACACTGCGTTTGCTGTGCGGGACTATTTGGAAGAGGTTGAGATCTATGTTATGCAGTGGCCAGCACGAAGTCCAGACCTGAACCCGATCGAGCATCTCTGGGACGATGTAAGGAGGCACGTACGAGCACGAGATCCTGCTCCCACCACTCTACAAGAGCTCCAGGATGCCGTGAAAGACGAATGGGACAACATACCCCAAGCAAGAGT
Source organism: Napeogenes sylphis (assembly GCA_959347405.1). Taxonomy (NCBI): domain Eukaryota; kingdom Metazoa; phylum Arthropoda; class Insecta; order Lepidoptera; family Nymphalidae; genus Napeogenes; species Napeogenes sylphis. Next base: position 36,153,500 of record OY365780.1, on the reverse strand, counting down.
GGTGACCCTCGTGAGCTCCATGAAGGATCGGCTGGAAGCTACCATCACAGCAAGGGGTGGAAACACTAGATTTTAAGGCCTTATTTGTAATTTTTTATGATGTTATTTATTTTATTTTTTGTCACTTTGTCATGTTTTAAGTTTTTTGTTATTAAAGAATTAAAATGCATACACATGTTTTTTATTTTCTAATAGGCAATTGAATTACCTTTCCAATGATATCCTACAATCATATCCTTACAATTCACAAAGTTTGAGTAAAATTATTTTGAAGTTGCTTTTTTAAAAGGTGCGATTTTTGTGACGCCGAGTGTATTTATATTCTGAAGTGGTCTTCACAGAATGTCATTAAATCTCCCCGCAAGAAGGTGCAACCACTTTTAACATTCTTTAATACACTGACAAATAGTTTTTTTCTGATAAAAAATCAGAATGACGTATTTCTACGTTTTGGAACTGCACGTCATTTGTAACTCATTATGTCGCGTAAAAAACTATTAAAGTATAACTCCAATAGCACTTTGATTCTTTGCAAGTTGCAACAAATGTATGGGGATGATATTTGCCGCAGGTCAGAATATTGCCACTGACCAGATTGTGAAAATACCGTTTTGGCGCGCTATTTAAATATTAAATTTGTTATTTTTCTGCATATATGTACAAGAATTTAAAAAACAAAAACCTTTTACTGGATTCTTTAACTTTTAATAAATAATATAAATTTAAAAACCTGTCAAATAGTCTATATAAAAGTAATCAAAACACTAACGCTATATATATTTACAAAGGAAAAAGTATTGGTGAAAAACTTATCAATAGTATAAATTAAAATAATATGTATGTGTATTTTATTAATTATATCTAAAATAAAAAAGTAATTAAAATAAAGATTACATTTCAAAAACAGTTGATTTTATTATTTTTGTTATATATAAATGAAGGTTTTCCTGACTTAAAATCTATGCTATAGGTCTACGGTACCATATCGACTAAAATCTGGATAAACAACACAATAAACACGAAACAATAAAAAATGCTTCCTCTTTTACTTATTACTCTGTATTATATAAGAGGTGTTTAAAAGGTTAACGCCCGGGCGCCATACCTACTCTCAGAGGTAATCTCAGTTCAGAGGCAAGAAATAATTTTTTTACGAGAAAACTCAAATTTTTAAAACTAATAATTTTAAAAAGCCGTAGAACAAATGTTGTCAGGATTGATGTAGAGAGGCTGCCTGCAAGAGGTGGTCAACTAATTAAAAATAACCCTGTATATATATACATCTATATATATTGCATCAAGTTTCAAGGCCAAGTGACACATCTATAAAAGAATTAACTACAAACTTGGGAACAAAGTAAACTGGTTTTCCTTGTTTACTGATTATAAGTGGTTAACGTATTTTGAGAAAATAAAAGTAATGGTACCGTTTATCAATATTAACAGTACTTACAGTAAGTATAGCACTTATTATATAAATACAAACATTTTACAATTATACATTTAATTGACTTGGAGATTGTATAAGTTCTAATTATAAAACTTTTTTTATCTTAGATAACCTATGTATTCAATAAAATCACCTTTAATAAATAATAAAACGTTAAACAAAGCTTGATTCGGCCACCATTATTCAATGAGGTCTTAAATATTATCTTTTAATTTTTCCTCATATGATCAGAATAGTCAGTCTTATGCATCATATATAAGTCGGTTGAATAATTTCCCGCCAGTTGTTTGTGCACCTCCGTGTGTTGAACATGAAGACTTTGATAATATTGTTTGCGCTAGTGACGAGTTACACTTGTGTGCTCAGTAAACACCATCACCATCATCACAAACACGATCATCACCGTGATGAACAGGGGGCAGGTTAGTTTGAGTGTGTCGCTTATAATGTCTTGACATTTGACAATATTACTATAACACACTAGGTGTTATCGTGTTCGAAGTCGAAGGGTTAAGTTTATTAAATATTGTAGTGTTGTTATTGTTAAATAAAAATAATAAAACCAAATAATAATATGAACCCAATATAATAATAATGGTCCCGGCTTTTTGAATGATTGATTGATTCTCTCTCTCTTTTCTGATTTTTTTCTATAATTGATTGATTATGATTAAGTGTGTGTGTGTTGTGGGTGTCAGCCAACCTGCTTTTTCGGTTATGCCAACAACGGTTAATGTTTATTTGATTATCTATATTTCTTTTTCTTTCTATTTTTTCCATGGTAGCCCTGAAATTAATTTTGAAAAAAAACTAGTTTTATTAAGACAATCAATAAAAATTTTAGTTAATCGTCTATTATTTTGTGTTTAATTTAATATTTTTTCTTATTTTTTTATGCGACTATCTTTAGTTCTTTTGTAGATAGAATTTATTTGTAAAAGCTAACATTTCGCAAACATTTAAGCACAAAGCACAGGAGTCGGATATTATTTTTGTTTATATAATAACAACTTTAAACTTTTACTACTATTGACGACAATTTTGTTTAGGGTTGGTTATTTGTTTGTTAATCTGATAAATGATAACGGTTTGGCCAAATACCCTGTTTACATTCTTTAACTCTAAAACTACTAATAAATAGAAGGTACAGTAATTGGAATAATAAAATAAAATAATTATTTTCGCTTTTCTTTTATTAATTTTTCAACTGGTCTTATACGTTTAGCTGTTAAATAAATATTATCAGCGATTCTAAGGTGATTGAAATTACGATGTAAATCATCGTAATTCATCATCATCAATGTTTTAACTTTCCAGTCAGCGTTTTAAAAAATAATTCTTTAGCACATCAATGAAAAAGGTTGGTGACAACAGGTATCCCTATGAGACACCTTTCTATTCTTATAACATTTTGTGTTTATTTACCTATATTTATTTGAAATGTCGAAAGCATTCTAGAAGGAATTTATTACTTAAAGGATGAAAGGTATCAGGAAAAAAATATCTTTAGAATTAATAAGTCTATACTAGGTTACTAGGTAGGTATTATTACATAGATTTCTAAACGTAAGTAATTATAATTGTCTAAAGTAAAGTAAAGTAAAGTTTTTTTATTGTCTAATGTATTGTGTGTAGAGGATCAGTATCCAATCTTTGTTATTTATAACTGCTAAATATTTTCTAATTTTCAAGGTAAAACACAATAAATAGTTAAGGCTCTAAAAGCAACAAAATAAAGATTTATAAATATATTTATTATGGTATAGGGATTGTTATTTTAAAAGTGAGTAGAGAGGAAGCAGATGTAGTCACAGGTAACAGCTAGTAAAATTAAAAAAAATCCTTTTTAAAAATTTTAATATTCTAAATTTAAAAGCATGTATTTTTAAAAATAATAAAGTTCATATTCTAGATTACTTCTCAATCCTGCTCAATTCCACTTTACCTGCTACCAGGTGGTGAGCCAGTGACTGTATCGCAATCCGGTGTGTTCCGTGGTGGGCTTAACGTGACGCGGGGCGGGCGCAGCTTTGAGACCTATCGCGGGATACGGTACGCCGAGCCACCGGTCGGAGAGCTTCGGTTTCAGGTATTTTGGTAACATTTGTTATACTTAAATGTATGGACTTTGGATAAATTAAATAAAAATCCCTTTGAGTTGTTTTCACCTGTTTTAAGTATTTTTACTTTTTGAACCACCGACAGAATGTGACAGAATGAAAAAAATAATCTACGTCTGTGTATGTTATATTCGCTTAATAATTATTGAAATTAGCCTGCTTGGTCCAGGCATATATTTAGGCAAGCAATGCACTACACCTAATGGGATAAAATACTGAAGGATTTCTTATTTCAGCCACCTGTCCTGATCACTGAGTACAAGACACCGGTGGATGCGAGGGAGGATGGCCCGGCGTGTCCCCTGCCTGCCGCTCCCGGGTACTTCGTGGATGAGGATTGCCTCACCATCAATGTCTACACCCCGCTTAAAAAGGACAGGTATCTAGTTTGGCTATTACAATGTTTTAGTATAATCTATGTAAAAACTCCCTGTTTTCATAATTTAAGTCAAATCAAATAATACTCTTATATCAAAGCTTTAAGATTTTTGACAAGTTTTCTTCTATCTATCTATCTATAATTTTTAATGAACTTAACGATTTCTATCTATATTATCTACGGGATAGAACATTTTTAAAATAAGTATAATAAACAGTTTTATACTAAATACGACCAAAATTACTTTAATTATTTTATAAAAGTATTTACCTCGAGTTTTAATTAATTTATAAAAATGTAAAACGTTAAGATAAGAACATTAAGATAGCACATTAACATTAAGATAAGAACAATCATATTGTTTTGCAGTATTTTTTTTTATGTATAGGAAGCCTTAACTAGTCTAGTTATTTTTCTTTATATGTTTAACGATACAATGTTAAGGTCGAAGCCCCTCCCGGTGATATTCTTCATCCATGCGGGAGGCTTCTACTCCATGACGGGTCGCAGTGACCTGGCCGGCCCTCACTACCTTCTGGACAGGGACATCGTGCTAGTCACTATTAACTACAGACTGGGGTCACTAGGCAAGACCTCGTCATTTATATTTTTTACTTTTTTACTAAAACTTCATACATTATAACTTTCATTTGACTATATACATCTTGATTTTCTTTTGACTACATACATTATGACTTGTATTTGGACTACATACATTATGACTTTCGTTTCATTACATATATTATGACTTGCATTTGGACTACATACATTATGACTTTCATTTGACTACATACATTATGACTTTCATTTGACTATATACATTATGACTTTCGTTTGACTACATATATTATGACTCACATTTTGTCTACATACATTATGACTTTCATTTCATTATAGATATTATGACTCGCATTTAGATTACATACATTGTGACTTTAATTTGACATCACACTAAGATCATATGCGGGTAATATAAAATATTTTTATTATCCTTGGATTCATAAAGCTGTTATTTCTTATATCATAATGAGGTAAAATACAACTTTCCAATGAGTCAATACTAGCGTAATAATTTTATTGGTGATGTTCAAGGTAAATGTTAAAGTAACAATAGGAATATAGTGTAGCCGTGTTTGAAATTATTAGTAAGACATTACTAGAATAACCGTGCCTTGGTTGTTAAATATGCCATTTAAATAAATATCGCATATTATTAAAGATTACTATTTCTAAGTTAGTATTGTAGAAGAGTTTGTTTTTATATTCGTGCTTACTTACTTTAGCATTTTACTTAATTATTTAATTTATTGCATTTTTTTGTTAATTGAAAAAAGAGGATAAGAAATTTTGTTTCGCATTCGATAACATTTATTATTTTTAATTTTAATAGCGATCCGCCAATCGGTCTTCATTTAAGTATGTGTGCCAGGGTTCTTGAGCACGGGCGACGCCCTCGCTCCCGGTAACAACGGATACAAGGACCAGGTGGCGGCCCTCCGCTGGGTGCAGCGCAACATCGCCGCCTTCGGGGGAGACCCCGGCAGCGTCACCATTACGGGCTGCAGTGCCGGCTCCTTCAGCGTGCTGCTGCACATGGTGTCACCCATGACCAGAGGTACGGGACGAAACAGATACTAACAGACGACCTTAAAAGCTTCACTTGTTGAGGTCTATTTTATAAGAGGAATTTTAGTGTTCGGTATGGGACGAGAGTTCTTCATTTCTTAGCAAAAATAATGCCTAGCGAATCGTATATTAGATATGATTTATGCTCGATAACCTTTCCTCCTAACATTTTCGATTTGCAAAATCCTACATATTTTGTTTCTTTTCTACAAATAACTTTAATGATAGTCAGACAATGTTTGGCTTTAAAAATCTACTACACTATACATCGTCTCACCCTCACTTACTTACAGGTCAGGTGGAATTTATAAAATATTGAATCCCAAAATTCTTGATTTTTAACTGAAGACTCAAATATCAACTTTCAGAAAATATCAAAATTAAGAAACAACCAAGAAAAAATTATTCAAATCTACAGAAAAGTTGTCGAAGAAATTTTCTTTAATCTCTCCTTTTTAATAAGAACAACTAAGTCCAGCTTTTAATCTACAAATATAGGAGGATTTCTAGTTGATAAATACAATCTCTATCTTTTAACCTAACTGATCCGAGAAAAAAATATCTACAATAACTATTATAAATATTGTAAAGAGTATATACATTGCTAGCCACATTGCTTCGACCTTAACAAATGGCATTTCCAGGTCTATTCCACAAGGGCATATCGATGAGCGGCTCGCCCATATCCAAGGCTCCTCTTGCCGACAACATGTACAACCTGGCCGTCAAGCAGGCCCAGCTCTTGAACTGTCCCACTGATAACTCCAAAGTAATTATTGATTGCTTGAAGACCAAGCCGTGGAGGGATTTGGGCAACTCCTTGCTTGGATTATATGTAAGTAGTTACGCATAGCGTAATTTTATTTGGAAAAAGTTTGGGTATCCGACACAATTTCGTTTTGAAATCTCCAAAGCAATTATTGAATGACCTCTTGAGAGCTCTGGTATTTGAATATGTAACTTTGATTTTAGTGCAGTAAGACTTTGATCAGTTTGTCATAATGTCTGTGAAGAACATTGTACCCATAATTAATAAAATCAAATAAATTTGTACAATTAAACTTGTTAATTTGAATTGTTGACATAAAGGAGTTCGGTTTCGACCCCGTCGGTATTTTTGATCCAATTGTGGAGAAGGACTTCGGTCAGGAACGCTACCTGGACACTCAACCAGCAGCCGCCATCCGCGACGGCAAGATCCACGCCGTGCCTTACATCGTGAGCCAGACCGAGGCCGAGTTCTTCTGGATGGCTTTCTGTTAGTTGCAGAATTGTTTAAAATAATCGATTATATTCATAATTTTGATAATGGTTATTATCAAAAGCTTTTTTTAAAGTTATTAATTAAAAACTCTGAATATTTCCCATAGATCCCCTCAGAAACCAGACCTTAAGAGATAGAATGAACGCAGAGTGGGAAACGATCGCTCCCATATCCTTCCTACTCCCAAGAGAGAACAAAACCTACGCCGCTTACGCTGCAAGAAGACTTCGCACTCAGTACCTTCACGACAAACCCTTAGCCAATGACGAGGAAAGTGCTAGGAACCTGGGGCTCTTGTACGCTGATTCGATCGAGGCCTTCCCTGTGCACAGGTGAGGCCAAAATTTCGCGAACCTAACTCTACTTTTCAAATCATGGAAAGTAGAATTTCTTCACTGTTCTTCTCACATAGAATATAGCAGAGAAGAAACTCATCAAAATATTTTAAATTTACTGTTGTAACATGCATCACCCATAAAATATATACAATTACTTATTGCCCACAGGTTAGCCAACTTAATGGCGCGTCGTTCACCTCATCCCGTATGGTACTATGAGTTCTCATACATCGGCAACCACAGCCACTATGAAGACCCGGTCACTAAGAAACCTGTTGGTGAGACTTTTTGTATTTTCTTTTTAAGCCACGACAAAGACTCCACCATAGATAGTTCCAATATCGGTTGTCGACTAATTGTTTACTTGTTTTTGTATTGTGTCTAACTAAAACCAAGTTTCCATATCTCTCCCAAATCCAAATAAGGTATAATGTGTCTGACTCGACACTACAACTCGACGCTTCTCTCGAATATTTCCAAATTTCGAAAGTAATTATTAATAAAAAACGGGTTATTCACCATATTAAGGTGTATTCACAATTACGGGGTTTAAAAATATCGAAAACTAAAAACAAATACCATATAATTGTGGTGAATTCTTTAAATAGTATTTATTCATTTATATCAGTTTGAATTGAATTGAACATTTAAATATATTATAGTACTTGTACTAGATGAAGAATATTATTTATTTCAAATTATTTCCGTGTAAAAGTCTATAAAAATGTAGTTAATATAGTGTGTTTGTCTTTGTGTTAGCTGCGGCGCATCACGACGATCTTATCTACTTGTTCACGCTGAGCTACCGCTTCCCGGACATCACCGGCGGCCTGGACAGGCTCGCCTCAGACAGACTGACCGCGCTGTGGTACAACTTCGCTAGATACGGGTAACGGCTTTTAACTAAAATTTGTACAAAGGTTTTAAAATTTAAACATTTATCCTTACATATCCAAACGAAGTGATTAAAACTCAATTTTAAAATATCAGATATATTTTCTGTGTTTTTTGTTATCAAACCTTATATAATGATTGGGCTTATCTCTGGTATGTTCCACACTGCTGACTTAGATGTACGCCTATGCTTGATATTCGAGATGTGTTCTCAATCATTATATAAGAGATTTGATAAACCTAAAATACTCGCTAAAGAACAACGTTACACTCCAAGAATCGTGAGCGAGGCTATTGAAATTAAAAATCATCCTAATTTTAATAGAGAAGATGATTGGGGATTACTTAACAACTGAGACCCACTCTTGAAAAATATAAAATCCCATGTCTGTGACCGCACTGTAAGACCTCAAGATACTGTTAGTGCGTTTTGTGTGAATCCTGAACTGTACGCCCGGAAGCTTAGAAACCGTTGGAGGTAGATGACTAATTAACTGACTTACTGACAGATACCTCCATCTCGTCATACCGTGTACATAATTGCACCTAAGCATTCGCAACGTCGAGTTAGATTTTAACGTAAATTTATAATTTAATTCATTGAAAACGCGAGTGAAATCCGTAGAAATAATTTTATTACAATGTGTAGTACTCGTGAAAGCCTTAGAAAGCACTTAACAATTCATTATAAACTCCTATCGACGAATCACATGTTTCTCGACGTTACCTTATTTTTTAAATATTATTAGACAATACAACTCTCCAACTTTGCTATATAATTTTAATTAGGCGTGAGTAATATAAATAATGTACCTCGAGTAACCAAGTAGTCCAACATTGCTATATCTTTTTAGTTAGGCATGAGTAATATAATTTACATAATATTTTCAGCGACCCTAATCCACGAGGCGACACGCCCGAGCTTCAAGGTCTTCAGTGGCCGGCCATGACCCCCAATCAGAGGAAATATTTACACTTTGACAAAGAACTCACCATCCGAGAGAACATGAAAGAAGAACGCATGCCTATTTGGGAGGAATTATATCCAATGAAATATTAAACAAATAAATGATGTCATAATATTTTAGGTTAAGAGAATAATGATATTTTTTTGTCGTGTACGCATTTCCAAAATGAACTTAAACATTTAGTAATAAAGTTTGTTTTAAATAGTCTCTTTTTAATAAATCGGCGCGCCTGCGTCAAAATTTCACCCTGGATTATAGTGATGTAGTCATACAATACTTTGTCGATAAATATTATAAATAAATTCTTAAGGTTTAAAACATGTTTATATGCTAAAAATATAACCCCAATATCGACATCAATCCCATATATGGCGATCATTAAATATTGCACTAGTAGTTTTATCATTATTCACAAATAAACATAGATGAAGACTACTTATAAAAAAAATCTCTTTAAATAATATATTTAGTTTGATCATTTTTATAGATAAGTTTTTCAACTTTTTATTATTTAAATAGTTTAATATGTCCGACTTTATACTTTTTATCGATACATTGTAATGTCACATCATGCATTCCATGCCATCATTACTTCACGTTCGACGCCATGACACTCGCCATTCTGTAGTTTGTTTAAGTTATCACAAATTTTATATAATCGTACTATTTATTGCGTCTTTCCCGGGATTTAAAAAGGTACGTTTCATGAAACACATTATATTTTAACATATTTTGAAATTTTCATTACCATTACAAGTCGTTTGGTCCTTATTTTTAACATAATGACATTATCTACGATATATATTACGATATGACATTAGTGTTAGTCACAGAATATAAATGCATTCTTGTAACTTTTATTTTTTTTAAATTAAAGCTGGGGCTGGTTGGAGTACAAACTGGCGATACATTGGTGGCGAGAACCAGATATGGGAGGTGATTATTTTATTATATGATATTTCAGCTTCATTTATAAATGTATATGAGTGTATTATATTTCACATCCGTTTATATTTATTTACAGTTATTTTTTTCTTTTTGATAATGATCTAGGAATTTACATATTTATTTCTTCTAAATTTATTTAAAAACCAATTTGTAAAAAAAATACCCTCTTGGTCTAAAATATATTTTTTAATTATTTCATATACATATTATTACGTCATATTAAAAAAACATATGTACATCATGAAAGATGTATTTTTTTTGAATAGACAAAAAAAATGAACAACGCCTTCTTAAATGTGATAGTACCGGCATCGAATTGAGGCTTTTTAAATTTTGAATTGAGGGTTTTTAAATCCATCCCAATTTCCTATAGTGTGTGAGGCCATGGCCTAAGATCTTACTAGAATTTGGAGGTCCCGATGCCAGTACGTGAGAGCACTGTGGTATGACGTATAATACAAAGATGTGTTATCGGCAACATGTGTGTGAGTTTTATCGGTCTACACTGGTGATTAGCAGTTGGAACTGTTGTATAAATTCCCTTCTTCCCCTCCAGTATCAGGTGAGCGTGATGGATGCGCGGCGTCCCGCATGTGGCGCTCCGCGTGCGGGTCGCTGGTGGCGCCGGCGGCGGAGGAGGCCTGGCAACAGATAGTTGACGCGTCCCCCTCGGACGCCGTGTGGCATTCACTCAGGAACTGTGTGGCTTATCAGGTGACGTATTGTGATTAGTTGACATTACGATTTAAATTTCAGACCGACTGACTGGCTGAATGACAATTAAATGAAAAATCATTCCTGATTGGATGTTTTTAGATTAAGAAATTCACTATAATATAATAATAACATATCATTGTAATATGAAGATTAAAAAATAATATTTTTTTATGCAAACTCCTTTTTAAAATATAATAATATATTGAGTGTTACAAATTACATTCTACGTCATAGATCTAAATTACCTAATATAAAGACTCTTCATACTGAATAATTACATACAGAAAATACATATATTTTAATACATCATACATATACAGGTTTACATTTAATCCTAACCAAATTTGTTGCACGACTTTTTACAAATCTTGATAATCAACACAAAAAAACGAAACACAAAATGTTTGCTCCCTCTTTTACTAATTACTCTGTGTTTGGTAAGAAGTACTTAAAAGGTCAACGCCCAGGCGCCTTAAAGTTAATACGAGCTAAGAGACAACAAATAAATTTTGTATGGGAAAACTTAAATTTTAAAAAGTCGTAGAACAATGTTGTTGGAATTGATGTAGAGAGACTGCCTGCAAGAGGTGGCCAATTAATTACAAGTATGTAAATATATTATGTATATATTTTTTTGGTATAACTATTGATAGTCATCACCAGTTTTGTCATTATTAGTAAGTACCAATAATTATAAGAATAATTTAAAGATATTTACATATTTTTTACATATTTTTTTCTATTATATTTATAACAGAAAAAAATATATAGTGTACTGCACGTAAAAATATAGTAAAAAAAATAATTCCCTTTTTTTTATTTATGTAAATTAATATTTTTTCTATTATATTTTTATTTTATATTTTTGTAACTTACACGGACTTACATCTTAGGCTGGAGTTTGGCAGAATCTGCTGTTGAAAGGCACAATTGACGTACTGCATCCAGCGGCTTTCAAGATGGCTGTAGTACTGCGACACACTCCCTCCGAACTCTCCGCGAGAATGTTAGCCGACCTGCTGCACCTTCACCCTCAGTCGGTGAGAGTTGCTTGTTACATTTATTTATTCAATCGTATTAACCGTTTCTTATACAATATACAAGAAATTTAGAAGTTTTTTGGGTTATTCGAGTCATTTTCCTCTGCGCCTATACGTCTCTATGTTTTCGAGATCTTTTGTCGCGTTGTTAAAATTGTTTGCTATCAATGTTTTTCATTTAATAATGAAGATAATATTTGTAGTCGTCGTGTATGCTTATAAGTCTTATTACTTTAAATTTGTGAGTATTTTATTTCCTCCAATTCCAGCAAGATTTAACCGCGTACGTCTTAGCGTTACTAACAGATGACGAGGCTTGGTGCGGCACCTGCGGGTCCAGCTCGGGAATATCAGGTACTTGTATTATGGATAGTACTGCCCAGGTCCGTCTGTGTGTGTCGACTGGTACATCTGGATTCAAAGTTCACATGTGTGTGTGTGTGCAGACGCGAGTGTCGCGGCAGGTCTGCCAGGCGGGGCGCCAGTGCGCGACCTGCAGCTGTTCGGTGATTGCGAGCTGGCCGTGCTGGCAGCCAGCCGCGAGGAGTACGAGGCCCACGCCAAGCTCGTGAGGGCGGAGTACGCCACACTTACACAGAAGAGCTACGTGGAGCTGCGGCTTAAGGTTTGTGGACGTCCTTAGTATTTTTATTTGGTTAAATCTATAATGCATTAAAATTTTAGTTGAAGTTTGGAGGATTCGATCGGCACATAATATATGAAATTCCTTTGGTTGAATAATATTATATAAAAGTATATATTTAATAAACTATCTTAAGTACGAAAAAATAAGGTTGTTTATATATTTTTTATAAATTTCTTATAAAAGCAAATGAAAACATCAACTACAGAACATTCTTTCACATAAATCTGGATTGTATATTAATGATTTATTAAGATGACCTTCGCAACCCATGCAGGTCCTGAACCAATTATCGCAAATCCCCAAACTCTACCATACCCCGGAGTTCGAGAGCTTCGAGCCGGTCGCTCGTGAGAACATAGAGCGCGAGATCACGACGCTTCGGGAACACTTGCTCACAGGACAGCATGAATAACATCAGCTTCAACCTTATGATTTCGATTCTGACTCTTCCTCAGGGTCGTCGAGGTCTGATGAGTCCTCTGACTCCTCATCCTCTTCGTCGTCCTCGACCTCATCTTAAATTATTGTGGGTTAAGGTTTAATAATCGCCAAGCATAAAACCTATAGAAAATAATAAACCATGTTTTGGTACAAAACTTTAAATGGATACAATGACTAAAAAAATACCAGTTTTTTTCCCGAATATCGCATTAAAAATATATTTTGTCTCTTACTTAATAAAATGAAAATAAATCAGTTCTAAATTTTTTGATACTTAATTGCCAACTTTTTATATCTCGAGGTTGCCATAAAAAATATATTTTTAACATTTTTGTCATTCTGTACATATAAAACGATAATAAAAATTATTGGCAATTAATATTTTTTATTATATCTTGTTGATTATTAAATCTTTTTCCACCTTAATGCAGTTATCTTCTGTTACCTCTTCATATTATTTTGTATTTCTCTTCTATCCCTTTACTAAGAATCGAAATCATAAGGTTTTTGCGATGAAGCAAAATATTGTAAAATAATAGACTTTTAATAGTGATAGTGTATTATTATTAATAAAGTGTGAAATAGACAAATATAATTTATGATTATTTTTAAAAACATTACATTATTTTGTACATATTCTGTTATTAATATATTGGATTTATATAATTTTCTATGAACAATTATGTTTGTTTTAACTAGTGATGCAGAAGATGTATTTATAATACCAAACATTTATTGTAAATATTTTAGTATTTTTCCTTTAAATACATATTAAAAAAGGTATAACGCGCTAACAAGTAATCAGTGAGATATAATATTTAACTGTCTATAATACAATTATAACTTTTACCAGGCCTTAATAAAAACATAAATACAATAATATATAATTTTAAATTAATATTATATTTGACTATTTATTGAACATTATTATTATTTTAGGAGTATTTGCCACAGAGCAGAATCAAGTACTAAATCATAATATCTTAAAAAATAACAATAACTATTATAATATTAAAGTAATTTAAAACTATTTTGACTTTAACTATTTATAGTTTAGTTGAAATTAAATAAATATATCCCGCCAGCTATGTACAACGATATTGCTAGATTAGATAATAAATGGAAATGAACTAATAATGAGGCTCTGTATCAAAATTTGTTACGCAGGGCGAGGCTTGGAGGAGGGGTGAGGGGGGGCCCAATTCAAAGATAAAGGTTTGAGAGAGATCCAAAAACAAAAGCTCTATTCTACGTTCAGGACCACCATGATGTGCAATCCACGGGCTTCGTATCCCCCGTATCGTTTGGTATTTCTGATAAGGTGATATTTTTATTACTAATATGATTAAATTGTACACCAGTGGTGACATTTTAATATGTTTAGAACGCAATATTTTTAATGGATATAATAATGTCGTTTATTAATAATGATAATAATAATTATAATCTTATCGATTATTACAGTTTTGTGAAAGTTTAGGTGTATGCTTTATGTCTATCTGTCCAGTGGCGTAGCGTGAGTGTCGGCTGCCCGGGGCGGAAGACAATTTTGCCGCCCTCTTATTTAGGTATTTTATTTTAATGTATACTATGCATTACATACATTAATTATAGAGAACTTTTCGGAGAGAACAGTCATCATTATTTTGTATTATACAGGCTAGATTTTAAATAAAAAACAGTTTATCTAAGTTTTACAATCACGTTTATTAATACAAAAATTCTTTTACTTTAACCAATTAGATACATTGATTTAACTTAGGTACCTATCACTTAAGATTAGGTACACCTTGAGGATCGACAAGATTAAATAAAATCAATTTTTATTTAGAACTAGAACGATACTATTATATAACATTTTTATTTTTATTGAAAAGTAATATGAGTATTTCATAAAAAAACAAAACAAAACTTCCGTCTTTAATTAAAAATTTATACGTCTACTTTTTTTAAGAGCAAAGTCTTTTATTGCACCGTCAATGTCTATCGCATCACACACCTCTTGCTCAATAGACAAAATAGCCAAATTAGTTAGTCTTAGAGTACTCATTGTCGATCTTAAATAATTTTTAATCAATTTCAATTTTGAAAAACTTCTCTCACAGCTGGCATTGCTTATAGCAACTGTGAAAAATATTCGGAACATTATTAAAATATTGGGCAGAGTATCTTCCAGCTTGGATTTAACAATAAATTTAAATAACTCAAGTGAGTCTGCATTAATCAATTCATTTTCGTTGCCTGTAGCAACAACGAAAGTCCGCAGTCGAAGTCTTTCCAGCTTGAAATCCTGCTCGTCAATTTCGTCAGATGCGTAGTCTAGATTACATTCAGTGTTGTCTGGATCTAATAATATAGCCGGTGTTAGATAAGCAAACTTATCCGTTAAATTCTGTAGCTGTTGAAAACGCTCACGAATTTCTGCAATAACTCTATCTAACGAAGAAAACAGCTTTCGTCTCAACTCATTTTCACAAGACAAGTTAGCATCTCTAGTTCCATCATCAAAAATATGCTTTCTTGTTATGCGCCTCCGAGGTTTTATGGAAATTCCAAGTTCTTCACACATATTTTTTGTATAACCTACAGCGCCATTTGCCCATTCCTCTCTTTTCTCTGTCAATATCATCTGCAAAGCATTTACTTTCTGAGCGCACAATCTTATGTCAAGTCCCCTTGTTTGTAAATATTTTTGTGCATCATTCACTTCATGTAGCACCGGTTGCCACAGGCCCAAAAAACAAAGAAAGGAAAATGACTGCATCGAAACTAGTAAAGTACCTGCATCTGTCCTAGTGTTTAAACTTTCACCTGCCTCCGTCAGTTCTTCCAAAGTGACGAGAATATCTTTGTAATGATGCCATGTCACATTTACGGCATCGCCTCTTGCACTCCACCGCGTGTCTTGAACCCTTTTTAAGCTTTTGCCTGTAGCTGTTATCAGAACTTCCCAACGATGTGTCGATGAGGAAAAAAAAGAATAGCAACGTTCTAAAGTGCCGAAAAAAGTTAGTGAATCCACCTCAACTGAGGCAGCGTGTAAACAAACTAGGTTTAACGAATGATTTGAGCAAGGTACGAATTCAGCTTTAGGGTTTATTTCTCGAATTCTTTGCTGAACTCCTGAATACTTTCCAGCCATAACAGCAGCATTATCATATGCTTGGCCTCTACAGTTGCTTATATTTAGGCCATCAGCTTGAATTTTGTCCAAAATCATCTTTGAAATTCCTTCAGCAATTTTGTCTTTAGTTTCAATGAAATCTATAAAAGATTCCATTACTTTTACTTCCTGATTTTCAATTACTACGTATCTTAATACCTGACTTGTTTGATCTTTATGAGAAAGATCTGGAGTGCTGTCGAATATAATTGAATAATACTTAGCCTTTTTTATTTGTCCGATGATATGTTGGCGAACTTTATTTCCCAAAATGGCAATAAATTCGTTTTGTATTTGTGGTGACATGTAAGTGATTGAAATTTTGCCAGATATTTTAGACCTTACAAGATGTTCACGAAGTACAGGATCGTATTTTGCAATTAAATTAACCAATTCTAAAAAGTTTCCTCTATTGGTACCGGTGTCGTTTTCTATATGTCCACGTAAAGCCAAATTTTGTTTGGCAAGGAATCTTATAATATCAAACATTCTGATAAGAATTTCCTGCCATTTCTTTATTTCTTTTGCCACTATGTCTTGCTCTTTTTTGTCAATAGTCTGTAATTTTTGAAGTCTGCTCTCCAACTCCTTCCATTTGCAATAATTTTGGATGTGTAGTGCACTTGATTCGTGACTTGAAACCTTAGGATTTAATTTCCACCAAGTATTAAATCCATCAGATGAGCAAAATTTAGATCCATTCGGTGTACTTACGTTCTCAAATAAACGACAACAAAAGCAAAATAATGATGCTTTAGCTGGAGAATAAGCCATCCAAGTACGTAAAACTTTTTCGCCGTTAGTCAATGTACGATAAAACCAATCCTTAGTAAGCCTTCTTGTCTCTCCTTTTGATTTTAAAGAGCACGAATCTGAGCGTGTTACTGTTGACATTTCAGCGAAATTAGTATCAATATGCTGAACAATTTCCTGTCCTTGCTGAATGAGATGCAATCGAATATTGTCGTCTATGTGTTCAGGCCATTTTCCAATATCGTCGAAATTTTCCTTTCGTCTTTGGTACTGAATAGCAGACAATGATGATGTTGTATCAATCTCTGTTTCGGAACTATGCATGTCCATGTCTGAACATACAGATGGAGACACTAATGCAGTGGATGTTGTTGGAATTTGATCTTTAGGAACAATGTCAAGTTCTTGTATTTTTTCAGCTTGTTCTGGGTTTAAAGGCCCAGTTGTCTGTGATGAATTTAAGCCTAACGAGGAATCTGACGTGTCAGGAACAACACTTTTCACATATTTAAGTAAAGCTCCTTCATTTGCTCTAATATTTTCCAACTTAGCTCTTCTCTTATTACGGTAAGAAGCCCCACTTTCTTTTACTCTTTTCATTTTTGATGCTAAAATCAAAAAAATATTAAATGAGAAAAGTACAAGTTAGTGTTGTAAGCAAAATTATCGAACATTTCAAAAGAAGTACCTAGGATATTAAAAAAAAACCTTGCTTTACTGAAATTTTCCGTTTTTAGGGTTTTGTACCCAAAAGGAAAAAAATTGAGCCTTTATCTATCTTTACTTTTATTAAATCATTTCATTGACCGTCTGTCTGTCAAGACCTTTTTTCATAGGAACGAGTACTTACTTACACATATTAAATTGAAATTTATATCACAGTTTCCGATCAAGATCCCTTTGAAATGTGAAAATACTTTTATGCACTTCGGCGTTTCTTTTTTATTTTAATAAATTAAAGTTTGAAGTTTGAACAACATATCAGATAGTCCAACATACAATTAGATAAATATAATATTTAATACTCACTCAGTTGAAAGTTGTTCAATAATTTCACAACCACTAAACGCACTTATTTGCACAAAAATCACAATTTGGAAAGCGTAACATAATTAAAATACGAGACAATGTGAATTGGACAACTGACGATCCATCAATAAAACTTTCTTTGAATTGTCAAACTTTGTCAAAGCACGTAATTCCCCGTACCTTAAAGGGGCTTTCTCGTACGTGTGATAAACTATATTGAACTTAATATATATGTAATAGAAGTCATTCTCGCTGATTGTTAGTCATAAACGGGGAATTCCCACAAGTCAGTATAGACGTTGTTGCCAGTCGCTACAAAATATCATTCAAAGAAAAGGAATTCGTCACAAAATAAGTAATGAAAAATTCCGTGCTCCTTTCAGTCGGTCCAAATTTGTAGTTACGATAAAAATATATATTTTTTATTTATTGTTAAATTTTGCCGCCCCCTATAAAGTGCCGCCCGGGGCGGGCCGCCCCCGCCGCCCCCACTACGCTACGCCACTGTATCTGTCTTGTGTTGGTCTTAGCACGATTTAAAGACAAAAGGTTAATATGCTTTTTACATATATAATCGTTATCTAATCATTAGATCGCTAGTCATCAATAATCAATATAACGTAGCGATGATATTGGCTACATTTAATATAAGCAAAGTATATAAAATAATACTCAATATGAAAAACCTAATAAATCTTAGTATTTTAACTTAGCAATTAGAAAATGGCACAGAAAATATTTTTGAACCTGGTTCGACTTGCAAAATACTTAAAAACAATGTCGTTTAATATCCAAATACCTTAAATATCTACAAAATAAATTAGTTTGAGGTCATACGCCCTCAAATAGGTCAATACCTATAAGCGTCCATGTTTTGTGATTATGCAAAGGTTTTTAAAATATTTTCTAAGTCTAGATAGAAATAAAGTTTTAAAATACATCCAGTATTATATTAGTTACCACAGATTAAAAATATGTTATAATTCTTGAAGATCGTCTTAGGACCGTATATGCTGAATATTTAATATATGAAATATGTATGCTCGTCTGTTTATAAGAGATAAAAAAAAAATCTTAAAAATCATACATTTCTAATATATTTACAAAGAAGCGTGTTTTCATATAATAGTAATACTTTATTGTGATAGAAAACTGCAAGTAGTTAGAAACTATTTAAGTGTTAGCTCGATTTGTGAAAATGAAATACTGTATTCAACATTTATTCAATCAGAATTATACATGTATTATGAAATAAATTCGCATTTTCAGTAGATAAAATTGTAATTTTCTCAATATTTTTGGCACAAAACTTCATAATTGTAATTTTATCTACACACAATAGTTTGTATTTACAGGGTTATTTGTAATTAGTTGGCCACCACTTGCAGGCAGCCTCTTTACAAAAATCCCAACAACATCTACGAGTTTTTAAATTAATAGTTTTTGAAATTTAAATTTCCCATACAAAATTAATTTGTTGTCGTTGAACTGGCAGTAACTCTGAGCGTCGGTATTGATCCGAGCGTTGACCTTTTAAGTAATTCTTACAAAAATGAAAAAACAGAGTACTAAGTAAAACAAAGAGCAAACATTTAGTGTATTGTTTTTTTGTGTTGTTTATTTGTAAAAGTTTGTAGAACTAATGTTGTTAGGATTAATGTAGAGAGGCTGCCTGTAAGAGATGGTCAACTAATTAAAAATAACCCTGTATATATATATATATCTTGTATTTTATTGTTCAACCCGAAATTTAATATCAGATATTGTCATTATGCACTCGAGCACGTAATATTTTAAAATAAATATTTGATGGAGTAGTGTTGTGTTTTAAATAAACCCTGAGTAAGGCTGTATACCTTTAAACAGCATTATTGAAAAAATCTCATCAACTCTCAACTCAAGAAGTTGAATAAGTTAGTCTGAAACATCCTTTATTTACATACTATTATTTATGACGAATAGACCTTAGAATTTTTATAATTTATTTAATTTACATATATGTCTTGATCTAATTCAAAATTAAAGTTTATCTATAATATTTATATTTTCCACAAAATACTATAATTTTGTATTAAATAATATCCTAGAGTTATAAACGTTATCTATGGTCCGGTGATATTTCTATTCTATAAAAGTTACTGTAATCTGTACAGTGTAGCTGTAAAAAAATAGTCGTAATTTCATTAATTAAAAAAACATGGCGTTTGTTCGATTTCCTGTTAAATTTTTATCGTTGGGATTTCACTTTGTGTAATCATACTTTTGTAAGTTTAACAAGAAACACTTTATTCAGGAAATTATCTACAGGTAAACAAAGCGAAGAGAAGGGTTTAGAAACGTCGTTAGGTACTCTCTAAGGCGAATCATATCACGGGATCAGCGACGAGAGTTGTGAGTACATTTGTTTCATTATGTACGATGTTCGCAGGCCATTGCAATGTCGTGGAGAGGACGTGATGAGCGTACATCCCGCTGGGGCGAAAACCGTCCCCGCTCACCTGCATGGGAAGACCGCAGCGAGAGCCCTGATAGGAGTAGGCCACAATCGCCCCGGGATCGACAAAGGGAACGACGTGACCGACACGATAGATATGATCGCGAGCGTCGTGACCGTGACAGGGACCGGGATTGTGATCGTTATAATCGTCGTTATGACAAACGTGATCGTGAGCGTGATAGGCGTAGGTCTCCGCGTCGTTTTGATGAAAGAGATGTTCCTGCTGCCCCTTCTCCCCCTAAGATAAGTGGTGACTATGACAGCTGTGTAGAAACACAGTCCCGCAGTCGGTCAGGAAGCCGAGAGCGACACGACTACAAGGACTTCGACAGTAAATATGACAGGGAGAAACACGATGATCAATCTGTTAATGCCTCCCCTGGCGATTGGATTTGTAAATGTGGTTCATACAACTTTAAAAGACGCCAAATATGCTACCGACGCAATTGTTCAGGTAAAAGATCGGAAGGTGTCGTCTACGGTGACGGCCAGCCCGCTTCCGAGTCCAATGCTGGCATAACTAAGAGATTATTGTTCAGGCGCCTTGATGCACTTACCACGGAAGAAAAAATATTAGAAAGTATAAAAGAAAGATGTTCAAAATCTGTGTTAGATTCTATTGCAGGTATAAAGGTTGGTCGAGAGACTTTGACAGGTGCCTCCAAATGCCTTGCATATATTAATTTTAATTCTTTAGCTGATTCCACAGCTGCACACTCAGAACTATTATCTTTAGATCCACCTTTGGTCATAGATAATAGAGAAGTGTTAATATCTTTTTACAATGAGCCACAGAAACAAAAACCACAAGCTGATTATTCATCATATTATAATCAGATGTCAAACTATTCAAGGGAAGGCATGTCTGAGGCTGACAGGGTAAATGCTGCAGCTGCAGTGGCTCAATCAGCAATATCAGCCGCTCAAGCTCGGCAAATGTCCTGGACACCTGTATCTGTACCAGTATTTGTGACATCAACAGCACAAACTACTCCAGCAACAAATGTGCCCACAGGAGATGGCAAAACTGTGTATAGCTCACCAGATGTTAGAACATTTATGTATGATGAGACCTCTGGATATTATTATGATCCAGCCACAGGGTTATACTATGATGGATCTACACAGTACTTCTATAACAGTGCAAACAATCAGTACATGTATTGGGATTCAACTTCCTCTACATACATAGCGGCTTCACAAACTCAAACCAATTCTGACCAGCCCAAGTTACAAAACCCTCCCCATCCTACGGCTGGTAATACTATCACTAAAGAGCCAGAGGAAAAGGAGAAGAAAAAGAAGGATAAGGAAGACAAGGTCAAGGTAGCCAAAAAGATAGCTAAAGACATGGAAAGATGGGCCAAAACATTAAATCAAAAGAAAGAAAATGCTAAGAGCAATTTTGTTATGGAACAACCTTTAGATACTAGTGCCAGTAAAGGATCAGCTGATATAGGTTTTTCAGTCCTTGGAGCTGGACCAGCTTTGACTTTGGTGAGAGAACTATCCCCTCCACCACCTGTTGTCACAACAGAAGATTTTCTCATAAAAAAGAATGAACCAAGCATATTTGATAGTGATGAAGGCATAATAGACTGGTCAAAACTTACTTGCATTTTATGCAAACGCAAGTTCCCATCTATAGATGTGTTAACCAAGCACAAAACATTATCTGATTTGCATAAACAGAATCTTGCAGATCATATAAAACAGAATGAGTCATTACCACAATCTAATGGATATAGAGACAGGGCAGCAGAGAGACGGATGAAGTTTGGGGAAGATGATCCACCTCCAATCAGAAAGCGTTATGAACCACCTGAAACGCATGCCCCAGTTATGTCTCACCCTCCTCCATCAGTAATTGATACTATTGGTGGAAAAATGCTAAAGAATATGGGCTGGTCAGAGGGCAGGGGACTGGGCAAGGAAGAGCAGGGCAGAATAAACCCTATAGAAGCCGAACAAAGACCGAGCTTGGCAGGTTTAGGTCAAAAGAGAGGTATTTACACTCCAACACCAGGGTTGACTTATCGAGACACCGTAAAGAAGCTAATGATCGCTAGATACAAGGAAGTGGTCGGACAGGAGGATGGCAGCTAGGTGGGTACTTTTTGTAACTTTTTTATAACCTTTGTATGTTACAGGTGCTCTAGGCAACAGGTCAGTATATATAACTTAAAATATTTTGTGCTTCCCTTGGATATGAACTTATCAAGGTTCTACTGTATTTGGTAGTAAGCATGTATATATTTTTATACAAAATATTTATATTTTTTGTTTATTATTTACCTTAATTATTTAAACCATACAAGTTGACAGATAAGAAAATTTAATAATCAAGTGTAGTATATTAAACATGAATATGAGGATTTTTTAATGTTTGTGTGTATCTGTGTATCTGCTATTAAATTGAAGAGTCAATTTAGCAAAGCAACTGGTATATATTATGGGTAAAATGGTTGGTCGTTTGGTGGATGAGAATGACACTCTCTAATCTCTTGATTCTGTGTTCACTGCACTAGATGTGGCGCCGCAAGCTCCAGGCCGCGATCTAAGATGTGCTGCTAATTATTGGTAAGTATTATTTATTATGCGTTATGTATTTCTACAGGTAATATACAGGTAAGAAATTTAACCCAGAAGCCATATCAAGACTTATTGTGTACTTTCAGGCGGCTTTTTTTCAGAAATATCTTTATATATATGATAATATAACTTTCTATCTTGTGTTTCTTCATACACACCCCATGTATAGTATAGGGATACATTTCATCCAGCTGAAGCATTCAACATTGAACATAGTAGAGACTCGGACTTGTCTGTGATAAACTGTGACTTGTGTGTGACATTGAAGAAATGGTGCTTGTGAGAAAAATACAGCTTAACTGATGAATATGACCATTTATATTGCAGAACCTGCCGCCAGCCAGACTCCGTGCCAATCATATTTCTATATAAATAAATAATTGAATAAAGATTAAAATTTACTATTAATTAAACTTTATATATCATAATAGTGTTGCTAATAATACAATAGATTATAATAGCATATTTAATTTTTTTTAACCTTTAAAACAATTTTAAACTACATTGATTATATAAGATTGGGTTTTATGTTTCCGTATGGTTTTAACTAAATAAGAAACAGTTATGCTTTTATAAAATAATTTCCTTTTAATCTCGTAACTCAAATGCATCCATCACAGAACAAATATGAACAATGATATAAATAGATATCATAAAAAGAACTTCAAAAAAAATATTGGTTATATTAATTATGCTATAGTTATACAAATGTAAATAGTAAATATATTTATAATATAAAAGATAGAATATATTTTTATATACCCTAAATGCATTTATTTGTACACTTAATGCACTTATTGAATAAATATCAGTGAAGTGCAAAATTGTAGATGCCTGTTAGCTGTAGGGTTTATAAATTAATTAGGCACCCATTTCTTAATACAATTTACTAAGCGCTAGTTTAACTATTGTACTAATATCGCATTATAAAAAGACTTAGTGAGCTAGTGTTCCCGTCAGATAAGTGGACACACTCGCTTATTTTTGGTGTTAAATAGTGCGCTGTAGATTAAGACTATGAATGACATTAGGGTAAATGAACTTACTCTTAAGTTTGTATAATGCTCTTAATTATATAATGAATCGTTTTTGGTGTTTTATTTGCTGATAACATTCATAAAATACAATTCGGTACAAAAAATATTGTTCAGATCATTGCTGATTCATAATTGATAATTATTAATTAACCAATTTAAGATAAGTAATTATTGTAACAAACTAACCATGAATACCTGAGGGTCTGATTTATAAACAACATGATTTAAATCGTTATTTATTTACTGAGGTTTTATAATTTGAATGTCAATATAAAATGCTCGAGCAAAGATTGAACTATTTATTTAACTACCTCTATAAGTGGAGTAGCCATACGGGCTCAACAGCAGCGGAATATGATAATGTTCGCCATCCTTGATGTTGAATACGATCTGAAACAATTATATAATATGTATAAAATAATATTCAATTAATTATAAGGTTCGTTTTCGTCCAGTGGTTAATTAACGTTTAACAAGGACAGTTATAATTTGTAAAAGCCTAGGTTTAAAACGTCACATCATATTTCTTGGCAGGCCAGGCCCGGCCAAACAATTTTTGACAGGCATTATGTCCACTAGTGTCAAGGAACAATCACTTCCCTCTCTCCTTGGGAAACCCTTGATAAAAATTGATGCACTATTAATGCATATTTTTGTAATATATCAAAAATATTAAATTGATTGGTACATATTTTATGCATAAATATCTCGTATTTTTTTATAAAATTTAAGTTAAAACAATGCATATATCTTTATATCACGAAAGCTGAAAATTAACGGAGTTTTACTTTTACGATTAAGATTAAAAAACAAATCAATTTTAAATTTAAATAATATAAGTTATCTAACAAATTAAAGTCTTCAGAAATATATGTAAATAGTATAATGTATACAAATAAAGTATAAATAATATATTATACTAACCTCAACAAATGGATACAAGGTTTCCTGATTGTTTCTCTTGTAATAGTCTTCTACATTAAACTTTAATTTGTACGTTCCTGCCGGCAACGAGTCCTGAGAAAACGGAAACTGAATCCTCCCGTCGCTAGATGTCACTGTGTTATGCCATTGTATCCAGGAATTGTCTTTTTGTTTGTACAATTCTACGAAAATGCTAGCAACCGGTCTGCCAGTTGATGTGTCGAGAACATGGGTAGATAACACCGGCCGTGACATTGTTAAATACGTGTTTTCGTCTTGATAGTTGTAGCTTTAATACAACTGAGGCCCGAGGGTCAAACAGAATGATGATTTTAGGATGTGGATACACCGTCAATTTACTAATTAAGTATTAATTAAATGGCCTGTAATTATTTAACAATGTTATATCATTTTGAATAATGCCACGAGACTGTTTATTCTACTAATGTTGGTAAATATTTATATTTTTTTGTTATATTTATATACATATTTAATCGTAATGATAAGCTATCTGAGTAAATCCTCTAAGTATATATCACGAAATCGGATACGGGTGAAAATCAACTATCTGAGAAATATCAGCAGTTCTAAGTACTGGATAAAGAAGTTAGTGTTCGCCAAAGGTCTAAAGACATAAATTCTATACGAGTCGTGCCTTTTTATTGTGTGTTCTTGCCTCAATATTCATTTGATAATATTATCACATGGAGAATAGTTGTGTGCGGTTAACAGTAATTTTACTATTTATGTAACATATGCTGGAGTAAATCGTAAATTTTTTAATATTTTGCATAGGTTTGTAATCGGAAAGACGGTTATTTTTATCTTTCTAGTTGTATGTTTGTATCTTTCTAGTTATCCGTTTATAAGAAATTTTCGGCTCTCTCTCCAGGCTGGTAAAGTCGTGTGGTTAAGCTAGTGGTGTAATAATTTGTAAAGTCATGCATTGTAACTTTTGAAAGTTTGTAAAAGGTCTTAGGTAATTGTTTATTATTAGAACCGGGTCCCTTTTATTTCAAAAGCACGATAAAACAGAGTTCGACTTGATTCACCTATTCAACAAAAATGGATCGTCCAATTATATACCGTAAAGTATGCAATTTCATAAATTAGGAAAATACCATAAATATTAATTAAAGTATCGACAGAGAAATTCATACAAATTAGGTCTCGATACTATTTCCATCTAAATCAAACCAATCAATTTCTTGCGTTTTATATTTATAGCATATTTTATTAACTGCGAGAAACGATAATGATTTAGAAGTGACAGCTCACTCTTTAGTACCAAGCCACAGATGATTTTGATTAGTGATCTTAAAATATTAAACATATTTAATATAGTATTATATTATTTTGAACTGTACATTTAGGAATTATTATAACCAATTGTTGAGTTTATTAAAAATAATTTTAGAAAGGTTTAAGTTTAAATAAAAAAAAATGCGTGGAAAGTATTCTAAGTAAAATCGTTATATACTAATTATATACCAAATCAGATTATAATATGCCCGTGATAATGAAATAATCTTTTAAACAAAAAAAATCTCTATAGGTACGGGTACAATAAACTTATCAAACAAAATTCCATCAGAATCTTTTCTGATGAATTTTTATGAAACACGAGCAAATAAACAGACTAATAAAAAAAAAACAATTATTTGTTTTGTACATGACAGAACTCATGATACTTGTTAAAATTTTATTATAAGCATATATCATTCAACATCAGAGTTATCAACATTTTTCCTCACATAGTTCTTTTTTATAATCATATCCGGATGAAGGACATCTCTTCTTGTATGTTCCACGTTGTTTACTAATTCTTTTGGTCCCGCATTCGTATTCTTTCCTTTGAATTTATCACCGAACATGTTAAAACTGGGTTCGCCGTGTTTCATGTAATCTATTCTCCAAACAGGGGAATCATCAGGTTCGACCTTGTAGGCATAATGTTGATGTTTCCTTGTTAAAGTCATATCCGGAATTTCTACAGACATTGACAACTTTTCTGCAGTATTGTCCCCAAAATCATCTTTTACGGTTCTTACATTTTTATCTCTGTGTTTAACTTTATGTGGATAGAACTTACGCAACTTTTTTCTGGTGTAGACTGACGTACGTTTGGTTTTTGTTTTCGCTCTTCGTTTTTCTTGATTCTTATTTTCTTTTACTTTTGGTGCACTATGTTTAATCTTCTTTTGTTGTATTTCTTGGACGTAGGTGTCCTGTGATTGATGAAAATTTGATAAATCTTCATTGTTCACTATTGGAAAAAGAGTCAAATACCCGGGAACTGGGGTTGTTTTCTCAAAGGAGAGCTTCTTATAGTTGATCTGTTGTATAGATTTTTCTATTAACTTCTTGAGTGTTTGGTCCTGAGTGATCATCTCGCAAGGGATCGTTGGGAAGTTCTTGCAGAGGACATTTTGCATTCTCGTCAACACTGGCTGCTTCTCAGCATCAGGTCCGGAAACATCGTTGTCTCTCTGATAGTTTGACACCATTTTTGTCATGAGCGCGTTGTTTCTTATTATCTTCGCTTCGCTCACTGATAAGAATATTATTAATGTAAATACTAATTTATGTGTTTGCGTCACCATTTTGTTTGTTAATCTGAAATATCACATTGTTTTACATAAGCTTTGCCACAATATATTTTGAAAGAATTAAGTTTTTCACGTAAAACATACCTCTATAACTTACTAAAAAATTTTAATAAAGTTTTTATACAAAACATACCTCTATTAAGCTTAATTTTAATCAATGCCATCTATTTACTAAACTGAACAGGAGAGACATTGTTTCTTAGATTGAAATTAAAAGTAAACAGGAGTTAAGAAGTGCTCACTGTTCTGACTTCTATGTTTAAAGAAATGCCGTTAGAGCTCCCTCAGTTGATGTTAGTAATTCTACTTATCGCCAATAGTGCAAGTGTTTACAAATTTTTGTATTGTTTTGTATTTACTCACGTGAAGTTGAATCACATTGTGGGAAAGAAACGAAATAAGTAGGTACCTAAATACATTTAGATTGTTAAAATTGTAGATTTTAATTTTTTTAATAGGATTTAGTTTTGTGTTCGGCGTCTATTAGAACTATCAGTAATCAGTTACACATTCACATGTTTTCTAAGATTTTCAATAGTAGTAAACATTTACAAATATCTAGGTAGGTATTACACGGATTAACTCTAGTGTGTTTATGAGTTAAACGCGAGTATTTTAAGTAAAATGATTTTATTTAATGGGAGACTTCATAATTATTTAATAGGTCAATCATTTAGACGTATAGGTACATTTAATTTCTTTATATACTGATAAAGTATCATTGGTATATTTATCTCATAATCTCTGGGTCTGTAGGAAAAATGTTTCTAGGATCAACAATCAAGTTGCAGGATAATAGAAATTAGATTATAAAATTAAATTAAAGAGATTAGCCGATTTTTATTAATTTAGCAAACTAAAACATAAACATAGTAGGTAATTTATGGTTTCACCAAATTTAACTTAATGTAAAATAATAAATATAAATAAGCGTCATCTTGTAAAAATAATATAAACTACAACATGTACTGTCTACTAACATAGTATTTAATAAATTTGAGTTTAACGACATCTAGCGTTGAGTAGTAAGTGAATATATGACATAATGTTCTCATTAGTTTCTGCCGATAGATGGAAACCCATTATTAAAACTAAAGGCTGACCTTAAAATAAATAACTAAATGTTTTTATACTAATACATTCGAAAATGTTAATGACAGTCATTATCTATAATAAAACTGATATTTAAAGGATATAATCGAAATAGAATAGTATAGATAAAGACATGAAAACATATATCTTATAAGAAACAAGTCATCGTTACAACTGATTATAACAACGAATTCAATAATATGAAGAAAACGATATTTACATCTAAAGTCAGTTAATAATATTGCGTATCATCTGAGACATTTTTTATTTTTTTTTTTTTCGTTGAACCCTAGATAACTGAAAAAGTTGATTCTTAATACTTTATAAAAAAATATCAACCTTGGTCAATAATAGTCTAATTAAAACTCAAAAATATTCAAAGTTCAATCAAATCATCAAAGTTTACTAAAAATATATAAGAACCTAAAAAAGTAAATATCGAATAGATTTTGTCAAAAGTAAGTATGTTCACTTACTGTCTTTTAAAATACAGTTTTTAAATTGGATATCCCAAATTTTATATTCCTGATATAAATAAATATAAAACCATTAACAATTCCACAACATAGTCGTACGACTACTGTCTTTGGACAAACTCCCTATGAAGGTATTTTCTAAAATATCATCAAAAACACTGCGTTCGGTCAAAATCTTTAGCAAAAACAAGAGCATCCATCAAATAAACGCAAGACCTACTGTTCTATGGCCAGCGGGTGAGGCGTAAGGGAGCTGTTCTATTGACGGTTTGTTATAAGTTTTGAAGAAAATTATATCCAAATTAGAATATGAAACTTCAAATTTAAATAATCTTCTTATTACTTAGAAGAAATAATACATTACAGTCATTATAAAAGATAAATATAAAATATTCTACCTAAGACTTAGGTATACTATATGTTATTAATTAAATTAATTTATTAATTAATTAAATTAAATTCTTATGAATATAAGATTATAAGTAATAACATAATTTTATCATAAGTATCATAGTCATAAAAAATATTTAAATAATTATGTTTTCACAATAATAGTTTTAATCTACAATAACTTAAAAATGTAGATAATTAACAACTAAATCTTCTAGTACCGCCAACATAAATATTTTTTTAACTATTTTGTAGGCTTTGAATATTTCCAAAACATCCTCACATGTGCCGGGTTCCTAACACAAAAGAAAAGAAACTAACTCGTCGGCCGTCATAAGGCGGTCTGTCAGCGGCATTCGGAAAGGATCTACTTTATGTTTTTGTTGGTCAGCGCTCTGACGGTCTGACGGCCAGAAAGAATAGCATGGATGAGACTAGAGTTACATACTTTTAAATGTACAGAATTTATTAATTTAACATTCGATAACCTTTAGGTGTTTTTGTTGGACACTAATCTTTAACTCCTGCGTCAACATCATCATCATATCAGCATCAGGCATCAGTCAGATCAAATTGCCGCCTTCTGCTAGATCTCCCCAGAGAAACTGCGAATTAGGACCCGATCTGTAGATCTGATAAGACTAGAGTCTTCGCCATCCAGCCACTACCAGCTACCCTCTTCAAGTAATCGGTAAATCTTGCGTCCTATAATACTATCCCCAATAAGACCATAATTAGAATTTGAAAATATCTTTAAACATGTGTAGCCACGTTAAGCTTATTTCAATTTATAAAAATATAGAATGAAAAATAAAACGATACGAGCTGAGTAGAGGGACGGAACGGTTTCCCCCAGAGGTCGCGGGTTCGAATCCCTGCTCGAATCGGTTTATCTTTCATTCTAAATTTATCTAAATTCAATAATTAGAATTAACGTTAAAGCATGTTTGATTTTGACGTTATTATAATATTGCTCATATTCTAACGAAACAAATACATAGAAATACACATTATAAATATTGAGAATACATTTAATAAACGACCAAACCTAGAAATACAGACATATATGTTCAACACATACATGCCTGTCCCTGTCGGGAATCGAACCCGAGCCCTATTAAGTCGCTATACGTTAGGCGTCTGCGCTATCTATTCGACCAACGAGGTTACATTTTCTGATTGATTACTTTATATCTAATAGTGGAATTTTGAGATGATGAAAAAAGCGTAAGAAACACTTTGTTCGTATCGGGTGCACACGACAACTATTTTTTTTATCAGGAACTGTTGTGTTTTAGCAGGAACTATGTACGAGTTAGATAATTAATAAAACTGAAGTTTTGTAATAGTTACAGCCATATTTGACCTTTGACCCATTTGTTAATAATTGAGGAAATTGTGATTGCAGAAAGACTAGAGAAGAAGTAGCTGAAAAGGCCTATTGCATGAGAATATTTGTTGTTTTATCTTTAATAATGATTGAAAATATTTGAGAAAATTTTACTGAAAATCTATCTTACGTTGTAGGTAATATCTACACTAATCTTTCGTCCATGTCAGCGTCTGACGTACGGTCACCATTTACGCGCTCTATTTATACGAGCTCAGCCATGCTCAGTGCTCAGTAATCGCTTAGCAAACATAGCACTGGATAATACTAGATTATTAGAAAAATTACCACTAACTCAATGTTGTCATATTGAATGAGCATTTTAATTATTTCCAGTGTTTGTAACATTACTTTATATTAAGATGACAATAAATTGCTTAGTGTTTTATTCATTACTAATAAGTATAAATATTACATACATACATTTAAATTAAATCTAATAAAAAAAAAATCTTTTAAACATCAACGTTTCATCAAACAATCATCGAATTTCGAAAGTGTGAATTTGTAATTATATATATAATATATTTTTTGCCCCATTTCAATGTAGAATGTAGCCTTAACTAATAAAAATATCTGTAACTTTTAGAAGGTAAGACACTTATACATAATTTATAATAATTAAAAAAAAACAATAATTCAAATCTACAACGTATTACGCATGTTCTACGTAGGTACTACGCCGTAGGTAGTTACTACGCTTTTCATACCGCATAGCCGAGCATCTATAATTATTGTTCAGTAGGAAGAGCCCATTGAAACATTATCATTTTCAGGGAAGGCTGTAGCGAGTACACGTTACATCCGCCAATCAGAGCGCTCGCAACTGTTGCCATCACGCCATTGGACAGAATACAATACCTACTCTTAGGAGTCTTACTGTATTTTTAGTATTTTAATTGGTAAGCTGTTCTAGGAATTAATCATTTTATTATTGCCAAGCTTATAACTACTCATGTATGAGGGAATTGAAATTCTTTGTTGGTATTTCTATTACGACTTTTATAAAGTTTTACTTATTGCCTAGAATTTGTTAACTAATTAATATATAGAATGTAATTTTCTATTCATTTTGCATCTGTGTATGGAACTGGAATTTAAATATAATTTTAGTTCGTAAAGTGTTAAATTGTTTAAGTATTATTTATAAATAAAGCTGTAAAAGAGGTTGAACGATGTATCTTATAAGTTATCATAAAAGTGATACACGAGGAGTTTAAAATTGTATTGTATATAGAATATTCAGAATTACATATTATAAAACTATGATTTCTCTAGATGATGATGAAATCTCTAGTTCTATTTTCATAGTAACCAACCTACTTTACTTACCTTTAACAAAACGTAATAATAATAAAAACTTTATTTATATATAACAGAAGATAATATCATATACGTTTTACAAGGTTGTATCGTTAAGCAATTATATAAGTTTAGTTTTAAAAGTAAATACATATATCAATATGTCATGAATAGAAAACAGATCAATTGAATGTCTTCAATCGCAAAATGTAGAACGCACTAGCTTGTAAGTACCTATCATATATTTATATGAAGTGTGATAAATGTCGTGATCACAATAACAATAATTATACACGGGTATAAAAGAACAACACGATGAGTGTTAG
Source organism: Napeogenes sylphis (assembly GCA_959347405.1). Taxonomy (NCBI): domain Eukaryota; kingdom Metazoa; phylum Arthropoda; class Insecta; order Lepidoptera; family Nymphalidae; genus Napeogenes; species Napeogenes sylphis. The sequence continues at coordinate 36,121,089 of OY365780.1, read as the reverse complement.
GGGGGAGGGGTTGTTAGGGGGTTACTGGGAGGGAGGGGGGCTCGTAGAAGACAGTATATCGTGAAATTACTTTGCCAACACAATATCCGGACTGACAGACGTAGAATGTTAAATGTTTGATTTGAATATTATTTGACTGAATATTTATTTAAGGAACAAATAAAAATGTTAATATATTTATCATAAAATAAATACAGATTTTATAAACATAGTTTTAAATTAAATAGCTTTCGTACGTACACACATTTATTTATACCAGCAGCTGATATTATGTTTTTTGGTTATTATTATACATTATTATAGTTTAACTAAATTCACATTTTGTTTAAACGAATTAAACTTATGTTTAAATTTTGGGGATTTAAGTTTTTAGTTACCTAATTAATGGTTCTTAAAAAGTTAATACTAATTAGTATTGTATTATATTCCATTATATGCGTTTTAATAGAGATTCCTATACATTTGATTTTACTTAATAACATCTCAAATTTATCAACATTCATCTTTACCGTCTACGTCGAGGTCGCGAGGCTGCGGGGGTGTGAGGAGGGGGAGGGGGGTTGGCAGAAGGCAGGGGGTAGGGGGGTGAGAGGACACGGACGATATTCAAATTGCGAACATTTCATTTTAACGCTTTACCAAGATATTCGCTCGCTCCCACGCTTTGTAGGGATGGGAAGAATGTGTACCGATGTCGATGTTCTAGAGTCGATTAATAGCTACTTTAATAATATTAGAATTAAATGAAACTATTATTAGAGACTACTGGCTTCAATTGTTGTAAAGTTGTTTTTTATTACTTTTAATGTATGATAGTAATACAATACATCGTTTACTTAGGATGCAGCGACTTGCGGATGTTAATTAATTGGCTCGACAGAGGTCTCACTTCATCTTTCCACAGAAGACTGACGTAATTTACCTACCTATCTATTATAGCAGGTTTTTGACCGGAATTTAGAGAATCCTAAGCCAAACACTCACCTTTTCTTTAACTTTCTTAATGGCCTTGACCCCTTCCCATTTCTCAAATCAACGGTCTTAAAATTATTATCTTTTTAGAAAATATTGAACATTGATTAGACCTGCTCATATATAATAGATACCTTAAAGAACTTTTATCGATACAAATAGACACATCACTATATCTAAGTTGAGACGTTTGCGAAATGTTCACATTTCGCGAATTGGTCGCGGCTGCGGAATTCTCATTTACTCAACTCCCTCCACTATCACAACCCACACTTGAAGAGTGTGAACCCCCCGCAGCCATCTCACCTGTATCTCTTATTAGGGCTATTCATGTGATGATTTAGCATTAACAGTTCCTAGGAAGCTACTGATGACTTTAGCTTATTATAGAGCTTATACTAATATTGAAAAAAATATCTTCTGTAGCTTGATACATTTGTACCTAATCTAGTTATTATGAAATATTCAATATTTTTTTTAGTAGAGTACTAACATATATAATTAAGAGTTTGGTATTTAAAATTAAGAAAAGATTGAAGAATCAACAAAAAGACTTAACGTAAGTATAATTTAATTATTTTGTGATGAAGATAAATGAACTTATACCATCATAGATATCATCTGAAGCTGAATCTATATAGAGTGATAGAGCCATTGAAGGAATGTCCAGGAAATATAGAGACTAAACAAGATATAGATTATTATTTCAATAAATACAATAATCCAACATAGGTACAAACATGTTGTTTGAATTTAAATTAAGCTGTCATTTACATAAATAAAGAAAAAAAAAACCTTATCAATAAATATTTTAATAACCCTGTTTCAATACGAGCAGACATTCAAATACATTAATAATTACAACCCCCACTCCTCCACAACCCCACTCAACCCCCCCACCCCGAACTCATTGTAATTTAAATCGAATTCCCTTCGAATTGAAATATTTCAATTCGGTCGCACCTTCCCTCCGTCACATGATATTGAAATTGATTAAGGAATTAACCGACTGCGAGAGAGAGGAATGTGTTTTATTTAGTTTAATAAGGTATATTAACAATATGATGGTGATGACATTATGTTTAATAATCGTATTTGAATTCGTTTTTTAATATTATGTTCAGTACTTCTAGAAGTTACTGTAATACAAAATATAATAATAATCCTCTGTACTGTTAATGTAGAGAAGGCATATGAATAAGACAATAAGAATAATAGTTTATTATTATATACATATATTATATTAATCTAATGTTATTTATAGATCAATAACAAAGGAATATATTTAAAATACGTAAAATTTAGACCATCTCTATATTAGTGATGCTCTACGTTACACTTCAATGAATGTAAAGACAGATAGTAATCACTTCTGTATTAAATATATAATAATGAGTGCGTCTGTCGCGATTCATTTCGTGATAATCGTGATAGAGCTGAGTATCGTTCGATCTCGTTAGCATACAGCCCTCGAACGTTAAAACCACACTACGAACAATGAAACAATACCTTTTAACAATAAATAATAAAAAGACTCGAATAACAAACATAATTGTGTTTTTTGTGCCTTTCTATTGCTTTGTCCGAACAAAAAGTGCTTCTCAAAAAAGTCACCTTTATAAATTAAGTTTCAGCATATGCCCACCAATGAGTGGTGGGGGGCGGGGTCCCGAAACTACGGGATTGGTTGGTTCCGTACTCTCATCTGACAACATTTTATATAACCGGATGATACAACATATACAGTTATCAGTATAGCGCGAGAGAGAGGGCGATATATCTTTAATACAGTGTGTCGTTTCGCACTCGTGCCGTCTCTCTCCCTCGGGTCCAGCAACTGTCAGCATTCTGCCAAAATTGAAGCAACAGTGTTGTAAGCAAACGCGGAAAGGAAAGACGTTTTAACTGTTGCGTTACGAACTACGATTGACTTGTGACTTGTGGTGTGATAATGAATTGATTGGCCAGTGTTTAATTTAAATTTTATAATAGTATCCGCTATGTCTCTCCCCAACGGCGTGGACGTGTCGCAGCTGGTGCAGCACCCCGTGCTGGCCGCGCTGCCGCCCTTCTTCCTCAGAGCCTCCGAGAGATATCAGGTATTGCAATAACATATGTATTATTTTTACGATTTTCATATTTTTTTTAATTGATTTTTATTATTCTTCTTTATAGGTGTAGACACTGAAAACCAATTAATTTTAGAAAAACGGCCTTGCGTTATCTGAGAGCATACAAAATATTTGACATTAGGAATTATTATAAAATCAAATAAAAAAGAATTAATAATGTAATTTCTAAAATATTACTGTACAAATTTTAAAAAGCTTTTCATTCATCGAAACGTACAAAAGATATTAATAATTAATATATTTATATACATATTAAAAATAAAATGTCCGTCGGCGGTCAGGCTTCATATCAATTATATAATTAAAATAAATAAAATAACCATTATATTAAAATACATTTATTTTGTAACATGTAGCTGGAATCGTAAGATACAAACTCTTATCTATTAAAATATTTATACCGAAATTATAGAACAAACAATCATCCAAACTTTATTAAATATATATATAATTATTCAACCCCTAGCTTATAACAAAGTTACCAAAATAGAAGTGTCAAGTATCACTTCCTTGGTATAATATCATAATTACTGAATGTAACGTAATTGTCTGTAATTATTGTGTTATTGTAACGTAGATATTAACACGTTACAATATTATATTACAGCTATACAAATGTAATGTTATATTTTATGGGGTGTTTTGTTACATTTATTTCTTTGTTGTAATGTAATTGAAAGTTGTGGGTTAAATAAATGTAATTAAGGGTTCTAGGTTAGGTACCAACTGGTAGAGTTTGGTAATAATTGTTCTAATAAACAAATATATAAATATAAAGTAAATTAATGAAATTAAATTTAGGATTGGTATTATTTTCTTTAGGTGTTTTATTATTATGATTAATAATTTTATTTTATAACTTATCATACAAGTTGCAAAACAGTTATTATTCTATCTTAAATTAGATTCGCTTTCGTAACAAAATATTATTTAGTTCTATTACATACTAAACTACATACTAAATATGTAAAATATTTTTTTAAGGAGCTAATGGAGGTTATTTGTTAATAACTTTTTAATGTTATTTTTTTCTGTGCAATAAAAATATAAATATTATAATGAAACGATAAAAATATTGTATGTTTTGGTTTAGCGTTATTTGTCGGTTATACATAAACATAGATAACTTATACACTTAAAAAGTAACTAAAGTAAAAATAAGTTATATTTCAAATAGTAATTTGATCTTTTTTTAATTTGATTGTTATAATATAATAAATAAATGATTATTTTATATTAATAATGTTCGTTATTGTTACCGTCGGTCTGTTATAATCAGGTAGTAGGTAGTGATATATAAACTGTCTTAGGTCGCTTTTTATGTAAATATAATTTAATTATATTCCTTTAATTAAAAAAGATTTTTTTTCTAAAATTAAGGTTATATATGTTAATGCTTTATTAATAAAAAGTTTTTTCTGAGGAGCTTTTTTAGATGCCATATAAAATATTTTTATTACATAACTGGCGTAGGACAATTCTTGTTTTTATTATTATTCTAGTATAGGTATGTTAGCTTAATCAAAATACTATCTATATTGATAAATACTGCAAAATTAAAATAACTAGCATCAGTTCGTCAAAAGGCAATAATATACATATTCTTATATTTCTCGCAGTCTTAACTCTTCTTATATTTCTCGCAGTCTGGTCTAGATTTAGAATACGTTCAACATGATATTACCTAAATCGCAGTGAAGAAGGTTGTTATTGGTAGACCTTAGGGTCTGGTTATATCTTAGCTATAGGTTAATGTCCTCTAGACGTGTACTCTAAGCTCAGTTTCAGTAATTGTAGAGGCCTGTATCAACACTGAAACTTTCACTGAGTGTAAATTTAATAGAACTTGAAAGTGTATATTGATTTGAAATTTATTGATTTGGGTTACAATAGACATAAAAACAGTAACATTTTGAAAAAAAAACATGAATCTGAGTATAATTTCTGTTAAAAATACTAGTACATAGTTCCAATATTATTTAATAAGGACAATAATATAGTTTTAGAAAACAAATCGCTTAAACAAATAAATCACATAAATGTTCATTATTATTTAATTTCTATTTAATCTAATTATTAGAATCTTCCTACCTACCTCATGTAGAACAGTTTTATGTTTTAAAAAGATAAAATATATTTCGTTAAGTTTATTAAGTTTTCAAGTAGGCAATTTTATTTTATTACTTATTCGATTAATAAATATAATTATTCAATGATTTGAATGCTTTATGATTTTTTGGTTGAATTAATTAATTGAAAAGTAGATATTATAACAACATTAATTAGCAATTATTGTATTTATATTTTCTGTGTGTTAATAATGCAATACTGTAACTAAATAATTCTGGAATGGACTTTAAAAAATACTATTAACTGAATTTGTGTTTAAAATAATGTCAAATATTTCCTATTTTCATTGACATTAAGCGGTAAAAGTTCATCTGTGCACAGAGAACGCCGAAGTGTGCTCGGTGTCGCAACCACGGGGTTGTGTCTGCGCTGAAGGGACACAAGCGGTACTGTCGCTGGAGAGACTGTGTCTGTGCCAAGTGCACGCTCATCGCTGAGAGACAGCGCGTTATGGCTGCACAGGTTTGTGGGTTTTCGTTATTTATGTACAGATTATAATAACTACATATTTATAATGTGCTATTCGTACTTAATAATAAGTAGTTAAATATTTTGTTCAATTCATTCTATTAAAAGCACATAATACTGGATAAGTATTTAAATTGTAGACAAAAAATACTTGCTTTTAGAGCAGACATTTATTTTATTCATATTTGTAGTATCAAATATGAAGGGTAAGATAACACAAAATTGTCAAAATATTAAAAAAAAAAGGCAATACCAACATGCAAACAATTTTTTTCCAAAATAATAATGATTGGTACAATTTCTTTTTTACAAGTCTGATCTCTTCTCCAGGTGGCACTCCGTCGTCAGCAGGCTCAAGAGGAGAACGAGGCCCGGGAACTGAACCTGCTATACGCGCAACCAGCGGCACCGCACTTCCCAGATATGCAGGAAGACGCACCAGGTTAGTAACAAGAAGAGTTTCTTATGTATTATACACAGACAGATTTTGATATGGTAAAATAATAATTTTAATTTATTTTCCGATAATACCGCAATATTACATATTTCTTATAAAGAATATTGATTCTGTAATTATTTTAGTAATTCTACATAGTTTATTAAAAATTATATTTTTAACATGATTTCATAGGTTTCATAGGACTTTTTAGGTTCCATTTTATATAAAGCGGCTAAAATAAAATATAATTGTAACACTAATTGGTATTATTGGGAAAAAAATCGAATAAAACTAGCCAAGTTTCAGCTGAAAGTCGAGAAGCTGAACATTTTGTGTGAAAAGTGTCGCGTCTGGCGCCAATTAAATTGCTCAGAAAGTGTTGCACTCCTGCACTTCAAACACTTGTACGTAACGACCACTCTTAATTGAACTCTGTTGAAATGATTTCTATTGTATTAGTTTTAATTCTTTACGTAGCTTTTTTTTTATTTTGAGAAGAGAGTCATTTTGTGATAATGTAATACCACATTCGTTCATTTGTTTGTTTTGTTTCAGTCATTCAATTCGCTTAACATAGATTTTTTTTACTTAAAACAAAACACCATGTAAATAAATGTAGCGTAATAATAATATTTTAAAAATATCACTAATTTATTTAATTTATATTTTTATTTGTAGCAAAAAGTAGCAGTTAATTATATTTTGCCGATAAATTCAATAAATAAATTCTATACTTCTACATACTTCATAAAAGTTTTTGACTCCATGACAATGGTGTTTTTGATTCAACATTCATCTGTTAGTTTAACAAAATTTCTTATTAAAGAAGTCTTTTTCAAAATTGCAGATCTGTAGCTTGAATTAACGGTTCTTTCAGTCTATCCTCCGCCTCGCGGGTTCCGTATATATGTAATAACTAGTTAAAAATAAACATACAACATTGTTATTCAACCTGCATTTAGCCTCACAAGAGGGCGCTGAATGCGACCCTCTCCTCAGTCACTCAGCAGGCGTTAATCGAATGTATATATAAATGTGTACGTCTAAGAGTTCATTTTTACTGTTTCTAAAATCTAGGGTTGACACTACTGTTCTGAATATTAATATATTAAAAACAATAGTAGTATTCGTTCTAAAAATAAAAATGTGGCTTGTCAGTACTGTCTTGATCTATGCATCTTTTTGTCTCTATGATATTTTTAAGTTTTACGTTTTTTTCTGATTGCTATTCAGCATTTATAACCTTGAATAAATCTCTTCCCATTATCAATATTCGTTATTATTGTTCATGAGTAGATAAAATATTTTACGAATAACCCGACAACCTTCATAGGTACGAAAGTTACCGTTAAGTTATTGTTCATTTTAATTGAATTGTTGATTGTTGTTGTAACAATCACTGTTACTTAAAAATGTTTTAGTATAGTTAAGAAGCTAAACCATATACTTTTTTAAAACAGACTCAAAGTTTTTTTTGTGTATTTTGCTCTACGAGGGCTCAAACGAATCATAATATCATTAAAATCGGTACCGATAGTAGTTCCTTATTTATCTTTATTTTTATATACAAAACATTTTACCTCAAAGCTATCACTAGCTCGGAAAAGTCATGACCACAGACAGACAGACATGAGGCGAGCTAAGGAATTGAAGAGATTGTTGTCTTTTTAGTAAAACTTAAATTTTAAGCACATGTATTTGTTGAGATAAGTTCAATTGAGATCAAATTATAAATTCAACTAATATTATTTAATCATTGCATCGACAGCCCTACCAGCGTTTAGTTAATTGCGCGGTAACTTTATTTATACAAATGTGTATAATTCTGAAACATCAAAAGAATTTCAGCACTTTCTCGTAGTGAATTAAATCTTATTTCGTATAATTAAGATTTAAAATTGAATAATGAAGAGTGAAGTGTTGCTACTAAATTACTATAGGTTACAGAGTTAGCGCGCTCGCTACACTTGCTTCGCGGTTTTTCTCGTATTTCTTTTGTTTGATTATGAATTGTGGACTGTTGTTCGCTTCTTCAGTACATTTTAAAAGAAAAAGGAATCTATATGAGTGTGTGTTTGTGTAAAATTTAATAGCAAAAAACTTTAAAGATTTCTATTTCACGTTATAGGTGTAAGAGTTATAAAATTGTTTATTTCTCTTAAAAATAAATAAAGTTGTAGTTTTTAAGTAACTGACAAGATTTATGCCTTTATTATATATAAAATCATAAAATTCAATTGGTAGAGCGACGGACCGGTTTCCCAGCGGTTGCGAGTTCCCTACCCGTATGGGTGTATTTATTTTTCATTATATATTTATGAAAAAGACATTTTTTATATAAAAACCGGCAATAACCAGTAAGCGGTTAAACTTTTATGAAATAAGTCATATGAAAATTATTAAATATTGTAAGTGACAATGAAGAACGTAGATATAGTCGTGGAAACCGCAAGTTAATAGCGAGTATTAAAGATATGTCTCGCATTCCGCATAACTGGGGCTGGTGTAACACAAAAGAGATCAGCGGAAATAACATCTGAAATATTTCCAAGAATACCATTACAAAACTGAATCTGACTACGTTGTAATGTAATGAAAAATAACTAAAAGGTTTTGAATTTAATTAGTTTTCTGAAATCGTTACAAATTACATTAAAATTTGAAATATATATAGAATTATAATTAAACAGATACGTATTCGTACCTGCGACCTCTGGACACGGTTTCCAAGAGAGAAGTTTATAGATAAATAATACATTGCATTAGTTTTATTATATTTTAATTATTTATTTGTATCGCAAATTCGTTATATTAAAACAAAATGATAAAAACATTTAAAACATTTAAATGTTTTTATATCAATAGTGTATTGTACTAGGATATCAAAACCGCTTCAGGCTATGCCTTGTACCATAAAGTTCCATCACGTGTCTCTCATATCGCGGCTACTGTATATTCCTCTCTTATTGCATTCCTCTCTTACCCTCTCTTATATCTGGATAAATTGATTTTTATATACAAAGGAATTTCTTTTTGTATAATTTTTTAATTTACTCCCAATTTTATTTCGTTTTAGTTGATTATTGTTGAGTAATTTTGAAATATTAAGTTTTAATATCTTTTAAATATGTTTTTTTTATTTGTAGCTCAAGAATAAAAGAAATTTCTTGATAATATAATAGAGAATGTTGGAAAATATCTAGGTATAAACATGTCTAACCATGTTTAGCTTATTTAAATTTTAAATAAAAATTGGATATGAACAAACCGACACGGGATTCCAACTTGCTACCTAGACGTATTTAAATCTTTCATTTTATATTTATTTGAAAATTTATTTTTTAATGCAGTTTCATACAATGGTATTAGAAAAATATATCAATAGAACATAATTGTTAGAACCTAATGACAACACTTATACCACCACAATGCAATTAAAACGTTTATTATATCACAGTAATATATTCCTTAATGCTAATACAATAATGATCATATTACCTTGATGGTATTGAAGTGGGGTCAATTAATGATTCACTTGATTACTGTAGGGAGGTCGACCCTTCAGTTAAATATTAACTCTATTAGCAATAAGTGGTAATGTTTAATTACTTTGAATATATTTATAACTACTGCTTGTTCCTGGGTATGCTTTACTTTTGTTATTTTTATGATATTCAAAAGCTTTGTTCACATGTTTGTATGAAACCGGCGTAAAGTCTAAATGAAACAGTATTTTCTGTTTATCTTTTTGTGTTTTTTTTAAATATATTTGTACAATAAAGAATATGGTATCTTAATTTTTTACAATCTTAAAAATATTTGGTTTTTTGTTTGAAATCACCTTCAAATTTCAAGAATACACGAATTTATTATATTTATTAATAATTTTTATAAAGCTTTATTCATAGTATGAAACCGGAGTAAAATTTGAATTAAAAAGGATTTTATTTTAAAAAGATTTGTTTTTAATATAAGAGTCAAAGCCAGCCTAGTGTCAAAGAATCAGTAATTTCTAAGAAAAAAAAATAAAACAATATTCTAATCTAACACTAATTTTCTACTCTTTTTATGGTATTTGTATGTTCTACATTGATATTTAGACAAGTGAGTAACTGGATATGACGTATCAAATTACTGACAAATGTTCCGATCCACTTTGTTCTTAATATTAAATTTTTGTTTTTACCCCATTTTAACATTATGAGGGTAACTTGACATAATTGGTTCCACAAATTCTCATGTTGAAAATTGTATAATAATTATTATTTGCAGCGTTTCAATTATATCAAATGAGGCTTTTATAATAAATATTCTTACTTATAATTCTCGACAATATCACAGAGAACATCTTTACCAAAGGATATGTTCAAGTCCGTCTCATGTCTTTTGAATCTCGTTCTGTCCAAATAACAAGCACTTCAGCATCCTTCTCTCTCATACAAAGCGATACCCCCAACCTCTCGCTCTCGCGTGATTTCGATACCATTTATATATACCTTCGTGTATATAACTATCTCGCTCCCACTCAGGCGTTGGCGTATTTCCTACTTCGCGTCCACTTCAGGTCAGCGCGGGATGCAACCTGAATTTTCATTGTATAAAATGCTATAATAAACCGCTTTCAATATGAACGGGTTCACGAAGGGTTGGTTTGCTTTTGATAAAGTTTTGCTATGTTTTTTTTCATTTTTAGAATGTGAAATAATATTTTTTCTATTTATGTTGCTTTGTATACGTAGCAGTTGATTGCATTTAAACGGGTATAGTGAAAGAAATATGGTTTTTATTTCTAGTAATATTTAGTTTAACGCTTACGTATTCGTAATATGCCAACATTCGTAATCTGTAAAATTATTTTTGAAGCACCCCAAAGTTTGAATTTGATTTTCTAATAAAAAGATTGAAGATTGATACTAGGAAGAAATACAAAGGTAATAGCCCTCAATACCAACAACGAATGTATTGAATTACCTCAACAACTTCAAATAATGAGCCCTCCGTATAACTTGTAAAAAACAGCCATTATACTGACCAACGATTATTGAAACCTTTTTGCTAAAAAACTCCGCTACCCTTAAACCAAGAATTTAACAAACATCTTTAACAGTTTATCATTCGATAACGAACTCTAGGCTAAGGTGATAAGATTAAAAATTAAAAAATGCGATTATCTTATAAAATTATCACTGTCAAGGAAAATAGAAACATATTAATATAGCATAAGGTCTATTTTGGCTTGTAGTGTGATTTGTCTATTTGTAAGTACCCTCTAGTTCCCTCAATTCGTAAGGTTAATGGTTGAGTAATCGACAGAGGCGAGGGCCCGCAGAGTGTGTTTGATATGTCGACGGATTGAGTCTAGAACAGATTCACTATCATAGTAGCAGGTTCAATGAACAGATCTTAATTACTTCGATCAATAATTGAATTAATTAGTAATTTAATTCAATGAAGTCTAAAGACCTATTAATGTTTCGTTAATATAATTAAACTTATATAATATAATCGAATCAAATATGTTAAAGATTTTTGACATTGACAATACAAAGTGCGTTCAAAACAAGACTCAAAGTACGCTCAAACAGTAGGCCACTTCAATATTCTTTATATCGTAATTTTTCCCTTTTCCGCGAGTGAAAGTGATACACGTACTGATTTATTCGGTGTCGGATAACGCTTTTACGAGGCTTCTTAAGTTTTTATTAAATTTTCCGCTCGCTTTTTTGTTTGTTTTGATTAAACTCGTGTCGGATTACTTTTGTTGCATCATATTGATTAGTATGTGATTGAAGTTTGGGGAATGTTCTCGAATGTACTATAAATAATTTATTGGTTTTATATTAATTATATTTAATATGTTATTGTAGGTATTTGTGCACTTGGAAATGAATTTATTTCTGTGACTACAATGTTAACGAATAATGAAATATCTTTTTAAAGATTTTCTTTCTTTCTAATAGATGTGATAAAGATGATTATTTATAGAATTCTAAATTAATCTGAGCTTGTGATACGGTAGCTCAGTTGGCAAAGTGACCAACGGTTTCCCAGAGGTTGCACGTTCAAACCTGAAGTACGTGGCCAAACATGTTTATATAAAATTATAATAAAGAACCTATTAATGTATTTATTTATAAATAACATTATTTTGTATTTTAATTAATAACAATGAATAGATAGTAAATGAATACTAATATGACAAAGGAATGTTTTAGGGTTGAACTATTTATTTGACCCCTTTAGGGGTTTAGATTGATTTGTTTAGAGTAAACAGAGGCTACGTATTTAATTTTTGAACATCAAGGGAGGTTTTTAACATCTGCGGGTAACAAGGATATTGTATTTGAATGTTTGTTTGTTAATTCATAATAAAATAGTTGTTAATATTGTAGAGATGGATGTTTTTGGTATTTTACAATTGTTCAACAATTTTGATTAATTTATTGTATGTCTGGAAATTGTCTATCAAATTATAATATTATCATTTTCGAAATTAATTTGACTTATGATCGGAATTTAATATCGGTTTCCAAAAAATTATTTAAACAAAAAAAACGAGGAATTATCTTTATCGATAAACAGCAAATAAATATTAAAGAATTAAATAAAAGAATTAATTTATATATATCAGAATTATTATCCCGTTGATCGGGTTGTTTGCGCAGACGCCTAATCTATAGCGGCGCAAAGGGGCTCGGGTTCAATTCCAATTCGACTGGGACAGGCGTGTATATGATGAAAATAGATGTCTGTATTTCCGGGTTTGGTCGTTTATTAAATATATTCGCAGTATTTCTAATATGTATTTCTGCGTATTTGTATCGTTTTCTAACACAAAATCCCTAACACAAGCAAATAATTGCTTACTTAGGGGTTAGATTAATTTATGTATTTTTTCTTGATACTGTTATTATTATTATAATTATTTTACTTGTATAATCGTGTGGTGAATGGTAATAATATATGTTTGATATCGTATCGATGAATTTAGCATTTTTAATATCTTTACCGGGACAGAGGAAACATTTATTATTTTGTAAGATAGCTATTTGATTATTAATAGCTGTACTCAGAGAAATAATTGCAATTCCAAGTAAGATTAAAATCATCCCAAATTTAATCACAGTGTTTGTCAATGGAAAGTTGATTTCAATCTCGGACTACAGATCGATTATTAATTTCGTTACATTTAACCCTGTAGCTGTAGGACGCCTTAAGTAAGAAACAGTCTTCATAAATAAACAATAAGAGTCTAGACTTGATCGATACGGTATCTCAATTAGGAGAGCAACGGGACTGTTTCCCAGAGGTCGCGGGTTCGAATCCCTGGCCGTACTGGTTTATTTTTCATTCTATATTTATTTAAGCTTAACATACATGTTTATATATTTCAAACAATCTAATCATTTCTTAGACCACAAGAAAAGCAAAGATATTAATAGTAAAAGACCTAACATTATATATAGCACGCATAAGATTTGTATATTCAAACTAAAACACGAGTAATATATACATTCAAGTATAATTATATAATTATAAAGCGTATAATTCAATAAAAGGATGGCATATTAAAATAACTCTTGCTCAGTTCATTGTGTCTCTACTCGGGCTGCGATATTAAATACAGTCGCCTAATTTGATTTACTACCTTCAGGGTTGTCAGCTACAAGTTTTAAAAAAATTCCACTAAATTATTTTGTTGATAAATTTAATTATATTAAAAACATCAAGATTTAAGGTAGTGTAGGATCTTATAGTTTTACTATATACACATGTAGTATTTTTATAGTATTATTATTTTTTGTATTAGTTAGTAGTATTTTAGAATAACAAATATATATCTATACTCAGTCATTAATAACCAATAATCAAATTTGTAGTATAAAAATCATAAAAAAAACATATTTGCATCGCTTATAACATAACTAAATTAAATCAAATCACTGACAGCCCTAGACCGTATGATTGCATTGCAATAGAATACTAATTCTTCAATCGAATGTGCAGCCGACCCCCGCAGAGCAATTTAAACTTTAACCCTCAACAATAAGATTAAATTTCAAGCAACCCACTTTGATAATAGAGCCACCCAACAATTGGTTTTATTGTTACCACCCGCTGATTCAAAGTTTTCACGAATTATTATAAAATCAACTTAATTTCCACTCTATCTATATGACTATAAAGTTGAAAATGGTTTGCTAGTAGCCAGTAGTAAATAATAGGTGTCGCGAACAATAGTAGGGGCGAGGGGTGGCTTTGTCAGTATTGCTAATCACTTGAGAATAGATGCGATCACGGAGATGCGATTAAGGGTTGGAATTAAATTTATTAATTTTGATTATTACTTTATTAATTTGTCAAAAAATGGTGCTGAAAATATCCACTGAATTTGTTTGACTTTATTAGTATACGGTTCCGTTCCGTTCCGTTCCGTACAAAGCTGAATAAAAGCACAGCGGTCAGCTTTGAGATATTTTTTATTTATTGTTTTCCCGAAATGTCCCTCTAGCTCCGACGAGGTTTGGACGAAAGAATTCTTATGAACACTCGATTTTAAATAAAATTTGGTACCTATTATTTTCCAGTGATTATTCTTCTTTTTTTACTATCTTAGTTATGTATATATACTATGAAATGACTTTGAACATATTCTTGCAGGAAGTTTTAGAGTGTGTATAAATTATAAAATATACTATTTTTTTAGATTTCTTTATATAATTTCCACGTTTCTGCAAAAGAAAATCTCGTCGATAAAGTTAATTGATAAATTAAATTCAATTATAAAAAAATAATCTGTTTACACGCAAACAGAATCCTTTATAAAAAAATATTAAGTACAATATTATTGTACTAATAATTAAATATAATATTAATCGTTAACCACACGACTGTACACAACAAACCCTAAATAACTCGAGGACCGAAGTCATTACGTTATAATAACTGAAAAACTTTGTCCGAAGCTAATTAGCACTCTATGAGTTTGAAGTCAGTTTTGTTTTTTTTTTATCAAAAATCTACTTTGTATTAAGTTTTAATTAATGTTATTTTTGGGAACAAAAAGTTTTACTAAAATTTATGTTAATTTAGTTTTATTTATTTAAAGTTATGAATGACTTCTTTCTTGAAATCCGTGAAAGAAAATGTTAGTAAGAGTTATATAGTTTCAAAATATTAAGAAATACATTTATTTAACAATATAAAATGAGCACAAAATTAGTTTTTTAATTAAATGTTATATATCATAGAATAACACAATATGGAAATACAATTATTTATTTTATAGTTTTTCGACGGTACATCGTGGTAATATTATTTACTTACATCTATATTATATTATTATTATTTAGTATTTACATACTTTACGTTACGTTACATAACGCACATTATTTTCATTTATACCTACATAATATTTGAATTTTATCGAATTGTAATAAAAATCAAAAACAAATCATACCTAACTAAAAATATTATATATAAGATATGTTCAAACTTTAACTTAATAATAGAACCAACAAACAAAGTCACACACTCGTAGTAGTATATTACCAACAAAGCCAGTGTAACAGACAAACCCTGTCCGCAGCGCAGTTAATCCAACGACAAGTCTGTGGCGACGCGCCAGTATTGTTCACTAATTTATTGCTTTTATTACTGTGTCAACATACAATACAGCCGACATTCAGCGGCATACAGCGACATACAGCAACATACACCGACATACAGCGGCATACATAGCCTTTGTATTCATATAAGTTATTACAAGGTTCCAGAATTTTGTTTATTATTGTATTTCTAGAATGAAGGTATTCTTGTGTACTAAATATTATGTTACTATGTATTAATATTACTTAAGTTTTGTATTATTATTATTATTAGAAAATAAAATTTTCCTTTTAGAAAATTATTAAAAGTATTTTTTTTTCAATTATATTTATTCCTTTGGACTTTTATTATATGAACCGAAGAAACAGTGAAAATTCAGGGGATTGTTTTCAGTGGTTTTTCAAATACGTCACTAATTCTATATTTATATAAATTTAAATAAGCTCAACATGGCTACGTCACTAATTAGTAGTATCATGAGATACCTACAGTTAGTATTCGCAAGAAGTAAACTTTTAAAATTTAGTAGGTAATTCTGATTCTTAACAACGTAACGTGCAAGAAATCATTTTTAGCTTTTTTTATGTTTTTCTGTAATTATAAACAGTTTTTATATAGTTTTGGGACTGGTATTTCATTATTACGTTCCGGTTTGATGTTTTCTCTTAGAATCGTTTCTTTAAAAACCTATTCAATACATGCTTTGATCATTAATTTATTACTTTATTTAAAAGTTTTAGTTACGGCACAATCTAATTATCAATTTTTTTTATAGAAATTAGTGCAGCTTAAAAAAGACAAAACACAAAATAACCGAATCCATATAAAATATATAGTATTATTCTGTCTGACTGATCAACATAAAGCCTAACTAATCGAGGATTGAAGAATTTAAAAGTTGTCTGTAGGTTTCTAACCTATCGTAAACATGAAAAAAACTAAGAGAAAATCCTTTACATAAGTAAGTCTGATTGATTATTATATCCAAGATTATAAACTTCGTATAAAATAAATAATTACCACCAAGTTTCAAAAAAAAATCCGAAGGAAACCATGACGGCTCAACTGGTATTAAATAACTTTGAAGATTGTTTTAACTTGTCAATATGTAAAAAGATGTAACGTACCTACAGACCGACGATGGATGGATAGGTATTTACTGAATTATTCATGTTAAATATATGTAGGTATATTTAATTAGGTTTTTAATATTTTGTTTCATTATATATGTATATAATAATATTCGATAAGTATTCGGTATTCGGTATTTTCGGCATCTTTTTGGTGCCGAATATACTCGGTTCGAGTATTTCTATTTTCGTGGCTACTCGACACGGTAAAGAACTAAAAAACAAAACTAAGATAGACGTCATATTATAAGTCAACGAAATTCTATTAATTATTGTGTTGAATAAAACTTAATATTAAAAAGCAATTAAACTTCAAATCAACGTTTATTTCAAAACACATCAAGTAAACATTTTTATTTAATTATTCATATCCTACAATTAGTATTTAGTATAGTCAGCATTTATTTTTAAAACTCAAATCAATGTTATTAAACCACAAATGAACATAATTATTCATGTAGCCAGCAGTTATACGTATCGTACCTACATGTTAGGACCTGTTTGTGACAAACTAACAATGAAATGGTAATCCGAATAATTCGGCCGAATATTTGGTTTGGTAGGTACTGGTTGAACCGAATAGTTTCGGTATTCGGTATTTCGGTATTCGATGAAATCACTTATCGGCGCATCTCTAATATAAATGTAAATGTAAATGTGTATGTGTGTTTGTATATATGTATGTGTGTTTGAAGGTTTGTCTTTTCATCACGTTCAATCCGCTGAACAAATTTTAATGAAAATTTGGTGTTGAAATGAACTAAACTAAAGTTATAAAGATATTGTTAGTTTTTTTCAGTATTTATATTTTATTATTACGATTTTTCTTGTAAATAATGTCCCCGGAATCCAGCTGGTTATTTAGTTTTAGTTATTATTATTTATACTATTAGATACCGCTAATATATAATGCTAACCATCTAAATAAATATATTAAATAAATAAATAATTAAAATACTAACAAATATTTACCAAACAATATAACTTGAGTTATTAAACCACAGTTAAAACCAGAGTACACAAAGGTACCAACAATGAAACACGAAATTAATTTGACAGATGCCCATTTATTGTAAAATAAAATTAATTTATGCCGTCTCTTTCGCACGCACTAAGTATGTATCTCTATCTCTTTCATTACACACATTATGGCCAGTTGCTTTATAATTTGTATGAAATAATAATGGAGTATTATTTTAATGAAACTGCGAGGGCGTTTTTTATAAAAGGTTCGTTTTCATTCGCTCTTTGTGTCTCATTCGTTCTTTATTTGAATTTGTAAAGTGAATGATATAAATGGATTTTTATGTTCCTTTTTCAAAAAGTTTTAATGGCGGCGTATATTTCTAGAATACGATTTAAGATGCAGATTGTATTTTCATTTTGTTTGTAGCTTTACAAATAATAATATTTCCAATTGTCCCCTGTTACTTTTTTATTTTACAAGTGCCTACTTTTAAAAGCACTACAAGACCCTTAACTTCTCTTAAAATGGCAACAAAGGGCTAATGTAGGCACATTTATTTTTAAATAAAAAATTAAGTAGTCAAAATACCATTTAGTTTTTCATTTAGATGGCATTTATTGCGATTGGTGCATACCATTTCAATATTGATTATAAATAAAGAAAAATAAACTACCGAAACAAACAAATCAATCATAGGCAGACGCCTAAAAAACAATAAAAATGGCGCCAACATACACACACATACGATCAAATTGTAATCGAATGAGCCTCCCCCCCTTCCCCCTTCGTTTAAAAAACAATAACATAGACCATTAAATTTGCACACACCAGTGAAAACAACTCGCAGTCTAATTGCACGAACACAATGACTTGGAGCAACTGTACACCCCTGCAAATTAACATAACATTGAACGAATATATCCTCTATGTAACGGTGATAAGGATGAATATCCCCTGCATATAATAAAGGTTGCACTCTTGTGTTGCCTGTTCAAGTCGTGCGTATGTATTTTGACAACAGTGTTTTATTTTATACGTTATTCTGTATTTTGACGCTTTTGAAACAATTGGGTATTGAATTAATTGTGAATATTTTATTCAATTCATTTAAATAAATGTACATTTTATAAAATTCTTTTTCATTCTTTATCTTTGATAAGTGTCGTTTATATTTAATTTATAGTTTCGAATAGTCCTGTGGTATATTTGTTGAGAGTGTCAAGTACTGTGACTGTTAAAGACGCATATTTTAAATGAAATACCTTTTTTATTTTTGTAATGCACTTTAGTGCGTGACTGTATTTATTTGTCTCCCGTGTGTGCTTTGGAGAATGAACATTCGATGTTTTTTAACTTGTTTGAGATTTTAAAAGAAAAATGTTTCAAGATTAACAAATATTGTGCTGTTACTAAATAAAAATTAAAATATATATTTTGCTTTTAAACATATTACAAATGAACGCATGTGTGTTTCGGCAAATATTTAACTAAGTACTGGGTAAAAAAAAAATAGGTATTGCACTTCAATAAGAACTGTATTATAATTTTAAAAAATAACAAATTAATTCAAAATAATTTAATTAATTTAAATAATTTTGAATTAATTTCAAGTAATCCAACATCTTACTCATGATTCTTTTTGTCAACAGTTCACAAACGTGCTCGCATCACCGAGGTCTGCTCGAGTCCATCCCCAGCTGAAGCTCCTCAGGAATCAAAAACCCCTTCGCAGACTCCGCCTCTCGTGACACCTCCCCCCCGTTCGCCCTCCGACAGCGAGCTCAACGTCGAAGAAGAACTTGAACACTCAGAACCTTCTCTCACTCCTGAGAACCTCTCAATGAAGGAGCGACAGGATGAAGTTAAAAAAGAGGAGGATGAAAAATGGGAGAATCCAAACTTTAAGTTCCGTCGCAATAAATCTGATCGCATGTCAGAACAGATAGAAGAAGCCGCTCCGTTCCAGAAGTCCCCAGTTGATGTTTTGATCAAGGTCTTTCCAAGGCGCAGCAGACAAGAAATAGAAGGCATTCTAGCGAGGTGCAAGGGAGACGTGGTAGCGGCTATGGAGATGATGGTGAACGGTCCAGAACAGTCGTATAACTTGACACCAGAGTCTCCCATCCAGTACATGCAGAACTATCAATCCAAGTCAGCATTTTCACCCCTAACCAATCAAAGCTTCAAGTTTTCCCCATCTAGAAGATTCCTGACTCCACCTTACAGTGGTACTGGATATCTACCCACAGTGATACGTCCACCTCCAGAATATTTGTCCTCCTTCCTGCCTCCCTCCGAGCTGATGTACGGGAGACAGTTACAGGTTCCATCCCCAGGAACTTCCCCTACTTCTGACAACACTAATAACGAAGGATTCTCTGATTAGGGGTACCAGTATTTTACAGTTCTTTAAACTGTAAATATCAAGGACTTTCGAGGAACAGTGATAAAGTTCAGTGAACCTTTAAAACGTTTAATTCCTGTAGATAAAATACTCGAAGATTTAGTTGTACATAGCATGTTAGCTCTTCATTGTATCAGATAGTGTAAGATCATAGTTCGATGACGTCACTAGTGTCACTTACGTAATTTCTCTAATAATAAAAATTAAATATAATTAAGATATAGATAGTTAAATTAATGTTTCGGTGAGTTCCGATTTCTAATGTAGAGTCTAAGAGACGTAAGGGAAGTACCTTAAATACGTAAAATTAGAATATTTAGTCAAATTTAGTGTTTCTTTCTGTTCAATTTAATAGTGCTTTCACCAAAAATACTATTTGTAATAACATTACAACTCTATGAAATTTATAAATTTATATAATTGGGAAAAATACACAAAATATTTATTTAAGAGCTACGAGAGGTTAGACAAACAGACATTAGAAACAGTAATTTCAGTATGTATATGTTGTTACATAGTGTTCAGTAGGTCTAAGTGTATGTATATGTATATATAATGAGTAATCATGTACTGGATAATAAAAAGCTCTATACTGTATTTGGATTTTATTTGTTGGTTCATTGTGTTATAATTTTAGGATGAAATCTACTAAACGGCATTTTTTTCGGTCAGACTATCAAAATATTGTTTTTTGTTTTACTTCTTTAATTTTGTGTAGATTTAAAGAAAATAAAAGAAAGACGGACTTTTTTCTTATCTCACAATATCTTACGTATTATCGTGGTACTAAACTTTCTTTTGAGATAACTTGTTGACGAGAATATTTCATATAATTAGCCAAAGCTATCATTTAATAAATAAATATAAACAAACAAAACTTTAAATATAGTTTCAAAATTAGATTAAAGGCTTGAAAATTATTTATTTTATCAGAATAATTTGATTACTTATCAAATAGTTAGTTTTTGTGTATACAATCCTTTAAGAATCTGTTCGACGAATCAATCTACAATCGACGTTCCAAATGTTCAATTTAAGTTACTTTGTTATTATTATTTTTTAATTTCGATTCTTTAGTAGGTACATATAAAATTTACAAAAACAAATAAACGTTTGGAACATACTAGTGACGGTCTTAAGGCTCTTCCATTCAATTTTTGGAATTATAGAAACTATTACTATAATGTATAATTTATATTTTCTTATACATTGTAGTAATAGTATAATTAATATTTTCTTACGTCTATACTTTCAGTATGAAATTAAAGCAATATCAAAGCAAACACTGTTTAGTTTATCTTCTCACATCTAATAATTTATAAATCAGCCATATTGGAACATCTTTCATCTTGAGTAGCATTAGGTGAGTACATCGCCGTCAAACTGACCGACTCTAGTGCATCTAACTGGCCGACACGCCGACACGAGCTCGCCACTCGCCGACGCGACGTCGACGTTCAAGTGACGTCATTGTGTTCTCGACAGAATGACGTCGAGTTGACGTTTGTTAGAACGCTTTATAACGCCATGTGGGTTTTCTTTTTAATTTAAAGTAACAAGAATCTTAAATTGATGTTTGCTTATTTATTATAGATACAAGGTTTATTTAGCAATGTATATTATACATAATAAACTATTAAATCAATCTTAAAAATAACATATAATATATGTAACAATTATTTCATACAGAATTGATAGAAGCCTAACTGTCTTATCAATAATTATTGAATTTGAACAATAAACTGTAATCAATAAGCAATTATAATTATTCATTGATTGATTGACTGATTGATCAATGTCTTACCTATCTGCTCGAAGCTGATATCTTCCGCCCTCATGGGATACAAAGAGACGTCATCATCATTGAGGCGGACTCCTGGCAGTCAGTATTGTATTGTACAGTCCAATTAGTAGACGGACAGTAGTTTACATGTAGCATGTAAATGTATACTCAGTTGTTACCTCGGTTATTTATCTATATATAGGTGTTTTTTACTAAATTAAAATATATTATTTTTTGTTTTAAATATTAGATATTAATGTCAATAAGTTTATTGATTTAAAATACTTTTTTATTTGTAAGGACAAATACTGCTTATAAGTATAATATATTTTACCGTCCCGTAGGTCGAGTGGTTAGCGCAGACGCCTAACGTATAGCGGTGCAATGGGGCTCGGGTTCGATTCCCGACGGGGACAGGCATGTATATGATGTGCGTAGATGTTTGTATTTATAGCTTTGGTCGTTTATTAAATATATTCTCAGTATTTATAATGTGTATTTCTATGGTTTAACACCTTTAACACAAGCAAATAATTTGCTTACTTAGGCGTTAGATCAGTCTTTCCCAAAGTGGGCGATAACGCCCCCTTGTGGGCGCTGGAATCCTAAAGGGGGGCGGTAAGAGACCGAGAAAGATTTGGGGGGCGCTGGTGTCATTTAGGGGGGCGATAGATGATTTGTAACTTTATCTTATTCATATTTGAAAATTCACTAAAAATCTACTACACAACATCCATTTATTAATGTTTTAAAATTTTAAATAAATGTAAAATGAAAAATGCATGGTTATCGAAACACATCCCTTCTAGGTACAGTTTCCCACAAGTCGCAAATTCCTATCTTTGCCCGTATCGATTTATTTTTCATCTATATTTAATACAAATAATACGCTTTCAATAGTTATACAAGTTTATAATTATTTTTAAACCATTAATATTCTAGTTTATTGTATAAATGTAATAAAACTTGACAATATATTAAATTAACCTTATAATAATTAAATAAAATGGCACGAACTCGAGATGAAGCGACGCGAGATATCGCAAAATGTCTTTGCGTCAGAAAATCAGGGCCCGCAGCTTTGTCGTTATACATCTGATCAGTCAGCATCCGTGCGGGCTTTCTTCCTACCATTTAAACTCGGACTTACCCTAGTAACCTTTGACGAAACTCGTGATTGCCTTCGACGTACGAAGAACGGAAAAATGGTAGGACCTGACGATCTTCGGATAGAAGCTTGAATATCGTTTAGCTCTGTTGGTGTGCTCGTGCTTACTGACCTTTTTAAAGATATTTTGAACACTGGAAAGATGGCTAAGCAGTGGCGACATAGTTTTATTAAACCTATTTACAAGGGAAAAGACAGTGTTCAAGACTGTGGTAATTATAGGGGCATTAAGCTTATGAGTCATGAGCCATGAAGATCTTCCTGCGCATGAGCGACCTCAGGCTCCTCCAAAAGTGCACTGTCTCTGAGTCTCAATGTGGATTTCAGCCAAGATCGAGTACTATAGACGCTATTTTTGTCTTCAGAACTCTGCTGGAATTATACAGAAAAAAAAAGAGCTCTGCGCGTAACCTTTTTAAATTTGCAGTAGGGCTTTGGCTGTGTGCCTCGTCAGTGTATCTGGTGGACATTATGATTTAAACAAAATCCATCTATCCTTATACTCAGAGACATGTACCATGACTCCTATGGTTAGGACCTCCGTTGGCGACACCAAACAATTCCAGATAACAGTAGTGGTTCACCAGGGCTCAACCCTTGGTCCGTTCTTATTCTCTCTTGGCTCACATCCAAGACCAGTCTCCATGGTTGATGATGTATGCCGATGAAATAGCACTCATTGATGAGAATCCACTAATGGCCTACTTTTTATACAAACTTAGTTATTGCTTGACTACATTCCACCAGATGGAAAGTGGAAATGTAGTCAAAGATGGTAAGGCGCATTAACTTAGCAACCTATTCACTCTACTCTAGTAGACACCCACATTATATTCGGACGGAAATACCGACGCAGGCAAGTTGTTCTATTCCTTTGCTGTACAAACTTAAAAAGACGAAGTAAAGCGCTTTGTTCGGGCAAAGGGGTATCCACATAGTAGGGATGGCTACCCACCGTGCGTAGGAACGTCCGGTGATGAAGGAAGGAAGGGGGATGGGGAAATTAAGTCGTGTCGTCCTGCGCACACTCACCAAAATGTATCCTATAGCATACTAAGAGGATAGTCATTCTATGTCAGTGTTCAAGGCTGTGGAGGTTTGCTTGAACTTATTCAGGGTCGTCTATAAGCGTCTTGGCTCGCCTCTCAATTGAGTTCAGAACCGCAAGATGAGACTTTGCGGCACCAGTATATATGTGACCACAGTACTCTACACACACGACCGAATTTGTGCTTTTTATAGTACAAGTAGCTGTCCCGGTGTAAAGTACTGTCGGACCTTCGCAAGACCGGCAAGCTTTCCTGATGCTGCTTTTGCTCTGGACTCAATGAACCGACCAAAGTTGAAGTTCTCCAAGCCTAACAACTGAAGCCGGTCACTATATTCCAAGGAAACATTCTAATAAATAAAAGCCAACGTGAAAGCGGTGAACAGACATGTCTGCGTTTTGGTGGCATTGAAACTGACAAGATTAGCATTGCCCATTGCGGAAACTGCCTGGAGTTTGTCATTCAAACGTTGCACCATGGCTTCTCTTTCAGACTGTACTTAATCTCTACTAGTTCGAGAACTTGGCAGATATCTTTCTACAACTGTGCTCTCATCTGATACCCATACCTATAGATACCGGGCTTCAGCTGATCGTTAATGTACTGCAGATAAAGGGTTGCAGAAAGAACGGACCGAACGGAGCTGGAGCGTAAGTTAAACCTATGGAAGGGTACGCTTGAGAACGGTGGTCTTAAACTAAATATATCGAAGACCGAGTACATATATTGCAGGAGCCCAAACTCTAATACTATCCATATAGGTCCTGAGCTAGCCGTTAAGTTGGAAAAGTTCAAATAACCTGGATCTGTTCTGCACGAGCCTGGAGGCATCGATTACGATTCCCAAGGCCGGATAAGCGCTGCCTGGACTGGTGCAGTCTGTAATCGCAGTCGCAGTCTGAATATTGCCTAAAATCAAGGGGCTAATAAAAAGGAGCGTCATCCGATCGGTTCTTATATACGGCAGCGAATGTTTGCCAGTACTATCTCGGAACACCCAGGAAATTCAAGTCAAGGAAATGACTTACTGAATGACGAGGGAGGAAATGATGCTGAATTGGATGTGCGGCGTTACGCGGTCTGACCACATACGTAAAACATTCATTCGAAGTAATCCAAGATCGACGCCTGAGATGGTATGGCCACGTTGCGCGCCCGTCTATGAAATATGTCGGATGGAAAAGCCTTGATATATCTGTTCCTGGAGTGAGATCTCCCGGACGTACAAGGAAGTGCTGGATGGATGTCGAAGACCGTGCAAAGTGGAGTAGGTTGATCAGGAAGAAGTTTTAAAACCAAGGTTTTAACAAGGTTTCCAAACCAGGAAGATGAAGAAGAAAACTTTTAATTGTGAAAAGTGGTATTACTATTGATCAATCTTAACTGTTGTTATTTTTTTATAAAAGATGCTTTTTATTATGAAAAGTTGTATTACTATTGCTCAATATTAAATGTAATTTTTTAATCAAAACTACTTTTAATATTGTAAGGTTGATAAGTCTCAATTAGAATATAGGTTTAAGGAAACTAAAGGAAACGAATCTAATCTATTATTCAAGTTTTTAGGATGAAAAAAATTAGGGGGGGCGTTACGAAATAACTGACTTTCAAAGTGGGCGTTGGACGAAAGAAGTTTGGGAACCTCTGCGTTAGATCAATGTGTCTATTTTGTCCCGTATTATTATTATTATTATTTTTGTCTGAATTGGGTTCTCTGTTCACTTTTCAGTTTTAAAATTATATATTAATGACGATGTTGATGTTATATTGGACATTTTAGAAGCGAATAAGTACCTACTCGACCATTGTCGGTAATTATTGGATGATAAGCTAAGTATCTGTGTAATAAATAATAAGTATTATGAAACCGACTTTGCTTATGCACAGTTTTTTCATTGAAGTAATGATACATATTTATTAAAATTACCTACAAAAGTGACATATGTCGACCAGGCATATTTACAGATGAATACAAACAGTCAAATAGTACCTTGAGTTTTTAGATTTATTGACGACAGATTTCAATTTATTTGTGAAATTATATAATAATAAACATACTCAAATTCGTCAACTTGCATGAGCAAAAAGCTTTTCGTATGAGCGAATGAAGTCTCATAATGAAAACAATACAAGACTTAGGTCTAGACTCTACATAAAATGATAGTTCGGGCTGAACTCTAAAACTTAAAAGTTTTATGTTTCAGCTTTTTTTTATTTTAACAGACGTGTCAACTGTCAACCGTTCAGTTATTTGTTTCCTAATCTCTTAACAATTTTAAACTCCTCGTACATTGGTCTTATTAAATGTAGATTGTTCTTTGATCGTTGCAAATGACAACAATGAAATAATTCACTCGATAAGTATTTGGTCAACCGAAACGTATGTCGGGACAAATTCAATCAATCAACTGATATTTTCATCCAAAACCAACCATGCCACCCTATAAATAACGTCCAATCTCTTTTAATATAAAAACTTTAGATTTTTTATTTCTCATACAGTATAGCAATTTAAAAATATATTGGAATAAAAATATGCTCAGCGAAAATAAACCCTAACACTGCACAATAGCAGCTATAATTCAATTACTTAAATTCGCAGTTCATATCAAGCACATGTCGCCAACTTTATAAAGATTTAAATTCAGTTAATCGCGAGATTTGAATTTGGAACACGCGTCAGACACGTGACACAAACAAGATGGCCGGCGTTGTGAATTTAAATATGACCGCGTTAATTATTT
Organism: Napeogenes sylphis; assembly: GCA_959347405.1. Classification (NCBI taxonomy): domain Eukaryota; kingdom Metazoa; phylum Arthropoda; class Insecta; order Lepidoptera; family Nymphalidae; genus Napeogenes; species Napeogenes sylphis. The sequence goes on along the minus strand of OY365780.1, from coordinate 36,094,094 downwards.
GATGGTTTTTAAAAAGCATTAGTGAGTAAAAATGTGGACCGTGTGAGAACAGCCGATTATTGCAGAACCCTCAATTGAAATTAAATGTAATTTTTATTTATAATGTAAGCTTTATTACAAATAAAGATTATAAAGAATAAAGATAATGAAATCATTATATAACGCATTTAGGTAATATTTTATCCGTATGTGGTAATGCTAGTCTATACATGCTCCAAGTGGGCATAAGCCTGCTTTCTAATGCAGAAATAGTACATACTATTACCCACCATTCTGCCCCACTACAGGTTAACCCGTAACCTCCTTAAGAAGGTATCATAGAACTATACAACTACAAAATTTATCAACGATCAAATATAAATATAAAAATGTATGAGGTTTCTTATTTTCTATATTGGGGCTACATAGACGTGAATAGGTACCTACTTCATCTAATATATTTTAAAACTTAAAGTTTCATTGTACTTTCTTAGTACATTTTTACTTTAATGGATCAAGGTTTCGCCTCAATGTTTCATTATGAATCAGCCATTTAGTAGAGGTAACAGTAGGTAAGCATGATGTGTCTAAAATAACAAACTTAGGTGTATTTTACCATACTGTGAAGATTTTAACTTTAATGAATCATCAGGGTTTAGACAAGACGATTCATTGTGAATCATTCAGTTAGGATATATGTACGTGGTAACAATAAGTAAATATTTAATTATAACTATTTCTATCACTTAATTTTGGTAGTAGGTCACCTTGTTACAAATCTGTAGGTGGTAGAATCTTGCGGTAATAATTAGACTATATCACATTTGGACTCGACTAGGGTGGTACCAACCTTTCATACAAGAAAGACGTACAGTATGTGTTTTAGATACTTTTTGGTGAAGAATGGTCGGGGAAACACTTAACATTTCCCCCGTCTTCCTAGCTTCTTTCTTTATCTATCTTCATTTCTCAAGATCAACGCATTTTCATCTAAATTTGCGAAAGGTCAACGGCACCACTTACCACCCGATGGACAATTAGCTTGGCACTTGAGCATCATCCAATAAAAATATATACAAAGATATTGCTACAATTATATGAAATACATAGATAGATTACCTACTACATAATACATTACAAGATTTTTAAAACAGAATGAAGATTAAAAGTAAGTTTAAAAAAGTTTTGAAGTAGAGATGCGCCGAATATTCTGTAAGTATTCGGTATATTCGGTATTTTTTTCGCTATTCGCATTATTCGGTTTTGATGCCGAATATATTAGGTTCGAATATTTCTATTTTTTTTCTACACGACACGGTAATGAACTAAAAGACTAAAATAAGATTTATGTTATACTTAGTATAAGTCAAAGAAATCCTATAAATATTCTACACATGTTGAATAAAGTTTAATAATTTAAAATAGGTAGTTTAGCTTCAAATCAACATTTTTTTCGAAACATATCAAGTAAACATATTTATTTTATTATTGTTAACCTACAGATAGTATTAAGTTCCAAAACAATATTTTTAAACCACAGATCAACATATTTATTCATATAGCCAGTAGCCATACGTAACATACATGGTAGAACCTGTTTAGGATAAACAAACAATGAAATGGTAAACCGAATAGTTCGGCCGAATAATCGGTTCGGTAAAGGTTTAATCGAATAGTAATCGGTTATTCGGTGAAACCACTATTCGGCGCATCTCTATTTTATAGCGTCGGTTGTTGAAATGTGAGTTAAGAAAAACCCACATCGATGTTTCCCCCCTTTTCCCATTCTTTCGACACATATGCTGTGTCTCTTCTGTGGGATGTCCTAAGACGAATCACTTACGCCTATAGGTATATTGTCGTACCTTAGGGAACGTACCCAAACTACGTGGCCTATTTATGGGGGGGGGGGGTTCCTTCAAATATTACGCTGTGTCACAGAAGCGAGGGGGGGGGGGTTTAGATTATTGTCACGTAGTCGAATTCTAGAGAAGGTAATTTAAGCTACTAACATTTAATAAAGTCTGCTTTTCAGGGTTCTTTGAAGTCGTGTGATACATTTTTGTGCAATAAATGCCGTCCCAATAGTAACAAAAATTAAACATTATTTTTATTTGTTTCATTTTCTGCGTTTGGGATGATAAAAATTTACCTTTGCTATACTACGTAACATTTGGGACGGGGAGGGGGGGGGGTCTTATCACATACTACGGATGGTCAACGGGGGGGGAGAGGGTATCGAAAAATTGAAAAATATAGGTCACGTAGTTTGGGTACATTCCCTTACGAGTAACTTGTTTCCTTATCTTTAACACTCTCAAACCATTCTACTTCACCTCTTCGTCTTTCTTTTTCTGCTCACGACGAAGAATTATATCTATTTGTCTTTTATTGTTTCTTTTTACGCAAAAACTACTGAACGGATTTTAAAGAGGTTGACAACCATCCTTTATTATAAAGTATGTATTCTACTTTATAAAGTTTAAAAAATACTTTTTTTTCGTTTTAAATACTTTTTTTCCTAGTTAAACAATTTTATACTTTTTTTTCGTCAAAAAAAAAATTGGCAACCTTAGAAGGTATCTAAGCATAATATAAGGATTTTTATTAGGAAAAATTATTTATTTCTAAAGATCAACTGAATTACGTTAAATTCAATATAAAATAATACAGAAATCGTCCATAAGATAGTTATTAAATCATAATATAATACAAAATGGCGGGGAACAGAGCGCGTGCGAATTATTGAACAACTTTATATAACTTTATGTATAATTCAAACAACTCGCTACGGATTTTGTATTCTATATTCACATTGAGGATGGTTTTATGCAACATGTTTTTTACATATAACTGCTGATTTTATTGAAAACTAATTTATAAATTTGAATAAAACTTATTTAACAATTTATATACTACATATTAATAAATTTGCTTTAATTTATATTAAATTAATAATTTTTCTATACATTTTTTATAAGCAATATATGCTTACTTTTGACTTTGACTTTGGCTTGGAAACAAAATACTAGAGATGCGCCGAGTAGTGGTTTCTACTGTTGCTACTGGCTAGCCGCTAGATGAATAAATATGTTAATTTGTGGCTTAAAAATATTGTTTTATAGCTTAAAAATAAATTCTGATTTCAGTTTCTAAATAAATGTTGACTATACTAAAAACTAATTGTAGTTTATTAATAATAAAATAAATATTATGTGGACTTGATATGTTTCGAAATAAACGTTGTATTTTTTTGTATTACATATTAAGCTTTCTTCAAGACATTATTTATAAAATTTCTTTGACTCCTAGTATAACATAAATCTTTATAGTTTTGTCTTTTAATTCTATACCGTGTCGTGTAGCCAAAAACATAAAAATACTCAAACCGAATATATTCGGCACCAAAACCGAATAATTAGGTCGCACACGAATTGTGAAAATGATCCCAAATATGCTGAATACCGAATACTTACCGAATATTCGGTGCATCTTTACAAAATACATATAAATAACGGGGCAATGATTTTTATTGTATTGAAGGTTTGTGACGAAAATTATGCTTACAAAATTATTAGGTTTAATTATTTATATTCACATGGTAGGTAATTAATTGTTTTCTATTTAATGAGTTAATATAACCGAATTATAGTTAAAGTAAATGAGAAACTTTGAATTTTTTAAAAAAAATTACAATATAATTAAATAATATTGCATAGCACCGTCCTGAATGCTATAATTCAATACTTTCGACTAACTCAGCTACCACTATTACAATAAGTTCTGCAAACGAGACCCAAATACAACTTCTCGCGAGAGTGAAAGAGACGGGAGATCCTTTGTGCTAAGTTTCAGCTTTCAACAAGAACCAGCAAATTGTAAAATTCCTGAGAAGACTCGCCTAATCGCTAAAACTTGTAAAAATCAATTTAACTGCCACTCACTGTTTGTTTACTTTGGTTTTTCAATTTCAGTACAAAATCGAATTAATTGACCTAAATTACAAGGACCTTACCTATATTAAAAATAGTTATAAAATGTAAATAATTTGCATTTTGTAGTTACTGTGAAGAAATAGTTCTCAGGTTCGATGCCCGGCCGAGAATTTGGAAGAAATCAAAAGTTTGTGTCCAACAGTTAATAATGAAAGCAGTCATGTACCAATTTATTTATTCAGTATAAATATCATTATGTACAGTTAATTTCTAAACATTTTATTTAAATTATGACAGAAAAAACATGTAACGGTTTTGCGAATTAGAATATTGTAGAAATATAATCAAATTTTGTGTATTATTTACAATGAATAATTTAATTTAAGTATTTTTCAAAAAGTTTAATTTAAGTATTTTACATTTAAGTATTTTTCAAAAATAGTATTCGTTATGGGCGATTAATCTTCTAGTAGACAAACAGATATTTTAACAACAAAATCTTTAGATACATTCTAACAATAAAACAATTAAAAAGTATATTACAATAATCAAATCAAGATGGCCGCAACGCGGTATCACTTCTAAGCGGGTCAATAATAAAAATAATTACGATTCTGAAAGTGACAGCCCGCGGCACGCGCCGTGGAGACAGATTAATAAATTATTATAAATATTTATTTAGCGTTATTACAGAAGTGAAGATATTTTATATGTATTTAATAATACATTTATTTAGTATTAATACAGAAATGAAGACATTTTATTAGTATTTAATTATATATTTATTTGCTTATTTTACAGAAATTATTATTATTTATTTACTTTAATTATTACTCATTTAGCATTTTTACTTTTTTATTACAAAATTGAAGACATTTTATTAATATTTATTTAATTTTATTCCTCTTAAATCTTCTTCTTAAACGCTATAACAATTGTCAAAATATATTTTAATTGACTTTTAACATTAAAGTACCTTTTAACTTTTTGAATGATTATTATTAATTCTTTAAAGTTAAAACACAGGCTTGTTTGAAGTCTTCAATCTTTCTTCTTATGTAACTAAATTCAAAGTTAATGAGTTCTGTAACAATTTATTTTCAGCATCGTCCGGTCTGCCGGAAAGTAAATTAAGAAAATTCTTCATAATTACTGTAATTAAAATTTTCATTAACTAGATTTCACATTTCATATATATTTATTTATCTTGTTCGAATTTTATATATTATGTAAAGAAACATACAATAAAATACAGATTACTTGGCTTTGTCTTCACTAAATATAATATGTTATACATAAATAAATAAATGTATAATTATATATTTTTTATAATATATAAAGAAGCTCTCTCCACTTTTATCTTAAGGATATAATTGTAGTGAGATAATCCAAACACAATCAGACTCGGGTCAATGTACTTGAATATAATTATTATGTACCTTATATACTATATATATACTTATTAATTTACTGTATCTTTTTAATAATAAACAACTTTAAAGAGATCCCTTAAAGAGATAATAAGATAAAATCCAAGAATAATCGCAAAATATTGTCAACAAAAACCTCAACAATTGTAAAAAAAATACATTTTTTCAAATAAAAAGGATGCATGTTACATCCCTTTCTAACTTATTATAAAAGATAGAGATGCATTATGTGATTTATCTCAAATCTCTCCCACGCACGATAAAGGCTCAAGTGGCTGTTTTGTTACAATTGTGGTGATCGTTTATTTTGATAACAGATATCGGTTACTCTTTGTTCAAAGGATTGAGGGTGAATCAATGACTTGTTGTAATAACAATTGTAATAATCTGTGCGGGAATTGCAAAAAATATGTATTGCACAGGTTGCATAGTTGCAAATTGCGTAGTTGAGGTTCTTTTGTGAGAGAGGAAAGGAAGCTTTATGGTAAATGGTTAAAGAACGAGGATATACTTTAGGATAAAAAAAAATCTCCAGACCTCTGATTCAGATAGATAAGATATTCGATTCAAGTCGTCGGTGGCTTAGCTCTCGTTTTGGAAACAATTCAGGAATCTACTGCATGATAATAATCATAATATTTTATAAAAAATATGTTTACAACCACTTTTGTAGTCCATATCACACAAAATCAAAGTAAAGTTAAAATATATTCGGAAGATATTTTTGTAGTACATTCGTTGAGATTTAAGCCAGCGTCCAAGTTAAGATAGACTTTGATAAGAACTGTCACGTCTTATCGAAGTGTCATGTCACCATATTATGAATCCCATCTCTACAACCACTTACAACTGGTACAGCTGCAGTACTCGTCATCTCTAATGATAATACACATCTTACTTATAAGAAATATTTAGTTCAATCGTTCATCGAATCGTTCAATATAGTTGTCATGATGATTTCGAAAATCACCGACCATTATAAACTTTCATCTAATATAAATAGATAAACAGACAGATGTAGTGCGTTAAATAAGTATATCGTATTGTAGTGTGTGTAATGTTTATTTTAAGTATTTTTAATGCATTATATAAAAATTGTTTCTCATATTGACATTAATATTACCATATTGATAAGTCTTCCGTCAGTAGATATACATAAAAATGAGAACAAAGTGTTCGCTTCAAGTATTATTATAAAGATAATAATAAATAAATTATAAGAATAATAAATAAATGATAAAAAATAATAAAAAAAATAAATGATAATAATAATAATAAATAAATGATAATAATAATAATAAATAAATGATAATAATAAATAAAGGCTCCACGTTGCTAAATCTATGAAACTTAAATCACGGCTCGCTAACATCAAACAATATTAAATTCTTGTTAAACTATAATCATATTATTCACAAAGCTATTGTTAATCAAAAGTCAATATAACTTTTAAACAGCCATTAACAATACGTGAAGTAGAATCGGAAACAATGACTCCACACGGCGTCCATTACAGGGTATTATAATAATTATTTAATATAATAGAATAGTTGTTTATTGTTCAATTGTTGAGGCGTGGTTGTGGTAACCGTTGGTGGGTGGGGCTTGGTTTGTTGAGGTTGATTAATTAGTTTGACGTTATGGCTCAGTGGTGCTGGTGTCGGTAATAGTTTGATATAAAATATTTATAATAACTTTTTACTTAACTTTCCTGAACCATGATGATTATTATTATATATTTCCCTAACTATATTAATGTGAAAAAACTTCATGTTATCGAAATTTTGCTGGACTAGTTTCGAATCCATTAGGGGTTCCTATTCATTGCTCGAAGCATGGTATAATTCCGCAAACATAGCATAACATATATTTTTTAATAATATCTTTGACCTTCTAATATTATAAATGTGAAAGTTTGTATGTTTGTTCCTCAATCTTGCACATTGAACTACGCGTTGACTTTAATTTCCATATGATATTGTCATATTTATCGAAATTATACATTTATTTTTTATTTCGTGATACATATAACTTGGTTTCATTATTGTTCTCTATGACCGATTACTAGTATCAACAATCTTTGAATAAAATTTTTCCAAGTCAATTTCATTAATAGGCTCTGTATTGGATTGAGTTTTTTCGACATGGTTTCCGACACAAAAAGGTAGTTTTTTTTATTTAAACAGCGCGGGCAAAGCCGCTGGAAAAATCTAGTTTGATATAAATATAAAATTGTAATTGTATTGTAATTGTAAGCAATAAAGTTTCTTTTGAAATAATGGAAATTTAAGACAAGATTTTATCAAACCAACCTCATGCCAACTTCACAATAAAGGGACATAAAAAACAAACCCTTTTTACTACAAATAGTGAAGTTCTCGAAGTACAATATAATTAATCTTCGTACTTTCGTTTCTATGTACTTATTGTCTTCTCTTCCTTTGCTATCAAATACTTCCTTTTGAAACTTTCTCTAATAATAGACTATTTTTTATACAACTTCCTTTAAAATTTGTTAAGGAATAAAATAACATTTAAAATATTTTAAAGTTAATAAAATATGCAAGCAAGACGTGCAAGAGATCGACAGACTGATCTTCGGACCAATTGGATGTAGAATCGATTTCGGGTCATGGACAAATTAAGTAACATAAAAGAAGTGTCAAACAATTATCATCATTTTATGTCAATCAAACTTTAGTATGATTACTGTCATAATATTAAATATATGTCACACTGGAAAGTTCTAGAAAATTAGTAGTTATTTATATTACCTTATTAACATATACAATAGTAACATCTTCATAGGTTTTAAATAATAATTAAGCTAAACTACATTCACTTCTTCTTCTTTACCAATATGTATACAATTAATTTTGAGGAATATTCAACAGCGCGAAACATTTTTTTTATATTTTGCAGGCTGTGTCTTGATTAAGTTTAATAAGAATGATTTTGATTAAATTTATTAAATACATTTAAAGGAAAGAAAAATTTATTATGTATTTTCCAAATTGTTAAGTATCGTTTTATGTGTTTATCATAGCGTAAAATCCATAATTTTCAAAATTTACGTTTTTGTATTCAATCTGCAATGCAAGATTTAAATAATTACTTTATTACATACAAATTTAACCCACAAGACAATAATTGGCACTGATAATCCAAGAAACAGATTGTAATATCTTTAGTAAAATTGGATAAGGATCGATTATGAATTTCGACGTAAGATAATATATATTCTAAATAAAGTAAATCCTTCATTCGATCAGTAACTGGTTAACAAAGTGTTGAAAGTGTATGAGGTGTATGAGGTGTATGAGCCTTCAGCTGTAACCGCATACATTTAATTGTACAAAAAAACACTTAAAACACTCGTGAAACAACATAATAGCAGGTAAACTCTCTTTCATACACTTTGTTGGGTCTTGCGGCTTGTTTTGTAAGGGTCGTGACACATGCTGTGGGTTGAGACTATATTGATTTTACAATCATTTTAATTTATTATCATTAATAGTATTTTTATTAGATTATTATTTATATATATTTTAATATTCTAAATAAATTAAACTAAAATGTTATTTACAGTTTATTGGTAAAATTTTTAAACATAAATAAATAAATATTTATTATATTTTTAAATGTGGAGAATGATGTGTAAGTACCCTAACCTCTTGCGGTTCTATCTAAGCTGGCTGGTCGTTATTCGAAACCACTGAAGACATATCAATTACTCATTGTGTAGAAATAATTGCAGAATCGAATGATTTTTATAACCTTTGTCCCTCATACAATATTTTGTTCCAATTCCCAAGTTATCCTATGCATTCTAAATCAAACTTATCATAAAGACATATGGACTATTTTTGAATATTTTATAATAACACAAATTTGTTTAAATATTTTTTCTGTTGCGTGGGAGATAGAGACTTGGAGTTTTGTTTGTTATTAAAATAGTTTTTTGATCCATTGTAATGTTAAATGGTTTGCTATTTGATTTGATTTGAATGGATTTGTTTTGTGGTTTGATATACTTTATATTGTAAGAGAGAATTAAAGTTTATTAAGAAAAAATATAAGAATAGATCAAACATGTCTTCTAACTTCATATGACTTTATTAATATGTAAATGTGGGTAAACATATGTGGGGTTTAGTGTAAAAGCGATCCCGTGGTATCCCACTTAGTAAATAGAGCACTCGTGGGGTTTTTAATTGCCTTAAAAATTTCAGCATCTATGCTGCTGTTAATTTCTTCATAACCTGGTCATCACCATATGGACCCTGAGGTAGTAAAGATTTTTCCTGGCTGATTGACATAGCTTACTGACTTACTGAATGTTTATGGTCTCTGAAGAGATTAATTAGACGGCTGTTTTAATCAACATTAGTATTTTGTTTTTTAGGTAGAGAAAACAATAATTCATTTGATTTTAAAAATTAAAAGCTGAATAAGTGAAACTTTGTTAAAAGTGTGATTGTTATAACACAAGTGAAGCATCGGCCAAATATTAGTTTTGACTTTAAAATTTATTACTTTTACTAAATCATTTCGCGTCTTCATTGAAAATATCACATTGAAAGCTACATTAAGGACACTAATAAAAATGATAGATCTTTAAATATTTATAATTTACACAATTATTAATGACATTTGTTTAAGAACCTACTGAATGCATGAGATTCGTTGCTTCTTAGTAGAGTCTATCAAACAAGAAATTTTATAGAAAAAAATTATAACTAATAATGTGAAGTTATCAGTTAAGTGTTCCGTTACTAGGTTAAGAATTTTCATATAATTGGATAAGAACAGAGGTAAAAACAATTTTCTCATGAGTGATTTGTATGATACAGCAATATGTATGTACGAACTTTTGGTAGCGTCAATACTTGCTCTGATCTACCACTCCTCTGGTATTTCATTTACTAGAAAACTATAATACTAATAATCTTTCTTAGTTTAAAATAGGAAAGATATAAATCAGTTTGATAACACCATTTGTAAATATTAAGTATTTCAATACAATTTTCATCCCATTCCACTGTTAGAGATTGAATTTGCTAAACCTGTCTTAGAACTCTTAGTTATTTTGGAACATTCCACCAATCAGTCTAAATAATATTAGTTTTAAAAGATTTCTTTAATATGTCAATAGATATTAATTCTTAGAGTACAATAATTCTGTTTTGATTTTACGATTTGGTAACCTGTCAAAGTTTTCGTAACGTCAAAACTCGTACGAGGAATATTGAAACATTACATACTATAAATAAGTCTATGTATTTTCATTTTGTTCTAGTTCCAGTCAGTGAGCGATATTTCACTCTCATTCATCTTAACATACAGAGAAGCTGTCTGTCGTTGTCATGGCAACGATAAACGACGACTTATATGACGTTTCTTGCATTATTTATCTCCATAAATAAGTACCTTCTACAAAATTGGAGTAATTGGAAAATAAGTTTTTTACCTATAAATATATTTATTTCAACCCAATGCTAAATATGGAAAATATACTAATAAATAATATATTAGGAAAATTACGAAGATTTTCTTCTTTCCACCACAAAACCAACACAAATATATATTTTAAATAAATATAGATTGAAAAATAAACCGTTACGAGTAATAAGGGAAGACTTGTAGCGACACGGTAGCTTAATTGGTAGAGCGACGGGATGGTTTCCCAGAAGTCGCAGATTTGAACCTCTTATCGGTTACATTTTCAATATATATATATTATAAATCAAAACTATACGTATTTTTAAATATAAATTATTACGCGGATTGAAACTGGGACTATTGAAATGAAACGCTACCAAACTATAACACCAACTCTTTATAACAAAAACCAATATCATAAAAGCACTCATATGTTGAATAGTCCATTCAAGAGTCCAAAGATACTAATACAATTTACACAATACCTCAATAACAGATTCACCCGAAAATCCTTTAAATTCACAAAATTCGCAACACGTGATAAGGAAGTCTACACAATTAACGATTTCACGCTACGACTGTCACGTTACGTTTTTTTTACGTTTTTTTACAAGTTTATTATTTTTCGATAGTTGCCATAATATTTGTTTTTTTTACATATTATATTTATATATTATTAGAAATATCTACATATAATTTGTATGATTTAAGTTTATATTACTAATTTATATGAAAAATACTTTATATTTTTGTCATATTTTTTGGTAATTATCATTCGCTCCTTTTAACGATAATTTAAAACAAAATATCAAGATCAGATCAAGATTTATTATATCTTTTATTTTTATTGCATCAACTTGCAACAGTTTTAAATAAGGGTGTTTACACAATTATAGATTATTTGCTTCATTGAGCGTGTATTTCCCGCTCTGTCAGTTTTGCCCTAAAGCGTTGACAGGTAGCCATTTTGTATTTGGTTAACAAAATTAGTTTTTTTCAATGGATCAATTTAAACAAATTTGAGATAATAAGGTAAATCAACGACCGTATTACGTAACAGTCCCAGGATCGATTCTCAGCTGTGGCAAAATAAAAATATTAGTACTTCCGCTTCTGACCTGGTCGATGAAGAATATCATCCTTCTTAGAAGTTATTGTAGGTATTACAGATGTAAATCGAAACACATCTAGTAACAGATGGGTTAAGCTCCCCTTTTTCGAATTTGGAAACCCTTGTATTCACTAAGGAGATTTATAATATCTAATTATTTTTATTACTAATTATTATTATTTTTAAAAAATAGTATTACTTATAAAAAAACATCATAAAACCAATCTTATATTGAATCTAAAAAAATAACCTTCATAAAAAATACCAATTTACACAAATCAGTATCGAATTAACATGCGTTTCTAAGAAAATAAAAACAGTCAATAAATGTTTAAACACAATTATATTAAGACGTTTATTTTCATAATATCTTCCAAGTAATAAGTTTTCATTGTATTAGTATAATAGTATTAGTTTACTAAAATATCTGGTTACAAACTACAATGACGGACAAATAAAATAATAATAACAGCGCTTGAAGCTCTTGAATGAAACGGACTTCGATTCCTACTTTTTATATTGGTCGATATACAATGGTATACAATAGTATATTATGATTCTTTTTTTATAATTGTGGTAAATATATAATGATTTTCATATAATTGCGCTGAAGGCGCTTGAAAAAATAGAATCTGATTATTAATTTTGATAACCGTGACTAAAAAAAAATAACAGCACTGAAAGTGCTTGAATAAACTTTTGTTCCGGTTTATAACAGTGGTCACTTATAGAGAATAATTTTGGAAACGAAAAACGAAAAGAAACAAAAACATATAATTCAGAAAATTAGATGTATCTTAATTACTCAATATGTATTATAAATAGTAACTTAAATGTGTTATTTTATTTTCCTTAACTGATTTTTAAGAAGTTTTGAAGGAGAGGTAGTTTTTTGTTGTTGGGATATCTAGAGGGATTTGGAAAAGATATACAGACTTATATTTGTATATATTTACACATTATTACTACTTATTAATACATATTTTTTACAATGAATATATATGTGAATTATTTGAAATAATTACCAGTTCGCAATGCCGAAGGTAATACCTAGATATGTACAGGACAATTTATTCGTATTATAGAATATCTAGAAGTACCTCATATATATATTGTACAAGTTTAGTTTGTGTGTGTGTTTATGTGTGCATTTGTGTCTCTGTGTGTGTGTGTAATCAGAGTTTCTACATATTTTTTTAATAAATTCCAAGACACATGAATGTATTCATATCAATTACTGTTTTTTCAACTAATACCCATTACATTACTTAATGGCTATTAATTTTGGGTAATATTCTTAACAACTAAGTAGTTGTTTCGAAATTGACCAAAATAATATCACCTTTATCATGAACAATATAAAGAATATTATCCAAAATCAATATATTTGTCAAATTAAAAATTAACAATCCTATATCAACTCACGTCAATGGAAATTTGAACTTAATTTGTATTCACATTAGATTGACATTGTAATGATTTATATTTTCTCAAAATATAAGCATACAGAATGTAAATTCAAGTTTCTAAAATGTCAAATATCGTGGGGTTGGTAGTTGAACAAACAGACAAACACACACAGGTGACCGAGCAGAGACGATCGGGTTACCCTGTACTATCACAAACATAACTCTTATATATTATACTAGCTGTTGCCTGTGACTTCGTCTACGTAGCCACGTATTAAGCTAATATTTTTATGGCCTATATTCTTAGCCATAAAAATATATTTTTTACAGTCTACGTGATTGGGATCACGGGCAACAGCTAGTCATAATTTAAATTTTATTATTATATAATCGCTATCTAACGACCTTCATATTGATAGGCTCCTGGATGGGTTTTCCTTGTAAACATTATTTTTAGACCTCACAACGTGGCGTCCAAAAATCACTATTTTTCTTTTTTTAATACAGCTAGTGTCATTTGCGCCATCTGGACGTAACTACCGATAATGTCAAAATCCTTTAAGAAACATACAGTCACAGACAAAACCACATTCAAAAGATAGTATTTCTATAGTCTATGTCTTATTTTAGTACGTAAGCTACAATATAGTCATTCTCATCTTAATCCGTTCAGTAATTTTGTCGTGATTTAGTAAAAAAGCATACATATATATTAGTAATATATATTAAATATTATGTTGGCGATTATATTTTTAGGGCTGAAAAATTAATAAAATAGAATATAAATTTAAAACATATTTTTTACGTGATTTTAATTTGACAAAATAAAAAGAAAAACATAACAAAGTCAAGTTAAAGTCAACTAGTTACGAAAACTATGACAGTTTACCAAATCGTAATATCAAGACAAAATTATTATACCTGCTCTATGAATAATCTATTGACGTATTTAAAAAACCTATTAAAATTAACATTTAACCTCAGTTTTTAGGATCATTCCATAAATCTTTCTAAATAATAATAATTTTAATAGATTATTTTAATAACATTTTGTTTGATAGACTGTATAATAATTGTGTGTATGTATGTTTTGTTTTTACGATTTGTTAAACTGTCATAGTTTTAGTAAGGTCAAAACTCGTAATAGGGGTACAGTTTTGCGCTTATAACTAACATAGTGAACAAGTTTACATTTCCTTTGTTTTTATACATATATGAGTCTTTTAATATAATTATATAATTTAAGCACTTCTTCACCTTACAGTACCCATTTGTCCCCGCGCAAGTTAGAATTAAGTAAAGATTACTTGCGTCACTCGCTATAATAACATTATTGTATGTACCTGTGTCACATTATCGGTAATGCGTTTTCCAGTTTTTCCACAAAATTTTGGGTAGAGTCGGCAAAATATTTCAATAATTATTTTTTAGCATATTTGACTACTTTAAAGGAATTTAATCTTTTTTTCTTTTACGAGCCTTAAAATTAATGTTAGTTGAGATATATTTAATGTTTTAAAATTTTTTATTGCTAATTATTAAATATAAAATGTTTAATTTAACAATTTTAATAATTATTAGTGTATTTTTGTTTTATATATATTTTTCTATAGTAATAATTCAAATGGTCTGAATTTCATTATTTTATGAAAATTTAATTAAATAACTATTTCTTATATTTATTAAATCAATAAAAGTAAACATGTTTAGTAATTTTACAATACATAGAATATATATTTTTTTGCCGACAGTACATCGCGTAGACACGAACAAACAGTTGCCCAACCTTTAAGAGCGATTTCATATTTTCACATAATTTATCAAATTTACTTTTTAATTAATAAACCATCTTCAATGATGGGACAGACATACATTCAGATACGTTCACTATGGAGGTAAATAAAATATCTTAATTATATTTTTACTTAAAACTAAGTTAAGAGGTAAATAAAAAAAAACATATTTTTCATTAAAAAGAACTATGCCCATATCTTTATTTTAATACAAAGAATTGATCTTATCTTTTTTTCGAACAACAAATAAATAAATATCAATATAAATTAAAAGAAAACACTTCAGAGATTTTTTTCTCCCAAAAGTATTATAAAATATATAATATTAATTTTGTGCATGAAGCCTTATAATTAAGTAAATAAATAACAAAATCAATTAGCGGTTATTAATATAAGTATTTCGTGAAATGTCAAGGTTAGTAACTTATACTATAGACTAATAATATATACCAGTATTGATAAATATCTTGTACGATAGACTAATAGGAATACATTAATTAAAATCTAGATCTGATCACAGTAAAGTCAAAAACAAGTCACAGTCACGTCAAGACCAAAGTCAAGGCAAAGTGAAGACAAATTATATTATTTCAAATATGCAATGTAGGTATGCTCTTTGTAAAGTCAAACTCTACTTGCACGGTTCCATAAGGTAGGTCGGTGAAAAAGATCCGCAAGAAACTCCATGGACACTCTTTTAAATTATTTACATATATTCTATTTTTATATAACAATGTCTTCTATTATTTATAATATTCTCTTAGCAAAATCCTTTATTTTCATAATAAAACGTAAAGTATTTTTTTTGTAATACTCTATTTAAGTAAATAAGTAAATTATGTTAAACGAAGATTTATTGTAATAGATGAATAAAAATAACTGAAATGTATTACTAAAACTATTTTTTATTATTATTTTTTATTACTATTTTTGTTACTATTCTATAAAGAAATGTAATTTTCAAAAACATTTTTGGAATTCTCTACCGTTTTTCCCCTAGAAATTACAGATTGGGAAACTTGGTGATTTTTAAAAATTAATTAAATGCTTTATACTAAATAATATCTCAACATATAATAAAATTGTCACTGATCCATTCTGTACATGGAAAATATAAAAAAAAACATCAAAGCCTTTAAAAGAGCAAGAGAACCCAAAACATTGGTTTTTCAGTTTGTCTGTATGTCTGTTTGACTGTATGTCTGTTTGGCTGTTTGTCTGTATATTTATATGTTTGTGCACGCTAATCTCAGAAACGGCTTAATCAATTTGAATGCGGTTTTCAGGAATATATTATCACAGTCTTCATTTAACATTTAGTGTTTTTTTTCATCTAAATCAATTATGTCATTCACGTAATAGGTACTAATCAAAATTATCTGTTTGTCTTTTTGTTGTGCACATAACACGAAAAAAAAATATTTTCAAAAATACATACAGAGGGACGTTTATATGAGTAAGAGAACCCAAAACATATTTCTTCGTTTTATCTGTTCGTCTGTATTAGGGCTTCCAATCCTGCATCCTGCATGCCTGCATCTAATATCGGTATTTGCGGGACTACAAATATTCAATCCCGCGGAATCTCGGTATTAACGGGATCCCGTATAATAAAAATATTCATATTTATGTAAGGCAAATAAAAAAAAATCATTTAACTCCATATTTAATTAGGCATTAGTATGAGATCAATAAAATTACACTGTTTATTTATAAAAAAAATCAATAACAAATACTGGAAAAAACAAAAAAATCTATCTATTTCACAAAAAACAGAAAAATATTTAAAAAAATCAAAATGAAACCCATTATTAACTTAGGACCATGATAATTATTTAAAACTTTATAATTATTTAGTTCGGTCATTTGGTTAACTTTTAATTGAAAATATTTGGAAGGAAACACAACATATCTAAAGTGTCGTCTGTCATGCTACTGCGTATTTTGAAGACAATATACCCGGCAGCAGAAAAGGACCTTTCGGGTTCTTCGGGCTTTTCAGTCCCGCAAATCCCGCGTGGATCCCGCGCCTGTAATCCCGCTTCACGCGGGATTGAAAAATGACGCGGGATCCCGCAATACCGAGATTTCGGTATTCCGGGATTGGAAGCCCTAGTCTGTATCTCTGTATGTTTGTGTACGCTAGTCTCAGAAACGGATTAATCGATTTGGATGCAGTTTTCGGGAATATATTGTCATGGGATTCACTTTATATTGTGTTTTTTTTAACAATCGGTTATGAAATAAAGAAGTAAATTATCTCTTATTGTCGTACCATTGCTTCTTACCAGTTTGAAGATTTATAGTTTTTACATACATTGGTAAGTACTAAGGGTACGTTTTATCAAAATCGAAATCAACGCGTACGAAGTCGCAGGCACAGCTAGTATTATAATAAAACCTTATGTAAGTCTATAAGTATTTAATATTTGAGATGTAAATACAGAATTGTTATGAATTCCTTGAATAGATTTTTGATTTACAAAACTTCGTAATTAAATAATATATACATATTACTCTAATCATCACTGATATTTTTGAATAACAGTGAAATGTCTAGTTCTTCAGGTATGTCTCGGTAACCTATAATATAAAATGTTTCGTATTAAATACAATATATTACATTTCTAAGTAGAATTAAAGTTTAACAAAAACTAAAACCCCATAGCGTGTTTCAAAAACTTAAAAATATGAAATGCTTCCACAAACAAACTAAAAATATCACAAATCCAAGAGGACAAATAATTTTTGACCACTCAGTCCTTCCATTGTAGCCAATGAGTGTTTAAATATTGTCATACCATGTCAAGTGTATGTCTGTCTCTGTTTGATATAGTGTGTGTGAGTGGGATGGATGCTTACGGTGAAGTGCGAGTCGGCTACAAAGCGGCCGACTAACTAAATTCTATCATGGTGGTAATACAGGGAGGCATTCGGGAGAAATATATTACTTTTAAATCATATTAATATTTTAGTAATATTAATATAGGGATCAGTTTGAAATATTCATTTATTATTGATTTAAAAACATATAGATTCTTTATTCCGTTTAATATTTTATATTACTTTATTCGAATAATTATTTTATAAATTAAATTTGTATATTATTAAAATGCATGAATGTAGAGATACTATTGAAGTAATGTATAATACATATGTATAGAATAAAGAAAATATTTTCCAACACAAACATACATTAAAATTTACATATTATAATAAATAATAATTATTTAGAAACTATTATTACAACAATAATCTCGAGTACAGTGTGACCCCTGTGCCTCTAGAACGCTCTGATCATACCGCCTTAAGCATTCGTTTTATTTCTTCAATACTATATAAAAAACAATTTACTTACTAATTTACTTTTCTTAATAAATAATGCAAAATATAATTTAATAATTATTCTTCATTTAAGAATTATTCTTAAATTATACAGAAAATTATGCAAATGTAGCGATTTCTTTTAAGAATAAGTATTTTGGGTCAGACCAACCCTTCTGCGGTTAATAGTGTCTTGCGTTTTATTACTTTTTTATTTCTTTTTAACCCCTGGGTCAGTTTTGTTTCAGGGCTGTCACTCTGATAAATTATATTTATTTTCTTAATATATTTTCTTAAAGGTAATTTTAATATTCAATAAGAAGTAGGTATATAATTGTATATTTAATTAAAAAATATATTTTTGAATATATTTTTTTTATTATTTTTTATAAAAAATCCAAAACCCAACCCTAATAATATATTGTAGACATTTATCTCTCATCCCCATCCTTGGAATATTTTACTTTTTTTTATATTCTTTATATTCTCTCTTCATTCCCCGACACGTTCCAAACGCTATAATCGCATCATAACCGGCATATCATAATCGTTATTATTTAATGTCCTATTACATTACAATATTAATATAAACGTTTTTTTGTTTGTTTCTCAGTAATACTGAAATGTAGCATGGGTTAGTTTTTAAATTATTTTTGCTATTTTTTTAATGTTTAGTTAATTTATTATTGTCTTTAAAGGTTTTTGGTATACATTTCATTATTTTATTTTTTTGCTATGAGTTATGAAGGATTATTTTTTTTATAATAATAAAACATTATCTCTATTTTCGTCTGTATGTTCCTTGATTCCTACACAATTAATATCTATTTTTGCTTTTTTTTTACTTTGACTTTGAATAAAACACTAAAAATACACTGTTTTGTAATTAGCGGTTTAAAGCACATATGAAGTTTCTTATCATACATTAAATGATCTTTTTTTATTAGCAAGATATTAAAATATGACAGTATAGTACAGTATTAACTAGCAATTAGTCCTGACTTTGTCTACAAAACAAAATTATTAATTTATTATTTTATTTCAAAAAATGTATACAAAATCTCCATTATTCATTGAATCCTCCTCAAAAAGTTTTTGAGATGATCAAGTTCAAACAGATATTTATGTTTTTCAGTACTAATAATGCTTTCTTAACAGACTGTGATCTTTAACAACGACTCCAGTATATATAACGTTAGACTTTGATCAACACTCACCATCAGCTCCAGATTGTAAAACCCAGCCCTAATATAAATATAATACAAGCAGGGGTCAACTTACACTGGACCTTAATTATACTTTGACAAATCTTGTTTTACGCTTCGCATACGTTCACAAAGTCTCTTCCAATTTACAAAAATATTTTTTCAGTTACTAAAATATATGTCATTGTATTTTGAACCTTATCACATATGAAATAAGGTTCTAGAATAGAATTATAGTGGTCTTTTTATATTTGTGTGTAAGTCCTCAGGCAAAACACTTGGAGATAGAAATCTTGTTAAAGGAAACGTCTTTTTCAGCTTCCATTGTCTACAATTACTTGCTTTACATACATCTATCTCTTTCCAACACGATATCACACATATATTTGTCTCGCTCTACGTTTGTAAACTCATTTCGAGATTTCCGTCTACAGTTATTTGCGGTATTCTTTCTAATTATGTTCTCTTTGAGGTTTCTTTTTAAGATAATAAATATAAAAGATAAGTACAATAACGTTCATATTGTATATATTTATCAAATCTAGGTAATATAAAATAAATTTAACTGCATAATAATGACATATATATGAAAAAAAAACCCAAAGAATTTGCTGGTTTTTCTAGTGTAATATATTTTGTTAAAAATCATTTAATAATTGTTTTTGTGCAGTCTCTGCCTGATAATATTCAATAATTTTAAATTTTAATTTAAGGTCTATTCTAGAATAATTATATTATTATAGGCTCTGATAAAGTAAGAAATGTGTAAGTTAGTTTAAAGTAGCAAGGATAGACTTTTAACTTGGACTTTAAGAGAAGCAACCAAAGAAGATAAGGATAAAGTGAGCGATAACATTTTAAAGAAACAAGTCTACACTGAGATGATAAAGAAGAGCGTAAAAAATTAACACACTGAGTCTATATCAAATAATGGGGATGAGAATGTTATTGAGACAAGAGTCCATACTTGAACTAATATTTTAATATATCTTCCTATCATATTGAAAAATAATGTTAATAACTTAAGAAGTATTTAATGCTGTATTTAAATATTAAATATAACTTCCCAAACTGCTTTTCGGATATGACAAAAATATTTTTTTCGGTCTCTATCAAAACAAATACCTATTTGAATAATTTCGTTAACAACATTTTTTTTATTTTAATATTGAGACAAATCCAACAATTTTAATTTTAATACATTTACTACAATCATCTTCAGGTTTATTTTTCACTTGATAAACTCAGTGGTACCACCATCTTCAGATAAACGGAATAGTACCTATGTCGTAATGTAACTGTCGTGAACAATATTAATTAGATTCAGCCATGACGTTAAATGACATTTATATAAATAATTAAAAAACCAAATACCGAAAAATTATGTACTTAAAGTAATGTATTAAATGAGTTATATATTAATGTTATATATAACTCACACAGACACAGTCCCTGTGGCTACGAGAGCACACCAGCGTGTTGAAGAGCGTCCAATTCCACAACAATACATATCAATTAACGAGCGAGGATTGAACATTGTTATAATTAGCTGCTATAAGCTCTGCCACGAGACTCTCGCTGTATTTACGACGGGTCGCCGCGATTGTTTTTAGCGGTTGGAACGCTTGGTTTAATTTTGTATAAATTATTCTATTTATCGTTGATATTTCAAGTGTTTTTTAAAAATATGGAGTGTCTCCAAAAAAATCATTTTCGATTTAAATTATATAAATATTACTTAATCACTGAATTATTTAATAATTAGAATAGAACTATGTAATTATATATCTATAATAGTATATAGCCTTAAAACTTATAGGATTTATTTAGATGTAATACTTATAAAAGTATTACATCTTACGTATAAACGTATAATAATGTGAAATCGTATTAAATATATTTATAAATATTTAAAATATGTTTTGCGATATTAAAAACGATCGTTTAAAAAATCGCCGGTAGTGAAACCTGCCCTTAGGGAGTGCATTTTTAATTTGTACTCCACACAAGAGGTGTGGTCCTGACAGTCGGTATTTGACCCCTTTCTGATGATAAACTGTATGAGGGCGTGAGACGGCGGTAACTGTTCTCAATATATCGATTTAAATATAAATGTTATATATTATTAGTTTTATTTTATCTTAGTTGAATTTAGAAATGTTTTCAATATCTTGTTTTCTATATCTATTGCCAAAATAATTTATACTTTTAATTGGGGTCGATAAACCGTATTATATTGTAATGATTTCGAAATATTTGATAAATGAAGTAAGTTATTATTAATTTACTTCTATTAGGTAAAAACCCATATCGTATAATTGATGGCATATAATTCATATTAACTTATACTATACTAGTACTACTTACTTGATAAATTATTTTAAGACATTTTATTTTAAGCTAGCTGTGTCTAGGGAGTTTGTCCCCTCCTCTTCCCCCGGTTGCTCTCCCTTTCTCAGATTTAAATCATAAACCTATAATCACCTAAAATGTTCTCAATTCAGTTTTGGATTGATTGTAGTTATAACCTAAACCAAACTAAAACCTAGACTTTTTATCCATAACTTTACTTAACTTTCACTCAAGTTTCACTTCAACTGTACCACATAATTGTTTTACTAAAATCCAAGTAGTTTTGTTATGTTTCATAATCTAAATAAGTTTTTATTTTTTGACGTTAAAATTAGAATACTTCAACTGGTTAAAAATACCCTATGTTTCGGTGCGAGGCTATAATCTATAATCAAACCAAAATCAAAAATTCATTAAAATCCCTTCAATACTGTTTTGGAGATGAGCGAGCAAACTAACAAATAGATGAACTCCAACTTAAAAATAATTGTTTCGAGTTCTGTTTTGCAATTAGTTAGGTATTACAATATACAACAAAATATTGAATTAACTGATTTTGGCGTTTAACAATTTTATTGTTCCTATAAGAAAATAATAGGAAAAAAATATTTAAATTATAAGTATAAGTTTAGTCTGTCAAATAATTATTTTATAACTTTAATTTAGATTAAACTCAATTATGTTCACACAAACTCTAACTTAAAAATTCTATGGCATGATTCTTAATTGTTATTTAAGTTTATAAATGTGCTGGTTGTATAAGTTAGCAATTTATTAAATTCTGTTACAAACACTTACTAATAGATTTTAGTGACTTATATAACATATTTTAGAATGTAGAGTATTAATTTTATGTAAATATTAATTATTATATTTAAAAGTCGTTACTACCGCCATCTGCTGTTAAAAAGCATTACATCTACATTATATGCCATCGCCATCTTGTATGAAGTAGATTTGATTTTTTATAGTTTCTTATTAATTTACAAGATGGCGCTGTTCGATTTCAACAATGTAATATAAGATTAAAACAATAATATTAATAATAAGTTTGATGATACGATGGTTATTTTGTGTAAGTTTTTTTATTTTACAGATCAAAACCCACCAAATTGTAGTACATATTGGAATGAAAGTAATCAAACTAATAGGTTTTAATGAAAGCTCAGGAAACTCAACGTCATATTTGAATTATATGAACTGGGTTTAGTACAATAAGTTATTTTTATACTTTATCAGTAGTTCGTCGACCGAGATATCATCTGCCAAGACGAAGAATCATATCTTGTAACTTTCCTCTTATGAAAAACAAACAAAATATTCTAGATTGAGATAAGATATTTATATACTGAACATAAAATGGGATAAAACTACACAATTCTAATTGACACGAATTGGCAAAATATACGTAAAGAGAAAAAAAAACAATTATCTAGATATTATCTTAGAAGTTAGAGAGAATATTTTAAACCAAATACAAAATCTCATTTGAAATGAAAAAATATATTTAATTTATTTAATAAAGTTATATTTAAATATTTAATTTAAGATAAAAGGTCGTCGTTTCCCGTCGCTGGTGATCGCAGCCTCCAGGTGATTCATCTTGAACATCTGATAAGTTATCTATTTATATCTATTTTTATTTTGATCGAATTTCTTTAAGCTTGAAACCGTATTGTGAAAGAGTCTCAAACAAAGATATTATTAGAAATAATTCTTTATATACTATCACGAAACATACACCTTCTCTAATTAAATATATGTATTTGTTAACAGAGATAGTACAAGCCTGTTAAACAACAAATTCTAGCCGGAAAAAACATATAGAATGAAATTTCATCAACACAGACAGGACTCGAATCTGAGAGCTCTGGGTAACTATTTTTGAACTATAGAATAGCATTGCAAAAGATGCCAAAATCATTACATCTTATCTAGATACTAAGGAAGATACTTGATAAATGCTCAATATAAATAAAGAGCTACATTTTCTTAGCTAAAAACAATCTGAGTAGGTACAAAGTAAAAAACTCCAACTTATAAAATTAACCAAAAATAATATCTAAGTTTTTTTATTTTGATAAATAAGTCTTGTGTTCATTTATAGCTAAGTTGTGAAGTGAATCATCACGAATGTCACCTACCAAATTGTTAAAAATTGATAATTTGTCGTCATCGCATGTCTCCATAGCAATAACCATTTCCTATAACTTTATCATAAACGAGGATACAATAAGATTTACAAAGTTATCGTAAAGTTTATAATTCAAAGACAAATAAACATCTATAGCTAATTAGCTTGAATAATATTAAGATAAATTACATTAACAAATATTTCGTTTCTGAAATATCTATAGACTATTTCTTACGATTCGAATAAAGAAATTTATTGATTTAAAGATATATTTTATATAATATAATAATTTATAAGCAAGATAATAATTATTATCTAGTTAATAAAACATAGTTTTAACAATATACATATATAACTGTATATATTTCTTAAGGGGCGAAGATTGTTGTATCTTTCTTCATAAATAAAACACCACGTACAGATGTACAAGTCTCACTTGGAGAACTTCAATTATCATTACGTGAAAATAATGTTCATATCGAATGTCTTTCAACATTATTTAATATTTATCAATTGAAAGCAATAGCCTCTCATAACTTTATCAGTCCTTATAATACGTTGGGCTGTCTTAGGTCACAGTAGATCGCGACACCGGACAGACTTCACGTTTTGTTTGTTTGTGCGTCTTGTTAAATCGGAACTAATATTTAACGTGAACAGGTAAGGTATTTATTTTGGTTTTACTGATTATAGTAATTCTATAATAAAATTACAATTAAAATATAATTCACATGTATTTCCCAAAATGATGTTTAAATGTCTTAGAAAAGCGACAAAACTTATGTCATGTTCAGATAATAATTAATTATATGTAATATCTCTATATTTATTTTATTATGAAATAATAATATATAATACACTTATTGATTATTATTTATGCAATATAATGACTATTATCGCGAAGAAGCTAAAATAATGAATATTTTTTAGGTAATGGCTAAACGAACTGTGAATGTATATATATTTTTAATAATAACTGAATTAAAAAAAAAATTAAGATACATATAATATATTAATAAATATAAAAGTTACATAGTATTGTTTACAAATCATGTGATGTTAGTTGGTCCGTGCATCCGCTAGGCGGCGACACTTGTTTTATATAGATCCTAAAGAAGCCTATTATTAGAATTATAAGATTTTTATCATATGATAGACATTGCTATTGTTCTTTAATATGTAGATTAGCTAGATATATATTAAGTAAAAACATGTAAATATAAATGTAATATATATAGATATAGTACCTAAAACATGTAGGTAATATAGTAAGTATCTCGTTAAAAATATCGTAACTTTTCTATTAATATGTTACAAAAAAAAATCAATGTTAGTAAACCATTACTATTCACGTTAATTAAATCGAAATTTGCCACACTAGTTTCGAACTCGGGGTTCTTATTCATGAACTACATATTAAAAAAAATCATCAACAAATATCGTTTCTAGATAACACCATGGCGGAACAGAAAATGTCATTTCTGGAACCAGGGAAGGTTATACGACCCATCATAGACCACGAGGGGGTCAAGCTTCTGGCTGAGAGGTTGTACGGGATCTCAGTCTTGGAACTTGAAGAATTGAACGGGTATGATGACAAGAACTACAAAATTATAGAAGACCCTAATGTGAAGAATCCTCTAATAACGACCCACAGTCCTGACGGGTATGTCTTGAAGATTATGAACTCTATGGACTCACAGAATCTGGATGTTGTTGAGGCTCAAAATGAGATTATGAACTTTTTGGGTGAGTCTTTAATTGATAATGTTTTTCATACAGTTTAAAATCTACTCAAGCAGTTTCACGAAATGTTATTATAAATCTGTCTCTGTGTGTTATCTTTTAATTATAATATCCATGTGCACACTTTTTTCACATTTTTTAAAAATATACAATAGACAAAATTTTTTTTTTTAAAAGTGCTTTTGAAGAACACCAGAAAATTCCGCTTTTGAAGATACCAAGAGCGAAGCTCTAATAAATTATTTGAAATCAATAATAATTAAAAGATAAACTCAAGTTTGATATAAACTTTTTAAATAAGTTTGTTTCTTAACTTTTAAATACAAATAACCAGCCTGTAAATTGAATTTGTGACAATCCTAAATAGACGTCGATCTCGGATTGATTATTAATTAAGGCCGTTTATTTATTTATTTATTTATTTATTTTCTCGAAAAGGCAACTCACTCATTAAGGATTATACTATCCCTGTGCCGCGGCTTAAGAAACATATAGGTAAATAACGGTCACAAAGTAAACCCAGACCTTGAACAACAATCTCATGGATTGGATTACACAAAGAATTGACTCGTGTGGGGATCAGAACCCACATCCTGCTTCAGCATTCAGGATTACTAACCACTACACCAACCAGTCATTAATTATTATTCCCCGCAGCCACTCGTTCTGTAACATGTCCAAAGCCGGTTCGCAACGTGTTTGGTCACTTGTACTCCACGGAGACAGTGGGCAAGTCGCAGCACGTGGTACGTCTGCTGGAATTCGTGCCAGGCGCGCTGCTGAAGGACGCTCCTCTGAGCGAACAGCTGTGGTACCAGCTCGGGGAGTTCACTGCCAATCTCGATAACAAGCTGGAGGTGAAATGTTAAATCTATCTATATCTTCATCTTCTCTTCGTTTTCTTCTTCAATCTCTTTCATTCATCCTTTCCCACTCGGGACGTATTCTCTTCCATTTCTTCTATGATTCGTCATCTAATGCTTACTTCTTTTTTTTAAATATCATCTCATGTCAAGTTAATACAATCCATCTGTGGTTTTTGACCTTTTTACCATCCAAACTTGTCCTATTTCTCCGTCTTATGAAGAGATGCACTATATGCATCAACTTCTAATTTGCTATATGCTGTTACATGATGGGATAAGAGGGTAGCCTATGACAGAGGAAGGGTCCGGTTCATGTCATGAGAAACGAATTCGAAACAGATCGGACAATAACCTGGAGTAAACAAAAAAGTATCACAACTAGCCAATCTACCCGTGATTACATTACTCAATAATAATTATTTAAACTCATTTATATAAAATTTATAATATTACACTAATAACGTATCTTAGTTAATATGAAAATACGGTTTATCTATAAAAAAGGTAAAATTCAGGCCATATTTTCGGAAATTAATTGGAAGGTTCCACATAATAGAATTATGTGTAAGTTAGTAATAGTTATCAAAACAACTTTTTAAATGTTTGTAAAAGTCCCATTAAAATGGAAGGTTTATTGTTTTGGTTGCGTGTATGTAAATTGTAAACAATATAATTTTTCATCCAATTATAGACGACAATTTAACTCACGTATGGCCTTCAGAGTAACAGTGCCATGAATTACCTGGTTCATGGTAAAACAATTATTTAGATAAATGCAACACACACACACACACACACACACACACACACACACACACACACACACACACACACACACACAGACACAATCAAGTAATGGTTCCAATTATATTTAAATAACTTTGTATAATAATTATCATGTAAAAGTCCCCTTCCGTTTCTTATCTCTATTGCATAATTATTTGTTTGTCAATCAATCAATAACGTTTAGTTATCTATCGTATTCACTAGCTTTTGCCGGTGGCTTCGCCCGCGCAGTGTGTTAATGTAAAAAGTAGTCTTGTTATGTCGTATTGGTGACTAAAATATATTTTTCTGTCCCTCGGAAACATTACTTTCGTAAAAGCACCTACTACTTATTTCCTTTCCTTTGTCATTTAATAATGAAGAAAGGAAAAGGTTCTTGATTATTTCCAATAGGTATATATTGATAGTTAATTGTGGCGCCTAAGCAGATAGTAGTGTTTTTTAGAACTGTCAGACAAACTTTAATAGCATATTAATTAAATGATTTGCAAAAGTAACAGTCGTAAAGAACACCTAATCTAAGAGCTATCTAAAACCCTCTGCAAATTTCTAAAACTCATAGTTCTAGTTTCTGAGATATTGTGATTGGTGTGTGTCAATCTTCTTTTATACATAAATAAATATCTGCCCTTTACTTTACCAGCATACGAATGATCTCCTTCTCCGAAAAATCTCCTTCACGTAAGAAATAAATACCTATACCTATACAATAATCTATTAACTTGATTTTCTCTGTGTATGTGCTTTTATATGTGAGTGCGTGTCTGTGTGTAGGTATGTGTGTATATGTGTGTATGTGTGTGCATGTGTGTGCCTGTGTGTTTAGTTTGTAGAGCGATGATCGCGTACAATAGTGCTCAAGGCTCTGCTCATTGTTGAGATGAAAATAGATCAGATATTGATAATGTCAACGATGACGTATCATTGGTTGGAGACTAACTGTAATATACTCGAAATATAATATTATAGACGCTTTGTTATTTACATTACATGTATTAATATTATTTTCAAATAATCTAAAACATAGCCCTAACTTTGGTAATAGACGAGATTGAGATTTAAAATTAAGTTACAAATACCGAAAAGAAATGTAAAAAAAAATATACGATTTCAAAATACAATAAACCTAACGTGGGTAAGTTTCTTTCAGAGAACAATTTGGTAGCTCTTGACATTCATGATTTATTTATTTATTTATTAGTGTTTGTTTTTCTTACCGTTATCATGATTATCATCTGATATCACGTAAGACAAAAAAATTGATAAAAGTATGTATTTAGTTACTAGGTTAACATTAATCACAAAACAAAAATAGGTTCTTAATATTTGGATAGTTCTAAGTTTTTTCGAAGTATTCTGGTATTTAAGACACAAAAATTACATAAAGAGATTTTTAAAAGTTCCCTCACAGCTGTCTCCACTAAAAATACCATTTAGGAACAATATAGGTATCTTGTAACCTTTCATTGTTGGTATTATAAATATACTGTAATAAAAAAATAATATTGGCTACGATTAATATATTCTTCAATCGAGTGTCAATAACTTCTTTAAAATAAAATTACCTCTAACATACAAAAATATATCTAATAGTTCCAAATAAATATAACAACTATACCTACTGTTAGTAAATATCTATTAATGTGTATAGCTGTGTTAGGCTTATTTAATTTTTAATTAATAATAAAATTAAAAATAAACCGATCCGAATCTATGACCTCTGGGAAACCGACTTGTCGTTCTACCAACTGGGCTACCGTGTCGCTACTGAGTAGGTACAGTGTTTTTTTGCATTCTAAGTATACATGATCGGATATATTCAGTTTCCTAAAGGTCGCGTTCTTAAATCTCAGTCCAGCTATATTTTTCATTCTATATTTATTTAAAAGTGCCTTCTTTAATAAACGTGGATCAAACATATGTGTTGGAAGGAATCTTTTCATTGCATTTATTTTATTGTAAGTATATTAGCAACAGTAATAAACGTAATGATAGTTGACAATAATTTTATCTACAACATCAACATCTATTCCGGTACTGAAAGTCACCTGTTTATGATTATAATTGTGGGCTTTACGTGTATATTGGAAAATTCTTGAAACAGCTATAGGATCTGATCTAGGGGGACCGAAGGGAAGTACCTTCATGTTATTAAAATATCCTGAAAATCTGAGAACTATGGAGACTTTAATAAATATTTATACTTAATATCTACGATGAGAGTAGGTAAATACTAAAATACATTTTTTTACGGCAATGAATAAAAAATTTATTGGTCGAAATCAAGTGCTTCTTAAGTAAGAGGGCAGTAGCATTCATTAGGGAGGTTCCAACTGCCTGCATCAACTCTTGATCCGGTAGTAGTGTTTAAAAATAAACTAACATGTATCTTGTCTTTTTTCTATACGTTCTATATATCTATAGATTAAAAAAATGTAAAATGTGGTGTTATGACTAATTAAATAATGTCAAATGTTTTCATAGAACTTCAATCACTCGGGTCTGGTCTCCCGGGAGCACGTCTGGATGCTGTCCAATGTGCCCATGCTTGAGAAGTTCCTGTACGTCATTAAGGATGCTGAGAATCTGGATCTGGCTGAAGAGGTGTGTTGTATGGATTTTATAAATCAATATTCTCTTATATTATAACATTTATTAACAAAAAAGTTATTCACGATTACAAGACAGTAATTTACATAGTATGCAGTATAATTATAATAATAGTCTAATGTTGTCGTTAAAAAGAGAATATATTATTACACAAGACAAGAAAAAAATATATATCTCTACAGAACCCCAAGTACTTAAGATGTACTCATTTAATGTTAATATTCGTCTATTTAACATCAAGTAAATATTTGAATGTTGTTGAAGGACGTAACATTGTTTTCCTCTATTGTATAATTGTTGTAATCTGTAACATATTTGGTCTAAACAGTTAATACTTACTTATTCAGGTCATAGAAGAGTTCAAGTACGCTGTGGTACCGCGTATGGAAGAACTAGAGAAAGGCGTCATACACGGAGACATTAACGAGATGAACGTGCTCGTTGGACTTAAGGACGGAAGGTGTTGTATAACTTTGTAGCATTTTATCAATAGATGGCGCTAGCAAATGATCTGTAACAGCGCCATCTATGTATGATTAGCTAAAACATTTTTATATGGTTAATTGATTGTTAAGCTATGTAGTTCGTATGTACATGGATAGATAGCGACTCAGGTAGTAAGAGTTTCTTTTATGAATAATAGAAGGCGCTAATACTTAAAGGCACTGCTAAACACTACTAAGGTTACTCACTTACTTTTTATTATTATTGTTAGTGCGAATCGTTTAAATTCTTAACCTTAAACTCGTCGATCATATGAGAATGAAATAAAGACGTATTTAGCATAATTTTAATATTAACACTAATTAGAAATCTTAATTTTTTTTTCCAAAAGAATAATTCAAAACTTCTTATGTATTAGGCCCCTTAATGCACCCGTGTTGAAGGTTTGTCACGAGATACTGAGAGGCCTTGTACTGAGGTAAGCCCGTGTAAGTTCAATTCTTCGCTTACACTGGTTTACGCACGCTACTAAGGGATCGCTTGAAATCACCAAATGTACATACTACTGTACATATCTTTCTCTACTGTACTCCACTGTACATATTTTTTTATACTTTCTCTTCTTCTGATGTTAGTAAAGATAATAATTATTCTTATAAACATCTTGTAAATAACCATTGATATATTTTGGTCTAATAATTAAAAATTATAATCAGTAATAGAGACATTATTTAATACAGCAAGTCGGAGTACCGCATCACGGGTATTCTAGACTTCGGTGATATCCAGTACTCCTGCTACGTGTTTGAGTTGGCGGTGGCTATGACCTACGCCATGCTGGTGGCTGGACCCCGCGCGGGTGGCATCGTGCTGGCTGGCTGGAGCGTCGCCAGGAGACTGAAGGACCATGAGTACACGCTGCTCAAGGTACAAAGATCTTACACTTATAGCTGTGAAGTATCATCATAGTATACTATGATTTAGAAAATGATCTTAAACAACTCAAGATATATATAAATTTCAAGTTTTTTTTATTGTATTAATGCTTTCATTCAGTAATAATTGCATGTTTTGATTTTACGGTTTTGTAAACTGTCACAGTTTTCGTAAAGTCAAAACTCGTCCTATTCCCACTGCTCATGTTTTTAATTGAAATGTTAAGATGATGAATAGAAGTTTGATGATTTGTTGATTGTTGGTAATGTAGATAAAATATTTTTTTAAATTCTTATTGCTGGCATATTAAGAATACTGATTTACACAGCTATCTAAAACACAGAGTATAAGAATCATGTGTACCATAAGTGTCAGTCAGTTATCATAGTCAGTCAGTAGACATTCATGATATTTTAAAAATTACAAGTAAAGTATATAAAATATGTATTAATTATTACCAATACTTGAATAACATCATTAATTTAAATATCAAAAGACTTTACTTAATACAATTAATTGGACAGCCGTGACTAATAACAGCTTGCTTCATCAGATGAAGGACGCTTCTTAAATGTAACGAAATTGAATGTAACGTTGATGAAAAATGATCGTGTAATAATTATTAAGTTAATATATAATTATTTATTTTAATTATCATATTTTTTGACTTTGAGGGATTTTAAAACAAGATTGCCCTTTTTATGAGGGGTTGAAAAGTAATTCACTTTTCAAATCATTTGAGAAATCGAGTTTAAGGTCAACAAGGTCAAAATTCTATTTCAAGATTGGTGGAGAATTTTTTTACAAACACGTATAAAAACTTAATATAAATTTATAAGTATTGATATCAATTCAAGTATTTTCCCAGAGGTCTCCCGCAATACAGGTCTCCTAGTGTAGCAACAGAGGCTTCAAATATTAGTACTGTTTAGTCTAAGTTAAATTTGTCACTTTACTTGCATTTGAAAATTGTTTAATGGCCAATAAATTGTTATTATTATTATTATATAGTATACCTGAATTCTGAATATCTGATACACTCTTGATTCCTAGACACTGGTATCTGCGCGGCTGGTCCAGAGTTTGATTCTCGGCGCGTACACGAGGGAGCAAGACCCGGATAACAACTACGTTTCATCCACTGAGAAGGCTAAGGGTTGGGAATTGTTGAAGAAATTAAGAAAATCGAAACCAGACCCTGATGATGACTCCACCAACTGGAAGGCTATTGCTAACGACTTTTTGACCAGAAGTTAAGCTTTTATTGACTTTATGCAACATTGAGATTAAATATAAATTATTCCATTTTTTTTGTCTATAGTAGTTTGAATTTGAAATAACAGATGGCGTTGTTTCGTTTTACTTGAAAATGTATGAATAAATTTGTGTATTTACCACACTGGTGTTAAAATATTACTTTCATTACAGTATTATATTATTGTATTATTAGGTAGGTGTTTTAAACTACAATACAAAATAAGTGAGAAAGATATTTTTTTTGTATTATTTGTTGGCGTTTTTAAATCTAGTTATTGTAAACAGGGTTATTGGTAATTAATTAGCCACCTCTTGCAGGCGACCTCTCTACATCAATCCCACTTTTTAAAATAAATAGTTTTTAAAATTTTAGTTTTCCCATAAAAAAATAATTTCTTGCCTCTGCACTGGTATTAATTCTGAGCGTATAGGTATGGCGCCCGGGCGTTGACCTTTTAAGGTACCTACTTCTTACAAAATACAGAGAAATTAGTAAAAGAGGGAACAATTTTCGGGTATTAAATATGACCTTTGTACATCAGGGATAATGTAGGATTCTGATGCAAAAATATTTTAATAGGTAAATCGATCAAATAAACATCGATATCAAATAATCGATAAACAAACAAATGTTTCCTCTTTATAATATTAGGATAGATTAATAGAAATACTTAAACAACAGAAAATTTGTGTGTCTGTAGTTTCACTTAGTACAATTAAGAAACCAATGACATAACTTTAAAAAGCAGAAAAAAAACCCCGATACAAACAGACTTCTAAAAAGAATAAAAATAATATTATTATGTTCCTACTTATAGAAGTCGTTGCGGATGCTTAGTAAAGGAAGATATTAAAACGCAAGTTAATAAAGTACAAGGTTACAAATAACTCTGTATATTTTGTTTGTTTGTTGCTCTCTCGATCTCTCTATCTTCAAAAATAGTACAAAGATATAATAATAAAAGACAAACAATTAAGTAACGCAAGAATAAAGTATTTCACCATCAAATATTATATCAAGTTATAAAGATAATCGTAAACATAATATAAAATCAGCTTTTAATTACTACTTCGACTATTTTTGGACAGCGGCCAATTGTATTGAAACTATGTTATTATTATTTAATTAATAATTTTGACTATTAATCAATAAGATCTCTTTTTTGTAATTAAATATATATTAAATTGAAAGGTACATCTGTGTGTCTGTAATATCATTTTGTTATTTTTTAATGCTTTACATTCACTCTTTTCGCAGAGTAAGGTCAGTAAGTATTTGTCATTAATTAAATGATTTATAAAGAATCAATAAATCATTATAAAATAAAATAACAGATTCATGATTTTTTTTAAATATGTATTATAAAGTATTTAACAATGTTAAAACCAAATTATATATAAATTTGAACAACATTTAAAAGTATATTGACATGTGAAGATTGAACTATTGCAACAAATTTTAGGAAAATCTTAAAATTATATGTTTCAGACGAAACAGGACGGTTTCCTAGAGGTTGCGGGTTCGAATCCCTTCCCGTATGAGTTTTATTTTTAATTCTATATTTATTTAAAATTCAAATAAACTTGACATGGCTGTACATATTTATAGATATTTTCAAACACAAATTAATATATTATATATTTATTAGTGTAAGATATTTTTTATAACAGCCTTTATTATCAGAAAAGTATATATTTTATAAAGAATGTACAACCCAATTCGACAATGTCATATTGCGTACAAAAATAATTAAAAAATACATCACAAAATACGTTTAACATTTCGTAACCGTGCAATTAACGAGAGCAGCCGCGGGCGAGGAGTCGTCTAGTGGGGTGATGGACCCGTTTTGATTGGACTATTAAAGATTATAGTGATTCACAGTTTGGAAAAAGATTTATTATATTTCTGTTATGTGATAGAAATCTAATAAAAGTCAAGGTCTCCTGTAATCTTCTTATAGAATAAGTTTTTTTCAATTTAAACGATATTGTAATAAAGTTTTCTTTCTTTTCTTATTATTTTTTTCATTCATTGAAAGTTGGAACAATTTTATTTTGGAATACAAAATTTTTGTATGTTTGTAATTCACATCTTTAACTCCATGACCGATTTGTTTTAGTGTTATTTATTAACTATAGTGGGAGCCGGTACCAGGTCACAAAGATATAGGTATATTATTTTAGACTAACTACACAACGAATAACAACATTATAGTAAATATAATTATTATAATACATTTAATTCTATTTCATCAAAACCAGTACGGGAAACTGTACCCTTAGTACAAGTTTTGTCGTTATGAAAACTACGACAGTTTGCCAAATCGTAAAATAAAAACATATAATTCTATTGACAAAATCAAAATCTATAGACAAAAATAATTTGTTACAAACAAATATTCATCTTTAGTTATTATGTTAACTTATAGAATAATCTTACTCAACACTATGTTGAATATTTCCACTCCAACCCCCATTTTTTAAAACTGTTCCTAATAATTTAATTATAATCATGTAAAACTTAACATCTATCTATATAATATATATTGAACTAGCTCATAGCTCTTTATCTAAAATGGGAGTATCAATTCAACCTTAAACGTGATTTCATTGACTTATAAAAGCAACGCCAAATGTTCTCACCTTGGGATAAGCTTGGCTTAACTTGGTTCAAGTGTTAATAAATATGAAACTATTGATACCACCTGACTATACTAGTGATGAAATATATATTTTGACAATATTAAGGACTCTGATTGTAAGTTACCCTCGTCCGAGGCATATTTGCAGGAGTTACACCCGCCCTTCACAAATTGGGAAGAGTGGAGGACAGTGGAAGGGAAAGGTATTGGACTGCTGATTTAGTTAATATCAATAGAAAATAAAAAATAACTCTATATATCTTTATCTTTTATACAAAAGTAATTTATTGATGAAATTATAATTTATATATAATATATCAGGTCTCGACAGTTTAATTGGATAATTAAATGTTCACGTTATACAAACTAGAACTGACAGACTGACAGAGTGACGTGTGTTGACTATTATTATAGTAGAGAGTGGTGTAAGTATGTGTGTCCCGAGTTACCGCGGGAACGAAAAAACATCCTTGAATTTTATATATTATAGACACACATACACACATACACACACACGCATTCACCCACATATATACACATACATACGTATAATATTATGCACACAGTCAAAGTACGTTTTATGGAAACTATAACTTCTTATTATAGTTGTAATTTAATAAACAATAATATGAAATATCATTTATTAAACATTTACTAAGTTTTGTATAGACTTTATAATTAGAGTTTAAATACTAACATATATTTTAAAAATTTTTAAAATGTGTAATCATCATCTGTACATTATGTACATCATCAGGTAAACCGTTCCGTCGCTCTGCTGATTGAGCTACCATGTGCTACCAGTGTATAATATTTTAGATACCATGTTTTAATAATGTTATAATACATTAAATCGAAAAAAATAAGATAAGGTAGTAAATAGTTTATTTATTATAATTAAATCAATTTTAAAGTAAGTTTAACTTATTTTAGTCTAAAATATTTATTTGAAATTAATATTCTTTCAAGAATATCTATATAGATGATTTATTTCGAAACCCATCTGAGCTTTAAGCTTGTACCTATAGGAGGCTGTGTCTCAAGTTAGTATAATCTTTAGTTGCGTTGGAACCGCTCGTCTAGACTGTGACATACACATATATATGTATATATATAAATATTATAACTGGTGTCTGTGTACGTGTTTTATTACGTCGATATACGCTTGAGGTATTTAAAATGTGGTTTATAGTTACTTAATAATGTTTGATTATTATTATAATTTAAATTTATTTTTGTTTTTTCTTAACGCAAAGTTTATATTGATTGATATTTAAAATAAAATGTAACGAAATAAAATGTAGAATATATTATATTAATTTTAAATTGGATAATAATAAAAAGTAATAATTAAATACTATTTATGATTAAATTCTAAGCTTTGTTATGGTAAATACTATATTTTGCACTATAGTTTCATTTTATTTTTTTAGTATAGTTTCAAAATATTTAAATGAACATATCAAAATTATTCAAATTGTATAACAATTTAACCGGATGAGTTAGTTGTGGGCTGTGGCCTTGGAATTCTTGAAAGTTAAGTTTTAAACCAACTATAATTAGTAATTACCATAAAATAAAAATAATTTATAAAACCAATCAAAAATATAATATTGAAGTTCATAAGTGTCTAAATGCCTCATGGAATAATTATTACATAGGTATTTGATTTTATGTTTCATTAATATCAAGAAACCAAAATATAATGATAAATATATACATCATTATCATTATCATTAATACTATAATTTAAAAAGACAAAAATATAAGATGATTATTGTTTAATTACATTTT
Source organism: Napeogenes sylphis (assembly GCA_959347405.1). Classification (NCBI taxonomy): domain Eukaryota; kingdom Metazoa; phylum Arthropoda; class Insecta; order Lepidoptera; family Nymphalidae; genus Napeogenes; species Napeogenes sylphis. Next base: position 36,056,896 of record OY365780.1, on the reverse strand, counting down.
TAATAAATATTAACTAATATAAGTATTTTATCAATAAAACTAATTTCGTACATAAATATAGGTATATTCTCCGAATAGATTTACTAATACATTATTATAATAAGAGTGTTGTGTTAAATTTTGGAAAATACCAAACGGAAATTGGCGTTTCGTTAAATTATTAAAATCGCAACATTTATTGTTACTAAAACATACTTTGGGTTAGGTTATATAATAAATGTTTTAAAACAAAACTTTATTTACTTTCGTAAAATATCCTTTGAAGTTTGAACATGTAGAATTTGAGTTACTTTCATTATTATTTAGGTAGTTTCACCAAAACCAATCGACGCCATTTTGTAAATTATTAAATTTTCTATCAAATGTGGAATATTATATGATAAAAGACAAATTTGATTTAAATCTACAATGTTCTTTTGGTATATTTTAAATAGCACGCGTCTTTAACAGACAATTCCATTTGTAATACCTACGTGGAATGAAATTGCCGCGAAAAATACATACAGACTGACACCGACGGTGAGTTCTGTCCGTCTGATTATTATATTTTTATATATACATAATATCTTACTTGTTTAAATTAATCCATCTTGTTAAAATGAATATATAGTTTACATTAAAAATATAAATTTTATGTAATTATTCATTTTGTTAGTTATTGATGTCACAGATAAAGAATAATGTAAGAAATTTGTAAAATTCCCAAATTAGTCTTTGAATATACCTAAATATTTTTATTTTTACTTCTGTGATTAATATTTAATAATATTGCTATTAAATGTGTTTATTCTATTTTTATTGTGGATATCACACAAAATTATGTATGTACCTATATAACAATATAACATCAAAATAAAACAGTAATTCTAGTACCTACCTATATACATACAGACCAGTTATAATTTTTTAAATGTATTTTATATTTTTCTAACGAACAGATATTATGATGAGCATACATTTAATACTATCTACAATTATTAGTTTTATGTTTACTAAATCTATAGCAAAATACAGACACGATATATGTGTAATATATAAAAAAATACAATTTAAATTTAAATAAATTATAATTAATTTAAATATTTTTATAAAAACAACTACTCAAATAAAAAACAAAAAATAACCTAATTTCATGTATTTTTTATTGCAATTTCGTAACTAAGACGTAATAATCTAACGATCTAACAGGCATACTTGTCAAAACATAACGATCTTTCTGTTGATGCAGTCGGGTAAACAGATGATGGATGTTGAGAAATATTCTTTAAAGTTTAAGCAATAGCTATTCTCTGTGTGCGTGTGCTGTATACTTGTGCGTTTGTGTCTGGGTGTGTGATACATACCCCTGTGTGTGTGTAAATTGACACCCACTCAGTCATTCGTCTTCTAAGTTAAGAATAGTATATTCCCAGAACTCGTAAGGTAACATTGTATATATTAGAAGTTTTATGGTAACAGTAGTATGGTGGGATCAGTGATACCATCTCCATATTGGGTCCTTTACCACCAAGGACTTGTAAACCTATACATTGAAAAGTATACATGCTCTATACGGTATTTGTTCCACAGTAGGGGTCTATAGATTCAATCGATAGTGAGATAAGAAAAAGCTCTCCGGAAATCTAATTATATTCTAAATAAATTCTTATATAGCAAGGAACTTGTTTTAATAGTACTGTTAAACAGTACCTACTAATTATACATCTGATTTTGAAGGTTAATGTTATTTGTATGTATGCGGACTTGTGTGCATGTGTGCTTAAAAACTATATTTAGCTAACATTTTTCGAATCACGATTAAATAAATGTCAATATATACGTGAATATCCAAAATATATATGTTTGTAAGTAATAATATACGTATCTATAAAACACATTATAATTTAATATAATACTAATACTTAAGTATTTTTTGTTATTATAGATGCGATTTATCTTAAATTTAACTATGGTTTGATACATTTAGTGTAGTTAAATGAAGCATCGACATCCATCACTAGTTGAGTTTATTAATATTTATCGATAACTAATGTCGATAATTCAAAGATCGTTTTACAAACGGATTGACGAATGAGATGATGGTATAAAGGTATTAAAGTGACGAGTTATGGTAATATTATTTAATGATTGCGGTAGTTCGATTATTATTAAAGGATTATTGTAATGTACCTAGTTTTGGACAAAATTGTCGATATTTTTTAAAGTTGAAATACATTTACATGACAAAATATTTCATAATTAATATAACAACAAAAAAAACATGTATGCGAAATAATATTAAGTTATATTAATATGCAGACAATAAATCCGTTATTAATTTAATTTAACTTTTAATAACATAATGTTGTGTAATTTTGTGTATGATTTTTTATTGATTTCTTTCTATTCTACAAATGTTCGCTATTAAAAAACCACAAACTAATAATATAACTATGTACCTATATAATATAAAAATAATAAAATTTAAATAAACAAATATTTCAAATTTTCAAATTAATAACAATAATTTCAAAAAATATTTAATAATGAAAATAGCTATAAATATATATATCAAGAAGCTACAACTTCTTAAACGCAATAATTACCAAAAACATATTATAAATAATTTTTATAAATTTAGCACTTATGATCTTCAAAAAATAAAAATTTAAAACTAAGAAACATTTTCAACAGCAATGCAGAGAAACTAAAATGGTTTAAAAGAGAAAAACAAAATGTCATCCGAAAAACAAAATGGCGTTCACAACGACGATAACATAATTATGGAAAATGGCGGTAAAAATGACAATGAAATAAATGTGGCGGAAGATTCAAAAAATCTGCTGGGAATTCCGAGACAAGGACATCGATTATCTTTTATGGAGGAAGAGAGTTTGAAAGAGAGAAATAGATTAAATCTTTTAAAACAAATATCCGCCATCTTGAAGCAAGAAGACCAGAAATATAATAAGGAGTCCTTGCATCGGACTTTCCAAAATGAGGTAAGATATTACAATTATTAGTTTATACAGCGAAAATCAATTAAGTATGGGATAATTATATTGTTTCTATTTCATTTAGGTATATAGCCAGTGTAAAGAGTTTTTTTTATGTTATTTGTATGAATCTTAATTTCAAATTAGATTATTTTTAACGTAGTTTCGAGAAGCAATTCTCAAAATCATATATTACGATACTACCTATATGTCCGCTGAAAGTTAATGGTTTATTTTATAAGACGTTATCTATTTGTCTCCATAATATTTAATCAATATATTAAACTCCATAGTAAGTAGTTCCATGGAAATTGATCTAAAAAATATGAAAAACGTATTTATAGAAAAAATAAATTTATGTAGATTGTTATAACTGGATTTTGCTACTTCTAGCTTCTTGTAGTATAAGTATTTAGCCATATTTTTAAGTCTGTTTCACTCGTAGGTACTATTAGCAGAATTTGGTGGTTCAAAATTTACCCGGCTTGTTCCAGATCGATATTTCAGTTCCCCTAACCTGAGGGTATAGCCAAGTAGCCTTTAGTAGCAATAGATATCGCTATCGCTTTGTCAATAAAATAGTAGAAAAGTGTTAGCCATATTTCATTTTTGCAAACGCTTACGAAACGATATCTATTTGATTTATTATTTTTATATGGCGCAAAGAAACAAAGCGCTTTCTAAAATTGCTATCGCTAACTCGATAACAATTATAGAAATAGCTTCGATTCTCAATGTATGTAATATGGCTAGGCCGGCTGTAGACTGCTTTATATATTTTAAAAATAAAATACAGTACAACTTAACAAATAAAATCATTTGCATGCATACTTTTAGATTTAAATGAAATATATAAGATTCCAAGAAGAATCTGAATTATCATAAAATTTTATAAACAGATATTAAACCTCATTTGTTAAGCAAATTAGGTTGCAAATAATTGTATTCTTAATACTCATAATAATAATATTTTTATAGGCTTATTTCGTTGTAAAAATTGGTGCAAACAATTAGCTACCGTTATATTTAAAAAACCATACAAAGAAGTTTATTCCAAGAAATTAGTCTTGAACCTTATATTTAATTTAAATTGTAAATAAATCAACGTATAAAGAATGTAAGGCAATGTTACCAATCTTAATAATGTGACTGTGATTTTTGAATATAAACGGACAATTCCAAATAAATAAATATTTTCGTACTGAATTATATCGAGCAGCATACAAATACCTATGGTAGCAGTAGGTTATGCTGGCTGTTTTTTTCTTCCTTTTTCTCCTTCTTTCTTTTTCTTTTTTTATTTTTTTTTTGGTAGTTTTTTATACAAACTTCATAAGCCGACAATTGTCTAACTAGTCGTCATAGCGTACCGCTCCTGTAGTTTCTGTACATTGTAGTGATAGTTACGGAATAGTGATAAAATACTAACTGCATTATCCTTATTGAGTGGTGATGTTCGTTAAATAAAATCAGCTATAAAGTTAATATATTTGGCTGGTTATCTTGGAAATAACCAACAACAACGTGGGTTATAAAGACTTAATTCATATAAATGTAAATTCAGATACCAGAAATTCCTATTTTTTCCCAAAGATACACTGTTTCTCGGTCTATTTATCTATATCTTTGAAATGAATGCATTTTGCAAATAAGAAAACAAAATAAAAAAAAATATCTGCTATTTTAATAAATTAAATTGATAAGTCAAAATACATATTAAAAAAATAAATAAATAAAGTGTCCTGTTTTAATATTTCAAACATGGTCACCCTGTTCTTATAGTGTCATTAAATAATGTATTAATTATTATTTAGCGAGAAGTCATTTTAACGAATACTTATTAAAAATATATTTCGAAAGACCATTCTTGATATTAAATGAGGGTCTGTGTAGTGTTTTATTACATGTGGTTACAAAATACTACTATACCAACCCATAGTTCATATATAAACTAGTTAATGGCAAATCTTCTTGTATTTAATATTTTCTTAACCGCCCCGTAGGTCATGTGGTTAGCGCAGACGCCTAACGTATAGCAACGCAATGGGGATCGGGTTCGGTTCCCGACAGGGACAGGCATGTATGTTTATCATAGATTTCTGTATTTCTGGGTTTGGTCATTATATAGTATTTATAATGTGTAGGTATTTCTATGTTTTTGTATCGTTGTCTAAGACCCTTAACACAAGCAAATAATTTGCTCACTTAGGGGTTAGATCAATTTTTGCTATTTGTCCAGTTATATTACTATTATTTTATTTTATAAGCTTTTAAAATCCTTTATTACGAAATCCTCTTTATCTATTTGTATGTTGAACCCTATATCACGCGTGACACTTTAGATATATCGTCACGCGGTCTCACGACTCCGTGAATAAACGTGACACCGTGAAGGTTGCAATACATTATAATTACGAGTATCGCTTACTTATAATAGCTATTAAGACATGAAATATATCATTTAAGTTATAGCTTTTAATCTAACATCAACCTTAATAAATTAAACATCTATCAAATGACAACTTTATTAAATATGTAAGACAATAATGTTAGCGTGTATGTACACTTAATAATAATCAGATTTTCAATGCTAGTGTCATTTGAATCATGAGGGCCCCGGGCTCCTGGGGGCCCCGAACGTTTGATTTTTTTTTTGTCAAATATTTACCTTTTGTTTACAACCCCTCTCTTCGCAGGTAATTTTAATATAAGTTACGTTATTGCTTAGAAGTTTAATTTAAAGTATCCACGTAATAAATATCTATAATAAATTTATTTACTAATAAATATCACAGTCTTGTCTTGTCTGTATATTGATGTTCAACTTTCATACATTATTTATACAACTATCCAAGTACTATCTGTCAGATAAATGTCTATCCATTTAAACATCATTTCAAAAAAATAATTTAATCACGTAATAAACTTATTTTTCTTTCTTTTCTTTTTGTTTTATATATAGATCTTTAATATATTACCCATCGAATATTTATAGCAATTCTAGTAATTTGTGAATTAAAATACATTTATATACGACTATAATGACTTCTGTGATAACGTCAAAATTCTTTTAGATAGAATGTCAAATGAAACAAGTTTCTTTAGGTATGATTAATTAAAACATTTGTATTATTACATTCGAATTAAAATCTGAAATGAATACTATACTACTGGAAAATAATAAAATTAATATGACATTTGGAAAGATGAGATCATTATTCACATTTCATCTAACATAGCCAAATTTTATTATTGTCTTATAAATAACACTATATTAGCTGTTTTTTTTATTTATTATAAAAAATAGGTACTATTATAAATTAATATATATTTTTTTTATTTCCGAAAACCTCATCAAATAAAATTTACTCTTTTCAAAAAACTCAATCATCACTCACGTCAGTTTCAAGCCTGCCTTGAGTCTAGGTTTCTAATCAGCTTACCTTAACCGTAATCTAGGTTAGTGTGGTTTAATTTGATTGGTTAGTTATTAATGTGGAGTAACCAATGGTTGCCTGTACCACGTTCTGATCCGTGATTAGTTACCGCCTGAAGGTTGCTGGTTGTCTTGTGAAGACAGTTCAATGTAGAGACCATTAATTGTGAAGTTGATTGTCAAGCTTTTCATGATTTATGAATGTTATTTTAGAATGTAGGTTGGTTTCTACATGTTTGTTTAAGAAGCTTTCCAGTCATTTCATACTAGCAACTAGCCTCAGATCTGTCTCTAATCAGATTGAATATTTTGCTAACAACTAACTCTAATATTGTTGTTGTTTGGGAAAACCTTGATAAGTTACAAACTTTAGCAATTTACGAATAGTTTAGTTTCAAAAAAGCGCAATATTTTCTGATTATGCCTGTTTTATTTAATATAACAATATTTTATAACTAGGTATTTTCCATTAGTAATGTAATAGACGTTCCTCTCCACCGTGCGCAGGCGCGGCTGGGAACAGATATTATCAGAGAAACTGGTTTGTTAGATAAGAAATGATATAAGATTCTGGAAAAACATTTTATTGAAGCATAGTGTGACGGCGGAGATAAGGGGTAATAGAACCTATTAAAAACCTATTTGAGTTGACACTTTTTTCATATTTAATAGTTATAACTAAATGTTAGGGAAACCCTCCAATTTTGATATAGGTAGATATTCAAAATGTTTAGCCATGCTAAGGTGATTTAAATTTTAAATAAATATATATAAAATGTAATCAGTACGGGTCGGATTAGAACCTGCGAAATATGAGAAACTGATCCGACGTTCAGCAGAACTTGCAATTAGCAAATTGCAGTCATAGTTTTTTTTTTGTTCATGTCTATGTTGTTAACCCTGTCGGCTATTACAGCGTCACCAGGTGAGCGGGCGGGTCAGGAGACCCACCCTTAAAAAAGGGGGGCTAGATGGGCCCCCGTGGGGAACGACGTCCCGAGGGCGTCTCAGGTGAGAAACGGACCACGGCTCGGGGCATTATTTGTCAGGAGCAAAGCTAAGGGAATTTGGACACTAGCGTCCTCCGACGGCAGAACGCCGGAGCAACGGAGCATAGTAGCTTAATAAACTATTGCTTAATAAGATATTCTTCAACTTTAGACAGTTTGTAATAATAAAACAAGCACCGAGCATCGAACTAATGATCCAATTGAAAGGCTCTTACGCCACAAATACTTGCGAATAGCCATATTTTAGAAGGTCTCTTAAATATTAATATTTCTCAATTTACGTACCAGCTAACACGTGCATTTATTAACGCCATAGAAACTTATAGATCTGTAAGTAAATAATTAACACTCATTAAATCGATATTTATCTCAACGGAAATCAATTTCTTTGCTTATGATTGTGACAGTTGATTTCAAATTTGACTGATTATGTAAGAACCAATCTTGTTACCATATACATAGAGTATAAAGTCAAATGATTGTATAATGAAGCCTAGTCGTTATTTATTGTATTCTTTAATGTTTTCGAAATAAGGTTGATACTTAATTGTGTAAGTTCGCAATTATATATATTGTTGTTGGTTTGACCTTTATTTCTATAGGTATAAAGATCTAACTGATCCAGCTTACAACTACCAACTTGTAGTATTCTTTCTCTTATCTCAGATCAACTGAAGATAAATATAAAAATTTTATCTCAAGATCTTACAGCTTCCGTTAAAACAAGAAGTGTCGGAGAACGCCTTCAATATCTGATTAGATCTTCGATCTGTTAGTCGTCTAACGGCTTTTGACAAAACCAGTATTCCCTTCAGTGGTTATCGTTCTGCGTCTATGACAGAGTCAAAAGATTTTTTTTTAAGAAAAAAAAAACCTCCAGTCGTGATAGTTTACGACAGGAAAACAGTGATTTTTGGATATATATATAATTAATAAAGTTTTAATGTTTGGAATTGGAATTTTTTTTTGGCAATATTATAGATGTTATTTTGAGATCCTTGCTATTTTGAGTTGTGGTTAGAACCGAAAAAACCTCATGGTGGGCTAAGAGCAAGACGGGATTGAGTATCACGTGTTCTCTGACGGAATAGGATTACCACAGGTTGTTCATGGTACCAAGGCATTTAGTTAAAAGAATCCGCTACAAGAGATGCAGTAGCCCTAACACAATGGTACAACTATTTAGGTCCCCAACTCAGTTCACAATCTACAATGAACTATTTATCCATAAAAAAGCGCAGACCACCAATCAGATGGAATCTGATGGTGGTCTGCGACCATGGCTCTTATCACTTTGCGATATTAGGTACACTAGTTAAAATAGCGTTTAGTAAATTGGATAATTTAATTTCGTCGTAACGCTCAAAGCTATATATCAAGCATCCAGTTCCATCATTATTAAAACAACTAATACTCTGTCAATAACGACCTATAATAACTAGAAGAGATTATGAATGTAATCTCAATCAAGCGTAACCTTCGGAATGCTCCAAATAAATCCACACCACACTTATCGTAATTACTATCGGACTTTCAAAGTGCCGCTTCCATCTTCATTAGCATAATCTGTGTATCAATTTAACTTGTATCTGCTTTCTATTTTGATAATACCTATTTTTTAATATCTTTTGTATGAGAACGTTGGCTTTAAGAACGTATATAAAGTATATAACGTACGTAACGTGTATAACAATAATAATATAATAATATCACAAGACAAATTACACAAATTGATCTAGCTGCTAAGTAAGCAAATTATTTGCTTACTTAGAAGCTAGGGTGTTAGACAACGACACAAATACATAGAAGTACAGCGAATATATTTAATAAAAGATCAAACTCAGATAAACAGACATCTATGCTCATCACATACATGCCTGTCCCTGTCGGGAATCGAACCCCAGCCACCGCTATAGGTTAGGCGACTGCGCTAACCACTCGACCAACCACCCCGTTGGTAATAATGTAAATAAATTTCGTAATGTGTATAACGCATATGTAATGTAATTTATTTCTATAGATAAATCATCAAGTGTAATTAACGTGTCTAAGAAAAACAGCTGATAGATTAAACTAAATATTGCGGTAATTTGTGTTCTTTGAAGGTTGTTTGAAGAATTGATTTCTAAATATTTTGTTAAGCAGCAAATGATGAGAATATTGACTCAATAGTAGAACGGACATGTGGAGGTAGACTCTTAATCAAGTAATTTAGAAGATAAACATTTATGAAGTGGCCAATAATAATAATATTATAATAAAAATATGTGAGGATATAACTTACTGTTATGGTGTTGTTTCTTGTACAATACTTTGTATGTTTCTGTAGAACCTATGTCTACTGGTATCTCGCTAACAAGCTCCCGGTTGTCGTAAAAAGTATATGAATCCATGAATTAGTTTTATAGTTCTAAGGGTGTGACTACACGTGACTTTTATATTAAGGAGTTAACTCATTCAATTTAAAATAAAAAAATATAGCAAAATATATGTTTAATAATATCTATAACCATGCTAAGTTTAATTTTAGATAAATATAGAATGAAACATAAACCGATCGAACCCACAACCTCTAGGAAACATTTTCGTCACTCTCCCAATTGAGCTACTGTGTTCATTTGATACGATAAAATGGCGATAGGATACAATAAATGCAGATAGTTAAAATATAGTTCAATTAGAAAGATTTTTATAATTATGACTTTCAATTATTTTAAGTTTAAAATATTATTGAAAGTGTCAATTTATTTAAGAGCTATGCTGCCACACAGACGTACAAACAATTTATAAAATCTTCATTTGTCATGCCCAGCTTTATGAATCAAATTTTATAAAAAACCTAATATATTCTATACTATACTATAGCACTCTAATCATAAGGTCATACAAAATGGAAGCAAATTATAATTATCAAGGTAAATACAGCCTTATGTAATGTAACCAGCAGTAATGTGAAAAGGCCCTTATCCACAGTCCAACGAAGTAAGCGACAAACTGGACATTGTCAGATGCAAGGCACACCTCGTTAGAACAGACTGAATATCATTAAACAATATCTATTTGACATTATTGAATAATATTTACTGTTATTTTCATCTATACGTATAATAAAAAAGTAACCGATCGCTGTCTGTACATGTAAAATATATTTAATAATTCATAATGCCTTTGCCTTGCGTATAGCAAGAGAACCCAAAACGATGTTTTTCATTTTGTCTGTTTGACAATTGACAATTTATTTTTGTCAAAGAGCGAACTAAAAAAGTCGATAAAGTCGTGGGGAACAGCTAGTATATTAATGAAAATATCTGGCAAAGAGAGAGTAGATCAAAAATTATTTAATATTTACCGTATGATTGAATATTATTTGATTTTTGTTCAATTATTGTTGTTATTAAACATATAAAAGTCAGAATGTATAATATTATCTTCCAATATAGCTTATATAACAGTTAGTTCTGATAATTACATACAGTGAGACATTCCGACACATAAACTTAATTCAACACCATATTAGCGAAGCTATAACAATTTGTACCGAAGCCATTCGACGCTGGTTTATGAGTACTTTTAAATTTTAATCTTGACTTCATTGGAAATGTTTCAGTTAATGGTAGCAAAGGTTTTTTCTTTTGTTAGATTAGCCTTTATAGATCTAGATCTAAAAAGACTAATCTAGTTATAGTCTAGATACATGTTTCATTCAGATTATTGCGTAAATTAATATTTAAATATTAAATTGAGGATTATTTTACACCTTTTATTATGTACCTAACATTTGTTTTACGAATACTACATTCGTAATATCCAGAATTACTTACATACATATATATATATAATTGAAAAGTGTCATGATCATATTAATAAGATTTTACATGGATGACAAAAAATTTAATACCAGCTCCTTACTATAAATCAGTGTCCGTTATGTTTTCTATATGAAATAAAAACTTAGCGATCTGTGTCATAGAAATCTAGCTCATTACCGTAAAGATATTTAATGATATAACTAATATGGAAATAATTACACATTTATTTCCTAAGGTTCCGTTGGTATTTTTTCATCCATTATTTTTATTGATATTTTTACTATCTATACATATAATAAAATTGTCACTTATCGATTTCTGTACTTGGAATATATTAAAATAAAAACATAATGGCGGGCTTTATATAAGCAAAAGAATTCAAAACAATGGTTTCTTATTTTGTCTGTATATCTGTATATCTGTTTGTCTATATGTCTGTATGTTTGTGCACGCTAATCTCTGAAACGGCTTAACCAATTTGGATGCAGTTTTAAGTAATATATTGGGGTAGTCTTCACTTAACATTTAGTGTTTTATTTCATATAAATCGGTTAGGGAATAAAAACAGTTATTTCAATTTATGTCAAGCACGTAATAGGTACCATGCAAATTTTCTTCTATACATGTAACAAATCTGTAGAGGAGTAGTCTCTGTACATTGAAAATATAAAATATGTGGCGAATGTAAATAACTTTTATACATCAAAATTTGAGCGTCATTCTGAATAACATTTAGTTTTTCACTTTCATTGCACACTCTTCACTCTGTCAAAAGATATAAGTATTTAAATCGTTTAAGAAATGTATGTATTTCTAAACATATAATAAAACTGTAACTGATCGCTGTCTGTATATGGAAAATGTTTTAAAAAATTCATAATGCTGGAACCTTTATATAAGCAAGCAAAATAATCTACGCGTACAAAGTCGCAGGCACAGTTTGTATATAATAAACTCGCAATGCCTGAATTTTGTCTTTAAAAAATTAACAAATACGCATATGTATAACAAGTATCACAAGATGTCTTAGATCTTTCTTTTCTTTATTTATAAAATTTTAAGTATATTATTAAAGAAATCTTAATATAACATTCAAGAATTTTTGGTTGATGGAAATGGAACTTGGGTCATTGACTCATCTGCAGGGTTGATGTTATATGTCAAACATTGTTAAATATCATTTAAAAAGAGCAACTCGATTCTCAAGTACGTTATTAAGTAAAAGTAGGTAAATGGTTATATAAATTTTGAAGTTTATAGTTTATTAAATACTATAAGGATCTCTAAGTAGGAAGTGCATTGAGATATTTTAATGAGTTCTGTTTTTACTCAGCGCTTCATCTCATCTCATCTCATTTGGAGCGCTTACTCATCTCATCTCATTTGGAGCGGTCGGTTGACGTGTTAATTAAAATGTATAATTGTGCTTAATTACTTTCTATTTCAACTGGTCACGGATATCGTATCTTCAGTTTTTTATTTATTTTACATGGACATAGAACTACAATTAACATTGTCTTTATTAAGACTACTTGTTAGTTTAATACATACATTATTTTATTTATTTATCGCACACAATTTTTTTTCCATTTACTTGCTGTTTATGTATAAAACATAAACAGCAAGTAAATGGAAAAAAACTGTTTTAAATTATTATTGTTCTATTAATAATACATATATTAATATAGATATTAATCTTTGTGGCACCCTTAGAAAAAGACACATGGACCTCATTATAAATATAAAAAAATACGAACAAAAAAAATAAGATAAGAAGATTAAAAACCAAATCACCATAATATTAAAATCATAATCCCTGTCAAAACATGTCAAGCGCCAATTAATACAAGATAGAAAAAGTATAAAAAAATATAAAAAACTAAGTCAACATATAAGGAACCATTAATGATCGGACAGACGAACTAACAGAGTTTTTCATTATAATTATACACCACATTATAGACCGTAGTTGGTCTAATAGCCTGATATCACAACTTGCTTAAGGCAGTGTATCATAAATTCTAAGTCCCATTTTCATACCGTATATATTGTATATACTTATCTCCTTTGTAACGATGTTGAATATGACATTGAGATAAATCGATAATACAATGTTAATGAAATATATTTCTTAATTAATATGGAATTAAGAAATATATTGATATGGGAAACCGTCCTGTCGCCCTGGTATACTATATAAAATTTTAAAAATATTGAAGGTGAGAAAATTAAATGGTCTAAATGATATATTACAAAACTAGTGTCGTAATAAATGTCATACTGTATCTTACTGTATCTGAATTGTCAGATATAATTTATATTTTTAATTTAAACTCCAAAGTGAATCAAGGACACAAATACACAATTATTTAGCAATTTATTGCTATTATGTGTAATTAAATTTTATGGTGTAATATATTGATTTGGCAATCACAAAACTAAAAACAATATATTTTTATGATACTATAATTCATTTTAGTTATTATTAATTGTATATGCCTCAATTGTAGCGTATACCTACATAAAATCAATATTATAATCAGACTAACTTTTGCTATCGGCTTCGTCCTATACAGGTGAAAGCAATAGTCTTGTTATGTCAAACTTGATCAAGGTCATCTTTCTATCACTAAAGAACAGATTTTCAGGATAAAACGTACAATAGGGTTATTTGTAATTAATTAGCCAGCTCTGGCCGGCAGCCTCTCTATATCAAACTCAACAACATTTGTTCTACAAGTTTTTAATATTAATAGTTTTTTAAAATTTAAGTTTTTCCATACAAAATTTTTTTTGGTCTCTGAACTGGCATTAACTCGAAGTGTAGGTAAGTATGATGCCCGCGCGTTGACCTTTTAAGTACTTCTTACAAAAACCGTAAATAAAAGTATTATAGTATAAGTAAAAAGTGTAATAAGTAAAAGAGCAATATTTTTTGGTTTCGATTTTTTTGTGTTGTTCATCAAGATTTGTATAAAGTCTTAGAACAAATGTTGTTGAGATTGATGTAGAGAGACTGCGTGCAAGAGGTGGCCAATTAATTACAAATAACCCTGTATAGAATGCTCAATTCATCGAGACGGGTAGCGATACTGTAGCTCAATTGATAGAGCGACGGGACGGTGTCCCAGAGGTCACTAATTCGAATCCCTGTATCGGTTTATTTTTCATTCTATATTTATTTAAAATGTACAATACGTCATTTTCAGTGACAGCGTTACAAACACAAACTCTCATTTATAATATATATTAGCTCATATGTATGCCATACTAATGTATGGATTCAAAAGTGTCATAGATATTGAACGCCACAGAGGCGGTACTGTATATTAAGTATATGGTAATGAGATCCACTAGGTAACTATCTTAAAGCAGTTGTGTAAGATGTTAATATACACTGTACCAATTGCAATGATTTGAATGTTCCAACGTTTAACACTATTATGAATGGAGCATATTAGCAATAACTTTTAGTAATATACATTGTGTTTGTATAAGGTTTATTATTTATAAGTCAATTATAGATTGTTATTATTAATATTCCAAGGAATAATAAAAGAAATATTAGCCTACAATTCCTTGTTTTCTTAAATGTAATGCGAATCCATATAGCTTCTTCTGTTGTATCGTTATCCTTCTGACAACTTTGTTTTCTAAAAGTAAATCGTATTCATACTCTATTCTTCAACTTCTTCTCGAGACGAACCGATCCAATAGGTGTTTTTTTCCAAGACGTCTGGTACTCTAATGCAAGTATCAGATCATTAAAATTATCTTAAAATAGTTTTAAGAAGAGTTTATATAGTTGTAGCTGCATAGGTAGAATACATCGATTCAAAGACAATTAAGAATAACATTCTTCAATAGCAACTCCATTCAATCAACAAAAAAAATCTTCAAACCTTAAAATATAGAAACAAAAAATAATTTTGAATGTATGTAATTAGTCGAAACTCAGAGTAAACATTATTTATAAGTACCCGTGATTCCAGTAACAAATAACGTAAATTGAACAATAAACAGTGCTCTAACGAGGCGGCTGTCTGTCTTATTAGTGCTCTGATTTAAGACCTAGGCGTAAACGGTAACTAGATTTTCAGTCGCATTGTACCTACAATCTTTATAGATATATCTTTGTAATAGGTCCACCAGCTGTCTGTTCGTAATGTTAGAGATAAGCTTCGAGTTATAAAAACATAAACACAATTATTATTAATTTTATTAATACGGAACCCTTAGTCGTTATAACGTCTACTTGCATATATATTTTTTTGTATTAGTATACAATTTTGACAAAATTCGTCACAAAGTTTGAATTTGATGGTAATTTTCGATGTAACCAGTTTAAATATGTTTATCTGTGACGAACAAATTATGACTATAAATTTATAACAAAATAACAATATTTTATTTCAGAAAATTTAAAAGTTTTATGAAACAAAAAATAGATAAAAATTTCTAAATCTGTTAGTTAAAGGTATGTATCACTTATAACATATATAAAGTCGATGGTTTTCAATAAATATTAATTGCTCTTCACATTTTAAGTTCGTTAAACATTTATTGTGGGTATATTTAACATTTAAATAATTACAACCTTATTTTTTCACAATTTTATTAATCTTATGAGAGCAGTGTAACAAATTCCTTACAAATATTTGATACATATGTCACAATGATAAAATTTTCGATGAAATGAATTTAAGCAACTAAAGGCCATATTAAGAAATAAGTTAGACTGAAATACATATCGTCCGTGTAAATAACAATTCTATGCCTTTGCCCCTAGTACGAGTTTTAACGTAACAAAAACTTGACAGTTTACCAAATCGTATAATAAAAAAAAACTGTTCAAAGTTACATTGTTTGGAACAATTTATAGAATGATCCGAAATACCTAAAGATAATTATAACTATAAACAGATTATTTTAATAAGTGGATAGATTATGTTTCATAGAGTGTATAATAACTGTGTGTATGTATGTTTTGTTTTTAAGATTTGTTAAACTGTCATAGTTTTCGTAACATCCAAACTCGTACTTGGGGTACAGGCTTAGAATTATTATAGGTACATATAATAAGAAAGCCTTAGGCAGACCTATGAGCCTCAGTCTCTGACAGATCATAAAGGTCTACGACTGAGATGAAGACTGACACTGAGATGAGAGACCGATACTTATCTTTGTGTAATCAAATATGCAAGAAAGAGAGACAGACAGGTAGCTTCGTTTGCTTTCTCTATTTTTTTCGATGTACACACTTTTGACTGGCTTTCCTACTCTATGTATAATAGCTCTATTGGTATAGGAGGTAATTGGTATTCAGTCCAAGCCAATTATTAAGCTAGTTCTACACGCGGAGTGTCACAGCTGACATACGAGTACAAAACAGTCAGATACAATTATTCAGTATTTATTAGTCGAGATAAATTTATTTACTGTTTATTTAAATAAATGCTTATTACGTAATCAAATATAGTTGGTTTTTGTGACTGATTTTACAGACATTTACATTTTTTTAAACTTTAAAAGAATCTTCGTGGTTGTATTAAATTTTAAGTTAAATATTTGGTTTATTTGTAGTTATTATGTTCAAGAAAAGATTTTTAGAAATATGTTGTATATAAAAAAAAATATATATTTTTATTAATGCATGGGAAATCTTTGAAACTATTCATTACAAAAGTAAAATGTTAATGGTATGTTTATTGTTACTAAAGGGATAATTTAAAAATATTGATATAAACTTTTTCTATTGGTTTGCATAATGTAATCTCGGACTTAAATAAAAATATATTCTCAATAGAATGTCACCTGTCAAGCCAACCTTGCGTTCACAAACAATACTATTGGTCAATTTACTTTCGTTTGGCGAGTGAGGTCAAATACAACCAATCACGAGGTGACATTTGTTTAATATAAACTATAACTCATTTCTGCCAATTACTGCCCCGCCTTTATGATGTCATATTACTGTAAGCTCGTGAAGGTTTCATAATTCATGTTTTGCATGCGTGAGTGAATATACAAAACTGTTAAGATCTGTCAGTTAGTCTTACTGGAATAAATGTATAGATAGACGTTTTGAAATATATATATATAATGAAGGCTAATGGCTAGACCATTTTAGGGTTTGATTGATTGGTGTCTATTTTAAATAAAACGTAATTGAAAACAAAAAAAATAGTTTATTTAAATTATAGATAAAAACCTGATATTTTATTATACCTGATGATTATACCTGATATTTTATTTTGTTGTGTCAAACAGGTAACAGACACATGTTATTATTTTTATACAATTTTTATATGGATATATTAAAAAGACGTCATTAATATCGTAACATGAACACGTAACGTAACATTAACATTATTTACAAATGCTATAGTTACGATTCAATGTGAGTTAACGAGAGGTAATATTCACGGATGGGAACAAAATATCAGCAGAGTAGGAGCAGCATTAACATTATTTACAAATGCTATAGTTGCGATTCAATGTGAGTTAACGTGAGGTAATATTCACGGATGGGAACAAAATATCAGCAGAGTAGGAGCAGCATTAACATTATTTACAAATGCTATAGTTGCGATTCAATGTGAGTTAACGTGAGGTAATATTCACGGATGGGAACAAAATATCAGCAGAGTAGGAGCAGCATTAACATTATTTACAAATGCTATAGTTGCGATTCAATGTGAGTTAACGTGAGGTAATATTCACGGATGGGAACAAAATATCGGCAGAGTAGGAGCAGCATTAACATTATTTACAAATGCTATAGTTACGATTCAATGTGAGTTAACGAGAGGTAATCACGGATGGGAACAAAATATCAGCAGAGTAGGAGCAGCATTAACATTATTTACAAATGCTATAGTTACGATTCAATGTGAGTTAACGAGAGGTAATCACGGATGGGAACAAAATATCAGCAGAGTAGGAGCAGCATTAACATTATTTACAAATGCTATAGTTACGATTCAATGTGAGTTAACGAGAGGTAATCACGGATGGGAACAAAATATCAGCAGAGTAGGAGCAGCATTAACATTATTTACAAATGCTATAGTTACGATTCAATGTGAGTTAACGAGAGGTAATCACGGATGGGAACAAAATATCAGCAGAGTAGGAGCAGCATTAACATTATTTACAAATGCTATAGTTGCGATTCAATGTGAGTTAACGTGAGGTAATATTCACGGATGGGAACAAAATATCGGCAGAGTAGGAGCAGCATTAACATTATTTACAAATGCTATAGTTACGATTCAATGTGAGTTAACGAGAGGTAATCACGGATGGGAACAAAATATCAGCAGAGTAGGAGCAGCATTAACATTATTTACAAATGCTATAGTTACGATTCAATGTGAGTTAACGAGAGGTAATCACGGATGGGAACAAAATATCAGCAGAGTAGGAGCAGCATTAACATTATTTACAAATGCTATAGTTACGATTCAATGTGAGTTAACGAGAGGTAATCACGGATGGGAACAAAATATCAGCAGAGTAGGAGCAGCATTAACATTATTTACAAATGCTATAGTTGCGATTCAATGTGAGTTAACGTGAGGTAATATTCACGGATGGGAACAAAATATCGGCAGAGTAGGAGCAGCATTAACATTATTTACAAATGCTATAGTTACGATTCAATGTGAGTTAACGAGAGGTAATCACGGATGGGAACAAAATATCAGCAGAGTAGGAGCAGCATTAACATTATTTACAAATGCTATAGTTACGATTCAATGTGAGTTAACGAGAGGTAATCACGGATGGGAACAAAATATCAGCAGAGTAGGAGCAGCATTAACATTATTTACAAATGCTATAGTTACGATTCAATGTGAGTTAACGTGAGGTAATATTCACGGATAGGAACAAAATATCAGCAGAGTAGGAGCAGCATTAACATTATTTACAAATGCTATAGTTGCGATTCAATGTGAGTTAAAGTAAGGTAATATTCACGGATGGGAACAAAATATCAGCCCTAACGTAGCGGGAGGATGGCATATTCAGCCTGGACTAGAGATGTGAAAAAATAATTGATTTAAAAAAAGAACGATTTTCAATTCGATTAAAAAGTTCATTATTAAATAAATTAAAAAAATATTTAAGCACATACAAAAAGTTCTTTTATTTACTATTGCTACTTTTTTAGATTCCCGTTTTAAAAAATTGCACGTTGATGACGGAACAGCTATGGCTAAAACTAAAATCCAGAACCTGAGCATTGTCTACTGTCAACAAGTTCGACTCCTGACGATGTCGATAATGATAACATTTGGGAAACCCACAACAAATACACAATAAATGGTGTGGTGAAAACTGAATCTGTAACAAAAGATTCAACTCTTATTAAAAATAAATAATTTTACAACATTGCGTATGGATTCGATGACTTTGACTGCTCAGATGATGACATACCGCTTTAAGTTATAAAGGCAAAACGTTAGTTTGAGTTTTTTTATTTTAGGTCACAAATTTACTAGAATAAAAGTTTAATTATGTATGTAATATGAGTTACCAAAATAGGTGTAACATGAGTGACCATTATTTAATTATGTAAATAAATATATGTTTATGAAACCATTAAAGTTGCTAATGATCTCATTTGTAAGACATTTAATAAACACGTATTTGATTTCTAACATTTTTATTTTGTTTAAACGGGACAGAATTCTTATGGCATTCATACTAATCTGAAAACTAATTTCACCCAAGGTAACGTGAGTTACCAACACTTCTTTTAACTAAAAGACGGCTAAACAGAAAATTCACAATAAAACGAGACCCAAATCTTATACTTTATAACCACAAATTCGTCATTAAGAAGGTATTATACTTATTATAAATATGGTAGTATGCTAGGCTTGTTAATTTTAGTCGAGAAGTAAAAACCTCACATGAGTTACCATGGAATGCTCTAATAATGCTCTCGTAACTGAGTGTCGTCGTAAAACATTTTACTTAACAATAATACCTAGTATAAATATTAATGTTGTTATAAAAGTATATAGTGTAATTATTTGTTGTTGTATAATTTTCTAAATCATATACAAGAAGTAGAACATTAGACCCATAGAGTTATTATACAAGGAGTAGGGGAGCCAGCGTGTCCGTGGAAAAAAAGAGAAAGCAATTGGGGCTAGCTATCTGTCGCTCTTTTTAACATGTGTGATTAGACAAAGATAAATATGGGTCTCTTTCTACCTCATCTTCCTTATTTTTTTATTTGTAGGACACTCGCATTTACAAGCTGACCTTTGGCTTCCCTACTCTATGTAGGGCAATATATATACGATTAGACCGGACCAACAAACAGATTTTTATTTTCAATTGACAAATGTAAATTCTACTTAAACATATATGAATAATACAATAAATTTTAATGGACAATTTACGCGGGCATTGAAAAAAACAAGACCATTTCTTATAAGAAAATAGCGGCAAATTAAGACGCAAGATGGCTGCAATTTTGAAAATGGATTCTTCGCTTTCAATTGTGATTTTAACTTCTTATCAAATTAAAATATGACGTAAAAACTATGAACTACCGCAAATGTATTCTGCGTCCGAGAAAAAATGTAATATAAGTAATTTAAACAAAAAGATCGTTTGTGAAAATCATTAATATACAGACATGACAAATGGTTTTATAGTTTTTTGTATTATTGAAAAATGTATATGATTAGGTATTTTTTGACAGCCTAATATTAGGTGGATATTATTTGTGTGAACGGAATTTTCGACGATGTTTGTCGACTGTAGTATTGTTAATAAATGTTAATAGGAAGGAATGTTTTTTTATATGATAATACTAATCTTTCAAGTTAACTACAAGAATATGTTATTATGTTATATTTTATCTAAAATCATAAATGTTTTATTTCATTTTAATGAATTCAATTAAATTTAAGATAAGGGCAAAAATATTATAACTTAATAGGCAATATATAAAAAAATTGTCATTTCATAAACGTCGTTCAAAATGTCTTAAAATAAACTAAAAGCAGACTTTGCCTTTACATAACGAACATGTTTTAAAATTCCTTCGAATTATTCCAAGGAAATAAATAAAATAAAAGCCTAAAAAAGAGTACCACATCCACATTTAATTTATTTCTCACATAATTTCAATCAATACTGTAATCGATACATCAGTACAAGTAATACCGATGCATCATATTTATCAAAATCAGAACATAAACCACATATTGTGCTGTCGTGAAGGCTCCCATTACTTACTGATTTATGATTCATCGGCAATGAATCGTTGATTTATGGTTGACACAATGAATCAGCCTAAGCGATTCAATTGCATATTTCATGTCAGTATTCGACTACTGAGCTATTATTTTGATGCATTAGATTTAAGTTTGGAAATATTATGTTCTTTAGTTTTATTGAATCTTTGAGTAATAAGTAAAATGTTAATAAGCTTATTTCGAACGTTATGTTTGACTCCATTTAAACAACATTTATTTTATTGCAAAAAACTTTAAGTATTTAATTTGTTTTCGGTAAAAAATATGTCTGTTTCACTCTTAATGAAGGACCCGTTAAAAGTAGTAATCTTTTTTCTTTCGAAAATTACTTTCTTAATGTTTTTTTTGTATTTTAAAAGCTAATTTTCGACTGTTAAATATTGGTTAGCATTAAAACTAATAAATGCTGTTCTTCAGTTGAAAATTACAGAAATTACTGACTCTTTTCTTATAATATTTATTAAATAATGTTAATACGAAAAAGAAATTACAACACTATTTGTACTATTAAACTGTCGATAAAAATCTGAGTCAGATTATAATTTTCACATATATTTAAATACCACAATATTGTTTTTTGAGTAATTTTAATCTCATTTATTATTTAAATTTATACATACTATATTAGGTAATGTAACAATAATAATTAGAACGTAAAAACTTAAAAGCCTTTTATGTAACTGAGTGTGTGGTCTGAATATAATCTTGCGACACTAAGAACAAGACAATAGTGATAGTGTCGCAATGTGATCGCTTAGCGCAGACTTGCGACTGTCTGGCTTTTTATTATTTTGGGTGAAAGCTTAGATGATAAAAGCTGTTTTTTATATAAATAACATTCGCTAACAAAAATATAAATAAATATGTTTTTAAGAACATATTTATTTATATTTTTAAAAAAATAGCAAAAGCTGTTGAGAAAAAATGCAGAACTTGAATTGATTCAAAACTAAATTATATGCATAAGATCAAATGAGGAATTTTTTTTTGCATATGCATGCATTTACGTGTATTTAGATATTTAAATCCATAACTCCAACGGGGGGTAAAATCAGAAAAAAATAAGTCTTGATCATGAGACTATGGACTGTGTACAAAATTTGGAGTCTTAACTCTTAAGTCTTTAGGAATTATGAAGGGTACAGATGGACAGAGATTCCTGACGATTCTATAAAGTACTTAATGAATGTAGGTAATATTGAGACAGTCGTAAATCTATAATACTCCACAATGAGGCTAATCGGTATATCACGCGGCGAGCATTAGTCGTTATCCTCAGTTTAGTGTCATTGATAAGACGAGATGAATGCCCAGTGGGTTATTATCTGTTCGTTTTGATACCATCGTTGTGGTGATTAAATTTAAATACATGATTAAACATTCCGATTTATCAAAAATGGTGATAGCGCAAATGGCCGAGTAATGGAACGCTTTTAAAATTTCTCAGGTTCAAATCCTGACTGTATTTCAAAATTCTCTATTTTTACAAAATTTTTAGTATTCATTATATTTGACTCGTTATAAAATATTTGCAATTGAAGAATTAATTGCAGATCTCTAAAACTTAATGCTTTTAAGCGGACATGATTCACAAACGTATGTCTGCGCCACACACAACTGGGATAATAAGCTTATTACGAAAAGTAGTATAATAAGAATCTTATGTTCTTATGGGCTTAAAAACACGAAGTTCCTTTTAAACTACCGACGTGACGTTTCAAACGGAACTAAGAACAACGCAACTTAGTATGCAAGAAGTGTGTGTAGAAAATAAATCAATGTGTAATTTATATAAAAAAGTTGTATTTTATACACTTTCTCTTATAATCGTCACGCTCACCGTGCTAATAAAACGAAGAGTTTATCGTCGTTTTTGTCAACCCTGCAATTAAAATGTCATATTTTCTTAGAATAATTATAGTGTAGTAGTAGTAGAATTATTATAGTGTTTGACAAATAATAAAAGAGGCAACATGAGAGACCGATATTTATCTTTGTCTAATCACACATGTAAGTATGAGAGACAAATAGGTAAATTCATTTGCTTTCTCTTTTTTTTTGTGATGAACACATTTTAGGCTTACTTCCATACTCTATCGTATAATATATCTATTTTAAGTGTTATATCATTTACACGAACTGTTAACACTACTGTGGACAACTTTTTAACTGCGCATTTTTTTATAGAACTAACAAGAGGCCGGACAACTAAGGGTTTAGCAAAGTTTCAACAACCATTAATATATATATACTTATATATTATATATGTTATTCATGTCCAAAAGCAAATTATAATTAATACAGTATAAATATATAGGGCTACTTTTAATTAGAGAGCAAGCGGCCTCTCTACATCAATCCCGACAGTTGTTCTACGACTTGGCCAATTAATTACTAATAACCCTATATAATAATTCGTGAAATAATAAATTTATTAAAACGAGAACTAAGTCTCCTTGTAATAGTAACTGATCGTTAATATCAGTTCATTTAAAACTTACCAAAAACTTGAACTTTATTCGAAACATAATCTTGGCCTGAATTATTCATGCCAAGAAACTGCTTTTTTAAGTCTCCTTGGCATTTGAAACCTTCTTTTAAAAAGTAATGAATTTCTCCTGGTATACCAGTGAGAGAAACAGTAAAAAAATAACTATAAGAAACATACATACTCTTTTACTATTAGCATTTCTTTCATATGTCCCCATAGATGATATCGTTATTCTTTGCAGTTCAGCTATTCTTGTAACAATGAAGAAGTTGTTTTATCAACCCACATTTTAACCCAGTCTCGTGTCCTTTATTATCACTCTCAGCCGTTTCTGTCTTTATGTTTTTGCCATTTGTAAATATGAATCATTCTATATTTAAAGGTTGTATTAGTCACCACAAACCTACTCTGCAAACATATTCTAATTAACTTTCGCCACTTTCATTCATTTCCGAATCTTGTAAAGATCGCCTAACATTAATGTTCTTTCCTTTTCCTCACATTTAACAACACTATTGTTGCGCTTGTTGTCGTTCTCGTATCCGGAACGAAAACAAAAATAAAAACAAGCTTAAAACGATTCCAAGGGGGCCTTGAACTTACATATTCGTAGTCTTTTCTACATTGGTTAATTCTGCCTGATAGTACTACTCCTACCTACATCTTGGTTGCCTCTTTCCAGTACTAGTGACCAATTTCCTGAACAAGAACTTGTGTAAACGCCAAAGTAGTCTATCTAATTTCTATCATAAATATATTTCTTGCATTTTTATATTTTTATATTTCAACAATCCACCATCTACTCACGGCAAACTGGCATTTCTCTGTCTTCTTTTAGAAATGCTTTTTCATCCAACAGCCAAGATCTAGTCACGGTCAGGGATTTCACCTACCTCAGAGGAAGAGATTCTTCTGTGGATCCGGGACCCTCCGGGGCTATAATTTTTTATAATCCCCGTTTCATATTTATTGTTTTTTTAAAGAGACACCAGCTTACATCAGTTTCAGGCAGTTTCAAAGATTATTTAATCAAATAAAAAAAAACTATGGCTGATAACGGTCCAAGACTGTTCTTTCTTTAGTCATCCTATACTACTCCATATCGAAATTAAAATCTTCGGGACCATTTCAGTCCTATCTTCACATAAATGAAATACATTTTTGACACACTGTAACATAAGTACTTCTGATAAGTAATTTCGAATATATAATTACAAACACGCAAAATCAAAATGTATTCGGACAAATCTAGATTTGGTAATAGTATCGTAATCTGTGAAGGATATTGGTCATATCCGGTGGTACGGAGCTGGTGGGTGGTCATAAATCAGCTGTTATTTGCATTAACTCTACGAATGTAGGTCACCTTGATATAGTCTTAGGTTATCTAACACCTCATGTCATACCATGTTATTTATATGTCATTTGTAATGTTTGGAAGGTTACCTATCCTTTTAACTAAAAGCCTTTTTGCAGAAATATACACTTGTATGTTCCTCAAACCACCCAAACTAATGTTTCTTATTTTTCGTACTCTTTACAACAGTATGAATATTTCTTTAACCATCACACTGTTAGTTAGTATTATTTACCTTTATTATTTATAAGTTATTATTATAGTCTTATTTTGAAATCAATAATAATTATAATGAAATGGATGGACATATAGAATAACAGATAGATAAAATCTACACTAAATCTGCATTAAATCTGCAGATATCTACAGGCTAATCTATATACCGTTAGTGAAACTATAAACTATCTAAGGGTGTGATTTATTATTTTCACGAAGACAAACTGAAAAGATAAATACATTTAAAATACATACATGTAAAAAAAAGACGTCAAGAGTCATTTGCAATATAGGTAATATTTTTAAACCTTGATAAAATCTAGCCCATTAGGATCTAGCGTAGATTAGATTACATCGAACATTAAAAATGAAAGGTAATATATAAAGTTGATTAGACGTTCGTTTAGATGAATTTATTATGAGATAGTTCCCAGGTAGTAGCGACCTACCTTTATAGAAAACTAACTGTAACCCGCGACTTTGTCCTAGTGGGTTATAGTTATGAAACTCATTTGACAGGATTTCCTTCGTTACAACACCCCTCGTACGAGTTTTGAAGTAACGAAAAGTGTGATTATCAAATCGTAAAATCAAGACAACTATTTTACACTCCATGAAACAAAATCAATGGACATATTTAAAAAAAAGTCTGTTAGAAATTATATTATTTAGGGTAATTTATACAATTATTTTAAACAACTGAAGATAAATATATTTTTTGACAGTTTTGTAACGTCAAAACTCGTACTGGGGGTAAACTTACTTACTGTTTGCTAACTTAGATTTCACTAGCGACAATCAATGTTTTGAAAATATCTTTAAACATGTATAGCCATGTTAAGCTTATTTAAATTTATATAATTAAAGAATGAAAAATAAACCGATACGGGCAGGTATTCGAACCCGCGACTACTGGGAAACCGTTCCGTCGCTTCCCGTCCCGATCGGTATCGGTTTATTTTTCATTCTATATTTATGTAAATTTAGCAACAATTAATTCCTAGATGCGAACCGAAAGTTGATGGGAACTGGGATTGCCATCTCAGTTTATAAATAAACCGTGTTGACAACTCTTTTTACGCACTTTTCGATAGTGACTATCATATAAGCTGTCAAAAAAGATACGCTATTGCGTAATATTTTTTTAACAGGATAATATTCAAATTAACTTAACTTGAAATGTCTCTTGTAAGGAGTAAAATAATTATTGGATTCCTATGTGTAACTTTCATCTATTATCCTTATCAAATCCTTTCCTTATTTCACGTCACGAAATGGCCACTGTCCAATTCTTTTTTTATCCTTGTTAAATCATTGCAAGCGATTACGAAACGGTCAGTCAGTCAAAACTCGCTCTAATTGTAACATAATATTAATATTCATAACAATAATTATTGTTAGTTATTATAAGTACTATATCTAGAAAGAGGACAAGAACATAATAAAATCAAAGACTTATTATCTCTTACTCTCACTCACGCGGTCTATTTAGGGTTGCCACCTTTATTTATATATAGTATTTGGGGAAAATTAGGAAAATATAAACTACATATATTTTCATTTATTTCTGGAAGTTTATAAATTATATTTGTTTTGCTTTTTTAGAATAATAATTTTAGGAGAATAATAATTTTAGGACTTTTCTATAATGAAATTTATGAAGATATAGTATTTTTTTTAATATAGAAATATATATACAAGTGGCAACCCTAGACCCAACCCATGTAACCTGTCTCGTACTGTAAGCACTCGCTTGTAATTACACATTAAATCTGACACCATTTACATACTGTACTTTGAATGAGACCTTATTGAGCTGATAACTAGTTTACTATCATTATTGAAATTATGCTTTATTTTTTCGTTGTCGGTTAAATTAACTTCCAAATTGAGAAAGTGAATTCTGATTAAGTGGACCTTTTTTTTCTCTTTTTCTCATTTTTGCTTCTCGTATTTGCTTAGGCTTTAACACAAAACCTTCTGGTCTTTTACTTAGAATTTTTCTTTAGAATGGCTTAGAATATTATCAGCACTAAATGGTATTTCTTTTAATATTTTTGAATTACGGATTTTTTAAAGTGAATATATATGATTCATGATATTCATGATAACTATTTCTTTCATTGAAAATAAAAATAAATAAAAAACAGATCCGACTTTTCGCGCTTTTTAAAGTTTTAAATAGAAAAATAACCTAATTATAACATGTATGTTATGATTAGGTTAGCATCAATTTTAAATCATAAAATCATACATTTTGAAGAAGAATAATAATAACTAAGTATACTCAACGAAACAATTAACTTTGAATTAAGGTTTCAATTAAAATTAACTCAAAAAAAGGTTGTCTAATACTCTAAGTTTATTAAATGTTTGTGAGGTGTATTCTTTTTTACAGTATAACTATTTTATAAATTTATTCCAATGCGCACATTTCATAATCCAATATTCAGCACACTACTTGAACTCAAAAAAATACTAGTAAAAGTCCATCAATCTTCACCAATCACAATATGATATTATTCCTCTAGCCGATCTAGCGCTCGGTAAATTGAATACTTTAGTGTAATGTAATCCTTACTAAAACATATTCCAATAAAATGAGATCTAATCACTGAACCGGTAAGAACGCTAATGAGACGTGACCTGTCAAACGAACTGTCACGTGACTTGTCAGAAGTCACTGACACGTAAAGTGATCGCGCTGACAGCTGGCACCCACGTGCTATCAGTAGGTACATCCGTGAGAGGCTTATCCATGTATTGGGGTCTGTTATGACAGTTTGTTTTAGTGGAACCACAGAGAAAGTAATCATTTTTTTTGTTTTATAATAGGTATGCCAGCGCAGCATATTTAACATCGCTATTGTTCGCGAGTTTGAATAAAATACGAAGGAGGTCGAATGTTTTTTTTCCAATTTAGTATTTATTATGTTAGTTCTTTCGAATCTTAATAATCAGTAGGTTATGGAATTTAACAAAAAAATACGCGTTTAAAGTATTAAAATAACAATAATAATAATGTCTAATGTTTATATCATCTAGTCTATTCAAAATACTATTTTAATTGAATCGCAGACGTTTAATATGCTTTATTTTTTAATACATATATAGTTATTATAATTATGGTTGTTAAGATTAATTAAATAATTTGCAGAAATGGTAAATATATCAAAATAAATATTTAAAAATCTTAATGTTATGAAGCTGTATGTGTACATCGTTATTTATTCAAAAGAGGGTACCTACATGAAAATAATAACTGTATAGTAATACTTTTAATGTTATTAAAGGTCTACGCTGTGAATGTTTGTAAGAAAAATAGGTGTGTTAATTATTAATTTCTAAACAAATATTACTAAAATATAATTAACAAAAACGATAGATTGAAACTTTATTAATTAGGGAAATAAAATCCTAGAGTATCTAGCTGGTAATAATTTCTGTTATCTAGTAAATAATAATTTGGGCAATAAAATGTATTTTTATTAAAGCTATTTGAATCTGGCCATGAATGCCTTACCTTATAGATTTTGACTTTACAAGATTATTACTTTTAATATATCTTAGATTATAATATTTCTCATTACTACTGTATATAATTATTCTAGAATACCTGATCTTTTAAGTTACTGACTCATAAAGTTTGGTGCAATTTGACTATACTTCTACAGAATAATATCATTTACGTTTATTTTAGGACCTTCTGGACCGCATCTTCCGTCTCTTCACGAATGATCATCTCGTGCAAGAGGATTGGTTCGAATTCCTCAAGGCGAGACTACAGTGAGTAATCCATTTTATTTCTGATGAAGTGAATTATATGAAGATTGTGATACAAACTGCGATAGACGTAAAAAAACCTTTTTAGCTCATGTCAGTAATTATATGTTATTTAAAAAATAGTAAATTAATTATTGGCTTTGTTAGTGTACTAAGTTTCAGATGCAATATGGTAGATATTAATACATTATGGTTAGCCGATAAACAACAAAAACTTATATGTCGAATTTGCAATTAATTGCAACTCCTAACATGTTCCTATTATTTAGGGAGGAGAAACAGCTGGACTTTGTAGAGCAGGTGGAGAGTGTGGCGTACGTGCTGTGTGGAGACGGAGATATCAATAGAGAGAGCTTCTGCAAGATACTAAAGAACAAAGTTGTATGTACTATACGGTTTCAAAAATTATATTTAAAAGAAGGTTGTGTTTGTTTGTTTGTGTGAGGACAGAATAGCTAACCTTGTTAAAATATTAAATTAATTATATAAATTATTATAAAGTATTGCTGGTAAACTAGTTTTTATTTACTTATATACTTTATTGTATATAGTATATATTATAGATACAAATGAAATTTAAAAACAAAACCACAAAGGGCGGTCTTACCGTCTAAAGGTGGTTTCTTCCAGACAACCATATTGTAAGGAAATAAAAAAACTAGTGCATATAGATAGGTGGTAACCATTACAAACTCTGTAGTCGTACATACCAATAATTACACATTAATACATAAACATAATATACACATAATTGTAAACATTAGATATTAGCTAATAAACAAACAATACGAATAAATTTAAATTCAGTGATAATACTTGATAGAATATGAATTAACCAAAAAAGTTTAACTTTCATAGCTTCATTAGCTGTTTATTAGATATAATGGGGATTCTTAATATTTTATAACAAATGTCGTCACATTTTTATATACGCACTAGCTGTGCCTGTGACTTATTATTATATTATTACGCATAGATTTCGATTTTGATAAAACGTACCCTTTGTACTTACCAATCTATGTGAAAACTATAAACCTTCAAAGTTTCATCAAACTCAATCAAGTAGTTTTTGCGTGTAAAAGTATTTCTAGTTTATGTATGTATATTTTTTATGTTTAATCACTGGTAAGGCAGCAATGGTACTAAAATAAAAAAATATTAACTTCTTTATTTGTTAACCGATTGTTAAGAAAAAACAAAATGTAAAGTAAGTCCCATGATAATATATCCCCGAAAACTGCATCCAAATCGATTAATCCGTTTCTGATTTAGCGTGCCCAAACATACAGACATATATAGACGAACAAGGTATAATACCCAGAGTTTAAAGTACACCAGAAATCTATCTTTATACATATAATAAAACTGTAACTGATCGCTTTCTGTACACGTAAAATATGTTTAAAAAATCATAATGAGTGACCTTTATATAAGCAAGAGAACCCAAAACAATGTTTTTTAATTTTGCCTGTTTGCCTGTATATCTGCATGTATGTGCAAACTAATCTTAGAAACGGCTTAACTAATTTGAATGCGGTTTTCAGGAATATATTGTTATTGTCTTAACATTTACATAACACTTAACATTTAGTGTTTGTTTTATTTAAATCGGTTTAGAAATAAAAAAGTTATGTCAATTTATGCCAATCATGTAATAGGTACCATGCCAATCTTCTACAATAGATGTAAAACATCTGTATTGGAGTAGTCTCTGTACATTTAAAATGGACCGGATGTGAACGGGTAATTAACAGAATCCATTTTATTTTGAAATTGACACACACACTCTTCACTCTATCAAAAGATATATGTATTTTAAGTGTTTAAGAAATGTATCTAAATACATACAATAAAACTTTAAATTTTCGCTGTCAGTATATATGAAAAATATTAAAAACTATATATAATAGGAGATTCATGTAAAATAGAAACACTTCTACACGCAAAAAAAAACTACTTGACGAAGTTTAATGAAACTTGTAAATGTACAAAGGGTTCGGTACAAGGTAGGTAAGGGTAAAAAAGGTGTTTTATCGCAATCTAAATCTACGCGTCAAAATCGCAGGCACAGCTAGTCACTAATATAATAGTTAAATAACTATAACTAATTAGCGATCTTCATTTTATTCTTGCTATTAAAGATTCAAAACACCAATTTTTGAGTTATCGGTGCAAATAACCGCCCTTAAGGTTGTGGATCTCAGGTAGATCATTCAGAGATTGTAGGTCTGTTATTGATTCTGGGTTTAGGTGTAGGTAGGTAGGTAGTCGCTGATGCTGTTTCCTTTCCAGGTGACCAACAAGTTGGTGCGTGCCCTGGATGCAGGTGCGGGCTGCGTGAGCGCGGAGGATCTCATGGAACTTATCACAGCTGCATCTGCCAGCAGGTGAGTCACACATCGAGTTAAATAAAAAAATCTTTATTTTTGGTGTATACTTGAAAAACTACGTGTAAAAAGATGTCCATTTTTATTTCCTTTAGCAAAATTCTAATGTATTTGAAATACTGAAAAGATTTTAATTTATTTTAAATATATGAAAAATGTCTTTCAAATAAAACAGGACAAGAGCTGGCATTGACAAAGAGAGTCTGGACCGCTTGGAGCAGTTGTTCAAAGACACCGTGGGAGACCAGAAGGAGATCACTAGAGAACAGTTTCAGAAGATCGTTGTGTCGAAAAATGTAAGTTACTGTTCATGACTACATACATAATGTAGTAGAACTAGATGTTTTACGTAGAAAATAATACATTTAATATTTTAAAAGATTATTCATGAATAATAATTCAAAAAATATATAGAAGTCATCAAAACAAGATTGACTTTTATTTGTAACGTAGCTTACAGATCTTAGACGAGCCGTCACACAGACATCACAGAAATCGATCGGAATCTATATTAAAATGAATCATTTTTCACTCAATCAATCTTCCAGCCGAGGGTAGAAAAGCGATTTAAATCTTTATTGACGTAAATATAATTCTTTAAAACTGTGGTATTCCCGCAGCCGTTCTTCACAGACCGCGTGTTCCAAATATTCGATGAGGACGCCTCGGGCGCCATCTCCCAGCGGGAGTTCCTGGACGCGGCGGCGCGCGTCGCCTCGCGCGCTCCAGACGACAAACTACGGTTCCTCTTCAAGGTCTACGACCTGGACGGTGAGGAGAACTTACGATGGGACGACTCTCTCCATCTGAGTTTTCCATCGTCTGCGAAATAATACCATTAATAGAAAAAAATATGGAACAATGTCTAAATTATTTACGTGTGTTTCCCGCCAACTATAATCTAAATTATCAATATTCCTTCGTCGTGTACAGGAATGGGAACAATTAATTAAAAGTTTTAGTATTTCGTTTCAACAGGTGACGGTCTAATCCAACACCGCGAGCTGGAACACGTAATGCGCGCCGCCATGGAAGAAAATAACATGACCTTTTCGGAACAGCAGCTAAGAGAACTCACCACGGCTCTGTTTGAGGACGCCGATGTGGAGTCACGCGGCGCCATAACATGTGACGCACTAAGAGAACAACTAGCGAGACACGGAGGACTGTTGGACAACCTGTCCATCAGGTGATGACATATACATACATATATACACCTATACATACATATGGACGGACGCATCGAAACGCAACAGTCAGTTGTAACTCGATGACCAAAAATATTCTTATTCCACAGCATAGACCGCTGGCTGGTGCCTCCTCCGCAACCACCACCGCTCACATTTCGACAACGACTAATAAAAATGAAACCTTACCAACTATCATTGAACTACATTAAGAACAACTACGCGTTCGTGTCGTACTTGGTGCTATTCTTCTTGGTGAACCTCGGTCTGTTCGTGGCCCGGCTGGTGGAGTACCGGCATCACAACGGCTTCGTCATGTTCGCCAGGGCCAGCGGTAAGTTTTCCACTGCGAGAGGCAATATTTTTCAAATGAGTTTGTATCGAGTCCTCGGTCGTCGGGTTCCAGGTCAGTGTCTGAACTTCACGTCGTCGTGGGTGTTGGTGCTGATGCTGCGTCGTTCCCTGACGGCTCTTCGAGACCATGGTCTGAGCGCGCTCCTGGACCGCCACGTGTCGCTCCACAAGCTGACCGCGCTGGTGTTGATAGCGCACGCCGCACTACACACCGTCATGCACCTCTGCAACTTTTGTGAGTAGCATGAGAGAGAACACTCCGCTATGGCTGACTGAATGTTGGCTGCGTTTTCGTTTGGACTGGGGCCTTTTGTCCAACATTACGTAACCTACTATGTTATCATGCCAAATCCAGAACTTTCTATCGCTAAAAGCATTCTTTAGAGTGAACGTTGCAAGGAAATGCACTAGATAGAAATACATCACATCGTCGGTCATTTCTTCTTGAGAATTCATTCAACCGTAATTCATAAGGTGTCATTCTTCTGCGTTTATTTTCCGAAACTATATAGAAATTATATAGATCCTTTTAGTTTTGTGATTCTAAGACACTAAACCTTTTGTTGTGACTCCCCAGCTGTGGTGGTAGTCCACGAGTCCCCCCACCACCCGCTGTACGAGTGGTTGCTGACGTCACGTCCGGGTCTGTTCGGTCTAGTCCCTGGCTGGGCGAACCCCACCGGTATAATACTGACCATGGTGCTGGGAGCACTCGCGTATTCATCACGACCTGCTGTGAGGAGGCGAGGGTGCTTCGAGGTAGAAGTTTAATTGTTTCTTTTTAGAAATCAACAAATGTTTTGTTATATTATTTGGTACATTTTAAAGAATATAGTATGTACCACCATACTACGAAGTTTTATACTTTCATACTGTATGTACTTAGTCTGGCCACAAAGATTGTTACAATTAAAAATAAAAAAAATATTACATTTGAATTTGGAATCTGTCATTTTTATACGATTGTTCGATGTGTTTCTCATTTTGGCGCCAATACATTGTACAATATTTTGCGATATTAAAATGAAGTGAGATGATAAGAGAACAGAATCGCTGTGCATTGCATTACACAAAGTAGGTATGGAGCCAAATTCAATTTTTAAAACTCTCCATACTCTTGCTTTAAGTCAAATGTTTGTGTTATTATAAATTGAAAATTAATGGGGTGGTAAAATCGAAACAACTACTGAAGCGGTACGCAAAGGGAGGTCACAGAAAAATTTTGTTTACGGATGAGAAAAATTTTACAATTCAGCAACATTATAACAAACAAAATGGCGGTATTTATACTCAAAGCTCTAAGGAAGCTTCCCAATCAGTCGACAGAGTGCAACATGGTCATCATCCGACTTCAGTGATGGTTTGGTGGGGTGTTAGCTATGAAGGAGTGACTGAGCTATATTTTGGTGAAAAAGTATCAAAACATCGGCACAAGTGTATCAAGATACTATTCTGAGAAGGTAGCTAAGCCCCTTAATAACACCATGTTCCATAACCAACTATGGTCCTTCCAGCAGGACTCGGCGCCGGGTCATAAAGCTCGGTCCACGGAGTCTTGGTTGGAAGCGAACGTCTCGGACTTCATCAGAGCTGAAGACTGACCGTCGTCTAGTCCCAATCTTAATCCGATTATGATTTATGATGATGGTCAGTTTTAGAGAGTACAGCTTGCTCTAAACGCCATGATGATTTGGAGTCCCTAAAACCATCCATACGATTGGTAGTGAAGAATATCCCCATAGAAAGAATGCGTGCTTCTTATTGATAACAGGCGGTCTCAACGTTTAAAGGATTTTATTGCAGCCAATGGACACCACTTCGAATAAGCTTTTTATATTTTTAACTAGCTGTGCCTGCGACTTCGTACGCGTAAATTTCGATTTTGATAAAACGTACCCTTTGTACTTACCAATATATGTAAAAACTATAAACCTTCAAACTGGTAAGAAGCAATGGTACGACAATTAGAGATTATTAACTTCTTTATTTGTTAACCGATTTGTAAAAA
Organism: Napeogenes sylphis; assembly: GCA_959347405.1. Taxonomy (NCBI): domain Eukaryota; kingdom Metazoa; phylum Arthropoda; class Insecta; order Lepidoptera; family Nymphalidae; genus Napeogenes; species Napeogenes sylphis. The sequence continues at coordinate 36,021,600 of OY365780.1, read as the reverse complement.
AAAACTAAATGTAAAGTGAATCATGACAATATATTCCCGGAAGCTGCATCCTAATCGATTAATCCGTTTCTGGGATCCGTTTCTTACCAATTTGAAGGTTTATAGTTTTTACATACATTAGACAAGTATAAACGGTACGTTTCATCAAAATCGAAAACTACGCTTACGAAGTCGCAGGCACAGCTAGTTTATAGAATAAGATTTGCATGATACCTTAATAGGTATAATGTAAATCTTATTCTATTTTTTTTTTTATTTTATAACCGATTTAGATGAAATAAACACTAAATATTAAGTCAAGACTGTGATAATATAATCCAGAAAATCGCATTAAAAGTGGTTAAGTCGTTTCTGAGATTAGCGTGCACAAACATACAGACATACATATTAACAGACAAACTGAAAAACCATTGTTTTGGGTTCTCTTACTCTTATAAATGCCCCCTACGATGTTTTTTTAAAAATATTTTCCATTTACAGAAATGAATGAGTGACAATTTTATTATATGTATAGTTATAGATTGTTTTATATTTGTATATTAAATAAACACACTGAAAAAGTAATAAATGTTAATTTGCAATTTAAAAAAAATCTTTGTTACAATATTTATGGCAAGACTAGGTTGTAATAATATTGTTAATATTGTTGAAGGTGTATAGTTTGATTATCTTCCAGGTGTTTTACTTCGCTCACTTGCTGTACGTCCCCTTCTGGATCCTCCTCATCCTTCACGCACCCAACTTCTGGAAGTGGTTCATAGTACCTGGTACTATTTACGTAATTGAGAAGATGTTGAGATTGTGGTGGTTGAGGTGATTAATTACTTGTTTAAAAATTTTTTTTTTTTTGTTAATTGTTGGATTGTTTTTTATTGTTTGAAACTGCTGTTAACTCGTGATGTTATTCTTGGTGTAGAGTAAGTTTTTGGACAAGTCGTCAATGTCAACAGAAATGTTAATATGAATTTTGGGATATGTTTTCTTTTAATTACTTATCGAAAAAATAGGTGTAAATCTTTTACCTCCTTAATCTTTAAAAAGTACAAAACCTAATTTACATTTTCAATATTTGACGAAATTAGAAACTTTATTTTCTAAGAATGACATCACTTAGACGTGTGCCATCTAGGTGTATATAGCACTCGAATCTAGATTTTAAATTCATGAAACTTGCTGGCACATTGCTTGTGGTATAGTTGTCATCTCGCAAATGTTGTGTTTGAGCTGAGAAATCATCGTAGGTTTATCGCGGTTCGTAAGATATCACCAGAGAAGAAAATTCAGTGAAGTCAGTAAGAAGAAAATTCAGTGACGTCAGAAAGAAGAAAACTCAGTGACGTCAGAGGGAAAAAAATAATAGTTGATAAAGTCTTTTTGTTAGTCGACAGATACATGTATTTACTCGTACTTTCTTTCTTTTCTGATGACCTAATGACTCACTAGGACATCGATTTAGATCATTGAAAACTAAGCTGACAGCGAAATTGACGGCACGCAATAGTGTACGAAACTGTGTTCATTTTAGAGATAAATATTTACTCGAAACGCACATTTATACTATTTCAAGCAGTAGCTTGTAATAGTATAAATACGAAACGGAGTGAATATTTTCGTAGACGGAGAGTACTCCATCTACGAGAACATCCACTCCGTTTCTTGCCGAAAATGACCTGGTAGACGATATTCGTCCCAGTGTTCTGCCTCCGCTGTATGTGTGGTGTTACGGCCAGGTCGGGTCGCGGCCGCAGCTACATCTGTTCGGGCGCCGTGCTGCCGTCCCGCGTGCTGCACGTGGCGGCGCGTCGTCCTCGCGCGCTGCGGTTCCGCGCCGGCGACTACGTGTTCGTGAACGTGCCCGCCGTCGCCGCCTACGAGTGGCATCCCTTCACCATCACCAGCGCGCCCGACGAGGACGGTACGATGAGAACACGCATCTGATGATATTCATTGACAACTGAACTATAACTCTAACGACTCCTTCAGACTACATCTGGCTGCACATCCGTGCGGTGGGCGAGTGGACCAACCGACTGTACGAGTACTTCGAGCAACAGACCAAGAACGAACAACAACTGTTAGTTTGTTGTTATTGTTTGATCTTTTTAAATTTGTCTATATTGCAATATTATTTTAATTATGTTTGTAATTACACATATATATTTTAATCAATAAGTAACTTCAAACATGATCTTTATTCGTAGAAAAACAAAACGCAGTAATTCAACCCATAGCTCCAAGAGCAAACGATCAAGCAAGAAACCTTCCATAGATTCCGGATATACCAACGAGGCCTTCACGCACGGGGATGAGAACGAAGACTTCAACGACGCCGGTCAGTTCCATACAATTTTAAGTATCAACATTCGATTCGATTATCTAAAAATATTATTCTGTAATGCCCAGTATCTCCATCTCGCTCCCCCTCCCCGTGTGTCTCACGGCGTCCCTGTCCCGCGGGCGCACTGTCGCTGGCGGACAGCTTCCGTCACCTCCGAACCAGACCAGCCATTGTGACGTGTGATGCGCCGCCGCCACCGAGCGAAAGAGACAGCATATTGGCCGCCGGTGAGATAGAAGGGAACGGCAGCTTGTTTTATAGATACGAACTTAGAAACTTTAATTTTTTTTTTAAACTTTTGTTAATATTCCTATTAGCAAGACGTCGTCTCTCTAAGACATTGTCGTCGAACCGAATCGAACAACCGGTGAAGAATCCCGATCCGGATCCGGAAGCGCCACAGGAGAGCAATGAAGAGAATCCCGAGGAATACTCTGTGGGAAAACCATTGGAGGTAACGTAGATCTTGAGAAAATATATATAAATGTTCAAAAAATAATTTATAATTATATCTTCAATAAATGTTATCGAATGGGTTTTCCATTAACGGCGGGTCGATTTTAAAATTGAATAAAACAAGTTGTATATGAGACATCAATTAAATTTCTTCTTTATTTATATATATTTTTAAGATATATCCATGATAATTTGATATTATTTATAAGATATATCCATGATATTATGTGTGGAATATAACATCGTTCAAATGGACACCGCGGGTCCGCTGGGTGGCGCGCATCCGAAAGGTCCAATTTTCATTTTGACGCATAAATCAGGCTGAATTTGACCGATGGCTTCGATTATGTTATCTTTGAAGGCCGCGGTGGTTTGCGGCTAATTTTCATAGACCCGCGACTTAAGAAAGCCCCAGAACAAAAAGTCTAAGGAGTCACACAATCTTGATGCTCAATTCACGTAGCCTCGGCGCGAGATAACCATGGCATCAAACCGCTCGTGCAGAATATCGATTGTGTTTTGAGCTGTATGGCACGACCGTCGTTCTGTTGAAGCCACATGTCTTCTATGTCCCTACCATCCAATTCAGGCCAAAAAAACTATTGGTTATCAGCGACCGATAACGCCTCCGGCCCAAAATCCACACCAAACAGTAACTTTATCTCGATGCATTGGCACCTCGGGAATTTTGTGTGGATTGGTGTCGTGAATAAGCAATTTTGCTTATTCCCGTATCCATTTATCCAAAAATGGGCCTCATCGCTGAAGATGATTTTTCAACCAAAATTAGTATCAACGTCCAACTGCTCCAAAACCAAATTAGCGAACTCACAGCGTTGTAAATGGTCGTTTGACTTTATCTCCTGGGTCATTTGGATTTTGTATGGGTGGAGGCCTAAGTCACGACTCAAAATTCGCCAAGTTGTGGTCTGCGACAGGCCAAGTTCTTGAGAGCGACGCGGAATTGACTGCCTCGGATTCTGCTGCACACTTATATGGACAGCGGCGATGTTTTCAGCAGGTCTTGCGTTTCGTTGACGTATGGGTGTTAGCTGATTGTTCACTGAGCCGGTCGACTCGAATTTGGCCACCAAACGTTGCATAGTCGACTTGAAATATAAAAAAGACGCGCCACTAAAAACACCCATTTTGATAATGAAGTTTTATTATTTGCATGTATTGCTCGTTGTAACATGCAATGATGATTTCTCTTTAGTGACTGAATAATAGGCGATAGTTTGAGAGAAAGTAAAACAAACAATATGGCTGCCATGAGCTGTCAAAATCAACCGGTCCCTATTGGAAAACCCATTAATTTTAAACTGTTCATGATTGGATTTGGTTCTGAAACTTCACTTTCTTTTTCCTTTTAAAGAGTTAAGCTAGTTCCATCCGTTGTGTTAGTGTGAGTATCGTATCCATTGTGTGAGTGTCGTGTCCGTGTTCAGTTGTTCGTGGACGGTCCGTACGGCGCGGCGTCGTCTCTGATGTTCTCGTCACAACACGCGGTGCTAGTCGCGGCCGGGATCGGGGTCACGCCCTTCGCCTCCGTACTGCGCGCGCTCGTCAGGACCAGAGCTGCCGCCAGATGCGACGAGTGCGGGCTCAGGAAGGTACTTACACACATATATACACACACACACGCACACATACACATATACACACACAAATGCACATACAACAACAAACATACATGTCGGAGTGTGGCGATAGAGTGTCGTGTGTAGTGTCCCTGTAAGTGCGAGGTGTGTCGCAGGTGGACTTCATCTGGATCAACCGCGAGCCTCGTTCGTTCGAGTGGTTCGTGTCGCTGCTGTCGTCGCTGGAGCTGCAGCAGGCGGAGCGTGTGGCTTCCGGCGCCCGGCGTTTCCTCGACATGCACATGTACGTCACCAGCGCGCTGCAGCGGGCCGACATGAAGGCCGTGGGGCTGCAGCTAGCGCTCGACCTCCTGCACAGGAAAGTACGACGATACTTTGTCTCTTTCTCTTTACCGACGTTTGTTTCGTGTAGCAAGTCTTTATTGAACATATTTCAAACGGATTTTTTTTTAAAACACTCGGAACAACAATCTGTGTATCACATAAATTGTCCCGTGTGTAAATCGAAACCACATTGACTCCCCGGGGTAGTCCCCGAGACCGCATCTAAAAAGTCCTACCTAATACCCAATAACCCCTAGGAGCAACGCGACCTAATAACCGGTCTCAAGACCCGCACTAACGCGGGACGTCCAAACTGGGACAAAGTCTTTGCGCGACTGTCGGCGGCAGGCGAGGGACGCGTCAGTGTGTTCTACTGCGGGCCGCCACGACTCGGAAGACTGTTAAGAGACAAGTGCTGCCAGTTCGGCTTTGAATTCCGAAAGGAAATATTCTGAGCGTGTGCGACTGGATTTAGTGAAAGAATTAAAAACGAGTGTGTGCCGGCCTTGTATTATAGTGATCGAAATTTAAAATGTTTTTATTTTTTTAATTTAATAGTCAATGTGTTATTTCTTATAATGTCAAGCTACAATTGAATGTGTTCTTAATTTAAAATTATTATAATGATTTTTTTTATATCACACAATATAAACAAAAGAATCATGTCATATTATGACATGATTTTTTTTTTATTTTTTTTTGTCCAATTTTTATTAGCATTAAATGTTAGTAAAATGTTTGATAGTCTTGAAGTGCCTTATAATATAAAATGTCATATTTCTATTTGTGCGTGTTGCCTGTACATAAGTCTATTTGATGTGTAATTTTTAAGTGAAATTATGATTATTTTTTTAAACTCAAATATGACTAAATATAAACTCATTTATGTATAACAATTTTACGATAATAATGTATTTATGTTTAAAATATAATATAGTTATTGTTCAGTTGATTGTGAACGAGTTTTAAATATATTATAGGTAATATTTATTAAACTGTTACCAGATGTTCGTTGATCATATTTTCGAGAGTTTATTAAAAATGAACTGCGATTTTTAAACGTGTTTTATTTCTAAACTATCCTTAAAAAAATCCTTAAAATCTTAAAACTTATTTTTACCACCGTCAAGATTACTTTGGACAATCAGATTATGTTAAACAAAAATATGTTGAATATCTGCTTTAAAAAAGTGTATAAATGGTAATATAATAAAATCAATAAATATTAAATATTATAGTAAATTATTATCTTATAATTATAACGATAAACTAACACAGGATCTGTAACATTATCAAATGAGGACAAAATACTTTCTTATAATACTTTAAGGAAGGCTTCAGAAGAATCTAATGTAGAAATTCTTTGACAGCTGTCAAAATTATCATTATAATATATAATATATATATTTAATAATAATGTATTGTTTACTATAACAATTCACAAACATCAATAAAACGTAACATACCTAATTAAAATATAAAACCTACATATGTATGTGCATTAGTACTCAGACTAGGAGTACCTACCCTCCGCCGGATAACATGTCACTAGGTATAATGGTCTACATCAAAATATAGCTTAATAGTAAAAGGTTTTTATTTTAATTGAAGCTAATAATACCACAATAATAAATTTATAAAATATTTCCACTAAACAACTTTATACAAATTCAAATAAATAATAATATAAGAATTAAAAAAAAATAAAATAAGATGTAATAACATCTAAAAAGGATAAAAAAAATATTATGTACTTATTGGAGTCATTCCGCTGACGATACTGATACCGAAATTTTTGGAGCTAATGAATGAGGACTTGACTTTACGATTTCATATTGTTATTTCGTTATTTGCGTTGTAACTTACTCGAATTTTGAATTCTTAATTAGCGGTTTATAGGTATAAAAACTCCATATCTTGGAGACAACTGCTTCTATTTCGATCAAACATAGCTACCATCTTGAAGAACCAAGCTTTCAAACAAACCGCATTCAAATCCGTCTACGCGTTTGGGTGCTACGTTGCCACAGACAGATATCTGTGTATCTGTGTATCTGTAATACACAGATACACAGGTCAAACTTATAACACCCTTATTTTTTGGTCGGGTATTAAAAAATAGTAAAAATAATAAAAATATAGTAAAGTAAAAATTAAAATATTTAAAGTACACAAAATTATAAAAATGTTCAAAAAATAATAAAAAAAAAATTTTGGGAATTATTGTCTAACAGTGATCATTGATTCCACTAATTCGTTATCTTGTTTAAGAAGAAACTGTTTTACTGTGTCTTTTGCACGAGTGTCGTGACATTGAATAGATATCTAAGATTTTTTTGAAATAGGTATATGCTTTAAGAAAGTAGGATTGTCGCCTAATAAATGTTGTAGAACATGTTTGAGTTCTATAAATACTCTTTTTAAATCCTTTTTTAGCGATCATTTGCTTCACAGGAGCAACCTTTATACAAAGTGAATCAATGGAAGAAATAAAAAGTTTTTAGTTTATCCCCTTTTTTTCCTCTCACGATGGAGTTCCACACAATCCCCTCTCGGGAGTCGGGACACGCAACAACAAAACACAAGTGCCAAATTGTAACTTCTTGCGTTCAGTCGGTTCAGTAATAGCAGTAGTGCGGTGTCTTATGTCTGTCAGTTACTCAGTAACGGTAGAGTTTTATATACATACCTATACAGATATACATACCTATATAGATATACATATTGATCCAGCACTATTCACTTTTAAATCGGAATACATCAAGTTCACGCAATGCTTCGAGCTGATTCATAAAACCCTGAATTCGATACTAATAAGCCAATTCCGATAGCAACGGAAATATATCAATAACAGTTATCATTTATCATAAAAATAATCTAAATATTAAAGACGTAAAAACAAGAACGTCATAGATAGCATCACAACATTAATATTAAAATATCCACCAATAAAATGTACTTGTTACAAATGACGCGTGGTGACGTCACTTGACGTCTCGGTTGTGGCAATGAGTTCGTAATTATCAAGGGAACACCTTGAGGGAACCTTGGAAACAAGGACGCCCTTGTACCGCGAGGTCAGTATCAATGCTAAGGTCGCGAATATTAGTTCGCTCGTTTGAATGTAGATGGAGGTAGTTGTTTTCACCTTGAATAGCAAAAAAAACATTTTTCCTTTGCCACTTACAATGCTGCTGAGTATACCTATAATATACTGTTTAATTAATAATTAGTCAAGGAAAATTGAATATTTGATACGAATGTTTTTATTATATTTTAAACACAATTTAACAACGTTGCCCATCTTAAAACAGGTTTTATATAAAATAGCATGGCGCAGATATTTATGACAAATATTAAAATCCGGTTTAACAAATTATAACATAATATTATTGATATCTGGTCACATTTTGGAGGAAACTAATAAATATGAAAAATATTTATTTTAACTACCTACGCTTCACAACTATGCGTAACTCATCAAATAGGTATTTTACATTTGTTTTTGCGTACACAACTTATGATACATTTAAAAATAACGATAAAATAAGTTATTACTATCCTCATATTAATAACTTATTTTAAAGTATAATTTTATAAACAAAATATAAAATGGTTATTGTAAACAGTTTACAAAATATAACAATGTTGCTTTAAAATGTAGAACTAATTTGTATTGCGCCATCTATAGGAATCTGAATCTTTTACTGAATTCTTGCAATAGTGACATCTAGAGGATTGTTACTGTACTAAATTGTATATTGTATGAAGAGGGTTACCTTAACTGTCACGTTTAAGTCTACAACAAATAAAATTAAAAATAAAGTTAATATAACCAAACCGAAGTTCCTTCCCGTCACGATAGAGGGAATAATTCGAATAAGAAGTTATAACTTGTAGGTTTTTATTCACAAACATCTTTTCTTCTATAAATGATGTTAGTTAAAGGGTTTAGGGGTTTAACAAGGAATTAATTACACACACACACACACACAGAATCAATTTATGTAGGTATTTCTCAATCTGATAATTCCCTTCCATTGTGATCAAGTGTCGTTATCTTATTGCGAGGATCAGATGTCATTCGGTTAGCGAAAAACAAATAATATCTATACAAGATATTCTATACATATAATAAAACTGTCACCGATCGCTGCCTATACATGGAAAATATTTTCAAAAATTCTTAATTCACCTTTATATAAACAAGAGAACCCAAAACAATGTTTTTTTATTTTGTCAATTCGTCTGTATGTCTGTTTTTATCTGTATGTTTGTGGACGATACTCTCAGAAACGGATTAATCGATTTGGATGCAGTTTTCGGGAATATATTGTCATAGGATTCACTTTACATTTAGTTTTTTTTTAACAATCGGAACAATCAGTAAATAAAGAAGTTAAAATCTCTTATTTTCGTACCATTGCTGCTTACCAGTGATTAACAATAAAAAAAAAATCAACATAGGTAAATAAACTAGAAATACTCCTACACGTAAAAACATCTTGAATGAGTTTGATGAAATTTTGAAGGTTTATAGTTTTTACATACATTGGTAAGGATAAAGGGTATGTTTTATCGAAACCGAAATCTAGTAATTATAATAAAACAGTATTGAAGACAAATCTGAACATTTAATATTGTATGATATTGAATTATTACATGACAGTTCTTTTCGGCAATTGGATTGATAAATAAAAAAAAATAGTACCTACTGAGGTTTTTACCCAATTTGTATATAGGTATTATAACGATCAACGGTTAAAGATCATTATTCGGGGTCACCACTCACCGTACAGACAACATTCAGAAAACAAACTAATATTCTACTAAACAAACTAATATTCTACTAAACCACTCGAACGGAGGAAACAATAATGATGTTATAAAAAACATGTTATTGCTAATATTTAAATAGGTTCAGGTAAAATATTTAAAAATGTTGCCTTATTTCTGTGGTCTAACTCAAGATTATACTAATTAATTATCTAATTTATTTATTTATGTGGATATGTATGTTTATTTATAAGTGTATGCATGTAGGTATATATGTATAATTTTATAAATGTGTATATTTGTATATATTTAAATGTGTATATGTATGTATTGTATGCAATCCTTTCTTTTTGTTTTTATCTTTTGTTACTTTGTAATAACACCCACACTCCTGTGTATGTAGTCCTCAAACTAATTGGTTGGCCAAATTTATATATTTTTTGTAATTGCTCATCTGGGTGTTTAATAAAGAATATTTATTATTATACTTAATTCAATTTTGAGCAAAAAGTACGACTTCAAAAAACAACAAAGCAAACGTTTTATGTTGCTCACTTTAATTGTTAACTTGAGTCAAATGTATTGACATCTTTGAGGATGGGGATAGAGAGGAAGGATGGGATCCGTCTCTCTTACTCGTGTTACAAAACGTAGCAGTAATAGGTAACTATAACGCGGATCAACCAGGTAGATATTAACCAACTCGCATTACTTCCAAGAGATAAAATTGCTGCTAAGCTCTGAGAACTACAGAAAGAAAGAAAGAAATTAGATCTGATTTAATTTAATGTCATAAAATCACTGATAATTCATCCAATGAAGATTTTCTAGTCGGTTCATCATCAAGTTCTGTTATTTCTTTATTGCAGCGACCTCTTCTCATTCCTAATATGACCAAGTACCTACCTTTGTTGTTTGCTCATAAGTTGAGATAAATCCCTTATTTTGATTGTGATAAATCAGACCCTGATCGAATAAGAAAAAACTATACCCAAACACTGGTTTGGGTATAGTTTTTTCTACATTACTTAGGTATATCTATTTTCTTATAAGTTACTTAAGAATTTCATAGAATATCTTTTATGATTTAGGATAGTGTAATTGAAAAATAATATCAAAATCAGCATTTTTAATATCGAATAAACACAATGCTTAAAATGATGTATTTGTCATGTCATACTAGTCTACTTCAATTCACGCCTAATTCTCTCGTTAGTCCGGTACAAAGCACGATACGCTTCAGACGTGCGCAGGCGCAGTGCTGTGAACTATGCTTAAAGTTTGGATTTTTTTGGCTTTAATAGCCAGTCTATCAAGTAATGGTAAGCATGTTTTATTTACAGTAATTAATATGCCTAGTTTTAAACAGTTTTTGGGTGCTTGTTTGTAAATCATTTCGGTTAAGGGTTAAGGGTTAACATATTGATTGAGATGTAATCCATATATTAGTTTTAAATTTCTTGATAACAGTGATGTGTAAGAAATAATAACATACCTATATGACATATGACACGGATAATGAATATGGTTATTTGCAAAATAATAATGTCGCAGTATTATTTAAATTTCGTTATCTTATAAAAGTCTTTCGTCTAAATATTTATTATGTTATTAACTTAAGTTATTGTTAAATTCTCTGTTAGCACAATATTTTATATATATTTGTACAAAAGAGAAAAACTTTTATTTATTGGTGCAACGCTGATTTTTTTTTGTCAAAAAAAAAGGAAACTGGTCTTTTTTTATAAAGTAACTACTTAGTAAAATTTAATTTAGAAATACTATTTCTTTTGAATTTGAAATATCTATAGAGGAAAGAATTACTTAGAGTATTGTTTATGATTTCATAATGACGATTTAACTTTATTTATAAAGAGTGAGTCATAAAAAGAAAATCCACACAATCCAATTAAATTTAAATTAATATTATATGTATATATATATTTAATGTTAATGTCATCGAGGGGCACTGTCACAGTAGCTCAATAAGTAGAGGTATCGTAAAGTGTCTCTGGCTGCTCTCGCTCAAGTTTTGTTTATATTATAATTTATTAATCAGTTCTTAGGTCTTGGATAAGTATTATGTGTACTGAAAATAAAGTTAAGTATTAGTTAATAATTTTTGTTGATTTATAACTGCTAGATAAAATATCATTTAGATCATCAATTCAGTAAATAAAACAGTTTTTAATAGATAAATACAAAACTAATTTGAGTAGGTATACATAATACTTACCCAAAACAGATCAATAAATTATGATTCTATTTAAATGTCAGCATATTATGTTTCTTTTGACTAGATTCTATACACGTTTGAGTCATCCTATATTTTATTTCCCCCTAATTAGGTAATTCACAAACAAAACTTGAACTTGAGACTTCAGGGATTACTATTCATTGAGCTACCGTGTAGCCCGTAGAGTTCAGTATCCGTGGATGAAAATAGTACAAAATGTTATTACATATAAACACATCATTTTAATACAAATTTTATTGTATTTTCCTTTTATGACTCACTCTTTATAAATAAGTTTAAACCGTCATTATTCTATCAAAAACAATATTCTACGTAAATCTCTTTATATTCACAATAACAAGAATTTTAACTTTATCATTGGTCTTTGGAATACTATTCAATATTAACTATTATCTTTCTGTAGATTCCATAATTGTAGATGTAGACAGATGTAGATAGCGAAGATAAGAAACTAAAAGAAATTAAAATTAGGAATATAGAGGATCGATGTATTTTAAATACCAGATCTCTAATAATAAATTATAAAATAATATTATGTATTCTATTGTAGGTAGCTATACTTTTTGGCATGGTAGTTTTTTGTATCCTAGTTTCTACTTTATTAAATATTATGATTTAATTTGATATTATAAGTACTAGTGGTTCCCCCCGACTATTATCGTAGATTAAGAAAGATGTTTCATAGGTACTGATGATAAATCTAGTTGGGTGGAATTTAAGATCTAACCCGGGTATTATCCTATCCGGGTATAAAATTCTATCCGCATATGCTTTTTTTGTTAATTAGTGTTGTTGTACACAGAAATATTTTTTTTATAAAAGCATTCTAATAAACGAAAATGGAGCTATTTAATAAATTAATACTCGTAGATTACTATTATATTAAAATAGTTGTTAGGTGTTAGTAGTTAACCTTTAATAGTTTTGAAAATAAATTATACTTTTGAATCAATAGGTTTGTTGTTTGTTTGTTTGTTCGCAATTCAATAAAAACAAGAAGATATATTTGGACTAACTGTATATGGTAACAACTTATTACCATAATATACATACAGAACAATTACTTCCAAAAGAAAATACCTTTTAGAATAGAACACGAAATCTAATTCTTTATTAAAATAATCATTCTTAATTTGGTGTGGTGTTGTTGTTATGTGAATCAAAATATTTTTATTCTTATATTCTTATCACATCAGTTTTTTACAGGATTATACAATTAACAAATTTTTGTTGTCATTACAATAATGAAAGTTGGATCTATAGTGCCGGTAGACTCTTAATATTTAAAGGGGATGGGGGGGGGGGGGATGGTTGGGTTGAAAATGAACAGACCAAGTTAGAAAAAAATATGTTATTAGATAATACAAACCAGTATTATATAGTTATTGTTATAAAACATAAAATAATCCGCAGCTTTAAAAACTTTAGATCTATTTACATAGTTTTAATAATTATATAGACATTAAATAACAACAAAATATAATTTCGTTTCTGCTACCTATTAAGCTAGCTTCAGTGTTGACTATTATCAAGTAAACTATAATTAACACGACATGGGAATACTCATCCTATTATACATAATACAGGAAAAGTTTATCAAGACTACAGTCTAGATAAACTTTTCCTTATGTCTGACCCTTATGGATACATTTGGCTTGATAACACGTCAACGATCTTACGTCATAATAATTAAAATAATAATAAACAAAAATAATTTAATATTAATTATTCATTTTATAATATAATATTTTAAATGCCAACAGCTTATGCAGATAGCAAAGAACAAGAAGATTTGTATGACGATTATTACCTAAATGATTTGGATCAGGGCATATTAAAATCAATAAATGACAACTTCAAAACTACTATACCTGATTTATTTATGAACCTAGATAATAGCAAAGAAACCAATGATGAATCTGCTGAAATAGTAAATTATGAAGATGAAAAAAAATTTGAACATGAATTAGACCAGTATGTAAAAAACAAATTTGTGTCTCAAGCTGATGGTAGCTTGGAGGACTATCAATTTGAAGACAATAGATCTGAAGTAGAATTAGATTCAAGTGATGAAAGTGAAGGTGATTTAATAAGGCCATTATCAGGAGTGATTTCACATTTTCCAGATTCAGAAGATGAAAATGAAGATAAAACAATAGAGTCACCTACACTAATAACAATAGAGTCACCTAAACTAATAGGTTTAACAGAAGTGTATGATGACACAGACAAAACGATACTAGAAGAGACCAAATCAATTTTAGACGAAGATACGATTAACGACTTTGATAGTGTTAAAACATTAGATGAGAATCAAGTAAGTGAGGATAATTCGAAAATTTTTGATGAAACCAGTAAGATTTTAGAAGAATCTTATTCAAACGAAAGTAAAGATAAAGACTTTAACAATAGTGGTGAAGAATTTAATAGTGTTTCGCAATCCATTGAAGATTTTGTTACAAAGTCTATTACAAGTCCAGAAGAAGAAGATAATAGTGACGAAGATGATACAGTTGATAAAGCCTACACCGATTTAATTTCTGATTTTGATAAATTACATGGAGTCTTGAAGAAATTTAATGACTTTGACGGAAACAGCAATGATTTTGGCAGTGATGAAAAAAATGAGGAAATGGAATCTTCAAATGATTACGAAGAAATCAATGATGAGGAGCTTAACAAAATATTTCAAAGTTATGGTGATGAAGAAAATGGGGATGATAACATAGATTTATCTGATGAGATACTGTCGGATGATGCATCGACAGCACCAGCAAAAACGCATAAAGTTCTACCCTTTGTCAGTGACGGGATAGTTGCAAGTGATGTTAAAGAAAGTTTACCAACCAGTACTGTATTTCCTAGTGTTAATACGGATAAAGAAGAAAGTACCAATGAAGCTTCAACACTTAGTCAAGAAAAAATGACTATCGCAGAAGAAGACTCTTTAATAAATGATTTTATTAAAGAACATCAGTCGATTTTCGATATTAAAGCAAGTGATGTTAAAAATGCAAACAACGTCAGGCTAACAAGAGATACTCCTGTAGAAGTGACATCTTTAGACTATCCCTTGCCGTATCCAACAGATAATGTCGTAGACTGGATGTTTACTGGGGACGGTTTGGGTATAGAATTAAATATAACCGACTTTTCCATCAACGGACATCTGGGAGACTATCTTTTAGTAAAACCAGGTAAGATTCTATCTTTGTATTATTTCCGTCGTTTTATTACTTTTAACTTCTTCAAACATCAAAAAACTATTACAAGCGTATTTTATAAGTGACTACTGAAATATTTCTCTTGTTTAGAATAAATGTATATATTTTTTTATTGTGACATGTATTCATAAAATTTTATACCATTTTGTTATCTTGATAAGTTGCGGAATTTTTTAAAAGAATTTGCCGTTGAGATATTCATACATTTTTTTACAGTGCAATGAGTTAAAAAGAGTTTAAATTAAAAATCATTAAAAAATCAATAATATGTAGTTGTTTCATAATTTTTTGTGAAAAATCGACAGATTTTCTGGAACTTAAGGATTGTAATGTATAGTAAGATTACTTAGACTACTTAGGTTGATAATAGAAGAAAAGAGAAATATATTATAAAAAATGCGCTCATTGTAGTTAAAAATATCTTAAAGAGTGAATTTTTTCAAAGAATTCGGTTTTTTTTTCAAATTTTTTCGTGAGTAGGCACAAGCAGCGCTGACCACTGGTTTAGTTTATCGTTGAATTTTTGGGACACTTTGTATATAGTTATATGTATCAACAAGCACCAATCTATATAAAGAAAAACCACTTTACAAATTGTGTTTGTGTGGGTGCTGATTAACTTAACACTGAAATAATTCTTTAGTTTTCAACTACAAAAGAACCCAATTAAAAAGCTTTTTTATCCTTTTCAAATACGGTCTTACATAATATTTAGGTGGTGTTGACGAATCTGGTTCCACTGGCATCCTATTCACCTACCAATTGAGGACAGAGCGTCGCTACAGGTTCTTAGACGTCGATAAGATGTTTGTGAGATTTTTCGCCAACAAAGGAAATCAATTTTTTAGGGGATTCAAATTCACCGCCCGTATGGTTGGTAAGGATATTAAAACTTTATAAAATATGTTATTTAAATTAAATTGTAACATATATTAATTTGACTTTAAATATAATAAGTCATGAACTACACTAAAATTACTCGAGCACCCTGTATACGATTACGATTTCTCTTAAAGTATTAAATATACTTATATTTACCCGGATATGTTCACGTAAATTAATCGGAAAAATTTTGCCCGACTAGTTTGGAACTCATGGCGGATTCACGGCGTTCCAATTAACTTACGTTAACACAGCCGAGCAAATATATATTTATTAATTATAATGGTTCATAAAAGTTAAATTACAACAACCTTAAAGTATTTCAATAGAATTTTACTCAAACCTTACAAGCAACCCCTAAGCGTGGCGATGTACATTTTATGTTTTACACAAAAGACAGTCTGATACAGTCAGTCAGAAATACATTCTAATACATTCCGGGGTTCGTTATTTACTATATATGACCCACTAAGTTCCGCACTCTTACTATTATTTACTTTAAAAAAAGAAAGTCTCATCACTAGAAGATTAAAGTGTTTATTTGAAAGGAGAAATTACATTCACTTTCAGCTCCAAGGCCAGGCGGATTAGTAGAACCACAACCAGAACCAGAAATAAGTTTGCCAGATCCCTCAGCCACCATCACTGTCAACCTGGGAGGAATCAGTCTCCAGAACTTCTTGCAGATTGAGGAGAAGTTCCGCCACATCATAGCGGACATGGCTACTTTGTACATCAACACACATGGAATTAATCCTGGAGTAAACACAACGTAAGTATTACAATATTCAAATGTTTTTATTCATGTAAGTGACTAGTCGTGTTTGAAAGGTCAGTGGATGGAGCGAGAATAAAATTACCTACATTGATTTTATTAAAATTACAATACTACTAGTAATAATAAAAACAATATTTTAATGGATATTACTTTAATATTTTTAGTTTTTATCTCTAAGAAATTATACTTAATAGATATATTTTTTTTATTTAGCCTAACAGCAATATAATATATATTTACAATACAAAATTATAGCCACATGTTATTTAATTTTTTTTTATCTACTTCTAATTAAAACGTGTAAATAAATATATCAATAATCTATTAATAATTAGTTATGCATTTATTTTCGTTATAATGGACATAATGTATACAATTATCAAAGAGACAACGCCCTGTATGAATTATACAAAAAGTATAATTTCATTCAAGAACATAATTGTTATTTTGATATGACAAATACCTACATTTACTTTTACACAATGAATACATTATTTGTGTTATATCTGATATGCATTCATATCTATATAAGAAATAATATACACTCTACACCAATGAACACCGTTTTAGCCGATGACGTATACACGTGTCCTACATTCTCTTTACCCCAATTTAACTTTTTAAGCTTATTTCGAGCAATATTCAAACATTAAACTATTGTTAAATGCCCTAAATATTCAACCTCTCTTATTATTTATATTTATTGAGAACTTATAAGAGAAGTAGGAAATAAATATAAAATATCTTAAATAGAATACAAAGCGTACAGCGCCTGCGCGCAAACATGCGTACTTCAAACGTCACGTCTATTTTAGTAGCTTTCGTGCGGTGCAAGCTTACAGTGTCACGCTTAAAATTCAAATACACGGTCTATCGTTTATAATAACCCAATAGTATTAAACCACGCTAATAAATACAATTCTCATAAACCAAACTTATATTTAAAATGACAATCGCGCGTATTACAACCACAATAACCCCTAAATAAGATAAGCATAAGTGTTAAAATGCAGCAATGCGCCAAAAGATCGATGTCAGTATTCCCTAATGCCAAAATTTCCAAAATTTAGTGTCAAATATTTGAAATGGAGCCCCTCATAGATAGAAACAACTTCGCAATAAGTGCTATGGTCACCGTGGCGATGCAGATACTGTTTTTCACTATCGCTTCATTGTCACAGAGTGATAAAGTAACAGATTTTACTGGAGGTGCCAATTTTATAATTATAGCATTGTTGACATTTTTCCTCGGCCAAGGTGGGAGTACTCTAAAGAACTACGACAGTAGGCAACTTATGGTGACAGCTTTCATATGCGTTTGGGGCGTGAGGCTCTCTGGATATCTCATCTACAGGATTTATCACATTGGACGAGATAAGCAATTTGAGGATCGTAAGAGTAACACTCTAAGGTTTGCTGTTTTTTATACTTTTCAAGCTGTTTGGGTGTACGTTGTTAGCTTACCCGTTATCATTATCAATTCGCCACATCATTCGTATCCAAAGGCCCCTAAAACAATGACAACATTAGATTCAGCTGGAGCTGGTGTGTTTGTCATCGGATTGTTAATAGAAACATATGCTGATTTACAGAAGTTCGCCTTTAGACAAGAACCATCCAATCAAGGAAGATGGTGCAATGATGGCCTCTGGGGTTTATCTCGCCATCCGAATTACTTTGGTGAAGTTGTACTCTGGTGGGGTATATTTATTATATCGCTAAATATTATCGAAGGAGTAGAATACATCGCTGTATTATCGCCTTTGTTCACAAGTGCTATAATACTGTTCTTATCAGGTATACCATTGCTAGAAAGATCGGCGGACGAAAAATACAGAGATAACCCAGATTATTTATATTATAAAGCATCGACCTCACCTTTTATACCGATCCCACCGGCTATTTACGTTGAAGTACCAGGGTTTTTGAAATGCATGATGTGTTGCGAGTTTCCTATCTATGATTCTACGGGCGATGAGTTCCCTGCTCCCACCATCGTTACCGAGACCACCAGTATATCAATGGTGCAGTCTCAGACATAGCTAACAAACGCCGCGCGCGATTGCGCTGCGGCAAAAGAGTCGAGCAATCCGAAGAACCAAAATTGTCAAAAGCAATTGTGATACACGGCCGAGGAGAAACCTCAAAAGAAATTGCCAAATTCGTTGCCATTAATACAAAACAATACTTTAGATATGAATCGTTATAATATATACATGGAAAATATGAAGCGTAGCAAAAACGTTGCGTTAGGTCTAATAAATGAAACGAAAGATATTATTGACGGAATCTCAGTAGAGAGTCCTATAACTAATATTAGGTTAAAATCACCAAACGATGAAGTAGGTTTAAGTGCACCTAGTACTAGTAGACAAGAAAGTAAGAGGCCTACGGAGTTCGTAAAGTATGGCAAAATTACGTTCAACACTACGGCGATATTACATCACTATCCGCAGATGCAGAGCAATAACTGTACGGATAATAACACTCCTCGACAATCTACTGCCAAAAAGAAAATAGATACAAGTCCACCCCAGAAGGTGCAACCAAATAATAATAATGATATACAGTCTGATAGTAATGATACTAAAGATACTGTTAACAAAATTAATGATAACAATAATGATACAGTTAAATCTGATTGCGTTAAATCTAATATAGATATATTAAAGAAACCTGTTAAATTTACAGAAGAAAAACTTGTATGAGAATTAGCCAAACACTATCAATTTGATATGAAAGTTTCTTGAAATCGGCTTTTGCTGCCCAAACAGAGTGAAATCAAACATATCGAAGTAAAATTGTAAATAATTTGTTAAAAGACTGTTTTAAAATCTGCGAGCTCCAATTCTTATGATAAGATTTCAAAATAACTTTTAGATGATAAAAAAACTTATATTATAGAATGTACAAATAAAGTTTAGCTAAAATAGTGAAATCCGTCTCAAATGTTTTCTTCCTATTGTACTCGTTATTAAATAAAATACTTGTAAATAAATTTAGAAATAAATGAATATTAACAACGGCTTTAGTATGTGGTAAGTACTTTTACTTTTCGCATGAATAATCATTCTGTTAATTTACGTTATGTTCTTATAATTCTTATCCTATAATATTTTCATAAATATAAATGTTATTATTATTAGATGACACCATATTTTCTGTTTTGTAAAATTCGTAAATAATCAAGAACACGATAGACATAATAACGAAGATTAATGGAGAGGTTCCACGAACACTTTTACTTTAGAATATTTGATTTCCCACAACAAGTCACTGAATCTGGACAGTCTCTATAAAGGAATCTCTACACAAATAAGTACTTAATATTTACACGGATAAATAAAAAATACATAAAAGATTCCTTATTATCATTTATATTAACGGATGTTGAAATATGTAAGAAATTTATATATATATTTATATTATAAAGTCACTATAAATTATTTTGAGCATTTACCAAGTGTTGCATTATTTTTGTAACAACAAGATTTATTTTCTTTTCCACGAAGTCTATTAATATCCGTGGCTTTGCGAATCATCCAATTAGCCCAAACACGTTTCTTTGTTACAAAGTAAAATAAACTTGAAATTACAAACATATATGAAATTTAAATTTAATTTAATTAAATATAAAATAAAATTCAATGAATTGAATAAATAAAAACATATGGCGGCGTCTGACGTGTTACTGATAGCGATAGATAAAATTATTGTACATTACACATCCTACAAACATTAATAACACATAACTATATGTATTTCAAATATTTGTAGATATATTTATCAAAAAATGCGCAATATTTAAGAGTTAACTTTAAGTATTACTAGTGTGTATTTAAAAATATAAAAGGGATCAAAATAATCTTTTCGTTTAATTGTCGGTGTGTCAAAAATAATCGTATCCACCTTCTATGTCTTATCATGTTAATCTTTTAGAGTTGGTTATTTGCCAAAACTGGTTAACGCTAGCAGAGGCGTGCCAAAGAAATTTACATGTTGTAGATTGTTGTCAAAATAAGTACTTTCTTAAATAAAAAAAAATATAATTTCAAATGTCAAAAAATCAAGAAAACAATGAAATATTGCTTGCTATAATTTGGTTGCTATTTGGTTTAAGTTCAGTATAAAATCTAACTTGGTCATAGTTATTATAAGCGAATGTCAAGATCACAAGAGAACTGAATATTAATTTTATATCATTCCATCTTCTTGAAAACTTGAGTATGTTACGCTTGTGGGCGTGTTGATAAATTATGAAAAGCCAACAGTGGAAATAATATTATAATATAATAATTATACAAATTACTGGTTATGTTTCAAGTGAAATGTATTCACAGTTTCAATCTACTGTTATACTAATGTTACCACATCACTAGTGGAGTGAATCCTTTTAATTTGAGCTATTTTTACGCTGAGGTAATTGCCCTTATCACAATGTTAGAGAGCTGAAGTATTTAGCTTTAAGTAATGATTAGATTATCTTACATAAAAGATAAAAGCAAATAGTCTGAAGAAATAATATTTTTGATATCGTTTCTATTGTTTTATGTATTTCCCATATACTCATATAATACTTTTTATAAATATAGTCATTGTAAATGTATTTTACTTTAGAGAATACATTAGTATTGGTTGAATACAATGTATTGTACAAATGTAACCATTGATAGATGTGACTAATGATTTTGATAATGAACACTCAATATATTAAAGATAATATATATTTCACTATAATGCAGTATAATTATATATCTGGCCTTTGTGTTAATTTAAACAAAATTTTCCGTAAAGTAAAGTAAAGCAAATTAAAAGATTGGAAATAAGCCAAGCTTACTATCAAGTAGTGTCGGAAATGTCTGGACAGACAGAATGTTTAATGAAATTGAAATAAAGGTTTTATTAAATACACGTTTATACCTATTAGTTTGTGGTTACTTAGATGATGTTAGATCATTAAAACATTACTATGGACGAATAATTTACCATTTTTTCCTTTATTTATCTCATTTATTTAAAATTATATTATATTAATTAGTTTTAGTACAGTCATCGTGTCACCTATGACTAAGTCTAATTCTGAAATTTTTAAACTATTTTTTTATTACTTTTTAAGGTTTTTATTTTATTTCACATCGTCTTCGCTAATATTTACAAGCGAAGGCAGTTAAATACCTATGTTTGCAATTTATAATCGCTGCTTAAGTAACCCTCGTTCACCTTGAACTTTTCACCTCATTTCAGCTTTTATCACAATAATTGACCTCGTTTCGCCATTAGGTTTATCAGTTGATATGAAAAAATATAAACAGTGATAACTTTTATAATTTATTTTTTGCTCTGAATTGAAAACGTAATTTTTCCTTCACAAGCTGACCTGTTCATAAACACATATGAATCCTATTCCAGGTTAGAGAGCACACAAATAACTAGCCGAGCGCTTTGCTTCCACAATTGGCCGAAATTCGAACTCTGTACCGAAGTGAAGTTCGGAGTTCCCATAGTGTATGATGGTGAAAAAAATGACACAAAGGACAGACTTAATGAGGATGATCTGTTGGATATGTGGACGTTTTATTCACAAAGAGATCCATTTGCGGTGCGATTAAGACTACTGGGTATCACGGTTTGTATAATTTATATGACTTTACTGACGAATTTTATATCACTCTTTCTTCCGTTTTCTAATAAAAGCATCTTCACTGCTAATTGATAGGAAATATGTAATTGTATGTAATGTAATATAATTTATTTTAAATCCTATCGAATAAACATCTATTAATAAACAATATCTACCTAATTATAATGAAACACCATGTGGTATATAATTTTAATATCATAAAGAGCATCATTAAAAATGCTGACTGAGCATTAAGACAATAGTCTCTTACTAGAAAAGATATTTTGTTGCGAGAATGAAAGTCCCCAGTCTTTAGTATTTTCCAGTTGTGGCAGTTGTTTCTTGTTATTTTTTGTTTACTTTTGGTAATTACAGGTAGCTTTTTTTGTGACACTTTGAGTATCTTTGAGTTATTTCATATTGTTTGTTGAACATTTAATATATTTTTTTATCTATTAATTTGTTTTATGTTTTGTATTGATCTAATTCTTTGTATTTTGATTAGTTATTACTGGAATTATTACTATCTTTATTAATTTATAGCATTTTATTTATCAGTGTCTTGTAGTTTTTATGATAGTAAGCGTTTCATAAAATAATATAACTTCATCGCCATTTGTGTAATGTAATCACAACTTATATACCTATATAATATACTACCTTCGGGTTCTCTATATAAGTATTTTTAAGTATATTAGCCATGTAAAGGCAGCGATCAGCTACAGTATTATTATACGCATAGATTATATACGTAGGTTTTATTACGACACTTTTACTTAACGAAAAAAGCAGTTCCTAAACTTCTACTATTTACACGTTCCAACCGCATCTTCCAGGAGTACCAGGTGCCAAATGATGCCGGTGTTCTTACACTGTGGCTGGTTGTGGCGGGTGGTGTCGTGGTCTCTGCAGCACTGCTAGCGCTCGCGCTGTGGCGCTTCAGCTGCTTCGAAGACTACACGAGGTACTATATATTTTTTAATAACAAGTTATATGGCATTTATTTATGGACTCTTTATAACAAAATATAATGTTTTTAATTGTTTTTGATTTTAAACAAACAGAACAATGATAGTCAAAGATATTTGTTTTAAATTAGTTTAGTATTTAGTTGATACTTTTTAGTTACCTAAGTCTTTTTACCTCTCAATGATTTTGAGGCTATTCGTCACAATGTGTGCAGAATACCTTATTACTAATATTAAATTATTAAATTCTAACTTATATTATACCTAGTCTTGCCATAAATATTGTAACAAAGAAAAAATTTTTTTTATTGCAAATAATATTTATTACTTTGACAGTGTGTTCATTAAATATACAAATATAAAACAAATAAAAATATCAAAAGCTTGTTCGAAGTGGTGTCCATTGGCTGCTATACAGTTCTTTAAACGTTGAGGCCAGTTATCACATGAAGCACGCGATCTCTCCATGGGGAAATTCTTCACTGCCAATCGTATGGATTGTTATAGTTGCTCCAAATTATCATGGCGTTTAGAGCAAGCTGTACTCTATAAAACTGACCATCATCATAAATCATAAGCCAGTGGATTAAGATCGGGACTAGACGATGGCCAGTCTTAAGTTCTGATGAAGTCCGAGACGTTCGCTTCCAACCATCACTGCGTGGACTGAGCTTTATGACCCGGCATCGAGTCTTGCTGGAAGGAGCATACTTGGTTATTGAACATGGTGTTGTTAACAGGCTTAACTACCTTCTCAAGAATGGTATCTTGATACACTTGTACCGATGTTTTGATACTTTTTCACTAAAATATGGCTCAGTCACTCCTTCATGTCTAACACTCCACCAAACCATCAATGAAGTCGGATAATGCCCACGTTGTACTCTGTTGACTGATTGGCAAGCTTCTTTAGACCTTTGAGCATAAATTTAAGCATTTTGTATGTTGAAATGTTGCACAGTTGTAAAAAAATTCTGCATCTCTTATAGGCTGCAAGTCCTAAGATATCGCTTAAAATACGCGACATGGTTCTAGGTGCTATCTCCATTTCCTGAGATAAAATATTTTGCTTTCGGACAGGATTTCTTCGATTTGCTTCCCTTACTGCTTTGACCACCTTTTTCGTACGAACACGTGGACGTGGACGGCCAGATCTTTCTCTGTCACAAACAGTAGAAGTCCCATTGTACCTATTAATAGCCCAGTACACAAACATTTGACTTATACCAAAAGTATTAAAAAATAAAGTGTGTATAATAAAATGAGATATATTTTTTTTAGGATGGTTTATAGAATAATCCTAAATAACTAAAGATAAATGTAATATTTAATAGAGTTTTTTTTTATATTTCTATAGATTTTGGTTCACAGAGTGTAAAAAGATTTGATGTTGTGATTTTACGACTTGGTAAACTATCATAGTTTCCGTAACGTCAAAACTTGTACTAGTGGTACAGTTCCCAAGAAATAGAACACTAACCTTCACACGTCAGTATTTTTGTTTTCTATTTTTATTTCCTATACGCGGCAAACGAAACTGCTGGCAATAGCTAGTTTATATTATTCGTAACCATCTGAATATTTAAAAAAAAATATTGCTTAGATATTTCTAGCCATTTTCTTAAATAATGTTGTTGCAACTAAAACATTTTTATGTGTACATGTAATTGTATTCATGATGTTGTTATCTAGTATCATATTCAGAGGTCGGAGATAGTTTCTTTGATAAGCTCTACAGACTTCAAACAACGCCTCTATCATGTTTTTATCAATGTTTACGTAAACTTTATCGCTACGGTATAAGTCGATCTTTATTTGCCTTATGCGTTTTATATAATAATTATTCGTGTTAGCGCCATCTAGTGAACACTTTTGTATTAAAACATTAAACTTTATTTAATTTTCATGTTGAGAAAATATTTTTTCGGTTATATTTTTTTTTTTGTAATTTTAAGGGTGGTAATGGCTAATTGTCCGTATCTGATCTCCGCAATAAAGTACTTATTCGGATATGGACCGGAAGAAAAACAACATAAGGAGTATTCTATAGCGATATGACACCCATCCGCTGACTTCCAACCCTTAAGAATTTGGGTAAAAAGTGATTTTTATTTATTTTTGCCCAGGATGCCGTTATACAGCGACACGGAAAGCATCGCCGAGAAGCGAACCTTGGACCTCTATCCGACGCCTCATCAGACACTGCCTCCATTATACACTGAGACAGACTACAAGTGGGCACACGATAACTTCGACACTGATAAAGGTTAGCTCAGGGATGATGGGATCTGATGGGATGGAGGATGGATATCCCTGATCCATCGGTCGATATCGGTTTTTAGTCAAGTCGATTGTGGCAAGACAAAAAAATATTTAAATGTTTAGATGTTGAATATAAGATTTACTTGCCCCTAATTACCCTTAAAAGTTCAAGAATTTTTCCTAAAAATAAATAAGGTAAATCTCATAGAGATTCGTAGGTCAACATTCGATCTTAGTTCTGATCAAGTTGGCCACCCCTGGTATAGATTGTATTACTTGTATTTTTATGTTTGTTTTTGTTCATCATTAGAGAAACTATTCTCATATTAAAATGAATTAATTTTCAGTAGATATGGGCTTTCCAAACAAAAGCTTCTTACCCGAAGACGGTTTCGAGATTTTGGGGGGTTCGTCCCGGGACAGGTACGTGACATATTTACTTATTATGATTACTGAATGATGAGATTAACATTTATAACAATTACTGAATAATGAGTTAGTAGGTACCAGTGATTACCTTTATTACCAAAGATTAACATTTAAAACAAGACTATTTTTGTTCAAATATGATTACTGATGATTAATAATAATTATTTTTAGCGATAATTATAGGGAATATATATTCTGTTAATATCCAATATTTACTTGCATTTTAGATTTTAATATTGTAAGCTAGCAGACTTATAATTGCAATCTATTTTACAGGTGCGGTTTTTATAATATTATTTATACCATTTACATACTTTTTCATGTACTGAGTCGATATGACTAGAACTCAGGCAACAGGCTTTCGAACATAAATCATTTTATTACGCATATTTCATTCATACAGAAGCTCAGTTTACTCAATCCATTTCATATTACTACTGCTTAATAAACTCAATCCATCATTATATTCCACTCAATATCATTACAGGTACACAAGTGACGTGTAGCCGGTTCTTATTATTTTATTTGGTATGCTTACCTTTCTAACATTAACATAGTTTATCAATGCTTTCATATATTTCATATTTCTATATGATATTTGCTTTCTAAACATTTTATATTATATATATTGATACTTAGGATCTAGATACGGTAACTGAAATCGCTGAACTAATCAATGAGTATTAATAATTAATTAATCGCTCAGAAAAAAAATGATAGATTATGGTCAGCGCCATCTGTTGTGAAATAGGAAAAGTATTGTATAGCACATTTTTGTAATTGAAAAAGTGCAATATGTATTAAGGTTGTATTTCTTATATTATTAGGAATAAATGTAGAGTATGCATTTGTTTTCAGGAACTTCAGCTTCAGTCCGCGCGATGTTTACGACGTGTAAGTCCTATAGATGTTTAGATTCGAGGCTTAAATTATGATATTGTGATTTTTAAATTGTTATCGTGTATAAATATCTATATTAAATGAAGTCTCATTTAAAATTGTATCCAAAGGGTACTGTTATAATAGAAGTCATTATTTATTTCCATTTCCCTTACTGATATATCTTACTGTTAATTAGAAGATATAGATAGTTTATTAGAATAAGGCTTTGCCGTGATTTTAGATCGCTTTAAAGCACTTAATTATTAATCTGATCATTAAGATCATTTACTAAAGAACTTTTTATTTAATTTTCATCTCCGTCGAAGTCGTAAAATTTTCTATACTCTTCCAATTTATCTAGAATATTAAGGACTATATTCTAAGACTTGGTTTAAACTTCAAGATATTTATACACGAAAATACTTAATATAAAAAAGTTGTATATTAGAGTATAAAATATACATTATACATATTATACATAGTAAAAAGACTAGACAGTATACTTACCTGTTGTTGTGATTTTTTAAAATAAATAATAAATTTTAACATACGTTATTAATTATTTTTATTCTTTAATTCTTCGATTAATTATATTATTAATTGAAGATGGTGTTTTTATTTTTTAAAATTTTTGTTTCTTTTGTCTTGTGTCCGTATGATATCCTATTGATAATTTTTATTTTGTAAAATAAAAATACTCGGAATCATCAAATAAAATTATCATAATACAAAGAAAAAGACATTTAAGTACAAACAGCCCCTTGAAATACCCAAATTTAAAATTACTTACGCTATACATACAGTTTCGGGGACTTACATAAAGTAATGTAGCTAATTAAATTTCAAATTTCAAAAACCCCCGATACAAAAAGACGTCTAATAAGGATAAAATTATATTATTATGTATCTACTTATTGAAGTCGTTGCGTCGGGGGAATATGGATCGTTGACTATTTTACAAAATGTTGAGGTCATGAATGAGAACTATACGATTTGATGTTGTTATTTCGTTATTTGCCTTAGTAACTTACTTGCATTATGAATTCTTCCTTTATTTAACGATCCCCCGACGGAACGACTTCAATAAGTACATAATAATATTATTTTTACCCTTTTTAGAAATTTATTTATTTTACTTATTTCTATTTTGTATTAACTGAACCTACGAACACACGAATTTCACTTGTTTACTATCGATATTGTATAATAACCTTTCGCCACAACCAATAAAAGCTCCATCAGCTCCAATCAGCTCTTGGAAACGACACACCGATACACAGATGCACAGGTCAAAGTTATAACACCCCTCTTTTGGGTCGACGATTAAAAAGGAACCTATTCCTTAGTGAAAGCCCTTTAAAAGTTTTTTTATTCAAATTTTATATCTATAGAGTATAGAGATAGAGTGTTATTAGCAGACACCACGTAAATAAATATTTCGCATACAATTTTATAAGTAACAAAATAAATAAACACATCCTCCTGTACCTTTAATTATATTTGCAGGAAATAATAGATGATAGTCCGTTATTCGTCATCGATAGTAGAACTGAAGTAGAAGAGTCGAAGTCGTCGAGTAGTAGAAGAGTAGCAGTAGAGAGTCGAGTAGTAGAAGAGTCGAAATTAACTCCCATCTACTGAGGTTGTAATCACTGATAACTAAAGATAACTAGTTGTAATTTCAATCTGCAGTTACATATATTAGACCGATTGTTAATTACAGGGACAGCGTCCTGCACGTTATACATAATTATATATAGTTTTATGATGTCTATTATTTTATTACTTTTTTAAAGTTAGGTACAGTTTACTTGAAATCTGAGTTAGAAAGGCTGATGAAATGCTTGAATACATGCCACCTGATGAAAAGTGAAGATATAGGTAAGGCGCATTAACCTAGTAACCTATTCACTCTTCTCTCGATGACATAATATTTGGACGGAAATGCCGAC
The DNA here is from genome assembly GCA_959347405.1 of Napeogenes sylphis. Classification (NCBI taxonomy): domain Eukaryota; kingdom Metazoa; phylum Arthropoda; class Insecta; order Lepidoptera; family Nymphalidae; genus Napeogenes; species Napeogenes sylphis. The sequence goes on along the minus strand of OY365780.1, from coordinate 35,992,851 downwards.
GCAGGCAAGTTGTTCCAGTCCTTTGCTTTACGAATTAAAAATGTCCAAGCAAAACGCTTTGAGCGGACAGACAAAATGTTCATAATGTAACGTAATAATCTGTGCTTTGCATAATGCAAGTAGCTGTCCCGGTGTAAAGTACAGTCGACCCTTCGCAAAAACGGCACTCTATCCTGCAGCTGAACCTAACAACTGAACTAACTTAAGGAAGATTAAGTACAGACGTACTTAATCTGTTCTAGGCCGAGTACTCGACAGATATCTTTCTACGTCTGTGGTGTCGTCTGCATGCAGCAGATCGTTAATATGCAGAAAAAGTGTTGTAGAAAGAACGGACGTCTAAAGCATTCCCAAATTTATTGTCAAGGGTGCCGAGGAACAACCGTAGACAACTACTAGGAGAGATTATTGATTCAGAAAGTCCGTTACTCGGCCGATCAGACCAGGAGATAAACCGAACGTTTTCCTATAAGGTTCGAATGCCAGACCCTGTCAAATGCCCTCGAGATGTCCAGAGAGACGGCGACCGCTTCTCCTTTCTTCTCGGTGGTCTCGCCTAAGATGTTTGTAGCTTACACTAGAAGTCCCGTAGTGAACCTACTTTGGCGAAACCCGTACTGTCGGTCACTGAAGAGAACGTTAACTTTTAGGTAAGCTAGAAGGCGAGAGTTCAATATACTTTTCATAATCTAGCAGAGTATCGAGGTGATTAAAATCGGTCTATAATTGGCAGGATCGGCACGGCTGCCCTTTTTGGGCATTGGTTGCATGTTGGCAATGTGCTCTATGCTATATGCTCTTTGTTCTGCTATGCTATATGCTCTCTTGCTGAGAAGAGCTGACCAGAAACTCAACAGTTGCTCTTTTTAAAATAAAATCTAACAATGTTGACTTATACATCATGGCATCAACCTTGCAGATAGCCGCCCCACCATGGCGGAGGATGTAAACCTAATTAAAAAAAAAAAATGTATATATATATATATATATATATATATATATATATATATATATATATGTTTGTATGTATATATATGCACACATACTCCATACTTACCTGTTCCACGGTCCGGGACAACTGCAGATAATTCTGAAAAAGAAATAAATAGTTAATGATCATATTATTAAGAAATATTCCAACTGTACATATCTTACCTAAATATAAGTTTTGAGGATCACCCAACATATAACTCTGAAAAGTAATAAATAGTTAATGTTAATAAGTCTTGTGTTGTTTTTAAATAAATAAAAAATCTAAATGTATAAGTAATAAATGTAAAATGTATGTATAAGATCATAAGCCCATATACTGATTAAGACCATAAGTCTCAAGGCACACGCCCCCCTTGGTCTCAAAAATTCTGTAAATAAACATATAAAGAAGTAAAATAGGGTGTTAATGCTAATGTATTACGAGACCATAAGTCTCAAAGTCCAAAAGCCACAGCCCACTGGGGCTCCTGGGAGCTGTAAAATGAACTTGTATAAATTAATGTAAAGCACTAACCAATAAATGTATTAAATATAAGCTGTATACAATGTAAATAAAGATGTAATGTTATGTAACGTAGTAGCTAAGCACACACATTAGGAATCAACATAAAATACTCACCACGAAAGTAAAATAATAACCACAAACTGAAAAACTTAATTCACCCCGAATACTGACTCCGCCCACCCATGCGGAGGTACACACGGCGAACTTTAAAAAAAAAAAAAACCTTGCAGATAAAGTCAATGACCCAAGTTCCACACAAGTTTTTTAATAACTTACTATATATACGCCAAAATTTAAATGACTATAATAAAAACGGCGACAGACATACGATCAATACAAGAAACAAAAATAGGCTCATAACGCCTAAATTTCTTCATGGGCTTGAGTATACGCATATATAATGAAGTTCCACAAGATATCTTAGATCTTCTTTTTCTTGGCATCAAATCTATTATTTAAAGGTATATTATTAAATAAATCTTATTATAACATTCAAGAGTTTTTGGTTGATCGAAATGTCTGGAACTTTGGAAGTCATTGACTCATTTTGCAGGGTTGATGTTATAATGTATAAGTCATGCATGGTTAAATTACATTTAAAAAGAGCAACTGTTGAGTTTCTGGCCAGCTCTTTTCAGCAGAACAGCATTCCGAGCTGGTGGTAGCTTACTCACAGACTGACTATACTGACCAATGTAATATAATTGACGATTCAAAACTGCGTGTAAATGCCTATTGGAATAAAGATATTTTGAAATTGAATTTGAAAAGTCGAAATTTAGGCGTTACAAGTTTTTTTCTTGTATGTTTTTTGCTGTTTTTAATATAAGTATTTATATTCTGGCATATATATATAGTATGTTATTACAAATGTATTTGAATTTACCATATTGCATTGGCTTACTGTTGACTTTCGATATCCAATTCTGGACGCCAAATAATGTAGGTACACACTTTCTACTACAGTACCTATATTTTTAAATATTTAGCAATGAGTGGTAATATTGTTTAAGCTGTGGTTGATCAACTGGCCATCTTATAGTTTACCTAACACATCGATGTATGGTGACCAGTGAAAGTGAGAAAGTGCCTGTAATCTGCTGTCCCTCACCACGGACCTCAGGTTGTCTTTGCATAAGAATCAGGTCCAGCCACACAACTACTACTACTAATTTCTGGGTCGGATCACCATTCGCACCAACTGGTCTTATGGACTGATAGCTTATAACCAAAAGGAAGGTACGCTTAAAGGTACGTTATTATGCGTTTTATATTTATTGTAAATTTAGGGATACGATATAGTTACATTTCAGTAAAGTTCTAGTAAGTTCATAAAATAATGAGTTCTTGCTTTTTTGTAGTTGTTCTTTTATTAAGATAAAACTAGTATGGTTAGAAGCGATAACTAGTATATTACATTTCGGGCTTTTTCTTAAAAATAAGGGTTTCTATCTTTAGAATTACTCCAGGAAAAATAGTTACTGGAGAATCTAACTTGATTCTTTAAACCAAAATTGCTATTTCATAAGTCAAATAACTATTACAATTAAATGAACTATTGTCAAAATACCAAATTGCTCTTTGTCATATTCTTTTCTTTTAAAAAATATTTCTAAGTCAAATAAAATAAGCCCACGAGTCAGATGGATTAATTTCGCAAATAGAATGAATGCATAAGTAGCGACATAGCATGTAATTAAGACTTAACTTTTTAAAATATTAACGCCTACTTTCTCTTGGGTTTGTCTAGAATCGCAAAATTGATTAAATTTTACTTTTCTTTATGTTATTAATCTTTAGTCTTATTCAAATAATACCAATTCATTTGATTTGATAGGAATACATGATAATTTGTTTATAGACAATAAGATATGAATTACAAATATTTAAGGATGATAGGTTTAATATATGGTATTGAAAAAGCAATCCTTTCGTAATATTATAAAAAATACTAATAATCTTTTCAATATTTTATTGTATGGAACATAAAGTAATTTACATTCAGCATCATCAGCAACTGAAGTAAGTAATTTATTAATGAAGTAATTAATAAATAAGTTTGACAAATTAGCTTTTACTTGGTACTACCTGTCTTTAGGCTACATCAAATAATATAACTGCTACTTTATATAATTACCAGGAAAACTTGGTCTTCCAGGTACATTAATATAAACAGTTAGTAAACTACTCCTAAAGATATTGAACATGGAGAACCAATTTCAATAAAGTATTAGGTACTATCTAGTAACTGAATCAAAAATAACTTTAGGATGTTTGAGCTAAAGTGTCACAAACATACATGTAAAAAAAATACATAGTTGCCATTATCGTGCAAAAAATAAATACTTTTACCAATCAGCTATAAAATATTTCAAGACATCTGAAAACATGACGAAATTATTTCAAAACAAATATTAGCACCCCGTGTTACAGCATCTTAAAAGATAAGAACGTGAAAATTAAGTTAAGATAAATTTAGACATTCCAATGTTAACTACTTTTTTCCGCAGGTACACCCCTATTCAAACCGTTATTACTAACCTTACTGTAAAAACCTATATATAATGTAAATGACCAACTTGTTCTGAATTTGTATGTCCAAATTCAAATACCATATTTAACAATAACGAACATTTAATAATGAAAAATTATTTGATACAACACAACTATATCCAAAAATCAAAACATAAAACCCAATTAGTTGCTAGTTTTATTTAAGAAAAAGGAAGTGTTTGTTGGTGACAAGATCACGTCAGCTGATCCTTTGTACTGTAAACAATGTTTTGTAAGTGTATTAGCCACGTTCTTGCATGTGGGTGATTCTCCTTCGTTCTGCTATTTGTTGTTTGTCATACTATTTTCAAATTCTTTTTTATTGTTTTTTAGTATCTTTATTCCGTGTATATATAATAAGTTTAGTACGAATTATTTTCGTAAGGTCATAAAGATCTAAAAAGTGATATTTTAAATTATTTGTAAATGATTAGCCTATAACCACATTTGATCAGAGATTAATATAATATATATATATTTTTCAATACTGATACTCTACAACATAATTTATGAATACAACAGAATGAAATTTATTAAATTTTTTATGTAAAAAAGAGAGAAATTACTAAGTACAGTATAAACAGTTTTATTTCGAGTCGAATAGCCCTCACGAGCACGCAAGGTCACGACTGATCTTTCGCTTAGTATGCGGTCTTCAGCCGCGCAATTAGCACTGATAACAGCTGATAACACTATCATTACATCTCAGGCTTTGGTTGAGTGACAGTGGATTTAACAGTAACTTTTTTAATATACATGGTGGTTTTATTTCTAATAAGTGTTATTTAAAATCTATGTTACTTTTTATCTCCAAAGAGTTTTAATCCTTTGAATTCATTAATTCTAATTGTTTTACTAAAATTAAATAAAACGATTGCCAACGAGAGATATTTTTAAAATAAACAAAAACCTAATTTTATGAATAGTCATGGATACGGAAAATAACGATGTGGAATTCGAAAATATAAATAAGATATACGATGAATGTTTAAATTATTTACAAAATGTCAACTCTGATGATAATTGTGAAAATAGAACAAGTCGTTTGTATGAAGAAAAATATCACTCGTACGAAACTTTAGAAGAAGTTACTAAAAAAGTTCCAAACCAACATTTTGAAGAAATTTACAGTAGACCAGATAAAACTAGTGATAAACACTCAACTGTTAAACTAAAAATTGAAAACGAAACCTCCAACGGAAGCTTAAATTCAATGTCTGAAACAAAATCAGAAAGATTGAGACGGTTGTCGGCACAATTACCAAAGATAATAATAACTCAAAGCAATACAAGTTTAAATGTTAAAAGTGAAGAAATATTGAAAAACTATACTCATTTGAAAGAAGACCCAAATAAAGAGGATTCTTATGACCATGTCTCTTATAAAAGAGTACTGAACAAAATAAACACAATTAAAAGGTATATATTTTTCTAGTTTATATTTTAAAAAGTGTTTTTGTGATAAAAAATGATTCTCAAGTGGCAATATTATTTATTAACATTGTCTCGGTAGTTTCATAAAGTAAATATTAGTTAATGTATAATACGGTAGTGAAATGTTAAGTAATGTTTTGACTGATGATAACACAATTAATATAAATTCTTTATCAACTAGAAAACGTAATAAATTAGATAGTGTGACATAAATTTGCCTTCGATATTGAAGTTTTACTAAATGACAAACTTGGACATTTTATCAGATGATCACCTTTATAACTAGGTTAAGCTAATAAAGTGTCAATAAAAAGTTGTCAGTTGCCCAAAAATACCGCTTCTATTAGCATTTTACTTGATATTTATGCCACAGTTTTGGTATCATTGGTTTTTGAATTTATTGTTTGCAATAATTTACGACATAGTTAAACCTCCTTGAAGTAACAAAATCTATAACAAAAATTAGTATTTGTAGTAACTACACTGGCTAGTTTAGATAAGTTTAGATAGCTAGATTTTACTGATAGATACTACTGTTTAGGACGGAGCCTCCTCTTCGGTATAAAGCTTACAGCGACTTTCCTAAGCGTCTGGTGTCGAAGAATGGAATAGAAAATGTAGCTTTGATATCCAATGTGCCGTTTGAAAAGATTCGCCTTCTTAATGATACATTTCATACATTGGTGAGTCTCAAATATGATAAAATAAAATAAAAATTAAAATATTAAGATGATATTTATTTAAAATAATATTGTCATAGTTTTGAAGTTCTGAAGATGCAGTAAATGATTTTTTTGTACCAGATTAACCTTCGTTGGCGTTGGATAGTCATCGGTACCATAGCAGTCCATTTCACGATTTGGCTAGTATTTGCTATATTTTGGTACATCACTGCTCTGGCGCATTACGACTTTGAACCAGAGCCTCCTCAACGAACCTGTGTTACTGGAGGCAAGGATTTTGTCACAATCTTCCTTGCTTCTGTTGAAGCGCAGGTAATACTTATTTTAGTATAATATAAAAGGGCAAAATAGGGTACGGAAAATTGAAGGGCAAATGTTAACTGCCGCCTTTGGTCTGTAGCAACACTGGAGAAATCATACAACATTGCTGACCTTTGAGAAATTATTAGGCAAGTGATAATAGAGGTGCAACACATATAAAAATATTGTGTTAGAACGCAAACAAACAACCAGGCTCTTCACGAAGTTTTTCTTTGCATGCAATACTAGAGTGATTTGAACAAATATGAAAAACATTATAGTCCGGGAGCCAGCGACCAATTTTCGCCATGAATTCCCTCACGAGTGAAAATTTGTAAACTGCAATAGGAAGTTGTGTTATGAAGCTTCGCGATCGTCAGCTGCGACTCTGGTGGTGGAGAAGGCAGTGGCAGCCTCCCACGCACGAAGAAAAAAAAAATTTTTTAATCATTTCCTCCCATTCAAAAATTTCTTGAATAATAGTTTATCTAATATCTTGAAGGGAAAATAAAGTCAGCTGACCATAACATGGTGGATTATACGTCAGCTGGCCGCCCGTATATGAAAAAAAATAAAAAAAATTCAATGATTTCCTCTCAACTAAAAATTAATCTGGTGATAGTTTATATGTTACTGTAAATGAAAATTAACATCAGCTTGCTGTATCTCAGTGGAAAGTTCGTCAGCTGGTTACTTGAAATGTGTAATGTAGCAGCATTTATCACCTACTGAATCTTATCAGCTGACGACTTTTCCTTTACTTACAGATAGCTGTTTTGTTTTATTATTTACTAGAGTATATTAACTATTCTCTTATAAATTTTCATCCAGGAGGAAACTACTTTTCTCTGGTTGTTTGGTAGTATATTTGATTTGATAATAAATATGCAGTTTAATAATGAAGGAAATATAGTTATAACTAAAGTTTAATTAATCAATAATTTATTGAAGCATAATTTTATAAATTAATGAAATTTTATTTTAATATAATGAATAAAAATACTAACAACGGTTATTCATTTTCATTCTCGCTTTGGCTTGAGTCGCTTTGGCTTGAGTCGCATCGGCGCAGTTTTAGAATCATATAGAATGTAATTTAATTATAAAATACATTAATTTTAAGTATGTTTTATTTCCATTTGCACCCTCCGCTGCGACCATATATAACTAGTGTAATTTATAGTATTATTACTTTTGATAACAGCGCACATATACACTTATTGCTTAAGTAAAAATTATATATATATATATATATAATGTATATGCTGACTGTAGAAGTTCTCAATAGTGTAATTCCCTAGTTGGAACACATGAGGCAAATAATGCATTACACTAAATTATACTTTTTCTTACATTGAATTGTTAAAAAATTATAGTCGAAATAGTGGAAAGAAATAACATTCTATCCATATATTTACGTTAATGTTGAAGGTGTCTCTTCTGATATCGTTCTTATTTGCCGATATTTTTGCGGAAAAGCAGTATAACGTCGATAACACTCAATGTGATACAACTGAAAATGTTTAGGCTGTGTAGGAAGCACATTATTTTGACCGGTTAGATTATTAACTTTTCGTATTGTTAATATAGATCTACACTTATTTAAATTATTTTCACTAAATAATTTTGAATGAACATTAGTTTTTTTTACAAAAGACGCAATAAGGTACCACGTTAGACATTTTTATTTTTAATCATCCGTTACTATAATAAAACTAGGTTCGACTGACCAACTTAAACATGTTATCTTTCACTTTCTATTCGAGTCACATTATAATTTCAACTTACCCTCTCATTAGTGTGTTTTAAGCTCTGATATATCATAAAATCTGGAGAGGGTAATTTGAATCTAGCAACAATGTAAAAAGGCCTCATGTATTACTTTAATTTGTATAAGAAAAAGAGATGAATAGAGAAAAGTGATTTCCTCCTGGATGAAAATTTATAAGAGAATAGTTACTATACTCTAATAAATAATAAAACAAATCAGCTAGCTGTAAGTAAAGGGAAAAGTCGTCAGCTGATAAGATGCAGAAGGTGATAAATGCTGGTACATTACACGTTTCAAGTAACCAGCTGACGAACTTTCCACTGAGATACAGCAAGCTGATGTTAATTTTCATTCACAGTAACATATAAACTATCACCAGATTAATTTTTAGTTGAGAGGAAATCATTGAAATTTTTTTATTTTTTTTCATATTCGGGCGGCCAGCTGACGTATAATCCACCATGTTATGGTCAGCTGACTTTATTTTTCCTTCAAGATATTAGATAAACTATTATAAAAGAAAGTTTAGAATGGGAGGAAATGCATAAAAAATATTTTTTTTTCTTCGTGCGTGGGAGGCTGCCACTGCCTTCTCCATCACCGGAGTCGCAGCTGACGATCGCGAAGCTTCATAATACAACTTCCTATTGCATTTTACAAATTTTCACTTGGGAGGAAATTGGTCATGAAAATCTGTCACTGGCTCCCGGACTATTATATGTAGAGACGCAGATCATGTTAGCACCTTTGGTCTGGCACAAAGGGTTCACTCTTTTGATCACTCCCAGCTTTTTAAATTCGATTTGGTGCAATAGAGAACAAAAATGACAAAGAATCACCCAAAATAGCAATCCTATAGCAAAGCAAAAATAGGATGGCTCTTCTAGTACCGTTTTTTTGTGACTCTCAAATTTATGTTTTTGGGGAGGTTGAAAGTGAACAAATAAAAAAAAAACATTTGTGAAGTTTAACGATCCATTCTTTTAACCATTTAAGAGTTAATTAAAAAAACTTATATTTCAAATTAGAGACAAAGCATTGGATGTACAAAGACGAATATAGCTTAAGTTCTTTGTAGTAACATTAGCGCAACAGAAATAAATAAAGATCAAAGTACAACAACACATTATTACACTCGACAATGCTATCTGTTAGAGTATCGTTGCGGTAATTTCTTTATCCTCAACACAATTAGGTCAACAAGTTTCGTAATGACCTTACCCTAACAGCGTGGATAAAATGGCGACATCCTTTAATCTTCTTTATATAGAGTTACTAAAATAGTAACGGAAGTATTTTAGGTTATCGAAATCACCCGTTAAATAAATTTTTATTACTATAATATAGAGACCATGTAATTCAAAAACAACATTATGTTTTTTTTTTTATTAATTTTTACTTTTTATGAGATAACATGTTCAAAAAGGAGTCTGTATTAAAAGGTATCTTAAAAACTTTGTTAGTTCACACTTACTGTTTTTTTTATATATTTATTATTATGATACAATATGAATTTATATTAATATGATGTATTTGATATATAATACAACATTATGATTTATGACTTGACATGACTGTGACTATGACCGAAATATTGCTCTGGTTGGGTTCATTTGGTTCTTAATGGTCAAAAATCTTAGCTAAAATGAACTTTGGCTAACATTTTATTTTTATCAAAAATATTTGTACAATGTCTAAATATTATCTAATTAACCTGATAATAGATAAAGAGCACCGACGGTTAGTCTTAATTGACGAAGTTTGGCTATTGGTTCATTATTGCTAAATCATTCATTTCCGAAATGAATTTGGCTGTTAAAACATTCTTGAAGTAAATGAAACGTAAAAAATAATAATTAGTCCCACTTCTACTCCTTCCTCAAAAGCTGGCAACGCTTTACTGATCTCTCTGGGGTGGCATTAGTCTGTGTAACCAGGGGGGATGAGACTAAAAAAAGATATTCAAGTCATTGGAAACTGACCAATTCCCGTTTTCCTTTTTGCTTACCAGTAAAAGACTAGGTTCATCTTAAACTACTTAAAAATAAAAAAAATAAAGTTTTTTTTTGGTAAATATATGTTACACAATATGTATGATTTTTTCATCTGATATATAATTTTTGTTTTGTAAACTTGTTATTTATTGTTATTGCGAGATTGGGTCCTTTGAAGTTTGTGATAAAGATTTGATAAGCATCGTGGGAACTGCACAGTAAAAGTAGGTACTCAATCGAAGGCTTTTTTTAAAAGTATATAAGGATTACTGTAGAAGCTGTAGAAGCTTTTGTAATATGAGTAAAAAATGCATAATAAGTATTGACTGCATTAGTTAGTACATAGTAGTAGTCAATAAGTTCTGATATCTATGGTAATGACTTTTTTATAATGATTGACTATTTATTTTATTTATTTAAATTCTTTATTGCACTAATAAAGTACAAATGGCGGAGTTAATGATAAATCATTCTTTATCAGTCAACCGACATAGTAAACTCAGGAGCGTAGCGACCTTAACAAGAACCCGGGGAACAAAACTGTTTCAGCGCCGCCATTAAAAAAATAAAAATGTTAAAAATACTCACAGCTTAATAAATAAATAAATAAAGTTATACGCTCAAGCAATGTGTTTCTTTCTTTTTCTAAACGATGTATTTTTTGTGTGCTTGAGAAGTATCTAAAAATAGACGATTTTTTACTAGTTATTTTCTGGATACATGCCTTTTTTGTGACTGTATATATATTGTATAAACGAGATTGACTTCATCATGACGGATAAGAAGCACATATTTAGGGATGTCTTAGTGATGAACAACAGGTATACCTTGTAATACTGAAAGCAATCACCGACTTGTTAAGGGCACCTTGAATATCAATTAGAAGCTCGACCGGAACCGCATGATGAGGTTTGTTCTTCGTCCGAATGTGCCCCAAACCGGTCGTGATACATACTGGCTAGAACAGCAAAACAGATTTGCTGCACTCGAATCCGCAGTAAATGTTAACGAGGACTAAAACGTCATTTTAGGGGTTGTACGCAAAGTGGGAATGGGGCACTTCTGGAAAAGTCAACCTGATAACACTAAATTTTCAAGCTAGACCTGGAACTGATGCGACCTCGACGAGAACCACAAGAAAATCCTTTGCCATATACCCAGTTGCTCCTCAAAAAGATTCGGAGCTTAGTATTTTGCGACCACCGCAGCTGAAACACTCGCCCCACACAGAAGGCGATTGAGTAAAATCGGTAATCCAAATTTTTTACAAAACTACTGGGAAAAAGACATCTGACAAAACTGACTGACCTCGAATGGTAAAGCCGTTACATCAGTTCCGGGGTTACTTGCTGAAATTGAGGATTTCTACTCAAATCCATATGCTTCAAACGCACCGAAGCAGAAGAAAAGTATTAAAAAATAAAGACTAAAATTACCGTATCGGTTTGTAATGTTATAACAGTAGTCATAACGGTAAGTGAAATGTAGTCTTAGGTGGTAACGCGCATTGTGCAGGTTGGCATCAACCAATTTAGGGTCGCCAATAAGCCTCTTTGCTTGCCTCTCAATTGAGTCCAGAACCGCACCAGCAAATATGTGGCCACAGTATTCTACACACGACCGGATCTGTGCTTTGTATAAAACAAGAAGCTGTCCCGGTGTAAAGTACTGTCGCACCTTGTCCTTGTCGCAGCTGCTGTTGCTCTGAACTTAATGTACCGACCAAAGTTGAAGTTCGAGGAGATCTTTAGGCCTAACAACTGAAGCCAGTCACTGTATTCTAAGGATACATTTTGGAAAGTAGGAGCCAAGGTGAAAGGGCTACTTTTGGCGGTGAATAAACACGTCGGCGTTTTGGTGGCGTTGAATTTGACAAGATTGGCATTGCCCCATGCGGAGACTGCCTGAAGTTTGTCATTCAAACGTTGCACCATGGCTTCTCTTTCAGATTGTACTTCATCTCTACTAGCCCGAGAACTTGGCAGATATCTTTCTACAACTGTGCTGTCGTCTGCATACCCATAGACACCCGGCTTCAGCAGATCGTTAATGTGCAACAGAAAAAAAGACGGCGACCGCTTCTCCGTTCCTCTCGATGGCTTCGCCTAAAATGTGTGTAGCGTACGCTAGAAGGTCCCCAGTGGACCTATTTCGGCGAAATCCGTACTGTCGGCCACTGAGGAGATCGTTACCTTCCACGTACGCTAGAAGCCGTGAGTTCAATACACGTTCCATAATCTTGCAGAGTATGGAGGTGATTGAAATGGGCCTATAATTGGCAGGAGCGGCACGGCTGCCTTTTTTGACCACGGGTTGCACGTTGGTAAGCTTCCTGGATTCCGGCACTTTTTCAGTCTTGAAAGAGAGGCGATACAGACGTGTCAATACAGGAGACAACTCACCTGCGCATGTATTGAGCAGAATGGCTGGTATACCATCAGGACCACTAGCTTTATTCACATCTAAACGACACAATGTTCTCCATACATCTTTGTTCGTGATGCGGATTTTAGGCATCGAAATACCGCAGTGAGGAAGATGTTCTGGAGAAGCATTGCCAGTGTCTAGATGCGAATTCTCAGCAAACAGAGAAGCAAATACATTCGCTTTCTCTGTTGCTGTGTAGGCCAGGGATCCATCCGGCTTCAGCAGAGCAGGCAGTGAGGGTGGTGGATGGTGCAATGACCCCACTTACATACAGCCACTAAAAAGCATTATACATGCTTTCAATTTTAATATAATTAAAATTCTACTTTTAACTGCGCAGGACTCACATGTAGGCTACAAACGTTAAAAGTACGTACCGGACTCTCACTGTGAGGCGAGGTCGAAATATCTAGCATGGCTACACCAGAATAGGCCCAAATCAGGTAAAATTTGTAATGACACATGTGAGAGTAAGAAATGTTTAAGAGTTGTTTGAGGTGGTGTCAAAATCGCCAAGAACAAATTAGAATGGATATAATTGCTTCCAAAAGAAAAAATAAAAATTACCGAAATTTTACCGGAACTACGAGTCAATGTCGCGGACTGTATTACACATAAAGAAATAGCCAACATGTTTAGGGAACACGTTAGGTCTCTTCACCTCTGGGGTCGTTTACTTAGGTAGCCGATGCTGGGGTTCGTAGTGCTGAGGAGTCACTGAGCTTTTCCATTGAGCAGGTTTTGGATGCCGTAAATAAAAGGACACGAGGAAAATCACCTGGACATGACAGCCTCAGCATCGAGCATCTAAGGTACACGGGCACTCATCTACAAGGAATATTGTCTTTGTTTTACAATTTATGCATCGGACATTCTTCCCATGGAAATCATGAGGATCATAGTGATCCCTATTGCAAAAAATAGAACTGTAAATATTTCTGACAGCGCTAATTATAGGCCTATATCACTGACTACAATAATTGCAAAAGTGTTGGACAGTCTGTTAGATAGAAATCTTAGAGAGGTAATTAAATGAAACGACTTGCAGTTTGGTTTTCAACTCTCTCTTTCTGACTCTCTGCAGAGATCGCCATATTCACTAAAAAACAGACTTCAATAATACACTAACAGAAAAACTCTGGTGTACGCTTGCTTCCTCGATCTTACCAAAGCTTTTGTTTTAGTTTCATATTATAGGTTTGGAATAAGATGGAGGAGGCGAGAGTGCAGCCGGGTTTGCTTTATCTTATGCAGTTTTGGTATGCGAACCATCATAAACCATGTCAGTTAGGGTAAGGAGCTCTCTGACTCGTACAGGCTAGACTGCGGAGTTTGGGGGGGTTGACCTCGCCGAGACTTTCAACCTTTATTTAAATGGCCTCGTTGGCGAACTTAGTGGGTCATCAGTCAGGTGCTAGGTAGACGGCACCTGTATTAATAATCTGAGTTATGCCGACGATATGGTGCTGCTGGGTCCCACGGCGGGTTTAATCAGAGACTCTTTTAAAACTTGTAAGGATTACGCTGCTAGAGACGGTGTCTTGTATAACACCTATAAATTTGAATACCTGATCTTTAAGGCCCTTCGTCAAGATGCGCGGTACGACCCCATAGAACTCCATATAGAACTCAAGGGGACATTGCTTAAACAGGTTAAATATTACAAATATCTAGGTCCGTTATAAGTTCGTTATCTCCGTTTCCCATTTGTTACAGCATTTTATCACTATCTTAGTTTAATGTGTAAATAACAAACTAAATTTTTATAATATTTATATCATTATATTAGGATTAATTGTATAATGAGATAATTTTTGTAGTTAAATTTGTGACATTAATAATTTTATTTTTATTTTTATTGTGAGTAATTTTAATTTATAATTTGACATACATGTAAACAAAATGTGAATGTGTTGCTCGAAATAAAGACTTATTGACACATTTTAGGATGACTCTCAGAATAATAACTAAAGCATATTATTCTGAGGGACATCACATTAATCGTCATATTGTATATGTTTATTGAACCAACAATTTATCTTTTGATAGAAATCTATCGTTATTTTTTTAAACTGTTGTTTAGATCAGCTGATTTGGTATTTCTATTGATTTTGTTTATACAAAGTAGGTACCAAATAAAAAGATTAATATCATTAGATATGCAAAAATGCAAAAGAAGGGAGTAAATGTTTTTTAAAAAGAGACATTAATTATTTGTGTCAGATTGGACGTTCCGATAAAATGGAGTAAAGATGTATGATTTGGTGTATAAAATATTATGATTATATGTTCTTGTATTATGTGCCATTTTCTATATAGTTATATTATATGAACTTTTGTATTGTGAACTTGAATCTAGTTATTTTATATAAGATATACTAAATTAAAATCAATTTCCTCATGAAAGATCATCACTAGAAAATGGTTCAATCGATTTGGCAGTTTTTTTGTTGTTGTAAAAAACATAATTGGGAACTATAGATCCATTAAGAAAAAACGTATGTCTCTTTAATTAAATTGTTTAAAAAAGGTGAACGTTTAATTTGACAGCCAGACAACAACAATATACAACTTACATAATAGACCACTGAAAACTAACATGTTTATTTATTAAACTTTTAACTTACGCATCTAGTTGATTATAACCGTCATAACATATTTACTCTGGCTGTCGGCCACAACACTGTCTGTTAAAGTTTCATTTAAACAACATCCCAATTTACCAATATCTACTTCAAATAAACTAAAAACCGACAAGGGCTCAATTACGTCTAATGTCAATCCTCGCACTTTCTTTTGTATTGAACAACAATCCAAGTATGCTCAATTGATAAATGGCGGTCGTGTTTATTTTAAATATTGTTGTATGTCTACACCAAAATAAATTATTATGATGAGGTCTAAATAAAATTATTTCCACATATATATATATATATATATATATATATATATATATATATATATATATATATATATATATATATATATATATATGTGGAAATAACAACAACCACCTGAATAAATTAGGTGATAACTCTGAACCAAAAAACATATGAACTTTAAATCTAATACAAATAGTCCTTCGTCGGCATCGAGATTAACTCCTTCATTGCTAACCATTAAAGACATTAAAATTATATAACTTTACCAAAAAAAAACTACTACAGCAAAAGAGTTAAAATAATAACAACTTAGGGGGACAAGTGCCATAAAATTTAATTTAAACTTCAAGTCTTTGTAATTTTTATTTCTTATTTACAGACGACAATCGGTTTTGGAGATCGCGCGATAGATGAGGAGTGTCCTGAATCAATATTTTTGTTTACTATGCAGGCAAGATATTATTAAATATTTAAGTTCAATTAATTCAGACTCCTAGCAGAAGGATTTTTAAAGAATTTTTCGGAATTTTTGAGATTGTTTTTAACTTATGAATTTTATTAATATTTTAGTAATATATTATTTGTTTACAGTTAATACTAGGCACTGGTTTGTCCGGTATCTTAACATGTGTTGTGTACGCAAAACTGACAAGACCTGAAAAAATGTCAAGAGATGGCGTAGGATTTAGTAAAAAAGCCGTTGTGAGTAATATAATAAATTAGTTCGTTATATATGATATATGAAGTTTCGTGACCACAGACCACAGGCGGACAGACAGACGGATGGACAGACATCCGACACATTTCTATAAAGTACCTCTGGCTTCGCTCTCCCTACTTAATAATAATGTACTGTGAAAAAATGACATATTCGTTACTGCTTTAAAGAAAAAACTATTATGTAAATATTATTTGTTAAGAACTTGAAGATAATTAATAATAATAATAATATCAGGACAAATTACACACATTGATCTAACCCAGTCTTTCCCAAAGTGGGCGATAACGCCCCCTTGTGGGCGCTGGAACCCTAGAGGGGGGCGGTAAGAGACCGAGAAAGATTTGGGGGGCGCTGGTGTCCTTTAGGGGAGCGATAGATGATTTGTAACTTTATCTTATTCATATTTGAAAATTCACTAAAAATAATATCCTTCTACTACACAACATCCATTTATAATTTTTTTTAAATTGTAAATAAATGAAAAATGAAAAATACATGGTTACCGAAATACATCCCTTCTAGGTACAGTTTCCCACAAGTCGCAAATTCGTATCTTTGCCCGTATCGATTTATTTTTCATCTATATTTAATACAAAGAATACGCTTTCAATAGTTATACAAGTTTATAATTATTTTTAAACCATTAATAATCTAGTTTATTGTATAAATAAGACTTGATAATATATTAAATTAACCTTATAATATATAATTAAAATGGCACGAGCTCGAGATGAAGCGACGCGAGATATCGCAAAATATCTTTGCGTCAGAAATTCAGGGCACGCTGCTTGGTCGTTATACATCTGATCAGTCAGCATCCGTGCGGGCTTCCTCCCGACCTACCATTTAAACTCGGACTTATCCTAATAACCTTTGTCGAAACTCGTGATTGATTAATTCAACTCGTGAACGGAAAAATGGTAGGACCTGACGATCTTCGGATAGAAGCTTGAATATCGTTTAGCTCAGTTGGTGCGCTCGTGCTTACTGACCTTTTTAATCATATTTTGAACACTGGTAAGATGCTTAAGCAGTGGCGACATAGTTTCATTAAACCTATTTACAAGGGACAAGGCAGTGTTCAAGACTGTGGTAATTATAGGGGCATTAAGCTTATGAGTCATGAGCCATGAAGATCTTCGTACGCATGAGCGACCTCAGGCTCCGCCAAAAGTGCAGTCCCTGAACCTCAATGTGGATTTCAGCCAATATCGAGTACTATAGACGCTATTTTTGTCTTCAAAACTCTGATGGAAGTATACAGAAAAAAAAGAGCTCTGCGCGTAACATTTTTAAATTTGCAGTGGGCCTTTGGCTGTGTGCCTCGTCAGTGTATCTGGTGGACATTGTGATTTAAAAAAATCCATCCATTCTTATATTGAGATTATCAGAGACATGTACCACGACTCCTATGGTTAGGACCTCCGTTGGCGACACCAAACCCTTTCAGATAACAGTAGTGGTTCACCAGGGCTCAGCCCTTGGTCTGTTCTTATTCTCTCTCGGCTCACATCCAAGACCAGTCTCCATGGTTGATGATGTACGCCCATGAAATGAAATAACTCATTGATGAGAATCCACTAATGGCCTATTTTTTATACAAACTTAGTTATTGCTTGACTACATTCCACCTGATGGAAAGTGGAAATGTAGTCAAAAATAGTAAGGCGCATTAACTTAGCAACCTATTCACTCTAGTAGACACTAAAAAAGACGAAGTAAAGTCCTGCGCACAATCACCAAAATGTATCCTATAGAATACTAAGAGTATAGTCATTCTAAGCCAGTTGGCTTTAACTTATTCAGGGTCTCCTATAAGTCTTTGCTCGCCTGTCAATTGAGTTCAGAACCGCAAGATGAGACTTTGCGGCACCAGTATATATGTGATCACAGTACTCTACACACACGACCGAATTTTGTGCTTTGTATAGTACAAGTAGCTGTCCCGGTGTAAAGTAATGTCGGACCTTCACAAGACCGGCAAGCTTTCTTGCTGCTGCTTTTGGTCTGGACTCAATGAACCGACCAAAGTTGACGTTCTCCAAGCCTAACTACTGAAGCCGGTCAGTATATTCCAAGGATACATTCTGAAAACCAGGAGCCAACGTGAAAGGGCTCCTTATAGCAGTGAACAGACACGTCTGCGTTTTGGTGGCATTGTAATTGACAAGATTAGCATTGCCCAATGTGGAAACTGCCTAGAGTTTGTCATTCAAATGTTGCACCATGGCTTCTCTTTGAGACTGTACTTAATCTCTACTAGTTCGAGAACTTGTCAGATATCTTTCTACAACTGTGCTCTCATCTGATACCCATACCAATAGATACCGGGCTTCAGATGATCGTTAATATATAGCAGATAAAGGGTTGCAGAAAGAACGGACCGGAGCGTAAGTTAAACCTATGGAAGGGTACGCTTGAGAACGGTGGTCTTAAACTAAATATATCGAAGACCGAGTACGTGGCTTGCAGGAGGCCAGACTCGAATACTATCCATATCGGTCCAGAGCCAGCCGCTAAGTTGGAAAAGTTCAGGTAACCTGGATCTGTTATGCACGAGCCTGGAGGCATCGATTGCGATTCCCAAGGCCGGATAAGCGCTGCCTGGACTGGTGTAGTCTGTAATCGCAGAATATCGCCTAAAATCAAGGGGCTGATAAAAAGGAGCGCCATCCGACCGGTTCTTATATACGGCAGCGAATGTTTGCCAGTACTATCTCGGCACACACAGGAAATTTAAGTCACGGAAATGACTGACTGAATGACGAGGGAGGAAATGATGCTGAATTGGATGTGCGGCGTTACGCGGTCTGACCATATACGTAAAACATTCATTCGAAGTAGTCCAAGATCGACGCCTGAGATGGTATGGCCACGTTGCGAGCCCGTCTATGAAATATGTCGGATAGAAAAACCTTGCTATATCTGTTCCTGGAGTGAGATCTCCCGGACGTACAAGGAAGTGCTGGATGGATGTCGAAGACCGTGCAAAGTGGAACAGGACGACATAATAGGTTGAACAAGAAGACAGACCTTGATATACGTCAAGATGAAAACCAGGAAGATGAAGACGAAAACTTTTAATTGTGAAAAGTGGTATTACCTACTATTGATCAATTTTAACTGTTGTTATTTTTTTATAAAAGATGCTTCTCATTATGAAAAGTTGTGTTACTATTGCTCAATATTAAATGTATTTTTTTAATCAAAAATACTTTTAATATTGTAAGTTTGCATTATTATTGCTTTTTCTGGTAAGATAAGTCTCAATTAGAATATAGGTTTAAGGAAACTAAAGGAAACGAATCTAATCTGTCATTCAAGTTTTTAAGATGAAAAAAATTGGGGGGCGTTACAAAATAACTGACTTTCAAAGTGGGCGTTGGACGAAATAAGTTTGGGAACCTCTGATCTAACCCCTAAGTAAGCAAATTATTTGCTTGTGTTAAGGGTGTTAGACAACGATACAAATACATAGAAATACACATATAAATACTGAGAATATATATAATAAACGGCCAAACCCAGAAACACAGACATCTATGCTCATCACATAAATGCCTGTCTCCGCGGGGGATCGAACCCGAGCCCCATTGCGTCGTGACACGTTATGCGTCTGAGCTAACCACTCGTTCAACGGGGCGGTTAAGAAAGTTTAATGGTTAAATATGTAACAGTCAATATGCTGTAAATGTAAATATGCTGCTATGAAATGCACGACAGAATTTTCAGGTTAAATTCTTCTCCTTTTTTCCCATAAAATATACTTATTGCAGATTTGTTTACGAGATGGTCGTTTGTGCTTCATGGTTCGCGCGTGGGATCTCAACTACGACCATATCATTAGTTCAGAGTTTTGTGCACATTTTATAAACACTCATAGGTAAGAATAACATTATTATTATAATTGTTATTTTGGTACAATATTCTTTCTCAGCGCTGCATGTGATTTAAACCACTTTAAAAAGAGGACTGTGTTTATATTTCAGAATTGATACTATTATTTCTAAATTACATTTTATAATATCTGTAATAGTATCAAAACTGTATAAGACGTATTTTCTTAATTAAATGCCGCATAACTCAACATATGCTTTCAAAATAATCAAAAGGCCTGTGATTTATTTTATAGCTAATAGGATTTAACTTTAAGTGATGATATGAGTATAAAACTTAATGAGGAATATTAATTCAAATAACAAATCTGACAATAGATTCTATTCGTTAAATAAGCTCAAGTAACGGTAACGGAAAATAAACCAAATTATAGTATATATGATACATCAGATGGTTAGCATTAAAACCGACTCAATTAAAAAGCCCGTTGTCACAGCAATCTTTTTTGTGAAAATGTCTCAGAATTGCGTCGTTTTTTATTAGACGCACCAAGCGTGGTTGGTTTTTACAAAATCAACCAAGTTTCAATAAAGCTGATTATTGAAAAAGTTATCCTCAGATTATTATAGTTGCAAAGAAATAATTATTATAACAAAATATATATTTTACAATTTTCACATAGAAATCTTCGCTTCCAGAGATTATTAATATGAAAAATAAAACAATTTATAATGTAGCATCCTCATTATCTAGGCCTAATTAATGTTACATACCAATATCAACTTGAAAGGAAACATTTCAAATGCCATTACAGATATTGAATTAAGAGGTTTGAATGTTTCAATCGACTAAGCCTCTTAGCGTGATAAAAAGACAAATGTTAGAAGCGACCGACATCTTTGACCAAAAGGGGAATTATCTTAAAGCTTATACATAAAAAATTAACTGAGGTAATATGATATCAATAAAAAAAGCAGCAGTTACAATACAAAATAGGGAAATGACAGATGGAAAAATATTCTTCAAATATACTGTGGTTTCTAAGTACCAATAATAATAAGTACTAAAAATATTTTTCTTAATTGTTTGAACTCTAAATCAGATGACGTAAAGTAATCGAAGATTCCAAACATGTTAAAACTTCGTTAAAAAAGTCGCTTCATTTTACTATATGTTGGAAATAGTTATATATGTATTTACATATCATTCTATGTTGTACGTTTTAATCTGAACCCAGATTGACATTTACTTTATATTTTTAAAAGGAAATTCAGAGCGACTGAGAATCATGGACTCACTCTGATATATACCCCGTCTTCATCGTTATATGTCTTATTGAAATAGTGTTGTGGTAATTAAGTAGTTCTTATTATTCATAATAGAATACAATTTCTGCTTTACACCCTGAAACTTGTGGACTATATATATTAACGTTGCACATTCTTCTTTGGTTTATAAAAGTATACGTAAGAACTTCACTTCGATAAAACTGCATCAATTTATTACTACCTATATATTATATAAGAATAATGCAAGCACTTGAGTGAATAGAGGAATAGAGAATAATCAAAAAATCGGTTTGTTCCATCAACAAACGCCAAAACATATATAGGCTGTTCCCAAAAAGAATGTGACACGTAATTAATACGTAATATAAATTTATAAACATAAAGTATTTACACTCTGTTTAGTACATACATATTCATTTATTTGTTTTTTTTTCTTTATTCACTCATAATGCTAGGTATATACATTATTTTAATATAATAATTTCTGTTCAAACCAGGTGTAGAACGTTTCATGAGTCCGTTATTATATATTTCTTATATTTCTTAGATAGAACGTTAAACTGTTATTTAGCCTTACTTTGAGATTATTGGTGGTCCTTGGTCGGTAATAATTTGTATTGTACTTGTTGTATGGATTTTTAGAAGATACTTTAAATGAACTCCTTCTTCTGTTCTGTGATAACAGTACTAGTATTCTAGTACTGTTATCACAGAATTAATATTAGAGAAAAAGGGCCATGAAGGTGTATAATATATGTGGCCATATCGTGTTTTAATCTAGTTATTTGGTAATATGAGAGTATGTGTATGACTTAGTGTATGTGTGACTGTATATGATAACATCTCGGATCCATTTTTTTTTATGAGTTTCCACCCTTGATAGAGGCACGGAAATTCCAAGCTGTTTTCTGCAGTAACAAATTTGGGCAACCCGAGGGGAGCAGGCGTGCGCAACTCTTTACTACTGACGGATAGCATAATGTGACATCTGACGTGTACCAATCAATCGCCCCTGGGAAGTGTCCCAATAAATTTTATTATTGTTAATCGTGTTTCCATTTGCCAATTTTGCAATACTAGTATTTTTTAGTAACTTCGCTCGTCCTACAAGTAAATCTTGATTGTAGGATATGGTTGGGTTCTGAGGACTTGTTATAATATAAATAAAATATCATTTATCTTAATGTTAAACAGGTTCAAATGGAGAGAGTCAAGTAAAGCTATCTTCTAAATTTCTCAAAATAGTATATCTTTTTCTAATTCTGCTTGTATAAATATCCACTCTATTCTGTATGTATTAAAAATAACTAACTTTTTGTAAATTAATTAATATGTTTGAGGCAAATTAAGAATTCTAAGTGATGTAGTTGTGTATGGATAGCTCTTGCTGTTGAAAGGACTAATTAGCAATTTGCTTGTTCTGTTAATTTTGAATACATAATATTGCTCGTCTTTACTCGGTTCGAGGTAATATTTGTTGTTCTACACGTGCTTGAGTATAATGTTTTCTTAATCTGTTTCTTGATGTGTTTATATTGCGTTGGCGTTGTTTTAGGTCATGTTAATCCAATCGAAGTTTAAAATTAGTTTTTAAAGAAATCGGTATTCTTATGGTCGCTTCTCAATACATTTTGAATAACTTACTATATATGCGCCACAATTTAAATACTTATATTAAAACAGCGACAGACATACGATAAATACTAAAAATAAAAATAGACTCGTAATGCCTAAATTTCGACTTCCAAAAGTTAACAAATCCTACATGGGCTTGAGTGTACGCATATATAATAATGTTCCACAAGATATCCTAGATTATTAAATAAATCTTATAATAACATTCAATACTTTTTGGTTGATCGAAATGTATTGAACTTGGGTCATTGACTTACTTGCAAGGCTGATGTAGTAATGTATAAACATAGGTCAAACACCGAGCTGGTGGTAGCTTACTCACGGACTGACTATACTGACTAATGTAATGTAATCATTGACGATTCACGAGTGCCTCTATCCTATTTGAATAATAAAAAAAATGTTGCTACTTGAATAAAGATATTTTGAATTTGAATTTGAAGATATCAAAAATATATAACAATATCAAATAGTCTAAGTAACTCTACTCATAGTTCTCATTCATTAGCTCTGAAAACTAGGTAGAGTAGATGCCATCGTCAATGTACATACGATGGTCCTCCGATGCAACAACTTCAATAAGTACATAAACATATTATTTTTATCATTTGTAGAGGTCTTTTTGTATCGGGTTATTTGTTTTTATTTTTTATAGTTTAGTTTTGCTTGAAAAAATCCGGTTGCTTCGGATGATTGTATCTATAATATCAATATCTTCAGTTTCTGTCGAATCACACATCACAATACACAAAAAAAAACTTCCATAAACCTTCAATTCAAATTTATGAAAATAATTTTGGACAGTTATGATAGAGTATGTAAAAAAATGGGATTTTCCATAGATAAAGTTGAATACTACTAAATCGTAATTTGATCAATTATGTCATTGCAGAACCAAAGAAGGTGAAGTGATACGTTATCACGCCAAAATTCTACCTTTAAGACAAAGACAGTTTCTTTTATGGCCGGTGACTCTAGTACACGAGATCAATGAAGGCAGTCCTTTGTATAAGATGACTCCAAAAAATATTAACGAATACAGGTAAGAATATATAATTAAGACTGATTATTCTCTAACTTATGATATATATATATATATACAATATATAATTCCCAGGGCAAGATAAGTGTGTCCTTAATATTTTGTTTTTATTGTTGACTTATGTACATCAGATAATTAATTAATTAAAGACATAATTAATGATACAGGCATAATTAATCACATGACCTGGTTTACTAGAAGACTGGACACGACCAAAGATAAAATTTTGTTTTTATTAAAGCTTGTTACATTCAAAAAAGAATTTTGAAATTGAATATATTTTTATTTTTTCACAGTTTTGAGATCACCATAAGCCTCAAAGGAGCCTCTGCGTCGATGGGTACCTTCACTCAAAGCCAAACATCGTATCTGCCCCGGGAGATTGTTTGGGGACATCGTTTCTTGCCTGTTGTAAAGTATGTTGTTTAATAGTTATAATCATATAATTAAAAGAGCCTATTTTTATTATGTTTACTAATTTCGATTCGGAAATCAGATTAGTAATATCTTTTTCTTGTATTTAAACTTTCGTGAACCATGATGATTACTAAATGTATATTTACTCGGCTATAAACATGTAATTTATTTGTCCGAATGGTCAGTTCACGCCGCGAGTCCGCCATGCTTCGAGCAAATGAATAGGAACTTCTAATGGGTTCGAAACTAGTAGTGCAAATTCCGATTAAATTACATCATTATAGCCGGGTAAATATATATTTAGTAAGGTCTTATTCCCTTATATTATTTAGGGTCATGTCAAAATGTACATTTTTTTATTATTTGTTATAAAGTGTTTATTTGAACGATTAGATAGCTAATAAGAAATAAGAATAATATATAAAGTTTTTTAGGTATGATGGTCGAAAACAAAAATATGTGATTGATAATTTAAAACTGGATACGATGGAACCAGTGGATACACCATATTGCAGTGCCTACGAATTGTACAGGTAGGCATTAAAAACATAAAATCCTATTAATTGATTGTCACTCCGTGCAGTATTGTCCAATGACGGAAGATCAGCTTCAGGTAAATATTAAGGTCCATCTAGGGTAACTCTCCTTGCGCTTATCAAGGAAGGCAACACAACTGACACTACCTATTTTTACAAATATCAGTAGGTGACGGAGACCTCTCAACACCAGGAGGCTGATCTGGTCTTGGTCTCTGCGTGTAGTAGTTGAAATTGTATTTATTAATGTTGTTCAGATCATAATACTAAAAGTAAAAATTGTTTAATTTGTTTAAGTTCCTCGTATACACCAGAAAAGCTAGCAGTCCCTGGGACTCCAGGCAGCTTCAGTGAGAGAATGTCCACCTTTCAAGTCGGAAGGCAGTCCTCATTTAGAAGACGAGAAAAGACTTGAATTAAATATACAATAAATAGAGATTTTTTTATATAAATTGGTTTAAAAATAATACTTATATACTGTTCTATCATAAGGCAATAATATTGTAATATATGTTTTTGATATTTTTTAAGGATTTGTTGTCTTTGTGAATATTTAAATAGGTGTTGTATGATTTTTCTCTTTATGTGTTTTTGTTGAAATTTTGTTATTATTATTTGAAACGATGTATTTCTAAAACGGGGCTGAAGATTTTAGTAATATTAATTAAACATTTCAATATTTATTAATTTTTAATATATTTTAGAGAATTTTTATAGTGTTCAATTCAATTTTATTGTTTATGATATCAATATAAATAATTATATCAAATAGTGTTTTCTAAGGTTTTCACGAGTACTACACATTGAAATAAAACTATTTTTACGGATTTAACTTGCGTATATTGAATTAAATTTTAAATTTACATTTTAAATCTAACCCGACGCTTCGAATGCTTGTAAGACGAGATGGAGGTGTCTGTCAGTAAGTCGGTTAATTAGTCATCTATCTACCTCCAACGGTTTCTAAGCTTCCGGGCGTACATACAGTTCAGGATTTACACAAAACGCACTAACAGTATCTTGAGGTCTTACAGTGCGTTTACAGACATGGGATTTTATATTTTTCGAAAGTGGGTCCCAGGTATTAGATAATCTCCAACCATCTTCTCTATTAAAATTAGGATGTTTTTTAATCTCAATAGCCTCATGAACCATTCTTGAAATATAACGTTGTTCTTTAGCGAGGATTTTAGGTTTATCAAATCTTATATAATGATTGGGCTTGTCTATGGTATGTTCACACACTGCAGACTTCGATGTACGCCTATGCTTGATATCCGATATGTGTTCCTTAACTCTTTTACCGATGCTCCTCTTTGTTTGACCTATCTATGACAAGCCAAGTTTATATACTCCAGCACATTGTAAAGGAATATTACTTTTGAAAGGTGGTGGTGTGGTTAACCATTGAGGTACCTATCTGTATGTGTGGGTTTCCTATAAACAGTGTGTCCTAATGTATTGTCAGGATTCTTGATAATAAGAATATCAAGGAAAGCTAAAGTATTATTTGTTAGGTTTAAAATTTAATTCAAATATTAAACAACACCGTTCGTATTCACGACAATTAAGTGATCAGATTGAAATCCTTCCTTGAAATCGAATACGATATTTACGACATAGCAGATATTCCGTGATAACTACCTACAAACATTAACTTCAGTTGTTAGTAAGATTAATATTTAGTTAGTCGGTTTATTTCGCATTTTATATTTATATTAATTTTATATTTTTTTTACTTGGCACCGCCTTCAAAATAAGAAAATACTTATGTAATCATTTCTGTCAAACTAAATAAAAAACGTATAGCTTTGTGCTAAATACATTTATTTTTAATTTTTAGTTTATTGTCTGAAATCGTTTTTTTTTTATATAAAAATATTGTTTATATTGTAATTGAAAAAAAAATCAAATTATTACAATGTTATTATTTATATAATCTCTTTAATGTTTTAATGATTATTTTCATCACATTTCTGAGATATTTATGGGTAATAACTTCTTCATTGACCGAGAGGATTGTTCAACCATGGATAGACTCTGGGGCATCTGTTGCAGATTGTCATGTAGTAAGTTTTCTGAAACAATATTGAATTTTAAATAACATAAAGCAGCCTCTTAAAGAAAACATTTTCTATTACCTATGCGTCTATACTTAGATTTATATTTAGATTATCCATCATTATCTTCTGTGTTTCCAACTTTTTTGCAGTGTCATGTTAAATATTGTTATAATGAATGGTTGTGAATAAAGACGATGTTAATTTCAAGGAGTTAGGATTATTGTTATTGTATTCACTTACACCAGTTTCCACTCCTTTAATACCTCCACAAGTTGTACGACGACACGCAGCAGGAACAGATTTTGGGCAGTCTTGTTTTAAGTACTCATTTACAGGTACAGGATTTTGAATCCAGTTGATAACTTCATTTGCGTTTACCTGTGTTTTTGATGTAATAGTTTAGATTTCATTTTAATATTTTTTTTAAATCAAGCTTACTAAAATATATGTTTAAACACAAATTTACCATAAATGCGTCATTTAAATTATTCAGCATATCCATAAAACGAATTAAAGCTCTCCTCAGCCCTGGGTTTACTCTCACATACCACTCATGGATGTAAAAACCGAATGGAGCACGGTTACCGAGATAATGTCTTTCAAAGTTTTTGACTATATGGGCGAACCATGCGCTTTCGTCGTCTGAATCAGGACTAAAATTAACAATGTATTAAATTTACAAGAATTTCAGTTAGCTTATTTAATAAAAAAAGAAATATTAAACATATTAATTACTTACTTAGCAAAGCATGCGTCAACAAATGAACAAGGGAATCCTTGCAAATCAGTCCAGGAAACCATAGGAATTACCCATGGTCCAGGGATGGATGCAGAAGGGCAAGGACCTATAACACAGTCCTGGGTTGAAGCGTAATGTAGGGTGTAAGGCCAAAGACCTGGATCTGTGAATTCAGTGGTCGGCCAACTCAAATCGTATCTAAGTCCAGTTTCAGAGAGCATCTGGTACGTGCTGTTGCCGGACAATTGAAGGAATGGACTGCGGATTCCTGAAATAAAATTTAACAGCTTTTTACTTTTTGTAGATATCTTCTTTTAAGATATATTAATTGTAACTGCATAAATAACATGATTAGATAGTTGGAAACTAGAAGAATTGGAACTACTTTTCAACCCAGAATAAATTTTAAGGATTTTGATAATAGAGAAATAAAGTTTGTAATTTGGGTTGCATTGGATCTGAGATCCGAACCATTTCTTAATTTATAGTAATATTTTATGGAATAAAGTGACTCATGGCAATATAAATACTAAAAAATTATATCATATTTTTTTTATTAGTAGCGCTATTGCAGAAATACTAACATGTTATAACCACGAGTGGAAACGCAGGCAGCTGCCAGTATTAATATAAATGACTGCATATCTTTTAAAAGATATTGATTTAAGTTAATAGTTAAACCGAATAATAACATTATTTTTCTTAATTCTGTTCTGACTAGATCAAATACTTTACAAATTTTAATCTACACAAAAATCAAAAATACACTTACCATGCATAGAGCTTGAAGGAATATTAGCAAAATTTGCCATAAGTCTTCTTTGGTCTCCAAATTCTCTCGTGGCTTCTTCAACAGTGGCCTTTCTCCAGTATTCTTGGTCAGTTTTGTGAGTAATGGAATGAAGAGCTATTTCAAAACCACGATTGTAGATTTCATTAACTAAACTATAGTCTGTGTATTCGTGATTAACAAAGAATGTGGCTCCAATCGGGCATCTGTTCTTGTTGAAACGATTGTAAAGTAGAGCTCGATAAGTTTCAATATTTACCGTGTTCATTCCATCATCAAAAGTGAGAAGAACAAACTGTAAAAAAGAAGATTGATTCAATTACATCATGGGTATAAATAAATACGAAGTTTGTGTTATTAAGAGTCACTTGAGTTACTAATATTTAAGCCTTAGCTAAAATACAATAATACATAATGAATTACCTGCGGGGTGTTTCGGGGTTCTAAGTTGCCGGGAATTTCCGTGGATGAGCATTTGCATTCTGGCAGTTTACATTTTTCATCGTCACAGAGTTCCGCTGAAGGCAGATCCTTAGCTTTACTCTGCGAAATAATAATAAGGACCAAGGCAAACAAAAATGAGACGGATCTCATTTTGTAACTTTTAATGTTACCAAATTACAACTGGAGACCTTGTTCATTATAAGTAGTTATATAAACTTGTTTATCGTTCTTATCTACATGGGATTGTCGAATAGATTTATTTTTATTATATTTAGCGTAATCAATTCTGATAAACAGCAACAATATTGATTAGTGAAAATGATTAGTGGGTAGTTGAAGTTAAAGTCTTCGATCTGGTTTCAGTTCAGGCACAATTTATCCTTTTGATATATAAACTGTACAGTATTTTTTGCTTGAATCCATTCATATTTGAATGCGTGTGCATGCGTGCATATAACTGAACCGACTTAATAATACAAATATATAAATTTATATAAATAAAAATGAAAAATAAACTGATACGGTCAGGGATTCAAACCCGCGACCGACCGACGAACCTCTGGGAAAACGTCCCGTCGCTCTACCAATTGATTTACCGTATTGCTGTCCGACTCAATTTATCAAGCATTCTATATGAGATCGTCTTTATCGGGACGGTGGTGACATCTATAAGACTTCTTTTGAAAATAGTAACCAATGTTTCTAACTTTGCAGTATAGATAAACATTGAAAGATGCTACGACCGGCACTTTTCTGCGTCTTATCCTTGGCGGCAGGTCTGCTTCTCCTTTTTGGATTCGTTAAGTTCGCGGATACTATAATGACGTGGTGTATCAGGCAATGGAGTATTTCGTTCCATTTGCTGACTTATCCATCGGTGGCAAAGCTCGCCCATTGTTTAATGCCCAATATGGTCATGCTCAAGACCGAAGACATTTGGCATACCTCATTTGGGCTGATGCTCGGAGCCGCAAAACTCCGGATGTAAGTTCAAAGAAGAGAGCCATTAACCAAGCTGCCAAGTCCTATAAAAAGCATTGCGGAAGGCTCGTCTCGATCGAATCGTTAAAAATGGCGAAAAGCTCTCTGTCAGACCAACTGGCATGAGCTTTCTGGTCTCTAGCCAAAGTCGAACTTCTGCCAACCCTCACTGCCTGCTCTATTGAAGTCGGATGGATCCTTGATCCACACAGCAACAGAGAAAGCGAATGTATCTGCTTCTCTGTTTCCTGATAATTCACATCTATATACTAGCAATGCTTCTCCAGCACATCTTCCTCTTTGTGGTATTTCGATGCCTGAAATCCTTATCACAAACAAAGAGATATAGAGAACATTGTATCGTTTAGATGTGAATAAGGCCAGTGGTCCTGACGATATACCAGCCATTCTGCTCAAGACATGCGCAGCTGAGTTGTCTCTTGAATTGAAACATGTGTATCGCCTCTCTTTCAAAACTGGAATAGTGCCGGAACTACTATAATGGCAAGATTATGGAACGTGTATTGAACTAGCGGCTTCTAGCGTACCGAACGACAGTCCGGCTGACAGTACGGGTTTCGCCGAAATAGGTCCGTTGGTGACCATCTAGCGTGCACTACAAACATTTTAGGCCAGGCCATAGAGAGGAACGGAGAAGCGGTCACCGTCTCTCTGGACGTCTCGAAGGCTTTTGACAGGGTTAGGCATGCGAGCCTTTTAAGCAAGCTTTTAGCGTACGGTATATCTCCTGGTCTGATTGGCTGAATAACGGACTTTATGACCCAGAGATCTCTACGAGTAGTTGTCGACGGGGGTTCTTCGGAACCCTTGAACATAAATGCCGTAATGCCTCAGGCTCCTTTTACCTTGACTCCTACTTTCCGGAGTGTATGTAAGTGTGTCCTTGGAATACAGTGACCGGCTTCAGTTGTTAGCCTTAGAGATTTCCTCGAACCGCAACTTTGGTCGGTTAATTGGGTTCAGAGCAAGAGCAGCTGCGGGAAAGCTTGCCATTCTTGCGAAGGTCCGACAGTACTTTACACCGGGACAGCTACTCGTATTATAGAAAGCACAGATCCGGTCGTGTGGAGTACTATGGTCACATATTTGCTGGTGCCGCAAAGACTCATCTTGCAGTTATTGATTCAATATAGAGGCCAGCAAAGAGGCTTACTGGCGACCCTAAATTAGTTGACGCCAATCTCCACAGCCTTGAACACAGGCGTAGAATTGCCTGCCTGTTAGTATTCTATAGGAAACATTTTGGTGAGTGTGCGTAGGAATTTCTCCGTCTCCCTTCCATCACCAGACGCTCTGATGCACGGCAGGTATCTATCCCTACGTTGTGGACACTACAGCTGTCCGAACGAAGCGCTATGCTTCGTCTTTTTTAGTGCGTACAGCAAAGGACTGGAACAATTTGCCTGCGTCGGTATTTTCGGTCTTATTTAAAATGTTAAAAAGAAGCGATATAATGTGCACATTCCGGCGAAGTCAGATAGGGAGCCACTTTAATAGATGTCGATATTCGGATATGTGATCAAATTTGCGCAATCCGTGTATAAAACGAATGCACACAAATTTTGAAGCCATTCAAGTTTGTCAAGTAGCTCATCAGATGCATCTAAATAGCAGACGTCGGCCTAGTCAAGAAGTGGAAGGAAAAGGGTTTGTGCTAGCATTATTTTAGTTTGTAAAGGAAGGAAATTCTGCAACCGCTTGAGAGAATGAAGAGAATGATGTACTCTTCTACTAACTTCATCAATTTGTGGTGCCCAAGAGAGATGAGAGTCTATAATAATGCCTAAGTTTTTTGATTTCTCGGTCAGTGGTAAAAATGTAGCATCATAATAAATTTTAGGTAACAGTGTACTGTCAATTTTGTTGCGCAATTGTCGACTGCCTATTATCAAAGCTTGGGATTTTAGAGGATTAACAAGAAGGCCATACTCATTAGCCCATTCTTTAATCCTGTTGAGGTCACAATTTAACCCTTGAATAGCAGCAGCAAGGTCCTTAAGGGATGCATGACGGTAAAGCTGCAAATCATCTGCATATAGATGGCAGTGACAAGAGATAACTTTGGAGATTTCGTTAGTAAATAAAGAGAAAAGAAGAGGAGATAATACGCCGCCTTGCGGAACACCTGCAGAGATTCTTGCCCAGTCTGAGTAGTCCCCATCCATACAGACCCTCTGCCGTCGTCCACGAAGGTAAGAGTTAAACCAATTGATTACTGGAAATGAGATATTAAGAGAGCGAAGAACACCCAGCAATATTTCAAAGTTAACTGAATTAAAGGCATTGCTAAAATCAAGTAAAACGAGAATCGTTAATTCTTTATTGTCCATAGCACACCGAATATCTTCAGTCACTTTAAGTAAAGCCGTTGTGGTCCTATGTAACGGACGGAAACCAGATTGTAGAGGATTGAATCAGTTATTAGAGGATAAGAAGGAGGTAAGTTGCTTATGAACAGCATCTTCCAAAAGCTTAGAAAGGATAGGTAAAATTGAAATAGGACGAAAAATTTAAAAAGAGGTTGGATTAGAAGTTTTGGGCAATGGTGTGACATATGCCGATTTCCAAACACTAGGAAAAGTATTGGTAAGTAGTGAATAATTTAAGATATGAGCGATGCGAAAAAGGTATGGGTGCTCCTCGTTGCGGGGTGCCTTCTCCGTGGATCACGTCGGGGCATCGCGGTGAGTGCGAAAGCGACCCCGTGGTGTCCCATTATGACGGCGGCGGCAACCGTCAGGTTTTCATACCGATACTGATAAAGTTAAAGCTATAGTAGACTATCCAATTACAACCAATAGGAAGGGAGTTAAAATGTTTCTTGGTACAGCTTCTTATTATCGTCCCTTTGTTAGAAATGCGCCTCTTAACACACTTACTTAGCTTACCTACTTAGCTCTCGTAAGGATGCTCTGCCGTTTTAGTGGAACGAGGATGCAGAAAGAGGTATAGTATAGGTGATTGTTAAATTTATCTAATCCAACAGGTCGCTTAACGAGATGGGGTTGTAGACTTTCTGCCTTCAATTTTGTTATTGAGCACCGCATAGGTAAATACAACATTGTTCAGTTCCTATTGGAAACGAAATCCCAACAACCGTTAAAGATCCTTGGTACAATAAAATATTTAAGCGTTGTCAAATATTTCTAAAATTCAGTCCAAATTAGTTTATTGATAATGGCAAAATCCTTAGATACTCCAAAAATAAATTCGGTATTTCTGGTGAGAATGATTGGAAAGAAGTTACAAATGAACCTATGAACTAAGAAAAGATATTTTAAATTTAAATCATTGCAATGAACTTTCGCGGCATTTTGAAATTTTTAAAACTTATAAACGAGCGTCTCTTCGTTACTTTTGGCCTGGTATATACAAGGATTTTGTTAATTATGTCAATTCATGTGATACTGGTTCTACTTATAAGCATCAGCAAAATTCTACTAAATTCTATTCTAGGATCAAAAGGTTTGTTCCCGACCTTTTGAAAGGATTAGTGTTGATCTGGTTGGTCCTTTACCTCGTTCTCGAGCAGGTCATACATTCTTATTGGTGGTGGTTTGTTGTTTTAGCAAATATACTTGGTTGTTCCCATTACGGAGGGCAATTGGTAAACCGAAAGTGTCACGTTTGAAAGAGGTAGTATTTTTATTTTCATTGGATAATAGTACCCAGTTTAGTAACCAGTTTAGTAGTAGTGAAGTAAAATCATTTTTTGAAAAGTATAACATTCCACAAATTCATTGTACTCCTAAATATTTTCCTCGGGTTAATACTGTAGAACGGTATAACAGAACTGTTATGACCGCGTTATCTACTCTTGTTAAAGACGATCATCGTACTTGGGATACTATTCTGCCCAAAGTGCAATTCGTTAATAATATATAATAATAATAATAATCTTAATTCTTCAGTTAATGAAACTACGCATTTATCTCCGTTTTTCATAGTTCATGGTAGGGAACCAATTATTTGTGGTAGTCATTACAATTCCGTATTGAATACTCAATTTTCTTTGGATTGTGCATCTCGTAGCTCTTATGTTAAAAAATTAGGAAATCAAGAAAATATTTTTATTAAAGTCACTGATGCTATTAATAAAGCTCACGTTAAGAGTAAAGTTTATTATAATCGCTCGCGTCCCTTATTACAATTTAATGTTGGTTATATAGTGTGGAGAAAAACTTTTCCTTTAAGTGATGCTAGTAAATTTTTCACCTCTAAGTTAGCTCCTAAGTATGTGAAACCCGTGTAGTTCGTAAATTAAGCCCATTAGTGTATGAATTAGTAGATTTCGCCACCAATAAGGCATTAGGTAATTCGCATATAAAAAGTCGTAAAGAATGATTATGTTTATAATTCGTCAGCTGAGTTGTATGGTATGTAACATCGGTTCTGACAGTTGGTTAAAATATGACAATACATGTCCGTAGGTTTTGCTTGTATTTTTGAATGTCTTAATTTTCAGTATGACTTTAAATGTAAGAGATATCTGTTGTTAAGTGTTTTTTTTTTTAGTATATATATATTTTTTTGTTTTCTTTTAGTAAGGGTTTTGTTGCTGATCTTTAGTTACCTTATATTCCAGTATCAATACATGTTTTATTGATACCTGTTATTAAGTGTTATCTTTGGTTAGTTAATGTTTAGTTTATAATTCGTCCGGGCAGCTGAGTAGTATTGAATGTAACATCGGTCCTGACAGTTGGTTAAAAGATGGTTTGTATTGTCATTAGGTCATTCTGTAACAAAACTTGAATACCTTAATTTCCAGTATCAATTTATTTTATTTGATATCTGTTATTAAGTGTTATTTGATCTTAGTTTTCTTATATATTTGTTCAGGTCTTAGTTAAGATTTTTGTGTTAGAAACCTTAATTTCCAGCTATCTATTTAAGAATAATAGATATGTTGTTAAGTGTTGTATTTTTAGGATGTTTTATAAAGTTATATATTATGTTCCCAGGTATCTATTAGAGAATTATATATATCTAACAGAGTATTGTTTTAAGGTTATTAAAGTTAAGAAGTTATTTGTGGTATCTTATTTGTGTGCAGCAATATGTTTTCAGTAGGGAATTCACTGTTTGAAACTGGTTTTTGAATATTTGTTATCTGTACTTGGACTTTTTTGTTCTTGTTGTATAATGTGGTCCTTTTATGGAATCATTTTGTACCCGTGGGAAGGCTGTACCTTGTTTCAGTTTATCAATTTCATTATATGTTATTGATGATTATGAATTTTCCTCTTATATCGCGTAAAATTCTTCTGGGAAGGGAGGTACTGTTACATAGAAATTTCATTTCTGTAGATATTTAAATATTTATAATTTTAATATTATTGATTTCTTATTATCTGTCAAATTCGTAGACAAGGTAACTTATTTATCTGTTGACAGCTAATTACAAACTCTGTCTGTGACATTTCTTTTTGTTAAGATATTGAAATGTTGCCAGCTTAAGCTAACTTTATAATCCCTAAAATGTTATTGAAAATATAAACATTTTATTAATACTTACTATTTTAAATTTCATTTATTAATCATTATTAAGCATATCACTGAATATTATTTAAAAGTAGCTGTCATATTGTTTCAGAAGTTTAGTTGGAGCCAACGTTGTGTTATTGTTATGTTCATTAGTATAACAATTTGTTATCAATTTATTACATTTGTTTCTTCCTTTAGATAATTAGTGCATTGTTCCTAAATTATTTAAATATTGGTCTTCTTCAGATTAACATAAATTTTACCAACATTTCATGTAACGCGGCGTGTGCATAGCCACATTGTTTACATGTCTTTATATATATATTTCTTGTGTGCGTGTGTATGTCACTGAACTCCTCCCAAACGACTGGACCGATTTTTATGAAATTCTTTGTGTGTGTTCAAGGGGACTTGAGAATTGTTTAGATTCACAATTTGGTCCACTGGAAAATTGTTTTTCGATTAATTTTTAATGTGTAAGTAGGTGGTGATTTTGGAATGTTTCACATTGGTTCCGACAGACTGCGTTACCATGGCAATGTCAAATATTAAATAATATTATAATTTAATCATAGTCTGCCCTGACAGTTGGGTTTGCGATAGAAATGAGAAAAATATTTTAGTACTCGCGGCCCGATACGTTCTTCGCTACGTAAAAAGTGAAATTTAAAAAAATATCTTGGAACATCAAATTCATTTATTCAAACAAAAAAATCTTTATTTACATATTCATACGGTATCGATTGGTCGTATTATGATAAATATACATGTAATGACGTTAGATATTGTGATAACTTTTTAATATTTTTTATTTTTAAAGTTTGAATTTTTTAAATTTAAGACGCGTGTACAAGACAACGCCTGTTGGGTCCGCTAGTTATGTATATTTTGATTTTAAAATTCAATATAGTGATCTTTAGAGTCTTTTCTTTCGGAAGCACTTCCAAATTGAATATCTTATTAGCCTTCGGTGAGTGTTTTAGTTATTTATGATCTTATTAACGCATTTGAAGCGTTGTTTCTTAAATTCATTAGAGTGTTTAATTACGGGGCTAATTTATTAATATGGAATAATTATAATTCCTATTGTCGCCACTACTCGGGCAGTTTCAAAGTTTATCGGAGCAATATTTCGTAAGAAATTTGAATCTTTACTTTGAATTATGAAATTTTCCATAGGCTTTGAGGCTTTACTTAATTTTAATTCGTGGTAATTTTTAGTATTTGTCCTAATTCGACCCTGTGGAAGTAAAAAAAATATTTATACTATGTATTAAACAACTTTTTTATAAAGAACAAGTGTTTGACTATGATTCTCCAGTACCGACAAGCCTCTTGCTTCATATGTCATGTCATGTCATCATGCATATGTCTTCGCTTATAATTTGTCAGTAGCGACTAGGATTTCTTGTACAGTAATATTTACGCATGGTGCACGAGGGAATGCTTTGAGGGAAAAATAATTGAAGGTAGCTAGGTAGCTTCAATAATTAATAAGGTAAAAATAAGGTAAAAATAAGGTTATTTTTACCATCAGCAAGGCACTGAAAGGGTCAGTTTCTAACTGGTTGCCTCAAGTAACCTATCCAGGTATGACGTGACCTCAGTTAAAAGAACTTTTTCTGGCTAGTTTCTATAGTTATGAAACTCCTACGAATAATCATTAGGCAATGAGCATTCATGAGGGCTTTAGGTGACCTTGTACACAGGTACGTTGACGTATGTTGACGATATCTCCTTAATATTTAGCACAGTAGAACAAGAATTGGAGAGATTACAAGAAGTTCTAGAATTTCTGACTAAAGGTGGGTTTTCTCCTAATTAAAAAAAAATTATCATTTCTTAAGAAACGAGTGGAGTTTCTTGGTTATGAGACAGAGGCTGGTGAGATCAAACCAAATAAACGCAAAATCGAGGCTCCGTCGTCTTTGCTATCGCTACAAACTTGTAATCAGGTGAGATAATATATAGGTTTGACGTAGTACTTTCGTCAGTTTGTACCAAACTTCTCTTGTCTCCGCTCTACAGACTGACATCAGGTAAGTCCTCCTTTGAGTGGAAGAAAATTTGAGAGGAAGCGCGACAGAAGGTAATTGAAATTTTAACTAATGAACTAGTGCCTATGATTTTTGATTCACAATATTCAATAGGTCTCCATACAGACGCCAGTGCCGAAGGCTACGGTGTAATATTGCTTCAGGTTGCGGACGGTAAGCTTCGCCCTTTCACTTTTTTTAGTAAACACACAACATCGCCTGAGTCCCGTTACTACTCTTATGAGTTGGAGACGCTCGCTGTTATCAACGTGGTAAGACATTTTAGACATTATTTACATGGTCGAAGGTTCATAGTTGTGACTGACCGTAATTCACTAAAATCATCACGAAATAAAGTCGACCTCAACCCGAGAATTCATAGATTGTGGGCGTACTTGCAGTCATTTGACTTTGATTTATTTTCTCGCCATCTTTTAACTAAGGACCCACAGCAACAACAACTCAGAAGAATTGAAAAAAACATAGTGAACTTTACTGAACTCTCTGACAACTGGGTGCTAACTGAGCAAAAGCGAGCAGAAACTTGTCACTGCTTTGAATGAGGAACAACTCGACGAGGACTTTGCCAAGACTTATGAGGTAAGATCTGGTGTTCTTTATCGTAAGGTACAGCGGAATAGTCGAACGAGGTGTTGGTCTATCATCAACAACATCCACGAGTCCATTATTCATGTATGTATTCATGATTTCCAAATGCGTATTCATAACTGACGAATGGGGAATGATGAGAATTTAAGGAGCATCAGTATGCTCCTATTAGTCCTAGTGGACATATGGAAAGAAGGGAATCTCTTCCCTTGTTTCCATATGTCCTTGTTTGGGTTATTGCCAGAATATATACTGGCAGCAATAAAGTGACGAAAACTTTAATTATTTTGATTTTACTTTGATTATTTCGTTCAACTGTATATGATTTTATATCTATTATTTAAATTATATTTATTTTATTTTAACATATTTGAGAGATAGGAATGACTTTGTTTGATTGTTACTTTCTTATAATTCCAACTAATACAATATAACAACAACCAAAGGAAGTTATTACATGAAATTTCTTATGAAATTCTATAAAAATTATTTTTAAAAAAAGGTCAAAATGTTACTAATTTCGCATCATTTAAGCTATCAATAGCAGAATTGTTTTAAACAGAGTTATATCTATAAAAGATACTACTATTTTTCTCATAAACAAGGTCACATTTGTTTTTCGTAGTTATATAAAACTTCTTAGTTTTAATAATAATCAAAGCATTATAATATAAAAACAATAATAAAAGTAACTAAAAAAAATCAGAACCTGCTTTCTAAAAACTTCAAATCGCTTTCTGTTACAGGATTATAAAAAATACTTAAATCTGAGTAATAAGTAGAGATCAAACAAAAAAAAAATATTTATTAACCGACTACTAAAAAGGAGGAGGTCACTCAATGTGACTGTATCTACGCTACTTTTATTTGCGTTCTCGGATAACACCCTTATATATGAACCGATTTTAATGATTATTATTTTTTGTTGGAAACGAGATATTCGAAGGGTGGTCACACAATAAGGATACCAGGATCTGATGATGGCATCTTAGAGAAGTCGAGAACAACCTTTAATAAAAGAGAGTTGAATTATTACGTTTGTACGTTTTCTTATTTTTTTTGAAGTATTTTATAGCACTATAATTTAATGAAGGTCTAGTTTGAAGTCGATCTGATGATGGAGCTAAATGACAGTCGGAGGAACTTTTACAGGAATTACAGCATTTGCCTTGTGTTTGAACTTGATTAATTTGTAATGATGGAAACTCTACATCTAGATGTATTGCGACTATAGGGATCTGTGGATGTTCTTCCTCGAACAGTTAAGGAAACTTATCAATGGTTTACAGTAGCTATCTATCTATTCATTTATAAGGATGATAACTAAAATGTTCGTAAGAAAAAACACCTAATTAAGATTGAAGTTTTACATGGAACTTTTACCTGCTAGCATGTTGATGCTTCAATTTTAGACTGAATTTCAGTTGCGTAATCGCGTCATCACTGACAATGGTCTTTCTTCGTGTTTCGTAAACATTCAATAGTTTGAATTATCGATTTTTTCTAACAGTTTCCATCTATCGTTTTTAGTTTCAAAAATCGTCGTCTAAATTAAAAATTCAAGAAATTTCCTTGTTAAATGCTTGTGAACATTGTGCTATGCGCGGTCATCGAATACGATATTTACCACATAACAGATATTCCGTGATAACTACCTACAAACATTAACTTCAGTTGTTAGTAAGATTAATATTTATGTCGAGGTCACGGGTTCGAATCTCTGCCCGTGTCGGTTAATTTCTCATTCTATATTTATATTTATTTAATACTTTTTTAACTTGGCATAGCCTTCAAAATATACGTTTTTTTTGTCTGTCTATATTGTTAGCCCTGTTGGCTATTACAGAGTCACCGGGAGAGCGGGTGGGACAGTAGATCCACCTTTAAAAAGGGGGGCCAGATGGGCCCCCATGGGGAACGTCTTCCCGAGGCCGTCTCGGATTGAGATACGGACCTCAGCTCGGGGCGTCGTTAGTCAGGAGGGAAGCTAAGGAAATTTGGACACTAGCGTCCTCCGACGGCAGAACGCCAGTGCAACGGCGCACTTACTCAGTTGGTACCTCGTCTATACCGGTATATATGTTGCGTCTGTATGTTGTGTGATGTCATTTATGCCTACGCGTACGTTATTACCTAATGTAAACGCGTCGTCGGGGTCAACGAGTACCAACTTGGGTCTTCTTTTTCTGACTAAAGTAGTCTTACGTGGTCTATACTCTGCGGCATCAGCCACCAGTTGGTTCGGGTGTCGCTCAGCACGTTCAAAGTACTTTTGGGAAAGCCCCTTGAAGTACTGAGCGATGGTCGGAAGGTCCAAGTCTCTATGGAGATCGATGTTGCGTACGAACCACGGCGCCCCGGTTGCAATCCGTGTAAACCTGTTCTGAATCACCTGAAGGGGTTTCAGATTAGCGTGCGCAAAAGCGAGACTCGCATAGGATATGACGGAACGTATGCAAGCTTTGTAAAGGGACATTTTACTCCGCTTGCCTAACAGCGGATATAAACGACCTAATCGGTTTATCAAAGAGTTTGATTCGCGGGAATATCCTTGGGGGGGGGGGGGATGTTTGGGGCGTTCGAAAAGCACCGAAACGCTCTTCTCAGGGTTTACTTCGAACCGCCATTTCGGCAGTCAACTCTCGAGGGAGTCGACTGCGGATTAGAGACGTTGGTATATCTCCCAGTGATCGTGGAGTTAGAGGACGTGTAAAGCGCGGTATCGTCCGCGTACATGGCAAGATGCACTTTAGATCGCGGTCTAGGAATATCGCTAGCGTAGATGGAGTAGAGGATGGGCGAGAAAAGTGAACCCTGGGGGACACCCGCCTTGATGGGGCGGGGGGTTGACAAAACGCCGTCAACTCTGTAGTGAAAGGAGCGATTCGACAGGTAGTCCCGTATGATGAGTACGAGCCTGTCCGACACCTTGAACTGGTATAGCTTGTACACCAGTCCATAGTGCCAGACCCTGTCAAACGCCTTAGCTACATCGAGGAAGAGCGCTCCTGTCCTATGCTTCTTGGCCCTCACAGTGGCCCCTATCAGTATGTGCTCCGTGAGGCGGTGCACCTGAAGGGATCATGAATGGTTGGCTCTATAGCCGAACTGCTTATTTGAGATGATTTTGAGTCTCTCGATTTCCGATCTAAGTATACAGAGGATGATTCTCTCATATACTTTCCCTAAGGAACTAAGAAGACTAATGGGACGGTAACTACTAGGCAGATGCCGGGGTTTGCCCGGCTTATGGAACCCTTTCACTATGGTTTCTTTTCACTGGGCCGGAAACGAGCACCGGCCAGTAGAGCGTTAAAAATGTTAACAAATAGGTAAATTAAAGGAGGCGGAAGGAGAATTTATCACTTAGTTAGTGATCCTATCGAGAACTAGCAATTTCTTGGCGTGAAGCGCCCTAACTATGGACATCACCTCGTCTAGGTTCGTTTCATTGATTGGTGGACCGACCGGTGGCTGAAAACACATTTTATTGACCGATTTGTCGACCATTTCGAAATGATCGCTATCAACCGATTGAGCAGACAGACGGCACTGGTTCTCTAGACTATCGGCTAAGCACTCAGCTTTGTCAAGGTCGTCAAACGCGATGGCGGAGTGTCTGCCTTCAACGCTCTCTGCAACCGCCAGAATTCCTGGTGTGTTGGAGAGAGCGCTGCAAGCGCCCTATCCCAGCCGCTATCTCTGAAGTCGTCGAGAGCTAGTCTCAACTCCCTCTGGAGACGGCGCAGCCTCCGTTAGTTGTCATCTGTCGGGTATCGGTCATGGGCTCTAATCGCGGTGTTTTTACGGATGATGAGAAGTCTAAGGTTCGGAAGGAGTGCTCGGTAACCCTCGAAGTTCACTCGGACCTCCCTCGAGGACTTTCCTATGCTGTCTACCAAATGTTTGATGGTTTCCCCCTTCGCGATTGCCCTATCGTTCCTAACGAGACGATAATTCGCGATGCGCGGATCACGATTACACGGCTTCAGAAAGGTCTCTTGTACTAACAGGACGTCTATCTGGTGCGTGACCACGAAGTCGCGCACTAGATCTATCTGCTTAAGTAGCCCGTTCGCGTTAAATGTAGCGACAGTCAGAGAGCGAGGTTTTACCCTTCCACGCGATGTCGTCATGTGGACATCGTGTGTTCGTATATCGATTTGATTCGGACGGCGTGCTTGAGGAGCACTTCCATCCTCGCGGAAGGGTTCCGCGCCGAATCCCATTTCGTTCGAAAAGACTAGGAGCTCTTCGATGTTTATTACACCGAAGAGGCTCGTGATGCACGCGAGCGAACTCGCAACTCCATAGGTGGAGTTACGAAACGGCGGCGGCGGTGACGACTGGGATAGTCCTCGGAGGCTTCACCCAAGCGCCTGAGGAGCCTGGGATGCCTGAGGACCCGCGGGCCTCCTAGGGGCTAGCCCATGCAGGCTGGACGAACCGAGGAGAATGCCTTGCCGGCTGTGTCCTGCGCGGCGCTTTGGGTCACCCGCGATAATTCGAGGGGTGGCCCATCTGTCCGCACAGGACGCAGCTGGGAGGATCCTCAGGGACCGGTCTGTCCCACGGACAGTCGGCTGTCGCGTGGTCGTCCAGACACTTGACGCACCTTGGACGCGCGTGACAAAAACGTTGGCAATGCCCATAGAGCTGGCAGCGATGACACTAAACAGGAAAACCGCGACCGCGTTGAGTTTCGACCCTAAGGCCGGAGAGTTGGCAGACTGCCTTGACGTTAAAAATTTGCTTTCCTTCCGCGATACTTTCGAGCATAATAAGAAAATACTTATTTAATCATTTCTGTGAAACTAAATAAAAAAACGTATAGCTTTGTGTTAAATACATTTATTTTTAGTTTATTGTCTGAAATTGGTTTTTTTTAATATTGTTTGTAATGTAATTGAAAAAAGGAATCTAATTATTACAATATTATTTTTTATATAATCTCTTTAATGTTTTAATGATTATTTTCATCTCATTTCTGAGATATTTATGGGTAATAACTTCTTCATTGACCGAAAGGATTGTTCAACCATGGATAGACTCTGGGGCATCTGTTGCAGATAGTCATGTAGTAAGTTTTCTGAAAAAATATTGAATTTTAAATAACATAAAGCAGCCTCTTAAAGAAAACATTTTCTAGTACCTATATCTATACTTAGATTTATATTTAGATTATCCATCATTATTTTCTGTGTTTCCAACTTTTTTGCAGTGTCATGTTAAATATTGTTATAATGAATGGTTGTGAATAAAGACGATGTTAATTTCAAGGAGTTAGGATTATTGTTATTGTATTCACTTACACCAGTTTCCACTCCTTTAATACCTCCACAAGTTGTACGACGACACGCAGCAGGAACAGATTTTGGGCAGTCTTGTTTTAAGTACTCATTTACAGGTACAGGATTTTGAATCCAGTTGATAACTTCATTTGCGTTTACCTGTGTTTTTGATGTAATAGTTTAGATTTCATTTTAATATTTTTTTAAAATCAAGCTTACTAAAATATATGTTTAAACACAAATTTACCATAAATGCGTCATTTAAATTATTCAGCATATCCATAAAACGAATTAAAGCTCTCCTCAGCCCTGGGTTTACTCTCACATACCACTCATGGATGTAAAAACCGAATGGAGCACGGTTACCGAGATAATGTCTTTCAAAGTTTTTGACTATATGGGCGAACCAAGCGTTTTCGTCGTTGGAATCAGGACTAAAATTAACAATGTATTAAATATACACGAATTTCAGTTAGCTTATGTAATTGAAAAAAGAAATATTAAACATATTAAATACATACTTGGCATAACATGCATCAACCATTGAACAAGGAAATCCTTGCAAGTCAGTCCAGGCAACCATAGGAATTACCCATGGTCCAGGTATGGATGCAGTAGGGCAAGGACCTATGACACAGTCCTGGGTTGAAGCGTAATGTAGGGTGTAAGGCCAAAGACCTGGATTTGTGAAATTAGTGGTCGGCCAACTCAAATCGTATCTAAGTCCAGTTTCAGAGAGCATCTGGTACGTGCTGTTGCCGGACAATTGAAGGAATGGACTGCGGATTCCTGAAATAAAATTTAATAGATTTTTACTTCTTGTAGATATCTTCTTTAAGATATATAATTTATAACTGCATAAATAACATGATTAGATAGTTGGAGACTAGGAAGAATTTGAACTACTTTCCATCCCAGAATAAAGCTTAAGGACTATGATATAGAGAATAAAGGTCTGAGATCTCAACCATTTCTTAATTTATAGTATAATATTTTATGGAATAAAGTGACTCATGGCAATATAAATACTAAAAATTGAAATCATATTTTTTTTATGATAAGTAGAGACTTGTAGAGTTAATAAAATTGTATAACCACGAGTGGAAGCGCAGGCAGCTGCCAGTATTAATATAAATGACTGCATATTTTTTAAAAGATATTGATTTAAATTAATAGTTA
The DNA here is from genome assembly GCA_959347405.1 of Napeogenes sylphis. NCBI lineage: Eukaryota > Metazoa > Arthropoda > Insecta > Lepidoptera > Nymphalidae > Napeogenes > Napeogenes sylphis. The sequence continues at coordinate 35,948,192 of OY365780.1, read as the reverse complement.
AATCGATTAATAACATTATTTTTCTTACTTGTTTTCTGACTAGAGCAAATACTTTTCAAACTTGAATCCACACAAAAATCTAAAATACACTTACCATGCATAGAGTTTAGAGGGATATTAGCGAATCTTGCCATAAGTCTTCTTTGGTCTCCAAATTCTCTCGTGGCTTCTTCAACAGTGGCCCTTCTCCAGTATTCTTGGTCAGTTTTGTGAGTAATGGAGTGAAGAGCTATTTCAAAACCACGATTGTAAATTTCATTAACGAAACTGTAGTCGGTGTATTCGTGACTAACAAAGAATGTGGTTCCAATTGGGCATCTGTTTTTGTTGAAACGATTGTAAAGTAGAGATCGATAAGTTGGTATATTTACAGTGTTCATTCCATCGTCAAAAGTGAGAAGAACAAACTGTAAAAAAGAAGATTGATTAAATTACATCATGGGTGTAAATAAATACGATGTTTGTGTGTACTTATTTTTAACTTAAGTCTTACCTAAAATACTATAACACATAATGAATTACCTGCGGGGTGTTTCGGGGTTCTAAGTTGCCGGGAATTTCCGTGGATGAGCATCTGCATTCTGGCAGCTTGCAATTTTCTTTGTTGCAGAGTTCCGGTGAAGGGAGTTCCTTAGCTTGACTCTGCGAAATAATAATAAGGACCAAGGCGAACAAAAATGAGACGGATCTCATTTTGTAACTTTTAATGTTACCAAATCACAACTGGAGACCTTGTTCATTATAAGTAGTTATATATATATTTTTTATCTTTCTTATCTATATAGGATTGGCGAAAAGATTCATTTTTATTGTATTTAGCGTAATCAAATCTGATAAACAGCAACAATATTGATTAGTAAAAATGATTAGTGGGTAGTTGAAATTAGAGTCTCCGATCTGGTTTCAGTTCAGACACAATTTATCCTTTTACTATATAAAATGTACAATATTTTTTAAATGAAAAATAAACCGATACGGGCAGGGATTCGAACTCGCGACCACTGGGAAACAGCCCCGTTGCTCTACCAATTGATTTACCATATCGGTGTCCGTCTCGGTAATTTAAGTATTCTATATGAGATCGTCTTTATCGGGTCGGTGGTGACATCTATAAGGCTTCCTTCGAAAACCCTAACCAATGTTTCTAACTTTGCAGTATACATAAACATTGAAAACAAACCACTACCGAAATTAATGTTTGAAAATATCTATCAATATAGAATGAAAAATAAACCGATACGGGTGGGCCATGTTGAGCTTATTTAAATTTATATAAATATAAAATGAAATATAACAGCGATACGGTACCTCGATTGGTAGACCGGTGGGACGGTTTCCCAAAGGTCGCGGATTCTAATCCCTGCCCGTATGTATCGGTTTATTTTTCATCCATATTTATATGAATTTAAATAATGTTAACAAGGCTAAACATGTTTATAGATATTTTCAAACATAAAGTATTTGTCGAAAGTCATTATCGTCTTAAATGAAATAAGTAAAAACACTACCAACCAAGACTTCATGCAAAACTAGAAAACGAGAGCTCTACCGGTCATTGAGACAAAGGTAGAAATTAATGTAGAATACCCAATAGGGTATTTTTTCTGATCAATAGATCAGGAAATATCGTCGACGAAATTTTTTGTGTTCTGATGGTGCCTCGACAACTACATTATGTAAAAACACCATGCATCCAGATGGTGGGAATGGTTTTAAGTTTAATTATCGCTGTCAGCGGCAGAAAAAGGTCTTCGAAACCCTCTACAATTAATATTTGGAATATCCAACATATGATTAACATACTGAAAAGACATTTTGGAATAGCACTTAGGCTTGGAAGATACCAGTATTTATGGCTTTGAGATCAGAAAATTTCATCAAAAATGGTATGTATGCCCGCCTAGTGAGAAAACTGGTGTTCCTACTTAATTGTTTGTGTTATTTGAAAGAAGAGCCTGGTACCATATGGTCCAAGGTTTTCTCTGCCAAGTCCTCTCTCTTTATTTAGGTTTCGTTTATTCATCACTATATATATATATTTAGGTATACGAGGATATGGCCATCTAATAAATCATACATTTTTTTAGAAATCAGGTCGGTAATGACAGATTGCTGTTTTCGCCCAGTTTCCGTCTTTATCTAAAGTTTTTATGTAGTTTGGAAGGTTTGAGCACTAAATCTACTCAAAGTATTTAAAATTTTATTACAGAAGATATTATTATTTGACATTGCTAAATAAATAGTTAACTATTACTAGTTCCTATGTTGGTTGTTTTGGTATTCTGACGAATCTCTTCATTTTGTATTGGATTTCTAACTTATCAGAAGTTATCTGTTACAGTTTTGCTTAAAGGCTCAACTTTTATCCTGGTATAGCTATTGCACATCATTTTCGTATATTAAACATAATATATAACAATTAAACTCCACGCTTTCAGTTGATGAACTATGGAAAAGCCGATTGTCCAATAATACTAGGTTGTTTTCGGATCTTTGGATTAATTACTCCAATTTACTTAATTTACTTTTATTACATGTTATATTTTAAAATCATAAAGAATCATAGAGATAATGAACATTTATTTTTGGTAACAATATTATCATTATAATCCACAACGAACATCAGGTACTTAAATTTTATCGTTTCTCTTGAAAAATGTTATCACACCGATAATGGTTTTCAAAGTAAATTAAATTTTAATGGATTACAGTGGACCTTGTGGATGAGATAACGTTATTAATCGTAATTAAAATATTGTTTTTGGCATTTACTGATAATATTATTTGTAACTTGTTTCAATGCAAAACATATTATTATTAAGGCTATTCATATATTTATTATTATTATAGTATTCATTTCAAATTTATTCAAATTCCAATTCCCTACTTAAAGGCCAGTAACGCTCTTGTGCATCCTCTGATATTACAAGAGAACATGGGCGGCGGTATTCAGTTTATATTTTGTAAACGACAGGATCGGTTGCCCTCCTTTTAAAATAAAAAAAAATAAAAATCTAAGTCCACAAAAAAATACAATCATATTATTGGAAAATTTATTGCGTGTTTACAGGTATATGAGTATGTCATCGACCTGAAAGTATTTTTGTCTGAATGTTTGTTTATTCGTGCATTGTACTTTATATCTTATTCTCCCAGTAACGTAAACATTATTAGTTACTCCAAAAAACAAATTTATTTTTGTAGGAAAACATAAAAAACTTTTGGAATTTTCATGACAGAATGAACGTTCCGAACCGAATGAATGCCATAGTAGCTTACTATTACACTCAAAAAAAATGATTAAACATGATGTCTTGCAGTTTCTACCAATGAAAATCAAAAATGAAAACTGTTTCCGAATTAAATCTTAAAGGGTAACCGATATAAGTAGCGACAATTTCATGCCAACTTTTAAGATAACAAGATATATTTTTTCAGATGTTGTGGAAAAATAAAACTTTTTTTTTTATTCGTACATACGAGGCCAAATATATCATAACGTAGGTTCACTGTTTTGCCTGTAGGTTTGCTTCTGACAAATGGCGCCTATAAATTCCTGTAAAATATCTTTCAGGGGTAATACTACAGAAGAAATTGATCAGCGTAGTGCAAATAAAAGTTCAGTGAGTAGGTTTATTGTAGAATAATTATAAATTTTGTTCCAGCAACACAATTGATTCCGTTCTTTAAAACTGCACTTTGTATCAGATATATTATATGTTTAACTGGACTGTAAAAGCTATTTATTAATAACTAGCTGTTTTCTGCGGCTCCGCCCGCGTTTAGGACGCTTTTCGCGTTATCTGTGGAATACACTTAATTCTATCTTAATCAGGACATTATTCAAATATATATAATAGAGTATTGAATGCGAAATAATTATTACCAAACATTATGTTTTTGAGTAACGCTCAAATAAAGAATTTATTTTTTTTTTTTGTAATGACTATGCTGTTAGCCAAGTGGCTATAACAGCGTCACCGGGGGAGTGGGTGAGTACTGAGACCCGCCCTTGAAAAACCCGGGTCGGAGGGGACTGGGGAAAAAAAATATAATATTCTAAAAAAAGTCAGCGCCATCTATTGAGATTTTATGTAACTAAATTTAAAATTTGCATATGCTGTTAATAAATTTGTTATTTTATTAAAATTCAGATAAAACACAGTAGAAATTCTAGCTTTATCTAAATTAAATACGTTTATGTACATTTCGCATTCAATTCAGTTTGAAGTAAATTTTCAATTGACCATAACTTCTTTTTTCCTTAACCGATTTTGACGAATTACTACCAAAACCTACCGTGATGTAAACGGTATACACCAATATTAGACTCTCTTAAGAAATTCTAAGAAATCCATAATTTCTTGACCATACTATTTAAAACCACCAACTAATACGTAGTAAACATTTAAAGTGAAAGGTGGAAATAAAACAATTTTCCACGGATTAAACTCGTTGCGAATAATATTAATCGTGTTGACGACAAGATCAGTAAATCAGTTAATTAGTCATCTACTCCCAACAGTACCTAAGATTCCTCGTATAGAGTTCAGGATGCACACAAAACGCACTAACAGTATCTTGAGTTCTCAACGTGCCATCAGAGACATGAGACTTTATATTTTTATTTAAGAGTGGGTCCCAGGTCTTAGAAAGTTTCCAACCATCTTCTCTATTAAAATAAGGATGTTCTTTAATGTACACAGTTACCATGCTTACCATTCTTGGAAAGTTGGGTTTGCTTTAAAGCATTCGAAACGTCGAGTTATATTTATACTAATAATTAAAAAAACATATCGAAATATTTTATTATTATATTACTTTGATTAAAATAAAAGGCACCAATCTGAAAAAACTTTATCATACGTTTATCAACAGTAAAAATATATTTTTATTTTGTACATGAGTTCTTTTATCAATATAATATAATTACTATTATAGTAATAATATAAACTTCAGCAGAATGATTTTTTTAAAGTTTTCTTGGGTGTCTCTTCTCGGGCCGGGGCGCGTTTGGAACCCTCGTAATTATTTTATTTATTTATTTATTTTATGTACCACAATGAGTTATAAAAATTAGAATAATAATAAAGACGTATTATTTTTTTTTGTGAAAATACATACATAATAATAATAAATAACAAATACATACATAATAATAATAACCAAATTGTCCCTACCCCAATCGGAGAACTTGGATAAGGTACTCTCGATTTCCGACACAAGTTGTTCGCGACTTTCTTGCACAATGGAACGAGGGATATTCGCACGGCCTGTATAAAATGCGTCTCCGGTGCTGTCGTCCGCATAGCAATGAATGCCATCAATAGACAACATATCATTGATATGCAGAAGAAACAGCGTCGGAGAAAGTACAGAACCTTGCGGGACGCCAGCGTTTATATCCAATTTATCAGAGCAGCTACCGTCTACGACGGCTCTTATGCATCGGTCGGATAGAAAGCTGGCGACCCATTTGCACAACCCCTCGGGCAGTCCGTATGTTGGTAGCTTCGTTAGAAGACCCCGGTATGGTATGGTATGTCCAGGCTAACTGCCAATGCTTCACCTTGACTCTCGATGGCTGTGTGTGCGAACGGTGTGTGAGATACACCAGAAGATCACCAGTCGAGCGATGGCGAAAACCGTATTGCCGGTCGTTGATCAAATCGTGTTCTTCTAGGTATCTTAGGAGCTTCGTGTTAATAACACTTTCCATCACCTTCGAGAGAAGGGAAGTTATAGCGATAGGCCTGTAATTCGACGGGTCAGATTTGTCGCCCTTTTTGGGCACCGGGTGCACATGGGCGGTCTTCCACGAAGACGGAACTAGCCTAGAGTGGTAAGAAAGTGCGAAAAGTCGCGTTAGCACGGGGCACAACTCAGGAGCACACTGTTTGAGCACCACTGCTGGTATGCCGTCGGGCCCACTCGACTTATGGAAATCCAGACCGAGCAGCTCCCGCCGAACATCTCTCTGCGAAATGTTTACTTCCGGCATGGAGTGGCCGCAACATGAGATATTAGGCGGCACGTTGCTTTCGTCATCGGCCATAGTCGAATTAGAGGCAAAGAGATTACCCAGGAGATCGGCTTTCTCTTTTGCACTGTGGGCTAAATTACCTTCGGCATTCTGCAGTGGTGGTAAGGACGACTGACAGAAATTCCCCTCGGCAGCCTTAGCAAGCGACCAGAAGGCACGACTCCCAGAGGGGTAGCCAACCAGTTTCTCGCCAATTCTGCCGATGAAGTCGAACTTAGCTCTAGCAATTGTTCTTCTACTGGACCTCGAAACAGCGTTTAGCTTGCGTTTCACATCAGGCAAATTAGGATCCCGATTGGCTCGAGCCGTGATCCAAGCCCTGTATGCGGCTTGTTTAAGAAGCCTAGCTTCTCTACAGGGCCGATTAAACCACGGTCGTTTCTTTGCCCCCGCAGCTACTAGCGAGTTTGGAATAAAGTATTCCATACCCACCAGTATCGTCTCAGTGACCGCAGCTGCGCAGGCGTCGGGATCATCTGATGTGAAGCAAAGCTGTCTCCACGGGTACGATGCGTAGTATCCTCGCAATCCATCCCAGTCTGCTGACTTATACTGCCACACGCGCCGCGAGCTAGTGGGCCGAGGTGGATCTGGCCGTGCGCATGGTACTACGGTCCGGACAAGACAGTGGTCGGACGAGCCGAGTGGTGCTTCCACTGATAGTGTATATTTATCCGGACGTGTGGTCAGCAGAAGGTCCAAGATAGAGCTTGTATGGTCCTCAATATCTGGTATTCTTGTTGGAGAATGTACCCAGCTGTGAGTAACCATAGGCCAAAGAAAATTCGTGAGCACACCGCCCGGCGTAGTCGGTAGACCGAGAACTGAGCCACTCAGTATGGTGGGCATTGAAGTCTCCTAAGATTACCAACTCCGCAGAGGGGTGTTGCTCAAGAACTCTATCTGTCGTCAATTGCAGGTGCTTGAAAAGTCGTTTAGTTTCCCCGTCACCGCTATGAGACCTGTATAGGCACGCGTAAATACGGGTGTGGCCTCCGTGGTCTACGCGCACCCACAATATCCCTGTCTTCCAAATGTTGGAGACGGCGACAGCAGACATCCTCCCGAACGAACATACATACACCGGCACGTCTCAAGAACGTATGTTCAAGTTTGTAGCCGGGGTAGAGTAGGTATGATATGTCGGCCAGGCAGGATATCTGCGTCTCCGTGAGAAATAATAAGGTCGGCTGCGCAGTCTCAAGGTGTTGATGGACTGCGCTTAGGTTTGCGTGTAGTCCCCTGATGTTACAGAAATCCACTTGTGTGGATAGGGGAGCCGCTGTACAAAATCTATTTCTTTTCTTTGTTCTCATGTTTATTTTTATAAAAGGGGGCTAAATAGGTAGAGGATTTGCTGTGATGATAGCTAGGGGACAAATTTTATAATGCTGACTAGTCACTGAGCGGAATAGGTAGTGCGGTTTGTCGGCGCAGCGTACGAGAGGGCCCCCGGTCCCCCCCCACCGCAGCAGCCGGGTCCACTCCGGTCTCCTTCTCCGGCACGACTACAGCAGCAGGGATTTTTCGCGGGTTGGCAGTTCAGCCTCCCAGGGCGGAGATTAAGTGATCCCTGGGTTCGGGAAATCTACTGACCCGCGGGTGGCCAACGACGAACCGTTTCACCGGGTCTCACTGACCGCTGCGCCCACACTCCACGCATTTATTATGAACAAAAATTCCGATGCTGATAGTTCTAAGTGTAACCACAATTTAAAAACAATTAAGCTGCCCACTATTTCTATGCCTACGTTCGATGGCTCATATGAGCAATGGTTAGAGTACAGAGACACGTTTTTAGCTTTAGTTCACAACTCTGATAATCTAAGTAATATTGAGAAATATCATTATTTAAAATCGTCGCTAAAGGGTAGTGCAGAACTGGTAATAAATTCTCTGGAGTTTTCTAATGATAACTACTTAGTTGCATGGGAATTATTGTTAAACCGTTACAATAATAACAGACTCTTAGTTCATAGTCATGTTAAGTCCCTGTTTACTATGAGTACTATATCTAGGGAGTCACCTGTGTTTATAAAACGTTTAATTGACTCTGAAACATTGCAATTGTCACATAGTAAAACCAGTCATGTTACTCAAAACGATAATAAAAAACACAACTCGCAAAACAAAGTTCACTGCAATGTTGCCACCAATAAACCACCAGAAAGAACTCGTACATTCACTAAGCGGCTATGTCTTGCATGTAATGGCGATCATCCTTTGTACTCGTGTCAAAGATTTATTAATAGCTCTTTAGACTCAAAACTGAAGGTTATTAATGACCACAAGCTATGCATGAATTGTTTACGTACAGGCCACACTCTAGATGTATGTAGGTTTGAGCCTTGTCGAATGTGTAATCAAAAACACAACTCATTAGTACACCCTAATACTCATACTAGCACAGATAAGGGAGCTAATCAGTCGGTCACCCTTCACGTGTCTCAATCTAGCACTGAGATGACGAGCGCTGCGGCCACTGTGGCGCATCCCCCACCAGTGGCATCTGAACCGATTAGACACGCCTCCTCCTTATCTTTGCAAATTCCAATAATGCATGCGAACAAGGCTCAGGTAAACAAATCAGCCGGTATGAAACCGGTTCTGTTGTCAACCGCGCTAATTGAGATTATGGATGTTCATAATAATTATCACGTAGTTCGTGCCATTCTTGACTCTGGTAGTGAGCGGTGTTTTATAACGAAATCTTTATGCGACTTATTAAACACGCCAATAATACAGTCCACTCAACAAATACGAGGGATCGGTAATTCTGTCACTCAATCTACGCAATTATGTAGTGTCAAAATTAAATCGCGCATCTTTATAAACTATATTACGCAACTACAATGTTTTGTTTTGCCAAACATTACATCGGCATTGCCTTTGATGCCATTTGAAGTTACACAGTTTAATATTCCCGAAAATGTTCAATTAGCTGATCCACAATTTTATGAATCCAATCAAATCGATATTTTGATAGGCGCAGACAAGTTTTGGGATTTATTGGAGAACGGTAGATGTCGTTTACCTACTGGTCCTTATCTTCAAAATACAAAACTTGGTTGGATAGTTTCGGGTTCTGTATATTCTATTAAACAAAATACGCAAGTAGTTAGGTGTTATTTCACACAATCATTAGATAATTTAATGCGCTGTTTCTGGGAACTGGAGGAGAAACCTATTAGTTCATTATCTGATTCACTATCTAATGAGGAACGCAGATGTGAAGATCACTTTGTGCAGACAGTTACGCGGGAATTTGACGGACGATTCTGTGTACAGATCCCTTTTAAAGAATCACCTGAGTCGTTAGGTGACTCTTATCATTTAGCAGAAAAACGGTTTTATGCGCTAGAAAAGCGACTGCTACGCAATCAGAGTTGTAAAATGCTATATACCGAATTTATGAATGAGTATCTGCGGTTAGGTCACATGACACGCATCGAAACCTATAACTCATCATATTATTTTATGCCCCATCACGGAGTGTTCCGGGAACATTCCACTACTACCAAACTAAGGGTAGTGTTCGATGCCAGTGCACAGTCCAGTAACAGAAAATCATTGAATAGTCTACAATTAGTTGGTCCACCAATACAAGGTGATTTAATAAGTATCCTATTACGATTTCGCGAGAATCGTTACGTGGCATGCGCTGACATCGAAAAGATGTATAGGCAGGTACTCATTGATGAACGGCAGCGGCACCTGCAACTCATTGTATGGCGTGAAAATCCTGGCGATCCCCTCGGGGTATATCAGCTCAACACAGTGACATATGGCACCGCTTCCGCGCCATTCTTGAGTTGCCGATGTTTGAAACAACTTGCGCAAGAATGCAGTGACGAAAATGTTGCCAGGATAATCAGAGAGGATCTATATGTAGATGACGCAATATTTGGAGCTCCTGAAATCCCAGAACTCATGCGCCTTTGTAATGAAACAGATCGGGTTCTACAGTCAGGTTGTTTTAAATTACGTAAGTGGATTTTTAACTTTGATGTTCCAATGACAGATAATATTTCGAAAGAATTATCGTTAGGTGAGCACATACATAGCAAAACTTTGGGTCTAGGGTGGTATAATGGTGAAGATTATTTTTATTTCCATATACAGATTAAGAATAGTTCAGATAGCGTTACGAAACGTACACTGTTCTCCGACACCGCTCAAATATTTGATCCTTTGGGTTTACTCAGTCCAATCATAACTACGGCTAAAATCTTGATACAACGATTATGGTTATTAAAACTCGATTGGGATAAGCCTGCTCCTCATGACATCAGCCAAACATGGAAACGGTTTGTCAGCGATCTGACATTATTAAATAAAATTCATATTCCGCGTCATGTAATGTATAACAAATATACGCGCATAGAATTACATATATTTACAGACGCGTCGCAGGCAGCGTATGGCGCGAGCGCTCACATTAGAACCATCGACGATGAGTCATTCGTGCACGTTAAGTTGTTATTCGCTAAAGGCAAGGTTGCACCGGTTGCAAGTCCTATCACCATTCCGCGTTTGGAGTTATGCGGTGCACTAGTTGGTGCGAGAATATATGATAAAGTTATTAAATCGTTACGATGTCAATTTGACTCCGTTATGTTTTGGACGGATTCGACAATCGTTTTAGGTTGGCTTCGCATGCCTCCATCTTCTCTAAAATCATATGTTCAAAATAGAATTGTGCAAATACATAATTTAACTGAGCCGCACTCCTGGAACCATGTAAGTGGAAAACATAATCCAGCTGACTTGGTGTCGCGAGGTTTGAACTTGGGTTCACTGTGTGACTCCAATCTATGGTGGGAGGGGCCGCTATTTCTACATGAATTAAATTTTAATAGTACTAATGATAATACGCATACCCTTGATATACCTGAGAACTTAACCGGAATTAAATCTATACAAAATGTTACTTCGTTATTATCTAGCGAAATTAGTAATTCATATTTTTCGTTTTCGCGATTTTCTCAGTTTAATCGCCTGAGGCGTGCCGGTGCGTATGTTCTACGTTTTATTTATAATGCGAGCAATAAAGACAACAAGCGCTCCGGCCCGCTAGAGGTAGATGAATTGAGTGAGTCCGTGTTAAAATTAGTAAGAATGTCACAACAAGAATCTTTTCCGGAAGAATACAATATTTTAGTAAGATACGGTAGTTTAAGAAATAAACATAACTTGAGCAAATTGAATTTAATTTTAGATGAGAATAAAATTATACGCGTTGGTGGTCGAATAGAATATTCTACTACTTTTAGTTTTACTAAAAAACACCCATGTTTAATATCATCAAAACACTGGTTCTCCGAACTATTGTTTAGATACGAACACAGACAGCTACAACACGCAGGACCGCAGGCCTTACTATATAATATTCGCGAGTCTTACTGGCCGTTAGGAGGAAGGAGCCTCGCAAAGCGCATCGTACATCAGTGCATTATATGCACTCGACTACGAGGTAAAACACCAGCTCCAATCATGAGTAATCTACCAGCAGAAAGAATTACACCAACCTTTCCATTTTTACATTGCGGAGTAGATTATGCAGGGCCCGTCTTTATTTTAAATCGTAAGGGCAGGGGTTCGAAGCTTACAAAGGCTTATATATGTTTATTTGTTTGCTTCGTAACTCGTGCGCTACACTTAGAACTAGTCAGTGATCTTTCTAGCGACGCTTATCTACTTGCGCTTAAGAGACTCATAGCTCGCCGTGGCAAGCCTGCCAAAATTGTGTCTGATAATGGAAGGAATTTCGTGGGCGCGGCAAATGAATTTTCAAAATTTCTGGCTAGTTGTTCCTCTGATATTATTGAATATGCGAGTAGTCAAGATATTAAGTTCTCTTTTATTCCTCCTTATGCGCCTCATTTTGGTGGGTTGTGGGAAGCTGGGGTGAAATCATGTAAACATCACTTGTTAAGGGTAGTTGGTAACGCTCATTTGACTTTTGAAGAATTTAGCACGATATTATGTCAGGTAGAAGCCATCCTCAACTCCCGATCTATTAGTCCCATGTCTTCCGATCCTACCGACTTCACTCCTTTGTCTCCAGCCCATTTCCTGGTTGGCCGTCTCTTTACAGCGCCAAAATCTGAGGAGTTGACCGATGTTCCTGTTCATCGACTGACACGCTACCAAAGGTTGGAACAGATGCGACAACACTATTGGAACAGGTGGAGCAAGGAGTACATCTCTGAACTGCAGGTTCGAGCGAAATGGAGGGAATCCAAATCCGATCTTCAACGTAACACTCTCGTGGTCGTGAAGAAGGACCATATACCGCCGCTAAAATGGAGTTTGGGAAGAATCATATCCACAATCCCAGGGAAGGACGGAATCGCCAGGGTGGCGGAAATACAAACGAGTGCAGGAGTTATAAAACGCGCTTTCTCTCGCATTTGTCCGCTATTTACTGAAACCTTGATGGATTAAATAACTGCTGGTGCTTCCAAGGCCGGGGGCATGTGCGAGCATCCTATTGGTTTAACATCCCGTCATCCGCAGCCGCGGCCAATCCGCGTTGTGGAAAATATCGTCATATTCTCTTGCCCTGATTGGCACTATTAGCTATTCGACCTGAGACCTCTATCAATATACTTACGATTATTGTAATAATTGAAAATAAACTGATTTTTCTCAAAGTAAAGTTCGCAAATTTATTTTATCGCTACAAGTCCTCCACAATATACAATACCAAATTTTTTACACATATATAAATGCCCGAAAAAAAAAGAGGAGGAGGTATTGTGATATACACAAAAAGCTACATTAACTATTCAGTATACGACATGAAATACACTGTTTGAGGGTGTTCATATGACACTATTTATTAATAACAAAAAGTATCTGCTGCTTGCTTTATACAGACCACGAAGGAATAGGGTGGGTAGGTTTATAGGAATAGGGTGGCAACACTGACAACTAGTCGTCAAAAAATTTCTCTGTACATTTTAATTAATATTAAATTACTTTATGTATATTAATTAAGTGCAATTATCTCATTTTGTATTTAAAAATACCATTTTACTATAGTGCTATTGTTTGTACTTTGTCGTCGTGCATAATTTCATAAGAACAAAGAAATATACTGAACTGTCAACCAACGGATGTCGAATTCAAATTTCTTCAATCCCGGGGAGTATTTTATTTTACTTTTAATATACTCATTACTTTACATTACATTACTCATTTTATAGCGAGTTACGTCTATCCACACACTCTGGCACCGTTATTGACTCTCTTTACTTGACTAGTTGGAAGTAAAGTTGAAGACAAAAACATTGGCCTCATACAAAACTATTACTTTTACTTTACCTTACTTATATACATAAAACAAGCATTTTGAAACTCCCATTTGTATCTAAAATGTAATTTGTACCCAGGTTCAACAATGGAAAGAATAATTGCAACTCGCAAGGCCTCTGCAAAGGATTTGGAGCAAAAGTTAAAACTGGCTTTAGAAGAATTAAAATCTTCTAAAGATTTGTGCAACAAGCTACTGCAGGAACGAGAGGACAGTGAAGAGAAAATTAAAGATATTGTAATAAAAAATACTAATCTTAAAGGTAAGCTCGCTGAACTACATACCAATTATTTGGATATTGTGGCTCAGCGAGATCAGTTAAGAAATATAGTGACTGCATTTGACCAGTGCAGCAATGAGCATGAGAGGGCATTAGATCGCATATCAGAGCTTGAGTCTGATTTGGTGCAGGCTAGGATAACTATTTCAGACCTAGAAACCTGCAAATTAAATGTAGAAAGTCAGCATACTCATAGCTTATATGAGGAGCTGGTTGAATGCAACTCACAACCTACTCAATCAAATTTCATAAATGTTAATTCTACTATAATTGATCTAACAAAAGATGAGTCAAGTATTGTGCACCCCATATACTTTTCAAGTCATAAAAAATTAAAAAAGTATATGAAGGTTAAGAAATTAATTAAAAAATGTAATAATCTCATCAAAAACAAGTTTCCTGCAAAGAAAATAAAGAATTTACAAATTGAACGCTCCACATTAATTAAAAAAGTAAGTGTTTATAATAGGAAAATGATTGAGAGTAGGTCACTGTATGAGCGAGACACCCAAAACTTGCATGAGGAAATCTCTCAATTAACTTCTGCATTGCATTCAATAAGTAAAAAATATGAATCTTCTCAGAATCAAATTAAGGAACATATTGAAGCTACAGGTAATTTAGTTGACCTATGTAGTTATAACTTAGAGCGGTTTGAGTCATTAACTAATAATTATGTTAACTGTAATTGTTTAAGTGAAAAATTAAATGTTGTTTCTAAACTAAACTCTGAGGTGTTGGGTGATTCGGCTATACATACTAAAAGTAGTAATAAAAACATAAATATAATGAATAAAAATCAAATTAATAATAGGTCCTCTGTTGTGCACAACCATAATTACTTTGTTTTTTCTGACCAATTGGGTCAGGGCTTTGGGTCTCTTTTAAGTAGGGAATTAAATAATGTACATAATATATGCTCACCTGGTGCTAGTTACCAGCACAATTTAGATAAAATAATTAATTTTGACTCAAAGTTGACTGAAAACAGTATTATTGTACTATTACATGGAGATGGTTTGTCGATTAAGAAAATTGAAATAATTAGTAATATTGAAAAATTATTGAAATTACATAATAAGAATAAGTGTAAAATTGTAATTTGTGCATTTCCATATTCATCTTCTTATTCAGACAAACAAAATAAATATATATATAATTTAAATTTGACATTATATAATTTGACATACCGTCATAGTGATGCATTCTTTTACTTTGATGTAAATAAATTTATTTATAATAGGTTTAGGATGACAAAAGGTACAATGTATCTGCCTTTATATTATAAAAAACAAATTGCTACTTTAGTAGCATTTAATTTAAAAAACTTTGTTATAACAGATACATATAACGAAAAATAAATGTACTTTAAATAATGTATTACTGACAGAACATAAGCGTTCCACTTTAAACTAATGGATAAGACAAAGCCTAAGTTGTTAAATATTGTCCATCAAAATATACAAGGCTTAGGTGGCAAGGAATTGGAAGTGGAACTCTTTGTTCAAAAATATGATATAAGTTTATTGTGCATTACAGAGCACTGGTTATCAAAGAATAACAATATTATAAATGTAGAAAATTATAAATTGTCAAGTTCGTTCTGTAGAGAGAAAGCTATTCGCGGTGGCTCACTTATCTTAGCTCGTAACGATGTAGTGTTAAAGTCTCGATCTGACATAGTGGCGCTCTCTATCGAGCGAATTATTGAACTATCCTGCATTGAGCTCAATGAACATATTATTTTGTGCGTGTACCGACCCCCCTCTAGTGACTTTGATGAATTTGAAAACAAAATGGAGGATATTTTAACTAAGCTTTGTCATAAAAACAAGTCCGTGATTGTTTGCGGTGATTTCAATGTAGATATATTACAAGAAACTTCGTCTAGTGTACGTTTATTAAATTTGTTTAAATCTTTTAACTTACTGAACGTCTTTTTGAACCTACTCGTATTACTAGTATTTCCGCGACTTGTATTGATAATGTGTTCTGTCGCTGTAACATTTATGAAGAAACAGTAATGACGAATTTAAGTTCAGACCACTGTGGTCTAAAATTTTCTCTATTAATTAATCACGAAAGTGAAAAGCCCCAAAAGTTTACTTGTAGACCAATTACAAAAAACCGGGTCCTAACATTTAAGAATACTGTTCAGCAAAAAGTGGGTAAAGTAGACATGAGCGATGATAATCCAAATAATTTATATAATAACATTTTCGGTTTTTTGTTACAAGAATTTAATAATGTTTTTAAGCCAAAAACTATGACTAAATACCTAAAACTTAAATTTAGTGATTGGGCTACCGTGGGAATATATAAAAGTAGAGATAAGTTATATGATTTATATAGTGAGTGGCAATGGAATCAGGATCCGATATTCTTGAATAAAGTTAGGATTTTTTCTAAAATATTTAAGACCGTTTGCATACAAGCTAAGTCGATTTACATAAGAAATAAAATCTTAAACTCAGAAAATAAAATAAAGGCAACTTGGGAGGTTTTATCTAGTGTTTCTGGGAAAAATAGGGCTGCTAATGGACCTATTAAGTTAAAAATTGATAATATTGAAATAAATTCAAATTCAACTGTGGCGGCAATTTTTGAGACTTTTTTTAACGAAATTTCTTTAACAGTCACGCGTAATTTAAATTCTTCACCATGTGATGCAATCGTCGAATTGACGAATAACGTAAGAGTCAGTAATAAATGTTTTGTTTTTAAACCTGTTACATCATATGAAATTGTTAAAACTTTTAGAAATCTAAATATGAAAAAAACCGGTGATCTTTGGGGTATGTCAGTAAAATTACTAATAAGTATTATAAATTATATTGCTCCACAATTATCTTTAATTTTTAACAAATTTATTGAAACCGGTACTTTCCCAGATTTAATGAAAAATAGTAAAGTAGTTCCTTTGTTCAAAAGTGGCGATAGACTAGAACCCGGAAATTATAGACCTATCTCTATTTTACCTATTTTAAGTAAAATCTTCGAAAAAATTATACTAAACCAAATGTCAGAATTTGTTTGTAGCAATGAAATCATGCATAGTGAACAATATGGTTTCACCAAAGACAAATCAACAACTAATGCGGGTGCCGCGCTTCTTAAGCACATTTACGACGCATGGGAAAAGTCACAGAATGCAATCGGAGTGTTTTGTGATTTATCTAAAGCCTTTGATTGCGTGGACTATCAAACACTACTTTGCAAACTTAATCACTGTGGTGTGCGTAGTGCTGCGCTTGATCTTATTGCCTCTTACTTGAATCAAAGAGTTCAGACGGTTGATGTAAATAATTGTAAATCCGTTGGATCTCATCTAAAAATGGGTGTTCCACAAGGATCTATTCTAGGCCCTTTCTTATTTTTATATTAATGATTTGCCTTTTTACGTAAAAGGACTATGTGACATTGTACTTTTTGCTGATGATACCTCACTTATTTTTAAAGTTGATCGTAATAATGCTAATTTTGACAAAGTTAACTGTGCTCTGTCACGTGTTTTTCATAGGTTTGAAATTAATAATTTGGCATTAAATACTAAAAAAACTAAATGCATGGAATTTACACTTCCTAATGTAAAAAGTCAAGATTGTAGTTTATTCCTTAACAATGAAGTGTTAGAACTGACTGACTCGACAACTTTCTTAGGTATAACTTTAGATGAAAAGCTCCAGTGGAACCCCCATCTCTCGACACTCGCAAGCAAACTTAGCTCAGCCGTCTTTGCAATTAAAAAAGTAAGACAATTAACAGACGTTAATACGGCTCGACTCGTTTATTTTAGTTATTTTCATAGTATATTGTCTTACGGTATCTTACTATGGGGCAGCGCTGCCGAAATTAATTCTATATTTATTTTACAAAAACGAGCTATACGGGCTATTTGTAACTTAAAAGCTAGAGACTCCCTAAGAGAAGTTTTTAAAGAAATCGGTATTCTTACGGTCGCTTCTCAATACATTTTTAATAACTTACTATATATACGCCAAAATTTAAATGACTATAAAAAAAACAGAGACAGACATACAATCAATACAAGAAATAAAAATAGGCTCGTAACGCCTAAATTTCGACTTCAAAAAGTTAAGAAATCCTTCATGGGCTTGAGTATACGCATATATAATAAGGTTCCACAAGATATCTTAGATCTTCCTTTTCTTGGTTTCAAATCTAAAATTAAAGGTATATTATTAAATAAATCTTACTATAACATTCAAGAGTTTTTGGTTGATCGAAATGTGTGGAACTTGGGTCATTGACTCATTTGCAGGGTTGATGTTATAATTTATAAGTCAAACATTGTTAAATTTTATTTAAAAAGAGCAACTGTTGAGTTTCTGGCCAGCTCTTCTCAGCAGAACAGCATTCCGAGCTGGTGGTAGCTTACTCACAGACTGACTATACTGACCAATTTAATGTAATTGACGATTCAAAAGTGCGTGTAAATGCCTACTTGAATAAAGATATTTTGAATTTGAATTTGAATTTGAAGCGAAAATAAAAACTTATTCATTGAAGAATTAAATAACTTTTTAAAAATAAGTATTCCACCGAAGGATAATATAATTTTGGCAGGCGATATAAATATTAACCTACATAATTTAGACTGTTGTGTAACTACAAGCTACTTTGATATGTTGAGTGCATATGGTTTGCAGTGCGGCATACGTTCAGTGACACGGGAGGCGATTGTTTTGGGTCGTCGAGTAACGTGCCTAGACCACATATTTGCACGGAAGCGGACGGAGCGGTTGAAATTTGAAATCGCTGCGTACACGCTCAACACTAACCTCGCAGACCACTATCTAACTGGTTTGACGATTGGATATGAGGTACAGGTAAAACTAGAACGAAATACAAAAACGATATTTAGTGAAAATTTAATTAAGAAAGGGTTAGATAGTACCAACTGGTATGTTTTACTAAATATTAGCTGTCCTTTACTAATATATGAAGAATTATGTAAAATATTTAGTAATATTTATGAAACATCTAAAGTTGAAATTAATGTCAAATCACAGCGAACTACACAACCGTGGATAACTAGTTATTTCATACGTTTAATAGAAAAAATAAAGATTGTTTATTTAGAATATGGAAGTCACAAACTAGTAATATATATAACAAAAACAAGAAATAATATTAATAAATATTGTTAAAAATAACTATAGACGAGAACAGGTGTTTAAATGTAAGGAAGGTATAAAAAAAAAATATGGCAAAAATTAAAACGTTGGTTAAAAAGCTGGGAAGGAAAAAATCTAGTATAGATACATTGATTAAAAAATAAATGTGTATTAATAATATTAATAATATAGTGTGACATATTTGTAAAACATTTACTAACGAAATTGAAACTATTAAACACCAGTGCAGTCAATTATTCTTAAATCGATCAGATTATGTAATAAACTGCAATAAATCATTTTTGTATAGAAAAATAAATTTAGGTGATGTATTAAATGTTTTAAATAAATTAGATTGCAACAAGATTCCAGGTTCGGATGGTATTAGAATGAAAGATCTCTAGTGTATTAAGAAAAAAATAAGTCCTGTATTAGCCAAGTTTATTAATTTAAGTATTTTAACTGGATAATACCCTGAAGAAATTATCTATAATAAGACCAATATAAAAAGCGGGCAACCATAAAGAGTACACCAATTACTACCAATCGCAATATTAAATAGTTTAAATAAAGTAACTGAGAAAATAATAGTAGGGCAGATAACTACATTTCTAGAACAACACAATTTTTTATTAAATAATCAATATGGATTCAAGACAAAACAGAAGTACTTCATCTGCACTTGCACAGTTTACTGATGACGTCAATGACTATCTAAATAATCGTAAACAGGTAGTTGCAATATTTGTTGATTTTAAAAAAGCATTCGATACACTTGACCACACTGGTTTATTGAAAGCAATGGAGGAATGTGGTATTAGAGGAATTATAAATGAATGGTTTAGATAATATTCAAATAATAGGCATATGAGGGTAATGATTGATAAGTGTAATAGTGATAAGGAAAGTATAAAAAATGGAGTTCCCACCGGTTCTGTACATGGTCAAATTGGATACATAGTGCACGTAAATAGTATTACAAATGTCATTAAACATAGTAACTGCTATATGTATGCAGATGATATGTGCTTCTTGTACGGAGATAAAGACTCTAATATAATAAAAACAAAACTCCAAGAAGACCTTAGCAAAATGGGCACACGATAACGGAATTATAATAAACACCGATATAACAAAAATGATATGCTTACGTTTCCCTTATAATTAAAACGCAAAACAAAATAGTGTAAATATAATTGGTCATTCATTTAATTGTCTGCACGAAAATTGACATTTTTGTAAATGTAACAGTTTGGAAGATGTTAATCATATTAAATATGGGTCTACAATAGATACTAACTTTTCACGGAAATTTCATATACAAAATATTTGCAATAAATTGAGATTGGCACTTGTATAATTTTATCAACAAAATAAAGTATTAAATCGAGGCACCCTGTTCAGTATTTAATATGCATTAGCAGATGCCATTAAAAGTTACGGCCTGAGTTGCTATGGTCTAACATTTCCTACATATATAAGATCCATTAAAAAATACAAATTAAAATATTAAACAATTTATTAAGTGAAAGTGTAAAGAGTAGTATAAATAAGGAGTATTATAAAAAACAAATATTTCAAAAATGTAAAATATTAACAGTCGACGCCAAAACAGATTACCTAATTCTTTTAGATCAATTTCAAAAAAGTAAATTTAAAATTAAGAGAACCTTTAATTATCCAACCAGAAAAATATCTAAGTTAAATTTTGTAATAGATTATAAAATAAAAAAATATTATGAAAAACGTACCAGAAAATGGTTAGTGCCTACATTATTAATACCCAGAAGGTTTCGAGTAAAAATATCTTACAAAGATTAAATATAAAAAGGCATTATTATATAGAAGTTAATTAAGTTATATGTATGTGTGTGTACCTGTATGTGTAAATATATATGTATGCATTTGTATGTGTGTATCTATTTATTTATTTATTTAAAGGCTTACTAACTAAATTTACATATTAACACAGAAGTAAAGTACCTTCAATTATTAAAAACATTTTTGTTTGAAAATATCTTTTAACATGTATAGCCATGTTAAGCTTATTTAAATTTATATAAATATAGAATGAAAAATAAACCGATACGGGCAGGGATTCGAACCCGCGACTACTGGGAAACCGTCCCGTCGATCTACCAACTGAGCTACCGTATCGCTGTCCACCTTGGTGAATTAAGCATTCTATATGTGATCGTCTTTATCGGGACGGTGGTGACATCTATTAGGTTTCTTTCGAAAATCCTAACCAATGTTTCTAACTTTGCAGTACAGATAAACATTGAAAGATGCCACTACCGAAATTAATGTTTGAAAATATCTTTAAACATGTATAACCATGATAAGCTTATATAAATTTATATAAATATAGAATTAAAAATAACCTGAAGCTAACCAATGTTTCTAAATTTCAGGGTTCGAATTTCTGCCCGTATGGGTTTATTTTAATTACTATTATGGGTAGCTCAGTTGGTAGAGCGACGGGACAATTGTAGACCGCTGCTAATAATTCTTATATTAAATATAATAATATAGAAATACTGGGAATCACAGAATCTATATCTGTCAATGTTCAATAAATCGTTGATATTATAATTTTTATTTTTTAGTATGTAAAAATATCTTGTTTTATTACAATAATAAATTTCTAGAAAATATTAATTCAACTTTGATAAAAATGGGAGCCGTATTTCCATTGCCGATAGTCGGACTATCACGTTACATTGTGTATTTCAAACTAATCTCAAATTATTTGATAACGTCATATCAATTGAAAAACAATCTTTCATTAAGGTTTAAGCTATATGTAAATAAAATATTTTATTAAACAAATAACCATATTTATTAAATCTGTCAATTCTGTGTGTACGAAATAAAATTTAGGGTATCTCATGAACCGTGTTAGCTAGACAGCTGAAATTTTCAAAGATTATGTATTTTTGTTGCCGCTATAAAAACAAATATAAACAAAATTATTTAAGTGGGCTCCAGTATAACAAATGTAACTTTTCTTTTATATATAATGGTACGAAATCCATCGTGTGCGAGTCTTACTTGCACTTAGCACCTGCTAAGTAATATTATAAAAGTATATATCTCGAATTAACCTTATTTTGAAAATATATACTTTTAAAAATAGGATTTCAGGGTGAATTTATAGTTTGGAAAATGATTGAATTCCACAACACATATTTTCAAATACGATAAAACCTTATAACAACCTTACATACATCTATTTATACAGCAATTCATCATAACCGTGTTTTGGAAACAAATACATATATTAGGAACATTATTCTAAAGTAATAAAAACTATAGACAAATACGTTAGATACATTGTGAGATTTAAAATTCTTATATAAATATATAATTAAAATCATCATCATGAATAGGAGTCGAACTGATTAGCTCTGGCATGTCCTCTCCATCTGGTTTCTGGGATTACTGGTTTTTTTAAAGCACTAAAACTACAATTATGTAATAACGGTAAAGTTAGATCAAATAACAAATAAAATATATTATGTTTATCAACACCAGGAAATCTAATAATGATTATTTTACATTAAAGTAACATCACACATTCATTATTGATAACGTTTAAATTCGATTCGATACAATCAACACCGTGATAACAAATATAGTTAAAATTTTTACATTCCAAGAACATTAGCACTGACTGTAGCTTAGTGCAATATTTTTTTTTTTTTTTTTTTTAATCTTTATTTTAAATTTGGGGTTTTTTCCTTGTTAGGATATGCCAACCCCATTGTGACCATCATACATAAAACTAAACTAAAACTTTTAATCTATTAAACAATCGCTGTGGAGACAAGATGCCAATCTGCAAAATAATCTCGCTGTTTCTGATTTTGGATATGACAAAATTGTTTGCGCGGTACCAACGTTGTATGGATTAAGTTGCAATTGCCTCGACAGTGACTTTCTTTTAATTTGATTTTTAATACATTCCATCAACACATGATTTACATTCTCTTCAACACCACACAAACTGCAGTTAGGAGAATCTGATTTTTTCATTAAAAACGAAAATTTGTTTGATGGTATGTGCCCAGATCTTAACCTTAACATAAGTTTTACAAAATGTCTATTATTGTCTAAATCGGAAAACCAAGGTATTCGAATAGGCTCTGGCTGTAATGTTTTATACCAAATCCCCTTAATTTTTGATGTCTCATTAAAATATTCTTTCCATTTCTCAAAATTTAAGGCTTTAAATTTGTGTAAGATTTCTGTGTAATCAGATAAAATATTTAATTCTATACCTTCAATACATCCTTTTTTTGTCAATATATCTGCCTTTTCGTTACCTGGTATACCAATGTGAGCTGGAACCCACTGCACTCTCAAGCTGTAACCTTGATTTTCTAATTGTGATATCTTTTTCAGTATAGCATAGGCTATCGATACACCTCTGATACCAGAAGCGCATCGAGCCAAATGCTGTAAGGCGCTCTTACTATCTGAAAAAATAACACTTTTTTTCCAACTTTTATTGCTTATTAATATAAGAGCCTCTGAGATGGCAGCAAGCTCCGCTGACATAATGGTTAAATCAGTCTTAATTCTAAAGCAAAATTGCTGTTCTTCAGAGACAATTGCCACTCCTAAACTATCATTTGTTTTGGATCCATCCGTAAATATTTTGTGCCATCCTTCATACTTTTCGTTCAATTCGTTTATTACATTATATTTTAAATTAAAGTTATTGTAATTACATTTACTTTTTTGTACACTATCTAGACCAACTTTAACTATATTAGGTACATTTATACTTGTAATCCACATATTAAGTTTAAACATGAGTAAAGGATAAGTTTGATGGACTTCAAAATTTTTGGTTTCATTATATACAATTGTAATTAAGGGCTTTTTTTTTCTTTTGCCAATACCTTAAACAACATAAATTATTCAATCTGGATATAAGCTCTATGGTTATATTACTAGACCAAGATTGGCTCTTCAGACAAAATTTATAGGCAAGATATTGTCGTCTTAAGCAAAGGGGTGGCAAGATAAGTTCGCTTTCCATGACATGAATTGGGGAGCTTTTAATAAATCCGCCGATTATACGTAAAGCCTGATTTTGAATTTTATCCAGTTTGGTTATGTGACTATTTGCACTATTATCATATAAGAAACAAGCATAATCTAAACGACTTCTAATTAATGCGATATAAAGTTTTCGCATATGTTTTTGATGAATGCCCCATGAAGAACCTACCAGTACTTTTAATAAATTTAATAGTTTTGATGATTTTGCAGTCAACTCATTGATATGTTTACTAAATGTTAAAGTTCGGTCTAGCCACATACCCAGATATTTAATACATGAAACTATACTTAAAGAATTCTCATAAATAGTTATACTTGGTAATAATTTTCGACACCCTCTGCTAAATACACAAACTTTTGATTTCGATACTGATAATTGTAAGCCCATATTCTCTAATAAGAGTAGAAATATTCGTAATGCCTTTTCAATTTCTAATTTACATGTATTCAAGTTTTTATTACTGACATAGAAAACAAAATCGTCTGCATATTGAGATATAAAGATATTTTTAATTTCATGACATATATTAAATGTTACTATATTGAACAATAATGGCGATATAGGATCCCCTTGGGCAAGACCATTGGATGCCCATCGTGTTAATATGACCTGACCACGTTCATTTAGTATAGTCAAATGTCTTTCATTTAGGAAATTCCAAAAGTAAGTACAAATTTTCATTCCAGCTTTAATTTTGTCCAAAGTTTTAATTACTGCATATATTGACACGTTATTGTAGGCATTTTCTATATCAAGAAAACAGGCTATGGTAGGGGTGTTTTCAGAGAAACCAATTTGTATCTGGGCTATTAACCGTGCTAGACAGTCAACACATGATTGAGATTTACGGAAACCTATTGTGTCTTTGGAAATTATTTCATTATTTTCAACGTACCATTCCAATCGTTTACCTATCATCAAGTGGAGAATCTTACACATACATGACATGAGCGATATAGGTCGATATTTTGGTTCAGAATTATGACCACTTTGTTTCCTAATAGCTATGATATTAATACGTCGCCATTGGATTGGTACATAGCCTGTCTTTAAAATTGAGTTATAAAGCTTCAGAAGGAAATGTTTGGCTTCAGTTGGTAAATTAAAAATTAAAGAATAGGTAATACTATCACCACCTGGTGAAGTATCCTTTTTTTTAAGCATCGCTCAAATTCGTGCATAGAAAAAACTGTTCCCAGCTGACTAATTTGTGAATGTATCATGGGAGTATGATTTAAAACTGAATCTGGAGTTAATGATTGTAATAATTCTATTTGCTTTTCTGGAAGAACATATGCACTGTAAGATCGATTTCCCTTAACCCATCGCATTTTGTTCCATAATTCAGATATCGAAGTTTCCACATTTGTGGAATCACAAAAATCAACCCAACTGCGACGTTTAGCTTTTGAAATAGCTTTTGTACATTCTTCTCTTATTCTTTCAAAAAAATCCAAATTTTCAGGGGTAGGGTTTTTTCTAAAATTTTTAAGTGCTAATCGCCGACGCGCTACAGCTAATGATAATTCTGGACTCCAATATGACTTTGGTTTAAATTTAGATGAAGGATTCGTACATATTTTGAGTATAGGTATACTAAGGTCTACAGCGTTTTCAATTTTTTGCATCAAAAAATCATATCCTTCTTGTATATTATAACAATCCCAATTTCTTATTAATAACTCAGAGTTAAAATTGGATCTCAAATTCTCTTTATATTTGTCCCAATCGGCTAATTTGAAATTTCGTTTTGTCGTAGTATTCAATCTATATTCATAAAAATTCATAATAAACCTTATAATTAAATGATCGCTACCTAAATTTTCTTGTAAAGTTTTCCAACAGAAGTGCGTGGCTATATCCGCTGAGGCAAATGATATGTCTGGCGAAGTTTGTCTCAAAACACCTTCAACTAACTTAACTCGAGTAGCTTCACCAGTATTAAGAGAAATAAGTCCGTACTCTAATGACGCATCCCATATTTGGGTACCTCTAGTATCAGTCTTGTATGACCAGTTCGTATGATGTGCGTTAAAGTCTCCAGCAACAACAGACTGACGTTGTAAATTTTTAAATATTTCCTCCCAATCTGATCTAACAGTTTGTTTTGCTGAAGGACAATAAATTGCAACAATATTTTCTAGTGTACTACAGTTACTTATTTTGACGCGTAATATCTCTATTCCCGAATCGTTAATACTAATTGGACTTAAATATGCATTAATAGATTTATGTACAATAATTGCGACACCACCATATGAATCTGACCTGTCTAATCTAAATATATTGTATGAATTAATATGAACAGTTTGTTCAACATCTAACCATGTTTCACTAATGATAGCAATATGATTTTTTTCAGTAATTAAAAGCTTTCCAAAACATAACAATTTAGGCTTAAGGCTTTGGGCATTCCATTGAAGTATATTTATAACAGAACTCTTTCTTCTACTATCCATTACAAAATGATATTAAATTTTGTAACAATTCTCCTTTTGCACAACAATTACGTACAAAATCTTTAACCTCCTCATAAATCAACTTTACACACATAACAATTTTCTCTTCAAAACTTTTTTCAGACCACAATATTGTATAAAACTTTAACAACATTTTCTTTAACTCAAATTTGTAATGAGCTCCTTTCACAGAGCGTGTTTCCTCTGCACCGTCATTGCTGGACTCTTCTTCTGATGACATTGATGTATCTACTAAAGGACTCGTCTTTTCCTTTTTCTTTTTTTTCTTTCCAAGTTGTCTTTTAGGTGAAGGTTTATGATTACTTTTTTTTTCTTTCATAGCAAGATATGTTCCACTTGTTACACTACTATATGTCTCCTTATCTGCTACTAAGATTTGTGACAATTTCGAGGTTGATGGTTGATTTTCAATAATATTAATAACCTTACTTTTTACTTCTTTTCTATTTCTTTCACAGTTTACTATATCTAATGCTTTCCGATAAGTTATATTTCTTTCTGCCATCATTTCCCTAATATTTTTTTCTTTAACATACATAGGACACTCTTTATCTAACACAAAATGATTTCCGTGACAGTTCAAACATTTGTAATCCTTTGTATCACAATTTTCATGGGAATCTCCACACTTAGGACAAATCTTCTTCTTCGAAGGGCAATATTTTAAAAAGTGACCAAATTGCCAACAGCCGCTACATTGACTAACGGGAAAAACATAGAGACCTACTCTAAATCGACAGTTGTAAGCTCGGACATATGGTGGCAAATTAGTACTCTCAAAACATACTCTAACTGTCTCACTATCGACCCAGGTATCACTTTCTGCAATTATTTTAAGTCTCTTAACAGCTATTATCTTACAATCAGCTTCTAAGATGTTTAAGATTTCTTCATCTGTTAAGTCCAAGTCCACACCCTTAATTATTCCATAAGATAGTGTTGTTTCATTTGTCATTTGCAACTTATAACCCAGCTCAATTATTTTAGTGCAATTTATCAACATTTTCGCATCTTCTTTGTGTTCAAAACGAACAAGTACCTTGAAAGGGCTTTTAAATCTAATCCGGGTAACATTTTTGATATTTGCATCTTTCAACAAGTTTGCAAAGGCCATTTGCTTCGGTAAATGTTGAGTATAAGACACACTCACTTCGTGGTACGAGTATTTACCAGAGCTAGCTTGGTTTTCTTCTACTTTCGTAAAGTCCGTAATTATTGAAGGATGTGTATGCCGACTATTTTCTACATCCTTAGAATTACTCCTAATTACTCTTTTAGCACTTCTCGAAACAGTAATAAAATCATCCCCATCCGATTCATCCTCATCTCTTAATTTTCTTTTCTCAACAGTTTTTCTTTCAGATTGTGTATCCATGGCAACAGAATCTTGTTTTGATAATTGTTTCAAAACTTTTTCACATTTATTAAGTATTTCGGAATCACTATTTGCATCCACATCTTCATCTTCATTATTATCATTCATTTAATCAGTATTTTTATAAATTGCTCGCTGCAGCTAGTTTTAAATTTACAACTTACTTTTGACTGCTCGCTTCGATGCGTGCGCACGACAACAGTGCAATATTTTATGAAATATAAATTAAGGTCTATGTAAATTACTTAAAAGATACCATTGTTAATTAATTAAATAATTAAAGATTTTTTTTTAATTTAATTTATTTTCCAACAAGTAATTTCATATGTTGAATAATTAAATTAAAATGCCGGAGTAAAGAACACACTGTTGAACAACATAGTATGTATGTCGCTCATTTGTGGTGTTTTAATTCAAAATGGTAACAGGGACCGAATAAAAGTTCCTAATAATAACTTAAAAGACCGAATAAAATAAAGGAGTCCAAAAGAGAGGATTTGGGGTTTCACTCGAGCACGGCAGACTAAAATACAGAAGATTTCTTGTACCCGTTTAAGGACTGCTAGTAAACATGGCCACGCCTCAGATATAAGCGGTCAGATTAGTAAAAAAATGATTATTAGAAATTTTCGAGCGCGTCATATTAAGAAATGGGGGGGTTATTAAATGCTAAAAAATCTACATTCTACTAATCTGACAGTTTAAAGGTTACGTAAACATGGTTGGGGGCTACATACTTGCAAAAAAAAGCGTCATCTTGATATTATCGAGCATGGCTATTTTTTTTTATTTTAACGAAAAATATATAATCTGACGATTTTCATAAGACAATATAATGAAACTTCTTCGATAAAGTTTAATGTATGCATCTGCGCTATGCCTATATTCTCCTCTTCTTCTTTGTATTCCTCTCTCACTCTTTCTCTATGTATTGCTCTCTCACTTCGTCCCTACTCCGGTTTCGGGCCTATTATTGCCAACTTAGGGGTTTTCCCCCTAAATTTTAGGAGAGGAGGGGAAAATGTTTAGGTCAGGTTTTAAAATTTCGTTAAGTATTTACAAAAATCGTATCATCAGTACAATATTCTTATTGCTGTTGATACTCGAACGCATCTGTTTTTTATTAATATATATTTTATTAATACATAGTTCATAATATTAGGCATGAAACAAATAAGGTTGTAAGTGTTCACCCGCGTTTTGTTTATTGATATTTGATTGTCGACACTAAATTGAAATACTAATTTAAAAAACATTATGGTAATTTCGAAAGGAAAATTATAAGTAGTCTAAGTAATAAATGAAATATGAAAAAAAAAACAATTTTTCTTTTTAAGATTTTAAATTTTGAAACTAATTTTTAAAAGTTTTAATTTTAACTCAATATCATCGATTTTTTAATCTAAATCTAAAGTGTAAAATTTAAATAATAGAATAAAATCTGCATACTTTGTTTGTTAAATTTGTAGTTTAGGGCTTTTTAAGATTACTGTTAGGAGAAAAAAAATTCAGGTGTTGGTGACATTTCGATATTTAAATATAATTTATGTGAATTAAAGTTCACAAATATTTACTATAAGTCATATTAGAACCAACTGTGTATTTTGTGGTGAAAAAACTTAAAAAAAACTATTAAATTTACATTAGAAACTATACAAAAATGTATTTATGTTTTAGGATCATAAAAACAATATCTTTAATCTTTTTTTTTATACTTTGTAGGTTAATGCTTGACTACATTCCACCTAATGTAAAGTGGTGATGTAGTCATAGGTGGTAGCAACCTATTCACTCTTCTCTTGAAGACACTTACATTGTATTGGGTCGGAAATACCGATGCAGGCAAGCTGTTCCAGCCCTTCGCTGTACGAATTAAAAAAGACGAGGCAAAACGCTTCGATCGGACAGAGGAAATGTCCACAACGTAAGGATGGATACTTGCCGTACATCGGAACGTCCGGTGATGGAAGGCGGATGGGGAATTCCTACCCACACTCAACAAAATGTATCCTATAGAATACTGAGAGGCTAGCAATTCTACGTTGCCTGTGTTCAAGGCTGTGGAGGTTGGCTTCAAACAGTTCGGGGTCGCCTACAAACCTTTTTGCTCGTTTCTTAATTAAGTCTAGAACCGCAAGATGAGACTTTGCCGCACCAGCAAATATGTCACCACAGTACTCCACACAAGACCGGATCTGTTCTGAGGAATACCAGTCGACAACTACTCGGAAATATCTCTGGCTCAGAAAGTCCGTTATTCAGCCTATCAGACCAGGAGATATACTGTTCACTGAGGAGATTGTTACCTTCTAGGTACGCTAGAAGGCGCGAGTTAAATACACGCACCATAATCTTGCAGAGTATGGAGGTGATTGAAATCGGTCTATAATTGGCAGGATCGTCACGGATGCGCTTTTAGGCACTGGTTGCACGTTGGCAAGTTTCAGACGAAGCTTCTTAGCAATCCATGGATTCACCGTGCGGGTGCCGGGCCCATCGCGTTGCAAGGAGAGGAGTGCAAGCAGTGCCTGGGACTTGCGACCCAGGAGTAGGTTTAAGGGGCCCCTTTATTGTGCGCAAAAACGCCCTCCACACTCCTCTCCCTACCTAACCAAATTTGGAAAGAACCTACTAATGCCGCCTTTGATATACGTTCTAGAAATGAACCGATGCTTGTTCTAGAAAGGCCAAGGTCTTTAAGTAGGCTATAGAGAGATTTTGCTGTTATACCTCTCGCTCCCACTTCTACCGCGTACAAACTAACTATAAATTTATTCCTGATCAGTTCGTTGGTTAGTTCGTAATACTTATTGAGCTTGAATGTGTGATCCCTTGGGATGTTTGTTTCCCAAGGAACAGTAAGCTCCACAAGTATCACGCGCCTCAGATGTTTCGAATACAGGAATAAGTCCGGTCTGGATGACGAAACACCAATATATTCCAAACCGGATATATTCCAAAGCAATATGCCAAAATCCTCGGCATATTGCACGGGAGGTGAGCATGCCGACAGCTCCTGAAAGGAGAAAATGTAGCTCGATCGGACCTGTCTACGACAGATAGCCTTGCGAGCTTCGTAGTCTTATAGTGCCGTTGTTGGACGATTTCGGAGATCAAACCCGTCGTATAAGGGTCCTTGTGCCTTGAAATTACACAAGAGTAGCGGCTAAACCTTTATAATCGAGAAGGTTGGCGGGGTTGATCAACTATTAATATAATCGATATAATAAATTGCAATTCCATTTACAATCTCCATGAGTTACACGATTTCAGTACCATTAGCATAACGGACTTAACTAAAGTTCATAAATCAGTAACGAAATATAATTTCAATTACACTTTTGCCTACTTGAAGTTATCGATCAATATATATATATATATATATATATATATATATATATATATATATATATATATATATATATATATATATATATATATATATATATATATATATATATATATATATATATATATATAAGTGGTTGACCGTCATCATCAGAATCAACCATGTCTTAAATAAATTGTAATGTGGATAGAAACAGAAAGAATCACCAATGTCACAATCAAAAGTTATTTAATTCACAAATTGTCTCCCTTACAGAAATACATTAAAATCTATTCACTAGTAATTAGGGAATCACATAGCCAATCACTTTTATTTAGTTTTGAAACAAATAGGCAAAAGATTACTCGGAACAAAAACGATTCGTCGCAAAAGTGGTGCGCTCGCCATTGACGTTCCAAAAAGTCCTGTTCAACATGGCCGCGCTGACCATCAACACGACGCTTCGCCAGACTGACAATTGTCAAATCTCGTTCCGACGTATCTCTCAAAATATGGCGCTAGCAAGGCGCCGTCATATATATATATATATATATATATATATATATATATATATATATATATATATATATTTTATCAAACTGATAGCATTTTAAAGCGAAAACGATAGCATCAATATGTCCAGATAGTACATACATACATACACCAACAAATTTGATGATATGTTACTTATTTTGCGATATTATTATCGACATATTGAAAGCGTAAAAGTTCGTTAACTGCTCATTAAAATATTATATTCCATGACAAAGATTTTTCTATAGTTATGATGTGTCACCTCCGTCGGAATGTCTTGTTTTATATAGGCATCTGGAATAAATTAATTCTATATTCATCTTAATTTATTTTTTAATTCTATATTATTATTTATTCTATAATTATATAATATAATTCTATAATAGAAATAAAAAATAATAATATAATTCTATATTATTATTTATTAATTAATAAAATAATAGAATACATGTTTGATCTTATAGTTTTGTATCCGTTTTTATCAAAGAATTAAAATATATGCTGTAAACCATAAAGGTCACGTATAAAATCCGTAACGATTTTAAACAATACTCGTTTTTGTAAGGAATACTTCAGTTTTAATTATTAATAAAATACGTTGCTTGTGGTAAGGGCATTATACAACGATACAAATACATAGAAATACAAATTATAAATACTGCAAATATAATTAATAAACGACCAAACCCAGAAATACAGACAACTGTGCTTATCACATACATACCTCTCCCTGTCGGGAATCGAATCTGTGCCCCATTACGTTATACGTTAGTCATCTGCGCTAACCACTCGACCAACAGGGTCGGTTAAATAGAAAAAGCAAAAAATAGAGATAAGACCTTTAATATATGCAAAAGCATAGCCAACATATATTAGAGAACGTAATAGAAAATACTGAGGTAACTTAAAAAGCCATAGAAGTGTTAGAAGAAAAAAACTAACAGACAATCGGTTGCGAAAAGACTAGACAATGCTATGCTAATGCTTCAATTTTAAAATAGTGCTGTCTAATATGTTCGTGGTGTTACCAAAACACAATTGTTGTTACACAATTTTTTATTTAATTTTAATTTTGTATTATTAATGAATAAGTCCCTGTTTGGTGTCTAAAATCGACAATGATTAATTAAGTTATCCTATCCTAGGTCCTTACAAATTAAATTGGCGTTTTGTATGGGAGGAACAAAAAGTCGAATATTTTTTAATATAATGTATTTAATTAATCAAAGTATAGTCGGACATGGTAAGTCGGACGGGAATCAATAAAATCTTTGAAGGCATTTTGGACTGCCCCATCGGTGTTGTATTTACCTTTTAGAAGATATTTAAACTGAAAAATGGTAATCTGTTGGAGCAAGGTCCGGGTGTCTTAGAAATTGTAATTGAAGCACTTCTAATTTGGTAGCCGTCTATTGTGCAGTGTGCAACAGCAGTGGTGTGGACTGATTGAAGCCTAGTTTGTTTAGCAGCTGTTGTATAATAAACATCTGCCGAAATAGGCTGGCCAGATATGAAAAAACTGTAATGAACAATACCGGCATCAAACGCTTACAAGTAATTTTTTTTGGGTCAATTTTTGCTTGGGGCAGGATTTGGCTGGCTGACCAGGATCTAATCATTTCGATGAGCGTTTCAAATTATCGTAGAGAATCCAATTTGCCCGACTAGTTTTGAACCCATTCGGGGTTCTTATTTATGAGCTCGAAGAATGGCAGATTTGTGACGTGAACCGCGTGCAGCAGCTCGCTAAGCGCGTCGCGACGGTGGTAGTGAGGGCAGGGGGTAAATGTATCGTCTTAAGAGGTTTCGTGCAGATTTTCGTTACTCGTCGTTATATTCCGCTGCAAACACACTGAACTCTATGGAATTCACACTGACTCATTATTCTTTGTAAGATATATTATCCATTAGCCAATCATGTGACCATAACAGGCTAATTAAAGCAGTACCTACATTTATTTTTCATAAATAATTGTTTTTCTTTGGCACTGTCTAGTGTGGCCGTGTTTAATTAATATTCAAGATTACGTAAAAGAAAATAAAATCTATGCAGATCCTTGATCGCAATCGGAATGATTGTAAATGATATTAATTTTGTTTCTATAATTCGACAGCATTTAACACTGGGAAGATGCTGTAAACCTGACGCCTATTCAAATACGCAGTAAAATGGTACTATCCCGAGAACAACAAGGTAATATTTCAAATTCACCGCTCCGAGGATAAGTTTTCCTTAGAGGCGGTTACGAGTTCCCCAATCCGAACGGAAAACGTATTTAAATTTAATCTTCGAGTCTCAAATTTTTATCCGTTTTTATTTTCCCATTCTTTTGAATTGTCCTATTATTTTCAGTTATTATT
Source organism: Napeogenes sylphis (assembly GCA_959347405.1). NCBI lineage: Eukaryota > Metazoa > Arthropoda > Insecta > Lepidoptera > Nymphalidae > Napeogenes > Napeogenes sylphis. The sequence continues at coordinate 35,914,261 of OY365780.1, read as the reverse complement.
ACACTAACTTTTTCTGGTACCCTTAAGTAAAAATAGGTAATATGTAAAATGTATAATATGTTATTCCTAGTTTGGAATACTAAAAAAAAACGAAATATACCATACATGGAGAGTTGCACAAATTCACTATGTTATCTGTAAATGAATTTTTGAATAAAGCTGTGAAAAACAATTTCAACTGACAAAATAGTTTTTAGTAGAATAAAATCATTCATTGTTTACATTTAAACGGCACGTAACGTAAAAATGTATAATTATTATTTTTATTATTATTATATGTCTCATAAAAATATTGACAAACTTATATTAAAGTTGAAGTCATAACTGAAGATTTAAATTGAGTTCCTATTATAGAAAAAATGGATATTTGTATCAGGAACAAATTTAAAGTGGTATGGTAAAAAAGATTACTACAGTGGTGAGTAATGGATGCCTCGAGAAGGTTAATAATTAAGTAGGACACTCATCTTACAAACCACATTTCTTTTTTTATTAAAATTATAAGTTTTATTTGAATATATTATGTTTTAAATCTCATTATAATCTCATTTCAAAATTATTTATTTTTCATAGTAAATATAGTAGACAATACTCAAAAAATCCTAAAGTGTATAAGATAAGCACCTGAAAACTTGGTAAATAGCTTGTATGTCCTGGTGTAAGCACTTACACATACAAAGCGCTATTTAACATCTTCTCAATTTGAATTTCATCGAATAGAATCATTTCATGTCATCTCATTATAGTTGTGAAAGTGCTTCATCTAACACTTTATTCTTTCGTAAAGCATTTACTAACTTGTATAGACATAGAGTGATGGAAGGGTTAAGATTCAAATTACATAGCTGAAGTGAAAAATTCGATGATATGATAAAATATATCATCAAATTGTATTATAGTACAGATTACCCTGCTATTTATAACTTACTCGGCTCAAGCCCCAAGATTTGAAACGTGGTCAGTACTATATTTACACTGCCGTCTCTAATTATTAAGCCACAAATGCTAATAAATATAGACGTTGTTTGAAAATATCTTAAAACATGTATAGTCATGTTAAGCTTATTTAAATTTATATAAATATAGAATGTAAAAAACCGATACGGGCAGGGATTCGTTAGGATTTTCGAAAGAAACCTAATAGAAGTCACCACCGTCCCGATAAAGACGATCACATATAGAATGCTTAATTCACCGAGGCGGACAGCGATACGGTAGCTCAGTTGGTAGAGCGACGGGACGGTTTCCCAGTAGTCGCGGGTTCGAATCCCTGCCCGTATCGGTTTTTTACATTCTATATTTATATAAATTTAAATATAGACGTTAACTACTACCGACGTAAATACATAAACATATACTATGTTCTATAACAGAACTATACGGGCTTTATAATTACTATACAGTGTATGTAGTAGGGACTGAGGTAATTATGTAAGACGATAATTGACTTTTTTTTCTGGACTAATAACAGTCAATGGTTTTATGCGACTCTGAAAAAAAGTAGTTTTTAAATTTATAATAGTTGATATTAATATATGCCTACATGTAAATAATTAAATGAAATAATTAACAGTGGTGCCTTATGTCTTATCGAAAATACAATAAAAAAATAATAGGATAAATATAATTCATAAATAACGCACCATCATTTAGAAATCTAATTTTCTTTAAAGTCAGGACAAAAAGAACTTGAAAATGTACCTTCCTTGAATATTATTTGTTTGTTTGTATAGAATGTAGTACAATCACATATTTTTTTCCGTTTTCATAGATTAAAGCTTAGAGCTATGTGTATCTATCTATTTTGCATGTGGTTTGACGGTAGACAATAATATAATTTTTTTATTGCGGTAGGAAAGGTTCAAAAACATTTGGAAGACCTTTTTGCGTTTAATAAATATTTCACTATAAATTACAGCAAAATATATGTCGCCGCGATGATTTAATAAAATAAATTAAGGGAAAAACTTAATTTAATCTAGTATGTAAGTTAATTATTTATAATAATTGTAATCGCTTCATCCGTATCTTCAAAACAATATTACTTTAAATCTTATTAATTAAATATCGACATGACTTAGTTGTTGTATTTTGCTATGTTATTTTACGGATGAAGTTAAATAATTACCGTTGTGAGATTTTACTATAGTCAAAATTAATTATGTTTTGTTAAGAAGGCCTTCGCTTAGTATTACATTTTATTACATGTAAATAACTATAAAATGATTGTAAATGGATGACATTTTGATTCAGAAGTTGGTTAGCTTACCAACTTTACTTTATTAATTTCCTAACTTTATTAAGTTTTAGCTATCAATTAATTAATCTAAGATTTTCGTAAATCGTCATTATTATGGCAATAAATTATGCAATATCAATTGTAAGAGAAATCAATTTATTTAATTAGAAATATGTTAAATAGTTGTTCAGGCGACGAGCGTTGCCCGGTATTGTGATATTGTCCGACCGTAAGGGTTGATGGTGACGCTCGGCGCGAGACCTAACTCACTTTTGGTAGAGCAGCCGTTTGAAAAGGTCGTAAGCAATTATTCACTATTTTTATTAATAATAATTGTCATTTTTGTTCTTATAATTATTTCTACTTTTATTTTAGTTCTATTTTACTTTGTAGTTGATTTGTTGGGTGTGTCATCAAGTGCATTAAAAATAGCTTTAGTTTGTCTTTCCCTAGTTTCATTTTATAGTGTGTCGATTCTTTAAAACTTAAGGAACTTAGCTATGGATAAAAACTCAGACATCAGAGCCAACGACACTAATGGTGTCGATGGCTCTGATCTTTTTAAAAATATAGGAAGTGATTTAAATCCGTTATCAGAAGTGGGATCGCTCCAGCGATCCCTTTCTGCCGGTCATATGAATTCAGTGCCTGACGTTTCTCGTGCCGTGGTGCATCCGGATGCTTCTCAACCGTGCGGATCGACCGCGATGCCACCTACCTACAACGAGGGGGGTGAGTTCACCGGTCATTCGACGCAATCTGAGCCTGCAGTTGGTAACGTACCGTCAGAATTTTTTATGCACATGATGACCATGATGCAGAACATGAGTGAACGACTTATACAAAAACAAACTGATAAAGTTAGAATTACAGATATCTATCTACCTACTTTTGATCCAGACGGTAGTGTTGCGGTTCGTGATTGGTGTGACCATATTTCAACAGCGGTAAGTACTTATCAGTTAAGTGACTATGATGTTCGCATGAAAGTTAGTAGCTTACTTAAAGGCCGGGCCCGAGTGTGGGCCGACAATTGGTTGGTGACTACTTCTACTTGGGCAGAGCTACGGGAAATTATTATAACAACATTTGAGCCCGAAAATCGATATTCTCGGGACATTCTGAAATTTCGAGAGCATGTGTATAGCGCTAATAAGGACATTGCAGAGTTTCTGTCACAGGGGTGGCTACTTTGGAAACGTATAACTAGAGACAGATTGGACAACGATGACGCAGTCGAGGCAGTAATCGGTATGGTATGTGATGAACGACTTAGAATTGAGTTAATGAATGTCAGAGCCAAAACAGTTCCAGAGTTGATTTCAGTGGCGTCATCTATAAGAACCAAACGTCCATCCCAACCTAGTATAAACCAAACACCTTATAAACGTGCTCGACTTTCAGTGGATCATAGGAGCACCCCATATTGTAACTTCTGTCATAAGGTGGGTCACATATCTCAAAACTGTCACTACAAAACTGGCACTGCTTCTGCACAAAGGAACACTTCATCTGCAACTACAGCTGTTGGATCAAATAAACCTATTCCTCCCGGTAAGTTTTGTTCTTTTTGCTCCAAACCAGGACATACATTTGATACATGTTATCGTCGCGAGAAACAGATAACATCCAATATTAATACAGTAACTAGCAACAATTCATCCTTAAACATCATGCATATGAAGGTAGGTGATGTAGAAATAGATGCAGTGTTCGACAGCGGTGCCGAATGTTCTGTGATGCGGGAGACTTCCGCAAATAAGATTCCCGGTCGACGACATCAGGTAGTAAACTATTTACGTGGCCTAGGCCCAGTCCCTGTTATTTCTACAAGTACGTTGACCACAATTTGTGTTATTAATAATATTAACGTAGAAATTGAATTTCATATCTTACCTGATTTTGAAATGACTACAAATGTGTTAATCGGTGCGAATTTGTTACATAATACCGGTTTAAGTGTAATCGTAACTCAAACACATGCAAACTTGATTCGTAATGCTCACGTTTTTCATATTCACTCTAATAGTCCCATTTTTGACGGTTTAGATCATGACCTTACGGATCAATCTCAAATAGATCAATTATTTGGACTTTTGAATAAATATTCTTATCTATTTACTCGGGGTTTTTCCCAGACTCGTGTCAATACGGGGGAGCTGGAGATCCGTCTAAAGAACCCAGATAAATTCGTCGAGCGTAGACCTTACCGGCTGGCACCCATTGAACGTCAAAAAGTGAAAGACATTGTTTCCGAACTTATCACGAATAATATAATCAGGGAAAGTAGGTCCCCTTATTCAAGCCCAATTGTTTTGGTAAAAAAGAAGAACGGTGACGACCGAATGTGCGTTGATTATCGGGAGCTAAACTCTAACACTATTCGCGATCATTACCCTTTACCCTTGATAGGAGACCAGATAGACCAGTTGGTAGGTGGTAGGTACTTTAATTGTTTAGATATGGCGTCAGGGTTCCACCAGATCCCTATTTGTGAAACTTCCGTAGAAAAGACTGCCTTTATCACACAGGACGGGCTTTATGAATATTTAACGATGCCTTTCGGGCTTTGTAATGCACCTTCTGTGTACCAAAGGTGCATTAATAACGCTTTAGGACCCCTGCTAAGCCCGGGTAGTACTGATAATGACTCGAATGATAGTGTCGCTCAAGTTTATATTGATGACGTCATCAGCAAAAGTCGCGATTTTCATTCCGGTATATCGTATCTCGAAAGGATTCTAATAGCTTTACGTGACTCAGGTTTTTCAATTAATCCTGATAAGTGTTCTTTTTTCAAAAAATCGATTGAATATTTAGGTAATGTAGTTGAGGACGGTAAGGTACGTCCAAGTCCAAAAAAAGTAGATGCTCTTTTAAAATCACCTATTCCGACAACAGTTAAACAAGTCCGTCAGTTTAATGGTCTCGCGGGTTATTTTCGGCGTTTCATTCCAGACTTTTCGCGAACTATGGCCCCCGTATATAATTTAACCAAACAGGGAGTCAAATGGTCTTGGACTAATGTCCACGAGGAAACGCGTCAAAAAGTCATCCATTATCTTACTTCTTGTCCTGTATTAACGATATTTAGGGAAGGTGATCCTGTGGAACTACACACCGACGCCAGCAGCTTGGGATTTGGAGCAGTACTCGTGCAACTAATCAACGGCCGACAACATGTTGTTGCCTACTTCAGTATGCGGACTACTGAAGTAGAAAGCAGGTACCATTCTTATGAACTGGAGACCTTGGCTGTCGTTCGAGCAATTAAACACTTCAGGCACTACTTGTATGGACGTAAGTTTAAAGTTATCACAGATTGCAATGCGCTGAAGGCCTCGGAACACAAGAGAGATCTCTTACCGAGAATACATCGTTGGTGGGCATTCCTGCAAAACTTCAACTTTGACATCGAGTATAGAAAAGGTGAGCGGATGCAACATGCAGACTTCTTTAGCAGAAATCCAGGGACTTTAAATGTAAACATTTTGTCAAGCAATCTGAAGTGGCTCAACGTGGAGCAGCGTCGTGACAGTAAGCTTAGGTCTATCATAAATGCTCTTGAAAAGAGAGAAGACGTTCCTGGATACTCCTTAGATAACCTAGCACTCAAGTACGAACGCATGGATCCTACGCTAGGTCCACGGAAGCTAATTGTTGTCCCTAGATCGTTTCAGTTGAGTTTGATCAATACTTTTCACACCTCTCTAAAGCACCCTGGTTGGGAGAAGACTCTCTCCAAACTAAGAGAGACCTATTTCTTTGAAAAAATGAGCACCATAGTCAGAGAGTTTGTGGAAAATTGCGTGGTATGTCGAACGTCCAAACAGTCGTCGGGGGCAATACAGGTACAAATGCATCCAATACCCAAACTTACATCTCCGTTCGAGGTTGTCCATATGGACATTACCGGCAAACTGGGATTGGATCAAGAATATGTAATTGTTGCTATAGACGCATTTAGTAAGTACGTTCTACTACGCTACTCCAATAACAAGAGTCAACACAGCACCCTAGCAGCATTGAAACAGCTGATACATTTGTTCGGAGCACCAAGGCAAGTGGTGGTGGATGGCGGACGCGAGTTTCTAGGTGAGTTCAAAAACTACTGTGACTTATAGCACCTGGCGTTAGTCGAGCTAACGGACAAGTGGAGCGTGTAATGGGTACGTTGAAGAACGCTTTAATAATTATTAAGAATTATGAAATTGCTGAGTGGCATACAGCGTTGGATAGCTTACAACTAGCCCTTAATTGCACGGTACATAAGACCACTGGCATTGCTCCTTTGACTCTGCTTACTCGCCGTCAAAACTGCGTGCCTCCCGAATTATTGAACCTAGTAAACTTCGATAATCAATCTATAGACGCTGATGCCTTGGAAGTACTTGTACGACGCAGGATGGTCGAAGCGGCTGACAAGAACAAGTCTAGATTCGACAGAGGTCGGGCAAAAATTCAACATTTTCAACGAGGTGATTTTGTTCTGATTAAAAACAATCCAAGAAATCAGACATCTCTTGACCCCAAATATAGTGTGCCTTACGAGATCCACAGAGTCATCGAAAATGACCGTTACCTTGTAAAGAAGGTAATTGGCCACCACGGACGCCCTCGTAAAGTATCGCACGACCAGCTACGACGGGCAGTGAAGAGCCGATGACCGTGTCGCCTTCAGATGATCAACTAGCTGGACCTTCGGGCATTAGCCAAACTAAAGAAAACGCTGATAATAGTACTCCTGATATGTCTACATCAACTGAATAATCAATAACTGGTGAGCAATTTTCATTCTACCGTTTTTCTTTTATTTTTAAACAATGAATTAATGACTGATTTAAATAACAAGTTTACTAATATCACTAAAAGATACTGTTGGCGTGCAGATCCGACCCATAACTAATTTAAAGATGTTGGTGGCGTTGTGGTAACGCCATACAACCACGAAAAGATCCCATTGTTGGATAATAATAAAATATGTTGTTAGTAATGTGGAGACACTATACAACTACAAAAGATCCTATATGGACTATAAAAAGATGTTGGTAGCGACGCGGGATCGTTATACAACCACTAAAATATCCCATTGCTGGGGAAAATAACATAAATAAATAATAATGCTATAGACGGGTGGAGACGTTCTATGACATGTCAAAATATGTTATGAGTGTACGAATGATGCCCCATCAGTCACAAAAAGATGTTATGGTTGTTTAGGCGACTTATAACCAAAATCAAAAGTTCGACTTATTATAACTTTATCCAGGTATGGAAGGCTATAATAGGCGTTCATTCATAACTAACACTTATTAAAAAAAAAAAAAATAAATAAATAAATAATAATAATAATAAAAATTTTCTATTACATTTTCTTATTACCTCTCATCACTTGGAGTGATGATGGAACCAAAACAAAAACATTTGTTATGAGAAGTGATAATGATGTCTTAACTATCTCAATACTATTTTACCTAGGTTTACTGTGGAAGTACCTAGCCTACAAACTATTATCATTTTTGGTTACAGATAAAACGATGCAGAGCACGCATCGTTCATCAGAATGGCCGTGTCGCCGCGATGATTTAATAAAATAAATTAAGGGAAAAACTTAATTTAATCTAGTATGTAAGTTAATTATTTATAATAATTGTAATCGCTTCATCCGTATCTTCAAAACAATATTACTTTAAATCTTATTAATTAAATATCGACATGACTTAGTTGTTGTATTTTGCTATGTTATTTTACGGATGAAGTTAAATAATTATAAACTTGTAAAAATAAATTATAACGTTGTGAGATTTTACTATAGTCAAAATTAATTATGTTTTGTTAAGAAGGCCTTCGCTTAGTATTACATTTTATTACATGTAAATAACTATAAAATGATTGTAAATGGATGACATTTTGATTCAGAAGTTGGTTAGTTTACCAACTTTACTTTATTAATTTCCTAACTTTATTAAGTTTTAGCTATAAGACGACGACGAAGCTTCTTAGCAATCCATGGATTCACCGTGCGGGTGCCGGGCCCATCGCGTTGCAAGGAGAGGAGTGCAAGCAGTGCCTGGGACTTGCGACCCAGGAGTAGGTTTAAGGGGCCCCTTTATTATGCGCAAAAACGCTCACCTTCACCCTAAAACACTCCTCTCCCTACCTAACCAAATTTGGAAAGAACCTACTAATGCCGCCTTTGAAGTACGTTCTAGAAATGAACCGATGCTTGTTCTAGAAAGGCCAAGATCTTTAAGTAGGCTATAGAGAGATTTTGCTGTTATACCTCTCGCTCCCACTTCTACCGCGTACAGACTAACTATAAATTTATTCCTGATCAGTTCGTTGGTTAGTTCGTAATACTTATTGAGCTTGAATGTGTGATCCCTTGGGATGTTTGTTTCCCAAGGAACAGTAAGCTCCACAAGTATCACGCGCCTCAGATGTTTCGAATACAGGAATAAGTCCGGTCTGGATGACGAAACACCAAGATCCCCAGGGATTTTGTAATGCTTTTCATACGTGTCCATCATGAGAATCCAATCAGGAGCCGCGCCTAATATTGAATAAGGCTTCGCTTTTGATTTTTTGGAGGAGCCTTCTTTAACGAATTCTATAGATCGTTCGGTGGTTGTTATACCCTTCCGCGCTCTTGCTACTGAAAGACTAACCGCTTCCCGTATGATTTCTAATACCTTGTCGTGGCGACGCGAGTATTGACCTTTATCTAGAAGTACCCTACACCCTACTAATAGGTGTTTCGCGGTTCCTATTGCCTCCCCACAGATGTTGCAAGACTTTTCGGTGGCTTTGCCCCATCTTACTAAATTACTTTGATCTGGGAGAGTCATTTGGAATGCATTAAGATAGAATTTTAATAATGCTGGGGACCAATCATAAATTAAGGTGCGCCACTTCAAAGCTAATGGAATACAAAAATCTCCTATGGTCACCCATTCGTTTTGAATTTCTAGGCTCATCGCGTGGAGTCGGTAATTATCGTTTTCGTCTTGTCGAATAAAAGATTTTATTATGTCTATGTCTTGAACTTTCCTACTTGATCCTAGCCCTACTTTATTTGTTTGAGCACCTATCATAAACTTTTTATGGAATTGAAGTCGTGACTCGAGCTCTGAGGCAACTTTGTCTTTTGGGAGAGAAGTTACAGTATCATCTTTAGATTTTCCGATGATATGTCTTTTGGTAACTCTTAGATGTTTGTAGAGCTCCGATGGTTTCTTTAATTTTAATCCAAAGTTGTTACGGTCTCTAAATAAGGTTGAAGAGTCCGCTGAGTGCGCTAACCCGAGCCATAACTTCAATGTCTTTATGACGCTTGCATCTAACTTTGACAAAAGGGTTTTATTTATATCATACACGAGGAAAGGCCAATTTAGACGTGATGTTAAATAATTATCGTAAATCCAAGCTTTTTTGACGTTACTTATTGGTTGGTTGTCTACCTTTTTGAGATCGTTTAAAAAGCTATCGACTATTACATCCAACGATGGAGTACGGCCTTGGTAATCGATTTTTTTACCTAAAAATTTAAACGGAGCTGCTTCCGTAACCGTACTAACGCACTGACCGCCTATTATAAGACCCGGATCGTAAGAGGTATATTTGGTGTTCCGTCTACCCAGACACAGACTAAAACATTTACTTGGTTTTGTCCTCAATCCGCCCGTCCACGTACAGAAATCCTCAACTACATTTAAAAGTACCTGACATTGTTTCGGATTACGTGTCAGTATCGCGAGATCATCTGCAAAAGCTAGTATGGATTCTGTGTATTTGTTGTTGAACTTAAACCGATAGCCCCACTTTTTTTCATTTCTAATTAATTTGTCTATTAAAATATTAATAACTATATTAAATATAATAGGAGAAATACAACAGCCCTGAAATAAACCAACGTTATAATTAAGTGGTTTTGAATGGTTTTCATTAAAAATTATTGAGAATTTTAATTTTGAATAATATGATGCAATAATGTCGCGAACTACCATAGGAAAGTTATACCATTTAAGCGCGAACATCATTAGTTCATGTCGTACCGACCCAAAGGCGTTTTCTAAGTCTATCCAACAAACCGTAATTTGTCTCTCGCTAGTTCTAGCATCTTTAAGGCTTTCCGATATTAACGTATTATGTTCCAGGCATCCAGAAATTCCGGGCAAAAACCCTTTCTGGTGATTAGGCCTGAAATATCTATTGTTAATCATGAATTGCGTCATTTTAGTTTGTAAAAAAGAGAAAAATATTTTGGAAATTGTATTTGTTAGGGCTATCGGTCTAGTATCCTTGGGATTATTGACATTGTCGTTTTTCGGAATGAGGACAAAAAGGGCTTTTCCGAACGATACCGGTATTTGCTTTCTTGACCAGATTTTACCGAATATATTTAAAAGATGTTTATGGAGCGACGGACATTTTTTGTAAACTATATAAGGGATACCATCCGGACCTGGTGCTGACTTAGATGGTTTCATTTTAATTATTTTATTGATTTCCTCCAAAGTTGGTGGGTTGGCTTGAAAATCTTCAGTAGGAGTCTCAGGTTTGTGTTCGTTTGGATCCCCATATAGTCTTTGGTTTTCTGGCACTTCGTATGTGCTTTTATAATGGTCGAAAATTTGCTCGTTGGTCAAGAGAAGCTTACCTTTTTGATCTTTGAAAATGTTTTTTGAGTATTTAAAAGGATTTTTATCAAAATCTACTTCATGTTTTGCCCGATCAAAGCTATCACGATTTTTCGTTATTTGATTTGTTATACCTTGGATAAGTTTAAGAATTGATCGCAATGCCCTAGACAGTTGGTGACTAAGTTGATTATCGCCTAAGGCTTTGGCTATACGAAGTTTCTTTATAAGATCTCTTTTTTTCCTCCTCATTTTCAATTTAAAACCGTTTTCTTTATTTTTGTGAGCATAACGATTCGTAGGTGGATAGTGCTCATTAAAGTAGTCGTAAATAGTATTTTGGAAAGTCTCTGCTTGCGCGTCGAGTACCTGATTTGAGCCCGGGTGCTCTAACAGGGCCGCTATATTTTGGTCATGTACTTTCCAGGTCGATTGTTTAGTATTTGGAATGCTAAGACGCGTCCGGATGGTCATGGACTCCTGGTAGTTTTCATTCAATGGCTCACCATGAGATATATGAGGATAAACTCTATCCGCAGTGAAAACTGAAGATCTTACCGACGGTTGCCGCACTTCAGCACCATTGTGTGTTTTAAGATGTTTAATAAACCAGGCTCGTCTTTTGTAATTTTTCCCGCACGTAGGGCATTTCAGTTCCGTTATCGCGCCGTTTTCGCCGTAATTGTCAACCGGTGGACAGTTCTTCCGCCCCCCCTCTCGGACTGTCCTAGGGGTATTTTTCTTATTTGGACTTTTAGCGTTTATCGACGTTCCCGGGCTTGGCTTGCTAGGCCATCGCCCTCGGCTGTCTTTCCAATTAATCTAAGATTTTCGTAAATCGTCATTATTATGGCAATAAATTATGCAATATCAATTGTAAGAGAAATCAATTTATTTAATTAGAAATATGTTAAATAGTTGTTCAGGCGACGAGCGTTGCCCGGTATTGTGATATTGTCCGACCGTAAGGGTTGATGGTGACGCTCGGCGCGAGACCTAACTCACTTTTGGTAGAGCAGCCGTTTGAAAAGGTCGTAAGCAATTATTCACTATTTTTATTAATAATAATTGTCATTTTTGTTCTTATAATTATTTCTACTTTTATTTTAGTTCTATTTTACTTTGTAGTTGATTTGTTGGGTGTGTCATCAAGTGCATTAAAAATAGCTTTAGTTTGTCTTTCCCTAGTTTCATTTTATAGTGTGTCGATTCTTTAAAACTTAAGGAACTTAGCTATGGATAAAAACTCAGACATCAGAGCCAACGACACTAATGGTGTCGATGGCTCTGATCTTTTTAAAAATATAGGAAGTGATTTAAATCCGTTATATATATTTACGGTCTATAAGAAAGCATATAAAATATATTAAGATAACTTTTTACTTGCAGACGTTTTAAACAAAATCAACAACATTTAATAATAAGTAGCAAAAATTATTTATTGTATTTATGATATTTGATAGTTAGAAATAAAACTATTTTTACGGATTTAACTCGCGTATAACGAATTAAATTTTAAATATCGTTGTTATTTAATTTTACTTGATGAATATCATTAACAAACTGGTAAGAATCCTTGACATAAGCTTGTGTATGTCCCCGGAGAGGTGTCAGTATCCTAGCAACGTGTTTAGCCAGTTTATATGTTGGTGTATCAATCTGGCTGACTATGGGACGTAGTGGGACATTCTGTTTATGTATTTTGGGTAACCCATACAATTTTGGTGGTTTTCCACATGATGGTACTCGTACCAAGTAAATTTAAATAACAACGACATTATGGTTACTTTTGATGTACGGTAAATATTTACCCGCCTTCCAGTGACTGACTACATTGAAGTTGTCAAGAGAAAGCTGGAGAATAACAACATGCCTGTAGAATATGCAGAATCACCGAAGCGTTGCTTAACATTTGGCTACTTGATGTGGAAGGATGAATTCTATATACAAGTTGATGGAGTGGCAATGGGTTCCCCGGTCTCCCCCGTTGTTGCTGATATCTACATGGAGCACTTCGAGTCGAGAACCCTGTCCTCTGCACTAGCTATGCCGAAGATCTTTAAACGGTACGTAGATGACACCTTCACAATACTACCTATGAATCAAACATCTGCTTTTATAAAACACTTTAATACCATTAACAATAAAATACAATTTACAATGGAATTGCAGTCGAATATTTTTTTTGCATTCCTTGATATTCTTATTATCAAGAATCCTGACAACACATTGGGACACACTGTTTATAGGAAACCCACACATACAGATAGGTACCTCAATGGTAAATCACACCACCACCCTAGCCAGTTAGCTAACGTTGTCAAATCTTTGTTTCAGAGAGCACAACACATTTGTGACGCTGAACACCTAGAGGGCGAGCTGCAGCATGTCAAGCATGCCTTGTTCAACAACCACCTGCCCGTACCTCGCCAGCGTCGCGGATACCACATCAAGCCACCCACAGTTCAGCGTCAACCGGCCCTACTACCATATGTGAAAGGAGTTACTGACAGAATCGGAAACATCTTAAAAAAGGTTTCTATTAGAACTATCTACAAACCTCAAAGGAAAGTGAGCCAATTCTTGAGACCTATCAAAAGTAATATTCCTTTACAATGTGCTGGAGTATATAAACTTGACTGCGATTGTGGCTTGTCATACATAATTTTAATAGAGAAGATAGTTGGGGATTATCTAACACCTAGGACCCACTTTTGAAAAATAGATAATCCTCCTCAAGATACTGTTAGTGCGTTTTGTGTGAATCCTGAACTGTACACCCGGAAGCTTAGAAACCGTTGGAGGTAGATGACTAATTAACTGACTTACTGACAGACACCTCCATCTCGTCTTACCGTGAACGTTTATAGCAAATAGCGTTTTTGTTAAACCTTTTTAGAAACCCTATTAAACATAAAAGTTATATTAATCATTTAATTTTTTTTTTAATTTATTAATTCCGATAAAATTATATTAACTTTTAAAATATACGTGAACTATAAGGTTTTTCTTCACGCCTAAACACGCCTTGTAATAATGTTCGTCTACCTCTCTGTTTTTCGGGCTAATCTCAAAATCGATCGACCCGAATTCGCAGAGATTTACGTTGAAAATTTTGGTACTTTTCAGAGCACATTTGCGACAAAGTAAGTTTGCAAGTGACCTCGATACATGACATTAGAATCAAATTAAATCACACTTTGGTTCTTTATTCTTGGATAATGAAGTATTTGACGGTTATCAGTATTTAAGTTTTTATATTATATTTAAAGTATTTATCAGTATAATAAGTTTTTATTAAGATTTTTAAATAAATTTATATACGTTTATTTTTTTATACATTTTTTTCACTTATATTCCTCGTGTTATATGATATAACTCCAAACTTCAGAAGGTTGAACACCGCGTTGTTTCTTTGTTAACTAGATTCACATTTTCTTTTTATCTGGAAACATTACCACCGTAAATAGTTTGGTAGTTAATTTGAAATTCTAATTAGTCAATTTATGATATAAATTGCTAATTTGTTCTAGTAGATAATTTAATAGTATAATCTGTTTATAAAATAACTATAGTCTGTTATATAATATACTATTAGTTTTTTGGTGGATGGACGATTGTTTTTGAAATATTCTAATAGAATGTGTTATATTAATAAATCAATCGTAACAGATCTAATATTTTATAATGTAACATAACATTATTCTAATATTTTTTTTTTATTTATTATTATTTTTTTTTATATGATCTAGGGAAATGCTTGACTACATTCCACCTGATGGTAAGTGGAATGTAGTCTTAGGTGGTAAGGCGCATTACCCTAGCAACCTATTCACTCTTCTCTTGAATGTGACCACATTGTATTCGGTCGGAAATACCGACGCAGGCAAGCTGTTCCAATCCTTTGCTGTACGCAGTAAAAATGAGGAAGCGAAGCGCTTCGTTCGGACAGGTGTAATGTCCACAACAAAAGGATGAAAACTTGCCGTGCGTCGAGACGTCCGGTGATGGAAGGGGGACGGGGGAATTAAATTGTGTAATTCCTGCGCACACTCACCAAAATGTATCCTATAGAATATTGAGAGGCTAGCAATTCTACGCCTGTGTTCAAGGCTTTGGAGGTTGGCTCCGACCAATTCGGGATCGCCTATAGGCCTCTTTGCTCGCCTCTCAATTGAGTCCAGAACCGCAAGATGAGACTTTGCGGCACCAGCAAATATGTGACCACAGTACTCTACACACGACCGGATCTGTGCTTTGTATAAAACAAGAAGCTGTCCCGGTGTAAAGTACTGCCGAACCTTCGCAAGAACGGCAAGCTTTGCTGCTGCTGCTCTTGCTCTGGACTCAATGAACCGACCAAAGTGGAGGTTCGAGGAAATCTCTAAGCCTAACAACTGAAGCCGGTCACTGTATTCCAAGGATACATTCTGGAAAGTAGGAGCCAAGGTGAAAGAGCTCCTTTTGGCGGTGAATAGACACATCTGCGTTTTCGTGGCGTTGAACTTGACAAGATTGGCATTGCTCCATGCGGAGACTGCCTGAAGTTTGTCATTCAAACGTTGCACCATGGCTTCTCTTTCAGACTGTACTTGATCTTGACTAGCCCGAGTACTCGGCAGATATCTTTCTACAACTGTGCTGTCGTCTGCATACCCATAGATACCGGGCTTCAACAGATCATTAATGTGCAGCAGAAACAGAGTTGCAGAAAGAACGGACCCCTGAGGCACTCCGGCATTTATTGTCAAGGGTTCCGAGGAACACCCGTCGACAACTACTCGGAGAGATCTGTGGCTCAGAAAGTCCGTTACCCAGCCGATCAGACCAGGAGATATACCGTACGCTGAAAGCTTGCTTATAAGGCTCGCATGCCAGACCCTGTCAAATGCCCTCGAGACGTCCAGAGAGACGGCGACCGCTTCTCCGTTATTCTCGATGGCCTCGCCTAAAATGTGAGTAGCATACACTAGGAGGTCCCCAGTAGACCTATTACGGCGAAACCCGTACTGTCGGTCACTGAGGAGATCGTTACCTTCTAGGTATGCTAGTAGGCGCGAGTTCAATACACGCTCCATAATCTTGCAGAGTATGGAGGTGATTGAAATCGGTCTGTAATTGACAGGGTCGTCTGTAATTGACAGGGTCGAATAATCTTTCTTATAGTCAGTTAATACAGTCTTACAGAATATTAATGAGAGAGCACTACATAGAGAAGCTGACAGCTGGAAATACGTATATCTGTTTTCAAATCTCCTAAACCTTACTTATGCTCTTACTACGTAGCTTACATTTATTTATTATTCAACTGAAAATCTTTACTTTATATACATTTGTAATTATTTTTATACAAAAAGACCACAAATAATCACATTTAAAAATTTTCATAACTGTGAAATAGTTTGCTCATTTAGGACAAATATTAGTATTCAAATCTAATCTTAATTTGAATTATAATAACATCTAACGCCCGAAATGGATATTTTATTCAGCTCTAAAACGTGTTCAAATCTTATGCCGTATAGAGGAAATTAATTAGAAAGTAATTCAATACTTTTACATCAATCGGGAAAATATTAGAGATCATTAAGAAATTACCAAGGTTGGCTGAAAATATTATATTTGGCTGTTAGAAGAAAATATTAATTCTTCTTAAAATATGTAACTAAAATTTTTGCACGACTGTTACAAAAATAATAAGATCTTGATTAATAGTATATTTCCAATACTATTAAGATGTCTTCATTAAGTGACGAAGCTTTTTATTTCTCTTCTTAATTGCCTAAATTTGTGGAGTCATTACTGAAGACAATATCAATCATCAGTATAAAGAAACAAAACAATGATCTGTATTTGATTTATTATCGTGGTATATTAAACTTTCCACATTCAAAATATTCAAACGTATTTATTTACCAGTGACTCCGTATTTTATTAAACATGGTTCAAAAACGACAACTTTAAAATATTTTTAACCAAAACATCAAATGTACAACATTAATGTTTATATAATATTTAGTAAATAGAAATAACATTATTTTAATTAAATTACGTACGCAAAGGCTAGCGGGCTATATATTTAAAAATACAATCTTATTTTGTTGGAATGCCATTTAAATTGTTTCATCTGTAAGATCCCTTTCTGTAACCCTGACAAGGAGTACGGGCAACCCTCATAATTATGAACAAATATTCCTATTCTACATCAACTTGTTATTGCTTTTTGTTTTCAACAGCATTAAATCACTTATCTTTTTCGTTAAGTGAATACTAAGCTTTATAAGCGATTAGACGAGTCACGGGATTTATGACTTCTTAATTTAATTTTTGTTTTTGTTGATGACTTGCAACTTGAACGAATTGCTTAGTACACTTAACGGACTTTTGTAAATCGCTTTTATATAATCGGGGTAGAACAGTATACATTTTTTTTTCATTATCACAGGTTTAAGAACAAAATATATATATATATATATATATATATATATATATATATATATATATATATATATATATATATATATATATATATATATATATATATATATATATATGTAATTTAATATTTTATTAGACTATTTAAATTTATTTAGTTTTCTTCACAACTATTGTTTTTACATTAATTAAGTATTAATGGTATAAATGGTTTCCTGCCATTTAAACTGCTGCAAATTTATATTAAGAGCATGAAATTTTTTATGATGTTTTATGTTGTTGTATCAGTTAATCATAGAGAAAGTCGTAAAATATTTTTTTTTGTTTTTAAGGATGAACGGAAAATGGACACGGTGGTGAAAAAATACTTTTTGACAGAAAAATACAAACGCGCAGCCTATATTCCTCATTAGAGAGGATCCTGTCTGATATTGAAAAACATCGTGGACGGTTGTGGCCACTTTTTTGGAAAACCACCTGGCATCCCGACGTCGGTTGCCCTCCTTTAATATTTAATAAATATACTTTACTAGCTTTTGTCCGCGGCTTCGCACGCCTTAGATTTGGAGTAAAACAATTCATCTTTCTTTTTTTTTGTATTGGTTTCTATATGACTGTAATTTTTTTATACCTCTTTTATTTTTACTTAAACGTCCATTCAAAAATCTTTTTAAATAGAGTACTTAATAACCATTGTAACCATATATCACACTTATAGATTTTCATTTAAAATAATCAAAATATGACTATGTAAACCCGAGGAATTTTGAGCAACACAATCGACGTTATTTTTTTTTCTACGTTTGACTGTCAACTTGCAGGTCTGGTTTTATTTAACAAAAAAAATGTATTCTATTTTAAATGCTAAATATTATGTATTAGACATTCAGTTAGCTATATGCATTAACAATATTTTCAGTACTGAACATTCACAAAAGCCATTTTTGAGCCGATTTGCACGGTTCCATACCATAGTTCGCCGGCCGACCGTACCGCCGCAAACGTGATGACACTATATTTTAAATCTGTAAAATCTTCGAAAATATTCATTGAAATAACATGCTGTAAAGGAAATGTTATTAGGAAAAGCACACAACACACGTATACAAACATCCTCCAAAACTCTTGTATACACACACATAACTGATATAGTTGCTCCAAAGCATACACATAAATGTGCATCATGTGTGTACGATACTCACATATATATTATACAGATGGTCTGCAACAGCTCAACCGTGTTATTATACAATTTAACGTCATCTAAAACTTCTCAATACCATCCAGTTGACAGACGCTCAAGTACACAAGTAGGTATTTTACAAACCGTATAAATGTTGAGTACAATCCAGAACATCATGTAATTTTTTAACAAATCAGTGACAAAAATATAAACCCTTAATTATTTATGATCATAATTCCACTTTATAAAGCGCACTCGGAAAATATTCGGAGTATTAGTTCGCGAAGAGTTGAACACATGAAATAGTGTTATTTGTATATATTTCTAGAGAATTTATATAGAGTCTAAGAGTAGTATAATTTTACTATATACTTCATACCTACTGACTAGAAACTAAATAGAGGGTCGGATAACACAGCATTATTTTGAGTAATGTTTTTGCACCATAATACCCAGAAAGTATTTAATACAGTATAATTTATCATTTTTAAATAATAAATTTAATTATTCATTGCACGCCTTAAAAATATTAAAAATGGTAACGAGGCAAAAGCTGTAGGTGAGTTATTTTTGAACAAAATATTTGTGTTGTTAATGTTCCGTACTTGATACTGAAAAATGTTTTTATTTTCCGGTTTATCTATTTGAATTTTGATTATATGAAATATGGTATAATCTAGTCTACTCAACAACTACTTCGAAAAAAAAAAAAATTTTCAAGACAAATCTTAAAAAATATTAAAGCTGTAATTAGAATATATTATAAACATAAGAATTTTAACCATTTAAAGAGAATTTAGGTGTGGTGGAGTCAACATGTAGGACAAGAAGTAAAATAGAGACAGAAAAGGGAATAGTGGTATTTTGAGTTCCGTATACATTTATATGAATACTAGCAGACCTGTGCTGGAAGCGCCAAAGGTCACTTCAGGGATTGCTAATTCGTTTTGTAAGTCAGTGACTGATTCTTATTAATATTTATGTAGGTTAGAAAATACTGAAAAATTTTTCAGTGACCCTTCTATTAAAACACCTCCATGTATGAATAATACATTTATTACAGTCGTGAAATATCGCAATGTTTTCTGGATTAACATTTATATGGATACAAAAAAAATATATCACAAATTACTAAATCTTTTTTTAAATTTATTTAATCAAAATAATACAAACATATTACAATGTAATAACTCCGCCAAACTACTGAGTAGTTTGTAGGCAGACAGACTATAGTGTTGTTCTAAACAACAAGTTTATTTCTCTTCCAGAATATACAGTACATGTTTACGTCGGTAGGAGTGATCTTCTCCGATATATTAGCATTTATGGCTCAATGACTGGAAAGGGCAATGTAAATATAGTTCTGGCAACGTTTCAAATCTTAGAGCGTCAGCTGTAAACCTTGGGGTACGTCCTACAAAGCTTCACATTATCGTGTTGCATTTCAGTTATCTTCCCTAAGCCTAGTCTATAATTTAAGTTTTAACACTTTCATCACTCTTAGTCTATACAATTTAGTGAAGTGCATCGCGAGAGAATAACGTGTCAGATAATGTCTTATTTAAACATGTTATTTATTATTATCTAAACACTTACGTTATGCTAAATAGAATATTGTAAATGTAGATAACAAAATTATTGTATATCGCATCCCCAATACTTTACGCATTGCGGACATTTTTAGCAACACCATACGCTTTATATTTTATTTTTAACTTCTTTAAGATACTGTAATAAAAGTGTTTAATTTTTAAAAGTGCAAATAAACAAACCAACCCTTCACTGAACAAATAAAGGTAAACTCAAATCTTGCGTTTATTTGGAGATACTTTTTACCTAAATAATAATTAACTATAATATGTTATATATCCAGGATTGATATTAACAATAATATGTTATAAATCCAGATTGACTTATATGATATATAACATCTTATCGTATTTTTTCAGATCTACTCTGACCTTCTTATGAAAGAGCAGACCTTGCTCCACTTCACGTAAATTGGAATACATATTTGTAAGAATTTGTGAACACAAAAATAAACTTCCTTAAAGAAATAATATACGAATATGATACGAACAAATATGGTTCAACAAATATGGTACCATCGAATATTATCAGAAGCTTAACAAGGCTAAATATATTATTGAATATTTCTTTAAAAGTTATAATAACGCGAACATGGTTAGTAGAATTTAACAAACAATAATTTTAGTCGTGTCAGCTTTTGTGTAAACGTATATTGCAAAATTAGCAATATTGTTTAAATATTTTTATTTTATTTTTATTTACTCTTTATTGAAATTAACAAAGGCGAACTTAATGCCTATTGGCATTCTCTACCAATTAAATTCTGCGAAAGGCTACTAAAAATATATTTAATATAGCATACACATAATTTACTAAATATACAACAATAGATATTAAATACATGTATAAATTCATATTATTTATATATATAAATAAAATTTTAATAAATAGAATCAATGACAAAAACATTACACACACTACGATGCTTAACATTACACACACAACTTCATTGTTAACGCTGACATGTTCAATGTCAAGTATATATTTGTCTGATAGTTGCACAGAGTTGATGTTCGCTTGACGTAATATAATAAAAAAGACAAAAAAATTGCATAGAGGTTTTAACCCAGACTTTCATAAGCATTTAGACTACGATCGAATTTCGGCCGTTGGGTGAACACTAGTGATAAATAATATGTAAATTAAATATTTTATTGAGAATAATGCATTAAAGGTGTACTGCTTTTAATAAAATACACTCTTAATAGTTAATATACAGATTATAATATTTAATGAATACTAATGTACATAAAATTGAATCTAACTTAGGTAAGTACTTATTATTAAAAAAGAAATCAATACGAAATGAAAAATATCCTATTGTTTTCGTT